>OW028605.1:12612000-13908000 GCA_932294275.1 Chloroclysta siterata
TACGCCAGGAGCGCTACATAACATAACGGAACAAGCTAGGTTACAAACTAAATTCCAAATTACTACACCTTCTCATAAGGATGCGCAATTACAGGACTTATCACCTTTATGTCTTAGCTTGATGGACACAGGAACACTTACGACATAGTTCCATGGACTCTCACAATGGATCTTTGAAGTTTTGAAAATTTAGGTAAATTTAAGAAATTTAGGTAACTGCCCAGTATCAGGCGGGCCATCTGCATGTTCCGGTATGTGTACACGTAGGTATATGCCTACAAGTAGGTACATAATATAGATATTTTATGCTTAAGCAGTGCCTGATAAGTTGCTTACTTACTTTTTATGTCTATCTTGTATTTTATTATAAATTGTATTCATTTGTGGCATAAATAAATGATTTTACATCTCTCATGTTCGGTAAGTAGGTTCATATTACCTACAAATGGAGCTTGTAGGTGACTAATTAGCGCTCTAGGGTAATAATGTAGCTAGAAAAGCCCTAGGGCGGTAAGTATAAAAAAAAACACTTCTTTCTTTCAAAAAGTTCGCGTACATCTAACCATCATACTGGCAATAGACATCATGCATTCAGCCCTTAGACTAAGTATCATATAGACGGAGTGTTTCGGTTTTTGGCGTGTCCGTTTTTTGTTAGTTTGTATATATTCGCGTGAGTAACTAGAGAAGGGACAACATTGACTAACCTATCGATAGAATAAGAAATGGTTGAAAAAAGCGTTTTAATTGGAATTCAACTTTTTAATTTTAACTGGTTGCTGACTGTTATTGCGAAAGCCCAAAACCATTATAGACACTGAAACACTATCATCGTCAATAATGTTTCCCACATTGACCTAACCGTGAGAGCGATGTCCATCCCACTCGAAACACTTTCTTATGGCCATTTCGTCCATGCATAAGAAAATTTTGTAGTCTATCAGTTTTCACGCCTAACAGCTTTTATCCACTCCCGTCTTCATTCTGGGCATTTATAAGAACCTAAAAAAATAATGTAAAATTTAACAAAAATTGAGCCGTCGCGAGACGCCTATAAGGTGTGAAAAATTGAAACTACAACAGAACAGCCAGTCTGACCCACTGCATTAGATGTTTCATATCAAAAACGGAAAATAAAATATTATCGATAAAGCTATATTGGTCGGTGGAAGTACATCACTAGAACAGATGACTAAAACAAATTTTTATTTTGCAATAATTAATGGGTTTACATCATTTTCACATAGGAAAATATGACTAGTACTAATAAAATGTAATTCCTACAGTCTTTATGGGAGAAAAAACGTAATTTTTTATCATGAAAATAGAAAAAGAATATTACGTATCAAATGACAATTCCGGGTCTTTAACTGTTGTTTTTTTCTGTTGTTTTTGAATAACAAAACACAGCTTCACAAGACATACTTTCACCTTTTCAAATATATTTTGCCTAGTCAATAATAATTCATAAGATATTTCTCAATTTCTTTCGCTACATCGCAATGTTGCTACCGACTTTTTCTAGAACGTCAAAACAAGATCAAAACATTGAATCAACTGACGGACACGATTTACTCAGACAGTGAGTGAGTGAGATGGAGTGAGTGAAGTTACATCTTCTTTTCTTTTACTCGTAGCTAGGCTACATGGGAAGAACAAAGATCACTGTTTGATACACAGTTGTAAAAGGATGTAAGTCTTATGGCTCCCTCCAGTATATACTACCTCCATGATTCAGCCCGCAATGACCTAAGAGGTCGCTTTGCTATTCAGCCTTGTCTTCGTGTGTCTTAATAATAGTCATCAATTTTAAATATCGAACGGCGAAGCTCAATTTCTTTACTTGATTTTTTTAATGAAAAAGGCGGCAATAATAAATTTGAAAATTGTTCTCATTTCACTATAAATTTCAACAAATAAAATGTTTTATTCTTGTAATGCCGGTTTTTTTCTACTTACCTCACAATCGAGATGTAAAGCAGAATAGTTAGCTCGGGTGTAAGCACCAATTGCACCCTCGAACTATAAATATCTCGGGCTGCAATTGATGCCTTACAGCCCTTGGCTACGAATCTACTATTATATTTTACCTGGAAACTGAGTAAACAACTCAGTTCCCAGGTAACACGAATTCATTTTACATTCACACTTTGATGAAACCAAAGGCTCTACGCAAGGGGCATTGCCATGGCATCCAATTTGGTAACAAGATGACTTTCAATTCACTGCTCAGAAGATCTGGGAGATTCATCGCAATTTGATTCCCCGATCACAGAATAGATAGCAGACAAGCAGAAGGGAAACTAATAAGCAATGTTATTATTATTTTCTAAGCGTTACAAAACCATGCTACCAGTTTTCTTAACTAGTAAACTTTTTAAAATCTAATAAATAAAGAAGTAATGAAATGACCTATGTCCAACAGTGGACTGCAATATTGCAGTCCACTGTTGGACATAGGTCTCTTTCGTGGCGCGCCACTGATGCTCTGGGTCCAAAAACTAGATGGGAGAGCCCACTGAGCCTGGTCTGGGTCAAAAAACTGGATAGGGAGAGCTGATCTTTCCCCATCCAGTCCGCCCAGTTTGCCCGCCATGATAAAAATATATTTACTTTACTTTAAACTATATTAATTCTGTGCCGGACCCCGAGCGATAGGACAAACAAATCACGATTAAAGGGCCAGGTTCAGTTTCATCCCGTTAATGTTCGTAGACGCATTTAATTAAAATTCACCCTTCGGACCCGTCTTTATCTTAGCAGGGTTTTTCGATCTCGTTATTAGCACATTCCTTAGAGATTCTATCTTACCCTAACTGTGTCGACAAATTGTACCCGCAAATATTCAGCCAAGTCCTTTTAATTTGTTAGTAGTTTTGTAGTAAGGGGCTAGTTTTTGTCTGTGATAAACGTGGGTGGAGGTACTTATAATTCAAAAAGTTGTTTTTTTTCTTGGGTATATTATTTGTTTACAAGAAAATATCGAAATATCTACAAGTGATTGTTTATTTATTTATATTTGTAGTAATAAAATAATTTTAGATAAATACCTACCTAACTTTACATGATTGAACAGAACAATATAATTCATTATTTTTATAATGGTTTGGTTATACTTGAACAGGCAAAGAAAAGGGATGAGTGGAAGGACTAGAGGGAGATTTTTGTACTGAAGTAGGACGATATTATAAATACAAAATATTCATGAATAACATATTCTTGTAAATCCTTTGTTTTTACAGATATCATCAATTCCAACAAAAAAATGACGGAAGAAATTGTGCAGAGGGCACTTTGCTTTAAATGGGTCGGTAACCCACGGTAACTTTTGTGATTATGCGGGTTTGAGCAAGATTGATGGTCGCTAAGCAGCCGGACTTGCCGGAATCCCGGGATTATCAGCATTTATAGCAATCCAACCTTGTCTTTAAGTCGGTGGTTTATAAATAAATACCTCGTAGAATGCTGAAACAGTTGCTTCAATTCAATAAGGTATGGACCTACTAAGATAACTGTGCAAACTCTATACCGCAGGAGGTGCAAGTTTGATTCCAGCACGGTGATACTGCGAGTTTCCTGCCCGTCTAGGTCCGTAGTAATAATTTTCTATTCTTTCTCCACAAATATATAGTAGATACTTCTATTGACTACACTATTGGTTATAAATAAGTATTAGGGGTGCACTATAAGGAGTACTGAAGGCTTGGTCGCGTAGACTAAGTTTGATTTTGATTTGATTTTGAAGTCTACAGTTTTATTCAATTTTCTAAATTAAATTGATTTTAATGAATAAAACTTGATTGACAATTGAAATTGACGGGTAGTATTTGATAAAGTTTAGAGAATTACGGTGTTTAAGAGGATGCTATGTTAGTTGGTAGAGTCTGGGTAGAGTTACTTACTCAGCTATACTTTGCATATACACAGCGTCAGTATACGACAGAATTGAGTCTCTCTCTACGGAGTAAAGTGCTCCACTACAATAGTTAATCTTCATAGTTTTGCGAAAACGATGTCATAACTTAACCCAAGATAAACTTCCGTTAGTGTAGACCCAAAACCTAATCCACTAGATGTAACCAGACAATACGTTTGACGGATTAAAAGGCTACAATTTTAAGCCGTGGCTTTCTTGGGCCGTAGATTAGTAGGGCTCGAATGACTGAGAACGCTCTTATGGCTGCATTTACATAGAAAAAGTTGCTTTGTACCGGCGCAACGTGGATTAATAATTTTGATTTGACCCTGACTTGTAATTATTTTGATTACCAGTAAATTGATTATTCTGATTATTATTCCGGGGGCCTCATTAGGCTCGCTATGCAAGAGTAAATTTCACATTTGTGGTGTAAACGTATCGCACTAACACAAGTTGTCAGTTCTGTGCAGTGGAATTCTAATATCAACATTATAGGCATCACTGCACGCCACTAATGTCAAAATTGAGTCAGTGAGGCTCTTCCATCTACGGTGCTTTTAACCTAAAAAAACTAAATATTGCAAGTTGCTCACTATTGTTTTGACAAATCATAAACTTTCTATAAACAAAATGACAGGCTGATATTGGCCAAAACATAAAAAAAAAATATCTTCTTCAAAGTCTCCTTTGAAGTTTATGCATAAGCCATAAAACCACCATTGATATATTTTTGTTGGAAGCCCCTTGGTGTGTGAATGTAGCTCGAAGCTTAGCAAGCGCTCCAAATCGGCATTATTTAGCGAAGGGACCCTAATTAACGAGAACCCTAACTTTTCTTGACATCGCAAGTGGAGCATACGTGGGTAAGCAAACAGATTGTTTGGACTTCGATAGGCTGAAAAGGATTTGGAAGGATTTGGCGGGAGTTTCGTGGAGTTTCGCACTTTGTCTTTCGGACTTATTGGCTAACATCATTTGGTAATACTAAAGCTTTCGTTGTATTACTTATATAATTGCGCATTTTTAATAAGTTACATAACATGTAGATACAGCTTAAAATAAATTATTTGCTATAATATTTTTCTCGGAAAAAATGCGTCACCAAAAAAAAATGTTAATCAAAACTCCTTTAATTTGTGTCACAAAACATAGGCGACATACAAAGAACAATATTGGTTATGACAGCAAAATTGGTCGTCACTCAGCTTTATGCTACCACTTATCTCTATACCTACATAACCAACGTTATCAGCCAAAGTTCAAAGTGTAAAAATGGCCTCGAACATACATTTAAATTCATAGGTACCTACTAAGATAAAAGTTTTCACGTGCCTCAGTCGACCCCGAGATACTTTCAAGGATCATATATAAAGCCTAGAGCTTTGTGAATACCGTGCATAGGGATTACAGCCATAAGCATATTTCACTTTGATTTCCTGCAAACAAACTGAAGGAACGAGAACAACATAACTTACAGCGTATAAAACTATCACATAATCTCAGGTAGCGCAGCGGCACTAGAGTGGTTTCTTTATAAAAGAACCGCGCTCTGTAGAATCTTGACACAGATTCGAGTCTAGCGTGTTGAAATCTACATTATTTTTAGACGTTTTCCCCTTTTACGGTGGATTCACGCTACACCGGGCCGGACTGGGCTGCGCTGCCGTCTGTTGGATTTAAACTTTATCTGAGGGCTTATTACGAGTTTAGTGCCGATCGAGTGCCGATCGTCGATCGTTACGATACACCGAATTTTCTATGAAAAAAAAGAATACGGTTTCTCAAAGAATACGCTAGATGCCGTTGATTTATTTTCATAGAAAATTCGGTGTATCGTAACGATCGACGATCGGCACTAAACTCGTAATAAGCCCTCTGTATACTATACTAAAGCTTCATATTGGCTTATAATAATTCAAACATGGCACCGACCTCGAAGGTCTACTGTGGAAAATGATAAACGACGATTCGTTTTGATTGAGTTACACTGCGTGCTGGCATGCACGCTGAGATTAGTATAATGTGCGGAGCAGTTCTCACGCCGCGTAGTGTATCTCAAATTATCAAGAAAAACACGAAGCTTCCATTATCGATTTACAGAATAGACCTCCTGCTCCAGATCAAGTCACTGACGTCAATTTTTTTTTATACAACTACCTGATGGAACTACCAGATGGCCCACCTGATGTTAATTGGTAACTATCACCTATAACAAAGCATTGCCTCGTAAATCACGCACGATAAGAACGTGCACTTCGATGCACTGCTCTGCGTCCATCAACTTGAGGCATAGATGTTAAGCCTCATGTCCCTGTAATTACACCGGCAGCCACACTCTTCCGAAACAGCAACGCTGCTTGACGGCATAAAAAAGCGTGGTGGTAGTACTTCCCCGGATGAGCCCTACACAAAGAGCTCTACTACTCTTAAAAGTATCTTATTATGTATACAAATAGGGTTCAAATTCAACGGACGACTCGGACACAGTCCTGCTCCGGGCCTGTGTGGCTTGAATCCACCTTCTGATGCACATGAGGGATGCACAACGTAATTGAGGCTTAGAATATTTTCTAGCTTGTAAATTGTACGTAAAAGGAAACTTTCAAAAAGTTAAGTTTACGGAATGCAATTTTAGATTTAATCCGATCTTACATATTTCTGTATAAAAAACTATATAAACGCTTATTTATTGTAGATAACGAAGATTACGTAACTGGTTATTGCTGAAGATTATTTTTCCAGCATAGCATGCAAGTTTTTCAAACTATTCAAGAAAACCCTTTTTTGTTGACCTATATTGACCTTTCAGAAGCTTCAAGTAAAGTTACCAAGCTAATTGTTGAAGCAAGTCACGTAACGAACTTAAACCCTACACCACTTTCGATTCGATACATCGCCAAATTTTTATTAGGGTAAGTTACAAAGTGGTATGTGTTGATAACAAAAACCGATCTCGCAGGCTTTCGTCCCGGGGGTGAGCTTAACCTATTTTCATTTCGTCTGTGTTTTTATTTCCTACTTTCTCGGACGGCCTGTGGTTTCAATTTACGAGGCTAGTTTTGGTTTCTTTATCTGCAGCGCTATATTTAGCCCGTGGTGAATCAATGTGCAAATTCTGTTTCAAAAAAGATTTAAAAAGAAGTGGTAAACTATGTTTAAATTGCTACGCGCTACGCCCTACAGCGTAGCAATGCGCTACGAGCGTAGAAAAAATACTTACAACAAAATGTAGTAAACCTATGATTTACATCAGTTAATATTATACGCCATAACTCAAGGAGTGATGTTGGGTTACATACCAAAACAACCATAAGATGACAGCATAGCCAATGGGATAAAACCGAAGTGCTTTGGTAAACAGTAGCCTTATATATAAAAAACCGGAAGACGATCGGAATTCTCTTTATCTCACAATCTTGGCAATCTCGGAAATCAACAAGGACACAAATGCATTCAGATAATCTCCTATCGAATACCTATTATCCGATGTAAACACAGCCGTTGGAAGCTCTTACACCGTTCCGACCTTTGTGAACTTGGAGATAAGAGCTATATTCGCATGGCAAAGACAACTTCGAAAGTCTGAATGGCGATTTGTTCGATCGATCTGGTTCGGTTTGATGAGATTTGTGAATTGAGGAGTTGAGCGCCTATAAGTAGGGAGCCATCGCTTTTATGTTAAGTACCTACCTCTCCGTTTTACAAGTAATGAGATCATCGTCATCGTCATTTTCCTGTCTTTATCCCACTTCATGTGGGATTAGCATAACATTTTGCAGTTCCAAACGAGTCAAAGTTAAATACATATATTTATTCAAAAAAACCACAAGGATCACTTTGAAACGTCTTAAAGCTAGGTGAATCTAAGTGCCAGTTCCACGCGACCAATGCCTAGAAGAACAGGCAACAGTCTTACGGCTTGGTTCCTACCGTTCTTTTTTATGATCCCTGTTACAAAATCAAAATCAAAACGGTCTTTATTCAGTACAATCACAAGGATCACTTTGAAACGTCTTAAAGCTAGGTGAATCTAGATGCCAGTTCCTCGCCACCAAAGCCTAGAAGAACAAGCAAGAAACTTACTTGGTTCCTAGCGTTTTTTTGTATAATCCTTTTTACAATTTAATTGTTTAGTTATTTAGTTGAATTGGAGCATAGTTCATTCTCCAGCTTTTTTGTCATCTATGTAATCAGATATTTTATAGTAAGCTTTTGTTAAAAGTTTTCTTTTTATTGTTACAATGTAATATAATACAATATTGAAGCTCCAGTGTGGTGCCAATTGAATTTAGTGAGGCGTACGTGACAGGTTGCAAGCCCTTTACTGCTACTAGAACAGTAAGGGAAGCCTCGAGGTGGTATAAGAAACTCAGTTTCTTAACTAGTTTGGGAGCCTATGGATTCAATAACAATACTGTAACTAATTACCTATGTCAATAAAACACATTTTTACTTTTTTTACTTTACTTTTTATATAAACTTACCAGAATTGGTCACTAACTCAGACGAACTTACCTCAACATAACGACAGGTTGTCAACTTGAAACTGTTTAGTAGGTACGTTCAGTCGCGCACTAATAGAGATACAATGAATAGGCAGAACTTGGAACCCGTGGGTCGATTATCTAAATAGAAGCGACAGCGGTAGCATGAAGTAAAATGAGTTATTGCTTGTTGAATAAACTGCTATCGCTATTGCTGTTTATGAAGTGCTAGATTATCGTGCTTTAAAAAACGCTTTATTTTTAGTATCGGCAGAGGATCAGTTGACAGTCTTGTATCGAGGCTTTATAGGGACGTTTTTTAGGACAGGCATGAAGGGATACTCAAATCTCTTAGTACCAAGAAGCAACCCAATTTTGTTTAAGGTAGTTAGATATACGTCCAAATATTACACTTGGCCATACCACTATTCTGCAGTAGTTGGTATTCCAAAAGTGACAGGTTGCGAGCACATCACCGCTAATAAACAACCGCGACTGCAAACGTAAAAAAAGTAGGTAGGTATACTAGTATTATACATCACATTATAGATCATACAAAAAAACGGTAAGAACCAAGCCGTAAGTTTGTTGCCTGTCTTCTAGGCTTTGGTCGCGTGGAACTGGCACCTAGAGTCACCTAGCTTTAAGACGTTTCAAAGCGATCCTTGTGATTTTATTGAATAAATACCTTTTGACTTTGGCTTTGATATCAGCTATCTGATTTCCATATTACATGCTTTGCAAAGTTTGAAGCTTGGTAGTTTTGCTTAGTTTGTGTGGAATGTCCCCAAATTTTTTTTTTTTTTACTTCTATTAATTTTTTACCATTATGTTGCTTGTTTTTAGATAATTAGCCCGAAATAATCAGTGTTAAACGTGACACGCACGCAACCATGACTTTCATGACCAACAGTTTTAGCGAAACACTAAATTGAAAGTAAAAACCCTTTGTAATTGATTTTGTACTGAGCAACGGAAATTAACTAATATTTGTCCGGAACCCGCAGCGTCATGATCAATATTTTAGATATTATTTAGAAGTTAGCCTTTTCAATTACCATTTATATAGAAAACGCAAAAGAGAAAATGAATTTTATGAACTGTTCTGAAGTATTCATAAAAAAATAGGTTTATTTATAATAATAAAACTATTATAAATAAATAACGGTGGACGCAGCAGTGCAATGATTCTTAGTTTTGTGCAAAGATTTAGTGGTTGCTTTTTAGTTCCCCAAAACACATTCTTTTAATGTATAGTTAGTCAATTTTTAAAGTTTTTTGGCAGAAATAGCGGTAACATCAGGTTCATCATCATCACTTTTAAAATATTTTGGTATGGATGGCAAAAGGTCAGGACACGAAAGGTTTTGCATAACCTAGACTCGATAGGTATTCTCTGGACAAAGATAGGTGGTCGTCGGGAGACGTCCCACAACCCGTTTCCACCCCAATTGCTAAAAGTTTTCCACTCACTGCACCCTTCAAAGCGATTTTTCAATCTTCAACGCTCGAGTAACCCAATGACAGTCGACAAAAGGCATTTGAGTATTAAATACGCCAATTATGCGCCACCCGCTAGTGGAACACCGATATTCCGAACGGACCACAATTAAAACCCCGAGCGATTTCTTCAAAGGGAGGGATTTTAATTTGAATTTGGTCCCTCTAAAATGTTGTCCCATAGTCGGCTCTGTTCAAGAATTAAGAGTTGCAAACGATGTTACTATGGTTAACTAGCTTTATATAAACAGCTTTTATACTACTGAAGGGCTCGTCCGGGGAAATACTACCACCACGCCTTTTTCTGCCGCCAAGCAGCAACTCTGTGTTTCGGTTTGAAGAGTGTGGTTGCGCCGGTGTAATTACAGGCACATGAGGCTTAACATCTGTATGCCTCAAGTTGATGGACGCGGGGCAGTGCATCGTGGGGCACGTTACTATCGTGCGTGACTTGCGAGGCAATGCTTTGTTATAGGTGATGGTTGCCACTTAACATCAGGTGGGTCATCTGCTTGTTCCATCAGCTAGTTGTATAAAAAAAAGCTTTCATTGAAGGAATGCCTATAGGTTTTATTTGTATTTCCTGGTTTCGACGGATCATGTGCTGGAATTCTAACTCACCCACTTTTTCAGCTTGAGTCGTTATCGGTTTCCATCAAATAGTAAAGCGGATTCCGGATTAGGGACGACCGGTCCAGCCTTTGAAGCCGCATTGCGATTATTAATTAGATACGCACGGGTTTCGGTCCCGCCGGCGGCGCCGACCGCCTCGCCGCGCGCTTTATCAATGAGCATTGGTAGGTATAGGTAATGCTACGTAAATCAAAGAGTAGATTTTAGTGTCGCCAATTTGGTCCCTCGGGATTCGGTTATCCCCGCTAATTTAAATTGAATAATTTAAAAAGGTCTTTAAATAAAATCTTTATCGTTTTGTCAAATATTTTATAACACCTGTCTGTTTATCTAACTACCAACATGCCATCTGAGAGACCCCGTAGCTAGTACTTACGTCAGTAGATGGGTACATGAAATATCCGTAAAAACGAACATAACAGCAGAACGGAGCCAGAAGAGTTCATAAACGGAGCATCCAATTAAATAAGAAAGCGCATTTTCGCAGAAATCTGCGAGCTTACCACTGAATAGGCGAGACGTCCCTAAAAGAGTCTATGCAAACATTCATTCGAGCACCCTACTTCAAACGACCTATGCTAAAAGAGGGAGAAAATTATCTCGTGAATAAATTATATTTTTCCCCTTTATGAAGACAGCTAAAGTGCATTTTCGTTTATTTTTCTGTCCTGTTTGGCTAAGATCAAAGACATTGCTAGCATTCCGCGAGCGAGGCCGTGACCCCGCAAAAATGAAATGAATAAAGAATTTAATGTGACTTGATGTCTTGGGATAATAATGTTAAAGTGTTTTAGAATGTTTCTAGGGTGAAATGTTTGTTTTTATAATTGAATTTATTTAGTGGTTTTTTTTGTATTCTTTATCGGATTCAACCCTTCTTATGTTTGAGGGCGCAGCAAAATCTCATTTACCTCGAGCTATTTTTCTTGTCGAAAGCTAAGCAGAGGCGTAGCTATCGTAGGGCCAGATTGTGCAGTGCACCAGGGCCCCGGAGCTCAGGGGGCCCTCTAACCTAAGCTTTGAAAAGAGAGGGTCAGCCAGCTCCCGAAGCTAGAAAACCTGAGCCTGCTCACAAAATTCTTTCTCTATGCCCGATTCTTTCTCTATACGGGGCCCTTGTCCACCTAGCTACGCCACTGAAGATAAGTAGGTACATTATCATCGACAAGAGATAATAGACTTTAACAAACATCGACGTCGTCTAAAATAAATCGTAAGAATAAACTGTTTATCGAGAATTGGACACTTGAACAAGAAAACATTTAGGCACAGTTATCAAACCTCTGATACCTACCTCCCAATAACAATTATCTCTAGTACCTTGGTACTTGGTGTTAGTAACTTGTTCGGACCTTATCGTATCTCGATTATTAAAGCTTACTAACTCAATTACGAAACTAACTCGATTACAGAAGTTAATTAAGACATTTTGAAATAGATAGAGCTTATTGAATTATATTTAAAGTAATGAAACCAAAGTAAAAATAAGCGGGAATTTGATAGTTGATACCGCATTTACCTCCCTGCATCTAATAAAATAGATTAAAGACCTCAACAGGGCTATTTTAAAACATTTACGGCCGGTTTCTGAAAGCCAATTCAAAACTAATCGCATGTTGCTATGTCTACCTAATTGAATTGGTTTCACCATGCTCTGTTAGATTAACAAAGGATTAAAGGGCCGTTAAATATGTCAAAATGTACGCGTTTGACAGCTAAGGTTAGATTTAACGGCCTGTTAATCCTTGATTAGTAACTAACAGAGCATGGTGAAGCTGGGCCTAATTCGATGATAATAGCTGAAATGTGACTTGACATCCGATTAGTTTTGATCTAGCTTTCAGAAACCGGCCGTTAGAAACGTTGTTAAATAGTTAGAAACAATGTTTTTAAGCAAAAAAACCAGAGCAAGACACAAATTCTGAAGTTTCCGACAATAAACCGACAAGCGTCCTACAGAAATATTTAAGCACTAGCGGCCTGTCCCAACTTCGCATGGGTGGTCATCAATTTTTTGAACATTTAAGGATAAACTTAGACCGTCGGTTTGAGCCTCGCGCCTACTTCTACACTAATATTATAAAGAGGTAAACTTTGTATTTCATACATTTGCACGTATTCTCCTTGAGTGAGTGAAATCGCACCGGCCCGTGGACCCGTAAACATTTTTAATTTCGTCATATCTTTTGAATGGAATGTCCGATTTGAAAAATTTAAGAAGTAATCTATAGGTATTGAAACCGGCTTAATTATGAAATTTATTTGGATAAGGATTAATACCAAGGTACAAATAAAGACCCTTTTCTAGCGGAGGCATTTCAATTATTTTTTTATAATAAAAGAACACTTATTGTGACATAACTATAATAGTTAGACATATGCTGTCGCGACATTTTTTGTAGATGATAACGTGTTCTACAAAATCGTAGTACATTATTTTGTTCTATCTTCAATAGTTTTCGCAGCGCACGCGATGTAAGGTTTTTTGTTTTCCACCTTGGGTTACATTATTGAAGTTTTAGTAAGGATCCCTGATTTTTTTGAAAATATAATATAGCCTATGTTACTCAGGGATAATGTAGCATTCTAATGGTGAAAGAATTTTTGAAATCGGACCAGTAGTTTTTGAGCCTATTCGTTACATACAAAAATACAAAAATACAAAGTTTACCTCTTTATAATATTAGTGTAAAAAATCTAAGCATGAAGGATTCAGTACCGACAATGGTAAATATATATTCATAATATTGATATCAACTGTATTTCTAAACAGATGTATAGGCAACATTGCTAGATGTTGGATGAAAATAATCTCACCGATCCATTTTTACAAAAGCTCATATTTGCATTCATCTTTCCCGTTACGACTTTGAATACTTTGAAAAGGGAGGAATTTCAGTGAAATATGAAAAGTTTGAAACACTCTTCATTAGGGAAATTCTCTTCTATTGAAGTAGCGTGGAGTTGCGCAATTAATGAAAATATATTGTGTCATTATCAAAGTCGATCATTAAAATAATGAATTCGCGCGTATAATTACGAATCCTACAAATCTCAACTAATTTGTTAGTAAAGTATATACCTTATACAATCTGGATCAGCCTTCCTAGTAAAATGTTGTTTATTTTGGACGCATTATATATAATTTAAGAGTAACGCTATCCGTTAGATAAAAGTATTTTCGTTTCTGCTTGTATACAATGTCAAAAACAATGATACCTACAGCTTGGCAAACAAGTATATAAACGGAACTAATTTTATATGCGGGCATTTCGAATAGGAGTAAGCAAGACTGCATGTAAGTGAACGTCGAAAATGTATGGAAAGTGGCGCCTCTATCATTCCACTACTTCGCCAAACTGTAAGTAGCGTTTCTCAGAGATGGTAAAATCCGACATTATTTGTATCAATCCTACAACGATTAAAATGTGAAAATTAAAAACCAAATAATTTACTATACAAACATCAAACTTTATTGGTTTAAAATACAATTCAGAAAATGTGTGATTCCTATTATTACAATAATAAAAATAGTACGTACTCGTAGTCATCCTTAGCCTATACTCAAAATCCCTAAATAGTGCAAACAAGCTACAGTTATGTGTATTTACGTTTAATAATTTGACACTTGCAATTTAGTACATGGATATTGATAGATGGATGGGGTTTAAATGTCAAACTGAAAGCCATCTTGATAGCCAGTCATATGGCTCTATTTCCTGCTTCTGTACCCGAAGTCTTTTATTTTTGTATCGTCACGTCACGTCACTCGATAAGCGCATTTATCGGGCGTTCTGAGAACTCGCGAGTCTCCATAAGAGAAGGCCTGACGATACAGAAAACTAAAATAAAACTCAGACTTCGGGTACAGATCGCTTATCATCTGCTGTCGACGAAGGTAGTGTTTTTGGACGCTACGCGACTACCTTAATTTGTACGAATTTTAAGCTTCAAGTATAAGAAGTACAGTAGTCTGGAAGAAATATCTGTTCGCAATATCTGTTACATCAAACTAGGTACTCATTTAAATATTTACTATTATTTGTCATTTGGCACTTTATTATTTACCTCCAGAAACCCAACGATTCAGGGTCAAAGGATTTTTTAAAGGTTCGGGGCCGATTACGTTAATGTCTGGCTATCGAGGTGGCTTTCAGTTTGACATTTGATTCCCATCCATCAAACAATTGCTATTACACTATGGGAATCAAATGTTAAACTGAAAGCCATGGATGGAAATCAAATGACAAACTGAAAGCCATGGATAGGAATTAAATGTCAAACTGAAAGCCATGGATAGGAATCAAATGTCAAACTGAAAGCCATGGATAGGAATCAAATGTCAAACTGAAAGCCATGGATGGGAATCAAATGTCAAACTGAAAGCCATCTCGATAGCCAGACATTGCATAATCGGCCCACAGACCCAATAGCGGTAGCGGTATTTTAGCGTTGTTTCTAAAGCAAAGCTGAAATAAAAATTATAACTTTTTACTGTAGCGTAAACAAAAACATTAACTCACTATCTCACTAATCAAAATTAATGTACGAGAAGAATATCAAAAAATCTAAAATATTGGATAATATGGTTTGTAAGAATATTAATTTAGTTCTGCTTTATCTCAATCTATAGCTTTCCTTATTTCTATTATAGCTAAGCATTGTAAGCTATATAATATAATGTATGTTCTACACACTACTTCTAGTAAGAATTACTTACATTACAATAACTGAAAGAATTGACCCATGTTTGAATTGACTTCGATAGCAACGCTTTATGATAACTGAGCTGAGCAAAACGACGGGTTTCGTCTGACGATTCTATCATTATTGATGTTTTGTTTTTTCTACGTTTCAAACATTTCCTACCTCACAATATGAAAGCTAAGTAAATCGATTTGTTTACCGTTTTTTATTTTCTGTATTGGGAGACTGGGTTTTGTATGGAGATGCTATAAGCACTAGCGGGCATGCTAAGTTTTTTTCTGATTCCATACAAATACCGTGCTCGCAATACAGAAAACCAAAAACAAAAAAACCGGCCAAGTGCGAGTCGGACGAACGCGCACGAATGGTTCCATACCATTATCTATAAAAACGGAAAAAAACACGTTTGTTGTATAGGAGCCCCCTTAAATATTTATTTCATTGTTTTTTAGTATTTGTTGTTATAGCGGCAACAGAAATACATCATCTGTGAAAATTTGAACTGTCTAACTATTCATGAGATACAGCCTGGTGACAAACGGACAGACGGACAGACAGACAGACAGACTCTGATTCCCTATCTTTTACAGTCACATACTTTCTTTTGCGTTGTCTTTAAAAGCGCGATTTTTTCTTTATCTTACTATTATTGACCATAATGATCTTAAAATTACAATCACTTATCGCCGTATTGAATTTTGACAGTATCTACGAGTACATTAGACCGACATTCTTTGACCATCGTTGAAATTCGATTGCTTACCATCATTCGTATGTTTGTTGGACCTTATGAATTACCACTACTAATAGATACCTAAAAATCTACTACTTTTAAGATTACCGGGACTTACTAGCGGAATCTAAACGACTATACAACACATACATATTTATACAATGTGTAACATAACACCCCTATAACCCCGGAAGCAGGGTATTCTACAAGTCATGGCGAACATCTATTGATATAAGACTTTTGAAATTTCGAAGTTTTTCATTCATGAAATGCCTCTTAAACTTTCCGCCAAATTTAAACTAACACAACATGACGCAGCCCTAAATAGCTGTACAAACAGCTGTTTTTTGACCTTTAATTGTGAACTGTAGATATACTTAATAGGTAACAGAACTGCCACCAATTTTAGTAAACGCAAATAGCGTATCTAGCTAGGTCACGTACACATTATCAGGGTTTTTACAAATTTCTGAGACAATATTAATTTAACTTTTGCATGGAAATTTTGAAAATAAAACTGAAATGAACTGCACATGTCAAAGTATTTCAGTGCTTGGTCTGATCACTTGGTATTTGGTATTATAGGGGTATTATGTTACACGTTGTATACTTTCTTCTAATTCTAGCGGTTTCAAACATATATCTACGAAACCTTTCACATACAAAATGCAAAAGCTGCTAAATATTATAAACTTTAAAAAAACAAAAGCTTAAAAAAATGCGCCAGCGCATTTACTTAGTAGTAAATAAATAAGTTAAGTATATTCAGAATAAAAATATTAAACTTATTGTTTACTACAATATTTAGGCTCCACAATATTCCTCGATAAATTTCGTTGATGTGTTTTTACGTAAGTAAAAATTGACATAACAAGCATGCCTAATGTTGAGTGATTACCTCTGCCTATAACAACTACATTAGCTCACGGGGACCACTGAGGACGTGCCCTATGTGGCATTGCACTGTGCTCATCCCTCTTTCATGTGCCTGTAATTCCATTGTCTGTCTCATTCCAATATACGCCAACTTAAAAGATGAAACGAGACAAACAGTATTTTATAGCCTTACTAGCCTATTCAATGGTCACTGCACACACTTTATATACAAACGGTGATCAAATCACTACAACTAATGTCCATAGTTCGATGTTTTTGCGGCAAAAACGCAAAGTTCAATGTACATTGCTGGATCAAAGCCCGAGTAGGCAGAAAGCCAGCCAGTTGGAGCATCAGTCGTCCGCATCGTCGTCGTCTTCGCTCATTTCCTCCTCGCTGGTGCATTCCGGCTCCGCTGCTTGTTCGATGCAGCGCTCGCACGCGCAAACGAATAGATAGTTCTGAGCGAGCTCCTGTGGAAAGATAAATATATATTTAGCTAAATTAGTAAACAGGAAAGTAAGAGAACAAACATCTATGTTCATTACATTAGAGAGCACTGGTGGTTTAGTGGTGGCGGCCCCGCCTTCCGTTCCTAAGGTCGTGGGTTCGAAACCGGTCGTGCACCAATGAGTTTTTCTGTTCAAAAATGTATGAGCACAATGCCAGTACTTTCAAATGGTGAAGGAAAACATCGTGAGGAAACCGGCATGTCGTAGAACCTAAAAAATTCTATAACGTGTGTCAAGTGCTCGAAAGGAGCCTCTTGAGGCGCACTTAAAATGCTTTAACCACACTTTTTCCAAAGAAACCAGTGACACGGCCAAGAGAGAGAGATTACATAAATGTTTGTTCTCAGTGGGGATTGAACCACGGAACATTTACATTTCTGTGGATTGAACCCACAGCCTACAGCGTAATGCTACTACCAACTGAGCAGTATAGGCTGTCCGCAAAAGAAATACGGAAGCGTAATGAGATTTTATTTTATTTTATATTTTATTTACCAACCAGTTTACGTGTGATTTGATTATCCATTGACTGCCATCATTTATCATACACACACATACATCCATCGCCATGACAGTTCGAATCTAAACTCAACTAGATAATACCTAATAATAATAAAAAAATCTTTCCAGTAAATAGTAATAATTTAGTAACAGGTAGGTATAGAAAATAATGCGTAGGTAACAAACAAGAACGAACATTAGGTACCTGCGTAGGATACTAATTACTAATTCTTAAATTCTATGCAATGCATGTTTAATACAAAAGCAGGACAAGGTTCTACTTGGTCGCCAAACTAGGATAATATTCCTTTAACTTTTTTTTTTTTGCCTCTGGCGCTTGTCGGAAGCAGACGTGTGTTTGAACTAATCGCAATTCATCTAAAAAATTACATCTTACAAAAGTGATCCCTAAGTACTGTGAACAGAAACACACTGTTAACACACAGGACACACTGTGTGTACCAATACAGTGATATGGGTAATATTAATATGATGTGTAGACAAAGCCTCAGGAACAACATGTGATCCACGAATGCCCCTAAACTTAAGGGGAAAGTATACAAGACGATCAAAAGACCTGTCGTGCTGTATGAATCTGAGTGTTGGGCAACCAAGGGACGGATGAGAGAAGTGCATGCAGCAGAAATGCGAATGTTGAGATGGATGTGCGGAGTGACAAGGATGGATAAAATAAGAATGAGTATATTAGAGGAAGTTTGAAAGTGGCGCCTGTGACAGATAAGTTGAGGAGCAATAGGTTAGCGTGGTATGGGCATATCATGAGGAGGGAAGAAAGTTTTATTCTTATTACGAGAAGAGTGGTAGATATGGATGTGGATAGTTTTAGAAAGAGAGGTAGGCCAAAGAAAAGATGGATGGACTGTGTGAAAGATGACATGAGTAAGAAAGGAGTGAGCACCGAGATGACGAATGATAGAGGAGAGTGGAAGAAGAAAACCTGTTGTGCCGACCCTCCTTAGCGTGGAATAAGGGCAGGAAGATGATGTGTAGACAAAGCTCACCTTCTGCCTCGAATGCCTGGACCGCCGTAGACTACACTCGTCCAAGTAACTGATACATATCTCGTCCCCCGGCGCGATGCACCGTTTCGCCTTCAGCTGTATGCGATGGTCACCGAGCGGGAATGAGGACTCCGCATTGGGTGAGCAGTTGTGGTTACACGCGCTTTGTAGAACGTAGAGCCCCGAGCCTTCTGTGTTCAGGAATGTGCCTGATTCTGGAAGAAACAAATAAGAATGTAAATTTAGTTTTTTTTAAACAAATACATAAAATTCGTTTATTAAAGGTGAGAATAGAGGTACAGTGCCATAGCGCTGAAAACAAGGAAACCATTGATGTACAGAAACGACCTAGTTTAGTTTTTGCGGGAATGGGCTTTCTACCAATAACTTCATAATAAATTTATGTGCCAGTACTCTCAAACGGTGAAGGAAAACATCGTGAGGAAACCGGCATGTCGTAGAACCTAATAAAAAAAGTTCTATTACATGTGTCAAGTGCTTGAAAGGAGCCTCTTGAGGCGCACTTAAAATCCTTTCACCACACTGTTTCGAAAGAAACTAGTGACACGACAAGAGAGACTTCATAATATGTATAGGCATAATATAGTTCATGTAGTTATATGCTAAATGTAATAAGTATTTTAAAATACTTCTGACAAATCTCTTCTGAAATCAAATCGCAAATCCACAAAAAATATTTAGTGAGTAATAAGCGGTCAATTTATATTTTTAGCTTCTTAATTACACTACTTCCAAATAAACACTTACTTTTTCTAATATTTGCTTTAAAAATACAACATAATTTGTTTGTAATAAAATTTTAAATAAGATTATCTCACCTTGTTCAACATATTCATACACTTTATCAATAAACAGATCTAGCTGTTGTCTCTCATCGTCTGACATCGTAAGTTCCAAAACGGAGGCTACCCACATGGCAAGCGGACTAGTGCCTATGCCTTGTCCGTTGGTACCAATCAGAGCCATAATTGAACAGAAGCCTTCTGGTGTAAGAAACTGAAACAATAAACAAAAACATGAAGTGAAAAGAATCCTCTTTCTTTAAAAAAATCAAATGAGTCACTGTGGTTCTTGTGATTCTAGGCAGTGTTTAGTAGGTCTGGAGCACTGGTGGTCTAGTGGTAGCAGCCCCGCCTTCCGATCCGAAGGTCGTGGGTTCGAAACCGGTCGTGCAGCAATGAGTTTTTCTGTTCAAAAATTTATGTGCACAATGCCAGTACTCTCAAATGGTGAAGGAAAAACATCTTTTAAGGATAAGGATTTTAAGGAGCCTCTTGAGGCGCACTTAAAATCCTTTCACCACACTGTTTCGAAAGAGACTAGTGACACGACAAGAGAGTAGGTAATTATAAATATTTTTTCTGATACAAAGCTTATTAATCCCGTGTGATATTGCGTATGTTAAATGTTAAGTTGTGATAAAATCATGTACAACATCTAGCCAAGTTGGGTCAGAAAAAACTGAAACAGCTTGACATCTATGATCCCCTATGATAGGCATGGTTAATCTGGCACCCGAAGTGAAGACTTGGCCTGCAGCGCCTGGAGTCGAATAAGGCGACTAACTTTAAGTTGTAAGTGCTCCGGGTTCCTGTCAAGTACAAGGACGTGTTCCTTGCGCCCGACTTCTGGTCAGCTGGAGTTGTTTACCGTCGCTACAGGGAGGCGCAAACGATCAAGAAAAGTCCCTGAGTCCTGTTAGTTTGTTTAAGTTATATTATATGTATGTCAGTCCGTAAGGTATTTATTGATATGGGGCATTATATTTTAAATAATATCAGGTTGCCTGAAATAAATGTATTATTATTATTATATGCCCTTAAGTCTCATAGTGGGACAGCTACTGTTGAACAATGACTTTTTACTTAGATGTGAGACTAGCAGTCACTGATCATTCAATACCTCTTGAACATGCTCCCCGCTGATAACAGCAGCTGTCATCTCCCTCAGCGTATTCAACTGATCTGCAAACTGGTCTCCAAGCAATTTGTGCATCAGCTCTGCATCCTCATTCACTGTTCTGTGGCAGAACTGCTTGATTTGAGCCGCAGCAGCTGATGGGTCCGAGCTCTGGTTGATATATGCTAATATACGTAAGAGGAGCATGATGTTGGTTGTTTCAGGAGGGTAATGCATCTGTCTGTAATAATTATATTTTCAGATTATTTTAGACCGAACTTGGACAATACACACATTTTCTGCTACATTGTATTCTCTGTAAATTGTAACTATGAGTAATGTAGAGTTGAGTTGCAAAACAACAGAGACAATGGAAAAGAGAGTGAAAGTGTACAACTTAGGAACATAAACAAGTACAACTTGATTAGGTAATAATTAATTAATGCTTCATTTGCAATCTTCAAATGCATCAAAAATAATTAATGCTTTTCCATTCCAGGAGCAACCGTTGAAATGTTCACATGAATATGCATTTTGTTTTATTTATGGTATACTTCACAAACTTCTAGAGTAATAACTAGGAAACTTTAAGAGTAGTAGAGCTTCTGTGAAGGGCTTGTCCGGGGAAGTACTACCACCACACCTTTTTCTGCCGCCAAGCAGCGTTGCTGTGTTTCGGTTTGAAGAGTGTGTGTTGCCGGTGTAATTACAGGCACATGAGGCTTAACATCTGTATGCCTCAAGTTGATGGAGTGCATCATAGGACATGTTCCTATCATGCATGAATTACAAGGCAATGCTTTGTTAAGGTGATGGTTACCACTTAACATCAGGTGGGCCATCTGTTCCATCAGCTAGTTGGATAAAAAAAAACTTACTTCCAAGCATCTGTTAAAAGCATGATTGGATGTTGAGCATCCCTGGTATCATGGCACAGTGTCCTGTGGTACATCACAAATGCACGCTGCTTACAGCCCTCCGAGCAATAGAGCACTTCACACTGATCACAGTTCGTTAGATTACCCAGGTTAGCCTCATAGCAGTCTGAGTGTGGGAGAACAATATCTGGCTTGCAGGCTAAGCGACGAACATTCTGCTCTGGGGTTTCTAGAGGCCTGAAAATAGACAGATATCTCTTTAGTACATAATTCTACACTAATATTCTACACTAATATTATAAAGAGGAAAGATTTGTATTTTTGTATTTTTGTATGTAACGAATAGGCTCAAAAACTACTGGTCCGATTTCAAAAATTCTTTCACCATTAGAATGCTACATTATCCCTGAGTAACATAGGCTATATTATATTTTCAAAAAATCAGGGATCCTTACTAAAACTCCAATAATGTAACCCAAGGTGGAAAACAAAAACCTTACATGGCGTGATCTGCGAAAACTATTGATGATAGAACAAAATAATGTACTATGATTTTGTAGAACACATCATCATCTACAAAAAATGACGGGACAGCATATGTCTAACTATTATGGTTATGTCACAATAAGTGTTCTTTTAATATAAAAATTTAATTGAAATGCCTCCGCTAGAAAAGGGTCTTTATTTGTACCTTGGTATTAATCCTTATCCAAATAAATCATTTCATATTCAAGACTGTTTCAATAACGCAATACCTATAGATTACTTCTTGAATTTTTCAAATCGGACATTCCATTCAAAATATATGACGAAATTAAAAATGTTAACGGGTCCACGGGTCACGCACGGGGTGCGATTTCACTCACTCAGAGAGAATGGCGTGCAAATGTCTGCGTCTCGGTCTAAGTTTATCCTAAAATGTTCAAAAAATTGATGATCACCCATGCGAAGCTGGGACAGGCCGCTAGTTAATAATAAACATTATCAAGAATATAAAGCAAGGCAGGCCGGTGAAATCCTGTGAACTTACCTCATGCAAAAATCACAAGCTAAATATCTGTAGGCTGCGTTCCAGGCGAATTGGCAGGAAACCAATGGTCCCTCCTCTAATATTATATCCCCTGTTTGATACATTTTTGTAGCGAAGAGCCCTTTACCCTGAAATGATTGATTATTGTTTACATCACGTTTTCAGGTTAGTGCATTAATTGATTGGTTTATAGAATTATATTCCCATTAGATATCCAAGTACCATACCTTTTTGCTGGTAGAAATTCTCACTTCAAAACCCTCCATTATTTTTGCTTGATGATAAAAAGTAGCTAGGCTAAAATTAAATAGTACAACTAACTAACTTCTAATCAAACCTATGAACCTCTATCCTCTATGAATGAAGTAATGAACCGGGTGCCGATTATGTACAACCATGGATTGTACAGCCGAGGAAAACACAGCCCGGATTTGATGTACAATTTGGTCGCGAAATCCATGGCTGTGTAATCCAAGGGTGTACATTCCAAGCCGTACAAATTTTGCACACCTTTGGAAAGCACGACCCGATAAAACACAGCCAAAATTTTGATGCCAAAACTTAGGCTTTGTTTACACTCGTCAATTACTTACTCACTCACTTGTTGATCCGACTCGGATTGGTTAGGTTATGTTAAAACATATTAATTACGCACGAGGCGAGCGAGCAAAGCGAGCGTGCCGCGGTAGCGGCCGCCGAAGTGTCAGAATTTCATTTTTTTCTAACATTAATCTCTGAATAATTCTCTTATTTTATATAATTTTTAATCTGTGCTACTTGCCTATACTTACTGTGTAGTGCATCTAAACAGAGCATAGGCTTTCGACCAATCAGAGCATGGTCACAGAATCCATGGTCGTGCAATCCTGGCTGTACAATCCCGACTGTGCTGGGAAAGCACAGCCTGGAAAACACGGCCCGGATTTCATGTACATTTTGTACATGGAATCCGGGCCGTGTTTTCCAGGCTGTGCTTTCCGGGTTGTACATTTTCGGGCTGTGTAATACTTGGTCGTAAATTAACCGGACCCTAATGAACCTACTCCACCTCCACCACTCCTCCACCACTTCAAAATCAAAATCATACATTATCCCCTATCCGGGAGCCAATAATGTACGGCCAAATAATGTACAGCATGATATTGCACAGCACGATAATGCACACCCAGATAATCCGTGTCAACTGGTTTGAATTATTGGGTGTACATTATCATCCCGTACAATAACATGCTGTGCAATATCGTCACGTGTCAATAATGTACACCCAGATAATGTACAGCATGTTATTTGGAAGCCACTTTAGTAACGTTGAGTCGGGGGGATTCATTTTCTGACAATTTGGGAAGCAGCATAGCTTTTTCATTTTATTTGTTTTTCGAGTGTTATTTTGAGTTGTGTTGTGTAATTTCGGTGGTATTTTAACCAATATTACTTGAGGTCTTAGCACAAAGTGTAAAAATTTTGAATGAAAGTGTATTATGTGATATCCTGATTTGACGGAAAATGTTTCCGATGTTTTGAAGAAAACCGCCATCATTTTCTATAAAACAAATGACGGCTGACTTGACTATGGACTTGACTAAAAAGTATTCAATACAAATCACTTGACACTGGCAAGATTGTCTGTCGAATGACGGACAGGAGCCATAAATTGAGAGAAGAAAGAAACGTTGAGTCGGATTGGTTAGGTTATGTTGAAACATATAAATTACTTTTTATTTTTACGGTACCAGAAATTATTTTTTACGGTACCAAAGTGGCTTCCAATTATCATGATGTACATTAACGTGCTGTACATTATCATGCTCTGTATTAACTGGCTGCATATTAACTACACGTGACAATATTGCACATCCAGTTATTGCACACCCCGTTAATGTACACCCAGATGAAACGAATCCAAAAAGGTACCAAAGTGGATTCCAAATATCACGCTGTACATTATCGTGCTGTACATTATCATGTCGTACAATAACCGGACTCTTAATTTCTGGCACTTCGGCGGCCGCTGCCGCGGCACGCTCGCTTTGCTCGCTCGCCTCGTGCGTAATTTATATGTTTCAACATAACCTAACCAATCCGACTCAACGGTACTAAAGTGGCTTCCAAATAACATACTGTACATTATCTGGGTGTACATTATTGACACGTGACGATATTGCACAGCATGTTATTGTACGGGATGATAATGTACACCAAATAATTCAAACCAGTGGACACGGATTATATGGGTGTGCATTATCGTGCTGTGCAATATCATGCTGTACATTATTTGGCCGTACATTATTGGCTCCCGATATTTCCTCCATGTGCCCCACAGTTAGTGCTAATACAGACAGACTAAAAAGGTAAAATGAATGAATGATGAACAATGATGAGAAATGATCAAATAAACCAGATAAGTCATTTGAATTGGTTTATTTTATAAATGGTAAACTTTTTTTTAAACAAATAGAAAAAACTACAATGCTCCTCACGTGAAAAGTAGATTATTTTGTTTTAATGATTAGTAAGGAAAGTCGCTTTACTCTTGTTAAATATAAGTAATAGTTTTTTATTAATACATTAAATAATTTAAAATTAATTATTAATGTTTGTTAATAAAAATTGACAGTTTATTTGTTATTAACGTAATTGATAAACACACACTTTGACACTGTATTGAGTAAAGCCATGAGTCTGCGAGCCATAATTTTATTTTAATATGTACATTTTGTACCTACCTATGCACACTATACCTACCTACCTAGATTATTTATTTATGTAGGAATTTATTGACGTACTTTACTACTAAGGGATTGCGCCGTTAAAGGCCAAAACTACTAGTAGTTAAAACATTTTAAAATTTTAAATTTATCTTTATTTTCAATATTTTTTTAGCCAGTGCAGTTTTGGTCACCGTTTTGAACTTTAGACGTAGACTACCGTCAAAAAATGTCTCACTCTCACCTTAAAAAAAGTCGTAGATATCAAATCACTGAAAACAACGTGTATAATAAATTTTCTATTTGTAGATATGAAAAATCACAAACAACCAAGTTTAAAACTAAAACTAATTATAAACATTTGGGTAAATTTTAAAGAAAAAGAACATTGTATATTTGAAATTGTTAATCTACTTCTGTCGCTGGCTGGACTTCTACCATTAAGTTATTATTTTCTATTGATTCGTAAACATCCTATTATACCTACCTACTCATGACCCTGTGAGTGCGCAGAACGTGACTTCCTTATTGATCATGCATACCTAGTAGGTACCTACCTACGTCACATAGACACTAATTATTCATTAAAGTTAATATATGAAGGTACATAAGTAAGTGCCTACTATTAGCAGTACTATTAATTATTCTGTGCTATTATATACTTTAGTACTAGTTCCTTATAAATTTTGTTAATTATACTTAGGTACCTATCTTTTAATGTAGGTAGGTATGGCTGAGTATAAACTTAACACGTCTGCAGTCATAAAAAATCAGTTTATTGGTATATTCGTTTATTTATTTTGTTTCTTTCTTTTGTTTGTATGTTTCGATTTGCTCTATGGTATCAAACATGGGCAAAGTTTTTGTCTCAGGTGTAAACTTAAGAAGAAGTGCGGATAATAATGCAGTTGAAGAAAACAGTATCGTTGGCAAAGCATCTAGTTCCGCTATCTGAAATTTAAATAAAAATATTTAATTAATACTAAATAAAAGCATATTTTGTTAATAATAATTTGCCTAATGCCACATTGGCCTCACCTTCAATGACTGTATTAAGAAAACGTGAAAAAATTGCGTTACCAAAAAGTGTATTAGAGTGTTTTAATCCATATACCTACATTATATGATTGACTTCTTATTGTTTATTAATTTTTAATTGTATAAATTATTGTATGATATTATTAAGATGAAAACGGAGGATCATTAATTACAAAACCCTGACATCTGTATTAACATGTATCGTACTTATATTTGCAACAAAGTTATTAAGAATATGATTAATTGTACTTAAGGACTTATATACATAGGAAATATTTTATTACGTACCAGGTATTGCACAAAAAAATATAGGTAGATAGGCACACAACTAGTATAGGTGCCTTACTGATATTAAGTTCATAGAAATTTCCTCCTATTATTTTTTATCACCATGCTTATTCTGCCTTCAAGCAGCGTTACCTACTGTGTTTTCCTTTGAAAAGTGTGGTTGCTGGTGAAATAACAGGCACATGAAGCTCAACATTTGTATGCCTCAAGATGATAGACGCCGGATAGAGCATCGTAGAGCAGGTTCATATCGTAGGTAACTTGCGAAGCATTGCTTTTTGTGGAGATGGTTACCACTTAACATCAGGTGTGTTATCTGTTTGTTCCATCAGCGAGTAGTATATAAAAAATACATCTATAGTATAGGTACGAGTATCTGAAACACCACCCCTTTTTCTGCCTCCAAACAGCGTTGCTGTGTTTCGGTTTGAAGAGTGTTTCGGTTGCCGGTGTAATTACAAGCACGTGAGGTTTCAAGGCTCAAGTTGATGGACGCAGGGCAGTGCATCGTGGGGCACGTTCTTATCATGCGTGACATGCGAGGCAATGCTTTGTTATAAGTGAGGGTTACCACTTAACATCAGGGGAGCCATCTGTTTGTTCCAAGAGCTGGCTGTATAAAAAAAAGATTAAAAAAACATACCAGTAGAGAAGTAAGTGGTGCTAGCATGCTACCAACCCTTGCAGCAGTATTACCCCAGCCAAGAAGGGATCCTCTCACACTTGTGGGAAATAACTCCAAGCTGTATGTGTAAATTCCAGTAAAACAAATTACTACTCCAATTTTCCCGATTAAAAATAAAACCAATTTCAACCAGGTTAACGCTGTAACATACAAATACAATACTAATAAAATGTCTGTACAAAAAGCACATTGACTGCATTTTCTTTTCACTTTAAAACTTGGAAAGATGAATAACTTACAATTTGGTACGAAATTTTTAGCAACCAGAAACACAGCTGAAATAATGTATCCATACTGTAATGTAATTTTACGACCAAACTTATCAAACATGAAGTAAGCTATCAAGTCACCGGGAAAGGATGTAAGTGCCGCTAGTATAAAATTGATATATTTATTTCCAGGTAAAAGAACAGAATGCACGACAGAACCATAGTAGAGGAAACTGGATGTGAAGAAGCAAAATGATACAACTCCTAGCCTTATCAATATCTCTTTTGATTTAAATATCACTTTCATGCTCTCTTTTTCGTTTTGTTCTTCGATACCGAATGTTGCTCTCAGTGCATTTGAGTCAGTTGTATCTATATCTGTGCCTGTTACGTCAATTTTATTGATTTTTGCTACCAGTTTCAGGGTATCTTTTGCTTCATTTATTTTACCTCTAAGTATTTGCCAGCGCACGCTTTCGCGTAAAATTAATCCGTACGTTATAAACAATATCAAAGGGCTGTAAACAACCAAAATTATGGATTTCCAGTGCTTTAACCACATTGCAATTAAAGCGAATGTGACTTCACCGAAATAGATAGCGTATGAAAAGATAACACCTGTTAATACTCTTTTAGATGCGCCACCAACTTCGATCACTGCAAATAATAAAAATTAGTTTAAAAACATGGTAAACAAAGATAGATAGATAGAGTTAAGTATCTTATAGGAATATAAGAAATGAAATATAATATAACACATTAAAAAACAATTTACCTACTTAAAACCACTGCTACAGTGTAGAGACCAGATGCCAACAACGATTCAATGAATTCCACGGCCAAGTAGGTGTAGTAATTCTTTAAAAATACTTTTATTACTCCAATGCATCCACCAATCGAACAAATAATAGCTGTTGGTTTTCGGCCAATTCTGTTAAATGAAATAAAATAAATTAAGATAAAGATTTTTTTTCTGAATAAATTAAGAAGGTACTCAGAAGGTCTCATTATATGGTAATAGCGAACTGGTCTGATGATGGAGCCAAGGTCTGTTCAACGGAACTCTTTAATAAATAGGCCAATTCAGTTGAAACTTGGTTAACATACTTAGTAGGTGGTAGTCAGACGCAAGTCCAAACACAATGTTTGTACTTGCCTCTGTCTACCACCTACTTTAATTTTCAAACCCTTTGATCCAATCTGCACAAAACTTGGTAGGTCAATAAGTTGTACCTACTTGAGAATTTTTTTAATTTTTAAAATTTATATGAATTTATATGGGTATATGAATTTAATCGGACAAGGGGTTACCTATTGAGATATGGGGTTTTCAAAGGGACAATAACAAATTGTTACATAAATATATCAAGTGAGGTATCAAATGAAAGGGTTTGGTTTGTACATCCCAATACCATTTTTATTTTTACTATAGGACTTTTATGTTAGATTTTTACAATTTGAGATACAATTGGTGACCCCGTGTAAGTTAGGGGGTAGTCAGAGGCCAACTATCCTGTTTGGTAACAATGTAAGATATGCTTCTGATACACGAAATACCAGTGGTTCGGGGCGAACCACTGGTATTTCGTGTATCAGAAGCAGTGCAATGTCTATGGGGAATACCAAGTTCAAGTGTATCTAAATTGAAAATGTTCTTACTTATCAGAAATCCATCCTGTAAACAGCATTGAAACTATCATGCCAGCGTTATGTACGCTTCCGACAAGTGTAGCTTTCCAAGATTGACAGCCAAGATTGAGCTGTAAGAAAATAAACAAATCAAAGACGTACCTACTTTAATCACTTTACCAATTTTAGGAACGTGTTAGTAGGTAATTATTTTTTCCGTACTTCACTGGGAAATAAAGGTTTCGAGTGCCGACAACCAGAAGTCGAAGCGTGCCTAAGCCGCACTAAACTTCAATATTGTATTAAATTACTTTGTAAAAGGATCATACAAAAGAACAGTAGGAACCAAGCCGTAAATTTGTTGCCTGTTCTTCTAGGCTTTGGTCGCGTGGAACTGGCACCTAGATTCACCTAGCTGTAAGACGTTTCAAAGTGATCCTTGTGATTTTATTGAATAAATACCTTTTGACTTTGACTTGACTTCAAACTTGAATTGTTTTGACTTAAAACGCTCCTCCGCCCGATGGACCGATGACATTCGAAATATCGCGGGAAATCACGGGATGGAGAAGAATCAAAATTGTTCGTCGTGGAAATGTATTGGGAAGGCGGACATATTTATCATTAACTGCTGGAAATGTCCAAGTGAACTAATTAAGTGTGGAAAGATAAATGCTATAATTATGCATAAATTTCAATAACACCTTACCTCAGCAACTATTGAATTGTTGTTCTCATAGACCCACTCATCACATACACCGAGTATTTTATCAAATGTTTCAGCTCTACATGTGTCATTAGCCAATTTATTCGTATTTACGATTGGTTTTAAACATTTTGTATCAACATTTTGTGGCCACCAAGTTGGCTCGTCAATAGTTGGATTTTTAGTTTCACATTCGGGGACGAGACACCTAAAAAGCATTTGTGTGTATTTTAATAATAAGTCACCGACAGAGCGTGTAGAAAATTGAACCACATTTGCCACATTGTGAAGATCACTGGAAGGCTTTAGATTAGTTTAGATGGTGAGGGCTCCAAATTGGTCTTCCTGGAAACTTACCTATATAGTAGGCCTATGTCAAGCAGTTGTTTATTAAGGCTGATGATGATGATGCTCCCTTTACAAATAAATTACCAGGCAGACGGAACATAGTGAAACGATAAAGATTCATGCTAAACTTCGGAAACATTATATGAAGGGGTTTACTTTGTTGCTCTGTAACGAATGTCTCAGGTAGAATGTTAGGATTTAATTTGATCCATCAACATTTTTCTTTTAATTATTTTTGTTGTTCGTCTTGATTAAGTGAGATAATAATCAGTGCAAAACTTTAATCAATTGCACCTTCGACGATGCGGGTAGGTACAGTTTTGTATGGACAAGTTTTAAGCCTGGGTAGATTTAGTTCTTAAAATCGTGCCATTTAAAAAATAAATAATTTATTAAGATAAAATACTACTAAGTAGATTCTGTACAATTCTTAGGAAAGTACTGTGTGTAGTTGTCGTTTCATAACACCCGCTTCTGATAGGGGTTTTACTGGTGTGTAGACGATGGTCTCAAATTTAAATTAAATTCTTACTTACCTGTAGTTAACATCTTCAGCTACAAATATGTAATTTACATGAATCATTGAAATCATAAGTAGCGGCAAACATACTAAAAAAAACTGCAACGTTTGAAATGTTCCAAAATGTTGTAATTTAAACATAACATGATCATCCTTTTGGATGGTTACTGTCATTTTATAAAATATTTAATATTTATATTGAAAACAACAACTAATTAAAAATAAAATAACTCAAATTTAAATAGGTAGATACTAAACACGATTTTATTTAATCCGTATTAAGAGTACCTCGGCTCTCATTTATAAATGTTTAGTGGGGCCTCTACCAAAGAGTACTGCCTATCTTCTACTAAGCTGTGACAGGATTATCAATGAGAATTACTGGTTGAACAGCATTGTTTGTGAAATCCATTAATAAGTCAGATAGATTAAAAATACTTAAGACAAAAATTTACTATAGGTAAACGTGATGTCGCGTTTTTTTGTTCATCAAACTGTAAAAGACAAACTAATAATAAACTTAACCGACCATTTTAGCAATTATTATTACTTCAAGTTTTCAAGTCTTTTTATATGTTTCTATCCTACCTACCAAGACAGTGGAAAATTTGTTTGGAAAAGAAATGGCGTTAACAACCGATTTTAACTACCCTTTTAAGTACATTACTAACTTACCTATGCCTACTATTTTATAAGTTATTCAATACCTACCTACTGACATTTCACCCTGACGTGGTTAGATTTAAGCTCTAATGAGGAAGGAGGAAGAAAATAAGCTTGATGAGGTATTAATATAAACTTAAGCAGCTTTAAACTTGGTAAAAAAATTGGAAAAGGTAAATAAATAAATAAATATTGGTGGAATTTCCACTCGGCACAATCTAGCCCCAAACTAAGCAATATTTGTACTATGGGAACTAGATAGCTTATATGTATAATATGTACTTAAATAGTTTTTATTTGTGAATACATACTTATAATTAGGTATAATCACCCAGACAGAGAACAAACATCTATGTTCATTACACAAATTGTTCTCGGGGATCGAACCCACGGCCTACCGCGCAAAAGGCAGAGCTACTACCAACTGAGCTGTGAATACTGTCAAAAATGACGAAAATAATTATTACCTTACTAGGTGCTTTTTCTACTCTCGAACACCAATACTGCTAGGTATTTCTAATGCTTTTATGATTACTACCTAACCTAAAAAAGGAACCTTCTGAAAATAAACTAGCTAGGTACCTGCTGGAACTCCTGGCATAAGTACCTACCTAATCCATTTGATCTTGATCCAGATTTCTGGAATAGGTAGTAGCTTTTAGCCAGTGGCTATGAGTACCTATAACTAGGGTTACGTACCTATATTTCGCAACTAAAAAACTGAAATTTTGTCATAAGAATAAATAAAAAATCCAATATTTCGTATTTATTCGCATAAAAAAACGTATTTATTACCATAATCATTAAAATAACAAAATATTTAATACAGAAAAGTTAGTAAAAAGTTAACATCGTGGTTGTCTCTTCTCTATATTTTCTTGCATAAGCCTTTGCCTTCGGTCATTTATGACGACATTGTAGATACTAAAATATCTTTCAGCATCTACACTGTTGACTGGGCTATGAAGGCTTTGTATAGCTGCATTGGCGAACCTCAGGTAGCAAAATTTTGATAGGTAAATTAGAAAATTCACGTGTTTATTTCGTTTATATTTATTACGTGAATTTCGCATGTATCGCTTCTATTTCGTAAAAAGGAAAATTACGTATCTCTCATAACCGTTTTATTTTAGTCCCTGTTTAACCATTTTCTGAGGTAGGTAATGCTATGCATCAGATAAAAAATATTTCTGTGTCTACTAAGACTCGTCACAAACAAGGACAGCAGACTGATCACGAATGAATTTTGACATTTCTGAGTAGTATCGTTTAGATTATGAAATTAATAAAAGTATTTTCAAATATTTAGTAGCAAATTAAAGCTATGCGTGAAAATTAAACCGTCTTTCACATTACATGCGTACCATAATGCATAAAGTTGTTTATGATTGAGTACCTATGCAATAAAGTATTAGTTTAGATCTAGTAAGAAAATACAAAAATATCCCTTTCTATTTTTATGCCTACCTAATCTTTGTACATTTATTTCATTCAATCATTCACTTATATTCTTGACATTAACTTTGGCATGACTTTGATTGACTTGACATGTATGATGAATGAATGATATTATTATTGTTATTTTGGAATGGCGGGCGATTAGGCAGGCAGATTGGGTCCGATGTATACAGTACGAATTAAAACAATAAATTATTATCCTAATTAAAACTGGTAATTGTTGCGAACATGCACATAAAACAGGTAAAATAAAATAGCTTGGAGCACAGAATTTAATATATCTGAGAACACATATTTTTGGCTATATGGAACTGACGCTACGTTTTTCCAGGTGATTATCCAAGGGTTCAAGAGTTATCGCGAACAAATTGTTGTGGAGCCCTTTGACAAACGGCACAATGTAGTCGTTGGGCGGAATGGTTCCGGAAAAAGTAACTTTTTCCATGGTGAGTACTAGCAACTGAAAAAATGTTCCCTACTGAACTTGATGAACGTATTGTATCTTAGTGAATATATGCAATCTGCTTTGAGATGAGAGTATAGTTTAAGTTATTTTATTTTCTAGCTATTCAATTTGTGCTGAGTGATGAATTCTCCCATCTCCGGCCGGAACAGAGATTGGCTTTGCTTCATGAAGGAACAGGACCGAGGGTCATATCTGCTTTTGTGGAAATTATATTTGACAATTCTGACAATAGGATACCTGTAAGTTTTTAGAATTGTTGCAATAATCTTTGTTTTTTTCATGATTATTTAGGTATACTTACTCATCATGGACATCTCTATGAGCAGCTAGAACTCTATAAACAGTCAAATCTGCTGACTTTCTTTTTTAATAACTTTTACTAATCCAAAGAGTCAGATTGTTGAATGGAATGAAAGATAAATATATATTTAAACATCAGTGAAAGCTGTTTTTCCATTAATAAATAATATATGTCTAAAAAGGTTACAACAAATCACCTGGTAATGTCTGTGCTTTTGGAAGGAATTAACCTAGTTAACTGATTCAGGCGTGACTTTTCCGAATTCCATTGTTAAATATAAATAAACTGAAACAAATATTGTAGGGTTGCACACACACAAGTCTACATTTGGTTAAGCTTAAACAGATTAAATTAGTGGATTAGTACTACATATTTGTTTCAGTACATTTATATTTTTAGGAATTAAATGGTTATAGTTTAAGCCAGATCGCCCTTCTTAATGAATTATCATTGATTTTCAAACTTAGATTTTTCTATATAAGATTTTATAACAGTGAACATTTTCAGATTGAAAAAGATGAAATATTTCTGCGAAGAGTTATTGGTTCAAAGAAAGATCAGTTCTTCCTCAACAAGAAGGTTGTGCCGAGATCGGAAGTCCTCAACTTGCTGGAAAGTGCCGGACTTTCCAACTCCAACCCATATTACATTGTGAAGCAAGGAAAAGTGAGTATAAAAAATAAATGGTCTTCTATGTGATTTTCGCACTGTATTTATGTACTAAACCTGTTTGTGGTATGTCCTAAATTGACAATAACCACTTTTGGCACAAAAATAAAGTATTTTAGTATCATTCGTTTTTCAATTTATAATTTCTTTTATTATAAAATCAAAGCTTGTTCTTAGTTTATTTGTTTTGTTATCAATATTGAATCAAACAGGTTATTTCGTTATTTGCTAGTTATTATATTTAGTGTCACTACAGAAGGCATAAACTGCTGTGCACCTAAACTGGTAACTTCACATTTTCTTAGATGTACCGACAAAACTATACAATATAAACGATACCTACTCCTACAATATGCAACCAAGCTATGGGGAATGAGTGCTACCTATTTTAACAACCCATCATTTCATCTTATATTCATTTTGATATACAGTAATACCCCGGACTTACGCGGTAGGTGGGACCGAGCGATAACCGTGTAAGTCGAATTCGCGTAAGTCGGGATTCAGGGATTTTCTTTTCTTGTTAGGTTTAAATGACTCATTTTTTGTTCTCTTGGATGACATAATTAGAGGTTATCAATGAAACGCACTGCGTACGTAAAATAATTCCACGCGGAACACGTAAAATGGAATACTAACAGGGCGGAGGGCAGGCGGGCATCAAAAAGAAAAACCGCGTATCTCCGAATTCACATAACACGGGGTAGCGTAAGTCGGGGTATTACTGTATAATATTTAATTATGTATGCAGATCAATCAAATGGCAGTAGCTCCTGATTGTCAAAGGTTGAAGCTGTTGCGGGAAGTAGCCGGCACCAGAGTCTATGATGAAAGGAGGGAGGAATCTGTCTCAATTCTCAAGGAGACTGTAGGCAAGGTAAGAATTTTACATTTGTCTATTTTTTACATTTGTAACAAGCATCTGAATTTGAAACATGCATCTGAATCAGATTAGACATATGTTTTTTTAAATAAGAAGCCAGAATATTTATTGAGAAATCAATATCTTACCTTATCTATACCTATTTGCTAGAAATATTTATTATACAAGTGATTTTTGACCTGTCATGGTGATCAAACCCATTAAGCCTCAAAAATTCTTGATTACTATTTTATATAAATGTTTTGACAGGTTGAAAAGATCAACGAATTCCTTCAAACCATAGAAGAGCGCCTCAAAACTCTTGAAGAAGAGAAGGAAGAGCTGAAGGAGTATCAGAAGTGGGATCGTTCGCGGCGCGTGCTCGAGTTTATCATCTATGATACAGAGCATCGCGAGAATAAGAGGAAGTTGGAGGAGGTATGTACAATCATTTGGTAAATGCAAAAGAAACAATGTGGAATTAGTAGTAGCGTTATTATTATAATTATCGTTGTGAACCAATGAGTTTTTTTGTTCAAAAATTTGAGTATAGTGCCAGTACTCTCAAACGGTTTTTTCTTTTATGAGCTCGAAAAGAGCCTTGAAGCGCATTTAAAATCCTTTCATTACACTGTTTCGAAAGAACAAACGACAAGAAGAAGAATTGTTATGTCTTCTAAACTTTATGCTGTTTTAGCTCGAGAAAGTGAGAGCAAACAGCGGGAAGGAGCAGCAGCATTACGCTGACTTGGTGAGGGAGGCACAGGAGCATGTCCGGGACACAAACAGGTGAACTAACAAATCAAATCAATTTATAATTAACTAGCTCTTAACCGCGGCTTCGCTCGCGCATGTATACTGTAGAATACTTACAAATAAAAGAATGATTTATTGATATGATTGGCAACATCTTTAATAAAAAAAAATGTATTTCATTCCCCAAGGAACAATCTTGAGCCAAGTAATTTTGACAGATAAAAGGTAGTACCTGTAGCTGACGACTTGAAGTTCCTGCCTCTTCGATTGTTTAGATAAAAAAAAATCGGGATAAAAAGTATCCTATGTCCGTCTCCTGGTTCTATACTAACTCCGCACCAATTTTCAGCTTTAGATTCAACACTCTGAAACATTTAGGTTTTAAGTCTCATATGGACTAACATTTGCATGCCTCAAGTGGAGTGCAGAGCAGTGCTTGTTCAATCAGCAGGAAAAAAACGAACTCTTTCACTAAGAACCTACTATTTCTCGATGATAAATCAGAACTTCAGTTCTCATGGTGACCAGCATCGAATCCAGGATGATAATTACAGGGTATGTTTACAGAAAATTAAAGGATGCCCGCAAAGAAGTGGCTGCGACTCGCGAAGAGAAAGACATACTGTCCACGGAACAACAGCAGCTATTGCGAGAGAAGACTAAACTGGAGCTGGGCATCAAAGACTTGTCGGACGATGTCGACGGTGACAATAAGTCTAAGGTACAGTTGATAGACCAGGGGATGTAGTCCATCAAGCATCATTGCTGTGTTTTGGTTTGAAGAGTGTGGTTGCCGGTGAAATTACAGACACATGACTCTTAACATCTGTATGCCTAAGTGCATCGTAGGGCACGTGCATGACTTACGAGGCAATGCTTTGTAACAGGTGATGTGTACCACTTAACATCAGGTGCGCCATATGCTTGTTCCATCAACTAATTGTATTAAAAAAAAATACTCTAAATGTCCTCAGGAAAGAGCTGAAGCAGAACTGGAGCGCCTCCGCCAGCAGATCTCAGAAAAGGAGCGCGAGCTGGAAGAACTAAAGCCGAAGTACGAGGAGATGAAGGCTCGCGAGGAGGAATGCACGCGCGCGCTCGCCCTCAACCAGCAGAAGCGGCAGGAGCTGTACGCCAAGCAAGGCAGGGGGACGCAGTTCACGTCCAAGCAAGACCGCGATAGGTGGATCGAGAAGGAGTTGAAGTTAGTATAAAAAAAAAAAAAAAATATTGGTGGACATTCCACACAGCCCTATCTCGCCCCAAACTAAGCCAAAGCTTGTGATATGGGAACCAGATATCTGATATACTACTTATATACTTTTTTTTTGTAAATACATACTTAGAATATTATATAACACCCAGACAGAGAACAAACATCTATGTTCATCACACAAATGTTTGTTCTCGGTGGGAATCGAACCCACGACCTACGGCACAGAAGGCAGAGCTTCTACCAACTGAGCTGTGAAGGCTGTGTGTGAAGTATTTTACCTTATTTTAGAAGCAGTACCAGTACAGTCAGTTTTGCTTACCATATTTTGTTTTTCGTAACGTCAGGCCTTTTTGTATGGAGACTCGTGAGTTCACAGCACGCCGTATATAGGCGCTTATCGAATCTTAAAAAAGGCCTGACTTTACGAAAAACAAAAAACGTGGGAAAAAACATACTTTCGCTTGCGATAATCCCGGCGAATAACTCACTTCTGTTAATACGGTACTTATGCACCCTGCGTTTACAAACCCATTTTAAATTCTATCACAGATCGCTAAGCAAGCAGATAAAGGACAAGAAAGACCACGAAACGAAACTTCGCGATGACCTTCGTCGCGACGCCAACAAACTGACAGAACTGGAGAAGAGAATAGAAGAAACCACCAAAGAGATGGAGAGGCAGCGAGTGGCTATCGACGAACATAACAAGCAGTATTACGAGTGCAAGAAGCGGAAGGATCAGGAGCAAAGCGCTAGGAAGTAAGATATATCATATTCATTACTGTTAGTTCGGAACCCAGACAAAATCACGTTTTCCTAATCTCTTTCTCTTTTCGTGTCAGTAGTTTCTTTCGAAACAGTGTGGTGAAAGGATTTTAAGTGCGCCTCAAGTTTTCTTTGCTATAGTATTTTTTAAACTGTCGCTATTAACACATATTGAAAGTATTAAAGTAATCATCGCGTTGTTATTTTCCCGACGTTTCGGCTATGTTGCATCTTTGCTAGTTTTGAATGAAAGAAAAGCATTTTATTGAGTTTTCGTACTTATGATTTGTTTTTAACGTTCTTACAGGAACGTTATGGCTTAGTAAGTTCAAAGCTGATTAAGCTACGAGTTTCTTCAACATTTCAAAATATTACATCATTCAAAGTGAATGTGAAAGACTTATAAAATTAAATTCTACAAAGTTGTAACTTTATATTTTTTGTGACAGCGAACTGTGGCGCAAAGAAACATCGTTGACCCAAAACCTTTCATCGCTCAAAGAAGATCTGGCTAAAGCGGACCAGGCGCTACGCTCTATGGCTGGAAAGGTACCACAAAAAATAAACTCAAACAGCTTCACGACTTTGATCCCTAGGCACGGTAGATATCCACTCAGATCTCTTAGTACCAAGTATGAACTTCAGATTCTTTGAGGACGTCTTAGGGGGAAGAAACCATTTAGTGTTCTAACAGCGGCGATGGGCTTGCAACCTGTCACGTATGGAATACCAACTACTGCTGAATGTGGATGTGTGCCGAATGCAATATTTGGACTTACCGCTGACTACCACTTCCTCAAAAATTTATGTGCACAAAACACAACAAAACAAAACATCGTAAGGAAACCGGCATGTCGTAGAACCTAAAAAGTTCTATAACATGTGTCAAGTGCTCGAAAGGAGCCTCTTGAGGCGCACTAAAATCCTTTCACCACTCTGTTTCGAAAGAAACTAGTGACACGACAAGAGAGAAGACCACTTCCTTAGACTTTTCCAATGAATTATAAGTTGGTACTTATTGCTCAGAGATCTGAAGGGACTACCGTGCCAGTAAATAAAATTCGTGTAAGTTTTTCTGTTTTCTTATTAGACAGTGTAACAGTAACACATTTTGTTCATTCCAGCCTATCCTGAACGGTCGTGACAGTGTTCGCAAAGTGCTGGAAACGTTCCACGAGAGAGGCGGAGACTGGGCCAAAATAGCGACGCAGTATTACGGACCCGTCATTGAGAACTTCACCTGTGACAAGACTATCTACACTGCTGTAGAGGTAATCGCAATTTACTAGGCTGGATAAGAGCACCTGTGTCTAGACAAAGTTCAGTTTCTGTTTACGTTTACGCCTGCGGAGAGATAAAATTGAATGAAAATAACTTTGCGTTAGCGTCTGTGAAGGCGAACAGATGATGGTTGTTTTCTAGACACCCAGTGTCAAAGTCAAAAGGTAATTATTCAATAGAATCACAAGGATCACTTTTATCACTTTGCTGGAGATACCAGCTTATAAACCTTTACAATTTCAATTCGGACTTCTCCCATACAACAGTGTTTTATTTTCCATTTTTACAGATAATGGAACTCTTCGTGCGCGAGTCCGACTCGCACTTGGCCGGTTTTTTTATTTTTAATGTAATGTAATATTGTATTCATAGGTGACAGCAGGAAACCGTCTGTTCCATCACATCGTGGAGTCAGACACTGTCGGCACCAAGATCCTGAAGGAAATGAACCGACAAAGTCTTCCCGGCGAGGTCACTTTCATGCCTCTAAACCGACTCCAAGTTAGAGACATGGTTTATCCCAATGACAATGTAAGTAGTAATAGACGGTAAAAAAAACTGACGTACTTAGATGGTAGAGTTAGAAAATATTTTTTTAATCCTACTAATATGTTAATGCGAAAGTGACGATATTTGGATCTTAGTTCTTCTTAGATCTTAGCTCAATCACGCCACCTAACCTAACCACTGAATAGATCAGGATGAAACTCTGAACAAATATAGTTAGTAACCTGAATTTAGACTACATAGACATTATACAGACTACATAGCCAGTATATAGACTACATAGACAGTATATATACTACTTTTTATCTCTAAAAATTACAAGCGAAGCTGCGGGTAGCAGCTAGGTAGCCAACTATCATTTATGTAAAAAATAAAAAGATTGATTATTAAAGAATAAGAAAATTCGTAACTCTATTTTATTTAGAATGTTATTTTCTGTGCTATAGACAACTAATAAAGCCACAAACTTTTATGACAACTTTTTTTAATGTGTTTCAGAACGCCATAGCTATGGTACAGAAGCTGAAATACGACCAGAAATACGCGAAGGCTATGAAATACATATTCGGCAAAACCCTCATTTGCCGTAATCTTGAGTGCGCCACAGAACTTGGCAAGCAGTTCCATCTCGACTGCGTCACCCTCGAAGGAGATCAGGTGAGACCTCATTGCATTAGGCATTTTTAAACTACTAAGAGCTGATTTCACCAAGCTCTGTTAGATTAACAAAGGATTAAAGGGCAGTTAAATAAGTCAAAATGTTCGCGTTTGACATAAAAGGTTAGAATAAACGGCCTTTTAATCCTTGATTAGTAACTAACAGAGCATGGTGAAATCAGCTCTATAAGTTGGTTAGTATTCTAACAGCGGCGATGGGCTTGCAACCTGTCACGTAAGGAATACCAACTACTGCGCAATGTGGGTATGTGCCAAATGTCATATTTGCGCCAAACCTGACAACCCCTGATAAATATTTAAGGGGGCTCCCATAGAACACATGTGTTTTTTTGCCGTTTTTATAGATAACGGTATGGAACCCTGCGTGCACGACTCCGACTCGCACTTGGCTGGTTTTATTTATAAATTATATTTTTATTGTTCTTACATTGGGCACATCCTTAGTGGGCGTGTTTTGCAAGGTGATGCAATTGTTAACTGAGTGGCGGTGCAATTGACACAATGAAATGAAATGAAATTTATTTAGCAGCTCATAATCTAGTGTACAATTATGTTTTAAAAGTATTTAACATATAATAAAAATACAAGTACAGAAAACGTATCTACCTAAAACGATGAAGTATCTACTTACTTTATTTTTTTTAAAGTATAACTGAGCCCTAGGCCTCACACTAAGATTCCCTGTGTCGTGAGGTCTAGTCCCCTCCTTTGATTGTAGATAAAAGGTAATGAAGTGGTTTAATTTAACAATGTATTATTCGTTTACAATGACATGGTACTTAACACCTTAATGTCTCAGAGTGATGGCGCTTGTGCGAAGCCCTACAGGCCGTAGAGTTTCTGGTTTTCATTATTTATAAATCGATCTGTTCCAGGTGTCATCGAAAGGATCTCTGACCGGTGGTTACTTCAACCAGTCCCGGTCCCGTCTGGAGATGCAGAAGACCCGTTCGGAGCTGATGGAGCAGATCACTACGTTGGAACAGGAGCTCGGGACTCTGCGCCAGGAGTTGAACAAGACGGAGACTAGCATCAACACTATTGTATCGGAGATGCAACGCACTGAGACTAAGCAGGGGAAGGCTAAGTGAGTGTGAACATTTTTTATACTTTACGAAAAACGCAGGCGGGACGACCGGCATGCCTTTAAAAGTAGATGGTGGAATGAATGAAAATGAATGAATGAATGAATGAATGAATGAAAATGCTTTATTGTACACCTAACAAACGAACAAAATAGGAAACAAATAATTACAACTATAGATATGTACAATGGGCGGTCTTATCGCTAAAAAGCGATCTCTTCCAGACAACCTTTGGATGGAGAGGAGCCTATAAATAAGATGGTTGGTTTGGGTGCACCATAAAAATAACATGGTGAAATAATAAAAATTATAAAACAACATATGTACCTACAAAGGTGGAAGTTACCTCTAGTTAAGGAGGACTGGAAGTGTTCAGGCGAGGCCTTTGTAAGTTCGAAGTAGGGAAATATCCGTTAAGGGAATTTTTAAGCAGCCCTAAGACCTCCCTCATTGCTTATAGACTGCTATGGTTGGGGCCGACATTTCATTTATCGCCCTGTAATTTCACGTTATTTTTAAATTGCCAGGGACATATTCGACAAAGTGAAGGCGGATATCCGACTGATGAAGGAAGAGTTGACATCGATAGAACGCTTCCGCGGACCCAAGGAGCGATCGCTCGCGCAGTGTCGCTCCAGTCTCGAAGCTATGCAAGCCACGAAGGAAGGCTTGGAATCTGAACTACATCAGGTAACTTTGAAGAGAATTTTGAGTGACACACAGTAGACACACTAAGAGAATTTAGAGTGAGTACATAGTACTAAAAGATTTGAGGGGATGTTTACCGTGCCTAAAAGATAAAAAGGTACGAGGATGAGAAACAGCCTATTTAGTTTTCTAGCCACGAGTATTTTCATTCAGTAATTAAGCTCAATTAGTAGTAGTTCTTCATATTGCGAGGTGGACAGAGAACAGACATTTGTTCTTTGTCTGCTTGTTATAATATATTATACTAATGTTTTTACCAAGAAATATATAAGTATATCAGCTATCAATATGAGTATTAGTCAATGATGCAAAACATTAGTCCTAAGTTTTGATTAAAATAACGGTTGTCTGGAAGAGATCGCTACTTGCGATAAGACCGCCGATTGTAGGACAAACCCAATGTACTTTTACGTTTATAACCTTTTCCATTCAGTCCTCAATAAAGTTATTATTATTATTAGCTATCTGGATCTTATAGTATTAGCTTTTCTTAGTAGCTAGATAGTGCTGTGTGGAATGACCACTAATATTTATATTTATTTACATATAATTTACTTTCTCAGGAACTGATGGAGCAACTGTCGACTCAAGACCAAGGCAAGGTGGATGAACTAAACGACGCAATTCGCCGACTGACGCAAGAGAATAAGGAAGCTTTCAGCTCTAGGATGAACTTGGAAGCCACTAAGAACAAGCTAGAAAACTTGTTGACAAACAATCTTATCAGGTAATATTCGATTAAATTGACGTTTTACTTATAAACGTTTATAAACGACAAGCTGGTGACTTCGTCTGCGCAGGATTAGTCATACAATATCTTTATAAATTGTAGCCTGTTATTCTGATGCTATATTATTGTAAAGTTTCATTAAAATCCATTCAGTAGTTTTTACGTGAAAGAGTAACAAACATCCATCAGTACTTAAAAACTCTACTTATTCCGACCCCTGGTCATTACATTGGTGAGAGATGGCAATAGTTGAAACACTGATTATATTTGATACATAAGTAAGGCAGTAAAATGAATATGGCGGCTATGATAAAGAAACGAATTATGGATGATTAACTGACAGCCAGTAAAAGTACCTAGACACCAGATGATTCATTCCAAGCCTTCATAGCTGTTGGTAGTAGCTCTGCCTTCTGCGCGGTAGGCCGTGGGTTCGATCCCCACCGAGAACAAACATTTGTGTGATGAACATTCATGTTTGTTCTCTGTCTGGGTGTTATATAATATTATAAGTATGTATTTACAAAAAAATAAGTATATTTGTATTATATCAGCTATCTGGTTCCCATAGTACAAGCTTTGGCTTAGTTTGGGGTATTCTCTTATCTGTGGTTTGGGTTAGAGGGTAACAAGTTCTTAATATAGTACAATGCACTTATTTATACATTTCTGTACCCGAAGTCTGAGTTATGTTTCTAGTTTTGTATTATCTGTATACCTGATTTTGTTTGAAGACTCGTTAAGCTATTGGGCGTATTGAGAACCCTCGTGTTTCTATACAAAACTTTGGTTACCCACGTGAGCATTCTGTCACGCTAATATCACTTTTTTGAGAGCACTGGTGGTCTAGTGGTAGCGGCCCCGCCTTCCGATCCTAAAGTCGTGGGTTCGAAACCGGTCGTGAACCGATGAGATTTTCTGTTTTAAAATTTATATGCACAATGCCAGTACTCTCAAACGGTGAAGGAAAACATCGTGCGAAAACCGGCATGTCGTAGAACCTAAAAAGTTCTATAACATGTATCAAGTGCTCGAAAGGAGCCTCTTGAGGCGCACTTAAATCCTATCACGACACTGTTTCTAAAGAAACTAGTGACACGACAAGAGAGAGAGATAACTTTTATACAATTTATCTTTTACATAATATTTGTTCCGCAAACAGAAAAGGGATAATCCCTTTACCCTTTTCATGATTATTAATTTGAAATTGCAGACGTAAAGACGAGTTAGTGCAAGCCCTGCAAGAGATATCGGTGGAGGATCGCAAGCGGCGACTCGCCAACAGCCGGTCCGACCTTACGGCGGCCGAGAGGCGCATCAAGCAGATCAACAAGGAAATGGAAGACGTCGAACGGAAGGTCTCCGCCGCGCAGAAGAACGAGAAGGCGCTCAAACTGGAACTCGATAAATGGAGGAATAAGGTAAGACTGGATTATTATTATTATGTTGACAGCCTTCGCAGCTCAGTTGGTAGTAGCTCTGCCTTCTGCGCCGTAGGCCGTGGGTTCTATCCCCACCGAGAACAAACATTTGTGTGATGAACATAGATGTTTGTTCTCTGTCTGGGTGTTATATAATATTGTAAGTATGTATTTACAAAAAAAAGTATATAGGTAGTATATCAGCTATCTGGTTCACATATCACAAGCTTTGGCTTAGTTTGGGGCGAGATAGTGCTGTGTGGAATGTCCACCAATATTTATTTATTATAATTTTATTATTCTGGTCTAGAACTACTCGGTTTCAGAAAAAACCCGGGATTAACTGAAATGCACGGGCCTGAGCCAAGTGCACCTCAGTGGAACAATGAGCTTCATGAGGAGATTCAGTTTATTATTATGAGCCTTCTATGTCCCACTGCTGGGCAAAGGCCTCCCCCCATACACACACACACACACACACACACAAGAATGGATTACCCATCACAAAATAGAATATTGAGTTTTAAGAGTAGTAGAGCTCTTTGTGAAGGGCTCGTCTGGGGAAGTACTACCACCACGCCTTTTTCTGCCTGAAGTGTTTCGGTTAGAAGAGTGTGGTTGCCGGTGTAATTACAGGCACATGAGGCTTAACATCTGTATGCGCCAAGTTGATGGACGTTTAACATTAGGTGGGCCATCTGATTGTTCCATCAGCAAGTAGTCAGTAGTAGTTTTAAGAGTAGTAGAGCTCTTTGTGAAGGGCTCGTCCGGGGAAGTACTACCACCACGCCTTTTTCTGCCGCCAAGCAGCAACGCTGTGTTTCGGTTTGAAGAGTGTGGTTACCGGTGTAATTACAGGCACATGAGGCTTAACATCCGTATGCCTCAAGTTGATGGACGCAGGGCAGTGCATCGTAGGGCACGTTCCTATCGTACGTGACTTACGAGGCAATGCTTTGTTATAGGTGATGGTTACCACTTAACATCAGGTGGGCCATATGCTTGTTCCATCAGTTAGTTGTACTAGTAGTTCGCTCCGAACTGAGATCTCGTGATTCGACCCGACGAACACATCAAAACTTTGAGTAGGTAGTAGTCAGGGGCAAGTCCAAACATTATTTTTGTACTTTTTTCTGACTACCGCCTACTAACTTGGTATGGTAACCAAGTTTCAACTCTATTGGCCTATTTATTGAAGAGTTCCGTTGAACAGACCTTGGCTCCATCATCAGACCTGGTCGTCGGCACCATTTTATGAGAACTGAGTACCTCCTTAATTTATTTCAAGAAAAAAAAATAAGAAAAAGCAAAGGAACTGGGCGACCAGTAGAAAAACCTTGATGTCAACGAAACTCTTAGGGATGGGAGCTCTTGGGTCGTTGGTTACCTTAATTTAACTTTTTTGTTGTATCTCAAAAACCGAGCGTTCCAGAGAAAAAGTAAAAATGGTTTTGGAATGTCCAAACAAAGCCCTTTCATATGACATGTAACTTGATTTTTTTATGTAACTTTTTTTATTTTTGCGCCCTCAAAAAACCCCATATCTCAAAAATCCTTCATCCGATTTTACTCATATACTTACCAGTAAATTTCTCAAGTACAAGCTATCGACATATCAAATTTCATGCAGATCGGACCAACGGTTCTAAAGTTATCGCCAGACAAACATACATACATACATACATACATAAAATGCCAAATCGCCCAAGTTGAAACTAAGATCTTCGTTCGCTTCGCTCACTCGATCAATAAAAAAAAAAAAAAAAAAAGTAGTATAAAACATTATTTCATGTTGTGAAAATATGTCTCAGGTTTATACCTGAGACAAAAACGAATCTATGAACAACTCGCCGTATGTACATTGTTTATGTTTACCCACCGAAGAACACTTTTTTTTTAATTTAAGGGGGAAAATGCCGTCGCATTTCCCTTCCGCCATGGGGGTGACGGAAGGGTGTATCTGGGGCTCGAACCCACTGAAAAACCCGCCCTGTGAGCCATCCTCCGCAAAGGTAGCTTAGCTTTACTGGTGGTGACAGGTCTAATCATACCATAAACACTAGGAGCTAAGCGTAAATTTTCTTGCCATTATTCTTGGCTTTGGTTGCAAGGAACTAGCATCTAGATTTAAATGGTTTTAGTAGTTATCAAAGTTCTCGAATGGCGACCACGAACAGGAAAACTAAGCGTGGGACGCCTTCCTACCCGATGGACTGACGACATTGTCAGGATCGCGGGAAGTCGGTGGATGGAGAGGGCTCGGAATCGTTCTTCCTGGAAATGTATAGGGGAGGCCTATGTCCAGCAGTGGACGTCTTTAGGCTGATGATAATGACGATGAGTAGTTATCAAGGTAGACAAAGTGATCCTACAGATATCAGTGAAGGTAACTCTTATTGTTTACAGGAAAAAGAAGCTCAAGACAAAATGGAAGAGGACGTGAAAGGGCTAGAAAAGATGGCGTCCAAGGAAGTGCTTCTACAGGAGAAGATACAAGAGTCCCTGGACAAGATAGCGGCGCTGGGGACGCTGCCTAACGCGCCTGAACTGCACTCCAAGTACCAGAAAATGTCTTTGAAACAGGTACAAAGTTGTACAACTTGTTTCGTTTGAAAGTAATCTAAAATGGCGCCTATGATATACAAGGCGTCCTAAGACTATGCCGGCTATATGTACCAATCCAAGTAGGAAAACATGTTTTTTTTTATACAGGTAATAAATTATATTAATACTTATTTGCGAATGATCAAAGCTATCTATGAAATTATAATATTGCTATTTTTCGAACATCGCCGTCGGCAATAAATAATTATAAATAATTTTCTTGTAATTTGAATCAAAAATTTTACGTTATTCGTTTTAAGATAATATGTTACTTATGAGGGTTTTTTTTATCCATTCGGTTGGCATCATATAAATACGGAATGTTTTTTTTTCACATTTGAGTCGGTTCGATTCCCTGACGAAGCAAGTAATTTTTAGAAAATCTTTGAATGCAGTATTACTAAGTTTTTAAAATTAAATAAAGTCTCCTTTCAGCAAAATATCCTATTTACAATATTTAAGGTAGGTACTTTCTCTTCATGTCGCATAGTCTTGGGACGCCCTCACGAGTGTCATGTTTATATATTTCACTATATAGTATGCACAGCTCCGCTCGTGTGGTACCTACCCGGATAAAAAGTCCAGCCTATTTGTTATTCCAGGTTCTTTTTCTTGTCGAGTCACTATTTTCTTTCGTAACAATGTGGTGAAAGGATTTTAAGTGCGCCTCAAAGAGGCTTGTATATCCATGTTCATCCAAGTTTCATCCAAATCCGTGCAGCCGTAACAAAGATGAGTGGAAACGAACATACACGCAATTTCTTTTGCCGCTATAACTACAAATAATAAAAAACAGAATAAAATAAATATTTAAGTGGGCTCCCATGCAACAAACGTGATATTTTTACCGTTTTTATAGATAATGGTACGGAACCCTTCGTGCGCGAGTCCGACTCGCACTTGGCCGGTTTTTGAATTTCATGTCTGTATAAAATTCCAGCTATTCAAAGAGTTGGAGAAAGCGAACCAGCATTTGAAGAAATACAACCACGTGAACAAGAAAGCCCTCGATCAGTTCATCAGCTTCAGTGAACAGAAGGAGAAACTATACAAGCGGAAAGAAGAATTAGATGTTGGGTTCGTATTTTTTTTTACCTACCAATATAAGTTGTGACCTCTTTACCGAAGGTTGGGTGCGGGAAGCTGCGACACAGTTCTTACTGATGCAGTTTTCAGTGTCACTTATAACTTAGTCTCCTGTTTTATGATCACTAAATTAAAATTTACACAATTTACTCAATAGGATAATCTATTCCGTCCGTTTGTTGCCTGGTCTTCTAGGCTTGGTCGCGTGGAACTGGCACTTAAATTCACGTAGATTTAATTGAATAAATATCTTTTGACTTTGACCTAACGCCAGTCCTACGCGACATATAAAAATAGTCAAAAAACTTGAGTTTATGTTCAAATAAAATTCAATATAATGCAATATTCAATTCAAAGGCTAAGTAACTATAAGTTCAAAACGCATATAATATAACAACGCAATATACAAATAAAAATAATATGCATAATTTATAACTTAATTCGGTTCAAACTCTCTTGAATGTTCTTAACAATATTCATGTAAACTGAAGGCTTTGATAGATCCGCATACATATAGTCGACGTGAGTGAAATCTTTTACATAATACTTCCTCTTGACATTAGGCAGACGATTCTTCAGTATCGCTACATCACGCATATTCGAAAACACATCTCTGTTACTATAAAACAAAATAACCGGAGCTGTCACATCAGTTAAGTTATAATCCGGTGGTTTTATAGTTCCGTATCGCTCCAGGTTTTTGGATCTACCGAAATCGTAGCGACAAAATCTTTTTGATCCTACCAACTGTCCGTAATGCAGAAACTGAAGCGTCGAAGATCCGGTTGGGCTATGACCTAAGATTATAGGCCACAGCGCTTCACTCACATTGTTAGGCCCCATTACGGCCATGAAAAAATTCTCGCAACTCAACGGCGATATCACACAAAAAATTGGAGTGATTTTACTTATGAAATCTGGAGTGTAAATATTCCAATTCCAAAGCAGTGAATGCACATAATTCCCTGCTGGAGAGAATATCTTCAGAAATGGACTTGTTGCGTTGCTCATGAATACTTCCGGCGCTAGTCCAAACATCAGCTCCACCTTTTTATTGTATTCTGGTCTCATCGATGTCATAACGAAGAACGTAGTTGTTCCTTGCGAATACCCGATGTAGTACAGACTCTTTTGACCGCTGATTTTAAGGGCATGATCGATCATAGCAGGCAGATCGTACAAGCCTATTTCCTCCCAACTGAACTCCCAGAATCGAGACGTGTTTGCGTTCAGAGTTTTGTGATCGTACGTGTGTTTGTTCCCTCTGGCGTTTCCGAGCCACACGTCGTAACCTTCGTCGGCTAGTATGTACGCTAACGCTTTGTCTGGCCCTTGTATCAGCCAACTGTCTGAGCTCTCCCAGATTCCGTGCATCAGAAAGACTGGGATGCCGTTCTTTTTTTCATTCTTTCCGAATGGGATCCGATGCATCTTGAGTATATATTCGTCTTCGGTTACCACTGTGTGTTCTTCGAGCGGGTATCCATATTTCTTCGCCAGTTGATCGATGGTTAAATACGAGTCTTCTGGTCCGACGACCCCGTAGGTGAATCCGATGATGTTTGCGAAACCGCCGTAGAGGGTGCTCCAAAAACCGAGAACACTGGTAGCAAACGCCAGTAAAAAAACTATGGCAATCATTTTTACACCTCCACAACCGCATTAAGGGAGTAAATGACTATTTAAATCGTATTTTTCGTTTAAAATACACGTGTGAAAAGCAATTAATAGTAATTAGTACCTTGCCACTAACCTTGTGATACTTAATTACAGTTTTGGTTTTCTAGAGTATGTTATCGAAATGAGATGTCGCATTTGGTTTGAATGAATAAATATTGCTAAATGACCTTCATTGTACAGATGTTAACCAACATACTTGTGTGTGAATAATTAGTTCATCATCATTCGAAAATCGGGTGCATTAGGTAAGAGAAATTTAAATCGCTGAAAGTGGGTGATAGATGGCTCAGAATCTATCTTCCTGAAAATGTATAGGGCCTATTTTTTTTTTTTTTTTTTTTAATTGTATAGACTGTCCTTTGGCTACAATCTCACCTGGTGGTAAGCGACGATGTAGCCGAAGATGGAGCAGAACGGTCTAGAAGACACCTATTCACTCTTGCCTTGAAGATACCCAAATTGTAGCGATCAGGAAAAACGGACGACGGCAATGAGTTCCACTCCAGAATGCCCAGCCTATGCCCAGATGTGGACTTCTACAGGCGGATTATGATGATGACAAGTCGCTGGTTTGTTCACCATATTTACGGGTGTAGCTAACTTTAAAAAAAATAGGTTTAGTGTTGAATTACCTATTAGCCGTAATTTCCTGGCTGTGATCAGTGGATGAATAATTTTTCGGAATGCTTGAGATTTTCTGAACGTGATGTATTTTAGATGTAACTTCTCCCTATTTTTATGTTTTGACATTATTCATGCCTGTAATTTTCTTTATTTTTTGTTAGTTTAATACTATTACTAAGTTGTCTTTAATTACTGTAATTAGTGTCTTATACCGTTGTAATTAATAAATGCAAATACAAAAGTTATAATAAAAATTTGCATACTCTTTAAATACACGAGTAATGGTATACAATTATACATTACAGAGGCGAAAAGATCCGCGAGCTTATTGAGACGCTGGAGCACAGGAAACTGGAAGCTATCCAGTTCACGTTCAAGCAAGTCAGCAAGAACTTCACTGAGGTGTTCAAGAAACTGGTGCCGCACGGCAGAGGAAGCCTCATCATGAGGATCTCACCTGATGATGTGCCTGAGGTTATCAATGATGTGAGTGTTTTACTAATTTCTAGAGAGCCCTGGTGGTCTAGTTAAAATCACTTAAACAAATGGTTGATTGCGATTTTTCGAAAATGAGTTTAGTGATTTTATATCTTTCAACATGTCGAAACGTGCGAGCGAGAAGTTGTTTGATGGTTGTCAGCCCCTTAACGAGCCGCTATAAAATGGTGGCGAATATAAATAAAGGCCCTAGAATGAATCAGATCAAATTATTATCATCGTCATCGTCGTTGTTAGCAACAGAGAAAAAGATTTTTTATGGGTTTAAATTATTTATTTTATTAAAAGCGGACTGTAATAATGTTGATCACACAGAAGTAATGAATGACAGCTACGGTCATCGACCATAGATAAGAGCAGACCAAAATATGTTCGGATGCTGAATATTTATGTTGGTATTAAACATATTGGGGCCCGAACAAAAGTTACATTTTGGTTCTTATTTTATTTATTTTAATTTAATATAATTTTAGGATTTTAAATGAATAATCAACACTTCTTACTTTCTTTAACACAATAGCAAAAACTTTCTTAAACCTAACTAATTAAGAGAAATTACTTTTATCTTTTAACTAACACAATACCTAACTTTTATTCAAGATGAGATACAGTTATTTTTCTTTTATTTCACTATCCTAATTAATTATTAACTATTTTACTATCCTTATTAAGTATAACCTAATTATCAAGTGGCAGAGGGCACACTTTCATTATGCTTGTTGTTATGATTGAACCTTTAGCGGTTTTTACATTTAAGGCACGTACCTTGCCGTCCTTGCCTGGCATCACAGCAACAATTCTGCCGATGGGCCATTGTAATGGAGCTACATTTTCATTTTTAATTATAACCATAGTTCCTATTTTTAGGTTCGGTTGGACACCTTTCCATTTGGGCCTGCTTTGTAACATAACTAGATATTGCTTATGCCATTGATGCCAAAAAGTTTGCTGCATTTGCACACACTGCTTCCAAAAGGAAAGCTTTCCAACATTTTCATTAACTAAATTTAACTCTGGATAAGCAGTCAAAGTAGAACCAGTTAAGAAGTGAGCGGGTGATAAGTAAGACATGTCTTCATGGTCCGCTGACATAGGCGTCAGAGGCCTGGAATTCAGGATGCCTTCTATTTGAACCAAAACTGTATAAAGCTCTTCGTAAGTAAGAACTGTCTGGCCAATCACTCGCTTTATATGGTATTTGACGCTCTTTATTCCAGCCTCCCACAAGCCGCCAAACACTGGAGAATATGACGGAATGAAGTGAAACGAAATTCTTTCTGTATTACAAAAGTCCTGTACCTTTTCTTGGTGGCTTGTGGAATTCTGTAATTCATACAAATCATTCAGTACATTATTTGCCCCCTTGTAATAGGCGGCGTTATCACAATGTATTTTAGTTGGCTTATTTCTACGCGAAATAAATCTTTTTAAACAGGCTAGGAATGTGTTTGTTGTCATATCAGAAGCCAATTCAATATGCATTGCCTTCGTGACAAAACACACAAATATTACAATATAAGCCTTTGTTATAACTGGTTTTCTAATTCTAGATTGTTTAACATAGAAAGGACCACCATAATCCGTTCCAATTATTTGAAATGGCCGCGTAACATTAACACGAGCAGCTGGGAGGGAACCCATGAGTTGGGTGCTAGCCTTGGCTTTAAGCTTAAAGCAAATTATGCATTTATGTACAACTGACTTTATTTCTCTGCTTGCATTAATTATCCAATACCGTTCATTTAAACTACATAGCATTAACTTCTGCCCTGCATGCTTGAGCCGCAAGTGCTCATGGTGAATTATTAGCTTGGTGATGTGAGAACCTTTTTGCAATATAATCGGGTGACGTTGGGAAAACGACAGACTGGCGTTTTGCAACCGCCCTCCGATCCGTAGCAAACCACTGGAATCAAGAAATGGATTTAAATTACTCAAATTTGTTTTTATTTTAGCTAAATTATCATGATCTTTTAATTGTTTTATCTCAGCTTGAAAATGCCTTCCCTGATCAATTCTAATAACCGCATGCAAAGCAGATGTCAGTTCTTCAGGGCACAATATCCCTTGCCTTTTAATATTTTCTTTTTTGCAATTATTAATGAACCTTTTTACATATGCAAATATTCGCGCAAGTTTCTCAATATTGGAATATTTATCAAGAACAGAAATCAGATTATTTACCTTATTACAAGTATTACATGTTTGTGCTTCAGGTTTTAATTCAGGAACAATTTCTCCTTCAACTTTATTTAACTTTTTTAAATGTATATACCCTGCACTGTGTAAATACTCAGGCCCATGAAACCACAATTTTCCTACCTCAGTCTCGAGTAATTTTGGAGACATTCCGCGCGACAAGCAATCGGCTGGATTTTCATTGGACTTTACATAATTCCATTCAAATTGATCTGCCATTTTATTAATTTTTTCGACTCTATTAGCTACATAAACACTAAGCCTGATCGGAGCAATATTCAACCATGCAAGAACAATCTGTGAATCTAGGTATAAAAACGTTCTAACGATATATTTTAAGGACAGTGTGTCGTGCACCTTTTTTGATAAAATTGCCAATAGCAATGCGCTGTTCAGTTCAAGACGTGGTGTAGTTAGCCTTTTGTTTTTAGGATTTATACGCGATCTAGAGCATAGCAGGTTTACCTTCACAACATTGTCTGCATCGATAGCCCTCAAATATAAGCAACAACCGTAAGCTATATTTGAGGCATCTGCATAACCAACAAGTTCTATTGAATTGGATGACTGTACATTAATATTTCGCGGAATTGAAACACTTGACATTTCAACCAACTCTTTGGCAAACTCAACCCACTGCTTATTGAGATCCTCAGGCAAAGTATCATCCCATTTTATATCCGCAAACCACACCTGTTGCATTAAATACTTAGCTTGAACTAATAAAGGACCAACAAGACCTAACGGGTCAAAGAACTTGCTTATAAAGCTCAGCATTTGTCTCTTAGTGTAAACGTTCAGCACTTCCTTTTCAGGACATTTTATATTTAGCGTATCGCAAGCTACGTCATAGGTTAGCCCTAACGTTTTTATAGACATATTATTTTTATCGAAATCTATATCACCAAAACATTGCAAATTGGAAGGAATATCCTTCAGAATATCTCTGTCGTTCGAACACCACTTATGAAGTGAAAAGCTGGCTTCCTGCATTATACCGATTAATTCTAATTTTGTAGCCTCTAATTCAGATAAATCATTACTTCCGACCTGAATGTCATCAACATAAGTTGAATGCTTCAACGCGGATGCAGCCAGGGGGTATTTATCCTGGTAAATCTGAGCAAGCTCCAACAAGCATCTAGTTGCAAGAAAGGCCGAACTTTTCACTCCATATGTGACAGTTTGCAACTGCAAACACGTAACAGGATCGTGTGTAGAATCACGCCATAATATATTTTGAAAACAGCAGAATTCTCCTTTTAAAAGCACACCTCTGTACATAGATTTTATGTCACATAAAAGAACGAATTTAAATGTTCGAAACAGCGTTAGTATATCAAACAGCTCATTTTGTACGACAGGACCGTTTAGTAATACATCATTCAAGCATAACCCATTTTTTGTTTTCATGCTCGCGTCAAATACCGCGCGTACCGGCGTAGTTTTACTATTCGGGTTAAAAACCGGGTGATGTGGAAGAAAGTATACTTGACCACCATCTAATTTATAGTTTTGAATATTCACAACTTTGGCGTGACCTTGGTCAACATAATCTTTAATGAATTCTTTATATTTTTTAGACAATAATTCGTCTTTAGCGAAACGCTTTTCCAGATTGTAAAATCTCTGCAAAGCATAGGAAAAAGAATCTCCCAATTGCACTTTCTCTAACTCAAGCTTTAAGGGTAAGCCCACGGAAAACTTTCTATCCCGTAACTGAACAGATGATTGAAAACATTGCTCTGCTAATTGGTGCTCACTGGTGCCCTCTTTATAAACAGTGGGTACTTTTTCACATTCCCATAATTTAGAAATGTTTTCGCTAATTTCGCGCAATTGAGGATCCTGTTCTTCAGCATTGTGTGGAAAATTATGAACATTGTTACCTTTGACATGAATGCATAAATTGGTAGCATAAACCTTGCCTGCTGATACAGGCAGGCTGCCTGCGACGACATAACCGAAGGCAGTGTTTACTAGATACGGGCCGGACGGCGTTACTGGCAGCGACTCACGCTGCAACACCTGGAAAAATATATCACACCCTAATAAAATATCTATCTCACCAACCTGATTAAAATTCTTATCTGCCAATTTAATGTGCGGTGGAATATTAAATTTTGAAATGTCAAAGTTTTGCTGAGGCAGTCTACAGGTTATATGCTTTACTAAACAACATGTGATCTCAGTGGAGTAATCATTCACCAAGGACTGAATGGTCATCCTTGCCTGTTTTGAAACCTTGTGAATGCCATCCAAAATTCCAAGAATCTGTTGGTTTGCCTCATAGAGATCACATCCAATTTTTCCTGCCAACCGCTCAGTTACAAATGAGATCTGCGAACCACTATCCAGTAATGCCCTTGCATTTACAAATGCCCCATTTTTACCTTTAATTTGAACAATAGCCGTTGGTAGCAGGACATCCTTAGCATGTGCAGTATTTGTCATGTTGACTGCTGCTTGGCTTGCACCGGAAGCGCTATTGGAAACTGCCATAAGCCCTGTTTCATTTTTATTAGTCTGTGATTGCATGTGCACAAGCGTGTTGTGGCGTTGTTGGCAAACATTGCATTTTAGGCGAAGCATGCATTTGCCACGGTGCTCATTCAAACAAACAGTGCATAAGTTTTTATTTTTAACAAATTCACACCTATCTTTCTCAGATGCCATTTTAAACTTAGCACATTCGAATAATCTATGAGTATTGCTGCAATACTTACATGTTGCCTTGGAGGTCACCACTCCGCTGACTGCCTTTGCAGACTTTGAAGCTTTCTCGAAGTGTGACACAGCATGCACTTCTTCGCTTGTGTTTTCTTGAGCGATAGCTCTCTTCTCTAAGAAAGAAAGGAATTCAGACAATGTAGGCACTTCTTTAGGATCTCTATCAAGATGGAAGCCTCTGATTGTGTAATTGTCAACCTTTTTTGCTAGAATATTGATAAGCAAACTATCCCAATGTTGCACAGGCTGTTCAAGGTTTTTGAGTGCGGCTAAATGCATGTTAACATTGTTTATAATAGTGCGTAAGTGTTGTGATGTGCATTTTGTGAAGGCGGGCAAGTCAAGCATGCTATTTACATGGAAATTTATAATTTTAGAAGTGTTTGCATATCTTTTTTCCAAAAGCTTTAATGCCTCATCATAACTTATATCGTTGAGGGGTAGATTCTTAATTATATCTAAAGCCTCTCCACTTAGCAGCGACCGAAGATAATAAAGCTTTTCGCAAGCGCTTAGTTTTTTGTCAGAGTGGATAACTGACCGAAAAAGGTTAATGAATGGATAGTAATCCACTACATTTTTACCATCGAAACTTTGAATGGTAATTCTGGGTAATTTATTAAACTCACCAGTATTATCAGACTTCGGACGTTCTTTATTTACCATCTCCTCTGCTCGGCGCATCTTTATCTGGTAGTCCAGCATCGCGACACTTTTGTAGTACAAGTCCTCGTATTCACCATAATCTTCCTTATCTCCGGGATCGAGTAAAAGAATGCCTTGATTCTGTACTTCATACTCATTAAAAGCCGCGGCGAGCCGATTGCGCTTTTCTTGCAAAAACTCATACGCGCAAGCTTTTACGTCATCGGACTCACAAAATTTGGAGATCCTTGTTAGGCTACCTTTGACATAGCCGCGATTGGCATATAATGCCTTTAATTCCGACATTGTTGTGCAGAACGAAAACCCAAGAGACAAAGGCCGAACACACAATTAGAACAAAAATATAAACTGAACGTGCAGAAGCCGTACAAAACACAAAAATGTCAACGTTTTACGTACTTGCGTCGCGTACCTAAATTATTTTTATTTTGAGTGCAAATGATGCAAACAAAATCACGCATCAGGCCTAGTACAAACAACAAACAAAATGGCGAAACTACAAAATGGCACGCACACGAGTTAAAAAATTGTCGATGTAGAACAATATTGTCTCTGCTCTGCGCCCAAACACCACAGAACACCCAAACACGTATCTTCACAGATCTTCTTTCTTCTTGTTTTTGTTTTTTTTACCTGATTCTTTTCAAAAGTCGTTCGGATACACTGCCTGATTGCACCTTTTCCTTGAACGCATCACCGGTGATCACCGTTTATAACCTAAATATGTTGTGTGTAATATGCTGTATGGCGTGCGTGGATATTTTCACAACGTCTCGTCACAATCACAACACGATTTTTTAATGCACTTCCAAACGATGAATGCTCGCAGATGCCTATCTTCTCACTCGAAGATTCTTCACGTGTAACACGTCTCCAAATATTTTTCTTTTTCCTCAGCCTTTAGCCCAAAAGCCGTAGCGTAGGTACTATCTGCTCACTCGAAGATTCTTCACGTGTAACACGTCTTCAAATATTTTTCTTTTTCTTCAGCCTTTAGCCCAAAAGCCGTAGCGTTGGTACATCCCGCCAGGAAGGAAGTAATGCAGGCACAAACACTGCACGAAGCTATATTCTTCACCTTCTCTTCACTGATACTAGTTCTCTTTAGTTGGATCGAAGGACCATTTTCTCTGTTAGCAACAGAGAAAAAGATTTTTTATGGGTTTAAATTATTTATTTTATTAAAAGCGGACTGTAATAATGTTGATCACACAGAAGTAATGAATGACAGCTACAGTCATCGACCATAGATAAGAGCAGACCAAAATATGTTCGGATGCTGAATATTTATGTTGGTATTAAACAGTCGTTATTATTATCGTGAAATGATGATTGATTCTTTGATCTGTCCAGGCCATATCATGTTGTGTGCAGTACCCGTAGTTTTGTTTTTCGGTTTTCGTTTTTGTATGGAGACTCAATAAGCGCCTCTATCGGCTGCTGAGGCCTCACGAGTCTCCATACAAAAACGGCCCGACGATACAGAAAAACAAACTCAGACTTCGGGTACTGCACACATCATGATATAACCTGGCCAGATTACGGGTATTTGCAATTTCATGAAATACAAACAGTGATCAATTTAACGATCCGGCCACAACATATTATACATCTATGTTCGTTATTAACCATAAATAAGTAAAAGAAAAAAAAACAAATTACATAGGATAAAATAATTATAAAATTAGAGTACTTTAGAATAGACTTTTTGTAAGGAAAATAAACGGGCTTTATTATTATTGTTATGTTCGTTATTGACAGCGCTCGAACTCGGACCAGTTCACCGGCGTAGGCATCAAAGTGTCATTCACGGGCGGCGAGGGCGACATGCGCGAGATGAACCAGCTGTCCGGCGGACAGAAGTCGCTGGTCGCGCTGGCGCTTATCTTCGCCATACAGAAGTGCGACCCGGCGCCCTTCTATCTGTTCGACGAGATCGATCAGGTACCTACTTAACCAATACACATATCATACAGAAGTAAGACCCGGCGCCGTTCTATCTGTTCGACGAGATCGATCAGGTACCTACATAACCAATACACATATCATACATAAGTGCGACCCGGTACCCTTCGGCGAATTCAGTTTAATTGATTCATCATCATTTTCCTGCCCTCATCTCACTTCATGTGGGGTCGGCACAACAGGTATTTCCCTCCACTCTCCTCTATCAGCCGTCATCTCCTTTCTTACTCATGTCATCTTTCACACAGTCCATCCATCTTTTCATTCAGTTTAATTGATTGATTGATTGAAAATACTTTATAGCACATAAAAATAACAGTATAAAGGCGAACTTAATGCTGTAAAGCATTATGTTCCAGATAACCTTTGTTTCTCTTATCTGTGCCTTTGTGTATCGTGGACATAGGATGTGTCAGTAGTGCACGGGAAAGAGGAAAAAAAGTAGATAGGTATTTAAAAAGTAGTAAAATTACATACAGGTGCTAAATAATGTATAATAAATAATATTAATATATGTATAGGTAGGTATAGGTTAAACAATAATCACGAAGAATAACAAGGCACGATCCTATCGTGCGTGACTTACGAGGCAATGCTTTGTTAAAGGTAATGTAAGTTTAGCAGTAGTATTTACTTTGTAAGTGGTAACTTACCTTCAGGTGGGCCATCTGCTTGTTCCATAAACAAGTTTTATAAAAAATAATGCAATGGACCCCATACTAGGGTTAGCCTGTATCGCTGATATAATACTAATATAATAACTTTATTTCAGGCCCTGGACGCGCAGCATCGCAAAGCTATAGCGAACATGATCCACGAGCTATCCGATTCCGCGCAGTTCATCACCACCACATTCCGGCCGGAGCTTCTAGAACACGCGCACAAGTTCTACGGCGTCAAGTTCCGGAACAAAGTGTCGCACGTCGAGTGTGTCTTGCAAGCCGAGGCGCGGGACTTCGTTGAGGACAGCAGTAGGCATAATTAGACTTACTTACATAACTACATGTCGCTTGGTTTACCAGCTGTCAGCGTGATTAGGCCTCTGTGGCCGAACGAATTTGACGTTTATCGCGCAACAGAAAAAGGTCGAATATCGCTAGGATACGTTAACGTCACAAGTATCAAAATTCATTCGTGATCGGCCTTCTAAGCTGTTTAAAATATTCGGAAACTTATCGGCAGTGACTATTCTCTTAACAACCGAATCACGGAGAGTTTTTCTCTATCACGAGCTTCGCCTCACTAACGTTAGCATTTCCCCTCGTCAATACACGCGGGTGACGCTAGTGATGGGTGAATGTATTACAGAATGCCAAATTGAAAAATCACTGTGTGATGTTGTTTACGGAATAGCTCTACAAGGCTAGTTTAAAACATTCGGAGACGTTTTCAATGTCTCTCTTGTTTCATTACTTATAAATAAAAACATAACCTGGTGCCCGCGGTTACGTTTGTACCATTGATTTGCCCCATTCATGGTGCAGACGTAACTGGTTAGTTATGTTTGCACCATTCAAATTGATGCAACTACTAATCTTGCTTTACTCGCCGTAGATAAACTCAATAAAAAAAAATTTTAGTTTAGCGTTTGTTTTTGACATGGTTTTTTAGGATAGAATGGACACCAGAAAATAACAATATGTCAGAGGTTTATGTACATTTTAAATGACAGCTGTCAAAATGTTATTTTTGACAGCTGTCAAATGTTATAATCTATTTTGCTACCAAATGAAAAACCAACCTTTTCATAACACCTGTCAAACTGAACTACTTTACAACTTACGTCTGCACCACTAATGGTGCAAACATAACTAACCAGCTACGTCTGCACCATTAATGGGGCAAATCAATGGTGCAAACGTAACCGCGGGTTCAGCACTCGGATAAAAAGATAGAAACTGACGTTTCCGAATGTTTAAATAACAAGTTTTAAGAGAAAGATTGTATTTTTGGGACAAATTATCTCATTAGAAGTATTCAGAGCGGTGTGTTTTCCTGGCAGTTATCGAGACTCACGGGTTAGTAAAATCACTTACGTAAACCCTTGCGACCATCTTACCTTTACGGTCAAATGGCCGTATTCCATTAGATTTGCATTATTTAAGAGATCTTTAAAAGAATTTGTCATTTTTATACTGTTAGTAATAATCTTAGAGACTTGACTAAAATAGTTTTTAGTTAAAGAGTATGTTTAGTTTGATGAAAGAAAGGATGGATTTATTTTAATTGAGACAACTGAACTTCAGGTGCATATGTTATGTTTGTAAAATATGTATTTTGTAATTCCAACAAAATTGTATGAACTTTGTTTGAAATGATTTAATTGTAGCGGACATAGGTGTTTTGATTATTGTTTATTTGTATTTCTTTATAATTAAAAAGGAGTAAGCTATTTTATGATTATTTAAGTTATTTTTCGGATTCCGTAGTACCACTCGTAGGCTAGTGGAGATTAGTTGACAGACGCATATTTTACGTTAAGTTAAAACTAAGTAAACAAGTAACTGAAGTTGAATAAAACTTTTATATTTTATAATGGTTGTTTCAAGAAATCTTCCACGGACAAAAACAGAACCAGCCTCCGGTCTTTGATCCCCAGACACGTCAGATATCCTCTGATGTCGGTTTAGTCTATGTATAGGTTTAGTGTGTTTCGGTTTGAAGAGTGTGGTTGCCGGTGAAATTACAGGGACATGAGCCTTAACATCTGTATGTCTCAAGATGATGAACGCAGAGCGGGGCATCGTAGGGCACGTTCATATCTTGCGTGAATTACGAAGCAATGCTTTGCTATAGGTGATGGTTACCACTTATCAGTTAGGCCATCTGCTTGTTCCATAAGTAAGTAGTATAAAAAAAAATTGCAAGTTGCAAGTGTAGCGATGAAAGTATCAATAATTGCGGTTTAAAAATTTGAAGTGAGGCCGTATAATACTAGGCGCGCAGATGTTAACAGCGGTATAGGAAGACGAGGTTTCAATAGCGTCGTAAAGCTGCGCAGTCGCCAGTTTTAACTACCAGGCGCTCAGTATTGCGAAGCGGTAAGCGAAGAAAGGGTGAACGGGTGACTCACGCACACACACAGAGACCGGCACGCAGATCGCAGCGGGACGAGGCGGGGGGCGCAGGGGTGGAGGTAGTGTAGCAGCTTGTAGTGTCCTTTTTGTGAATGAAGCCGAGGTAGTAGGTAGTATTCATCTATGTGTGAGTGCACGGACGAGACAGTGACTGTGGTCGAGTAGAGGACTCCTAACCACTTTTGAGCCCTATTATTTGCGTTAGAATATTTTTGTATTTTGCTACTGAATTTGAAAATTTTACTGACAAGGGACTGTGTAACACGTCTACTCGTTATCGAGGTCCGGAGGGAAGGGGGTTAATACACATGTTAAATACTTGTAGATATTCATTGTAATTTTCTTTTTATTACATCATGGTGATATTTGAAAAGAGATAACAGGGAGCAAAATAGGATTTTGATCCCAAGGGCGGTAAAGTACTTTTCCGGCCTAGGGAGGTAAAGTGATTTGAATTTGGAATTTGCTTATTAAGCCTCATGTGCCTGTAATTACACCGGCAACCACTCTTCAAACCGAAACACAGCGTTGCTGCTTGGCGGCAGAAAAAGGCGTGATGCTAGTACTTCCCCGGACGAGCCCTTCACAAAGAGCTCTACTACTCTTAAAATAGAGGAACATGATGGAAAATAGAGGTAGGTTAAAACAAATCATACCTAACCAATAAACTTATTTATTTTGAATCTTTATACACAAACTCAGATACTTTTGTACACAGATGTATTGCTTTGAGAACCTTATTCTAAAATCGAATGCTACGAGTACAATACTGAACCAATAAGAGCATTTTTTTGTCATACGTAATTAAGTACATTCTTAACACAATCACTTACAATTGCTAATTATTGAGCCTTACACAACAATAAGGCTCAATAATTAGCAGTATTCACAGAAAATTCTAATTAATTTTATGAATTTAAATCACAAAAGCCTTATTATAGTTTAACATTTTTTGCTTCAGTATAAAATCGAAGGATCCTTACATTATTTTACATAATATAATAATTCCTAACTAAGTTTTTTTTATAATACTGCAATTTAGAAAATGTTTGTTTATTTCAAAAAAACATAATAGGGCACCTATTCTAAATAGTAGTGATATGTGTATTGTAGAGAAATAACGCCGTGTTCAGATGATTGACAAAGTATCTTTGCAGGTACAGTCAGCGCCAAAACAAATAATTTCTGTTTTTCAAAGCTTTCTTTCTTTGGATTTACCAAGTAAATGGCAAATTCGGTTTGCAGATAGTTATGGTTCAAGGCAATTCATATACATTTAAAAACGTTGATCGAAAGTAAGCTGGCTTAAGAAATATTTTAACTTTACAACCCCGATATGTTCATCTACTTTTGTAGCCGACCGTACAAGTTTGTATAGTATAAAATACCGTCATCATGTAAGTAAACTATTGCTATAATTAATAATCATGTGAAATACCTAAATTAAATAACCTTTGATCTTCAAGATTACAAACAAAATTTTCACTAAAAACTCTTCGTCGTAAACTATTTTTTTTTGTCAAAATTGAGATCAAGAACACAACAATTTTTCCGTTAACGATATATATTTTATCTATAGTATAGTTTTTCGTCTCTTCAACAGGTTGGAGTTGAAACAGGTATATAAAATCTACTTTTTTACAATCAGACAGATATTTACCACAAACGTATCGTCTCACGAACTTCAAAGGCACACGTCACACTAATACATAAATACTCATACACAAATTTACTGGAATAAGTATAGTCAGCTAAGAACCCTCGCATAGACTTTCTATTAAGGCGAATACAAGAGCTAATGTACCTCGCTCGCACGTTTCGACTTTTTGAAAGATATATAATCACTAAACACATTTTCGAAAAATCGCAAACAACCATTTTGTGTGCATCACATTGCACACAGTTTAGTAAAATTTCATTTAGATGGATACAAGTTTTCCTACTTAAAAGTTTGCATATGTACGAAAACTAGTAGGTAAAGCAAACTTTTGAAAGATTTTTCGAAAATGAGTTTAGTGATTTTATATCTTTCAACATGTCGAAACGTGCGAGCGAGAGTCACATTAGCTCTTGTCTTCGCCTCAAACTGGGGTCGCTAAGGACCACGCCTGACTGAATTTGGGTGTTTTTTAATACTAATGTATAATGTCATTCCATAATTGTTTATACCACGTCTTTACAAAAACAGTGTTAGTTATGAATGTGGATGGATATAGGAGTAGAGGAAGGCCAAAGAAAAGATGAATGGATTGTGTGAAGGATGACATGGGTAAGAAAGGAGTGACGACTGAGATGACGGATGATAGGGAAGTGGAGAGAAAAGACCTGTTGTGCCGACCCCACATGAAGTGGGATAAGGGCAGGAAGATGATGACTTCTTTACAAGAACAAGAAAGTGGTGACTATCACTTGTAGACTGTAACTAATGTCTTAAAAGTCATGCACGTTAGGAACGTGCCCTACGTTCTCCGCGTCCATCAACTTGAGACATACAGAGGGTCAAAACAAGATCCACTTTCTGTTTGCGGTACGCGTCGAGATAAAAAGTGAAACAGCTTCACGACTTTGATCCTCAGGCACGGCAGATAAAAATTTTCTCACCAGAGGCAGATCTCCTCAGATCACCTTTGAGGGTGTGTAAGAGCAGTCAGAGATACGTCAAAACATCACATTTTAAAAATTGTATGAAAATGACATTTAGCTTGACAGATGCTCACACCAAACTGATGTCACTTGCTCTGTTAAATTACTAATAAAGGATTAACAGGCCGTTAAATCTAACCTTAGATTAAAATATGTATTTAACGGCCCTTTAATCCTTTAACAGAGCATAATGAAATCAGTTCTTAATCTTTCGCAGGCGTGCAAACAGACAGTGGATCTTGTCAAAAATCCTATACCTGTCATTTCTGCTCGCTAAACAATTGGCTGTACATTATAACCTCATAACTACCGCTATAAGTTCCTCCTAAGTGGAACAGCATACGGCGAGTTCCAGTCCCTTTCGAAAACTTCCTGAAGATCGCTCCTAACATCCCTAGTTGCGTTTAAATCTCGTGCAGTAGTTCTCAGCTCGTCTTCGAAGACGAAAGCCACGCCGCCCGTGTCTATAAAGTAGTCCGCAGACCAGTTAGATGTGCCGATGTATGCGGTGCTTTCCGTAACCATGTATTTGTTATGGTTCACGCGACCGTACGGGATCTTGTCTTGCTCGGGCGTGGATGGCACTATGAAACGTTTCTGGAAAATACAATGGAAATTTAAAAAAAATGTGTGTACATTCCACACATCCCTGTCTGTCTACCCCGAACTAAGCGAAGCTTGTACTTGTATATATCTTCAGAAATCAATTAAAATTATTATTAAAAAAGGCATATTATTGGGACAGCGATTATGGGGATGATAAAATTATAAAATAACTATCTCGATTTCATTAAATATGATTATGTGCTAGCTTTACACTTTACATAACCTACATCCATAACTTGAAAATAAATGATCTGTACCTATCTATAAATCAAGTACTATATTTTTGTAACTAGGAGCAAATAATTGTAACTGTTTGTAATAATTTAACTTGTTTTTAAGAGTAGTAGAGCTCTTTGTGAAGGGCTCGTCCGGGGAAGTACTACCACCACGCCTTTTTCTGCCACCAAGCAGCAACGCTGTGTTTCGGTTTGAAGAGGGTGGTTGCCGGTGTAATTACAGGCACATGAGGCTTAACATCTGTATGCCTCAAGCTGATGGACGCAGGGCAGTGCATCGTAGGGCACGTTCCTATCGTGCGTGACTTACGAGGCAATGCTTTGTTATAGGTGATGGTTACCACTTAACTTCAGGTGGGCCATCTGCTTGTTAAATCAGCTGGTTGTATAAAAAAAAACTGTAATAATTAGCAAATAAATATAAGTGACACTGACCACTTGTAGATCGACCCGCGGGTAAGCAGCAGACAGCGCGGCGAGGGATCGCAGGAAGTAGTCCTCAGAAGGCTGCGAATGTTTCCAGTAGCTGATTAGCAGTTTCACCTTCACCTTGTGCTCCAGAGCTGCTTTCCTGAGCGCGTCGTCGATCTTGGGCCAGAATCTGGCAATAAAATATGTTTCTGTAGTTTTATTTGGAATCATCTCGAGTCATCCTCTGCGCATCAGTGAAAAGCTCACCCAAATCAGACCAGCACTTCGAGCGTGAAATGATTGTTCTTAAAAATAAGACGACGGCGTCAAAGATAAGTAAACATTTTCTCAAAATCATGTATATTCGAGAAACCGGGTTTTGTCGAGCTTCTAAATAAATAAATAAATATTGGTGCACATTACTATACTTATACAAGGTGTTCCAATAATTGTGTATATAAACTTTAGGGGGCTAAAGTACCCATCAATATGAATAACTTTTTCTAAGGAACCAACACTGTGAACGCGAAAAAAAAAACAACTGTTTCATACATTTTAGCCAGGTAGGTATTGGAGTTTTGTATGAAACAGCTGTTTTTTTTCGCGTTCACAGTGTTGGTTCCTTAGAAAAAGTTATTCATATTGATGGGTACTTTAACCCCCTGAAGTTTATATACACAATTATAGGAACACCTTGTATACTTTTTTTGTAAATACATACTTACTAGTAGTTCGCCCCGAACTGAGATCTCGTGATGCGACCTGACGAACGCATCGAAATTTGAGTAGGTAGTAGTCAGAGGCAAGTCCAAACATTATCTTCGGATTTTTTTCTGACTACCACCTACTAACTTGGTATGGTAACCAAGTTTCAACTCTATTGGCCTATTTATTGAAGAGTTCCGTTGAACAGACCTTGACTCCATCATCAGACCAGGTCGCTTTCACCATTTTTTGAGAACTGAGTACCTTATTAATTTATTTTAAGAAAAAAAAATTAGAAAAAGCCAAGGGACTGGGCGACCAGTAGAAAAACCTTGATGTCAACGAAATTCCTAGAGATGGGAGCTCTTGGATCGTTGGTTATCTTAATTTAACTTTTTTATTGTATCTCAAAAACCGAGCGTCCCAGAAAAAAAGTAAAGATTGTTTTGGGATGTCCAAACAAAGCCCTTTCATATGACATGTAACTTGATTTTTTTATGTAACTTTTTTTATTTTTGCCCCCTTAAAAAACCCCATATCTTAATAACCCTTCATCCGATTTTACTCATATACTTACCAGTAAATTTCTCAAGTACAAGCTATCGGTTTATCAAATTTCATGCAAATCGGATCAACGGTTCGAAAGTTATGGCCAGACAAACATACATACATACATACATATATACATACATACATACATACAAACATAAAATGCCAAATCGCCCAAGTTAAAACTAAGATCTTCGTTCGCTTCGCTCACTCGATCATAATAATATTATATAACACCCAGACAGCGAAATAACATCTATGTTCGTTCATCACACAAATGTTTGTTCTCGGTGGGTATCGAACCCACGGCCTACGGCACAGAAGGCAGAGCTACTACCAACTGAGCTGTGAAGGCTGTCAAGTCAAATAAAACCCTCGATCGAAAGCTAGTTTTGAAGTAAGATTGTTACTCACGTAAGTTTAGGCGTGAACTGGCTGACAGGCATGTACTCCATAACGGATATGTAGACAAACTCTTCCGCGGCGGCGATTATAGCGACGATAGCGTCGTCGTCGTGTGTGCGGCCAGTGGGACTGAACGGCGGCGGTGAACTCTGGAATACAACAAAGTCAAAGTCAAAAGGTATGTATTCAATAAAATCACAAGGATCACTTTGGAACGTCTTAAAGCTAGGTGACTCTAGGTGCCAGTTCCACGCGACCAAAGCCTAGTAGAACAGGCAACAAACTTACGGCTTGGTTCCTACCGTTATTTTGTATGATCCTTTTACAATGTAATATAATACATTGTTGATAATACAAAACTTGACAAAACTACAACAAAGACAGCCTTTACAGGTCGGCTGGTAGAAGCTCTGTCTTCTGCGCTATCAGGCGCGGATCCAGCCCTCAAAATATGTTGTGGTTACAGCCACCCGAAAATAGCCAAGTGCGAGTCGGCCAATGCATGAACTCGCTCATGATCGATATAGTGCATTCCTACAAGGCAGATGTTTACAAAATATATGACGCCCTGACCAGGATCTTGTACTGTGTATAGTTCCACGTGGGCAAAGCCTTGGGGCTAACAATGACGACACAAGTCTATTAGGTTATGGGCATGCCCACCGGTGGATCCGCGCTTCTGCGCTGTAGGCCATCAAAATAACATCAAACACAGCCCTTACTACTCGTGTAGCTCAGTCTTCTGCGCAGGCAGAAGAAGGTTGCCGGTGTAATTACAGGCACATGAGGTTTAACATCTGTATGCCTCAAGTCGATGGACGCAGGGCCGTGCATCGTAGGGCACGTTCCTATAGTGCGTGACTTGCGAGGCAATGCTTTGTTATAGGTGATGGTTACCACTTAACATCAGGACAGAGCTACACGAGTTGTAAGGATTTTTTATTTTATTTTTTACAACTAGCTCATGGAACAAGCAGATGGTCCACCTGATGTTAAGTGGTATCCCTCACCTATAAGCATTGCCTCGTACGCACCATAGGAACGCGATGCACTGCTCTGAGTCCCTCAACTTGAGGCTTACAGATATGTATATTTTAAGTGTAAAATCAGTCTCATGTTGTGGTAAGTTCGTGCGAATTATCGCTAACTCTATTGACGGAGTTTTAGGTCGTCTTAGGGCCTTCTTCATGGCTTAGCGACCGTCTTAATAATCATGCACTCTGAATCGCTAATGTAAATGGCACTAGCGGTCATCCATCTAATAGAGTTCCCGAATGCTGCCTAGTCTTTCGTAATTACAAACCAAACTAAGCCACATGCAATTCATGAATTTATTGAATCTAACATAAGGCACGTTTACGGACGTGCTCTATGTGTCATTGCACTGCGCCTATGGATCAATCTAAGATGATGGTTCAACGTTACTTAAAATGTGATTCCTGAGCAATTTTAATTATCTTACGCTATATCAGAATTTAACAAATAACTACAAAAGCCAGAACTAGATACCGATGCATTGTTTTGCTGTTTCGTAAATTATTTGGGGCTCTCCGTAAACTTCTCCATATAATTAGTTGATGCGACTCATATCAAGGCACAAAAAACATCTTGTTTGAGTTGGGTCGGGCCACGGCCGGCCAGGAGGTAATGAACTTCTACTTGTACCACCTGAGCTGTATTATACAGACATTTTAATTACAAAACCCTACCCTGTAGACATTTTAAACATAAGCGAAATTTGTACGGCGTACTTAATCACGTTTTTAATACAGCCGTCACAGCTCAGTTGGTAGAAGCTCTGCCTTCTGCGCTGAAGGCCGTGGGTTCATCCCCACCGAGGACAAACATTTGTGTGATGAACATAAAAGTTTGTTCTCAGTCTGGGTGTTATGTATCATATGTATGTATTTACCAAAAAAAGTATGTAAGTATTATATCAGCTATCTGGTTTCCATATAACAAGCTTTGGATTAGTTTGGGGCTAGATTGTGCTGTGTGGAAAGTCCACCTATATTTATTTACATATTTATTTTTATAAACTTATTACTTTATATAAATGCAAATCTTACATAATAAACTTCCTGAAAACTTCAGGGGGCTAAAGTACCCATTAATATGAATAACTTTTTCTAAGGAACCAACACTGTGAAAGCGACAAAAAAACGGCTGTTTCATACATTTTAGCCAGGTAGGTATTGAACTTTTGCATGAAACAGCTGTTTTTTTTTGCTGAAGTTTTCGGGAGTGGTATTTTGACTCCCTGTATAAGTAGGAACGTATGTTTGGGTGTTTGGTTTCTTATATAACAGGCAACTTAAAGTGAAAATACTAGGAATTCGTCTAACAAGAAATGGTGTCAGTCTATTTACGGACACGTGTCAAAACTTCCTAAGTCAAAACAAACACTTAAATCGATCCAATCGTCACACTAAAAATAAATATTAAATTCACATTTCCTTGGTTCGTGTCTTGATCAAGGACGTCTAAAGTGGTCAAGGAGACTACATAAAACATCTGTTTAATTGAGCCTAAACGATTTATATCGGAATTGCTTTTATCAAAAAAACTGGTTAATTGTTAAGGTTGCACGATATTAAATAAATAAATATTGGTGGACTTTCTACACAGCACTATCTGGCCCCAAACTAAGCCAAAGATTGTAATATGGGAACCAGCCAGCTGATATAATACATATAAACTTGTTTTTTGTAAATACGTACTCTCTAACTAAACTCTACGTTATATACCGTTGTCGCCTTGTTTCCGAAAACATTATTCAAAAATAACTAGTTAGTCGAAATAGCTAAACGACCGGTTAATGTGTTGGTAGCAGTGTGTTGTTGGTCAAGGTTAGATCGTAGATGTTTTACGCCCTAAGCATTTTTGTTGAACGTTTTCAATATTTTTTTGTTGTGGCTGAAATATTTACTGTGTTGTATTTACCCAACGATGTGTAATCACTTCATCGAAAAGTAAAAAGCTTATGACAAGACACGTAGAGATGATTTCACCATGCTCTGTTAGTGACTAATAAAGGATTAACAGACCGTTAAATCTAACCGTATATGTCAAACGCGTACATTTTGACATACTTAACGGCCCTTTAATCCCTTGTTTATCTAACAGAGCATGGTGAAAACAGCTCTTAATCCATTATACGACAATCAAATGTTATAAGTACAAGATGATTATAATGCTTTAATAAGTGCTTCAAAAAGTCTTGAAGGCACTGCCCTTTAGACTAATTCATCCATTTTGGGTATCGCAGATATTTGAGTCTTTCTCGATATGAATCTATTGTTTACTCTTTCATAAAAAAAAGCGTGCGCCAAAACAATATTTATGTTTCTGACATTCTATATGAGTGAGATGGGAGAAGTCAGAGTCATTTGAGTTCACTTTTTAAGAGTAGTAGAGCTCTTTGTGATGAGCTCGTCCGGGGAAGTACTACCACCACACCTATTTCTGCCGCCAAGCAGCAATGCTGTGTTTCGGTTTGAAGAGTGTGGTTGCCGGTGTAATTACAGGCACATGAGGCTTAACATCTGTATGCCTCAAGCTGATGGACGCAGGGCAGTGCATCGTAGGGCACGTTCCTATCGTGCGTGACTTACGAGGCAATGCTTTATTATAGGTGATGGTTACCACTTAACATCAGGTGGGCCATCTGCTTGTTCCATCAGCTGGTTGTATAAAAAAAAAAAAAAAAAAAAGAGTTGAAGAGAACGAATGACTATAATATTGTTTAATACATTTACATCGAGTAAGTGTTACCGAAGCGAATAGGTACCTATAGGTAAACTCAGGGCCGGTTTCTGAAAGCTCGATCAAAACTAATCGGATGTCAAGTCTATCTCTATCAAATTGGATGTAATAGCTGAAATGGCGAGTGACTTGACATCCCATTAGTTTTGATCGAGCTGCTAGAACTCGGCCGTTAACATCTTAAACTTAACCTGAACCTCTAAAGGATAAGTCAGAGATACTTTCAAACTTTATAATCATGAGATAGAGTTACAAAGCGCCAAGTCCAAAGAGCTCGAAGTTTGAAAGATCGTTTCGTTTCAGCCTTGACATCACTAACTTTGTTATACCTAGTTCGAATGCGATAATGTCTTCCTTTAGTGCTGTGATATGCTAGATTCATGAATATCGCTTTTTCTAGCTTTCTACTATTGTAAAAAATAAGTTTAGTTTGTTTCCTTTACGAAATAGATAAGATATTCTCAAAAAAACCGGCCAAGTGCGAGTCGGACTCTCGCACGAAGGGTTCCGTACCATTATCTATAAAAACGGCAAAAAAAAATCACGTTTGTTGTATAGGAACCCCCTTAAATATTTATATTATTCTGTTTTTTAGTATTTGTTATTATAGCGGCAACAGAAAAACATCATGTGTGAAAATTTCAACTGTCTAACTATCACAGTTCATGAGATACAGCCTGGTGACAGACGGATGTCTTAGTAATAGGGTCCCGTTTTACCCTTTGGGTACGGAACCCTAAATAATGATAAGATATTCTTAAAAAAGTGGAGCAAGTACGCCTTGTTTTAGTGACAACGATAATATCTATTTCAATACAATTTAAATATTTTAAAAGTCGTCTCCGTCGTACGGTTTATTTATTCAGTAGGCACCGGCACATTCAGTGCCTTAAGTCGGAGTTTAGTTTTTTGGTTTTATGATTTATTTTTGGCACCTTTATCGAATTTATTTTATCTCATAACAATATCCACCGAAGCAAGTCTTTAAAAGGGACAGGTTATCGCTCTAGTCTAGGCCCTAAGCGACCTCTATAGAGCCGTCATAACTTAAAAGCATTCTCATTAATCAAGTTAACACGAAACCAGTTCAAAGGGGTCAAAAGCTCTTTGCTTTGGTCGACAGTTGGACAGGCGGTTTCTGAATACATATTATATTTGCAGATGTGTTGAGTAAACACAAAACATTGATAGCGAGCGGCTGACGGTTGAAAGAACGGAAGCGTAAACGCTTTTGTTTTGCCATACAGATATCCATCATAATCAGCTTGAATGGTGAGCCATAGCTGGACATGGCACTGTATTTGGAGGGGTTATAGCCGTCATCACGCTTGGCTCTCCGTCAAGAAATGTCTTTTACTTACGAACTTAAAAGAAGTAGAGAAAAGTAGAAAACTCGTTAGACCAAAATGATATTTTTGCTGAAGATTTATTTTGTCTGAAACTTTGTTAGCACCTATTTTTTTTATCGCTTTAATCTAAGCATGCCAAGTAATCTAAGAGGATGTCTACCATGCGTAGTTATTTTATATAAGTAATCGAAAGGAACTACTGGAGCTTCAATATTGTATTATATTACATTGTAACAAGGATCATACAAAAGGACGGTAGGAACCAAGCCGTAAGTTTGTTGCCTGTTCTTCTATAGGTTTTGGTCGCGTGGCAACTGAGTCACCTAACTTTACGTTTTAAAGTGATCCTTGTGATTTTATTGAATAAATATCTTTTGGCTTTGACTTTGAACAAGCAGATGGCCCACCTGATATTAAATGGTAACCATCACCTATAATAAAGCATTTCCTCGCTAGTCATTTTCATTTTGAATGTGACAGTGTTTAACCCATTCGTAGCTGGAGCAGATCTACTAGTCCTTCTCAGAAATAAATCAGAATGAACTACAGGTCAAGTTCACAGCGCCCTTTATGGGACTGACCGGACGTGCAGTGATTCGGTGACCACGTGACCCAACAAACAAACATGCTAACCTCAGTCCTAGTAATATAAGCATAGCTGCATGTTTACTTTGTAGTTGGTGAAAACAAACCGTCATAATGTTCACTACACACAGAATTACTACGTCAATAACGTCCATTTGAACGACCCGGTTACAATAATTACAGGCACGAAACCTTCATTTAAAGCTTCAGCCACATAATAGCAACAATCAGCATGCAATCGCTTTTCGTGATTGTGATTAAATAAGTTTTTATACAACTAGCTGATAGAACAACCAGATGGCCCACCTGATGGTAAGTGGTAACCGTCACCTATACAAAGCATTGCCTCACAAGCCACGCACGACAGGAACGTGCCCCCACCAAGCACTGCCCTGGCGTCCATCAACTTGAGGCATACAGATGTTAAGCCTCATGTGCCTGTAATTACACCGGCAACCACACTCTTCGAACCTAAACACAGCAACGCTGGTTGGCGACAGAAAAAGACGTGGTGGTAGTACTTCCCCGGACGAGCCCTACACAAAGAGGTCTACTACTCTTAAAAGTTTGACAGTCTTTATACTGTTGTCAGTTCAGATATCGCAAACTCGCAAACACTAAACTAATTTGACAGTACTAGAAATGAAGTCATCCTTTATAGTTCGATCGTTATGAAAGGGACGGCAACATTTTTAGTGCTGTCAAATTGTGATGTGCTGCCAAATTAGTTTAGTCACATTAGGTTAAGACTGTTATACAAGGTGTTCCCATAATTATGTATATAAACTTTAGGGGGCTAAAGTACCCATCAATATGAATAACTTTTTGTAAGGAACCAACACTGTGAACGCGAAAAAAAAACAGCTGTTTCATACATTTTAGCCAGGTAGGTATTGAACTTTTGTATGAAACAGCTGTTTTTTTTTTCGCGTTCAGTGTTGGTTCCTTAGAAAAAGTTATTCATATTGATGGGTACATTAACCCCATGAAGTTTATATACACAATTAAGGGAACACCTTGTATAAGCGTCCGATTGCTTACACAAAAAGTTGTATCGTTGTTTTGTTTGTGTATATTTTATTGAATTTTGTAATTGATGTCATATTTTTATTCATTTAACTTCGCGTCATACTTAGGTCTATCTCTATCTCTGTGCACAAACATTTGTGCGATGACTATAGAATTTTTTTCTGTGTCTGAGTGTCGGTTTATTGTGTGTATACCTAGAAGTATTCTATCAACTATCGGTAACTATTACGACAAGTATTTTTTAGTTTAAAGCGTCACTGCGTAAATTGTCCATTAATAATTCGTTATGTTTGCTTGAAACGTCGCGTCGCCTCGTTAGTATCGAACAGAAATACAAAGATAAACGAGTATTTTATAGTGAATAGTGACCATAGTCGTAATGTTATTCTATATACAAGGTGTTCCAATACTTGTGTTTAAAAACTTCAGGGGGCTAAATCTAAGGAACTGAATAACTTTTTCTAAGGAACCAACGCTGTAAACGCGAAAAAAAACAGCTGTTTCATACAATAGTACCTACCTACCTGGCTAAAATGTATGAAACAGCTGTTTTTTTTTCGCGTTTACAGTTTTGGTTCCTTATAAAAGGTTATTCATATTGATGGGTACTTTAGCCCCCTGAAGTTTTAGACACAAGTATTGGAACACCTTGTATAAGACTACCTTGAACCACAAAAAAGAGGGGACTCTTCTTATACAGGGTTTATAACTTAAAAGAAGAGATCTCAACCCATTTAATTGGAAAAATTTGGTTTTATGAATAAAATATCTAGATTTTTGATTTTTTGATTCTACTGGGAACACAACAGCACATAAACTATTTTGTTGTATTCCGTGGCACAACCTTCGTGGCTTGTCTAACTACAGGGTAATTTGTGATCATTAGGGGTTGTTCCTTTTTTGACCCCATTATGTACAATTTGTATAGTGGAGTATTTTGAAAACGACGTCTGATGTCGTCATTTTACTAGTTTATAGAGCTCTTTGTGAAAGAGTTCGCCCGGGCAAGTAATACCGATGGGGTAAAGCTTACTTGATAGACAAAAATAAAAATTACTATCTCCAATGTCTAGTTTGTATCACAGACAGTTTTAAAAGTATTACCAGTAAAGTCGAACGCAAAACAAAGCAACACCGTGAATGAATCAATAAAACTGTTGATACCCGACGCATAATCTATCACCCCGATCGGCGTCAAGCGGCACTGAATAATTGATCGAGTCCTGACGAATAGGTTGAATGTCACTAGCTTGTCCAATTACATTTTCCTAGTCCCTTTGTCTCGTAAGCAATTTACACGAGTGCTTTTAAACCAGCCCAGACATAAATAACATACGTTACATGAACATAATACCTGTTTCAATAGATGAGATACATTTTGCAGTAAGGCACGAAGTATTGGATTAGAGATGTAACTCGATTCCGAATAGGACACGCTTGTTGAAAATGGAACGCACGTGCTCCAAATATGAAATGTTTTATGCATGTGTTAGTAATTAGATTATACCTCCTTTTTACTGGGAATCCAATTGCATTGTATGTTGCTTTGTTACAAAAGTTTCAGGTGTAAAATGAGATCGAAGAGCGGTACAACATTGTTACAGTCTAACATAATTCACCAAAGTCAATGCAAAACTTATTTACTCTGAAACGTCTTAAAGCAAGGTTTTTTTTATATCACTAGCTGATGGAACAAGCAGATGGCCCACCTGATGTTAAGTGGTAACCATCACCTATAAAAAAGCATTGCCTCGTAAGTCCCGCACGATAGGAACGTGCTCTACGATCATTACCTACAGATGTTAAGCCTCATGTGCCTGTAATTACACCGGCAATCATACTCTTCAAACCGAAACACAGCAACGCTGCTTGGCGGCAGAAAAAAGCGTGGTGGTAGTACTTCCCCGGACGAGCCCTTCACAAAGAGCTCTAATACTCGTAGTGCTGATTTCACCATGCTCTGTTAGTTACTAATCAAGGATTAACAGGCCGTTAAATCTAACCTTAGATGTCAAACGCGTACATTTTGACATATTTAACGGCCCTTTAATCCTTTGTTAATCTAACAGAGCATGGTGAAATCAGCACTTATGGTGCCACCACCGTGTTATACTCCAAATACACAAGAAAATAAAACGATAAACGTTACACAAAAAAATAGAACATCAAATCCGTAACACACTATTCGTGTCGGACTTAGCGGCCATTTAAGCTGGTGGAGCGCTCAGCGACCAACATGAACTTATTAATATGTTTAGTTAGCTGAAATTCACAACATTCATACCGTTAAAAGTTATTGTGGTTCGTGGAATCACAGCCTTGGAACTCAAATTCCCGCAATCTCAACAAAATCCCTCTCGGTACATCCCCATTCAGATAGAGAGTTTGTCGAAATTGCTTGTTGTACAAAGGTAGCATTCTAACAAATTGGATTCGAGGAAAACATAAGCTTTATTTTTGATGGAATCACGGAGTAAGAAACTAGATTCATCGGGCCACGATAACCACAGTCACACAAGTTCTACGAAAAAGATTTTTTAATCAGTGTAAGAATATGCATATAATTATTTTCAGCGTGGCTGTTGCCTCAAGGCTGTCGGATGGAAATGCCATGGTCCTATTCTTTGACTAAGCCATTATAAAGCTAACGACTCGGCACTTTCGCGGTATTGCCAATTTAAAACGCTACTGGAGCCGTTACGTCTAGCTTTTACGACAGATAAAATATTATGACGCGTTTTTAAAATGACATTCTCCATTAGTGAGTGCTTCGAATGTAGGACACAATGGCGCGATCGTTACGGTTTCCCATGGGGAAGTCTAGGAATTTTTAAGGACCATTTAATTTAGAATTTTTAATGGGTGCGGTGTGACCAGTATGGATAAAATAAGGAATGAGTATATTAGAGGAAGTTTGAAAGTAGCGCCTGTGATGGATAAGTTGAGCAGCAATAGGTTAGCGTGGTATGGGCATGTCATGAGGAGAGAAGAAAGTCATATTACGAGAAGTGTTGGAAATGAATGTGGATGGTTTTAGAAGGAGAAGCAGGCCAAAGAAAAGATGGATGTATTGTGTGAAAGATGACATGAGTAAGAAAGGAGTGAGCACTGAGATGACGAATAATAGAGGAGAGTGGAAGAAAAATACCTGTTATGCCGACCCCACTTAGCGTGGGATAAGGGCAGGAAGATGATGATGAAATGGGTAAGGGTTAGATTGGCCCAGGATCATGGTAGATGGCACAAAGTAAGGGAAAGTTATATCAACAAAAGTGGGGGAAGTTGGACTGTGACCAATGACCTTAATGACTAAATAAGTATGGTAAAGTAAAATTCGTATATTGCATCACATTGGCCGCATACTCATACGATCCCATAATACGAATGTTCTTTAGAGCAAACAACATTTCTAAAACATGTGCCATGTAGGTAGTACCACAAATATATAAAAGTTACCTCATATCGCGACACAGTTCCACAGATTTCCAATTTATTTCTCACTTTATGATTTCTCTGAAAATACTGCGCTGTTTGATCTGACATTTCAAAAGAACCTGGTTTCAAACAGTCAATACGATATTACGCAAGAACCCCTTTTCTGAAACCTTAAAACACTGTACCTAAATAACTCTCGACGTTGACGTAATTGACGTTATATTTGATAACAATTCCTTAGTACCTACTCTCACAGAGTAGATCGATGTTGATGAAAAGATTGCGGGAAGTTCGTCAATGAAGGCTTAAAATAGTTATTCCTCATCAGCTTGATCGAGTCCTCGTAAATTTTCAGGCAACTGATGAATTACCGGTTAAGAATTCAATAAAACACATAAAAAAACATTCATCATTGAGAACTGAAAAGCAGCTTCCTCGAGTCTATTACTTCACGACTTTGATCCCCAAGCACAGTAAATATCCCCTCAGATATCTCAGTACCAAGTACTATCTCCAGATTATATTAAAGTACTCACGGTTATAAATGCACCGTAGGAGTGCTGCGCATCGCTGATATTCACAGGATGTTCAATATTGATCCCTGTGCTCAGCTCCTTGGGCCAACTGTCCGGAACGGTCGCGTCAGGCTCGCCAAGCGTCCAGTAGACCTGATGGAAGGCAATCAATTACACCACGGTACTGCCATTTTAATGATATCGTAAAAGTCGACGCGAAATTAATTGACTAGGATAGAATCAGATACTTAGTTTGACGGGTATTTTGGTAAATGGTCGGAGCATACTTTAGCATAATTAATTAGTGGAATTCGTTGTTGATCCGTTTTTCATAGATTAGTACTCTTAAAGCCTACTCCTATTTTATCTCTCTCTCTCTTGTCGTGTCACTAGTTTCTTTCGAAACGGTGTGGTGAAAGGATTTTAAGTGCGCCTCAAGAGGCTTTTTTCGAGCACTATTTTATGAAAACCTACATTTAATCGAAATAAAAAAGTTATTCATCAGTGGACTTCACCACACTGTTTCGAAACTACTAAAAATGAAATGAAAATTATTAATTGATAGCTAAAGCAAACACATAAACATTAATAATAAATAATATTGATATGTGGCGTTAGTATCTCGACAAGTGTCTCGACAAGTCTAGTGACGCGACAAGAGAAAGCGAGAGTGGACTTCTCAGGCGGATGATGATGATGATGATGACGACAGACTGACGACTTTGTAAAAGCCTACAGTCAGGACACTTTTCCTATGTAAGACAACTCGACTTACAGAAAAATATACTTCTTGCAAATCCAAGGGAAGAAGGAGGGGAGAAAGTCTGTGGGGGACATAATCCATAAACAGAAATAAATGATGATAACACAAAACACATTTTATGTGTTAGATCGGCTGAGGCAGCGATAAATGCTGACACATAAAGGGTAAATCTAGGACGCGCTATTCGCTATCGTGGCGCCGCGCCGACCAGCGTGCTTTGTAACGCCTAAGCATTGTAATTTAAAAACAGCTGCGAAAATACATTGCTGGGTCGATGACTCAATGCATGAATATGTAGGAAAACTGTATGCAAGAACGTACATAGGTACTTAGGCAAGCAACTTACTTCGAGTATTTTTTTCTGAGAAATTGTTATGGAACAATCTGATGCCCTACATTTTTTTATACAATTAGCTGATGGCCCACCTTGTGTTAAGTGGTAACCATCACCTATAACAAAGCATTGCCACGGGAACGTGCCCTACGATGCACTGCCCTGCGTCCATCAACTTGAGGCATACAGATGTTAAACCTCATGTGCCTGTAATTACACCAACAACCACATTCTTCAAACCGAAACACAGTAACGCTGCTTGGCGGCAGAAAAAGGCGTGGTGGTAGTACTTCCCCGGGCGAGCCCTTCATAAGAGCTCTTAAAATAGTAGTACATAAAATAGTATAAAGACTTACAAAGGTTCAGCAAGAATTTGAATGCAAATAAGTTTTCCTATCAAAGAAATTGTTATACTAGCTTTAATATATACCTATTTTTTGATAGGAAAAACTAGTTTAGTTTTAATCAGAATGATGAGCTGAATTTTTGTTATTCTTTATACTACTTGCTTGATGGAATGAGCAGCTGGCTCACCTGATGTTAAGTGGTTACCATCACCTATAATAAAGTATTGGCTTGCGTTAGTATATTTACATTTTGGGCTGATTTGTATAATATTGCTGACTCAGTGTAATACATTTCTATAGCCTCTATTATCTTATTCCAAGGTAAGTTTTGTATTTGTTGGGCGGTACAACCCTGTGCCAGCTTCGAGTGAACAAACGATTAACTTTGACAATTAAGTTAACGGTTCACGATGTTATGCTGGTAACAAGCACATTACGAGTATAAGGCTGATGTCTACCAACACAAATATTATAATAATAAAATATAAAATAATAGTTGTTTATTTCAGGCACCGATAAAGCTTCATGACATTGATCCCCAGGCACGGTAGATATCACTTCAGATATCTACGAACTCCAGATTCATTATGGATGTCTATATAAATGCAATTTTTAGAACATTACATTTGGTACAAACCCACATTATGCAGTATAGTTATTTCAGGCACGATTTGTACAAAATATACAAAGACCCATATAACTGACGATAACTATAGTCATATAATTATTATTGGTTATGGATGTCGTGAAATTGTGTCTAGTCTATTGGACAGAAGAGCACTGAAGTGCGTGACCAAACTCGAGCACACAACCTAAGGATCGGAAGCCGGTAAACCAGCGTAGTGTAGGCCATGTTTAAATACTCCTACCATTGCAACGACGAACGTTGACACGAAGTTTTCCGATCATATCAAACAATATTAACTGGTCACTAATGTCATTATATTGCGGATTTGACGTTTGAAGTTATGTTACATTATGTAATTTATGTAAAGTATATTATATGCAAACTATAAAAACCTTTTTATTTCAATCCTACCTACGAAGTTTAGCAATGATAATTATTGTTCTAACAGAGAGTTGGATGGAAAAACAAATATGTAAAAAAGTAATTTGAAACAAATCATACACATAGTTTCTTCCTGCTAACTCGAGTTGTGTAACTCGAATTCAATTCGAGTTACCTGACTTTCAACTCGAGTCGTGTTTTTTCCGAGTCGGCACATCTTTTATTGTTATTATACTTTGACATCGCATGTGTGATGCAGCCTTGTCGTGTCGCGTCGCAGTTGCCTCTCGCCTTACCAGTGCAGCCGATGCCTTAGTCCTGTTTACCGTTCTATAGTATAAGTCATTATTCTACGTGAATTTAAATAACCGTGCAACTTATCTGTGATGTTACGATAAGGTGTTGTTTCGGCTTTATTACTATTCCATTAACTTCCAGAGTTGGCGCATCTTGGATTCATTTTAGTTGATCGAGCGAGCGAAATTTCTTATACAACTTGCGACGAATCGACGTTGTATGTTTGTTTGTATGTATGTTTGTCCAAGTATAACCGTCAAGCCGTTTATCCGATCTGCATGGAATATATTTTTTTTATTATGATTATTGTTATCAAGGTTTATTTTATAAAATAACTGACGAGCCTAAGCCAAGTGAATAACAATAGGGTGTTATATGAATAGTTTTGCACATACATTTAAAATCTATTTATATTCTAGGTTATATGGTTTTCAGGATACGGCGAAATTCTAAATACCAATAAAATAACTCTCATTATTGTTAAAGTTTCAATGACTTTCAACTTTTCCAGGATTGGATATAAAACTAAATTGTGGACATCAAAAGATCTCAGTTCAGGGAGTCTAGACAAGATCAACTTTTGATTTAAGGCGAAGACTGATATGTACCTCTCGTTCGCATAAAAAGCTTGCTTTACTAGTTTTCGTACTTATGCAAACTTTTTAGTAGAACTTGTATGGATAAAAATTCAATTTTTGCTGAACTGTGTGCAATGCGATTGCACACAACTTGGTTGATTGCGATTTTTCATGAATAGTTCAGTGATTTTATATCTTTCAAAATGTAGAAATGTGCGATGTACTTTGACGGGTGTCAAATAAATTAAATGATATTAGAGCTGATTTCACCATGCTCTGTTAGTTACTAATCAAGGATTAACAGGCCTTTAAGGGCCGTTAAGGGCCGGTTTCACCATGCTCTGTTAGATTAACAAAGGATTAAAGGGCTGTTAAATATGTCAAAATGTACGCGTTTGACAGCTAAGGTTAGATATAACGGCCTGTTAATCCTTGATTAGTAACTAACAGAGCATGGTGAAACTGGGCCTAAATCTAACCTGAGATTTCAAACGCGTACATTTTGACATATTTAACGGCCCTTTAAAACTTTGTTAATCTAACAGAGCATGGTGAAATAAGCTCTTCGTCTGAAAGATGCTCACGCCAAGCTGATGTCATAATTTTATAAATCCGCGGGCGTTATTAACAGAAAGTAGTTATTGTCTAGACTCCCAGGGAGAACCACAAGTTTACACTAGTAAGCTATCTCCCTAAAAGCATCTGACATGCCTTCATATTCCCTCTCTAAGGACAAGGCAAGCTCACGCCACCACTACAAAGTGGCATGCATTAGAGCACTTACTTAGTGTATATACGTGTAAATACATTACCTCCCAGGGGCATTCGGGTAAAAATAGTATGGGCGACATAACTATATTACCTTGTAATTGAAAAGGGCGTAGTTCTAACTACATGCTACCAAACGACACGTTAAAAATAATTGTAGCTGGGTTTTCCGATTTGAAGGCTCTATGCAGGCAGGCACAGGAGATATTGTTAAGTTGTATCGTAAAAGTGTGTCCAGTACATGAAAGGAGATTTTTATTTTGGTTGGTCTTGGTTATGTGGTCCCATCGAAATTGATTTAGGTAGTACTTTTTAAAAATTAACAAAAACAAAAAAATATATACACAGATGACGTTTTGATTTGTGGTTCCCTTCACCAAAAACTTTCGTTTTATGTTTTTCAGTGCAGGTATTATTGAAGTCAGTTTTTTTGCAAAAACAGTTACATAATTCACTTTTTTCGCCATTACACTTTTTTGTGTTCGTAATTATCAGTTCCTCGAATAGGGGCCGTAGAAAGCTAAATCTTCGAGGCCGCACTGCCTTGCGTCTTCCGGTTCGTGGCTTGCTTTACAGCGCGATACAAAACTATATTTCGCGTGATGGTCTGTTTGCTTAATAGCACGGGAAAAGTGATTTATGATGCAGATAGCTACCCCGACATCTGATTTTATTAGGGACATAACATTTTAGTACAATCTTGTTTATTACTAGACATTAAAATGGTTCGTTTGCGTTGTCTTTTCTTTTAATTCTCTCGGGGAAATGTTTAATCTTTTGCTGGTAAATTATGGAGCATGCTCTTTAGAAAATGCTTTAGATTTTCCACAAGAGTAGTTGAGCTTTTTGTGAAGGGCTCGCTTAGAAAGTACTACCACCATGCCTATTTCTGCCGCCAAGCAGTGTTGCTGTGTTTCGGTTGGAAGGGTGAAATCACAGGCACATGAGGCTTAATTCTGTAAGGCTCAAGTTGATGGATCAGGATGGCAGAGCTGTGCATCGTAGCACATTACTGTCTTGCGTGACTTGCGAGGCAATGCTTTGTTATTAGTGATGGTTATCACCTAACATCAGGTTGGCCAGTTAAGTTATCAAAAACCGACTTTCCAAGCTGATATCGTCCAATATTGTTGTTGTGATGTTGTATTGATTTGATACATTTCTTTTTAAAATGACATCAATTGTGTCTAATTAGGTCTATAATAAATTAATCATATTAACCGACAAAGTTAGTAATTACTTGCCGAAATACGTGTTATTGTCGCACGGAAACACTAGTAGTCAGTGTTGGTTACCCAGTTATGTGCATTACGTTTGAATATATCAACACGCCAACTCAAACAAAGGGCGCTAATTAGCAAACCACTCTTTGCAACTTATATGTACTAGCATTCATATAATAGAACTTTTTTAAGGGTTCCGTACCCAAAGGGTATTTATTACTAAGACTCCGCTGTCGGTCTGTCAACAGGCTGTATCTCATGAACCGTGATAGTTAGACAGTTGAAATTTTCACAGATGATGTATTATGATAGATATTTGATGTTTGCCGCTATAACAACAAATACTAAAACACAGAATAAAATAAATATTTAAGGGGGCTCCCATACAACAAACGTGATTTATTACCTTTTTTATAAATAATGGTACCCGTCGTGCGCGAGTCCGACTCGCGCACGACGGGTACCATTATTTATAACGCTATACCGCTTAGTGGTGACGATTGAGAACTGAAGGATATTATGTGAAAATGTGACGTAAGGTGCGAGAACAATGTTGTCGTCTACATCATTGACGACAGGCTCCTGAGAAATTTGTTCTGCCGTAACCTCTGCAGCAGAGGAATGTAGAGGTATAATCACACTGGGCGTGTGATTGGCAGCTGTAAGGTTCGGCACTCGTGTGGCGGACATGGCGGTATGGGTATTTATGAACATGAGGCAACAGACAGACGATCCTCGATCACATTCAGTCAAGAATTGCATCTAATACAAAAGAACATGTTGCCCGATTTATTCGTTCAAACTTTCTTGACTAGAAGCGGAAAAAGTTACAATAAAACTGGACTATCTTAAAATCAGCGCCACAGAATACATATTTATACTACTACCTATAAACGATCCGATTTCATGGTAGTAAGGTTTATTTTTTAGGTTTCTAATTTCACCAATCCGATCAAACTAAAGCAGAAACCTAACACGCAATCTTCATTTTCAACTGAAATGCCGAGCTATGCCGAAATGTGCTGGAAAAAATAATAAACCCTACTTAATGATTCGAGGAAAGACTACGGGGTTCTAGGAAATAGGTTCATCATAGTACGAGTGAGTCAGACCTTTTTGCCGATTAAAAAAGTGATTACAGCTGTAAACGATCAATTTGTGACTAGCTTCACAGCTCAGTCATTGGTCAGCTAGCTTTTTCCTCTTTCCTAGTTACTAGTACAAGCTAAGCTTAGTTCGGGGCTAGATGGTGCTGTGTGATTGATTGAAAATAGATTATTGCACATAAAAATAACAGTACAAAGGCGAACCTAATGCTATAAAGCATTAACTTCCAGATAACCTTTGTGTATCGTGGACATAGGATGTGTTAGTAGTGTACGGGAGAGGAAAAAAAGTAGATAGGTACTTTAAAAGTAGTAAAATTACATAAAATGTTTGTGAAATGTTTTTGTTAAATTCGTTCTTGAACAATCTGCTAACGCGAATGGGGTAAAATTTAAATAACTTTTGACCCAATCATTTAAAAAATGCGCCACATCTATCCCAGCAAGAACTAAAGAATACCTTATTTTTCTGGATCATAAAAAGTGCACTCAGAATAAAAAAAATAACTACATAAGTGCATTTTATATTATATCGAGTTTTTTTTTATACAACTACCTGATGGAACAAGCAGATGGCCCACCTGATGATCAGTGGTAACTATCGCCTATAACAAAGCATTGCCTCGTAAGTCACGCACGATAGGAACGTGCCTTGCGATGCACTGCCCTGCGTCCATCAACTTGAGGCATACATATGTTAAGCCTCATGTGCCTGTAATTCCACCGGCAACCACACTCTTCAAACCGAAACACAGCAACGCTGCAGGCGGTAGAAAAAGGTGTGGTGGTAGTACTTCCCCGGGCGAGCCCTTCACAAAGAGCTCTATTACTCTTATTAGATAAATACAAGATAATATTATGAAAAAGATAGCAAACTTACATCAAATATTTTCCCAAGGTCTTGAGCTAAGCAGGAGCAGTTGAAGGCGACTATTCCCAACTCTTTTACCTGATAAAAAAAAATGGTTTATTAATTCTCGTTTCGCCTTTATAACTCTTCTCCATAAGGTGTCTTACAGCATGTCATTGTGGCACTAGCACACAAAAGAGAGACTGGTGGTCTAGTGGTAGCGCCCCCGCCTTCCGATCCTAAGGTTGTGGGTTCAAAACCTATCGTGCACCAATGAGTTTTTCTGGTCAAAAAAATTGTGTGCACTATGCCAGTACTCTCAAACGGTGAAGGAAAACATAGTGAGGAAACCGGCATGTCGTGGAATCTAAAAAGTTTTATAACATGTGCCAAGTGCTCGAAAGGAGCCTCTTGAGGCGCACTTAAAATCCTTTCACCACATTGTTTTGAAAGAAACTTGTGACACAAGAAGAATTGTGGCACTTCATTCGGTATTCGCGTTTTTATTTGCTTGTGTATGTGCGTATTTGTCTTGTTCATGAATATAAGCGAAAAGGGTCGTTACACATCGTCGTATATCGGAAAATGCGAAATTACGATTTGCCGCCTGCGGAACGACAAAATGTATGAAAATGGCGTGAGAATGAAGCTAATGTCATTTTGATACAATTTATCTTTCCTCAAGCGTGTTCCACGAACAGAAAGTGGATCATGTCTAGACCCCAAAAATCTGATATAAAAAGACCCCAAAAATCTGATATAAAATTAGGAAAGTTGCTTATTCGTATATCGTTGGGGTACACAAAGAAAGGTTGGGTAAGTTTACTAGCGAACGAAGTCGCGAGGGATTTTACTAGTAATGTACAATATTCGAGTCCTGTCAAAGGACTTTTTATTTCAATAATCATCTTTGTAAACGTTTGCTCTACAGTTCAAATATTTTTATTAACTCCTCAGTTAACTGGTGCACACGGATTTATCCAGTATAGGTCAGCCAGCTGTCCCCTGCCATGTAAAGAGTTAAAGCCACGAACAGCAAAGTTTACATCATAATAGTAGAAAATATACAAGTTTTGGTAACCCTAAAACGTCCGGACATAATAGCATTTAAAACATTTTGTTAACAAATAGGTGGTCAACCCTATTTGTTAACAAAATGTTTAAAATGTTTTAAATCAGACTTTACCATAATAACGGGAAAGTTTAAAATGGTAGATAGGTTACCTGAGTGAGGGCTCGCCAGTCCATATTGGCACTGCCGATGTAGAAGTGCTTTCTGTCCACTATCCAAAACTTCGTGTGCAATACCCCACCTCCTAGCAACTTAGAGAAGTTTAAACTTCGCACCTGTAAATTAAGGTCCGTTACACAATTTCAATCACAATAATGGCGCGTACGGGGTGTTTTATACCCCAGCGCATTAGTAACTACCGTAAATAGGTATTTTTTAATACCTATCCATTGCTGATGTGGGTATTTCACACCCTAACGCTTGACGTTATAGTACCAACCTGTGCGGCTTTTTTCTTAACTAAATATTCAGTATCACTATTTGGATACGATTTACTGGGCCAGTTTTGAGCAATTTTTAAATTAATATTTCGTTTTGACCCGGCAGCATATAAAGCTTGGAACACTTGTTCTCCCTGAAAACAAGAATATAATTAAAAAAAACAGTACTTAGAAGAACAAACTAACAAGCAATAACACACCATAAGCATATAATACAGAACAAAATTCAAATCACCTCTATAGAGGAATTATAATGGTACTCTTCATTAAACCTAAGTGACCAATAATATGATGCAATTTCTATAGATGTTTGAGCTTCGTCTATTAAGTCTAGCCACGCATTCTTTGTTGGCAAATATGTGGCGTTTGGCGGGTACATATGACCCTCTGGTATACTTTCCACTAGTGATAACCTGAAAATGTAGTGAATTGAGACTCGAGCGAATAGTATAAGCACGATGCATGCGGTTTACATTGAAATCAGTGGACTGAGGTTAGATTTTACCATGCTCTGTTAGTAACTAAACAAGGATTAACAGACCGGTAAATCTAACCTTAGCTGTCAAACGCGTACATTTTGACATATTTAACGGCCCTTTAATCCTTGTTAATCTAACAGAGCATGGTGAAATCAGCCCTAAAGATCACGCACATCAGACCCAACAACGTTAAATTTTTTCGACAACAAATCCATTAAACAATCATCATCATCTTCCTGCCCTTATACCACGCTAAGTGGGGTCGGCACAACAGGTTTTCTTCTTCCACTCTCCTTTATCATTCGTCATCCATTAAACAATATAGAACTAAATCAATATTTCAAGAATAATTAAATATCAATATATTTCTCTCTGTTTGCAACATGCACTTTTTGAAATAATAACTGTGACTATTAATAAACAAACACAGTTTGAACGAATACTTATTCAAAGATTTGAATTTTTATTTTTTTATTTAATCCTTTAACGAATTATACTAAAGCATGTTATAAATTCTACCAGTTGATTAATGTTTTATAAAATTTTAAACTGCAGGCTGGTCTGTTAACATCCATCAATCACTTGTTTCAAAAAGTCATTTGCGTTTACTCCAATATTATGTGAAACAACTGGTATTAATTTTGATTGATTAACCACATGTCTACAAATAGTGAAGTTTTAATTAAAATAGAAAGTCAACCTTAATACTATAGATTTACAGTTTAGTTCAGTTTGAGAGATAGCTTAACAAAGGTCATTTGAAGTTGTTTATGAAATAGGGGTAATCAGGGGTATTGTGTACCCCAAACAATTTTGCATGTTCAATTGGTTATTTTCGTGCTTTTACAAACTGGGTACTTTAAGCACAATGCAAAGTCAATTAAGCTTGAGGGCATTGTAATAAATTTCTAAATTGCATAAACAAGATCAAATATCTTTGTTTTATTTATGTTTTCAAAATCTGTAATTTTAGTAGGAGCAGTAGAAAACAGTATAGTAAGTAGATAGCAGGTGCTTATTAATAGGTTCTATTTGGGAATTCACATAAAAAACCACATGTATCTATTTGTCTATGTATCTATTTATCAAACATAATGTATCTATTTTTATATTTTGTTATTGAATGATACTACCAAGTTGCACCTAAAAATGACTTGGTGACTGATGATAAAATAACTGATGTGGCGAGAGGATTGAGTTGCCTCACTGCTGATATATGAAACACTAGCAGCCTGTCCCAGCTTCGCATGGGTGGATATACATTTTTTGAACATTTTAGGATAAACTTAGAACGTAGGTTAGAGTCTCGCGTGTACTTATTTCGCACGCCCTTCTCCCTGAGTGAGTAAAAACGCGCCCCTTGGAACGGCGCGTTCACTAATAATATTTTAAAGCGAGCTAAAATTTTTAATTTCGTAATATCTTTTGAATGGAATGTCCGATTTGTAAAATTCAAAAAGTAATCTATAGGTATTGAAACAGTCTTGAATACGAAATAATTTATTTGGATAAGGATTAATACCAAGGTACAAATAAAGAGCCTTTTCTAGCGGCGGCATTTCAATTAATTTTTTATAATAAAAGAACACTTATTGTGACATAACTATAATAGATAGACATATGCTGTCGCGACATTTTTTGTAGATGATGACGTGTTCTGCAAAGTCGTAGTACATTATTTTGTTCTATCATCAATAGTTTTCGCAGCGCACGCGATGTAAGGTTTTTGTTTTCCACCTTGGGTTACATTATTGGAGTTATAGTAAGGATCCCTAATTTTTTTGAAAATATAATATTGCCTATGTTACTCAGGGATAATGTAGCATTCTAATGGTGAAAGAATTTTTGAAATCGGACCAGTAGTTTTTGAGCCTATTCGTTACATACAAAAATACAAACATACAAAAATACAAATCTTTCCTCTTTATAATATTAGTGTAGATGTAGATAATGCCCATTATTGTTCAACCTAACCTTGTTCAACCTTGTTGTTCATTATTGTTTAATGCCCATTATTGAAATACCTATAATGCTGAATTACTTCGGGTCATTATTTGATACTTCTAAGTAATACAAGATTAGGTACAGATAGCAACACAATTTTATCAAGTAGATGTTTGAAAACTCATCATCTTCCTGCCCTTATCCCACACTAAGTGGGGTCGGCACAACAGGTTTTCTTCTTCCACTCTCCTCTATTATTCATCATCGGTCACTCCTTTCTTACTGATGTATGATGCTTGAAAACTATATACATATAATTATATTTTATTAATTTATAAAAACCATTATCAACTTAGATCTAAGATTATTAGTCAGTAATCAGTAGTCAATCATCATCATCATCATATTCCTGCCTTCATCCCACTTCGTTTGGGGTTGCCACAACAGTTTTTGTCCCTCCACTTTCCTGTAGCATCTGTCATCTCAGTAGTCACTTCTTTCTTACCTATGTAATCTTTAACACAATCTATCTATCTTTTCTTTGGCATACCACTATACTCGTTGTGTATGTAATTATATAAAAATACTAGCGGCCTGTCCCAGCTTCGCATGGGTGGTCATAAATTTTTTGAACATTTAAGGATAAACTTAGACCGTGGGTTTGAGCCTCGCGTCTACTTATTTCATATATTTGCACGTATTCTCCTTGAGTGAGTGAAATCGCACCGACCCGTGGACCCGTTAACATTTTTAATTTCGCCATATCTTTTGAATGGAATGTCCGATTTGAAAAATTTAAGAAGTAATCTATAGGTATTGAAACCGTTTTAATCATGAAATGATTTATTTGTAATACAAAGTACAAATAAAGACCCTTTTCTAGCGGCGGCATTTCAATTATTTTTTTATAATAAAAGAACACTTATTGTGACATAACTATAATAGTTAGACATATGCTGTCGCGACATTTTTTGTAGATGATGACGTGTTCTACAAAATCGTAGTACATTATTTTGTTCTATCACCAATAGTTTTCGCAGCGCACGCGATGTAAGGATTATTTTTTCCACCTTGGGTTACATTATTGAAGTTTTAGAAGGGATCTCTAATTTTTTACAATAATAAATATAGCCTATGTTACTCAGGGATAATGTAGCATTCTAAAGGTGAAAGAATTTTTGAAATCGGACCAGTAGTTTTTGAGCCTATTCGTTACATACAAAAATACAAAAATACAAACATACAAAAATACAAATCTTACCTCTTTATAATATTAGTGTAGATCAGGTATGTAAGCAATTTTACTTAGAACTAGCACTTACCTACACTCATCTGAGCAATGTAACCTAACTGGAGCACTGGCAGAACTGTTGTGAGCACTGTTGGGTTGGTCGAGCAGTGGCACCAACACAACAAGCACAATTAAAACTATTACTATCGACACGGGGATGCAAGAAGGCCGGCACCAGATGCTGCGTTTCTTTTTTCTAGAACAAGTATAACAATTGCTTTTGAATAATATCATTGTATTATAAAATTTGTAATATATAGATTGGGTTTGACACAAAAGATCAAAAACACTTAACATTTAGTAAAAACATCATCAAAATCATTATCTAGGTCACAAGCAAGTCTAAAACTTCAAACTACGCAAACTGAGAACTTACTTATCATTGTAACTATTTCCATTCTCGTCTCTCATCATGAAAATCTGCTCCCACTGCTCCAGTTCTTCATCAGAGGATGATGCGTTCCCCACACTGCCAGATTCTAGCACAGTCTAGAACAAAATAAAACTTTGCCTGACTAATTTGTTACTGTACAATTATTTAAATAGTTAAAAAAACAAATCGCACTGCCCTACTATTTTCCTTCCGCCAATAATTTGTCGTGTACCCATTAGTTACCTGCCTATATATCTAATCTACCTGAGCGTTTCTATAACAAAGGGCCAAATAAGTATTTGCTTACATTTCGTAAATTTATTGCACATACCTACAGCAAATAAAAGTAATTTTAGTTACGGTAAGGTAACCTACCTTTATTTTATCAACGAAATACTTCGTTATTTGGCTTATGTAACCCATGTTTCATTTGGCACACACAAAAACACGAACTAAATACAAAGAAAATATCTAAAAGAGCATGATGATATAAAAACTCGCTCCGGGGCGGAGTTTTTGTTTTCGTAGGGTACTGCAACAATGCAAGCAAACCAAGCAATGCAAAATAATATAAAATTATTGACATGACAGATGAGATGAATGAACTGATGAAATGACATTGACAATTTATTTTTGTCAGCAAAACGGAAATCAACAATGATGTGGGATTCATTTTCTGACATTTTGGGAAGCAACATAGCTTTTTCATTTTATTTGTTTTTCTAGTGTTAGTTTGAGTTGTGTTGTGCAATTTCGGTGGTATTTTAACCAACATTACTTGAGGTCTCAGCACAAAGTGTAAACATTTGGAATGAAAGTGTATTATGTGATATCCTGATTTGACCGAAAATGTTTCCAATTCCATTTTCTTCAAAACAAATGACGGCCGACTTGACTATGGACGGACTTGACTAAAAAGTATTCAATACAAATCACTTGACACTGGCAAGATTGTCTGTCGAATGACGGACAGGAGCCATAATCGGAGAGAAGAAGAAGAACAATGATGTGCCGTCCTTCAACATTCTTCCCGCGGAATCGATTGTCCGTTCATGTCATCGACCAAACTAAAATAATAATTACACATACTGTAATATATTAAGTAATTTCAATTAAAAAAACCACTGACCATTTATAAAAATAACGACACCGATTAATTGAACACTGCAGTATTCTAGAATCTCCGCACAGTAGTTTTAAAACACAACCACAATTATTACAAATAATAAACTGCATTTTTCTTTATCCTTTCGTTCCTTTAAAAGCCGTGCAGGCGCATTAGTAGCAAAAATATTACTGCAAAGTAAATGACGTCGGCAACCACCGCATTGTGCATGTGCATTTTAAATACTAGGGTGGTACAAACCGTACAACTATTTAGGGCACAACCACAACAGTTCAGTTCCAGCATAGTTATTAGTGTGATAGGTAGGTAGTACATGCCTACCTAACCACTAGTCATGATAGGTTACAGCTGTCTGGATAAAATATTATGATTGCGTTTAATTTGTTAGATTAACATGGAAACATAGCATGGGTGGGAATATATTTAGATAGGTACCTAAGTACCTACATTACCAACGTAATTGATTTTCTGAAGGACGAGTATTTTATATAATATTTACAGGTGAAGGCTTTTTGTATTTTATTACTATATGTTAACTAATATAACTAGTCTAGTTTGACAAACTCAGAAACGAGATCATGGTCAATCAAACTCCCGTTGTATAAAACGAAGATGTTCCTATCTACCACGTAGCGATATTCAAAGACATTAATGGTTTCTTTTAAGTATCTTCTGACATTAACCCAGCAACGACCATAAAACAAAGATGAGAGTCAATTTCAGTCCGAACGGGCTTCTTTTCTAAATATCAAACCAAACCAACCACGGTAAACCTCTCCAAAGGCCACGACTGAACTTGATCTTGATCTTGAGATCAGAGTAAAATGGAAATCCTTTGCTCGGCAGTGGATACTGCAGGCGCAAAGTAATAATTATTATTATGGCGAGCTCACATGTGAAAATGTCATCAAATAAATTGCGTGCGAGCAACAACTCTATGAACATTTCCGCAGTAATGGCTATCGATTGTAGAGTTTAGTATCGATAGTATCAATCAGTAATCGAACAGGTCTGATGAAATTATTTAACAAGCTGTGCCTGAAGTACTTACCTACTAGGTACTTACTACGACAAAACACTTATGTACCTATACCTACCTACAGCTGGTCTGGTAGTAGGAGTTAAGCAGCTTACCTCCAAAAAAGTAGTTAGGTATTAGGTATATCTAACTAGGTACTTAGATATAAACGGCTAGCAATTTTTTTAGGTAGGTATCTGTACTCAAATAACTTTACAAGCGTCAAATAAGTAGGTACCTACCTACATAATATACCTATGCCAAAAGGAAAGCAAAACAAAATAAAAAAACAAAAAACATCTTATAATTTTCCTTTATAGACTTGTTACATCAGAATCTCATATCTACATCTATAACAAATTACAAGCGTAACTACAGGCACATGAGGCTTAACATCTGTATGCCTCAAGTTGATGGACGCAGGGCAGTGCGTGACTTACGAAGCAATGCTTTGTTATAGGTGATGGTTACCACTTAACATCAGGTGGGCCATCTGCTTGTAAAAATCAGCAAAAACCACGCGTTCATGGACAAGACGCAGACTACCTACTGTCAAACAAGTTCTCGCTTGCACATTTTTTTACATAATCAAAGTTTTCACAGTTTTCGTTCATAATCAAACTATCTCTATCGTGTCTTCATACAAAACCCGCAATGAACACGGAACAAAAACGTAAAACGAAAAACGAAATATCGTAAGCAAAACTCATACTTGGGGTACAAGTAAGAAAACTTGTTTGGATCAAAATAATATTTTTGCTGATAATCTCAGAAAATTGAAATATACTCGTCAATCTTAAGTTGTTTATAAAAAGTCCTAGGGTTGTTCTATCTTTATACAACCAGCTGATGGAACAAGCATATGGCCCACCTGATGTTAAGTGGTAATCATCACCAAAGAATTGCCTCGTAAGTCACGCACGATAGGAACGTGCCCTACGATGCACTGCCCTGCGTCCATCAGCTTCAAACCGAAACACAGCATTGCTGCTTGGCGGCAGAAAAAGGTGTGGTGGTAGTACTTCCCCGGACGAGCTCTTCACAAAGAGCTCTACTACTCTTAAAAGGTTGTTCTATCTTGATTTTTCATTTTATTTTCTAGGAAAACAGTTGGTAATTTACATAATGTAACTAGGTATTGACCATTAAAACGTTTTCGCATACCTAGTAATCCCCAATCTGCGCACTTACTGGGGTACGGGCCGTAATACGAGGTTAGTGGCGGATTTTATCGCGTTTATACTCGGGTTATTAGTGAATATTATCTACCTAATGGGTGGATCGCTTGGGGGAATTGACAGACAACAGTAACACATCCTCAAAAGGTCATGCTTTATTGTCTAGAGCTGGACATATTTATGAATGGACTGGCGTACAATAAATTAATTTTATTCAGGTATTTGGATAGCAAAATAAGTTTACTTTGTCTAAACTCACTTGTTTCATTGAGACGCAAAAACTTCTCGCTCGCACTTTTCAACTTTTTTGTGGTGTTTTTTTATACAACATGCAGATGGAACAAGCAGATGGCCCACCTGATGTTAAGTGGTAATCATCACCTATATCAAAGAATTGCCTCGCCAGTTGCGCACGATAAGAACGCGCCCTGCGACTGCCCTGCGTCCATCAACTTGAGCCATACAGATGTTAAGCCTCATGTGCCTGTAGGTAATTGCACCGGCAACCACACTCTTCAAACCGAAACACAGCAACGCTGCTTGGCGACAGAAAAAGGCGTGGTGGTAGTACTTCCCCGGACGAGCCCTTCACAAAGAGCTCTACTAGTCTTGACTGATTGAATATAGTTATGAAATATTGCAAAAAAATACGTTATTTAACTAGCTTTCGTGTTTAATTACAGTTTTTGGTAGGAAAACTATTTTGTATTATAGGTTCGATCCCCACCGAGAACATACATAGATATTTGTTCTCTGCCCGGAAGTAGGGTATTCAACAGGTAGCGAACAACTGTTGTTATAAGACTTTTGAAATTTTGAATTTATTCATTCAAGAAATGCCTCCTAAACTTTCTTCCAAAATGAAACTAACACAACATGACGCAGCTCTATTCACACTATTTTTTGACTTTTAATTGTGAACTGTAGATAATATAGGTAACAGAACTGCCACCAATTAGGAAACGCAAATAACGTCAAGGTCACGTACTCATTATCAGGGTTGAAGCAAGTCTCTGAGACAATATAATTTATTCTTTTGTATGGGAATTTCGAAAACAAAGTATTCATATTTTACACACGTTAAAGTATTCCAGTGCTTGGTCTGATATCTTGGTATTTGGCCTTATAGGGGTATTATGTTACACGTTGTATAAGAGTATTTACAAAATACCTATATACCTAATTTCATCCATCTGGTTTCCATAGACTGTGGAATATCCACCAATATTGTTATTTACTTCTGTTTATATCAGTAAGAAAAACACTTTTAAATAGCTCTGTGACAGACAGACTGACGGCCGCGTCCCAATATTTATAAAACAAATTTCACCAAAAAGCTTCGAGTGGGAGTTCTGACACTCAAGGTCGCCTGCAAAATCTAAATAATGGTAGAAAAACGTCTGATAATGGTTACCGAACCACATTCGGCCAGTTACCATGGTAACTGGGTAATAACAAAATTAGGCAAATATCCCTATGCGTGGACGGTGACTGTGACCTTTGGTAATTAGGGGTGGGTACAAATACAATGTCTAATTAACAATGTACGTAGGTATACACTGTAGGAACTTAAATAAGGTGGAAAACTGACAAGAAAAACAGGCGTACCTAAGTCCTATTTTAAAATACGGATTATGATAATAATAATATTGGTGGACATTCCACACAGCACTATCTCGCCCCAAACTAAGCCAAAGCTTGTGATATGGGAACCAGATAGCTGATATATTACTTTTTTTTTTGTTGTAAATACATACTTATAATATTATATAACACCCAGACAGAGAATAAACATCTATGTTCGTTCATCACTCAAATGTTTGTTCTCGGTGGGGATCGAACCCACCGCCTACGGCACAGAAGGCAGAGCTACTACCAACTGAGCTGTGAAGGCTGTCAACTAATGAACTATGAGACTTAATCATTTACGTTTGACGTTTCAATATGAGCCTTGTAATTTTATTTCGTAAAAACTTTTTACTCAGTGGTTGTTCAATACCGTTATTATCTGATAAATCGGCAGATTGGAAGAAAACATGTTTACATCGTTTGTTCGCCCAGCGACTATCTTTGGCCTACATTACGCTACAAAGATTTCGTAGCATGCTACGAGCTACACTTTCGTAGCGTAGATAATCTCAGCGTAGACCAAGATGGCATATATACTTTTATTACTTTCCATTCTGAGGTTGACTGGAAGAAATCGCTTTCAGCGATAAGGCCGCCCATTGTACTTTATTAATTTTCGCCTAAATTTATGATGTATCCTTGTGTAAGTACAATAAAGTGTTATATCTATCTATCTATGGCTTGCTATGTTTGTTTACTAGACAATCCTAAGAAGAAATACAGTATTTAGTTATGTTATTTTTTTATTATGTATGTAGGTTTAACATTGTCAGGTCTTAAGACTAATGCATGGTGTTCCAATACTTGTGTTTAAAAACTTCAGGGGGCTAAAGTACCCATCAATATGAATAACTTTTTCTAAGGAACTAACACTGTGAACGCGAAAAAAAACAGCTGTTTCATACATTTTAGCCAGGTAGGTGTTGAACTTTTGTATGAAAGAGTAGTTTTACCTTTGTAACCAATCAAAAAACTAAATGTATATACTTACACAAAATGACGTTTTAGTGTGTGGTTCGCTTCAGCAAAAGTTTTGTTCTTCAGTGTACGTGAAGTCAGTTTTTTTTTAATGTTATATTATCTCGGCTACAGTAGTAAAGTAGATACAAACACGTCACAAATGCTGTGCGACTTTATTTCTCAATTTATAAGAGCTTAGGAAACAGAGCCGTAAAACTGAATACCACGATATCAGAATACAACAATTTATATCGCCCATAACATCCACGTCTACCCACAATCATCATAAAAAATACATTGCCGCTTTCTGCAGCATGAGCATTAAATTCTTACGAGCTTTACATAATTATCTTGATAATATAATGTTACGCTAAGCAAGGTTTTTATATGAGATGTTTTTTTTGTTTTAATATAGGGCAGTGTTGTCGCTCAGCGACAAAGCCCTTAAAATAAAAAAATATAAAAAACAAGTATCTTCTTTATTTATACTTACCCAAGGACATTGGTAGAAGTGTGTCCTTACTCCTACCTGTTATTTCGAAGGACAATTTCAAGGAAGTAAATCTAAGTGGTATAATTAAAAAGTTTTTAATTACGTCAGTCACATTACGTATACTAGGGCTGCCATGATTTGAAAAAAATGGCTTTAATGGCTGTTTCTTCAAAACATACTTCTAACATTTTTGTTAAAATCAGCATATCACATAATACACTTGCCATAAATGGACGAAGACAAAGAAGAGGTGCTATAAATAGAGCGAAGTAGAGCAAAATTGTCGATAGGCGATTTCCATCAAAACCTACGGGAAACATTCAAATTGAACGCTTTTGATTCCAAAATAACACGAGAGACATAATTATAATAAACAGCAATTTTGCTTCCAAAAATAAAATAAACTAATCCCAATTTAATATAAATTATTAAAATTCTAATCTACATGAGTTTTAGATATGTAAGTAGGTACTTAGGTATAATAACTTGCTATGTACGACGCCGACAAACTGGCCTACCTTACGAAAGCTCTCTGAAAAATGCTTACAAATAATTATATTTCTCAGTAGGTAGTTTTAATAATTCCTAGTTTTAAAAAAAGCAGTCTCATATCTCATTATTATTCATTCTAATGGCAGATAAACGTATTTTACCCAAAAATCCCGGATTTTCTTATCTTTTTATTCCCAAAAGGGTCTTTGATATACCCAGATAATTTCTGATCATCCTTTTGAAGAACCGCTGGTATGTAAATTTAATTTGCTTATGGCCTCAGTATTATAAGTTCTGGAAATGTTTTTACTGTAATTAATTTTAGGAAAAGTTACAGCTAGATTATTGTTTGAAAAATAATAAACTAAACCTTAAAAAAAAAGATTATGATAACTGAAGGTCAATTAAATGTTTCTACAAAATCAAAACGGTCTTTATTCAGTACAATCACAAGGATACAGATTTTATATATACAAAAAAAAAGTAAGGTAGACGCGACTAAACAAAAAAAAGCTAGATTTACCCCTTGGGCCGTCTACGAAACCGGAGCTTCGTAACCAGTGACGAACTAAACATAATTCGTCCTCGTAGATACCAGTTACGAGAAAACACGAGTAGTAGGTATTCGACGACTTTGGCTCTTTGGTTGCCTCGCGCAGCGAGATTTTTTTCCTGATATTTCAACGGTAGTAGTAGAAATTTGCCGGTAAAGGCTCAAATGATCGGTTCGGCTCGGCTTGGTTCGGTTTTTGCTCGGCCCGGCCGGTAAACGCTCAAATGATCGGTTCGATTCGGCGTGACTCGGCTCAGCTCGGCTCGGCTCTACTTTCTTTACTTAATTTTAACGGGCGAGCTTAAAATGAACCTATTTTTGGGTGTAGTAGGATAGGTTGTTCAAAAAGATTTTTCAGATTGTGATACTTTTATTATTTTTCTTTAAAACACATACCAAATAGTTTATACACAAAAACATCGTTATTCAACTTACTGCTACCAAATAATTTTACGAAATCCGTCATACTATTTCCGTTAAACTTGTAATATAAATATGTTAAACAATACTCTCCACAAACTGAAGTCAAGTCATGTTGCAGTCTGTACCTATTGAAATTCCACTGTTTTGTTGTCCTGTTCAAGAAACTTCTATGATTTCCTATAGGTGGTCGTCCATAAGAATCAAAATACTGTCCAACTCCATTTGACTCTATGTGAATGGCTACCCAATGGGAGCCTGGCTCACTATCTGGATCCAAATTACTTATTATGAATGCAGGAGTATTAATATGTAAGGGTAACCTGTTTGCTGGATAAACATGCTTTTGCATCGAGGGATGTATGAAATGCAAATGTTTTTGAACTTCTAATGTGTTCATCGTTGTGGTATCTTCTATTTACAAATTAAGAATGTGAAACTAAATAAGCTGAACTTCTTTATAAAGGTAGAAATAAATAAAAGGATTGGATTATGTTTTAATGATTTTTTATTTCATATTTATAACTAGGTTTATACAAAGTCAACTTAACTACTATAGTCTACGGTTACATTACGATTCCTATCTATTTCAATAACATTGTCAAATTCTGCATAAACAATACAATTTATTGTTTGAGTAAGTGTAGATTCAAATCGAACCTCTAATCTAACACTACCATGTTTTATAAGGTTCCAATGGGTATTTGAATTTGAGCTGAGATCAGCTGTTAGATCAAATGCTAACAAACAGTATCCTTTTGCATATTGTTCCCTAGATATCCCATTACCTTCATTGAGAAAATGTATACCTGTCCCTGAAAATAGTGTATGATAGGCTGCAGTAAAAATATTACTATCAAACGATGGCTGTAAAGCTTTTGAAGGTATTTGCTGCCCATCAATGTACAAACAAAATGTATTCAAATCATAGTTTTCAAAATTAAATGGATTTTTAGTCAAACTTCCATTAAATGCGGCATTGTTTACAAAACCAATTATACATCTTTTAGGGACTTGTCCCAGAAAAATATTATCGAGAGTTTTGCCCTGAATACCTGAAGGTATGGTTAACACTTTGACTTCCGCTCGAGTAATAGGATATTTTGCAGTTGTAGAGGCTAACACTTTTTGATGGGCTAGTAAAACAGTTGGATTGATTCGTGCTCTACGAACAATAAGGGTTGCATCTGTAATGCATACTTTAAATTTTAAATCTGTTGAAGGAGCCATAAGACTAAATGTGTCTCTGGAGCAAACTAGTTTAACACTCATTTCAACCCCGTTAATTAAAAACTTTTCCTGGTTAAATATATCACCATGAAGATGACCAATCATTTCTATTTCTTTGCTTTCACATGCTAGTTGTTGCCTTTTAGTAAATCCTTCGTTTTTTTCATCGGTTGAATTCATTTTTTCAGCTGTATCTTGATACCAAAGAGCACAAGTCAAATGAGAATCTTTGGCTGCAGGAGCATAGTTCAACAAAGTTTCTATGTAAGCACGATAGGCATATGTATTGTTTGGTGGTGATACAAGCTTCTGATTCAAATAAACATCTAGTTGACTGAAGAGTGAATGAAGCCAATTATTAACTGGGGCTACAATACTTGATGCAGCTATTTTGGTTGAATCCTGATTGAATATTTTAGCTTTTATATGTATCAACGTGTGGGATAAATCTATATAATCATCCCCTGTTCCCGGTATTTGAAACTCTATGGGGCCATCGTCAGCAAGTGATGAAATGGGTTTGTAGTGTATCCATAACCCACTTTCTATGCTGGTTTGTGTGGATGGTAAAGCGAATAAATCCAACTCTGATTTTATACACTCACAAGAATGACTATGTAAAAACGACATGTTTATTTTATTTTATGAAAATATATCTTTTAAATTGTTGGCTTTTGATTTTTTTGTAGCCTTCACTTTGGCGGTCGGTGTTAGACTGTTGGAAGATAGCCGTTTCCTTTTTGTTTTATATCCTGAGCCAGACATATTTAATCTATCTATTTTACTATCTGCTTTCCTCTTCAGATTTGAACTTGCTTCTTTAAGTCTAGATTTTATTGAATCCTCCATTGGTCGAGCACTAACCATGTCTGATAAAAGACCAACACCAGCGTTTAAAGCTTCTTTACCTATAACTTTAGCACCACTAGAGAGTAATGGTAGAACAGATCTAAACAGTCCACCTAAGAAACTGCCAATGCCATGACCACGCTGATACGGTGCTCCTTTATAAATCACTCCAATTCCCGAACCAGCTTGATGTGAGTAATAATGTTCATATGGACAAGTTATATTACGAGAGTACATTATTATGTTTTTCTGAAATGAAGCTTTACACACAGTGTTCCAAACTGGAATGGTATTTTTTGACCCGTACCGGATCTTATATCTACTTCAATAGTATCAAACTCTCTACGCATAACAGGTAAATAGTGTGGAGGTGAAAAAACATGCATTTTATTTGCTCCGTAAATATACTTTGCGGGGTCCAATGGTATAATTCTTAGTAAAGGTGTCATCACATCCCCCACTATCTGAGGTTCGATAATATCACAATAAACAAATAATTGATACGGTAGCCCTAAATGTAAATTGGCTGGACATTTACCTAAACCATTCATCACAAGATTTCTGTTCGGTTCAAAGCCGAGTTGTATACCTAACTTAGGTGACAATGTCAATGATTTAATAGATTCATCCATAATAGCAGCAGACACAAACTTTGATATTTCATCATATCGAAATTTAACTTTCTCCTTTATATTATTCACTGCTGTTAAAATATGATTAATATTATCATAATTTGTTGCCGGGATATGTGTTTTATAATACACCAGTGAAGGTTTTTCTTCGTTTGGCATTAACATCAATTTCGATATGTAAATTATATTTTCATGCTCTTGTACAGTATACATTGTGCAAGGGTATTGAAATTCAACAACTCCAACTGACCATTCTCCTTCAAGTTTTATAGATTTTGGTAACTTTGTTGAAAATCGTGTAGTCATATTGTCTGGAAAGTATTCCATGGAACTATTACTAAGTAATGTTAAATAAAAACTTTCTTTTATCATATTTCTTTCAATTCAGAAACTGAAATCCAACTATTAAATTTATCTGGATAACCTTTCCACTTCACTAACACTTGCTTTCTGCTACCAGAATAACGTGAACTAATAATTTTATCTATTTTATACTTAGAGGTGGGGTCATAAGACACTTTCTGTAATTCCTTTTCATAAAACGTTCCAACTATAGCTTCGTGTTTTAAATCTTCTAGCGAGTACACAACCAATGGAGATCGTTCTATAATTGAAGTTATCATAAATATTTCATCACTCCAGTTGGATTCATAACCTTTTTGAAATACATGCTTATACTTCGTTATTCTTACATAGTCACCAATGCGAAGTTTTGGCAAAGCTGTACGTGTGATACTTTGACCATTTTTTCTATCATACAAGTTATTCCATACAGTCATTATATTATTCGTGCTTACATCACAAGGGGACATCTTGATACTTGAATGATAGCTATGATTATACGCATATATTAAGTCTTGTAAAATATCAATGTATTTATACGTATTTTTATGGGTGAAATAGCGCCACATTCTCATTTTGAGTGTCCTTTGAAATCTTTCAACAATGCTGGCTTTAATATCAGGGTTATTTGTTGTGTAGTAACTAATATTTTTTGACTTAAATAATCTTTGAACATCTTTTGAAACAAACTCAGTTCCTTTATCAGATTGTATATGAGTTGGTGTTGTATTAGCTTCATTAAATATGCTGTTAAAACATGTTTTAATAGTTTCAGAATTTTTACTTTTCATGGGTCGGGCGTATGCATATTTGGTAAAGACATCAATAACACAAAGAATGTAATTAAAACCATTGTTATATTTTGAGTAAGTTCTCATATCACTTAAGTCAGCTTGCCAAAGTTCATTAAGATTTGACAAGACATATTTGTTTCGTGGAAATTTTCTGTGAACCGGTTTATGTAGTGTATAGGTTTCTTGTGATTGTAACCATTTTTTCACATCTTCTTTATTCATTTTACCTTTCATAGCTTTAGCTAGTTTATCAATACTAGCATACCCAGCGGGGTGTGATGGGTTATAGTAGATATTGTTGATTTCTAGTAAGGACTCCATTTTTCCCAATCAATTTTCTGTCGGACTCTTCGAGAAACTGGTGTTGAAAACACCTCCTCCACCTCCCTCGGTGGTGTGTATTCTTTATATTCGCTGACCTGAAGCTGATTCATATAATCGAGTATTTTTGGATTTCCAATATAAATAAGTGGTATTTTAATATGTTTCAATGCTTGTGCAAATTTTTGCCATCCTATTGGATCATTTTTTTTGAGTGGTCTCAAAGAATCATTTACTAAGTCTATAATATTACTTCCAGGAATTTTTTCTTTGACTACAGTGATTGTACCATCATCATCCCAGTCAATTATATTTTTATTCGAAGATATCAAGTATAATAATCGCTCACCCTTCTTTATATATGTTTTAGGTATCAAGCTGAGTATATGCTTAGGAGAGTAAATCGATTTTCTTTTCAAACTAGAAATTGCTCCCTGTTCATCGTTTTCAATGGGTGTCTGATCAGCAACTACTTCTTTTTCATCAATATTTTTGTTTTTAATATCCACCATACCATTATCTGCTACTTCATCCCCTCTTTCTGTTTTCAGAATATTATTAACTAAAGATATTTCAAGAGGTTTACGTTCTTCTTCGGAAAAATGTAAGTATCGTTGCAATATTTGTAAATATAGCATACATTTTTTTCTATCTTCCATGTCACTTTTCAAAATGTTTTGCATTTCAGCGTCTAATCGTGACATAGGGTTATGAACAGAATCATTTTGTTTCAGTTTTTCAATAGAACTTGGATCAATCAATAACATTTTTTTAGCATGTTCCATTTTTTCAAACAATAGTACCAACCAATCCACTTAAAATTGATCCCAATATTAAAGGTAAAAAAGATCCACCAGTTTGAACTATCAAACGTTTCCGAACTTGCTTAGTACTTTTTCGCACTAGTTTACGAAGTAGATCTTTGTATTTTTTTAACTTTTTCTTTGCTTTTTTTTCAAGAGGTACTTTACCCTTTAAAACGTTATGAATGCATTCACAAATGCAATTAATTTCTTCTTCATCACATGATTTTAAAAGTGCTTTCTGATATTTTGGTTTAAGTGTATGTAAAGCACTAAGTAAATCTTTATGCGTCTGTAGGCTTTGATGCATTATTTATGAATGACAGGAATTTGATGATTCTTGGCATATTTAAATAATTTCGTTGGAATATAAACAATGCAATATCCATCTGAAGGAAATACATTAGTTTTAAAACGACACAAATCGCTAGTGTCTTGTTTTAAATCTATCATCAAATATCCATGAGCCTCTTTAGTTGCATCCTTGTATGAGTCTTCCATAAACTTTGTATTTTCTGGTGAAACTTGTCGTGCTAAATATTTAATTTGAGTTTTATCACGAGGATTCTTAAAATAAATTATATAACCAGAGTTCAAAGATATATCTCTTTGACCCTTACCTTGATGAAATAAGTTTTGTGTTATATAAAAAACACTCAAGTTTCTATGATGACTACCTTTTGTAAATATATCAACAATGCGTCCATCGGATTCTCTCATGAGATCATCAATGATTACTAGCTGAGGTTCCTTTCCATCGAACATACTGAGATCTGGTATTCCTTGGCAATAGTTTATATTTTTCAGGTTATACAATGGTTGCATTTCATCAAAACACCAGGTTATTTGAGTAAATTCAACACTACAAACTTCTTTCACAAACTTTGTAAAATTTGTTACGAAATTAGATTTCCCACAACCGCTTGGACCAGCCACTATTGCCGTAAATGGATGAATAAAATGAAACATTATTAATGTTTGTGTTGATTGTGAGAGGATCGGAAAAATAATGAAACAAATGTTCAAATATCAATTATTTATATTTATTTTAATATAAGATGGCATATTATATACACATTACAAAAATCATTAATATAGCTATCATCGTCTAGTTAACATGACAACATTACAAATATATTACATTACAATTTTTCTTCTTAATAATACACACACTTAAAACAATAAACTTATCAATAACATCGAATGCTTAATGATTTAGTTTAAACAAGTTTGTCTAAAATACAATAGATACCTTATCCTAATTTGTAATGACCCCAAGCTAATGTGTCTACATTATTTGGTAAAATAAACCTTTTGCTATCATTGTAGGATAGACATATTTTGTTAACTTGTTGAGTAAATATTTTATGTTTCAGTGATTTGAATAAAACCATAGTACCATATTGTATATTTTTTTCGAATAGTCATGACCTGTAATTTTCCATTTTCATATTTTTCGTAACACATTTTTTTACACCTTTAGCTTTTGATACAAATTTACTTTCGACATCCAACGCATACATTTTAGATCTTAATCCAACAAATTCACGAAATATTTTTCCATTATTTTCATCTTTAAAAAACCCCAGCTTTTTTTTGTTTAATTTCGGATACCCAAAAATGTTGTCATCCGGGTAATCAGATGTATCAAACTTTGAAGAGAGATCTGGTTTGATGTCTTCGTAAAAGTTATTTGTGAAAACATGATATATCAAACTATCAGTATCAGTGTAAAGTAGCTTAATGTTATTGTTAAACTTCTTAAGCATAAAGTTGTAGTGAAAGTCATACATTAAAGTTTTTGAAATATCTAAGATGCAAAAACCTAAGTAAATTGGTTTGTTATGAAACAATTTAATTTTTTTTAACTGAACTGCAACTAGATTCTCTCCAAATGTGGATGAACTATGAAATTCTGGTTTTGCCACCAGATCTTGTGCACCAAGAACTTTACCTCTATTTTCCCAGTGCGTTAATAGTTTAACGTTGACCCTTTTTTCAATATTTTCCATTGTCTTTCCAAATACGGAATTATTCATTAACTTGTAAAAATCTTTTTCGAATTCTGATTTTGCCGATGTTCTCAAAGTTGTGTTTAAATCTATGTAATGCTTTAACCAAGGACGTTGTTTGAATTTTAAAATCCTATGAACTTTTGTTAAATTCATACCCATCGTAATGCATTGTTTCAAATTTCTATAATGAATTTTGTATTTAGTTTTATTGTTCAGGTTTGGCACCAATTTGATATCTTTGGAATCTCCAATTTGGATATTTTCAGGGCACAAAGGTAAATCAGAATGCAAATCATGAAGTTCGACAGGGTACTCTAAATCTACCTCTAAAATAAAACCGTATTCTGCATTTTCAGACACATCAAAACTAGTATCAACATTTACCCATTCAAAACCACCAACTGGAAGACATTGAGACATTGCCCAACCGTAAAGATTATTTACATCTAAATAAGTCAAGTATGATTTTAATTTATCTTTATCATAATCTTCCATGAATTCATTATTAGCTTTTGCATAGCGGTTACTACACTGTGATACACCACCCCGTATACCGGCCCTAATAAAAGAAACCTTCTCAATATCAGTTAATAGTTCTAACTCTATTTGAGTGTATTTTAACATAGCATCCCAACTTAACCCAGGTGCTGTGTAGTAATGTGCAGGATCCAAGTGATATGTTTTTAAGCATAAAGTTCTAAAGCTTTCGAAAACATCCGTCAACAATAAAACATCAGTTTTGAGATATAGATCAGAGTAATCTAGCATAGTACGACAATGGAAGTGCTGCCAAATATCTTTGGCATGATTATAATCAGCATCTGATACATGAGAATCAGATAATGTGCTATAAAATTCATCTTGGCTAGGTAGCGTTGTTTTTTTCAAACTATCTTCAGATGTCATAAATTCATAAGGGTAAATACCTTTCCTTCGAAGACGATTAAAATCTTCATTGCGCGGAAAATTAAGTTTTAAAGCTTTAAATTGATCATTGCATAAGTTTTTTGCTAGCTGATCGAGACTGCAAGACATAAATTTTAAGGAATCTACAAATCGCAAACTAACTTTATGATTATTAATATTGATAGTTTTTGAAAATGAAATATATTTTTCTTTAGTCTGAGGGATAACATCAATTTCACCTTCAACAAAATTTAAAGCGTGAACAATAAAATGAGCATCATAATTGCTCAGGTTATGAAAGAAAACAGGAATATGACGTAATGATCGAAACTTGGTTGCGCATACTTCATGTGCAACACCTCGAAATTGACCAGTTTGCCAATCATGATCGATTTTGTCATCACCATCTAAATTACTTTCACAAATGTGACATATCACCGCATTTAAAATTTCATTTTCCTCATAAACCGTCAGTGGCTTAGGAGGAACTTGAAAGCTATTTTTCCTACATATTTTTTTTAAATCTTCATGCAAACGATTCATGAATTCTTGAGCACAATTTTTTCCGCTATAAGCCTCATATTTTGATAAGTTATCATCATATGAACATTTGATATAATAGCCAAAACTATATGGTTCGTGTTCATGAGTATTGCTTGTATAAGGCTTAGATGGATTGTTAAAACATGATTTAATCGGACTTAGAAAAGCTTCAAAATCAGCATATATGACAAAAGGTATTTTTAACTTCCTGTTGTATTTATCAAATTTTAATTTATCATTGGATGTTGGTCGACCATACCAATCCTTTGACGTTTTGTCACCATTTGGTAATTCTGTGACAATGTGAGCACAGTCATGTTTTTGATGGTCAATTAATCTTTGTTGTGTAGGAAAGTGTAATAAACATCCATCACAAATATGAACTGCGTGCTCATGATTGGAAATTTGTTTGCTTACGAGACGTGACATGTTTTTAATGTGACAATAATGATTGTTTGCTCCGTTAGAGATCAGTAATAAATTAACGTGTACATCTTTGCGAGATTTTGTTAAAAATAACGGTCCAACCACACTATGACACTTTTTGTCTCTGTTAAACTCTAAACCAAACACGTTGATGCTAATATTATTCAGTTCTTCTACTTTTGATATATCAGATAACTTTACAGGAAAACGTACTCCATCAAATTTTAATTTGTTGGAATTCACAGTGTAAGATGTTACTCGATCCGCATTTTTGTTTACTGGGTACAAAGCAGAGAGCAATGCCCACTTAAAACATAAATTGTCAGCATTTTTAACGTTAACTATTGCTTTTTTTGTTCGAATGTCCTTTGGTAACTCAATGTATGAAGTACCACGTAGTGGATTAAACTTATTTACATTCATATCAATTGCTCTTAATTCTTTAAGGCTCCAACCACTGTCTTTTTTCTCAAAAGTACTGATTTTACTTGCCAGAGTGTTACACAAAGATGAAAACAAAATATTTAGATCATCCCCTCGAAAAACTATGTAATTATACGTTTGGAAATCAAATGTTTGAAATGAATCGTCTTTAGTTTGTTGGATGAAATCAGCGTGCAGAACAAAGTTGACTTTGAAAATAGTATGCTGTTGTATTGATTCTTCGATTAATAAGAAAATATCATTTTTTATAGAATTCATGAATAATTCTGGTGTTTGAAAGTTTTTTGATGTATGATGATCATTCTTACTATGAATTTTATAAGAAATTATTCTTTGACCAAAGGCTGATTCTACGATTGATACATTTTTTAAAGAGTTGTGAACTTTTTCAAGTTTTATTTTATGAAGATTACTTTTTAAATGATTTGAAAAATACCTTTTTTTAACTAAAACATGACATGTACTACATGTCATCATAACAGCATCACCTTCCATGGAACTAGGATATTCACCTTCATTGTCATTGATATATTCATTGCTGGGTCCTGCCATACTAGAAGAGAATCCATCTTCATATCGTGCTCGTTTCACTTTGATGTTAGCACTTTCAGTATTATGCTTTCTCTTTTGTGCTCCTCCAACATGTTTTCTAAAACAATAAGAAAGCGTTATGAGACACAATCCTGAATGAAATCAAATATACATTATAAGTGATGGGATCACTACGAGTATTACTTACATCAAATTGTTTTCAACGACGGTACATTCATTATACAATTCTTCATCGTATTGATCTTCTAATAACATACAATTTTCTTCATAAGCGCAGAGATTGTATAGATCCTCGTTGTATTCATCTTCAAACACCATACAGTTATCTAGCTTTTCGCATAACTCTTCTTCAGAATTCGTATTGAAAAATACACTATCACGTTCCACAATTTTATTTGCCATTTTGTTCAAGAGATGCTACGGTTAAAGGTTTAAAACTGAACTAATGCTACAGGGATGTCTGTATGAACTATATAAAGGAACAACAGTTACAAACTTAATTATATAATGAGTACTACTATACTGTTGTAAATGACCTAAATTACATACGCACTAATTGTTAAAATGATATTTTTTACATGTTGGTACTGTTACAATTTCTTTAGTCACATTAAAAATTATTTTTTTTGCACTCTCATAGTTCTGATTGCCTTCATTAGCAAAATACTTAATTCGATAGCTTGCATGCTTCCATTGTTCATTTGATGCAACTTTACTAATTTTTTTCATATTGAAAACTTCAATTTTTATCATGTAATCTGAGCGAGGGCCATCATCTTCATTTGTAGATAAAAAAACATTTCCACCTTCTCGGTGAGCATGAGAAACTGTGGATGACAACTTTTTCTTCTTTGTTTTTGAGACTTCGAACAATGCATCTAAGCTTTCACTTGATGGTTTTCTTTTTAATAAATTTTGAGGCAATCGATCTTTTACAATTTTAAGCTCCTGTGTATCATCATCTGAACAAGCATAATAATATTGTTTGAATGTATTTTCTTCCTCGATATTGAATGAGTTCTGCAAATAATAATTTAAAATATTTAAGTGTTTGAATCTATAAATGTGATATATTTTTATATCATACCAATTATAATAATACATTGAAAATAACTTACCTCCATTGTCTCTGTAGATCACTTTAAACACACAACTCACTGGATTCAATCGGAAGCCTTACAATGCACAAGCTAGGGAATATTAACAATTTTTAAAAATGTACAGCTTATATACCCAACATTTCAATACAATCAAGACCATTAGTAATCACTTCCAGCAAAGTCCAAATGAGATAGAACTAGTTATCACTTTCACATTCCTTACCTAAATTGATAAAATAATTAATTAATGTAATGCGGTTATACCCATTAATAATCACTTCAAACGAAGTCCAAATGAGATAGTACTAGTTATCTCTTAAAATTCCTTACCTAAATCGATAAAATAATGAATGTGGTTGTGTAACCAATTCTAGAGAACTAGATGTTTATTTGAATCAGAAGCTTGTATCACCACCAAACAATACATATGCCTATCGTGCTTACATAGAAACTTTGTTGAACTATGCTCCTGCAGCCAAAGATTCTCATTTGACTTGTGCTCTTTGGTATCAAGATACAGCTGAAAAAATGAATTCAACCGATGAAAAAAACGAAGGATTTACTAAAAGGCAACAACTAGCATGTGAAAGCAAAGAAATAGAAATGATTGGTCATCTTCATGGTGATATATTTAACCAGGAAAAGTTTTTAATTAACGGGGTTGAAATGAGTGTTAAACTAGTTTGCTCCAGAGACACATTTAGTCTTATGGCTCCTTCAACAGATTTAAAATTTAAAGTATGCATTACAGATGCAACCCTTATTGTTCGTAGAGCACGAATCAATCCAACTGTTTTACTAGCCCATCAAAAAGTGTTAGCCTCTACAACTGCAAAATATCCTATTACTCGAGCGGAAGTCAAAGTGTTAACCATACCTTCAGGTATTCAGGGCAAAACTCTCGATAATATTTTTCTGGGACAAGTCCCTAAAAGATGTATAATTGGTTTTGTAAACAATGCCGCATTTAATGGAAGTTTGACTAAAAATCCATTTAATTTTGAAAACTATGATTTGAATACATTTTGTTTGTACATTGATGGGCAGCAAATACCTTCAAAAGCTTTACAGCCATCGTTTGATAGTAATATTTTTACTGCAGCCTATCATACACTATTTTCAGGGACAGGTATACATTTTCTCAATGAAGGTAATGGGATATCTAGGGAACAATATGCAAAAGGATACTGTTTGTTAGCATTTGATCTAACAGCTGATCTCAGCTCAAATTCAAATACCCATTGGAACCTTATAAAACATGGTAGTGTTAGATTAGAGGTTCGATTTGAATCTACACTTACTCAAACAATAAATTGTATTGTTTATGCAGAATTTGACAATGTTATTGAAATAGATAGGAATCGTAATGTAACCGTAGACTATAGTAGTTAAGTTGACTTTGTATAAACCTAGTTATAAATATGAAATAAAAAATCATTAAAACATAATCCAATCCTTTTATTTATTTCTACCTTTATAAAGAAGTTCAGCTTATTTAGTTTCACATTCTTAATTTGTAAATAGAAGATACCACAACGATGAACACATTAGAAGTTCAAAAACATTTGCATTTCATACATCCCTCGATGCAAAAGCATGTTTATCCAGCAAACAGGTTACCCTTACATATTAATACTCCTGCATTCATAATAAGTAATTTGGATCCAGATAGTGAGCCAGGCTCCCATTGGGTAGCCATTCACATAGAGTCAAATGGAGTTGGACAGTATTTTGATTCTTATGGACGACCACCTATAGGAAATCATAGAAGTTTCTTGAACAGGACAACAAAACAGTGGAATTTCAATAGGTACAGACTGCAACATGACTTGACTTCAGTTTGTGGAGAGTATTGTTTAACATATTTATATTACAAGTTTAACGGAAATAGTATGACGGATTTCGTAAAATTATTTGGTAGCAGTAAGTTGAATAACGATGTTTTTGTGTATAAACTATTTGGTATGTGTTTTAAAGAAAAATAATAAAAGTATCACAATCTGAAAAATCTTTTTGAACAACCTATCCTACTACACCCAAAAATAGGTTCATTTTAAGCTCGCCCGTTAAAATTAAGTAAAGAAAGTAGAGCCGAGCCGAGCTGAGCCGAGTCACGCCGAATCGAACCGATCATTTGAGCGTTTACCGGCCGGGCCGAGCAAAAACCGAACCAAGCCGAGCCGAACCGATCATTTGAGCCTTTACCGGCAAATTTCTACTACTACCGTTGAAATATCAGGAAAAAAATCTCGCTGCGCGAGGCAACCAAAGAGCCAAAGTCGTCGAATACCTACTACTAACACGCGTATTTTACAGGAAACTAGGTTTCGTAGAGATAAACTTGTAGTTAATTAACGGAAGAGTACTTTATTTATTCTACGGACGTAATTAAGATAAAAGGATAGTTGACAAAATAGCCACGTAATCAAAATAATAAAAGGAAGTTATACAAAAGCTAAAAATTATGAAGTATTTGTCACTGACTGTGCGCTTTTGTGTTCATAATGAGGTATTGAAAATATCTAAATCAACATCCGCCTTAACCAAAGTGTTCTGATATTTTTTTTATACAACTAGCTGATGGAACAAGCAGATGGCCCACTTGATGTTAAGTCGTAACTATCACCTATAACAAAGCACTGCCTCGCAAGTCACGCACGATAGGAACGTGCCCTACGATGCACTGCCCTGTGTCCATCAACTTGAAGCATACAGATGTTAAGCCTCATGTGCCTGTGATTACACCGGCAACCATACTCTTCAAACCGAAACACAGCAACGCTGCTTGGCAGCAGTAAAAGGCGTGGTGGTAGTACTTCCCCGGACGAGCTCTTCACAAAGAGCTCTACTACTCTTAGAAAATTGGTTTTAAATAAGGGAACATAAAGTACATTGGGTCATTGGTTAATGAGGCTGTGTTTGTTCGTAGTCCTAGTAGTTCTAACAGCTCCGGCTTCACCTATTAGGTGAAGTTGTCTTCAGCACCAATAAGATTGGTTTTAAACTTAAGTTTTAAATTGTATTTACTTGTTACTTGTTATCGTTTTCTAGTCCCAAACTAACCAAAGCTTATGCTTTATAAGAAGGTACAGAACACACTATCCGCACAGTCTGTATTATAAGTATTCAAGCTTCAAGTCACAGAAACTGAGAGATCACCAACGGTCATTGAACTATTTTCGGAGCCAATATATACGAACAATTTCGGTGTTTTGCTAAAGTTTCATCTTTGTTTGAAGTTGGGTTGCCGAATCGGGCATTGACTTCTGTGACAAATAGAGTTAATAATAGTGTTTTCGAACATTATTTTTGTTAAGTATACGGAAAGTTTTTATGTTTATTCTGTTTCATACAGTTTTTTTCGGTATTTACGCTTGAAAGCTATTTCCTATAAAATTAATGGGTGTCTGAGTTTGGTTCTTTGTTACTTATTTATTTACATCTAAAGTTATTTAACACATAGAAGGTAAGTTTTGTAATTTATTGGAGTATGTTACTACTTACTCTTACTACTTAACATATGCTACTTTTCATGTTGGCCGTCCAAAACTTCGTAGAGCCTGCACGCTCTACGAAGCTACGCACTGTGCTACGCTTGCTACGCATTCTGTGCAATAGCTGGGATTTTATTCACTCACTACACTATAACATTTTTAATATACAGGGTGGCCTTTATAAAATCAATCTCTTCGCTCATTTATGACTCCTGCTCGTGATTTTCTGAATGTAGTTATGAAAATTTAATTGTCTGACTTGATGCGCCTAACAAAATATTTTTATACAATTTATCTCTCCGCTGGCGTGTTCCGCAAACAACGTAGATACTTAATATAATCTTAAACAATAAACAATATATACGTACACATACACACACAAATTTTATTATTATTCATTTTTTCATACAACCAGCTGGTGGAACAAGCAGATGACCTGAAATTAAGTGGTAACCATCACCTATTTTTTTGTGGTATTATTACTCTTATCTGCTTCCTGAAAGTACAGTGGACGTCAGAGCATTTCCGATAATTTTATGACGTAAACCTAAAAAATATTGTTCCAATGAATAAAGCCATAACTTAATTGAAGTTGACCTTTTTATCAGAATTTCACAAAAGCTGAGTGATTCTTTGAGTGAACTGAACACGCGAACGTAACATATTAATATTCGATCGAGTAAAGTCAGCATCAGCAGATGACGTCAGTGAAGTCAGTAGATGACTTTTTCAAAGCTCTGTTTTGAATTGTCCAACTATTAGTTGGATACCAATATATTTTATACTAATACCTACAAAATACTTTCAAATTTTAATAAACTAGTAGTTCGCCCCGAACTGAGATCTCGTGATGCGACCTGACGAAGGCATCAAAACTTTGAGTAGGTAGGAGTAGTAGTCAGAAGCAAGTCCAAACATTATCTTTTTTCTGACTACCGCCTATATACTTGGTATGGTAACCAAATTTCAACTCTATTGGCCTATTTATTGAAGAGTTCCGTTGAACAGACCTTGGCTCCATCATCAGACCAGGTCGCTATCACCATTTTATGAGAACCGAGTACCTTCTTAATTTATTTCAAGAAAAAAAAAAAAAAAGTAAAGGAACTGGGCGACCAGTAGAAAAACGTTGATGTCAACGAAATTCCTATGTTAATTGATCGAGTGAGCGAAGCGAACGAAGATCTTAGTTTCAACTTGGGAGATTTAGCATTTTATGTATGTATGTATGTATGTATGTTTGTCTGGCGATAACTTTAGAACCGTTGATCTGATCTGCATGAAATTTGAAATGTCGATAGCTTGTACTTGAGAAATTTACTAGTAAGTATATGAGTAAAATCGGATGAAGGGTTTTTGAGATATGGGGTTTTTTAAGGGGGCAAAAATAAAAAAAGTTACATAAAAAAATCAAGTTACAAGTCATATGAAAGGGCTTTGTTTGGACATCCCAAAACAATTCTTACTTTTTTTTGAGACGCTCGGTTTTTGAGATAAAATAATAAAAGTTAAATTAAGATAACCAGCGATCCAAGAGCTCCCATCTCTAAGAGTTTCGTTGACATCAAGGTTTTTCTACTGGTCGGCCAGTTCCTTTCCTTTTTCTTAAATTTTTTTCTTGAAATAAATTAAGGAGGTACTCAGTTCTCATAAAATGGTGACGACGACCAGGTCTGATGATGGAGCCAAGGTCTGTTCAACGGAACTCTTCAATAAATAGGCCAATAGAGTTGAAACTTGGTAACCATACCAAGTTAGTAGGCGGTAATCAGAAAAAAGTCCAAAGATAATGTTTGGACTTGCCTCTGACTACTACGTACTTAAAGTTTCGATGCGTTCGTCGGGTCGCATCACGAGATCTCAGTTCGGGGCGAACTACTAGTATAACTTTTTTGTTGTATCTCAAAAAACGAGCGTCTCAGAAAAAAAGTCAAAATTGTTTTGGAATGTCCAAACAAAGCCCTTTCATATGACATGTAACTTGATTTTATTATGTAACTTTTTTTATTTTTTCCCCATAAAAAACCCCATATGTTAATAACCCTTTATACGATTTTACTCATATACTAACCAGTAAATTTCTCAAGTACAGGCTATCGACTTATCAAATTTCTTGCAGATAGAATCAACAGTTCGAAAGTTATGGCCAGACAAACATACATACATAAAATGCCAAATTGCCTAAGTTGAAACTAAGATCTTCGCTCGCTTCGCTCACTCGATCCACTACCTACTAGAAATTGTATTAAGACTCATTATAGGTAAGTGGACTTTATAGTCCTTCTGAGTTATATTTAATAATAATAAAGTTCTTTAAACCGAATAAAAGTTGTGACTTCGCACTCATCATAAACTGCTAATTTTTCATTGATAAAACAATTCAGAAAATCCTCATGCATCATCACATTTGAAGCATGAAAGGGGCTTTCATGCTTCCAGTATGCAAGTCAAAATGATACTAGCTGTTTTTATAATGAGTCGGACTCGCGCACGAAGGGTTCCGTATCATTATCTATAAAAACGGCAAAAAAATCACGTTTGTTGTATGGGAGCCCCCTTAAATATTTATTATTGATCGAGTGAGCGAAGCGAACGAAGATCTTAGTTTCAACTTGGGCGATTTGGCATTTTATGTATGTATGTATGTATGTATGTATGTATGTATGTATGTTTGTCTGGCGATAACTTTAGAACCGTTGATCCGATCTGCATGAAATTTGATATGTCGATAGCTTGTACTTGAGAAATTTACTGGTAAGTATATGAATAAAATCGGATGAAGGGTTTTTGAGATATGGGGTTTTTTGAGGGGGCAAAAATAAAAAAAGTTACATAAAAAAATCAAGTTACATGTCATATGAAAGGGCTTTGTTTGGACATCCCAAATCAATTTTTACTTTTTTTTTGGGACGCTCGGTTTTTGAGATAAAATAATATAAGTTAAATTAAGATAACCAGCGATCCAAGAGCTCCCATCTCTAAGAGTTTCGTTGGCATCAAGGTTTTTCTACTGGTCGGCCAGTTCTTTTGCTTTTTCTTATTTTTTTTTCTTGAAATAAATTAAGGAGGTACTCAGTTCTCATAAAATGGTGACGACGACCAGGTCTGATGATGGAGCCAAGGTCTGTTCAACGGAACTCTTCAATAAATAGGCCAATAGAGTTGAAACTTGGTAACCATACCAAGTTAGTAGGCGGTAGTCAGAAAAAAGTCCAAAGATAATGTTTGGACTTGCCTCTGACTACTACGTACTCAAAGTTTGGTGCGTTCGTCGGGTCGCATCACGAGATCTCAGTTCGGGGCGAACCACTAGTTTTATTCTGTTTTTTAGTATTTGTTGTTATAGCGGCAATAGAAATACATCATCTGTGAAAATTTCAACTGTTTAACTATCACAGTTCATGAGATCAGCCTGGTGACAGACGAACAGACAGACAGACGGGCGGACAGCGGAGTCTTAGTAATAGGGTCCCGTTTTACCCTTTGGGTACGGAAACAAAGAATGAAATAAATTTACTGCTATCCCCAGGCACGTTACACATTTCCATCATCATCATTAACAGACCGAAGAAGTCCACTACTAGGGATAGTTTATATAACATACATAACATAGCCTCCTCCATACATATCCTGGAATAACCATTCCCCCAAGATTTAAGATCTGAGGGGATGTATTCTCTCAGATCTTAGGATATAGGAACCTAAAATGTAGAGTGCTAATGGTTAAAGAATTGAGCTAGTAGGAAGGTAAACAAGATCATGAGCTAGCAGGCAATGATCGGCAAAGCGCATGTTCTAGGGTCAACATGGCTCGTGGGTGCGATAAAATTTGATAGTACACCTCGCCTTGACATTGGTCTTGACCTAGTTACGCCCTTAAACGATAGCATTACAGAATAGATACGACAAGTTTGTACGGCTGTTAAACGCGTCAGTTAATACATAAGCTGTTTTCCATTTGTGTAATGCCATGCTATTAAAACACAATTAGTCATAATTTAAGCACTAATAGAACTCTTTGTAAAAGAGTTTGTCCTGGGAAGCCTGTACTTACTACCTACTCAGTACCCCAAGCCTGAATTTTGAATTTGAATTTTTAGTTTCTTGTTTCCCTTTTTTTTCGAATGGACATTAATGGTTATCGTCTGATGATTCTTACAGCGCTCGGACAATTTTTTTTATTTTTCGTATCCTCTGGCCGTTTTTGTATGGAGACTAGTAAGTTCCCAACACGCCCGATGAGGCGCTGGTCGAAAACCTGCGATGTCAGCTGTGCGTTTGATCCCCACTGACATTTGTGTAATGAACAGATATTTGCTTTATGTCTGGGTGTTATGATGCTCTAGCTACCGTCCGCGGTTTCGCTAGCGTATTAGTGATTGCGAGTATTATTTGACGTTACTACTACTACCATTTATAAGGTTTGTTCATGTTTTCTACTCCGTTTCGAATTTTCAGGATAAAAAGTATATAATACTAGTACAGGTTACTTTATGTTTTAAGTTTAATTCCAATCGTTGCAGTGGAGGGCGTGATTGTGCCACAAACATCCAAACATCGTAACTTTCATATTTATGTATTAGTAGGGTAGGTGTAAAATTTATCTATCACCGAGCAGTGATGCTTGCATTGAGGTACGAGCTGTACGAGCTCCGATAAAAATAGTAGAGCTTTAAGTTATACTAGAGCTCTTTGTGAAGGGCTCGTCCGGGGAAGGTCGACCACCACGCCTTTTTTTGCCACCAAGCAGCGTTGATGGGTTTCGGTTTGAAGAGTGTGGTTGCCGGTGTAATCACAAGCGCATGAGTCTTTACATCTGTATGCCTCAAGTTGATGGACGCAGGGCAGTGCATCGTAGGGAATGTTCTTAAAGGAGGCAATTTTCTGTTATGGGTGATGGTTACCACTTAACATCCGGCGTGGGTCATCTGCTTGTTCCATCAGCTAGTTGAATAAAAACTTTAGGCGCGTGAGTCTCAGCGGACGCAGTGCAGAGTCACAAAAGCATTTCTTTGGTAGTCTTGCACTGCAATGCATTTGATATACCTATATCACACATATTATGATACACTGGTATGCATTTTTTTAAATAAAAATATGTTGTCCTTGTTCCAACAGTTATGTAAGTTACTTAACTATTATCTACTGTGAAATAACTCGATGTGCATTGATAGTAGGTATCTAATGTCACGTCGCAAGTAATATGTTCCATCAAGATATTAGTCTAGACTACACCGAAGTACCTGTCTACCTGTGCGCTATTGCAAATTGAAAAATTACTTAAAAGGTCGTGTATCTACCTATCTCAAGTATTTTTTATACTACTTACAGATGGAACAAGCATACAGTCCACCTGATGTTAAGTGGTAACTATCCCCTACAACAGCTTAGCTTATACCTTGCAAGTCACGCAAGATAAGAACGTGCTCTACGACTACCTAGATCACCATTAGTGGCCTGAAGAAACACTGCTTCCTCAATTTGATAAATGTCCTTGTGGTGTGCAATTCAAAGTATTTATCTAATATTTATAGAAATAACGATTTTTGCGTTCTCTATCCACTGACTTCCCGAGATCATTAGGTACTTAGCTAGATCACGCTAAGTATAACAATTCCCATTTCCTCATCAAACGGTCTATACATTGATATTTAAAATTGATAGTATGCAATCTAGCGATTACCGAGGTACCTATAGAGGTATGGTCTAATTTAAGATTTTTCAATAAAAAGTGCTTTCCATAACAGCCAACATTTCAACTTTAGGTAAATATGCATCCGAATATCCGATCTCTACTTATAATACAGTAATCATAATAGTTATACGTAATACATATTATTATACATTTAATATTGTATACATAATACAGTTTTACAATAAATGATTCTTATATGTTCTCTTATATGTTATAACAATATACGCTGCAAAGAAAAATCCCTATCTGAAGTTTACCCCGTATTCACGTCTCTGATTTTAAGTTTAGTTTAGCTTTACGTCAGCGATAGCATAATAAAGATCTAAACCAAGGTTATGTACAAGGTAGTTTTAGATTAGTAGAGCTCTTTGTGTGAGGCTCGTCCGAGGAAGTACTACCAACACGCCTTTTTTTGCCGCCAAGCAGCGTTGCTGTGTTTCGGTTTGAAGAGTGTGGTTGCCGGTGTAATTACAGACACATTAGGCTTAACATATGTATGCCTCAAGTTGATAGATGCAGGGCAGTGCATCGTAGGGCACGTTCCTATCGTGCGTGACTTACGAGGCAATGCTTTGTGGTGATGGTTACCACGTACTTAACATCAGGTGCGCCATCTACTTGTTCCATCAGCAAGTATAAAAAAAATGTTTAGCGTGATAATATAAAACCAATTCATAACTTTCCCCTAGTAACGTTTTAAATAAATAATTGGATACTGTTAAAAGTATCCAATTAGTTATTAAAACTTTCAACCAAAAAATAATGTACGGCTAGGACTTAATGCTAATAGCATTGTCTACCAGTCATCCTGGGCGTACAAAAAAATATTGTGGCGTGTTTTCATAAAAAAAAATTGGTTTTAACCGGAGTTGGACGGAGGAAGTTTTAATAAGTTTATAGTAAAAATAGCATGCGCTTACCGTACCTCCCTTTGACGTGGATCGTGCAAGACTTACTCGAAGCTATGCATTAGCGTGTGAGCATGAAATTGATTATTTAAATTAGCCATCCGGTGTAGCGACTGCAGAGTAACGTGATTTTCCACTCAACTATGATTATGGTAATCTATTTGAGTTGCCGTTTTAAAATAGAAATATTTATTTCGATACAAAAGTCAAGATACAGTTAAACTCGGTTTTCCACTACTTATGTAGGTACTTAGGTTAGTGTAGGACGTATATTGTTTTTATTTCAATTTTACGTATTCTACCTCTAGCTAACCGCTAGATCTTATAAAGGCAACACATAATTTACCGAGCCCTATAGAGTACATAAAAGCTTCTCTTAAAAGCCACTGTAGACCTTAAGTAGGTACCTTGATGTTGGAAATAAATAAATCTAACTATGAAGGTTCTCGAATGGTGACCGCGTACCTACTGGAAGACGAAAGATGAGACGCCCACTACCCGATAGACCGACGACAGTGAAGATCGCGGGAAGTCAGTGGATAGAGAGGCCTCAGAATCGTTTTTCCTGGAAATGTTTCCTTCAGGCCTGAAGAAGTCCACTGCTGATAATGATGATGATGAATATTGTCTTTGTGTTAATATTACTGTACATATATAATAAGTATATGATATTTTTAAATCATCAAAAGAAAGGACAGTGTAACGTGAGCTTCCAGTCAAGGTTGAATATTTCAGGATCGACCCCCATCGAACACCAGCATAGAAATATTGATTTTAGCTTAGATAAAGTGAGTGTTAGATAAACTAATACCATAAGAATAGTAAATCTCTCAATAAACTACACTACACAACACTTCACTAGATACTATTGTCTACATGAATAGGTAGGTACATGAACTAGCTCTACACATTACCAATTTTAGGTGTACATATCCGAAATATTGTAAAAAATCTAGGCAATATCGGTTGAGCATAATGCAATGCTTTTAGAGTTTGGCTATAGACACAGCTCAGAGAAGAACATCTGAATCACTCTACAGAAAGATCGTAACCTTAAAAAAACATCTTAATAAGTATAAGAATTAAGTCAAATTATAAGGAGTTTAGTTTGCAGTTCTTTATAACCAAAGTTTTCTTTAAGCTCCGTTCTCACATTCGGTATTACTCGTTTTGGAGTAAAACTATCGAGTAATACCGAATGTGAGTACGGAGCTTAAAAGCGACTGTGACAATAGTTTAAATAAAATAAAACGGCAAGGTTAAGGTTTTTATATAAATTCTTATTAGGACAGCGTTTTAAAATTATTCACTAGCATATTTTTATAGTAAAGTAAAGTAAAGTAAAAATGTGTTTTATTGACATAATTAGATACAGTATTGTTATTGAATCCATATGAGATTAGTTTTTATTTTTTTCATAACTTACCTAAACCAATATTCCGATGAAGAATATTAAGTACTAGTGGCTTCCCGCGGCTTCGCACGCGTTGAAGTGTTGAGCCGTGATTGAGCCACAAACATCCAAATATCGTAACTTTCGCATTGATTTGTATATTATTAGGGTAGGATTTTAAATACATATAGGCGTACATTACCTGTATTAGGTAGGTAGGTATAGGTACTGAGTTTAGCACAAACATGACAAATACAACAAAGACAACCTTACACGGAAAGTATGTACTTATTTGTTCCTAGTTTCTGACCCAAAAAAAAAACGAAACGAAACAGCTTCACGACTTTGATACCCAGGCACTGTAGATACCTACCCTCAGATCTCTGCGTGCCAACTCAAGATTCCCATTTTTAGAATGTCTCTTACAAACATTGACGCCTCGTTGTATCCTTTTCACTCGAGCGCAACGAAGGAGGGTAACCTTTTAGGAGTTGTTTTCGAAAATCAAACTGTATTTTTGTTATTTATCCACAGAACATATTTTCTTTTAGTTTGAAGTTAATTACACTACGCGTTAAAAATCTCCCACACAAAACTTGAAACTTTGGCAGTCTTTTGCACCCTTTGCAGGGATAGTTTTAAAATATTGAAAACGTGATTTTGAATTATTTATTGTGGAGTATATTTACTTTAAGTTTGTAATCAATCGCACTATGCGTAAAAAATCTCCCATGCTAACTTTTACAGTCATTTGCACCCTTTGCATTAGGGGTAATTATCAAAAGTTAAAAGCGTCATTCTTAATTAATTGTTTCTTAGTATATTTACCTCAAGTTTTAAGTCAATCGCACTTCGTGTTAAAAAACTCCTATACAAACTTTGACATCCCTTTGCACACTTATTAAGGGTAGTTTTAAAAAACTTAAAATGCCTTTACTATTTTTTTGCCTTGAAGTATATTTACTCCAAGTTTCAAGTTTGTAGGTTCAAGGAATACTATTTTTCATACAAACGTTTTCATCCCTTTTTATACCCTTAGGGGTTGAATTTCCAAAAATACCTTCTAAGTACACCTCTACGCTATAAAACCTATGTACTTAAAATTTCAAGTCTCTAGGACCAGCGGTCAAAAAACTCCCATACAAACTTTTACATTCCTTTGCACACTTAATAAGGGTAGTTTTAAAAAACGTAAAATGCCTTTCCTATTTTTTTGCCTGAAAGTACATGTACTCCAAGTTTCAAGTTTGTAGGTTCAAGGAATACTATTTTTCATACAAACGTTTTCATCCCTTTTTACACCCTTAGGGGTTGAAATTCCAAAAATCCCTTTTTAGTACACCTCTACGCTATAATACCTATGTACTCTTCAAATTTCAAGTCTCTAGGGCCAGCGGTCAAAAAACTCCCATACCAACTTTTACATCCCTTTGCACACTTATTTAGGGTAGTTTTAAAAAACTAAAAATGCATTTCTTTTTTATTTGCCTTGAAGTATATGTACTCCAAGTTTCAAGTTTGTAGGTTCAAGGAATACTATTTTTCATACAAAAGTTTTCATCCCTTTTTACACCCTTAGGGGTTGAAATTCCAAAAATCCCTTCTTAGTACACCTCTACGCCCTAAGAGCTATGTACTCGTCAAATTTCAAGTCTCTAGGACTAGTGGTTTAGGCTATGCGTTGTCTATATGTCAGTCAGTCAGTCAGTCAGTCAGTCAGGACTTTGATTCTTATAGTATTAGAGATTAAGTAGTCAACTTCTGATGCTGCCTGTCCCCGAAGAAGACGTATATTTATACCACAGAAATTCTTCGTTTCTTTCTTTGCATAATCATATTGAAAACCTGTTTTCGTGAATGTATCGAAACCGTGTTTGCACTCTCACACAACCAATTGTCGTGAAAAATGTTTGACATTTCATAATTCTCAACATATTATTGTCAAATCAAATAGAATTCACACCACTAACAAGACAAGTTTGTAATTTGATTTATTGACAAATTGCGAAACACTTACGATGTTTGAGTGCAAGCTCACGGTAAGATCTACTGATTATCAAAAAATAAGTTTCAAAAATATCAAAATAAGTTTTAAGATTTGGACTGAACCAGCTGTCTCCTTTGTACTAATAAGAAAGACCTGTCACGGCAACGGAAACTGCCAACAGCTGTCGCAAGTTGCGGCTAAAAGCCTAAGCGAATAGCCAAATATTGCTGGAACAATATAAATATAGCTTTAAGCTGAGTATTTTTCCACTACCTAGATACAGAAACAGTTGAATATTGGTTTTGTTTGTTTGGTACATTCACTTTGCAAAGCTTTTGGTTTTATGTTTTATTAATTAATCATCCTTACTCTAAAATCTGGAGTTAGTACTTGGTACTAAGAGATCTGAGGGGATATCTACCGTGCCTAGGGATTAAAGTCGTGAAGCTGTTTCTGTTTCTGTTTCCTTACTCTAATCCTTACAGGTTAATCTAATACGATATCGTGATTCCATTTTACAATTTTTAAAATTAAACTAAACAATCAAAAAAACAAAATATCTAAATATAAAAGACATAAAAATCAAATAAAAATTAAATAAAAATAAATCACATAAAATAAAACACAATTAAATATAAATTAAATAAAAATTATCAATATTACAATTTTTTTCCAAAGAAGCTTTTGCGAATTCGTTCAAAGAACATTGAAATAATATGTCAATGCTTTCTGCTACTAGATTTATGGCCGGTTTCTGAAAACTCGATCAAAACTTATCGGATGTCAAGTCACTCGCCATTTCAGCTATTACATCGAATTAGATAGAGATAGCAAGTGACTTAACATCCGATAAGTTTTGATCGGGCTTTCAGAAACCGGCCCGTTAGTGTCCCAACCGTCCGAGTCAGAGAATGGATTGTTTCTTATTCAAGTTCTTTAGTATTTTTGGCTTGGCTGAATGCCAGATTGCATATACAAAACAATTTAATGTCCAACATAGTATTTTCGCATCTTAATTTCCTTACACAAAACATTTGTGCGATTTTTTACCTTTTAAATAGTTCTCAAATAGTTTTTGTTTAAAATTCCGTTATTTAATAAATCACTAGCTTCTATCTGCAATATTCTATTCCAGGACACAAACTATACCTATTCTGAATTTAATCGAAATCGTTAACGGCGTGATTGTTTTTTTTATTGCCATCACACAAATATCGAAACATTACCTTTTGTATTTATAATATTTAGAATTGCCCAGAATAAAACAAACTTTACGGTAACGTGCAAAATTTAAACGAAAAATATAGTCACGAGCTTCTTCTTCATTGAAAGAAAGGTTTTTTTTTTTATACAACCAGCTGATGGAACAAGCAGATGGCCCACCTGATGTTAAGTGGTAACCATCACCTATAACAAAGCATTGCCTCGTAAGTCACGCACGATAGGAACGTGCCCTACGATGCACTGCCCTGCGTCCATCAGCTTGAGGCATACAGATGTTTAGCCTCATGTGCCTGTAATTACACCGGCAACCACACTCTTCAAACCGAAACACAGCATTGCTGCTTGGCGGCAGAAAAAGGTGTGGTGGTAGTACTACCCCGGACGAGCTCTTCACAAAGAGCTCTACTACTCTTCTCGGCTTATCGCATCGCAGGTACCTTTCGGTAAAATACAAAGGCATAAAAGTTCCCTAAAGGCACCAATCTAGTCTTGTTTGTCATACCATCAAATAAATCACAACTAAGGAACTAGGGCAGGGCGGGATCCGATTATCCGATATTATGCCAAAACACATCTACATAGATGTGGCAACTAATAGTATTAATTCACGTTTTTGTTGTTAACGTATTTGTGTGGTGAACATAGATGTTTGTTTTCTGTCTGGGTGTTATATAATATTATAAGTATGTATTTACAAAAAAAAAGTATATATGTATTATATCAGCTATATGGTTCCCATATTACTAGCTTTGGCTTAGTTTGGGGCTAGATAGTGCTGTGTGGAAAGTCCTCCAATATTTATCAATTTTTATTTATTTTAACTAGTACAAATCGTGTTTTGAATACAAATGATACCTACTAATCTTTGAAGTAATCGGGGTTTTAAGGAATTATAGCTTTTTACTCAATTGGCTTGTAAAGTCTTGATTCTTCTTTTTGCCGTGTCACTAATTTCGGAACAGAGTGTGGTGAAAGGATTTAAAATGCGCCCCATGAGGGTCCTTTCGAGCAGTCTTCATAATTGTATATGAGTAGGTATTATGTGGATCAATATTTCTAAATTAGGTACTCTGTAAAATTGTTAAACCTAATGATAGAAGTAACATAATTTGAAAGTTCAATGGTTTTTCAGATTATGCAAAAGCTTTGAAATTAAATAGTTTACGATCTAGCAAAGTCATAATTTATTCTATTCGAATAGTGCACGAACAAACCTAGCTAATAAATTAAAAGTTACCTAATATACTTTGGTTTTATATAGAAAAAGAACAAATGGATAGACGAGCTTTATAAAAGCTGGAATTGTTACAGACAAAATAAGGGCTTTTGAATAAGATTGTTATCCCTATATTTTACAAAAAATCTAATTATAATCATGAAAATCGAGAAATAACCCGGTTTTGTGAGAAAGCGTTAATATGAACTTTCTGTCTCTTTCTTACACGCATATCAAGTAAAAAGCAAATCGTATTAGAAAAATACAGACGGCTTCCTATATTGGACACTACCTCTATATTATACCAGATGAATTGAAGGCTATACGAATATCTACGACACGCGACATCCTAGTAGTAGAGTTCTTTTTTTTTTTTGAAGCCTCAGATCTCTAGACTCAGACTAGACTTTGACAGTCTGTATTCATTTATTTATTTAAAACTTTCACACAAAACAATGTAGTACTAGGAGGACTTAATGCTAATAGCAGTCTACCAGTCATCCTGGGCGTGCAAAAAGATGGTGAGGAAGGTGTGGCGTGAAAACTGTTTTATTAAGTAGGTAGGTATTTTAAAACTTTTGACTGTAAATAATAAAGGGAAGAAACATACATAAATATATATTTATACCTAAGGAAGAAGCTATTTTAATAAAAAAAATACCAATAATAATAACAATAAATAAAATAAATAGGGGATACTATAAAACCCTGACTATTTACGATACAACATATTATAATAATATACTTAGTATATAACATGATAAACTTATATTGATAGTGATAGTGACAAGAATAAACGTCTGTACGAAAACATTTAAGTTCGACCGTACGATTAACATTCTGCGCTCCCCCCAAATTAATACACGAAAATTATTATATATTTTACTTTTACAATTTATTAAAAACTTACTTTAAAAGCGCTCCAAAAACAGAAAAAAGACAAACCAAGAAAGAATAATTATAAATAAAATAAAATTTGTCTCGTCCGGGGAAGTATAGGTACCATGCCTATTTCTGCCGTCAAGCAGCGTTGCTCTGTTTCGTTTGAAGGGTGTGGGTTCCGGTGAAATTACAGTCATATGAGGCTTAACATATTTTATGCCTCAAGTGGATGGACGCAGGGAAGTGCATGGTAGGGCATAATCATATAGTGTGTGATTTTCAGTTGGCCATACGCTTGTTTCATTCGTATAAATATTATCAAAGTACTAAAGCTTTTGTTAAATTCAATAGTGGTAAGCTTTAGATATACCAATCACGATAGTAGACCAACAGACCTTGACCTCCAAAGTCCCGTTTCCCCTTCCACTTACTCTTTAAGTTCACTATCAAAAGCAAAGTATGAACACTGTTTTGTTTCGATCCTAAAAATACTGTCATCTCTAAAAATCAGGACAATTTAAAAGCACATGACAAAAGCTTTAAAGCCAGTTTAAATAAATGAGAACGAGGTTACGCGACGGCGTCTGCTACGACCGCGGTGTCTTCGACAATAAAATCGATATAATACGTACGATCGCTTTGAAATACACACGAAAACTGTACCAAATGGCTCTAACCTCCAAATAATTCAGCTTGAATTTCTTTCGTCGAACATGGACACAACACTACGCTCCGTTTTGCACCAACCAGTGACTTTTTATCGCGTTTAAAGGGTATGGACATTCTGCAAATGCCAAACGCGGTTATACAACTTAAAGTACTAGTTTGTACTAGACAAGGACGTGTGGCGCTATGGGTGGTTCTCACCATAACCTCACTCAACGCTCTACGGCGAGACATCCGATACTTGAAATGTTTAAAATTACCTGCGACCTACTTTGACAATGTACCTGCAGTAGCGTCATCAAATCTGTTTAAGTTTTTTTTAATATTTCTTTTATGAGAAAAAGTCACATTTTTAGGATAAAGTGAACCAAAAGTTGATGGCAAGATCGTGGGTTCGAATCCAGCCTTGCACGGCCATTTCTCTCTATGAAAATGTATGTGCGCAATGCCAGTGCTCTCAGCACTATAAGAAGAAAAACCGTCATAAGGAAACCAGGTAGTATTATTAGCAGCGGCAATGGGCTTATTGCAATCTGTCACGTGATCCGTAAGATCAAAGTTGTTTATTTTCTAAGAATTTCACAGAGGCATCGATTCAATAAAGAGATCTTTATTTATTCGTTTTTTTTAACTAGGTTAATTTTCTGGTGACTAAAGTTATCTTCAAACTCTATATCTAACTAATTTTTTGTGGTACCGTCCTCTGACCTGTTATTTGAGACTGAAACTGAATTGCAGGTTTGAATTCCGCTGTGATCTAAAATAATTCGTTCAGGTCTGGCGATATGCGTATCTTGAAATTATTTATTTCGGACTGTTTTTACATTAAATATTAAAAAAATCATTAATCTAGATAACATCTAATCAATTTGGTGTTAATATAAACGTTTTGACATTTATTAATCCATAATAATCCCAGTTTAGTAATTTTTTACTTCTTCTGTCGTATCATTAGTTTTTTTGTAAACTGTGTGGTGAAAGGATTTTAAATGCGCCTCAAAGAGGCTCATTTCTTGCACTTGACACTTGTTTTCGCACTTAATTTATAGCTTTACTACAATATATAGCCTTTATTGATAAAAGTTTGTCAAAAGAAAAATAATAGGCAATGAAATTATGAATGGCAGTGACAGGGCAAATTTTAAGCAATTTTAATGTGACGTTTACTAAACAAAAGGGTAAGAAACAACAGGGTAAACAGCAGGGTTTAAAAAATCTTTTTTGGGAATTGCAACAAGCGCCCCAAAACCCATATAACTTACCTTCCCGCCGTAACTGAAAAGTATAACTTTTATGAAAGAAAAGCTATCGAACAGCACTCACCGACAGGCCCGGGTTGCAGCCCGACGTCCCAGAGTTCTTCCTGAACTTCGGCACGCAGATCTGCATAGAGCTCTTCCCCTTAGGAGGACCAGCACATCCGTACTCGTCACTGTTGTTCCTTGTCAAATTTATATTGTTCGTGTTATTAACTTTCACCAGGATATTGCAAGTTTGCGAGGCAATTTGGAACAAGCCCTCCTCTAGGTTCCGTTTGTTGTGACTCTGGTTTAAGTGCAGGTAGTCCCAGAGTGAAGGCATGTTTGTGGGAAGGCATGCGACGTGCTACTCCGCGCTCGGCCGACCTCGGAATGGCGGTGTGAGCGCTGACTGAGCTAAGTGAGGTGAGATAAGGCGACTTGCGCGTTCGTTTGTTTCAGGGTACCTCGACAAAGTACTGTGATACTGTTGTGGGAAAAGTTACGTGAAGTTACGGAAAACGGATTGATTCGGTACCGACTTAAAAAAATGGAAGTTCATGATTCGGCTGTAGTTTTTTTATCCACACCTTTCAAATTTAAATTGGCACAACGCATCTTGCCTCAAACTAATCAATAAACTAAGAAATAAGAAGCATATAGCCCAGTCAAAAAATCTTTTAATTATAATTTTAAGTTAGATCGTCATACCCGGCCGGCTCAACACTGTAAAATTATGCTTATATTTGGCTACAGATAAAAAAAAACTATGTACACGGACATAACGTATGATCAATGTAGATTAAGATGTATTTTTTTTTTTTTTTGTTTTTTTTTAATTTTCTACGCTCCTTTTTTACCAATTATTATCTGTATATTATTATTATAAACAGATACCCTTGTTTACATGCAATAAAGTTGTCAAGTTATGCTTGTGTGTTCGTAGAATATATTTTCTCGTAGCACAGTGCTACGAGCATGCTACGAATGCTTTCGTCGTAGCGAGAGCGGGTAAGAACCTTATTTAGGATATAATATAGGCAAGTGATATTCATATCACTTCATAAATAACTGCATTAATATGTTATGAAATAGTGAATAATACTCAAACTTACATACATGTTTGTCTACCGTGCCTGGGGTTGTCGCGGGCCAATTGGATTTTCCATAATGTTATTTGCACTTTGACATCATTTTTAAATTTAATATAGTTGGTCTCTACATACAAAAAGGCCAATATTAATATAGGCTAGAAGATATTTAATTTATCTATTTATTTCGCGAGTGGTCTGTTTCAATACCCTCGCTTCACTGATTCGCAAAAGCCACAACATTTAACTTAAAATGAATCTACTGTTGTAGGTACTGTCTCCAACTTTGAGATGGTAAACTTTGTCCCACATAAAGTTGGACCTGTCAACAAGTTAAATAAGAAAACTTCTAGCTTCGACAGTACTAGGTGTAATATGAATGTTAAATTGAGCTATATTGACTTTCAACATTTCGAGTTTCCACCCTCCATTCTTTGAAATATTTTCACGTCACGCGATGTATTAAAACTGTTGATAGCAGCAGGTCGGTACATGCGATGTTATCAAAATGCATATCTAAGTAGGTATGTTGAATATATTACACACGGCTCTATTGTACGAGGCTCGCTTAGCCAGGTCAATGTTTATGTTGCAGTGAATGTTGGATCATTAGAATTTAGAGTAGTGTCAAAACTAATCGGATGTCAAGTCACTCGCCATTTCAGCTATTACATCGAATTAGATAAAGATAGGAAAGGAATCTCTATTATTTTGCTGAAAAAGAACTTTAGTAAGTATTTTACGTTAAATACCTGCCTACATTTCTGCACCTACAAGAAGATCATCTAAATTATCTTATTGCCGTTGTTATAGTTTAGACTAGACTAGAAATAATTCGTTTGCTCAAGCTGTACGACGAAAATGGCCGGTCTACTGCCATTTCAACTTGCGAATCCTTCGAGTTCTCTGATAGATTTTATCCAGAGAGCTTCTAGCATTGTTCTCTCTACAGCTTAGCTGCTAACCTGCATAGGTTATTAAATAACTGCATCATTTTCAAACATCAACGGCTACATAACAACCATCGTCTAGGTACGTTGGTTAGAAGGCGTACCTACATAACTGTATAAACTCGTTTTACGCAAGCAAACATCAGCTTTTACAATAGGTATTAAAAGGTGAGCGGAGTTTTCGAAGCTACGTAAACATGGTAGTAGGTAAGCTCGGAGGGGTAGAATTTTAATGACGTGTTCAGTCCTACTAGGTACTTGTGCCTGCCTACATAGTATTGCTAGGTATTCTGTTTTTTTTTATACTACCTACTTGCTGATGGAAAAAGCAGACGGCCAACCGATGTTAAGTGGTAAATATAACCTATAACAAAGATTTCCTCGTAAGTCACGCACGATAGGAATGTGCCGTACGATGCAATTACATGCATCCATCAACTTGAGGCATACAGACGTAAAGCCTCATGTGCCTGTAATTTCATGCCACTAGTTTCTTGGAGCGGACAACGCGAGATCTCAGTTCGTGGCGAAACACTTAGTTTAATAAGTACCTACCTACCTACCCACATGTAACTCTTCACATTTAAATGTCTTTACAATGTATCGAGTCACATTGTACTTATTGAAAAACGATGATATCCGCAGGAGTTAAAAAACTGTGTCGCGAATATCAACGCCCTCCTCCGCAATACCTATTTGGTACAGGGTTCCAAGTGCGTAGAAGGTAGGAGCAAAAACTTAATTCGAAGTATTTATGTGGTAGCAAATTATTTCTTAATATGTATTTTATGTATAATGGGTAGATGTATGTGTATGTGAAGGTGTGGGAAAAGGGGGTGGGGATATAAATGTGGGTGAGAGATTGCGTGTATGACTATACAACGTGTTGATGAAGTTATGTAGGAAAACAAAGAGCGTGTATTTAGACCAAGCACTGGAATACTTTGACGTGTGCAACGGTTGGATACATCGTTTTCGAAATTCCCATAGAAAAGTAAAATTAATATTTTCTCAGAAATTTGCAACAGCCCTTTCTGTGTACGTGTCAAGGTCACACGCACGCGCGCTTCTATCTAGGAAAGAAAAAAACAACGATAACCTACGAGATAATTTGAAATACTTACCTTTCGGTAGGTAGGTAGGTACGCCGCCAATCCCCTGACACGATATTTTTACTGGTTCCTATGGATTTTGTCATTATTTACTGGCTATAATAACACTGGATAAAACTGGATTTTGGTAAGTTTGCGAGATTTCGCACGACACAGGCTTCAAACTTCACACTAAACCATTACCTCGTAGGCACTGCTCATACACACACTGACTGACGACGGCTTTTTACATAACAATCACCATTTTATCACGTTTGATGACATTTTCTCAACAAAACAATGTACAACAACGCATGTAAACACAAACAGGGTGACCATCTCAAAAGTGGCGGTTCTACCACACACCTGCCAAAAAATCTGTCAAAATCTACCAAGCTTGACGATAAAAATACCAAAAATATGACTTCATACCATCTCCTTCGTGGCTACGGAATAAATTAAATACCTACATTACATTCAGTTACTATCTTTTGATCGTTTGTAACGGTTTGCAGTTATCTAAAACGAGATAGAAGTTGTTTAGAAACCAAATCAATAAAGGTAAAAAAGAATAAGAAGTTTCCAGTTCGGTAAAAAATAAATAAATTATAAATATTATTTCATTAAAAATTCAAACTAATAAGATTTTTCTTGAAATATTTAAAATCTGCCAAATGGCAGAAATCTGCCACAAATGGTAACACTGATCGGCGGCCGTCGGCCATCCTGATTGGATATGCGTTTTTAAATGCAACCAATGACAGACAGGTATGTCAAAGAATAAATAGGACAGACTAGACACTTCCCAAAATTGCAGTTGAATAATTTTGTGGTGTCAATGAACCATGGTGGTAAAGTAACATGTTACAATTTAAAGAACTATGAATATCATAAACATTGCTTTACGACATCTAGTAATCAAACAAAAATAAATATTCTATTAAATATTGAGTACGTAGCCACGTAGGTACCTAGTTACTGAATAGGTATTAGTACCAAAGATCTCAGAGAATGTTTACCGTGACTAGGGATTGCAGTCGCGAAAATAATTCTTTTACATACCAAGATCTTTAAAAACAGCAACATCATTATTAGGTAGGCACATTACTAGGTAATTGGTGGCAGTTCTGTTACCTATTTTATCTACAATTGACAACTAGAGGTCAAAGAACAGCTGTAAATAGGGCTGCCTCATGATGCGTTTAGATTCATTTTAGATAAAAGTTTAAGAGGCATTTGATGAATGAAAAACTTTGAAATTTTAAAAGTCGTAGAACAAAAGTTGTTCGTTATGACCAGTAGAATATCCTGCTTTCGGATCCCTACAACTCTTAATAAACACGTTGTATTGTGGAACGAACTGAGATCTTGAAATGTCCGCTCGTATTACGTTTTTTGCCGAACACAATGTTTGGGATTTTCTCGGACTAACCCTTACTAAGGGCTCCCACACAAAACTGCGAATTCGCATCGCATCGCAAATATCTGCGAGCTCGCACGCGGTGCGGACACGCGATGCGGCGTCGTATCGCATTGCATCGCAGTTTTGTGTGGGAGCCCTAACTTGGTATGGTAAGCAGATTTCAGCTTACCATAACAGATCTTCATCCATCATCAAACCAGCTCGCTGTCTACCTACTCCTTAATTGATTTCAAAAAGAAAATACCAAAAAAAGCATAGGAACTTCCCAACCAGTATAACAAAACTATGAATTTAAAAAAACTCTTAGCAATGGGAGCTCATTAATCAACCATCAACCAGATAGTATTTTAGTATACTAAAACACTAACAGGTTTCCTTACGATGTTCGTTTTCACCATTTGAGAGCACCTGTACGACTCACTCCCACTAGCTAGACCCTAAGTAAAGAATAGTTACCTCTGACGCACAATAATGATAGGTACCTATAGATTAGATTATTGGTGCAAAATTTGTTATCATGTACCTGTAAAATAATTTTTGAAAAAAATATTTTCCTTTGTGAATTAAGTATTAGAGTAATGGCTATCCTATCTATTAAGTGGTTTAAGGCCAGAAAAATTAGTTTAAAAATCGAAATAGAATCATAGTAATTATAATTGTGCCCTAGGGAAAGGTCCCTTATGGATGGAACATGCAAGGTCATTTTTATATGCCAGTACCTAATATGACTCAACAGGGACTATTAGAATTTTTTAAATTTAGATTTGTACTTTTACAAAACAAATACACCCTACCCTTTTGGATCTACTTTTAGTTTTTCCGATATTTTAAAAACTCAAGGTATTCATTTAACTTAGGTTTAACTACTATAATTCATAATTTAAAAAGTTAAGATTGTTTTATGTAAATTTTATTTTCTTTTAAATCTACAATAAATCTTATTTAGTTAGGTATTTTATGAACTTATTAAGTGATCTTACTTAGCATTGTCTTTCTGATGCTTCAATAGACAATTACATTTTTCCTCATCACAAGTTGTCAGCAAAACATATGATTTGATCAAACCACAAGTCTCGAAACATACAAATTGATCAAACATAATTAAAAAACTAGGACTCCAAAACAATTTCATTCATATCAACATCATCCAATATGTGTTCAACATCATCAGGTTCATCCAACAAAGCTTGCAATTGATGAATGGAAGTCACCAACACATGGAACTGTTTCTTCCTCAATCCCAAACGGCCTTCCAACTGTTGTTTTGTCCCTTCCAAGCTTGAAAGTTCAGTTTTCAAAGTGCTAAGCTGTTCTAATGTTTCTTTCCTGTCCGGCTGCTCGCTTATTACCTTTGCTAGCACATCATACTCAGTTCTGTTTTTCCTAACCGTTTTTGCTTGTGCAAGATCTTCTTTACTCTTTTCTATATTACCTTTGGCGACTTCTATGCCTGATTCAAGGATTTTTGAGAGTGATTCGTAACTTTTAAGCTCTGCGGACATCATTTCAGAAGCGAACTGAGACTTCGTTACAGCAAATTCACACTGTGCTAGCTGTGCCAGCATCCGGTCGTGAGTAGCTTTACTGGAATAATGACAATTTCAATTTAGTATGATCCTTTAAATATAGAACTAGAGATAGATGGTGATAGGATGTCATGAAGGAAAAACTAACCTATCTTCTGGTTTTTCATCAGAGCTATTGCACCATTTTATCAACGTTTTTAGAAGGACGTTGAGCCTCCTATCGTCACCAGTTCCATCGCCATCGATAAGCAATCTTCTACGAATCACGTCCTCTGCAAAATAAAAACAAATGGTCATTGGATTTAATGTAACTTAAAATAAGACCGGGCAGCGGCCACAAGAACATGAAATAGATATAAAATTGTAAGCCTTACCATCTCCCATAACTAGACCGTATAATATATTTTATTTCTCTAAATGTAGAAAAAAGAAAATAGATTTAGCAAGAAAGCCGTTTGCTTGTTATGTTTACTACATATAAAAATAAGGCGGGACTTATTTGGACCGATTTTACAAATGGTGGCCTTTGTTTTTTTTTTCACAAATCTAATATTTCTACTGTCAAATCTGACATTCCATATTGTCAATTAACAAACTGCTTGCTTTTGATTGTTAGTAAGAACTTGTTGACGATCCATGCGTAAACATTTTTTAAACATCGATGTTTTCTGGATTCAGTGAATAATAATGAAATTATGCTTATATTTATTAATTCAGAATCAGTAAGTTACATGGTTGAATAAAATGTGAAAACATTTGTCGAAAGACCGAATGAAAGCATGATAACCAAACCACAGAATAAAAAAAATCGGTTTATTTAAGCGCGACGAAAAATAAACAGTAAAGATTAAAAATGGCAGAGCCGAGCCTCCTTAAAAGTATTATCTTTAGGAATAGGAAGAGTGGGTAGCCCTTAGACTAAGTATGATATTTACCTCCATGCATAAGGCTCACTCCAGTATGATTACTACCTCCATGGGTAGCCAATAATATACAGCCAAATAATGCACGACTTGTTATTGCAAGACCGAGACCGACACGGCTTGTTATTGGACAGCAAGAAACGTAAGGACCGCCACAGATGATAAAGAAACTGAAAGAAGAAAGCTATACTTGTTTATATTACCCTTATTTATTGTACCTTTACTACCCCAAATCGTCAAAAGATTTTTAATAGAAATTTAGTTTTTGTGCTACAAAATTAGTTTCTGTTCCCACACCAATATCAGTTCGTTCAAAAGTTTTCAGTGTATCGTGCATCGACTAGATTAGCCTTAATTAATATTTGAAGTAAATAATAGTTGTGAAAGTATTTTTTTTGTAAAAAAAATAAAATAAAAATGATAGGAAAGACTTTCCTCTTTAGTCCAAGTCACTACTGTAAGTAGTGAAACCCAAGAGTGAATAGTTTCACTCTTGGGTTTCACAGTCAGTCAGACAGACAGTAACACACATTTTTGAACGGAATTTCGAAACGTCAAATTAAATTTGTTTTTGCATTTCAGGTTTTCAGTTCCAGATACTGGTTCACTATGAAAAAATATAATTATTTTGTGAAATTATTTGAAAATGTCCAAATTTAAGTGCTAATTTGGATTTCCTGGTTAATTCGTTTGAAATATCTATCAAGAAATATAATGGAAACCGAGTGTTTTAGTGATAAAGTGGAGGCTTATTTTTCAGAGCTTGGGCGATGGCTAGTATCTTGTGTACCTTCTGTTTTGTACGTTTATTTAATCTAATAATTGTATAAAATCCAACTGTTCTTGTGTATTTATATGCAGGAAAGTGTGGCGGAGTATATTGCTGGGCCAAGTAATATCAATGCTGCTAAGTACAAAATGTATTTTAACGACTTTACTTCAGAGTGCGACATGGCAGTTTCCCACGACTGGGCAGTTGGTGGTGCCCTATATCATTCTCTTTGTACTGTTTTCACCAACATTACTTTGTAATGGTGTGAAAGAACTCTCAAAGTAAGTTCATTTGCATGTAGATTAGTCTCAAATAATGGTGAATGGATGCACTTCTGTATGCACAGAAGAATCCCATATATTGCATTGAATTCACACTACACCAATGTTCTGAACCAATATAAATATTTCAGGAGATGGTGGGTCCTTGTACTAGCATGTATTCTCGATGTGGAAGCCAGCTGGTTGCTTGTGTTGTCCCAACGGTTTACATCAGTACTTAGCTGACAGCTGCTAGCATGTAGTGGTGTTGGTGCGGCATTAGTGGGTGGGGCATGGCGAGGACAGAGACTAGGAGTGGTACATGTTGCTGGAGCTACATTAGGTCTCATGGCTGTGGTGTGTGTTGTCTGGGCCGATGTAGAAGGTGCACCAACTGATGGTATGTTAACTATTGTTTTTTTCTGTTCAACTCTAGGTACTTGAAATCTCTAAACATTACTTTGCTTTACCACAAAATTAAATATGGTTGAGGCACAGCTTAGATATTAAATAAAATTTCTCGAAATCTAATTTAATCTTAATTTTATCTTAATTTAGATTCGGTAATTATTTATATTTGTCTTCTGCTTATTTTAATTACAATGGTATATCTGAATCAATAGTATAGATACTCTAATTTTATGTCTCACATAGTGAGTTAGTTCGTCAAACCTTTCTATCCAATCCTTTATTATGCTAAACAACAATTTATTTATAACTGTTGTTATAAATGTTTTATTTATTATTTCAGGTAAAAACCAGCTAGTAGGTGACATGCTATGCCTAGCAGGCTCACTCCTTTTCGCCATTGTCACAGTCCTGCAAGAAATGATGCTTAAAACACACACTTGTTCCAACTACCTCGCAATACTTGGCTTTATAGGCAGCCTGGTGTCATGCACACAAACATTCTTCAAGGAGTATGAAGAACTAGAGACTTTCAACTGGAACGAGTTGGAGACTATTGCACAGTTGGGAAGCTACTGCTGTGTGCAGACAGTGTTCCAGATACTGCAGTGTTTTATGCTCAGAGATGCGGGGTCCATTGTACTGCATTTGTCATTTTTGTCCTCGGATTACTTCACGCTTGTGGCGGGAATGTATATTTTTCAGTTCAAGGTGAGTGTGATTTTATGATATCTACAGTATAACTGTTTTTTTATACAACTAGCTGATGGAACAAGCACATGGCCCACCTAATGTTAAGTGGTAACTATCACCTATAACAAAGCATTGCCTCGTAAGTCACGCACGATGAGAACGTACCTACGATGCAGTGCCCTTAGTCCATCAACTAGAGACATACAGATGTTAAGCCTCATGTGCCTGTAATTACCCCGGCAACCACAATCTTCAAACCGAAACACAGTAATGCTGCTTGGCGGCAGAAAAATGCGGGGTGGTAGTACTTCCCCGGACGAGCCCTACACAAAGAGCTCTACTACTCTTAAAAAAACTATAAATAAAACGATTTGATTCCATTTATTTTGTCCACAGTTCCACGCGTTATACTTCCTCTCGTATCTACTGGCGGTGGTTGGAGTATTCCTGTTTTCTGCACGAGACACGAAGCCTCCTCGGCCGCTGCCGATCATAGACACCCTGCCACAGCTGGTCAATGACTCCGCACATTCACAGGACAATGTATCCATGTTAGTACTTACACATTCCCTTTTTCTGTACTAATCTATCTATACAAGGTGTTCACCTAACAAGGTGTTGGAAGTTTCATTAAAATCCATTCAGTAGATTTTACGTGAAAGAGTAACAAACATCCATCCATCCATACTTACAAACTTTCGTGTTTATAATATTAGTAGGATTTAAGGCTTCCTTTTTTTCTTCTTTTTTTTGGTAACCGAGTCAACAAACTAGCCGCTAGGTTAAGAATTGAACATTATTTATGCAAAGCTTATGCATAAATAATGTAATGAAAGTTATGTACGAAACTAATCGATTGAGCCGCTAGTGCGTGATTGTTTAACGAACATCTAAACTTTTGCATTATAAATGATGAATAGCATAAAACTATCAGTATACCATACACAACCGAAGCAAATACTTAAAAAAAGCCTATACCTAGTGATAGAATACAACGGCTCTTGCCTTATTGGATTTTAAGTGACCACAATTGTTGCAGGGAGTATACAGTACCAACGCTGGATTGCATACCGATAGACGGCTTGGAACCACCGATGAGTCGAGACACCACCTTCACGTCATTCCTCGGAGGACCACAGAGCGTACTACCTAACGGAAACCCGGGCTTCAGCATAGGTATCACGAACGGTTCCAAAGACACCTGTTAGCTAATCATCAAACCCACTCAAAGGAACAATAATACCGAAAAAAATACTCTTTCATATAGAAAACCAACTTTATAACAAAAAATTTAACATACAGGATGTGTGTAATGGCAGCACTTCACATAGCTATTCGGTATTCGTGTTTTTATTCGCTTATAATTCGGCTCCATTGTATAGAAGTCTGAATAACTCGAACAAACATCGACACGAAAAGCGGTATTCGTGAATGCGTCTTATTCAAAGTCAAAGTCAAAAGGTATTTATTTAATAAAATCACAAGGATCACTTTGAAACGTCTGTGTTACACTCGCGACCAAAGCCTAGAAGAACAGGCAACAAACTTACGGCTTGGGTCCTAGCGTTTTTTTGTATGATCCTTGTTACAATGTATTATAATAATACAATATTGAAGCTCCAGTGTAGAGGCAATCAAATTATGTGAGGCGTAGGCATAACAGAAAAAGGTAAAGGCTATCAAATTCATAAGATAAAACACGCTACGTAAAACGTCGTATTTGGGTAAAGAAGACGAATACACGAAAGCGAATAGTGATATAAAGTGCTACCATAATATGCATGTAGTATTTTCAGACGTTGTTTTTTTTTGTTCAAGTCTGTGAGAATAAGTCTATATATCTATATAATATTCTAAACCAGCATGAATCTCCATGAAAAATTAATATTTTGATAATAAGAATCATTTGTCTACATAGGACTTCGCGAATTCAATATTTGACTAGGATAACGCTAGTGTAGTGTAAATCTTATGTGCTGGACAAGACAAATGTTTGACTGAACACTTGTTTTTCTTAAGTTCGGTTCGGGTAATAGATCGGATAGTAAATTAAAGCTAATTAAAGCTAAACCATGTAGATATCTACATTATCATAATTATTATAATATCTCTGTCCTAGAAGAAAAACAACCTATACCGACGCAGAACAGTCTATTGAATAACTGTGAAAGGGTATGTTTCCACTGAAACAGAGTGGGTCGGTGCGAAATCCAGGCGATCAATCAAATAACTTGAGTTCAGTAGAGTTGCGTATTTCAAATAATCTGATTGGTCTTCTCGACTCGGCACAGTTTGATTTTCAAGTGTACTATGTTATCTTACTTGAATAAATTAAATGAATTTGCGTCACTGAAAACGCACCTTTAGGCGAAGACTGTGTGCAATCACATTGCACACAGTTTAGTAGAAATTTCATTTTCCTACTCAAAAGTTTGCTTATGTACGAAAACTAGTAAAGCAAACTTTTGAGTAGGAAAACATGTATCGATGAAAATGAAATTTCTGCTACGAAATTTCAACATGCCGAAACGTGCGAGCGAGAGGTACATTAGCTCTTGTCTTCGCCATAAGGTAGTTTAACTTCTTCTTTCTTCCTGATAAAGCGCCTAAATTTAGGATATTTAAGACTGAGCATCGAGGATTATGACGCACCATTAGTACATTTTATAATTTGAAGAAAATCTTGATCTTTTAAAAATATTCCGCCTTTTTGTATGTCCTATTTCGCAAACCCGTTTTGTAACGAATGGCAGTTCCCTTTTTGAGCAATGTTTTCAGGATTTTTTGCAATCTTTACGATAACCTTTTTTACATGTTTATTCATTGTAATCCAAGCTCAAACTTTATAGATTAATCTCCTATTCGATATCACCAATTTTTAGTAGTTTTAGGAACACTGTATAGGAACCTAGTAACTAGTACGTATGTTACCCATTTTAGAGCGCACATTAAACCTAAAACTAAGTACCTATAATGAATACTTTGAAACCTAGCAATAAAGTTGACCATTTATAACGAATACTGCCACATACTCCCAGTTTTTTAACAGAGTTTTTATTGCGTATAACAAGGTAGTCTGAGCCACGTCTATACAAACGTAGTGTCGCACTTTTGAAGCAAACTCGCAGAGAAAACCAACAACTACGTTTTCATAAAGTTGGCTCAGATTCGCTCGTGAAGCGATACCTTAAAAATGCTAAATTTGTACGAAATTTTAATGTAGATTCTATGAGAGAATTTTAATGTATTAGATTGTATTATAAATAATTGTAGTAAATTAGATACGTAAGCATTATTGTTACATATAGGGTGTAAAAAGTTTGCCCTGAAAACTGTAACCCCCTACTCTAGTTACAAAAGCAAGCTCCAAGTAGTTTATGCATAGAATTTATAATGGAATTGAAAAACATTATATTAAACGCATACGTTCTCGGGAGTCTTTTTACATCCTGTATTTTCTTCAGCTGTGATTTTGTTTTTGTAACAAATTTTAAGCCTTCCAGAAATATAAAAAAAGGAGCCTTTCAATAATATACAAACTTATTAGTTAATTTTAAGAATCTCTATTTACTTTTTATCAAAGGTTACTTTGTCTCAAATTTTAGCTATGTTACATATTATACGCTCAATTATTAAAGGTTAAGATTTTATTATGCGTATTTAATGAAAAAAACTAGTCCATTAGCTAATCTTAATATTCTCGAATAGGAATTGTATGTTTCATAGAGCTAAATGTTTTAATGTTATTTAAAAAAATGGTTGTGTTTGATTATTTTATTGAATTATTATAAAATTATATAAAAAGCTATTTAACTGTTGCGAGTCATATTTATAAGCTTACCTACATAGAATAATGGATTAGTAAATGTTTTCAACCTGCATTTCCTACACTATGCGTACACTCACAGCTTACAGCCAAAATTGGGAATTGTCAAAAGTAATTTTAATCTTACTTTTTCTTCAAATTTTGATATTAAATGATATTATTTTTAATTACCCTGTCGGTATTGGCAATCCCGTTAACTGCTAGTATTTTTTTTACAGAAAATAATTTATAATATGGATAAATTAATAATAATTATCTAAAAAGGTGCGTGTACGTATGGATCTAATATTTTTAAATTATACCTACCTGTCATAAATATACAAGATTTTGATGATTTGCAATGTTTTATTTTAAGAATAGTGAAAGCTCCCACTATGCTCTACTATTTACTAAACTGTTTTATCTATGCCACGAAAAAATTACATATTCGAAAAATATCTCGATAATCTGCAATGGCAATAGGAGAGTTTTTGAAGGTTTATGGAAACAACTAATTGTTAAATGAAAAAAAAAATGTTAGCTGCTGCATTTCGTTTATCGGTCAGGTGGTTTAGCCGTGAATCTCTTATTTTCATTTCAAAACGGGATATTAACCATATTTATTGTGAGTTTCGGTTCCGGTTTCTGAAAGCCCGATCAAAACTAATCGGATGTTAAGTCACTCGACATCGAATTAGATAGAGATAGCAAGTGACTTGACATGCGATTAACTTTGATCGGGCTTTCAGAAACCGGCGGTATACCAACCAATATTTATGTCAGTAATTTCAATTGAGTTCCTTATTGCTTATTTTGCAATCCAAAACCTGCCCAAAAACCAAATTATCTAAACTAATTTTTGTTCAAGGAATGAAGGAGGTTAAATAGAAGGAGACAATTTATAAAAAAGTTAAAATTATGGCTAATTGAATAAAAAAAAAAAAGTATTTTTTGAATAATAATGAACTTGTACTTAACTGACTTACTAATTGTATTGATTCATTGAAAATTTATTATGGACTTCAATGTAATTTAATTTAATGATAATATTATTTAGTTGTACCAAAATAAAAAATTGCATGCCAATGATTTGGTGAATTATGTGATACTACTTCTACTAAGAACTAACTTCTAACCATACTTCTCGCAAATAAACATTTCATTTCATTTGAATAAAACATCAAAATGTACGTATAATGCAGTCATTTATTCAAGTCCGAACAATCTGTTAAAGCAATAAAATAATCATTTCTATCTACATTGGTTGAGTAATGATAGTGTATATGTAGACTATTCTACACACAGTAGTTTCGACGAATCTTTGTGGTACTGTTTTCCAGCTGTTTTGGTATGGAAACACGATAAGCCCCCTGGCGGGTGTTTTGAGAAGTGTGTTCATACAAAAACGGGCAACACAACAGAAATTGCATATTAGCAACTTCGAAGCCCAGAGCCACTCAAATCCGTGACTACGGTAAGTATTTACTTTTTCAGAAGTTTTACATCCATGTCCAATATAAGGTAATAATATCTGGCAGTAATATGATAAAATTGGTTTTCGACAATGTTTTTTCTACTGAATTCTAGGACTAATCCTAGTTCTCAAATTAGTCAATGTGTACCTTTTAGGTAGACTGCAGCAGATTCATTGGTTAAATGCAAATAAAATTAGAGATTATTAAGTAACAGACAGACTTTATAGGGCCAGACGAGGTAGCAAAATTGAAAAAGAAAAGTTTTATATTTATTTTGAGAAAGTTTAGTTTTGAATATTTAAGAGAAACATTCGAAAAAGTAGTTGCAACTACTTTAAATAATAATTTCTGGCCTAATTCTTAGCTAATCTGAACCGCGGCTTCAATTTATGATTTTCGACTGTTTTGCGTTGAGAAGTATCAAATAACTTGATTCTCGATTCAGACAAAACCAGGAATACAGGCATAAAAATAGTCAAGTCAAAAGGTATTTATTCAATTGAATCACAAAGTTCAGTTTGAAGCGACTTAAACCTAGTTGAATTTAGGTGCCAGTTCCAAACGCATTCAACCAATAAATCTGTCTCAATTTCAACATTCACATCTTCATCCATACAATAAACTAAATTAATATATCTACACAACTTCAGCTTCGTCCTCACTAGCCGAAACAGATTTCCTAGAGACAGGCGTGTCGGGCCTAGAATGCGGGGAGCCGGATCGACTCCTGGACCCGCTTTTGGAGCGGGAACGGCTCCGAGAGCCGCTCTTGGACCGAGACCGACTTCTCGATCCGCTTTTGGACCGAGACCGGGATCTGCTTTTGGATCTGGAGCGGGACTTGGACCTGCAAAGATAGTTTGATTGAATTATAAATATATCTGATATAATAATAATTGGAACCGGGATTTTCAAAATTTTAAATTTCATGACTCATAATAATAAAACAGAACAGCTACAAAAAGTTCAGTTAAATCATAAGGACGCTTGAAAACGTCATTTTGGCGTTAGTTCCAGCAGTTCCAAGCCTAGAAGAACTGATAGAAAATTACGGCTCGGTTCCTATCCTACCGTTTCCATGCATTTCCATACAGGTTCGGTTGGTTTTCAGGGATAGTTTTTTTACAGCCTGCATGTTTGTATTACTAATTACTACTAGGCCTTAGTGTCCCATTGTTGAGCAAAGGCCTCCCTCCCCATTTCCGCTAGTCACTACGATCAAGTCAAGTCAAGAGCACCGGTGGTCTAGTGGCAGTGACCCCGCCTTCCGATCGTAAGGTCATAGGTTCGAATCCGGTCGTACAACAATGGATTTTTCCTATCAAAAAATTTATGTGCGCAATGCCAGTGCACTTAATCGGTGAAGGAAAACATCGTGAGAAAACCCGTTAGTATTCTAACAGCTGTCACGTATGGATTACCAACTAAGTACCTACTGTAAAATGTGGTATGTGCCAAATGTGTTTGGACTTACCTCTGACTAAACTACTTAACTTACAGTTTTTAGAAAATGTATTACCTGGATCTTGATCTCGACACACTCTTCGACCGAGATCGGCTCTTGGACCGGGAGCGGCTCTTTGAGCGACTTTTCGATCGAGACCCACTCTTCGACCTGTATAAAATGAAGGTGTAAATTTATGTTTTGTATTTACAATACAATACTTATCATTTATTTAGGCCACACGTAAATACAAGAAAAGACATTAAAACTAAATAAGTGACATAAATTGGCCGCCACTCAGCATAAATGCTAAAGCAGCATACGCTACTATAACGCTGGTCTTTCGTTCTTTGAAAAACAAATGCAAATAACAGCGGTTCGAGGACGCTTCCTATTTATTGGTATTGATTATTGGACTATCTCCTCTGCCGAAGATTGGGTGCTGGAAGCTGCGACACGTTTCACTTATGCAGTTTTCAGTGTTCTCTTATGAATTTGTCTCCTCTCTTGTATGTTCAGTAATAAATAATAAAATTGGTATTGATTTGGCTCAGTTGAACTATCAATATATTGTTTGCAGATAATTCTTCACGATATTTACATTACAATAAAAAATCATTTATTGATGCCACACAAAAATTGTTTCAAAAAAATACAAAAATAGACATGAAAAGTTTTGAAATACTTGTACTTAACCAATATTGTGAACGTGAAAACAAAAACAGCTGTTTAATTCATTTTAGCCAGGTAGGTATTGAACTTTTGCATGAAACGTTTCATGCAAAAGTTCCCGAAAACTTCAGCTGCCCTGAAGTTTTCGGGAGTGGTATTTTGACACCCTGTATAAAATATTATTTGTCAATACATATTTTGACATGAAATCGAGATCTTAAAGTCTGTTCCTGTGTGTCTGTCTGTTTCATTCTCTTTATAATAATAAGTGTGCTTAAATGAAATAAATAATTATCTAGTTAATAGTTTTCGTCAACTCGCACCTCATTTTATGAAAAGCATGATGACCGTAATAATTTTTATAAAAACGAATGTTACCTAGATCTGGCCTTGGATTTGGATCGTCCTCTTTTAGCTGATACTGATCGGGACCTGCTCCGAGACTTCGACCTACTTTTCGAACGAGATCTAGACCTGTAAACAAACAAGGAAAATGTTATTTTTGTCCATCATACAGAAAATGACAAGTAGATAAAAAAAACTATTGCACACTACAAGAATACAGTGGGCAGTTTTATCGGTACAAGCGATTTCTTCCAGATAACCTGTCAATTCCAATCCATTCACACTACATAAAAGTTAACTGGAAGAAAATGCTAATTAGTATTAAGTTCACCTATTTACTCTTTTTTGTTCTAAAATCTTATTTAATTTTGCTCAAAAGTAGGATAGAACAGTAGTAAGAAACTAGAATACTGAATAAAAAAAAATATAATCTAATCTCTCTTCTTCGAGCTATTTACGAGTACACCCAATGTTGAGTAAAGGTCCTTTCCATTGCTCGCCATTCCTTTCGGGCGTGAAATATTAAATACTAGCGGCCTGTCCCAGCTTCGCATGGGTGGTCATAAATTTTTTGAACATTTTAGGATAAACTTAGACCGTGGGTTCGAGCCTCGCGTCTACTTATTTCATACATTTGCACGCGCTTCTCCTTGAGTGAGTGAAATCGCACCCCGCGCGTGACCCGTGGACCCGTTCACATTTTTAATTTCGTGATATTTTTGAATGGAATGTCCGATTTGAAAAATTTAAGAAGTAATCTATAGGTATTGAAACCGTCTTAATTATGAAATGATTTATTTGGATAAGGATTAATACCAAGGTACAAATAAAGACCCTTTTCTAGCGTAGGCATTTCAATTAATTTTTTATAATAAAAGAACACTTATTGTGACATAACTATAATAGTTAGACATATGCTGTCCCGACATTTTTTGTAGATGATGACGTGTTCTACAAAATCGTAGTACATTATTTTGTTCTATCTTCAATAGTTTTCGCAGCGCACGCGATGTAAGGTTTTGTTTTCCACCTTGGGTTACATTATTGAAGTTTTAGTAAGGATCCCTGATTTTTTTGAAAATATAATTTAGCCTCTGTTACTCAGGGATAATGTAGCATTCTAATGGTGAAAGAATTTTAGAAATCGGACCAGTAGTTTTTGAGCCTATTCGTTACATACAAAAATACAAATGTTTCCTCTTTATAATATTAGTGTAGATTAATGGGAAATGAAAAAGCAATCTTGGTCCTTTCGCCATCCAGCTCCTTCCCGCAACTAAGACCAGGACATCGGTCCATCTGCTATGTGGTCTGTAGCCCAATCACGAACGAATTTCTTAGTTATATAACGTATCCTAGCGAAATTCGACCTTATTCTGTCTTCTTCCTCTTGTCGTGTCACTTGTTTCTTTCGAAACAGTGCGGTGAAAGGATTTTAAGTGCACCTCAAGAGGCTCCTAGCACTTAACACATGTTATAGAACTTTATAGGTTCTATGGCATGCCGGTTTCCTCACGATGTTTTCCTTCACCGCTTGAGAGTACTGGCATTGTGCACATAAATCTTTTAACAGAAAAATTCATTGGTACACGACCGGTTTTGAATCCACCACCTTAGGAGCGGGGCCGCTACCACTAGACCACCAGTGATGTACCTTATTCTATTGTAGTTAGGGATACTAAACGTTAATAAAACTAACGCCAAATTCGTGATAAGCCCACAGCTGAAGATAAGCTGCTCACATTTTGCCAGGTCTCTGTCTTCACAACCCAAAACTAATAGAATAATAAATCGCAGAAAGGTCACCTGTCAGAGTCAGAAGCGGACATAATCCGCTTCCTGCCCTTGTTAGCGGGGCTGCCGCTGCGAGAGCGGCTGCGAGACTTGCGGGAGGGCTCGGAGTCAGACTCGGAGGTGGAGATGGTCTCTTTGGAGACGATCTTGGAGCGTTGCTTGGCGCTGAGCTTCTCCTCTGCGGCCCGCGCTTTGGCTTTCTCGCGGCGGCCGATGCCTTTTTCTCCCTGAGGATATAGAATTTAATTTTTATTTGTTTTATAGCGATTACCTACACTTAAGGAAAATCACAAAGATTTTTACTATAGCCTTAAAAGTTATTATCCGAGTGGGATTTGAACCCGCAAGCCCGTATCGAGGGGAAGGTCGTGGGTTCAAATCCCACTCGGATAATAACTTTTGGGACCATATTAAAAATCTTTGTGATATAGAATTTATTTCATTTATTTATAAATTCACAGCATTTTAGGTGTACAAAATGTAACATATGTTTCAAGTTAAAGCCAATAACGGATTTCCATTTTTTGATTAAAACTGGTAGAATATGAACAAATGGAACTCGAATCGGAATGAAGCTAAAAGTAGTCACGGAGATTATAATGCGGTAATATTTGTCAAAAACGTCAAAACATTGATAAATATACCTATATCTGTCTGTTAACCGATTAATAAGTAGAAAGGAAAAGAATATTAAATTAAAAATTTATCACCTTAAGTAAAAGTTTTTTTAGAGTTCCATCCGTACCCAAAGGGTAAAACGGGACCCTAAAAAAACTCCCCATACAACAAACGGTATTTTTATGCCATTTTTATAGACTAGTAGTTCGCCCCGAACTGAGATCTCGTGATGCGACTCGACGAACGCACCAAAACTTTGAGTAGGTGGTAGTCAAAGGCAAGTCCAAACATTATGTTTGCACTTTTTTCTGACTACCGCCTACTAGCTTGGTACGGGAACCAAGTTTCAACTCTATTGGCCTATTTATTGAAGAGTTCCGTTGAACAGACCTTGGCTCCATCATCAGACCTGGTCGTTGTCACCATTTTATGAGAACTGAGTACCTCTTTAATTTATTTAAAGAAAAAAAAAATAAGAAAAAGCAAAGTAACTGACCGACCAGTAGAAAAACCTTGATGCCAACGAAACTCTTAGAGATGGGAGCTCTTGGATCGCTGGTTATCAAAATTTAACTTTTTTGTTATATCACAAAAACCGAGCGTCCCAGAAAAAAAGTAAAAATTGTTTTGGAATGTCCAAACAAAGCCCTTTCATATGACATGTAATTTAATTTTTTTATGTAGCTTTTTTTATTTTTGCCCCCTTAAAAAACCCCATATCTTTATAACCCTTCACCCGATTTTACCCATATACTTACCAGTAAATTTCTCAAGTACAAGCTATCGACTTATCAAATTCCATGCAAATCGGATCAACGGTTCGAAAGTTATGGCCAGACAAACATACATACATACATACATAAAATGCCAAATCGCCCAAGTTGAAACTAGATCTTCGTTCGCTTCGCTCACTCGATCAATAATGGTACAGAACCCTTAGTGCGCGAGTCCGACTCGCACTTGGCCGGTTTTTTTAATATTTTCTATTTCGTATTGGACGCATCATCTCTACAAAAAACCCGGGCTCGTAATACAGAAAAACAGACAGGAAAGAAATGAATACAGCCGTATAACATTACCTTCTTCCTGCCTCGTTTCCTCGGCGGGTCACTATCGCTCCCAGAGCCGCGTTCGCGTCGCTTCTTGCCTTTCCCTTTACGCGCTTCTCCTTCGCCACGCTTCTTTCGATCCTTCTTCTTCTCACGGGGCGCACTGAAACGAAATGTTACTTAGTAGCTGTTTATTTTATGTGCAGTGCCAGTACTCTCAAACGGTGAAGGAAAACATCGTGAGGAAACCGGCATGTTTTAGAACCTAGAAGCTCTAAAAAACCACTTAAAATCCTTTAACCACACTGTTTTGAAAGTGTCACGACAATAAGAAGTGGCTTGGCTGTTACATTTTGAAAACCCCTTTTCTAAGGGGCTATTTTAAGACCCTTTAATTAACTTTTGTACAAAAAATAATTGACATCAAATACACAGGAAAACAAAATTTTGGTGAAGGGAAATATAGGTATTAAATAAAAAAAAAGCGCTGAATTTGTTTCGCAAGAATTTATATGGGACCACTGAAGACTCGTACCAAAAAAAGAGCTATCAATTTATTTTTTTACTGTAAAAGATAGACGAACGTGCATACGACCTGATGGTAAGCGGTCACCGTCGCCCATAGACACCAACTAATTGGTGTAGTAATAGAGTACCTTTTTTGAAGACAATTATGAAAGACAGTTTATAGACATAACAAAACGAAGTCGTTCGACTTACTTTTTTAATATAGATCGCAAAATGACATCCCAAAGGCAAATCCCCAAGCGCGTTAGACATTCCACCAGATCTCTTGGTACTCCATCCACTTGTGCGATGATCATAGGTTTACTTACCCCTCTTCCCTAGGGCGGTCGCTGCCAGAGGGCGAATCTGAGACATACTCATCCCTCCTGCGTCCCCTCCCCTTAGATTTGCCCTCATTGGGCATGTCGGCGAACATGAGAGCGCCTTTGGTCTTCTCCTTGTACTCTTGACGCTTCTGCAGCATCTCCACTGTGCTCTTCGCGGCTTGCTCTTGTTGCTTGCGCCTTTCTTCTTCCTGTGAAATTAAATAGGTTCAGTTCAGCGGATTTACCAGCAGGCTCAGTAGGCTGGAGCCTACTGCGGCATATTTTAGGGGGCGGTAAATTAGTTTTTTTTTAAATATGTATATCTAATTATATTGCTTTATGGTATATTTCTAAGCTAAGAAAAGCATGTTAAGTTTTTCGTCGTTTTTTTTTATACAACTACCTGATGGAACAAGCCCACATGGCTCATTTAATGTTAAGTGGTAACCATCACTTTTAACAAAGCATTGCCTCGTAAGTCACGCACGATAGGAACGTCCCCTACGATGCACTACCCTGCGTCCATCAGCTTGAGGCATACAGATGTTAAGCCTCATGTGCCTGTAATTACACCGGCAACTACACTCTCCAAACCGAAACACAGCAGCTGCTTGGCGGCAGAAAAAGGCGTGGTGGTAGTACTTGCCGACGCCCTTCACAAAGAGCTCTGCTACTCTTGTATTATTACCTGTTGCTTCTTGAACGCCTCTCGCTGCTCCCTCTGGCGGTCTCGCAGCGTGAGCTCCTCGTCGTGTTGCCGTCTCGCTCGCGCCACGTGCCACTGCGCCTGCGAGAGCAGGTCGGCACAAGTGCGCGCTTCAGCCGCGGCCGCCGCGCCGCCCACGCCCCCCACTGCGCCGGTCTCGCCCCCCGCCGTGCTTAGGCGCTGGAAGTATCTGTATAACAAGTGTACTATTAGTAGATGTTGATTTTATGCATTATACATTTGGAGAAGTTGGACAAGACTTGTACAGAATTGGAGCAGAGAGTGTGTATGTGTTGTGTATGTGTTTATTGTGTGTGTGTGAGGGTGTGTGAGTGTGTGTGCGTCCTTGAGCACGGTGGCGGCGCGGCGGCGCAGCGTGAGCGCCGTGTTGTACGCGAGCGCGGGCTCGTGCGTACAGTGTGCATGTGTGGTGTGTATGCGTGCATTACTTGTGCGAGACGGAGAGCTCGTGCACGGCTCGCAGCACCAGCGGCAGGTCGGAGCGCTCGTCCTTGAGCACGGTGGCGGCGCGGCGGCGCAGCGTGAGCGCCGTGTTGTACGCGAGCGCGGGCTCGTGCGTACAGTGTGCATGTGTGGTGTGTATGCGTGCATTACTTGTGCGAGACGGAGAGCTCGTGCACGGCTCGCAGCACCAGCGGCAGGTCGGAGCGCTCGTCCTTGAGCACGGTGGCGGCGCGGCGGCGCAGCGTGAGCGCCGTGTTGTACGCGAGCGCGGGCTCGTGCGTACAGTGTGCATGTGTGGTGTGTATGCGTGCATTACTTGTGCGAGACGGAGAGCTCGTGCACGGCTCGCAGCACCAGCGGCAGGTCGGAGCGCTCGTCCTTGAGCACGGTGGCGGCGCGGCGGCGCAGCGTGAGCGCCGTGTTGTACGCGAGCGCGGGCTCGTGCGTACAGTGTGCATGTGTGGTGTGTATGCGTGCATTACTTGTGCGAGACGGAGAGCTCGTGCACGGCTCGCAGCACCAGCGGCAGGTCGGAGCGCTCGTCCTTGAGCACGGTGGCGGCGCGGCGGCGCAGCGTGAGCGCCGTGTTGTACGCGAGCGCGGGCTCGTGCGTACAGTGTGCATGTGTGGTGTGTATGCGTGCATTACTTGTGCGAGACGGAGAGCTCGTGCACGGCTCGCAGCACCAGCGGCAGGTCGGAGCGCTCGTCCTTGAGCACGGTGGCGGCGCGGCGGCGCAGCGTGAGCGCCGTGTTGTACGCGAGCGCGGGCTCGTGCGTACAGTGTGCATGTGTGGTGTGTATGCGTGCATTACTTGTGCGAGACGGAGAGCTCGTGCACGGCTCGCAGCACCAGCGGCAGGTCGGAGCGCTCGTCCTTGAGCACGGTGGCGGCGCGGCGGCGCAGCGTGAGCGCCGTGTTGTACGCGAGCGCGGGCTCGTGCGTACAGTGTGCATGTGTGGTGTGTATGCGTGCATTACTTGTGCGAGACGGAGAGCTCGTGCACGGCTCGCAGCACCAGCGGCAGGTCGGAGCGCTCGTCCTTGAGCACGGTGGCGGCGCGGCGGCGCAGCGTGAGCGCCGTGTTGTACGCGAGCGCGGGCTCGTGCGTACAGTGTGCATGTGTGGTGTGTATGCGTGCATTACTTGTGCGAGACGGAGAGCTCGTGCACGGCTCGCAGCACCAGCGGCAGGTCGGAGCGCTCGTCCTTGAGCACGGTGGCGGCGCGGCGGCGCAGCGTGAGCGCCGTGTTGTACGCGAGCGCGGGCTCGTGCGTACAGTGTGCATGTGTGGTGTGTATGCGTGCATTACTTGTGCGAGACGGAGAGCTCGTGCACGGCTCGCAGCACCAGCGGCAGGTCGGAGCGCTCGTCCTTGAGCACGGTGGCGGCGCGGCGGCGCAGCGTGAGCGCCGTGTTGTACGCGAGCGCGGGCTCGTGCGTACAGTGTGCATGTGTGGTGTGTATGCGTGCATTACTTGTGCGAGACGGAGAGCTCGTGCACGGCTCGCAGCACCAGCGGCAGGTCGGAGCGCTCGTCCTTGAGCACGGTGGCGGCGCGGCGGCGCAGCGTGAGCGCCGTGTTGTACGCGAGCGCGGGCTCGTGCGTACAGTGTGCATGTGTGGTGTGTATGCGTGCATTACTTGTGCGAGACGGAGAGCTCGTGCACGGCTCGCAGCACCAGCGGCAGGTCGGAGCGCTCGTCCTTGAGCACGGTGGCGGCGCGGCGGCGCAGCGTGAGCGCCGTGTTGTACGCGAGCGCGGGCTCGTGCGGCGCCACGCGGCGCGCCCGCAGCAGCGCGCCGCGCGCCGCGCCCGCGCGTCCCGCCAGCGTGTGCGCGCGCCCCACCCACGTGAGCCACTCCACGTCGTAGTGCATGCGGAACTTGCGGATGCAGTTCTCGTACTGGACACACACACATAATCATAAATCATTTAATTTTATTTGCTTCAATGGTGTAGGTGCATTATAAAAAACAATGTATAAAATCGGTAGCACTCATTCCCCATAGCTGAGATGCAAATTGTAGGCGAATGAATATAATGTATGAATACCCACAATAACATACATATCAGATATTTGATCATCACCATTTTCTTGCCCTTATCCCGTTTCGTGTGGGGTCGGCACGACAGGTTCTTTCTCTCCACTGTCCTCTATCAGTCGCCATTTAGGTAGTCTTATCATCTTTCACGCAATCTATCTTTGCTTGAAGACAAATGGTACATATTTTTTTCTTCAATACAAACACACACACAAACATCTGCCTCACACACACACCACCCTCACCCTCTCACCCACACACAAGCGCAAGTTTTACTGTGAAACCCAGATAAGACTGGCGCTATCACAGCCAAGGATGAGTTTGTGTGGAAAACCCACACAAACACACCCTCACACACATTCACAACATACTTCCTTTATAAGTAATGCATATTTAAAAAAAAAACATAGATCTCATTATTGATAAGTATTTAAATTGAAAACAAGAGCTAATGTACCTCTCGCTTGCACGTTTCGATACGTTGAAAGATATAAAATCACTAAACTCATTTTCGAAAAATCGTAATCAACCATTGTGCAATGCACGCAGTTTAAAAAAATAACATTTTTATCGATGCAAGATTTCATACTCAAAAGTTTGCATAAGTACGAAAAATAGTAAAGCTCTTGGCTTCGCCTGAATATTAGCAAGCAATGTTAGTAAGGTCTTGGGCACAAATCCAGCCGAGCACCAATGAACTTTTATCCTACAGAAAATAATGTGCCAGTCAATGTAATGCCAGTACTCTCAATCGGTGAAGGCAAACATCGTAAAGAAACCAGTTTATATTCCATTTCATTCTCAGGCTTACTACCTGTCTCGATGGAATAACTACTGCAAAATTATGGTGTGTGCGAACTGTAATATTGGGACGAACATCTGACTACCCCCTTTAATTCTCAAGGAATCTTAAGTTGGTCCTTGATACTAAAACTCACCATCTGTATAGCATTGATATACTGCTTCTGTTCCACGTATATATGTGCGATGTTCATCCAAACATCGGGGAAGTCAGCAGTGGCTTCGCGGACTTGGGCGAAGATGTCTCGCGCTTCGTTTACGCAACCCTATGTTACAGAAAATTAAGTTTAAATTATTGAATATAATCAAAATGCTTGAGTCATTCGTTGGTGATGATGATGACTCGTTAAATGTACATTCATAAATGTTACTAGTTGCCGCCCGCGGCTTCGATCGTGTTTGCGACCGTGGCTCTATCTACATGTTTGACACACTACTATCAAGAGCCCTGCTAATTATTAGATAACTGAAGTTACATTCATTTGAATCGACTAGAGATGTCAAATTGCTTAATTGAATTTTATTAGTTCTTATACCTAAACTTACAAGGGGAAATTCTGGAGAAGGTTGTTGGTTCCAAATCCGTTGATTGACAAATTGGATATCGTAAAAAATAAAAATCATAAAATAAAAAATAATATATTATTGTATGACTCAAAAAATATATTTCTTCGCGTCATCCATCAAATAAATAAATAAATATACATTTTCTCTGTTTGTTCCATCAGCAAGTAGATAAAAAAGAAGAGAATATTTTGGGTCTAACCTTATGCGCCAAAACGCATCCAATCCCGTTAGCGCCCCATATATTCTTCGGATCGTTATAGAGCACTTGTTTGTACAACAGTAGAGCTCTCTCTTGATGTCTTTTCTCTCTATCTTTCTCCCTGCACGGTTGGTGGAGAGTTTGCAACCAGACGTTACCTGATAAAAGATAAATTTATTTATGACTAACCTCACAGCTCTAGCTTAGTTTCACATTTTTGTTCTACATTGGTGACCCCGACTTTACACTAAGTAGATATACTTTGTTATCTGTATCATAAATAATAGATTTTGTATTGTTTAAGAACTAGTTTTACTACAGAAGCAAATGCTAATCAGAGTGTCTATTCTGAGACTAAATGAGACTTCTTCTTCTTCTTCACATGACTTCTTAACAGTCCTACTTAGGGGCGCTTATCGTGACAACCGGCTCAAAATATGGCACGCACAGTATACACTTCGGTAAGCGAAACTGAGAATAGAGCAACACCACTCACAAGTGTGAATGAGAGATAACTACTATTGTGAGTGAGAGATAATGATTAGCGGTGCCATTTTAGATTAGTTTCATTGAAACGGGTTTGTTATGGGCTCCTGTATCCGCATTTAGACTCTTATAGCCAACGCAGACTGGCGAATGGGACGGCAGAATAGATCAATTGAATTTAATACTTATCCAATCGAAATAAGGTATATTTCAATGCTCGGTGATCGACCTAGGAGCATCGCAGCGCAGTTTTTTTTGGACAAATATTTAATGAAATTGATAAATTTAAAAGTCCCGTCATAGAATATGATGTATGAATAGTGAAACGAGTTCTACTCACCAAGTGCTATCAGGGAGTACGCATCACTGGTAGTCGAAGGGTTCTGCAATATCCTCTCAAACTTCTTCTGGCCAGGTCCCCACTCCTGCTGCGCTAAATGCAGGTTGCCTAGCAACGACCACGTGTCTGGATGCTCTGTGTTCACCTTCAGAGCTTCCTTGAACCAATCTGACGCTTCGTAGATTTGTCCTTTGTCGCGAGCCATGCATCCAAGCCTGGAAACGTAAGCTGTAAAATAAATAACTAGCTTCTGCGTGCGGTTTCACTCGCTTAGTAGCTTTTGACTGGCCTCCATAGATCAGATGGCAGTACCTCTACCTTCTACGCTGTATTTTGCATAATCAATTCCCACCCAATACAAACATTTATGTAAGATGTTTATTGTGTGTATGGATATTATGTCGGTATTAAAAAACTAATCATTCTATCGGTTATCTGGTTCCTAAAGTCCAAGAAGTCTTAATGAAATGAAGCTGAACCTTTGTAACGCTATTTTCCAAAACTTAGTTGTTTAAGATTATTCATAAATTTTCAAAGGTGCGAGCTAGAAGTACTTTCAAGGTAGACTGCGTTCTTAGTTAGATCTACTACAATAGCAAGGCTAGATATATTTCGTATTTACCTTAAATAACAGTCAATATAATTGGGATGCTCCTTCAAAATGTCCTTGTACAGTTTCTCAGCTTTGTTGTAGACGCACAGCGCTTCGTTCAATCTCGCCAGATTATACATAGTCGTCACTGATATGGAGTTGTAGTATTGAGCGTCCAAGGATTCTGCATCAGCTTTCTCTCTGCAAATGATCATCAAAGTTATCATCTGTTTAGGTATTATATATACATATAATATGTAATTATAGCCGTGTTAAACACTCGCTACAAACTCGGTCATAAATCATCTTAACACTAGTGTTGTGAGTATTTGGCGCGGGCGCATGCACGTTATCGATAAAAAGAATGACTTAGCAAGAGCGCCCGGTGGTTGCGCGGTCGGAGAGGTCATGTATCGACAGTTCTTATCGACTACAATAATCTTGTTTAGGCGCACATCTCTGCGCTTAAACAAGAGGATCGTGCCGTTCTCCTAAGTGCAAGAGAGAGAGCAATATTGCTGGCTCGTTCTGATCATTTATGACCGACTTTGCAGCGAGTGTTTAACGCGACTATAGTATGTTATCATCTTCCTGCCCTTATCCCACGCTAAGTGGGGTCGGGACAACAGGTTTTCTTCTTCCACTCTCGGTGTTCACTTCTTTCTTACTCATGTCATGTCATCTTTCACACAGTCCATCCATCTTTACTTTGGCCTGCCTCTCCTTCTAAAACCATCCACATCCATATCACTCTTCTCGTAGTATGACTTTCTTCCCTCCTCAAGACATGCTCATACCACGCTAACCTATTGCTCCTCAACTTATCCATCACAGGCGCTGCTTTCAACCTTCCTCTAATATACTCATTCCTTATTTTATCCATCCTTGTCACACCGCACATCCATCTCAACATTCGCATTTCGGCTGCATGCACTCATCTTTCATCCGTCCCTTTGGTTGCCCAACACTCAGATCCATACAGTAAGTTTTTGTTTTACATGCAGATGTCCCACCTAATGTTGAGAGAGTATAATCAAGTCTAAAAGTAGTACTAGCCAGTTTATAAAATCTTACCGTTGCAAGGCCTGTTCTAGATAGCTCTTAGCGTCGGTCAAATTGCCCAATCGGTAATGAAGGGCCGCGACATTGTTTAGGATCTCGGCGGGAATGTCCGCATCTACTTTTTCCTTGAGAATTTTCATCGCTGTGGTGTACGCGTTTAGGGATCCCTGGAAAAATATCGAGTTTAAAATGAAGTAAAAGTAATGATAAACTGAAGAATTGTAAAATGTGCATTCCACGGTACGGTCCACGGTACATAAGCGTGGATACGAAAAAAAAAAATATATATAAATATTAAAATACTTTAAAAAAAAAAAATGTATAAAGACTAGCTATTTTTATAATTTTTGAGTAGTGCATGGCCCTGACATTGTCAATATTCAATATTTGGGCTCATCAAAGCTGATGAGCCCAATATTGACAATGTCACAATGTCTTGCCCGCTTGGGCAAGCCAATACAACCAAACCAGCCATTCTACACTGAATGAAGTATTTATACCTATTTATTATTTAGAGAACTGAGGGGGTGTCCAGTCCACTGTGCCTAGGGATCACAGTCTTAAGGCTATTTAATTTTTAAATTATGTTTATAAAATTTAACCTAGCCGGTACCTGCTCTACCACTTATTTGTAATTTTCATTTGGTAAAAAAAATGAAAATGTTTACCTGCAAGTCATTTTGTTCCAATATCTGGGCCAGCTCAATCCAAGCCTCGACATCATCAGGAAATTGTTCAGTGACTTTCTTCAAGTGTTGCCGCGCAATATCCCTCTTGGACTGCGACGTGGAGTTCGCGTAGAGAGAGCCTAATATCTTCATCGTTTCGTAGTTGCCTGGTTGCGCTTTCAGAACTTTCTCGAAGCATTGTGCAGCCTATAAAGTTAATTGGTGTATATCAAATATTGAGTATCAAAGTTCTGCAAAGCTACTTTAAAACATAGCGATCCCAATCGAGGCACAATAGGAAATCTGTTGTAAGTTTTTGTTTGTTTTTATACTTCCCTGTTAGTTAATTAAATAGCAGAGCTATTGCTCATTGGTTTAGGAGGTGGGCGTTGAGATTGCATCACAGTTTATAACTTTCGCAGTTTCATCGTTATTTTGAAACTTTGTCCTGAATAAATACTACTGATAACTGATTACTGTTGTGTCGGGAAACGCCGCAGCTCTTGGGGTTAAGGAATTTCTCAGTGGTACCTTGTGAGCTAGACTCAAAACTCTTCGTCTGCTTAGCCGGTTAGATTCTCAGTATTTTCTTGATAGAAAACAGTGTTCAAAAAATGATAACCATGATACATCTATCAGAGCCCGCAGATGTAGAAAAAGTAAGCACATGCAAACATGATGGCTTGGTACCTTGGTGGTCATATTTAAAAGAATGGCTCATGTTCTGTCCTGGCAGCTACACTTACGTTCTCAGTATCTCCTCTATAGATATACATCTGTCCCAATCCATAGTGCGGTAGAACAAAGTTGGCTGGCGCAAACTGTGTGGCTTGGTAGTAATACTGGAAGGCTTGATCGCAATCTCCCTGCGCGTGGAACGAACGGGCAAGATGGTGGCAACTTTCTGCGCGCATCGCCTCGTTTTCCGTGTTGTGGAACGCATGAAGAGCTAAATGTTGTACTTTGTTGTAATCCTGGAGAAGTTAAAATATGTATTTTAAATTTGAAAACTGCAACAGCATCTTTCTCGTTGTCTTTTTGACAAACAAGCTTAATAAGTAGTAAAAATAGCACATCTAAACTAAATAGCGCAACAAAAAAAATTATACAATAGCTAAATTGATTCCAAAACTTGGTTAGACCAAATGGTCAATTTCATCCCCATAATGTAGCCTTAAAGAGTCTAAAAACAGAAGCCCAAGCCCATATAAGGTCAATTAATTTCATATTTAATTGATCGAGTGAGCGAAGCGAACGAAGATCTTAGTTTCAACTTGGGCGATTTGGCATTTTATGTATGTATGTATGTATGTATGTATGTATGTTTGTCTGGCGATAACTTTAGAACCGTTGATTCGATCTGCATGAAATTTGATATGTCGGTAGCTTGTACTTGAGAAATTTACTGGTAAGTATATGAGTAAAATCGGATGAAGGGTTTTTGAGATATGGGGTTTTTTAAGAGGGCAAAAATAAAAAAAGTTACATAAAAAAATCAAGTTACATGTCATATGAAAGAGCTTTGTTTGGACATTCCAAAACAATTATTACTTTTTTTTTGGGACGCTCGGTTTTTGAGATATAACAAAAAAAGTTAAATTAAGATAACCAGCGATCCAAGAGCTCCCATCTCTAAGAGTTTCGTTGACATCAAGGTTTTTCTACTGGTCGGCCAGTTTCTTTGCTTTTTCTTATTTTTTTTTCTTGAAATAAATTAAGGAGGTACTCAGTTCTCATAAAATGGTGACGACGACCAGGTCTGATGATGGAGCCAAGGTCTGTTCAACGGAACTCTTCAATAAATAGGCCAATAGAGTTGAAACTTGGTTACCATACCAAGTTAGTAGGCGGTAGTCAGAAAAAAGTCCAAAGATAATGTTTGGACTTGCCTCTGACTACTACCTACTCAAAGTTTTGATGCGTTCGTCGGGTCGCATCACGAGATCTCAGTTCGGGACGAACTACTAGTTAATTTCATTGTCAGGATTGCAGGAAGTCAGTTGGTGGAGAGGGCTCAGAATCGTTCTTTCTGGAAATGTATAGGGGAGGCCTATGTCCAGCAGTGGACTTCTTTAGGCTGATGATGAGTATTACCTTTTTGAAGAAGAAATGGTTAGCCAAATGATTTAAAACCATAGGATTTTTGGGGTCAATAGCATAGGCTTTTGACAGCATGATTACAGCCATCTTGTTAGATTCATTCTCTTGTAGGTTCAGCTTTAGGATGGAGAGCCCCACTAGGGCGCCAACACACTGTGCGTCCAGCTGTAGTGCTCTTTCAAACGCCATTCTATAAATATTAATTGCAATTTATAATAGTATTTTAAGAGTAGTAGAGCTCTATGTGTGTGGCTAGCTCAGTGAAGTACTGCATGCCTATTCTGTGGACCAGTAGGGTTGCTGTGCTTCGGTTTGAAGGGTGTGGTTGCTGGTGACAATGAGCACATGATGCTTACCATCTGTGTGCCTAAAGTTGATAAACATTGGGCAGTGCATTGTAGGGCATGTTTAAATCATACCCTACTTGCAGGGCTACTTTACAGGTGATGATTACCACTTAACATCAGGTGGGCCATCTGCTTATTTCATCACCAACTAATATGTATAATAAATAAAATATATTCTTCAAATGTCCGTATGGCACAAACTCATACACTTTGTATGCAGGGGTATGTAACTGAATCAAGTCCATCTATTACCTTGCTTTCTCCTGATTATTCAACTTCATAAAACAATGTCCCATGCCCAAGCGCAATGCAGCCGGACTATCAGGATTTGTTCTCAAAGCCTTCTTATAGAAAGCTAGCGCTCCTCTGTAGTCTTTACGATTGAATGCAATGCATGCCTTGCCCAATAATGAAGGGACATTGTTTGGTGACTGGTTCAGGACAAAGTTGAACTGGGCATCAGCCTGCTCCATTTTATCACCTTCGAGAAGGCAGAAGTATGCTCGGCCAAGTAGATGATTCTAAAATGATCAACACATGTTATTTACTATTCCTTCGAAAGAGCTGTGGAAATTGTTATTTAATCAAATAAAATTTAAGGATTAAGCTTTTGAATAAAGTTTTGTAAAATTATGAGTGACAGTCTGCAAAACTATTTAATTTCAATTAAATCATAAAATTATATTAATAAAATGTGTTATATTTACCTGATCATACATAATGATCTTGTCAGCCATTGTGTAGAGGAGTGTTGCTTTAGTGAATAACTCTTTTTTCTTATCTTTAGTCTTCTCTTTGTTGGCCTCCTGCACATAGTATGCGGCCAACATGTCGAGGGCTCGCATTTGATCTCGTTCAAAGTCCCTGTATTCAATGTTAGCATCCGCTCGGGATGATTCCAATATTTTAAGAAAGTCATCTATTTTTTTTTGTTTATAATATGCAAGCTGAAAGTGAAAAAATTATGATAAGTAATGTAAGTTATTGCTGACACATCTCCATCACATAGTGAAGCTATCAAAAGTCATATCTATTGCTGCATAATGTATGTATATGTATGAGTAAGTAAACTCTTTAATTTGACCCATACTGGGAATCCTTTTAGCCATTATGTGTGAGTGAGAACGAAATTGGAAACACTTACCCCACACATTTTGCATTTATAATATTAAGTAGGAAACTTGATTATATAAAACACACTAAATACATCATCGCCATTTCTTCACTTCATAGCGTAATAAATAAAATATGTAGAAAGTATGTGGGCGATATAAATTGAATCATCAGAATTGTATTACAGTTGCACTTTTTGGTTGTAATTACGATAATAGTGATGAATATGTGTAGGTAATAGAATCTAGTAGTAGGTACTGAAGAACAGAAGTTTTGAGGTTATATTTACTTACAGCTACATTGATCCAGACACTTAATTGTGAGCGTTCCTGCTGCAATATACTAAGAACCTCTTCGCCAGAGGGTAACTGTTCAGGATCTAGCTCGATCACCTAAAGAAATACATTACATTTATTTTTATTCTAGGTCATGTAAGACATTAGAACACACGAAATAAAAGTTCATGTTTTTCATACTTCATCGGTGGTCATCAAAGGAATTTCGAGCGACATTTTGACCCTGTTTTCGGTAGCACTATTTATAATATCACTTAATCACATCATCACATGAACCTAGTTAAAAATTAGGTTCACTTTCTAACATATCAATCAAAACAACACAACATACTCAAGTCAAAACAGAAAGAACGTAGGGAGGGATGTTAAAAAATAATCGATTTTTATTTTAATCGATTATTATTTTCTTATAATCAATTTTTTATCATCGATTTTTATAGTTATATTAATAGATTTTTAATAAATCGATTATATAAATTACGTGTTATGTTTTTTTTTAATTATAATTATATTTTAGTTTTTGAGACAATAATTTTATAATTTTGTTGGGATGCTCATCATTTCATTTTTATTATAATAAATAAAACGTTTAGTAGTACTAAAATTTGTATCAATAATGCTATTTGGTTTCCTAATTCCTTACCTTGAAATTAGATTTCAGAGATCAGAGATCCTAGCCTAACAGACTGTGACTGTGGTGCTCCAACACAGTCTATGCAGCACTTGCTAGTGTGCCCCTCGTGCCCAAATACCTGTACGAGGGAAGACCTCAATGCAGCCACAGGTAGAGCTATTGAGGTAGCCACATATTTAGCGAAAATTATTTAAGCATCGACACGATAAGAAGAAGAAGAAGACCTTGAAATTAAAAAGGAACATTGCCTTTGATTGTTAGTTTAGAATTGGTTATTTTTTTACATATAATTTTATTTTTAATCTGATAAATTGTTAATTATGAATCTCTTAGGTTTATTATTGGAATATGAAAAGCATGTTCTTTTATACAACGTGTTGATGAAGTTATGTAGGGAAACAAAGAGCGTGTATTTAGACCAAGCACTGGAATACTTTGACGTGTGCAACGGTTGAATACATCGTTTTCGAAATTCCCATAGAAAAGTAAAATTAATATTTTCTCAGAAATTTGCAACAGCCCTGTCTGTGTACGTGTCAAGGTCACACGCACGCGCGCTTCTATCTAGGAAAGAGAAAAACAACGATAACCTACGAGATAATTTGAAATACTTACCTTTCGGTAGGTAGGTAGGTACGCCGCCAATCCCCTGACACGATATTTTTACTGGTTCCTATGGATTTTGTCATTATTTACTGGCTATAATAACACTGGATAAAACTGGATTTTGGTAAGTTTGCGAGATTTCGCACGACACAGGCTTCAAACTTCACACTAAACCATTACCTCGTAGGCACTGCTCATACACACACTGACTGACGACGGCTTTTTACATAACAATCACCATTTTATCACGTTTGACGACATTTTCTCAACAAAACAATGTACAACAACGCATGTAAACACAAACAGGGTGACCATCTCAAAAGTGGCGGTTCTACCACACACCTGCCAAAAAATCTGTCAAAATCTACCAAGCTTGACGATAAAAATACCAAAAATATGACTTCATACCATCTCCTTCGTGGCTACGGAATAAATTAAATACCTACATTACATTCAGTTACTATCTTTTGATCGTTTGTAACGGTTTGCAGTTATCTAAAACGAGATAGAAGTTGTTTAGAAACCAAATCAATAAAGGTAAAAAAGAATAAGAAGTTTCCAGTTCGGTAAAAAATAAATAAATTATAAATATTATTTCATTAAAAATTCAAACTAATAAGATTTTTCTTGAAATATTTAAAATCTGCCAAATGGCAGAAATCTGTCACAAATGGTAACACTGATCGGCGGCCGTCGGCCGTCCTGATTGGAAATGCGTTTTTAAATGCAACCAATGACAGACAGGTTAGTCAAAGATTAAATAGGACAGACTAGACACTTCCCAAAATTGCAGTTGAATAATTTTGTCGTGTCAATGAACCATGGTGGTAAAGTAACATGTTACAATTTAAAGAACTATGAATATCATAAACATTGCTTTACGACATCTAGTAATTAAACAAAAATAAATATTCTATTAAATATTGAGTACGTAGCCACGTAGGTACCTAGTTACTGAATAGGTATTAGTACCAAAGATCTCAGAGAATGTTTACCGTGACTAGGGATTACAGTCGCGAAAATATTTCTTTTACATACCAAGATCTTTAAAAACAGCAACATCATTATTAGGTAGGCACATTACTAGGTAATTGGTGGCAGTTCTGTTACCTATTTTATCTAAGGTTAACAACTAGAGGTCAAAGAACAGCTGTAAATAGGGCTGCCTCATGATGCGTTTAGATTCATTTTAGATAAAAGTTTAAGAGGCATTTCATGAATGAAAAACTTTGAAATTTTAAAAGTCGTAGAACAAAAGTTGTTCGTTATGACCGGTAGAATATCCTGCTTTCGGATCCCTACAATTCTTAATAAACACGTTGTATAATACAAAAAAAATCGTTTTTTTCGCAGAAATCGATTATTTATTATTAAAATCGATTTTTGACAAATCGATTAATCTTGAATTTAATCGATTCTTTTCCACTAATATCACATCCCTAAACGAACGTCAAGACGCCAGCCAACGCCAGCCAACCAATGTTGCCAGATTATACTTCAAAATTTCACCAATATTTTAATTTCTTTTTCACCAAAATGATAATAAAAGTCAATTATTAGTAAAGTTAATGAGACACATACATTCTTAACAACCACCGTAATTTTTGATCGCTGAGAGCATAGACTTAGAAAACTCCTTTGCTGTGGGTTGGGTTTTTAATCTATTATATTATTTATAATAAATCTATTTTTTAATAATATTAGAATTTGTAATCGAAATTGCGGGCTACACTGCAAAGGCCATACAATTAAGAAGAAGAAGAAGAGGTCTGACGGTGACCTTCATGGAGGTACTATAAACGTGACCATAAATCAAGTATTATAAATCTATGGACGGTGACTGACTGTCACAGTCAGTGTGACCATTTGTTGTAGATTTCTGCCATTTTGGCGTAATTGGCTCCTAAATTTTACCTGTGGCAGTATTATGGTGACGATTTACAAAGTGGCAGATGAAAATTAAATAATCTTTAAACTTTAATTTATTTTTCATTTTTCCAAACTGGAAACTTCTGTTTCATGACCTGATTACCAGATTATGGGAATTTCCGCTTATTCTGTATTTACACAGATAAGTATGTATATCGTATGAACTATGAACGGGTGCCTATAAGAATTAAGAAATAAGATTATTTTATGGATTATGTATTAGTTAGGGTTCTTAGTTATTCTTTTCACCTATATCTCGTCTTAGCTATCTGCAAACCGTTACAAATGATCTAAAGATAGCAACTGGATGTAATGTATTTTATTTATTCCGTAGCGACGAAGGTTTTAGTATGAAGTCATATTTTTGGCATTTTTAACGTCAAGCTTGGCTGATTTTTTGGCCAGTTTGTGGCAGATAGAACCGCCACTTTTGAGATGGTCACACTGATCACAGTTTTATTTATATTTAAAATTTTAAAAGTTTATTTATTCTTGCTGTGCGCTGCGGTACAATACAATACAAGCCTACATGGATGGTCTACTTAAACATATAGATAGATAGAGTACCTACATAGTACATACCTTAACAAGTCAGTTGTAGTGGAACTGTGGCACATTTTTGGAGAATTTGCAGATCTAGGAACAGTTTCCTTCCAGATCATCATCATCTGCAGCCCGACTTAACCTACTGCTGGGTATAGGCCTCTGCTCGTCTTGAGTAATAATGTTCTGTGCCTCTGCTAGATGACAGGGGCAAATTTGCAATTTCACAATGAGCGGTCATTCTTCAGAAATGAAAAAGAACAGAGTAACCTTCAAAAAGTCGAAAGAAAACCAAAACATCAGAGAAGTGCTGAAAGACTTGTATTCACAAATAGTTGAAAAAGATAATAGGACTTCAAAAAATATAGAACAAGCTCTAGTATCCCTGTCTAAATACCCTTTGACAATCAACTCTGGAGAAGAATGCTTCATATTACAAGGATTCAATAAAACCCTGTGTAGGTTTGTCGACAGTAAAATATTTCAAAAGAACTCTGCATTGACGTTTGCCAATGAAATATCTAGATCTCCCTCACCAGAGTTAAATAGCAATAAGGATATTGATATTACTTCAGATGATAATACTTCAGACCAAATAAACTCAAAATCATTAGATTTAAATTCAAAAAATGTTATCAACAACAAAATAATGGGTTATGACAATTCATTCGGCAATAAAATTGATGCAGTCCTTATTGCACTGTATCAACAGAAACTAGAATTCCCAGACAGGCCGACTCTGAGTTTAAAACAGATGATGTTAAAAGCACAAATGTACTGCGATGAGATCATAACCGATTGGAGTTTTATTAAGATCATAGAACGTAAAAAGATATATATAAAATCTGAGCTGCAAGACGACATCAAGTTATATTCCCTAGAAAATTTCGGACAACGTTCGGTGGAGGCTATGATAAGAGGACCAACATCTAACAGTAATGGACCTTTTCATTGGTTTGATAAGAATGCTGATTATGATTACAGGAAGTATTTGCACAATAACTTCCCAGAGCTGACTCCACCGCCGGTTCTAAATCTATTGAACAAAGTGCAAAATGATTATCCTATGTTCATTGATATGCCACCTGGGTCATTTGATATTGTTATGGTTATTGATAAAAATGAACCTGAAATGTGAGTATTACTTTATACAAGCTTTAATTTAACTTGCAATTAATGTATGTAAATACGTTTGTTTGGGAATGAATTTTGAAGCAGATGTTTTCAATGGACTGAGCTGAAATTTTGTAGGTATACACGCTTCGTTTGGATGAAAAGGTTAGCTGTACATTTAAGTAAAAACTTGTTTTTAAAAAAGGTTTTTAATTTTTGCTCAATATATGTCAGCAATCTGTCTCATTATTTTAAGCATGTTTGGTACTGGAGTTTGTAACTCTCTTGTTGTGTCACTAGTTTTTGTGAAAAGATTTTAAGAGCGCCCCAATAGGCTCCTTTTGAGCACTTGACACATGTTATAGAAGTTTTTAGATTCCACAATATGGTGGTTTCCTCACGATGTTTTCCTTCACCTTTTGAGAGTACTGGCATTGTGCACATAAATTTTTAATCAGGAAAACTCATTAGTGCACAACCAGTTTCGAACCCACGACCTTAGGATCGAAGGCGGGGCCGCTACCACTAGACCACCAGTGCTCTCAGTTTGTAACTAACACAACTTATATCCTAATAATATAAACATGACCGGGAACTAGCCATGGGTAACTCACTCAAAAAACATGATCTGCAGCGCATCAGCTCATTTACAGTCTCGAGCCGGAGCCGAACCGCGGTTCAAACGGCTCAGAATTTCAGGACCAATTTATTTTCATGGTACCTTCAAAGACTCCAAGCAAGCACCGATAAGACTTGGCAAAAGGACTAGGCGCCAAAACAAAAAAATACTACAATAAAAACAATTTTGTAGAAAATTAAACAGGAAAAAATCCGTGAATTTGTATGTTAGCAATAACTAATAAATATTGCTAACAATGAACGACGGAATGAAAAAAAACTAAAGTAAAAGTTCTACTATTCAAAATGAACTTTACTTGATTAAACGATAAAACGGAAAATATTTATGCAAATTATGATGAGCCTAGAACGCAAAATATCCTTAAATATGTATGCTAAAACGCGAGGGCACCCACGGGCTGTTGCTAAAACAACTCAAGTTAATAATTCAAATTCGTAACCCATACCATTTAAAAACATGCTTTTCTAAAAAGAACCATAATCCTTCAATTCATCCTAACTCCACTCACTCACCCGCGCAGATATTACTTCAAACGATTCAACGGTTCGAGTACGTAGTAAACCTCCCAATGAATCAAAATAAATATTCTACTCAAACGGTTCAGGGTTCTGTTTATCATAAAACCAATCTTTGAACCGTTTGAGTTGTGTATCACATTTTATGAGTAGACCTGAGAACCGCTCCACAGATGAGCGGCTCCAAAAATGCAGCATTGGAAATTAGATCTTATTATCTAGACGAAACAATTCAAATTCATTTAGCAAAATTTTTGATCTGGATATCTTTTTTCTAATGTAGACCCTATCAACCTAGGAATAAAATTTATATTAGGCTGGCATGAGAGCTGTTGAGCTGCTACAAAAGAAATAGAGCCGGTACTGACGGCTCATTACGGTATGAGCCGCTCCAGACGCGTACGTCCGACTACTTCTACCCACGGCTACCGGGAACAGGTTTGAAAAAATTAATGATACCAATAAAGAGAAATAAAATGCACAATATAACCCCCACCACCATAAGCCTCCACCATGAATTAGAATTAGAGTAAAGAGACAACACCATCAATATGAATGTTAGCAATAACTGCTACCTTGCGACAAAAGCCGCGGGCTGCAGCTAATATCCTGTGCCCTCAATTACCCTGTGGGTTCAATTCTCTCATAGAACGAAAATTTGTGTTAATCTTTGTTCTGTTTTTGGGTGTCATAATGTAGGTGTCAAAGTGATCCTTGTCAATTAAATCAAATCTGTCTTTATTCAGTACAATCATACTGAAGACCATTCAACTGAACAAAGACTGCATGCCTCAAGTCGATGGATGCAGGGCAGTGCATTATAGGGCATGTTCATATTGTGCGTGACTTGCGAGGCAATGCTTTGTTATAGGTGATGGCATAGATAAGAGAATACTAGGTGATGGTTAACCACTTAACATCAGGTGGGACATCTACGAGTACCTACTTGTGCACAGGTAGTAGGTATAAAATAAACTCTTCGACAAGCAGTGCTACTACTAAAACATGATAGAATGAAATATATCTGTTGCTATTTTTCCAGACTCAGCCAGAAGTGCCCGGGTCTGAACTGTGAAACAAGATCCCTTAAAGTAGGCGATGTTATTTGGTTGGCTCGCAGCAAAACAAACAGTCAGGAGTTAGTACTGCCTTATATTCTAGAAAGAAAAAGAATGGACGACTTCGCAGCCAGCATAAAGGATGGGAGGTTTCATGAACAAAAGTTCAGACTAAGGAAATGTGGGTTAAAAAATGTGATCTACCTAATTGAGGACTATCAGGGTAACAAACATTGCGGTTTGCCGATGGCGACATTGAACCAGGCAAGGGTCAACACTCGGGTTCAAGATGGATTCCTAGTGCATCACACCAGCTCGACGAAGGATACAAAAATATTTCTGAACATGATGACCTTTAAACTGACCAGTGAACTGGAGGTAGGTTTTTGATATAGCTAGGTAGTTGTTGCCAAATAAGGAAGCAATAGAAGTCATTCACCGACCTAGACGACTGGTACTACGAGATTCTAGCGATACTTGTCTTGCGATAGGTTTGTATGGTGAGCGTCAGAATTAGCGATAACATAATAACATTTTGGGACATTGTGGTGAAGTTTGGTAAATGACTTCTAATGGCAGCTTAATTGGCAGCATCACCTTAATTGTCAATTTATTCGTAAGCGCCATCATGATCATCGTCCTGAGACGTCCACTGCTGGACATAAGCTTCCCCTGCACATTTCCGGAAAGAACTATTTTGAGCCCTCTCCAACGACAGTGTCCACAACATGGTTCAAGTACAGACAAAGATTCATGCGACCGGATTCAAACATTACCTACCTATACCACAAGTGCTCAGAAACTATGTTGTTCCAAAAAGGCGTGATTCAGCTCTATGCATGACCTTTGAACCTTTGCCTACGCCTCAATAAGTTCGGTTATCACCACATTGGAGCTTTATATGATATTACCTATTTTGTAAAAAGGATCATACAAAAGTAGTAACGGTCGGAACCAAGGTGGTTTGTTGCCTGTACTTCTAGGCTTGGTCGCACGACCTGGAAACTGGCACCTGTTTTAAAAATTATCCTTTTCATCCAGCTGAATAAATTCCTGACTTTAACTATACTTATTTAGGGATTGTTTAATGTTATCCTACATTTCAAAATGAGAAAAAAAACATGATAATGTTTGGTGAGAAACGTACGAGTAATGTTCCTCGAAAACTGAACCACGACTTTCATCCCCAGTCATGGTAGATATCCTCTCAGATCTCCTAGTACCAAGTAGGTACTATCAACTTAAGATTATTTGAGGATATCTAAGGGGGTTAGTCAGAGGTACGTCCAAATATTACACTTGGCACACACCACATTTTGCAGAAGTTTGTATTCCATTCGTGAAAGGTTGCAAGCCCATCGCCGCATCTTCTTAAGTAAACCAATATTTTCTATAATTTCAGGGTGTACATCTACGAGGCAGAAACATGGACTCGGGCGGCCAAGAGCTCATGACCTTCGAATACTTCAACATGTCTTCCTCAAAGACGAAGCCGTTGACCGTCAAGAGTCTCTTCATCAAAATGCTGCTTCAGCTAAAAGGTATCTCCGTTGAAAAAGCCTTGGCTATAACCAGTTTATATAATTCGCCATTGGCGCTAATGGAGGCTTGTGATCAGTGTGAACGTAGAGATGCTGAGCGTTTGCTGGCGAATTTGAAGCTTAATGTCTTAACGCCGCAGGTTTCGCCCGCAATGAGTAAAATATTATATATGTTGTTTGGTACTACTACCACAGAGTAAATAATACACGCTACTACTACCCGACTACTTAGCTAAGAGTTGCTACAAAGAGTCCCGCTGCGTAGGTTCGATCCCCAACGAGAACAAACATTTGCGTGATGAACATAGATGTTTGTTCTCTGATAAGTATAATTTAATGATAAGTATATATTTTACAAAAAAAAATATAGGTTGGTTAGGTACATTATTAAATCAGCTATCTGGTTCCCATATTAAGCTTTGGCTTAGTTTGGGGCTAAATAGTGCTGTGTGGAAAGTCGAACAATATTTCGATAAATAAGTCGAAATTATTTTATTTCGAGCACGTAAGCCACCAAATCGCAATCGCAGAGGACTTAGTACCTAAAATGATCTCATCTTAATCTTAAATGAATGTATACCTAAGTATAATTAAACCTTTATAATTCTGTAAAATTGGATAAATTAGTAAGCTGTAAGGAATGGTACCTAACGCTCTATTCGTCAGATAAAAATAGTTCCTTCTCTACTTTAGACTCGGAAAAAACTTGCATATATTATTTTTATTTGACGGCTAGCGTGAAACAGAGTAGGTATATAATATTAAAATAAATAAACGTCTACATAATCGATTGTTTAAGAGGCTGAGAACCGTCAAACAACTTCTCGCTCGCACATTTCAACGTGTTTTAAGATATCACTGAAGTTTGTAATGAAAATTCGCAAAAAACTTCAGAGAATAAAATTACAAAGGTCAGCAACAAATTACCTATATCTTCACTAATGTTAAAATGTGCGAGCGGGAAGTTATTTGACGGTTGTCTGCGTCTTAAGAAAGTGTTGGTCTAGTAGGTAAGTAAATATTTTTTTATCAAGTGAGTAAAGTTGCAAGCAAATATTGTTATAAAATTGGTCTTATGAACCTAAATGTATAGAGACAATGCAAATTGTGTACATTGGTCTTGTTTTGATAAAAATTGTTGTGATCGTTGTTAAATATTTAATAAAAAATTGAATTTTTAATTGTTAGGATAAATGACCCAGCTAGAATCAATTAATACAATATTGTACAGTCGGCTGCTCCAAATGATAGAGGAGAGTGGAAGAAGAAAACCTGTTGTGCCGACACCACTTAGCGTAGGATAAGGGCAGGAAGATGATGACAGTCGGCTGCTCCAGAATGTATTCGTGCCACTTGTAATGGATATTTACAGTGCGACTAACTAACGTTTACGTATTGTACCTATACCTACATTTTACTGCAGCTGACTGTACCTAGGAACATGCAAAAAATATTAAATACCTACAATATCTCTCCAAACCTATACTTAGGTACGGTTAGTACTAAAAACCAGACGATGTAAAGTGGCTTTAATTCATAAACAGTAAACGCCAAGATGGTTGGTTTGAAAATAAATGGTCTATCACAAAAAAATAGACATGAGTCGGATATATCAAAACGTAACTTATATCGGATATGGGTTAGATATCATACCATATCGATATTCATATCAACATATCCGATATCATAAAAACTATTCAAACCCTCAACTGTTACGTATTAAAGACACGAACAAAACGAAAACTTCACAAACCAAACGATATGAAACAAACACCAATTGATATTCGCTACCTCCCTTTCTAAGAATGAATTGTTTTACTGGTAAAAAAGAGATGAAGCGAATATGACGTAACCATAGCCAAATAGTTTGCGTTTGTCGTTTCGTTGTTAGTTTGCCATAACTAAATATCATGTTAACGTTTGCAACCCAAACGACTGATATCGATATCAGAAAACCGTTTTCTATATCGATATGCAAACTGTATATCGGTTAGATAACCGTTTGCGGGAAAAAACGAAAACGCCCATGTCTACAAAAAAATACAATTATGACCTAATTGCATTTTATGCCTTGTTTGAACAGGTTACTTTTAAAGTAGTTTGAGATTGCCGTTTCGTGTAGCGTAAAGTAATTAGGTAGGTAAATCGAATTTATACGTCGTATTCTTCATGCATGTGTAATGTCTCAAGTTGATGGACGCAGGGCAGTCAGCGTAATTTGCGAGGCAATGCTTTGCTATAGGTGATGCCACTTCACATCAGGTGGGCCATCAGCATAAAAATAACTTTTAAATAAATTCAAATGGTATTTATTCAATAAAATCACAATGATCACTTTGAAACGTCTTAAAGCTAGGTGACTCTAGTAGTTCCACCAAAGCCTAGAAGAGCCGATTAGGTCGGCTAGCTAAAAGCTTGATCAAACCTATCAGATGTCAAGTCACTTGCTATCTCCATTTAATTTGATGTAATAGCTGAAACAGCAAGTGACTTGACATCCGATTACGTTTGATAGCTTTCAGAAACCGGCCGTTAGTCTTTTTTACCAATGCCATAGCTACGCGCGGGTGAATATTCTGAAGCTAGATATACCTGCTACTTACGAGGTTGAAGCCATTATATTGGTTTTTGTGTTGGTCTAGAGATACCTTATTAGAAAATTATTTATATCTGGTATCTGAAATGCTTTTTTTCAAAGTTTCTTGCATCTAGTATTTCAGATACTTTGTATAGGGTATCTTATACATCACTGGTTATATGTCCAAAGATCTCAACAAGTTTCCCGTAATCGTAATCGTAGATAATATAAGGTTGCCTGGAAGAAATCGCTTTTACAGCCGCCCATTGTACATTATTATGTTAGTAGTAGTAGTACTAGATTTATGATGTTTCCTCTATCTATCTGATATAAAAATAAATCAAATCAAATCAAATATATATATATTTATTTTGAACATAAAACATGTGACAATAAACAATGGAAACGTTGACAGCTGCAAAAGTTAAAAACTGAGTAGCAGTGTCAGCGCCCTCCTCCAGAGCATAAGAAAAATATGTTCATTATTTACATGTTATACAAAAAACACCAAAAAACTAAATACAATTAGATACTATAAATATATATATATCGACTAAGAAATAGAAGTTACAATATGAAAGACCTAGCGAATAAATAAATTAACCTATTCAAAAGAATACATAATTTAAAGGAGCTTCTAAATACTGTGATGTGAGTTTGTGTCAGGTATGTGTAGTGTGTGGATGTGTGTATGTTACTGAGAGTTCTCCTGATTACACAAGTCTCTTAAGAGCCAGGGTTTCACAGGAGAACTCTCTTAGTGTATTTGAGGGTGTGTGTGGGTGAGTTTGAGTTTGAGAATTTGTGGGGGTGTATTGGGTGTTTGTTTGTGTATGAGAGAATGCCAATAGCAAGAGAGGGAAGGGGGGAGAATTCATACGTTGTATCTGTTAACTTAAGGAGATTAGAAGCTTTTCAGTTTCTTCGTAGGAAAGGGTTCGGAGCCATATGTGGCATATAAGTTTACATTTGTGAAGGGTTAAGGGGTAAATGTTAATTTCCTTGTTGACTTTATTGTACAAGGAGGGACTCAAGTACAAGAAATGTCTGGCAGCTACAGCAGTCCGGCAGGGCTCTGTTCCACAAACTTTGTCAGAGCGGCGCTTTTCTACGGTCATATTGGGGGCATATGTAAGTTGTGAGTGTTTCCGTAAGAGTGCAGCTTGGATGAATAGTTGCCGTACCGTTAAAACGTCACAAATTGAATAGAGGGTGGCTGTAGGAAAGCGCCTCGGGTTGGAAGTCATAACTTTTAAAACGGCTCTCTGCGTCCTTTCCAGCCTCATCATATGCGTTTTTGTAGAGCCTCCCCATGCGGTTATACAATAAGTAATAACTGATTGCGAAAGCGCATAATATACCATTTTAAGGCAGTGGAGATCAGCACTATGTCGCAGCGTCTTAAATATAAACATTAATTTTCTTATCCTTGAAACTGTGCATTCAATATGTGGCGTCCATGACAAGTATCTGTCTAGCCAGACACCTAAATATTTTAAAGAGTGTGCACGCTCTAGCTTGGGACAAAGGCAAGGTATCGAAGACGAATTACATGTGTGGGCAAGAAGGGAGAGTGAGGTGGGAGGTTGGGTTCTGATTGATGGAGAAAATGTTATAAACTTGGTTTTGGATGAATTTAGAGTGAGAAGATTTTGTGAGAGCCATACTAGGGTTGAGTTTAGGGCAGTCTCTGCGTGTGAACTTGCTTCCTCCCAGCTGCGACCACTAACAAGGAGGGCTGTGTCATCTGCATAAGTGAATATATTGCAATTGGGGATAGATAAGTTACACAAGTCGTTGATGTATACGAGAAAGAGTGTAGGCCCAAGGACACTTCCCTGCGGGACGCCAAAGCTGACCATCTCCTCATCGCTAGCCTCATTGTCAATAAGGACTATCTGACGACGGTCACAAAGGTAGCTCTGGAAAAGGTTTTTGACGTGGCCTCTAATACCAATATGAGTAAGTTTGTCCACAAGGATAGGGACCGAGACAGTGTCAAATGCCTTTGATAAGTCAAGGAATATACCGATGGTCTTTAGTTTTTTATCGAAGTGTCCGACTATTGTTGATGTAAGTTCAATAACAGCATCTTCAGTGGATTTGGAACTTCTAAAGCCGTATTGGTGTTCGGATAAAATGTTTTTGTCTAAAAGAAATCCAGAGAGACGCCTATTCAAAACTTTTTCGAAGACTTTCGATAACACACTAAGAACAGAAATTGGACGATAATTGTTAACACTATCCCTGTCACCTCCCTTGTGAATTGGGTGAATTAAGGCCTTTTTAAACACTGATGGAAAGACACCTTCCGACATTGATAAATTAAATACGAAAGTTAAAATAGGAATAAGAGCATGTCTGGTGCTTTTTATTACTGACGTTGGTATACCATCCCAACCGGCAGCACATTTATCTTTAAGGTTAATGATGATGTTTTCTATTTCATTATGGTCAGTAGGTAATAAAGCCATCGAGTCACGAAAGAGGGAGTTGGAGGAGGGTTTGAAGCCAACAGCTGGATTTGGAGTTTTATCAATTTTAGATGCTAAGTCCTTACCCACGTTTGCGAAGAAACTATTTACCGCATTGATAGGATAAGCTTTTAATAGCTCTTGCGACGAAGATTGCTTACGATTGAGATTAGCCATTTTTTTTATAATCTTCCACGTAGCCTTTGGATTGTTCCTTGCTCTCTGTAGTTCGTCACGCTCGTAATCGCGCTTCACTTTTTTTAACAGATTATTACAGAAATTGCGGTAGCGTGTAAATGTAAGCTTGGTTATTGGATTGTCTTTGTTTTTGCTATATTTTCTGTAAAGGCAATCTCTGTGTCGAATGCACCTCAGAAGACCAGGTGTTATCCAGGGCTTTATGATTCGTTTTCTGCTTGGCACTGCCCGACTCTTACTGTGCTTTTGTATAATGAGGGAAAGCATATTAACTAGGGCTTGGGCAGCATCACTTGCATTTTCTACTAACAGAACGGAGGAGAAGTCAGTAGTTTCTATTTCTTTAGTGATTGCATGAAGGTCTAGTTTTGTTGTTGACCTTTTATGTGAAAAATTTAGAGCTTTCGAATCAACAAAAAATAGAATGGGGGCATGATCGGTTACAAAGGAGTCCAGTACCAGGGTAACAGCGGAGTGAGATGATTTAAACATTATATGGTCTAGGCAGCTACTGAGACGAGTGGGTAAAACATGTGTCGGAAGCATCGCATGAGATGATACCAGGTTAAGGTATTCGTCAGAGTTAGAGTCACTTGAGTTAGGAGCAATGTTAATGTTAATGTCGCCTGCAAGAATGATGGTAGAGAAAGTGTTCAATTGTGATAGGACACTATCAAGGCTATTGAGGAAACCGTCGATATTTTTATAGGATGGGGATCGGTATATAGCCACAACTGCTACTCCTTTATCGAGTTTTAGTATTAAAGAGTTGGCATCAACAATCAGCGGAGAGACGAAATTACAGGCAAGATTTTCTCTGACAAAAGCCACCACGCCTTCGTTTTGGGAGTTGTAGTCCGATGCAAAAGAGTTGAATCCTGGAATGGTAGGGAGACGTGGGCATTTGCTTAGCCAGCATTCTGAGAGTATAATGATGTCTAGATCCAAACGAATCCTATGGATTAGAACTAGAAGGGCATTGAAGTTACAGTTTATGCTTCTTATATTTAAGTGCAGTAATTTGAGGGAGTTTTTGGACTTTACATATTGTGAAGCGTTTTCAGGAGAACAAATGTGTGAATCTGAAAGAGAAATATCTTCGATGCCACTTGCAATGGTAACCAAATCATCCATTGTTAAGCTTGAAAGTAAACACGGGCACAATAGCTAGACGGCTACAGGAAGGTAGGACTAATATACATTGACTGTTAAAGGCAATCATAATTTGAAATGGAATGGTAAAGAGTGAATATGTGTATGTGTAGTGAATGGTTGAGTGTGTGAGTGATGATGATTTCACAGTATTCTGACAAGGTATGATTATAAAACTAAATAAGACATGATTAACCGAAATAGGTAGTTTAACCACTTTACAATGGGTAAGTGGAATACAAGAGGTAAGTACTAGTCACTTATTAGCGGTTGGTTTTGTAAGGTCGGATTCAGAATTAATCCGAATCAGAGATCCAGCGTCCCGTTTACGCAGGAATATTTTTCCCCTTGAGGCCCAGCAGTATTTAAAATCGTTCTCCTTGGCGAACTCGCGGGCCAGATAAAATAGTTTCTTAGCCTTAGGAGGCAAATTCTCCGAGATGAAAATCGGCCTCGCAGGCCCATGGATTCTCAATTTTTCGGTAGTTAGGTTATTGTTTTCTCTGTTAGCTTTCCTGTATTTAGAGATAATTTTTTCTTTTACGAGGACGCTGGTGAGGTCCACGATCACCGTTCTCTGTGCCGGATCTTTGGTGGGAATCCTGAAGACGTCTTTTACTTCATTGGGCTGTATTTCTACTTGAAGGACCTTACCAACATTAATAACAGCATCCAAAAGAGATAGCTTCGTCTCAGTTTGAGATGCAGGAAGGTTTCTTATCTCCAGGCAGGTGGATCTTGCACCGCACTCGAGGCTATCCAGCTTACTCTCCAGAGATCGGATGTATTGCAAGCTTTCCTTTTTCTCAGACTCAAGTCTATTAACCTGGTCTTGGAGTGATTCGTTCCTGGTCATCAAAAAATCAACGGCCGAGCGAAAGTCATTGACGACCGCAAATAACTTCTGATACTTGTCATTTTGCTCTTTTTGAAAATCAGTCATCATCTGTTTCATGTCTGCCATGAATGAAACTATTGTCTCGTCGTCACACTCCGCTCGCTTTCGCTTCATGTATCTATGACTCAAAAAAGGTGTACTGCCCTTTGGAGTCCCAAACTCAGCCTGATCAGCCAAAAGACTTGGCTCAGAAGAACTATGTTGGAGTAATGGTATATTAATGTTTGTAGATGTGGTCTGAGCCGTAGTTATTTTTGTTGGCGATGACGCTAGCGGTGGAGTGCGATTTAGCGGCATTTCGAGAGGCAAGTTGCAAGCGTAGCGATGAAAGTGTCAATAATTGCAGTAAAAAAAATCCAAGTACAGGCCGTAGAATACTAGGCGCGCAGATGTTAACAGCGGTTAAGACGAAGTTACAGTAGCGACGTAAAGCTGCGCAGTCGCCAGATTTGACTACCAGGCGCCCAGTATTGCGAAGCGGTAAGCGAAGAAAGGGTGAACGGGTGACTCACGCACGCACACGGAGACCGACACGCAGATCGCAGCGGGACGTGGCGGGGGGCGCAGGGGCGGAGGTAGTGTGGCAGCTTGTAGTGTCCTTTTTGTGAATGAAGCCGAGGTAGTAGGTAGTATTCATCTATGTGTGAGTGCACGGACGAGACAGTGACTGTGGTCGAGTAGAGGACTCCTAACCACTTATGTAGCCCTATTATTAGCGTTAGAATATTTTTGTATTTTACTACTGAATTTGAAAATTTTACTGACAAGGGACTGTGTAACACGTCTGCTCGTTATCGAGGTCCGGAGGGAAGGGAATAAAACTCATGATAATACATATAATTATATATTTTATTTAACATAAACTTTTACAGTGACAAAGTAGCAGAATTAGAAAGGAATTTTCAATATTCGGTTTCGTAAACTTTGAACATTATCCATAAATAGTTCAGATTTTAAGAGCACTTTAGGATGGAATCAACATTTCCCAGTTTACAAAATAGCGTGCTAAATTACAAAACCAAACGTACAGTTTTCGATTTGGCACAGCTAAGTTTACAGAGATTCGAAAGAGCTGAGATGATGGTATTCGAGATTATGAGATTACAAACTTAGCTATGCCAAATCTCAGCAGGTACTACATTAGACCCTTATTCTCATCACAATGCGTTTCCTTACTATAAAGCCATTCTAACATTACAAATAGTTTCACGAAACAAATTTTTACTAACCACATAATCGCTTGCGCGATTATGTGAAGTTGTTAATCGGCAAATTTACTTTCTTGAAAATACCCTAGTAATCGTTTTTGAGGCTTAACACTTAACATTCATAAAATATACTTAGCCTAGTTACATCTTTGAAAGGTGTGAAGCATTCGATTTTACGTAACGCAAATGCAGTGCAAATATTTAAAATTTCCATAGGTATATGGCACAGCTTACATATACGAAGAATCTCTGTTATAATAATACCTATATAATTTCAAGTAATCAAAGTAAAGGGTACACAAGGCAAGTTTTGAACTGTTTCCGCATTTCACTCAGTTTAATTTTTGTTATTTTTTATATCAATGTTCAATTATAGCCGATTATTATAATAGCTACCTACCGTGGTGGTCCTTGCTAGAAAAGGACCTCTTACGATCTTTAAAGTAGGTAATGGTTCCACCTTCCGTTTATGTGGAGGATGCGACTAAGGTAACACACCAGAAAATGGGCAGCACCATTTCTCACCAAACCGCCAACCAAGCGTGGTGACAACGGCAAACCCAATATCCAGGTCCAGTGGACTTATTTAGGCTGATAAATATGACAACAGCTGTTTATTATACCTACAGACGTTTTCTTAAATTTAAATGACACAAAAGCGAAATTATTCTGAAAGTGAACAATATTGGATAAGTAAAAAAAAACTGAAAAATAAATGCCCCAAAACATACACATGAGAACTAGTATATAACCTCATATAAAATGTACCTCTACATAAACAATAATTATAAATTCGTACCAATACCATCCACCAATAAAATAATATCGAAAAGTGTGGATCTATAATTGAGATTTACGCATCACCCTGTTTGGTTGAGTGCACAAGTAAACTGAAATAAAAAGAGAGTTCTATAAAAACTTAAAAACTATGAAGGGTGCACTTACAAAGAGGATAGGTATACTAAAGTGAAAAACAGATTCGTAATTTAGAGAGTGTGGTAGTTTCTCTCAGTTTGGTTCTTGTAGTACTTGAATCCCATGAAACCGATGGCGAGAAGACCTAGAGTTAAGACGATTCCTCCAATGAAGCTTGGTCCATCAAACCTGCGAAAGAAATAAAACTATTAAGGGGATGACAACTATCAAACAACTTCTCGCTCGCACGTTTCGACATGTTGAAAGATATAAAATCACTACTTGCTTATGTACCTACGAAAACTAGTAAAGCAAACTTTTGAGTAGGAAAACATATTGAATCGACCAAAATGAAATTTTTACTAAATTGTGTGCAATGTGATTGCACGCAAGATGGTTGATTGCGATTTTTCGAAAATGAGTTTAGTGATTTTATATCATTCAACATGTCGAAACGTGCGAGCGAGAGTAACATTAGCTCTTGTCTTCGCCTTAATGACATACACGGGTTCAGTACCCCAAGTAGGTACCTATGAGTTTTGCTTACCATATTTCGTTTTTCGTAACGTCAGGCCTTCTTTGTATAGAGATTCAAACGATTCACGAGTCTCCAAAAAAGCCTGACGTTACGAAAAACTAAATATTAATTATGGTAAGCAAAACTCATCAAACTCGCTAAATTCCAATCAGCATACCACCCCAGACAGACAGCTAAAATTAGTATTTTTCTATTCAGTTAAGTATATTAATATCAAATTAGGGAGCACCAATTAACGTGATGACTAAATACCTACCTAGGTACGCGTTATAATGCATTATCGCAAAATAATTTAATAGCGCTAAAAATGTTGCAGTCTCTTTCTTAAGAACAGAAAAAAAACGAGGATGTAAATAACTTAAGCGCTGTTTAATTAATGCAACAACAAGTATCTACCTACAACTTTAGAGAAGCCGTAAGACGTTCATTGTTAAGCCTACTTACAGTATCTCTTATTTATTCTGTGCCTAGGCTTAACTAAAACTACCTACTATGACAAGTACAGCTAATAATATCGAGAATGTAGTAACCTAAGCTGTTCTAGTTGGAAATATTAACGGATAGGTATAGGTAGGTACCACGACGATTTGACAGGTAGCAAACGTGATCTAAACTTCATTACTCAAGCTTTTAAGACGCAGACTACAGCTATTATACTTCTTCCTTGCACATTGAAACATTTGAAGATATAAATCACTAACGCCCGGTTTCTGAAAGCTCGATCAAAACTAATCGGATGTCAAGTCACTCGCCATTTCAGCTATTACATCGAATTAGATAGAGATAGCAAGTGACTTGACATGCGATTAGTTTTGATCGGGCTTTCAGAAACCGGCCGTAAATGAAGTTATTCAAATCACATACAACCAAGTTTCCGAGAAAAAGATAACAAGAAAATTTCATCAAGTTTTCCTAGTTTCACAAGAGCACTGGTGGTCTAGTGGGAGTGACCCCGCCTTCCGATCGTAAGGTCGCAGGTTCGAATCCGGTCGTGCACCAATGGATTTTTCCTATCGAAAAATTTATGTGCGCAATGCCAGTGCTCTTAAACGGTGAAGGAAAACATCGTGAGGAAACCAGTTAGTATTCTAACAGCGGCGATGGGCTTGCAACCTGTCACGTATGGAATACCAACTACTGCAAAATGTGGGTATGTGCCAAATTTAATGTTTGGACGTACCTCTGACTACCCCCCTTAGACATCCTCAAAAAAGAATCTGGAGTTAGTACTTGGTACTAAGAGATCTGAGGGGATATCTACCGTGCCTGGGGATTAAAGTCGTGAAGCTGTTTCAGTTTCAGTTTCCTACCAAAAAATATCCTTATCTAGTTTTAGGTAGAAAAGCTTGATTGATTGATTCAAAATTATACCTATTCTTGCTGATCCTTTACAAGCAATAACTTATTACTAAAAATATGTATAAGACTTTTATATTGACCCAAACGTTATTATAAGAGTGGGATTTGAACCCACAACCTTCCCCTTGATAGGGGGTAACTTTTGGGACAATATAAATATCTTTGTGATTTCTTCATTATTAGCAGCGTTTTACCTGAAATAAAACGCATATTAATATACTTACCTCAGTAAAAGCTTTATAATGAGAATGCATTTCCGTTTCCGTCGATTTTAACCAGTTTTCGTACTTTTTACACCAAGTGCTTCCGGTCAAGTGGCGCCACCTGGCGGCCGCGCGCCATTTTGCTTCGTAAAATGTGCAGCGCCATTTTGGAATCATTGGCTTAGTTTCAGCAGGCAGAAATAAAAATGAAAGCTTTTACTGAGGTAAGTATATTAATATGCGTTTTATTTCAGGTAAAACGCTGCTATTAATGATACTGTACGCTCAGTAAAAGCTTTATAATGAGGATTTGTTTGTTATCGCCTGGTGTCGCCACTTGTAAGAGTTAGGTAACTCTAGCGCCAATGTGAATCTAAAAATATTTTACCACAATAAGTAGATAGGTAAAACACTGTAATGGCAACCTACAGTGTAGGTACAATATTAATAAAAACTTTATTTTACGAAAGTATACTATTTATCATTTGCTAATAATGATTCATTTATTACGATCACAACGTATTACATATTATCAATAATACAACTGATAACGTACAATGTAGGAATAGGAACTAGCTTCCGTTTGGATAAAAGTACCGAATTCATTTATTTATATCAGATTTAGCTATGATCTGATACTAAATAAGCGATCGTAAGTAATCATAAATTACCTGCTAAGCATGGTGACTAGGGAAAGCTTTCCCATAGACTACTAAATCTGTGGAGGACATTGTCTGGCAATAGACCTCTTCAGTATGTTATTTCAGACAAAGTAAGGATGTTTAATACGTCAAACAGATGTATGATATTAATAGATGTGTGATATTAATTGTTGTCTTTTATACCTCTCAATATCAAATTCATTAATCAAGAAGATAATTTTTTGTGAATGCGATTCATAGATCGAACTCTAGAGGTGCTGTAATAGCAGTCCCTCTAAACAACGATTTGATCCTCCAGCCTGCTATTGACTGTGCGTGAAAAACGCTTAACAAAATCTTTTATTTTACTGTAACAAGCAAATTAAATAATTTGGCTGTGTTGCATAATTAAGTTATTCAATAATTAATGAGAAGGAATTTGTGTTAGCATGATCACTAAATTAATAATAGTTAACAAACATCTATAATTACTGCAATCAGTATTGAACAAATAAATGACAAAACTATTAAGTAGGTACCTACAAGATCTAATGTGGAATCATCAACTGCTAATATTATCTATAGTGATATTTTTTAGTCTTATTTTATTGAAACCACTTTTTGTCAACGTCTCAAACCGGAAACTTTGATTACTCTGACTCTCTACTTACTCTCTTCCCTTACTGACTTAGGAGTATCCTAAACGAGAGACCAAGAAAAGCGTCTGCATCATAACGTAAGAACCAAGCATTTATGTGAAAGTATCGAATGAAATTATTTGTAAAGTGCAAATCACAAAGAAATTATACTTATAATAATAATTGTGTGTTCAAAATTTCATTTCAGTGCTAAACAAGAAGTTAATAACGGTTGCAAACTACAGTCATGTTATCAGGGTATTTAAAACTATATTTTTTGTTTAAACAAAGATAAAAATAATTATTGGTCCGTATTCAATAATATACTAGCATTTGCTTACTACAAAAATTAAATCTTCTTTTATTAGAGGTTGATAATTTGATAGGAAAGGTTTTCCAATGTGAAAGGTGCTGCTAGAGCTCAAATATTGAGGTTAGCGCGTCAAAGTTTTACTGCGGAACTATTAATGAGTAATATTCCATTGACAGAAATAGGTCAGCCGCGACATTGGGGATAATCGGTGGTAGAAATACCCACGTGAGTGGATAGTCTATTGAACGCATCGTGAAATAGAGTGATGGTTCCTTAGTTCTCAAAAAATATGCAAATAATATAATTGTAGGTAGGTTGATTGTCCTCAAATCTCAAAAATTATAATTGTAGGTAGGCTGCATGTGAAATTTCAGAGGCAAATAAGTCGATTACGCAAGTTGCCTACTTTATAAACACTATGTTTACAAAGGCTAGTCATAGATGCCACTCGGGATGATGGTAGTGACATAAAAATACGGCCTGATTTTCGAACTTGGACACATGCCAAAGTGTATTTCGAATGGTAGTAATCGTAGTAGTAAAGATACGTTATTTCCATTTGATTGACATGAATTGATTTCATATCTTCTGTTAGTAGGCAAGCGACTGCAGTACAGACTGGTCAGCATCTCTTTTTAGTGTAAATATTTTGGTAACCAGCTGATAGGATTGAGCAATAAGGAGTGTACCTACTCCAAGACCATATATTCAAAACATCTTTTAGAAATCTGTCAGAGTTAGGTAATGTAGCAACGATTCTTTTAGAACGCCTGTTGTAGGGTAGGGACTAGTCTAGTGAGGAATTCATGAACTTTGTTAATGATGAACATAATATGGATTAAGTTTTTATGAGCACTGATAATTGATTTCTCAAAATTAATAACGACGCTTTGCTTTTTAATGTGTTTGCTGTAAATTTCTTCGTCGTGGTGTGCCTAATCAAAAACAAGTGATCATAGTGATGCACAGATTTTTGATATACATATAAACTGAATCTGAGCCAGTAATACTTAATAAACGTAAAAAGTAAAAATTAACTCAACTATATAACTTGAAGCTCAAAAGCTAAGTTAAGCATACACTACCATTACCCAAACACCTAGGTTAGGTTTTATGTCTGGAACCTACAATACTTATTATACGTAAAAATAAACTCATCTATATAACTGGAAGCTCAAAAGCTTAAGTTAAACACACTACCAGTACCCAAACACCTAGGTTAGGTTAGGTTTGGGTTAGGTTAGGTTAGGTGGTTTTTTTTTTTTTTTTTTTTTTTTTTTTTTTTTTTAAATATTATTTCTGGCGCCAGCAATACCAGTACCCAAACACCTAGGTTAGGTTAGGTTTTGGTTAAGTTAGGTTAGTGTTGTGTAAAAAATGGCCAGAACTATCAGCTTTGGGTCCATAACCAGATAGGTTTTACTCTACAAAGTATGTAATGTTAAAATAATATTCATAAGAATATTGAAAATCATTATGAAACACATTTCAGCATATTGTTATTACTTATTTTTACAGCCAGCTAGGCGCTTGGCTAGGCATTTGATACGATAACTTTATCAATTTATTTTCTTCCATTGTGAGTGGAAGAGTAATAATAACTGTTTTGCTTATCACGTGGCTTATAACTGACTTTATGAGGTATTTATTTATATCTGTACTTACCATATTAATCTTCATTATTTAGCCATCTAAAACTTCTCTGAGCCTTAGGTTTTCACGATAAAGTCGCTAGTTAAGCATATTATATGGAATGAAACTTTCTTATTTTCATTCATTACAATAGTGATGATTGAGAGATTTTAAATGGAAACTGGCTATAGGAACATACACCCCGCGAGGATGTACTTGTTACAGGCATGTTTGTGCTTTCAAAGGCCATCGCACAAAGGATCGCACAAATTTTCACGCAATGGAACAGTTTTGCAAACGCCTAACTCTCTCGAAAGGCGGCTGTATGCTTGATAAGATTTCTCTTGCGAGAAACCAACAAATTTAGAAAAGAAAGTTCGTTTACTAAAATCTCATCTCAATCACACGTGATTGAACACAGTTTTACTAACGCCTAAACCCCCTTGAGAGGTGGCTGTTAGATTGATTGGATTTCCTTAGAGAGAACCGAGCGTATTGAGAAAGCCATATATACTAATAGTTTTTACTAGTATTTAGTTCCACGCGATGAAACATAGGTTTTCAAACGCCTAACCCCCGCGAGGGGTGGCCAAAAAGGCTTTGCCTTTTTAATTTGACAGGATCAAACTTTGTTCACGTTCACCAAAAGCTACAGTTTCATGCGATGACACATAGATTTTCAAACGCCTAACCCCCGCGAGGGGCGGCCAAAAAGGCTTTGCCTTTTTAACGTGACAGGATCAAACATTGTTCACGTTCACTAAAAGCTACAGTTTCACGCGATGAAACATAGATTTTCAAACGCCTAACCCCCGCGAGGGGCGGCCAAAAAGGCTTTGCCTTTTTAAACGTGACAGGATCAACTTTGTTCACGTTCACTAAAAGCTTATACAGTTCCACCTGATGGAACATAGATTTTTAAAACGCCTAACCCCCGCGAGGGGCGGCCAAGAGGGCTTTGCCTTTTACCAAACTATGTTCGTTATAATCTACGACATTTGGGTTGGTGACCCGCGAACTAATCAAAAGTGATATTATATTACTTATGAAAATAATAAAGTGGGTAGGTAGCAAAATTCAAGAAAAGTGATTCTTCAGTTGTACGACTCAGATAAGCCCAAGAAAAAAGATTGTAAATACATCATGCAATATTTTTGTTACAGATAAAACTAAATTTCTGTTTAATGCAGTAAAGTATAATGCAGTTAGTTTTAAGTCGTATTTAGGCATGTTAACGTAAGGTATCATACGTTTTCCCCCCTTCGTTTGTTTCCAAAAGTCTATGAATACCTGAAGTATGTGAAGTAGCTATGTGCAGACTTCTAGCCTAAGCACTTGTTTCAAACAGCTATGGGGCTATTTTAAAGCAGATAGATCCTTTCTGTCTTGATATTAAAATTTGTGATCTTGGACCTCATCGCAAGAACAATGATGTTATAATATTTCCCGCTAACCATATTAATAAAAATGGAATCCTGAACCTGTTATACACCCTGAACCTGTATTGACAGACTGGTTAGTAAAGAAAATAGAAATATAATTTATTCTGCAGGTTTCTAGACTTAAAGAAAAAGAGCACGTATGCTCGCAAGTAATAGTACCATACAGCTTCTGTGTGAAAGCAGAGGCTTTTATATCTAATATATTTCTGAAAAATCAACTTTGTACAAAATATAATACCTACTAAATACACGTTCAAGTACCTAAACTGGTAATTTTTAGACTATGAGAACGTGATCCGAACGAAAAATCGTTAAAAAATTGATCACGGTCATCTATTTAAAATAAAGAGGGTTGTACTCACGGTTTTTTCCCTCTTTGCACAGTTTCACTTCACTTAATAAATTAAAATTTTCTTCATCTTTTAAGAATAAGATAAGATTTGAACATAAAATATTTATATGCAACGGTCGTCGCAGAGATAGCTGCTAGACACAAGTTGCTTCGACGGAAAACAAAACGCCAATGATTCCAAAATGGCGCTGCACATTTTACGAAGCAAAATGGCGCGCGGCCGCCAGGTGGCGCCACTTGACCGGAAGCACTTGGTGTAAAAAGTACGAAAACTGGTTAAAATCGACGGAAACGGAAATGCATTCTCATTATAAAGCTTTTACTGAGCGTACAGTATCATTAATGTGTAGTTAACACTTTCAAAACGAATAAAAAAAAATTATAAGGCTGATATTTATTCTGTATCTACATATAGTCAACTTGGACTGAACTAAAAACAAATCCCAAAATAATACTTTACAATAGTCGTTTTAAGTTGGATATTCTAGTGAATATAAAGCCTTATTAGATCAAATGTTTTAGTGAATTGTCTTAACAACATACCCTCTTGCTGCTGTAAGGATTGGGGCTTCTGAGGCAGGCTGTTTTGGTGCTTCCGTCGGCTTTTCAGTAACGTCAGGGCGAGGCGTTGGCTGCTCATCCTTTCCACCAGCAGGTTTGGTCCCGTTAGCTGGCACAGGGATTTCCTCAGGTTTCACAGATGGCTTAGGAACCGTTTCTATTTTCTTGCCATCTGTTTTGTTGTCCTCTGCCTTGTGGTCTATCTCCTTTTTATCCTCAGGGGTTTTTACGTCCGTTTTGGTCTCTGTTGTTTTTTTATCATCTGGTTGTGCACCAGGTGTTGAAACATCAGATGTTTTTTTTGAGGCAGGAGCAGGGCTTGGAGTTTCAGTTGTGACCACTCTGATTATAGTTTTGTCTACTTTTTCAGTTACTTTTGTATCATTGGGAGCTGTAGTAACTGGTGCATGCACATCTGAAACAGAAATTATTTTAAGAAAAGCTTGAAACAACAAAACTTTCAGCATCTAGAAGGAAGAACCATAAGTGAACTATCTATGAGACTATCTTGTAAACAAATAATGTAGGCATATTATTCTTCATTCACAATGCCTTCTTTATTTTTTCACCTACCCACCACAACAATCAGCTTACCCTCGGAACTGGGGAGGTAAAGCTTGTCTTTCTACATGCCTGCTATGTAAAATTTGTATGTATGTCAATCACAAATATGGTTGTGGAAATATGAAATGCGTAAAAACATAAACATTTGTACCTACCTAAATAAAATTTATCTAAAGTAACCAGCAGAAAATAAAAAAACACCAGTTTGTTTTACCAGAAACTATGCAAAACCACTTTCCAGAACACATTTACTTGACTAATAAAATTTTCCCAGTCAAAAAAATATGGAACATGAATGAAGATTTGTATAGTTTCATACAAACTAATAATGTGGCAAAAATAAACTAACAAAATGTGAAAGTTGGTGAGTGAGTGAAGGGTGAGTATTTAGGTTGTAGCTAGTAATATGCATAGAAATAATATTATAATTATGAGTATTACCTACTTAAATTGTGACCTATTTGTAATTTCTATTTGTATTCTATTAGTATTCTCTCTTTCAGATACATAGGAAACTTTCAAATTAATTTAAGTATCTGGCTGATGTTGAATGTTATGTTATTGGTAGGTAACAAACATGCACACTCTACCCCCACACTAATGAATTTTAGCTTTGGAGAAAAGATAAGACCTAGGCACAAACTTAATTTAAAATGCAAAATCTAACAGATTGAAATATTAATGGACGAGAGATATTGGGTCGCTCGCATAAGGTGAAATAATTTATGTAAATGAACATAATTTGATCTAGCCAAATATTTCATGGTCGACCAGTTACAAACGCCCAATGTGGGCTGTTTTTACTTACAACAAAAGAATTGATATAGGTACGAAAATAAAACGTTTTCAATACACTCTAAAAAACAAGCATTACGTTGTAGACTACTACGCAATCTACGCATGAAATAAAACCCGTTGTGTAAAAACTCAGTTCTAATGTAGATTTTGCTTACCTGGAGGTGTTAGAGGTTGTGCTGCATCGCTAAAGCACAGCGACAATGAAATTATACAAATAATTATAGCTGTCTTCATGTTTGCAACGATAAATTACAAAATTTTAACAAATTTTGAACAATTTTATCGAATTCTACGCGTCCAGACAATACATTACAAAGCAAAGGCAGTGTTGCCAGTTCTTAATTTCACTTTACCCTATGCTTGGTCGAATTTACCCTAAATTTGTATGAAAAAATACCTAGTTTATCTTTACTACAAATTTACTTAAACATACTTATTGCATATAGTTTAGTGTAAGGGAAATTACAGATAAATCAAATTTTAATTTATAGTAAATTTTATTAAAAAATATTTACTCCTTCCCTTTACAAGTTTCCTCAGCGACATCGCTTTTTCACACCTACTTGCTGTTATTAAAATTAAATCTATCCAACATGGTTTTTGTGGGAACAAAGTTTACACATGATTATAAGGAAAATCTTATAATTGGCTTTATTGTCAGAAGAACCAATGGAATTGGAATATAAAGTAGAGCTCCTAAGTTTACAAAGTAGAGCCATCGGATAAGAAGTGAACAAAGATAAAACAAGAGTAATGTAGGTAGGTAGTTTAACGAATAAAAACAAAGCTTTTTTTATTGATTTATTTTATGCACCGGCAATCCATCTGGAGAATTTCGAGGCATCTTTCAGCTTCTCGCACAAATGTAGCACCATTACTTTATTGAGCCGAAATAGGCGGCGAGGATTACTTGCAAACCTTAAAACCCTCCGGTGTAATTTTATTTCATTCATTTCCATTTGTCGTGACAAAATCACTATCACTACATAGTATAAAACAAAGTCGCTTCTATAAATCTTTAAAACTACGCAACGGATTTTGATGCGGTTTTTTTTATAGAAAGAGTGATTCAAGAGGAAGGTTTATATGCATAATACAAGCATAATGACTTAGGGATAACCCACAATAACCGTGCGAAGCCGGGGCGGGTCCCTAGTATAATTATGAAATGCTTGCGACATTTTGTTTATGAGGAGATAATCTTTTACATCCACCTTCAAGCTATGTGATATTTATTCCCTGTCTTAAGTCAATCGGACAGTAATTTTATCCACATTTTCCCTAGTCCGTGCCATGGGGGAGTAGAGGGATATAATGTCCAAGATAAACGTCAAGTGGAAACATTTTATCCCTTTTCCCTGTTGCTGTGTTAAGTAAGGTGGAAAAGATAATAATTTCTATTGACAAGTAGATAAAAACAGTGGAAAAACAACTTTTCCACTGCCTTTGCTAGGCCTGCTGTTTCAGGAATATGGCTTTTCTCAAGTGTGAATTCTCATGTGTTGATTCAAATTTTCTTTTTGATTAAATGTCTTATCACATCTGTTGCAGGAATAGGGCTTCTCTCCCGTGTGAATTCGTATATGTCTGTTCAAAGATGATTTTAGAGTAAAAGTTTTATCACATATGTTGCAGGAATATGGCTTTTCTCAAGTGTGAATTCTCACATGTTTTGCCAAATAATGTTTTAGAGTAAATGTCTTATCACATATGTTGCAGGAATATGGCTTTTCTCCCGTGTGAATTTGCATGTGTTGATTTAAATTAAATTTATGACTAAATGTCTTATCGCATCTGTTGCAGGAATATGGCTTTTCGCCAGTGTGAATTGTCACATGTTTTGTCAAATTATGTTTACGAGTAAATGTCTTATCACATCTGTTGCAGGAATAGGTAGGGCTTCTCTCCAGTGTGAATTTGTATATGTCTGTTCAATGATGTGCTTAGAGGAAATGTCTTGTCACATATGTTGCAGGAATATGGCTTTTCTCCCGTGTGAATATGCATATGTGCTCTTAAAGTCCTTTTTCTAGAGAATTTTATTTCACATCTATTGCATGAATATGGCTTTTCGCCCCAGTGTGAATTAGCATGTGTTGATTCAAACTTTTTTTTAGCTTAAATGTTTTATCACATCTGTTGCAGAAGTATGGCTTTTCGCCAGTGTGAATTCGCATGTGTCGATTCAAATTTTCTTTTCGATTAAATGTTTTATCACATCCATTGCAGAAGTATGGCTTTTTGCCAGTGTGAATATGCATGTGTCGAATCAATTTGCTTTTTTGAGTAAATGTTTTATCACATCTGTTGCATAAATATGGCTTTTCTCCAGTGTGAATTTGCATGTGTTGATTCAAATTACATTTTTGAGTAAATGTCTTATCACATAAGTTGCAGGAATATGGCTTTTCTTGATTGTGTAACTTCAAATGTTTCACCATGTCACCTTTTTTGTAGAATATTCTGTTACATAAATCACAGTTAAACCATGAGTGCATATTATTCATATCAGCGTTGATATTATTATCACTTTCTAGAACTGTTTTATTGAATTCATCATAAATATCTATATCTTCGAGAGACTCTAATTTGGTCTCCTCTATGTTATATTCTTCACATTCAAGGTTTTCTTCTTCATTGTTCTTAATTTTTGGTTCATCTTTAACAGCTACAGGAGTACTTGAAGTAGTTTCTGTATCTCCTAAAGACCAGTGCACTATTGAGGTTGAGGTTAAGTTCAGTACTACATTCAGAGGTTGCACTATCAATGCATTGTGTGTCACCTGAAACAACAACAGGATAATTGTCTTATAAACCCCTTTAATTCATAAATCAGTTTACTGGGTAAGTGGCTTGTTTTACCTCGGTGCCATTGTGCAGCAGATCTTTTAGAATTCTGTTGGCTTTGCGAGCCATCTCGGAGAACATATGGAACCTCTGCAGGTGCCGGTGACAGACATAGCTCACTGTGCTTGGCATGTCACACTCTGTTTTTATGTTATGCTGTAACAAAACAGAAATAGGATTTTTTATCTTTCGTAACCTTATGTTAGTACCTATACGAAAGTTCTAAGGCCTAAATCAAAATGATTCCAACAGATATCACAAGTAATGTCGCCTTCATCCTGGCTAGCGATGCATTGACAGCCTTCACAGCTCAGTTGGTAGTAGCTCTGCCTTCTGTGCTGTAGGCGGTGGGTTCGATCCCCACCGAGAACAAACATTTATGTGATGAACATAGATGTTTGTTCTCTGTCTGGGTATTATATAATATTATAAGAATGTATTTACAAAAAAAAGTATATAAGTAGTACATCAGCTATCTGGTTCCCATATCACTTTGGCTTAGTTTGGGGCCAGATAGTGCTGTGTGAAAAGTCCACCAATATTTATTATTGAGTTCATACGTTTCCTATTTGAGTTACTCACCATGTTTTAAGACGTTTCAAAGTGATCCTTGTGATTTTATTGAATAAATGCCCTTTGACTTTGAGTATAACATACCTTCCTACCTAACAGGAAAAGAAGATCTGTATTTTAAAGAGGTTACCTCGTTATCAGTAAGTTTTTGGTAAGCCGCCAGATGAATGTTACTGAGGTTTAGTAGCCTGATGTTGCCGACGAGACAGATTCTGCACAAAGCCATGCCACCTTCTTCAACCGAAGCATTCAGAGGCATTTCACATCGTATCACGATAACTCTTTAGTACTATTTTAGTAATAGTAAAATTATTATCTTTAGAACTAGAATATAAATCTTTGATTTGTTTGTTTAATAATATAATTGGCGAGCGTTCTATTATTATTGAATATATAAAACACTCCTCTTCTTCTTTTCTTTGTTTATGGCTGGCACCCACAGAGTACTTTATCCCTTAATCTGTGGCAATCTGTTGATCAAGCTCTAGGAGCTGGAGGGGATAAAATGGGTATCTGTGAACCGAGCTCCTGGAGCTTGATGACGACACACTCGTATTATACTAAATTGTGTGGAATTCATACTACCTGTCCTACTTTCACTCGAACAAAGCGTAGTTGAAAAAACAAGGACGAAAATAACACCACAGATCCGACCTAAAACACAATACAGGCCGTACAATCCATGACGCAACAGTCACCCGCCGGACCGCGATCACATTTGACGAGTGCCGCCATTGTTTACAAACACAGTTGAGTTACGAGGTTGTTATTGTTTGGTTTTATGGTGTAATAAATCTCAGTGAAGTGAAACAAATGGTGTTTAAATATGAATGGGTAAGTAATGAACAGTTTACAATGCTTAGATTGTGTATTTGATAAAGATTTTAGGTAGAAATAGTCATTTGAAAAAACATCGTCTCAAATTTTGGCAAACACAGATGGCGCCACTGCCGTAAATTTTCGCTAGTTACTAATAAATTAATTATAAATAAACAAAGGATAGAAAACTGTCGCAAATACGTGTATTACATACCTATTGAATATAAGTATAAAATATAAAAATTATCTCACGGAAGTTGCATAGCATTGAACCAAAAAAATACGCAACAAAAACATCAAAAAAATCATAAAAATCATTCGTTTTAAATCTTGATTTTAGAAATGTTTTAATAATGCAGCATATCTTATTATTATGCTAATCGATTTGTAATTTTATCATAGTGTAGGATAAAGATTTGCATCAAAAATAAATTCAACAGATGTTATCCTGTGACCCAAAGTTTGAGAGGGTATTTTTTGCGCTCGATTTCAAGTGCTTTGTTTTTTGTTCGATTTCTCGTAAACTAAACACTTCTTACAGCTAAAACTCTTTTTGCGATAATATAATGAACCAAACTTTAGTGTAAGTTAATTACCTAAGCCGCTTGAGCTACTGTGTTCTAAAAATAGAATTTTAAAGCGACCGTATTTTTTGTCCGGTCGGCCGGGTTCGCGTTCCGTTTTCCGGTTTTGTAAGACTAGTGTGGTGAAAAAAATGTATGGGGAGGTAAGTTCTTTTGATTGATTAATGTAATATAATGTATCTTTATGTCATTAAAACAAAAACTGTTTGAAATAATGGTTCATTTTTTAAATTATAGCTACTTTTGTACAATAGCCTGGATAAATTTCACTCGGCCTCATTTCAAGTTACAATTATTAATTAATTGCAAGGCAAACTAGAATAAACTATGCAGGATATGTTAGCTTATTTCAAAAGACATGAGTTTTACATAGAACTCCCATGAATTCTATGCAAAATAAAGAGATATCTTCATTTTAATGACGCGCGCCCTTGGTTTTTTTGTTTCCCGCCGAGGTCTCCGAGACCCCCGTCACAGATCCCTATTTTTTTTCAAAATGGCTGCACAGAGGAAGGGTTATGCTTAGATCAAGAATACAATAGATAGAGCATCAAATAATAATACCAAGAGTAAGAGAGACGCAATAATACAAATTATACCTATGAGTGAGAGAAATATAATATAAATGTTTTGTCCCTTTCTGCGTATACGTTTTTGATTGTTTAGCACCAAGTTTGGTGCTAAACAAACCGCTTGGTGCTTGTGAGTTTACAGGTGTTTAGTGCCAAAGTTCTTTGAAAATAGTGTGTGCCTAGGTCCCAGTATACGTAGAGTTAAGTTTACAATGTGGTGCATTGTTATATTTTAGGCTGTGACAATGATACAGCTCGGAAAACTGAAAATTAAGCTTCCTTCGGTAAGTAGCACTTTTATGTTCTATTTGTCAATTAAACTATAAAACGGAGAATGCACAGTGTCCACATTAATCATTTAACGGTTGTGTTTACTTTCTATCGCATATCATAGTAGATTTCTAGAATTTAATTATTTTGTAAAATTGAGTATAGGTTACTATAAACCACACAAATGACATGGCTATTCAAACCGATACAGTTCTATAGAAACATAATTTGGCTGGGTTATACGATCTTTCGGGCTGCCAACAAAAACAAAATCTATTTGCCAAAAATGTTGGGAAACGAACAACTTTAGGGTGGATTCGACTCTGATACGTATGGACTTAGCTTAGGATAAGTTCAAATACACACAATAATCTAGAAAACAAATGACAATGTCGCAACTTATTATTACTTACCTTATTCAAAGAAATAAGGTTTGTTTGACTTAAGTACATAATGAAAAAAAAAATATAATATAGGTATAGGTTATAGGTACATATATTTTAATTTCATTTAATTTATTTTTTTAGCTTTGCGTCACATTTTAATAATTTAAGTCTCCTCACGATTTTCATATGAGAAGTTGGTAGTTATTTTATGTCTGAGACCACCATCGCGTAGTATGATTAAATACCTACATATGCCTAATAATAACATGTTTGTTTTACAGATTTCCCAAAGATGCAACTACTTTGGGCTGGTGGGTTAAAGCTACGGGTTACCAAGCTCCAGGATACCAAGCTCCAAAATCAAAACGGTCTTTATTCAGTACAATCACAAGGATCTCTTTGAAACGTCTTAAATTGGTACTAGGTGAATGTACCGCCAGTTCCTCGCGCGCGACCAAAGCCTAGAAGAACAGGCAAGAAACTTACGGACTAAAAAACTTTTGGGCTATTTCAACATAAACGGTATCTCCGCTTTTTTTTCTGGATATAAAAAGTATGTTCTAAAATCTTGCTTTAAAAAGTGAGAATTAAGAAAATATTCTCATCTGAAATTGTTATGTACAAACTATTAAATATTTATCGTCTAATAAATAAATACGTACTTACACGTGATATATTTTAATGTATTTATGACATATAGTGATGTTCTGAGGATAGCTGTATTCATAATGCCATCACTTCGCGCTTCAGGGCAAAGTGGTGGCATTGCTCAGGCTTATGGTCAGCTCTAATATAAGCTGGCTTCCTCCTGTTAAGATGTATTGTTTATACCTACTTAATTTAAAATTGAAGCACGCGTTATAAATTAACCTTTTGAATTACGGTTTCTGATGAGTAGGGATGTAGAATAAATAAATCAATGATAAATAAATAAATTGTTTTTTATTCATAAAAATTTTACCTAGCTGGTGCAGTAACATAGTTAAACTATTGGTAGGTGGTAGAATGTGAAGAATAGCACCACTAGCTAGCTCTGTCCCCCTCACTAGGAAAATCCAGAACTCTAGCTCGCGGGGCCTAGGGTTCTGATGTCAATGTCTAAAATGCCAGCTTAGTGCCAGTTCGCCCTGTTTTTTTTATTTTATTTTTTATAAATATTGGTGGACGCTCCACACAGCACTATATAGCCCCAAAATAAGCCAAATCACAACCACCCAGTCAGAGAACAAACGTCTAGTATCACATCACACAAATGTTTGTTCTCGGTAGGATTGAACCCACGGCCTACGGCGCAGAAGGCTACCAACTGAGCTGTGTAGGCTTTTTTCTAGCTCATTCCTTAGAAGATATTAAAATGGCGTAACCTAGAGGAGGGTACAAACTATTAAACTGCAGAAACTAGCTTTAATTAAACATAATTAAACAAACAACTGGAGCCGCGGCGACATCATAGCTTATGCTTGGTTGGGTGAAAATAGTAAGATGTGGCAACCCATAAATTGTATGTACTTGTTGTCCGTCTTGCTCGGGTATACGCTCGTAGGCAATCTATAGTATTATAAATCTATGACTTTATGGCACCTGTCCGCAGTGCTGCCAATTCTTAATTTCACTTTACCCTAAATTTGGTGTGAAAGGAAAAAATACCCTAGAGTTTATCTTTACTACAAATTGACAAACATACCTATTGCATTGCATTTTACTATAAAAGTGTAGGGAAAATTACAGACGAATCAAATTTTTATTAAAAAATATTTACAATTTCCATTAAGTTTCCTCAGCGTCATCGCTTTTTTTTTATCATACTTGCTGTTATTAATACACGATTTATGAAAAAAATAAAGTATTTATTACACATTTAGGGATCAATCAATACCACTCTTTCTTCGATACTAGTACTCGAAAGTAGTATCGAATCAAAGTATCGATACCATATTAAAGTATCGATACATGTGAGTACTCATTTTTTAAACATTATAAGTCAATCGGAGAGTATTTTATCCACATTTTCCCTAGTCCGTGCTATGCGGGAGTAGCGGGATATAATGTCCAAGATAAACGTCAAGTGGAAACATTTTATCGCTTTTCCCTGTTGCCATGCTATGTAAGGTGGAAAAGAGAATTATTTCATATAAAAAAAGGCCTGTGCTAGGCCTGCTGTTTCAGGAATAAGGCTTTTCTCAAGGGTGAATTCTCATGTGTTGATTAAATTTTTTTTTTTGAGAAAATGTCTTGTCACATCTGTTGCAGGAATAGGGCCTCTCTCTAGTGTGAATTCGTAAATGTCTGTTCAAAGTTGTTTTTAGAGTAAATGCCTTAACACATATGTTGCATGAATATGGCTTTTTTCCACTGTGAATTCGCATGTGTTGATTCAAATTTTCTTTTTGATTAAATGTCTTATCACATCTGTTGCATGCATATGGCTTTTCGCCAGTGTGAATTTGTATATGTCTGTTCAAAGATGTTTTTAGAGTAAATGTCTTGTCACATATATTGCATGAATATAGCTTTTCGCCAGTGTGAATATGCATATGTTCTTTTAAAGTAATTTTTCTAGAGAATTTTATTTCACATCTATTGCATGAATATGGCTTTTCGCCAGTGTGGATTCGCATGTGTTGATTCAAATTTTCTTTTTGATTAAATGTTCTATCACATCTGTTGCAGGAGTATGGCTTCTCGCCAGTGTGGATTCGCATGTGTCGAATCAATTTTCTTTTTTGATTAAATGTTTTATCACATTCGTTGCATGCATATGGCTTTTCGCCAGTGTGAATTAGCATGTGTTGATTCAAATTATATTTTTGAGTAAATGACTTATCACATCTGTTGCAGGAATATTGCTGTTCTTTAAAGTGAGTTCGCATATGTCTTGTCAAACCACCTTTATAAAAGAATGATTTATCACATAAGTTGCAGGAATGTGGCTTTTCTTTAGTGTGTAACTTCAAATGCTTCACCATGTCTCCCTTTTTGTAGAATAATCTGTTACATAAATCACAGTTAAACCATGAGTGCATATTATTCATATCAGCGTTGATATTATTATCACTTTCTAGAACTGTTTTATTGAATTCATCATAAATATCTATATCTTCGAGAGACTCTAATTTGGTCTCCTCTATGATATATTCTTCACATTCAAGGTTTTCTTCTTCATTGTTCTTAATTTTTGGTTCATCTTTAACAGCTATAGGAGTACTTGAAGTAGTTTCTGTATCTCCTAAAGACCAGTGCACTGTTGAGGTTGAGGTTAAGTTCAGTACTACATTCAGAGGTTGCACTATCAATGCATTGTGTGTCACCTGAAACAACAACAGGATAATTATCTTATAAACCCCTTTAATTCATAAATCAGTTTACTGGGTAAGTGGCTTGTTTTACCTCGGTGCCATTGTGCAGCAGATCTTGTAGGATTCTGTTGGATTTGCGAGCCATCTCGGAGAACATATGGAACCTCTGTAGCTGCCGGTGACAGAGATAGCACACTGTGCTTGGCATGTCACACTCTGTTTTTATGTTATGCTGTAACATAACAGAAATAGGAATTTTTATCTTTCGAAACCTTATGTATACTAATAGCATACTAATAGTATACTAATAGTACCTATACGAAAGTTCTAAGGCCTAAATCAAAATGATTCCAACAGATATCACAGGTAATGTCGCCTTCATCCTGGCTAGCGATGCATTGAGTTCAGTTGTTTCCTGTTTGAGTTACTCACCTAGTTTCAAGACGTTTCAAAGTGATCCTTGTGATTTTATTGAATAAATGCCCTTTGACTTTGAGTTTAACATACCTTCCTACCTAACAGGAAAAGAAGATCTGTTCTATAAAGAGGTTACCTCGTTATCAGTAAGTTTTTGGTAAGCCGCCAGATGAATGTTACTGAGGTTTAGTAGCCTGATGTTGCCGACGAGACAGATTCTGCACAAAGCCATGGCACCTTCTTCAACCGAAGCATTCAGAGGCATTTCGCTTCGTATCACGATAACTCTTTAGAACTCTTTTAGTAATAGTAAAATTATTATCTTTAGAACTAGAATATAAATCTTTGATTTGTTTGTTTAATAATTTAATTGGCGAGCGTTCTAATAATATTGTATATATAAAACACTCCTCTTCTTCTTCTTTTCTTTGTTTATGGCACCCACAGAACAATAATACTCCTGTCGGAGAAGAAGGCCAACTTCATACTTGAAAAGTGGTTAGCTTTTGAGCGCCACAAACGGATCCCTTCTTAAACTTTTACTTTTGACAGATCTAGCAAATGGCGGCAAATACGATTCAATAGATTAATAGAGATAAAATTTTCAATAGAGCTAGCATTCTCACAATAAAACTGTAGATAATTGTCAACCATAAAACGGTAGACATGATTGGTGAGGAGCAGTGGACATTGTCATCTCTATTAGACTTTCAAGTCTGAGGAACTATTAACTAAATATTTTCATGAAATAAGAACTTTATGTAGTATTAGGTACCTAGGTACTTGTACTTACAGATGTGGAAGGTTGCACCACCTGATGATTAATATTGAGAACTTCTGAAGTGACATCCATGAGTTCTAAGAACTCAGTGCTGACTGAAATTAGGATACAATAATATAATTTAGTAACTATTTGATTTATTTTATTCTATATTATACACTATATCATAGAAGTAATAGATACTTACAGATGCATATGTTTGTGGCACTTGATTGTGATCAACATCATGGGGAATGGCATATCTATGAAGTTTCCTTGAAAAGGAGTCAATGTACAAGTTCTTTTCAAAATGATCTTCACATAGCATTCTATGACTTCTATGCAGCTTTTGGTGAAGATCATTACTTTGCCAGTTTTCATCAGGGTGGATGAATTTTGCCCATGCTTCGATACTAAAATAATAAAACAACAAATCTTGCACCAGTCATAGAAATAACGTACCACCAGAAATGGTAGAACTCAGTGGCTCCTTGAGAACCCCAAGGTAGGTAGGTAGGTAACCTACTCAAACAATGAAAAACGAAGCTAAGCATTTGCGATGTTCATTATAGATTCAATTCAATTCAATTCAATTTATGACGGCCGGACGGCCGGGCGGTGCAACGTACTAGAGGTTAATTAAAAGAGTTATAAAATGTAACTAAAACAAACTTACCGGCGAACGTTCCAGCTTCCAGATTTTGGAAAACGATACATGGAAAGTGATACAATTAGGTTACTCGACTAATAAATATAGTCGTGTAACTTGCAGTGGTTGTATTTGAGAAAATAAAATATATACATTTTATTTGAAACACAAAATACGTTTTTCTTTATTGACAACTCAAAAGACAGTTACTAATAAACAACAGTTGCCAGGGAACAATTGTCGATGATAGATGTTAGGTACATACTAAATAGTTCCTATTTTATAACACCCCCACTTAATCCACAATGTTTAACACAAAACTGATGTTTCTGTCTGGCAACTCCCTTCGTTAACATATCTGCCGGCATAAGGGTTGTTTGACAATATTTGATACAAATCACCCCTTGCTCTGCCAAATCTCGAACAAAATGATACCTAATATTTATATGCTTTGACCGTTTTCCAATTGCAGGAGTATAAACAAGCTTACTAGCACTTTGACTATCACTAAATACAGTAATAGTGTCTGTCTGGTCGGTCAGTTCAGCATATAAACCCTTAACAGAAATTACTTCCTTAGCAACCTCACAAATCGCGATATATTCGGCTTCAGCAGTATTTAATGCTATACATCGCTGTTTCTTGGATTGCCAAGCTACCGCAGCACCACCGAAAAATAGGGCATAGCCAGAAAAAGATTTACCATCAGGCCCATTTCCCCAGTCCGCGTCTGTATAAGCAACCAAAGGTTTGTTACATTTTTTATAACACAGCGATAGTTCCACTGTCCCCTTCAGATACCTAAGCACTCTTTTCACCGCTGCCATGTGAGTCGAATCATTGCAGTTATTGAACTGACTCAACATCGTAACTGCAAATGATATGTCTGGTCTAGTACAACACGCCAGGTACATGAGCGATCCTATGATCTCCTGATACCGCGTATCGTCATGCTTCACTCCACATTTCAGATGAAGATTTGCTTCAATCGGTGTGAATACTGGGTTACAGTCTTGCATCCCAAACTTTTCAATGATCTTGTTTATGTATGTCTTCTGAGAAAGGCGAATCTCTTGCTTGTCCATATCCCGCTCAATCCGCATTCCAAGACACTCTCTTGCTAACCCAAGATCCTTTATTATAAAAGAACTTTCAATCTGTTCTTTCACTGTTTTAGCTGCAGTTTTATTATTTGTAAATATATAAAAATCATCCACATAAAGTGCAATAGCTACAAACAGTCCACCTTTTATCTTGGTGTAAACGCATTGATCATAATTGGATCGCGTAAAACCCATTTTCAAAATGTGAGCATGAATTTTCTCGTTCCAACATCGAGCCGCTTGTTTCAAACCATACAAAGATTTCTTTAGCTTGCAAACCTTGCGATCTTCCCCCTTTTGGACGAAAAATTCTGGCTGTTCTATGTAAATTTCCTCCTGTATATCTCCATTTAGAAAAGCGGTAGTCACATCTATGTGATGAATGCTTAAATCCTTTTCAGCTGCCAGCGCAAGTAGAAGACGAATCGACGAAATTTTGACAACTGGTGCATATGTTTCGAAATAGTCAACTCCTGGTTTCTGCGAATAGCCCTTAGCGACCAGCCTGGCCTTATGGCGCTGCACGCTACCATCCGCCCCAACCTTCAGTTTAAAGACCCATTTTGACTTTACGACGTTTACATGCATCGGTCGATCAACAAGTTCCCATGTGTTATTGACCTTGAGGGAATTCATCTCGTCTTTCATCGCTTTCAACCATAACTCTTTATCAGAGCGCTCCATGGCATCTTGAACCGATACAGGATCAGGAATATCAGCTACATGAAAATTATAGACCATGTCCTCATCTCTCTTGGGACGTCTATTTCGAATTGGGTAACGTCGTTCAGTAGGAGCAACCACATCATTTGGAGGATCAGCAACATTTGTGTTCACTGGATTTCGCAAATCTTCTGACACAGGGCTCTCTGAATCGACAGAGTCGAAGAAGTTCTCTCCCGAATCTGATTCGTGTGTTGAACTAGATGTACTTCCTTGAACATCTACGTGAACAACCGGACTTCGCAGTCTGAAATCTTCTTCATTTGTTTCGATCAAGACATTCGGCCTAGACACCGGTACCCCCACTGCAACAGGTCCAGTTAACCTTGGTACCTCTGGTTCAGTGGTAGAACGACTAGTCCCATGAATGTCATTTTGTAGATATATGTCCACAAAATTTTTCTTTGAAACTGCATCTTGTTTCTCTCTTAATACGGGCACATTTTCGAAAAAAGTTGCGTCTCTAGCAATAGTTATTTTAGTTGGGCTATTTTCTAAATTGATAAATCGGTACGCCTTCTGGTTATTGGAATACCCCGTCATTATCATTGAAACCGTTTTTGGATCAAACTTCTTTCTCCTATGATCTTTAATCAGAACCTGAGCCTTGGATCCAAATACTTTAAGATTCGACAAATCAACTAGTTCATTTGTAAATACCTCTTCTGGAATCTTATCCGTCAGGGCCATAGTCGGAGATCTATTTTTTAGATACACAGCACATCCAACAGCCTCACCCCATAACTTTTTGCTTAGACCAGCATCGTTTATCATGCATCTCGCTTTTTCAGTAATAGTCCGTATAGTCCGCTCTGCCACTCCATTTTGCTGAGGTGAATACGGTACAGACGTCTGATGCTGGATACCATGCTTTTTAAGAAAATCACCAAAAGCATGATTTACGTACTAAGTCCCATTGTCAGTACGTAACTTTTTGATTTTCTTCCCCGTTTGATTTTCAACCAGCGCCTTGAATTCCTTGAATTTCGCAAATACTTCTGTTTTCGATTTCAGCAAATATGCAAAAGTTTTTCTACTAAAATCATCCACAAAAACTAAAAAGTATTTATTACCACCATAGGATTCTACCTCCATTGGACCTGCCAAATCCGAATGCACTAGTTCGAGCAATGCCTTTGCTCTCTTACCTTTCCTTTTCGGAAATTTCTTGACGCACTCTTTCCCCTTGCAACAACCTTCACATGGTTCCGTGCTTACCGCTCCATACGACAATCCATCTGCTAAACCTTTCAATTTTTCCATCAAAGGCCTACTCAAATGACCCAATCTTCTGTGCCATAAATTAAAATCACTAGAAGTAGTATCTGGAGGAGACGTAAGAACCATTGCTGCCTCTTTATCTAAAACATATAAACTATGTTTCAGGGGTGCTGTTAACAAAGGATTTCTACCTACAGCTACGTCATCTTTCTTAAAAACCTTACAACAAGTTTTGTCAAAAACAACAACACAATCTTTACTACACATCTTACTTACAGATAGTAAATTAGTCATCAAACCTGGTACATTTAAAACATCTTCAAACCTTATAGAACGTCCCATGGCAAACACATCCCCCTTTACATTGGATACAATTTTATCATTGTTCGCAGTTGTTACCACCTTTGAACTAACGTTTTCCTTGTTCTCCAAAAGGTGTTTATCTGACGTCATATGTGATGTAGCACCGGAATCTATGACCCATTCGTTTTTGCTGACCGTCGCTGACAAAACATTTATCAGTCCGACTTTTTCTTTACTATTCTTTTCATCGTGTGGTGCATTACTCTTGTTGTCATTAGGTTTCCTATCTTTGCACTGCCATTTATAATGCCCTTTCTTCTTACATAGATGACATATAACCACTTTCTTGGTTCGCTTCGCTTGTGCTCTTTCTCATACTTTCTTTTAGTAGAGCTGCCATCACAGTTTCTGTCGAAATCTGTTTATTCGAATGCTCTAATGTCATCACCAGAGAATTGAAAGCATCTGTCAAACCAGCCAGCATTACAATCCCGACGAACTCATCATCAAGACCTGCTTTTATGCTTATTAACGCCTGACTCGTAGCCTGAATGTCATTCAAATACTCCTCCATAGTGCTGAACATTGATAATTTAACGTTGAACAGCTTCCGCAACAGATACAGCCGCCGCAGTAGTCCACCGTCAGCATACGCTCGCTTTAATACTAGCCAAGTATCTCTCGCTGTATTGACATGCATTATCATGGGATATATCTTCTCCGTGCACATGAGGCATATTTTGCTTCTAGCTTTGGCATCTCTCTTTTTCGCCTCCACTGAATCTAGCTTAAAATCTTCATTAATGCACTCCCATAAATCCACGTCCGTCAGGAACATTTCCATGGCAAAGGCCCATGTGCCATAGTTGGCCTGGCCAGAGAGTTTCTCAAAACTACTCATATTATGAACAGCTTGCATTTTTATTCGAGATCAGATACTTTACTGCTTATGTCAGTTACCTAAGTACGTAGTACGTACCACCGGAAAAGCAACCAGAATGTACCTGGGCCCATAACCTGATACAATTAGGTTACTCGACTAATAAATATAGTCGTGTAACTTGCAGTGGTTGTATTTGAGAAAATAAAATATATACATTTTATTTGAAACACAAAATACGTTTTTCTTTATTGACAACTCAAAAGACAGTTACTAATAAACAACAGTTGCCAGGGAACAATTGTCGATGATAGATGTTAGGTACATACTAAATAGTTCCTATTTTATAAATAACAGAAAGACTTGGATATCTTGCAGTAGATTTCCCGCATTTTGCACAGCGTCTTTGCGTGTCTTTCACGATCGGTAATTTGTAAGAAAAAACAAAACGTATTCCCAATATTCACAATATCTTAAATTAACAATAATTGTACCTACTTGTTGAAACATTCGGAAGAAATAGAACGACCGCGGCGGTTTCCCTATTTTTTTTACTTTTTATTTTTTATTCTTGTTCGGGCGCTCACTGAATGCTTGTCTTTTTGCCAACATTGCCATTCGAAGGTGAAAATATATAATTTTGATATTACTGTTTCCTTTGACTTGCAACATTATTTCTAACCCTTATTTGCCGCCAGCCAATCATAGCGTGTTGACGCCCCCTGATGGCACCTGTCCGCAGTGCTGCCAATTCTTAATTTCACTTTACCCTAAATTTGGTGTGAAAGGAAAAAATACCCTAGAGTTTAACTTTACTACAAATTGACTTATACATACCTATTGCATTTATATTTTAATATAAAAGTGTAGGGAAAATTACAGATGAATCAAATTTTATTTTTATTAAAAATTAAGAATTATTTAAAACTATTAATAAAATAAATATTGGTGGACATTCCACACGGCACTATCTCGCCCCAAACTAAGCCAAAGCTATATGGGAACCAGATAGCTGTTATATTACTTATATACTTTTTTTTGTAAATACATACATACTTATAATATTATATAACACCCAGACAGAGAACAAACATCTATGTTCATCACATAAATGTTTGTTCTCGGTTGGGATCGAACCCACAGCCTACGGCGCAGAAGGCAGAGCTACTACCAACTGAGCTGTGAAGGCTGTCAAACTTCCATTATGAAAACTACAGGAAATATGCCAGTGGCGGTGTTTTGTAGTTGTGGCCGGAGGCCCGTGTGCAGGAACACTTAAATTCAATTTTATTAATAATAACTATGTATGTCGCTTTACGATATCATTCCCCCAGAAATCCCTCGTCCCTTTTCGTAAAAATGTATTCTTGTAGGCATAGGTAACCATGACAATAACCTATCCTAACGAAGCTGTCACTGTTGACAGCCAACTTAGACAAAGTACCATAAACTACTTAAACTAATTATTACCTCCATGTTAGACGAAGTACTGTAGTATATTACCTCCATGACAGCCACCATACAACCAAGGAGGTCAATAATCATAACACCTCAGATACCTCGCTAAACAATAAAATTACTCTCAAGCGAATTACCAAGCTTTTGGGGTTTACTTTACCTCCCTGCTTGACAGCTTACTGATTAGCCCCGTTGGTCTGTCTAGACCAGTAGGTTTGTACGTAGGTAGGTACCTAATTATAAATGTCTAGAGAGACATGTACAAAGGCGGATAACTAGGTAGGCACCTAGTCTTGAAAAGCTCTTGAGGCAAAATGATTTATTGCTCCAAATGTGGTTTTGACGACACTTATCTTTACCTATAACTTGTAGGCAGGTTGGTAGGTACGTAGGTACCTACTCTATAAAACTTGTAGGCAGGTTGGTTCGTAGGTACCTACTCTACCTACATAAACCTATTTTCAGTACTAGTTTTATGTAAGCAAGTAGGTAGGTAGTAGCGAATAAAACGGGTAAATTTTAGAAATAATCCTGTCCTAAGTACTAGGTACCTAAGTATTGTCAGACCTACCTAAGTAGGTAGGTAGGTATTGTCAGACCTTGGTTCTGAAACGAATTTAAAAAATTGGGCATTTTCTTTCAAAGCTTATAAACGTTCACAGAAGGGCTGTACAGCAACGCCTCAAGGCCGCAACTATTTAAATGTTTGTATCCTTGATAAATGAACCATCAGTGTGTTCCTAAAAGGGATTCCCTTGGCGGTCGTTCTAAAAACTAAGTTTACACGAGTTATAATGGAAAGGGCTTAGTCGCAGAATACTTTGTAGTTTGTTGGGTAAGTATTTACCTACCTACATAGTTTTGAAGACCAACGCTCCAAAAAAAGTGCTTATTATACCTACTTACATTAGAGGGACATACTCGTAGAAGCTACGAAAAGCCTACGAAGCTACGACTCTTGTCCCGTAGAATGCTTGTAGGCGATGACGTTTGATTTTTCCGCTTGGTAGGTAGGGATGTAGGTATTCAATTTTTAAGGGGGTTCGACAAATACATTTACTGGCCGGCCATTTATTTTATGTCATCTTTCAGCATTATTTATAAGATACCTAGGCCAATTTAGTTCTACGATGTAGTAGTTGAATCCTAAATGGCACAGCGGACATGACCACCCCCCAAATCGTACACGTAAAATTGAAAAATCTTCTAAAAATTTACAAAATAAAAAAAAAACAATTTGTATGGTGTGCTGAAATCTAACAGTGCTTGTTATTGTGCAATAAAGTCTAATTTATTCGATATATTGTACTAGCGGCCTGTCCATGCGAAGCTGCGACAGGCCGTTAAAACGCGCCCCGTGGCCCCCTGCGTTCGCTTATATCGTCTTTTATGATCTCAAAACTGTTCCTGGCTGTACCTGTATACTTGGGTTGTACCTAGGTACCTACCTATTCAGGCGCGGTCGCAGCCTGAAATGTTGGAGGGGTCACTAATAATAATCTACACTTCTATCTATCTACATCTACACTATAATCTACACTTCTACACTAATATTATAAAGAGGTAAACTTTGTATTTTTGTATTTTTGTATGTAACGAATAGGCTCAAAAACTACTGGTCCGATTTCAAAAATTCTTTCACCATTAGAATGCTACATTATCCCTGAGTAACATAGGCTATATTATATTTTCAAAAAAATCAGGGATCCTTACTAAAACTTCAATAATGTAACCCAAGGTGGAAAACAAAAAACCTTACATCGCGTGCGCTGCGAAAACTATTGAAGATAGAACCAAATAATGTACTACGATTTTGTAGAACACGTTATCATCTACAAAAAATGTCGCGACAGCATATGTCTAACTATTATAGTTATGTCACAATAAGTGTTCTTTTATTATAAAAAATTAATTGAAATGCCTCCGCTAGAAAAGGGTCTTTATTTGTACCTTGGTATTAATCCTTATCCAAATAAATCATTTCATAATTAAGACGGTTTCAATACCTATAGATTACTTCTTAAATTTTTCAAATCGGACATTCCATTCAAAAGATATGACGAAATTAAAAATGTTTACGGGTCCACGGTTCACGCGCGGGGTGCGATTTCACTCACTCAAGGAGAAGCGCGTGCAAATGTATGAAATAAATAGATGCGAGGCTCGAACCCACGGTCTAAGTTTATCCTAAAATGTTCAAAAAATTTATGACCACCCTTGCGAAGCTGGGACAGGCCGCTAGTAATATTATAAAGAGGAAAACTTTGTATTTTTGTATTTTTGTATTTTTGTATGTAGGTAACGAATAGGCTCAAAAACTACTGGTCCGATTTCAAAAATTCTTTCACCATTAGAATGCTACATTATCCCTGAGTAACATAGGCTATATTATATTTTCAAAAAAATCAGGGATCCTTACTAAAACTTCAATAATGTAACCCAAGGTGGAAAACAAAAAACCTTACATCGCGTGCGCTGCGAAAACTATTGAAGATAGAACAAAATAATGTACTACGATTTTGTAGAACACGTTATCATCTACAAAAAATGTCGCGACAGCATATGTCTAACTATTATAGTTATGTCACAATAAGTGTTCTTTTATTATAAAAAAATAATTGAAATGCCTCCGCTAGAAAAGGGTCTTTATTTGTACCTTGGTATTAATCCTTATCCAAATAAATCATTTCATAATTAAGACGGTTTCAATACCTGTAGATTACTTCTTAAATTTTTCAAATCGGACATTCCATTCAAAAGATATGACGAAATTAAAAATGTTAACGGGTCCACGGGTCACGCGCGGGGTGCGATTTCACTCACTCAAGGAGAAGCGCGTGCAAATGTATGAAATAAGTAGACGCGAGGCTCGAACCCACGGTCTAAGTTTATCCTAAAATGTTCAAAAAATTTATGACCACCCATGCGAAGCTGGGACAGGCCGCTAGTATATTATAAAGAGGAAAGTATTTTTATAAAAATTCTTCCACCGAATTTCTTCCGTCCGATTCAAAAATTCTTCCACTATTAGAATGCTACATTATCCCTGAGTAATATAGGCTATATTTATTTCTAGAAAATATTAGGGATCCTTTCTAAAACTACAATAATGTAACCCAAGGTGTAAAAAAATTGGCTTTCATCGCATGCGCTGTGAAATCTATTGACGATAGAACACCAAAATGTTCTAAAATTTTAAAGAACACATTAATATCTACAAAAAAGTCACTTACACTTACTTAAATACTTTTTTCTTACTATTGTAGTTATGTTCCTATAACTTCTTTTTTACACTTTAAAAGTTGATAGAAATGCCGACCAAAATCAAACCATGTTATCCATACCTTTATATTAATCCTTGTCCAAATAAATCGTTTTGTATTCAAGACTGTTTCAATACCTATAGATTACTTCTTTTTTACTGAATTTTTCAAATCGGACATTCCATTCAAAAGATATTACGAAATTAAAAATATTAGCTTTTAAAAAATTAGCGATCGCACGGGCCATGGGGTGCGATCTATTCTATTAAGGGCCGGTTTCACCATGCTCTGTTAGTTACTAATCAAGGATTAAAAGACCGTTAAATCTAACCTTAGCTGTCAAACGCGTACATTTTGACATATTTAACGGCCCTTTAATCCTTTGTTAATCTAACAGAGCATGGTGAAACCGGCCCTTAAGGTACTTTCCCTCTATGTCGCATAGTCTTGGGACGCCCTGTATACTTGATTTTATAGCTATTCGTGGGTAAAACGATTTTACACCTTGTAATTCAGAAACGTGCACTGAATTTTCACAGAATAATTTCACCTTTAACCACGTTCATTATCACCAGAAATTTTATGAGAATTTGAAAGAATTTGCCAAGATTATTTTAAGAAAAACTAATTTCGTCTCTTTTTAGGAGCGGTTGTTTGTTTGGAAAAGGTTAAGCTACAGGAAAGTAAGGTATTAAGCCGAGTTCTTCGTTGAAACGTATGTACCCCCACAAAAATTGGTTAGGGAAATTATTTTGGTAGGTACCTAAAAGGCTTTTGAAGATTTTTGTTTGGGAAATGTAAATATTAATAAAGAACCCTTCAAGTAGCTAACTTTTTCATATTATGCAATTGAAAATATTAAAATTTAAAGTTCACAAAATAAATTAATTACATAAAGGTAAGGTACTTATTTTATTTTTAATTTCGTGAATCCGGCAGTGGCTTTGAAATCTGCTGAATAATTTAGGCACTAGCCTAATCAAAAAATATCCGTATTCTTAGTTTTAACAATAACACTTCCACGGAATATTTTGTGTGTATGTACGAGTATGTTAATAAAACACAGAACGATGAAAATAATAGAAGTTTTTGTGTTTTTATGGCGAAGCAACCATGAGCGGCCCAGCACGCTTAAAACGCGGGGATTTTGTGAACAAAAGCGGTTGGACTGGCAAGCAATACCAATTTGGCTTTATTTAGCCCGCGCTTATCTAAATGCACACCAATTTTCAGGATTATGAAAATGCATGCTTGAAATTGGGTACATATTCGAAGCAATATTATATCATTGATACCGCGGGGAGTTGTTTTATGGCGAATACTACCACTAATGTAATTATGTACTTATGTAAAATACTTCTCGCTCGCACATTTTGAAAAATATAAAATCAAGTTCATTGATTTTAAATTTTATGAAAAATCGCAATCCACCAAATTGTGTGCCAAATCATTTTCACCCAAACAAGTTTTTCTACCAAAAATTTAGCTATACTGTTTTCACACTTATGTTGGATGTACAGTGAGAAACAAAAGGGTAGGGAAGGTAAAATATGAATATACAAAGTGTAGAACGACCACTCCCAAAAACTTCAGGGGACTATAGTACCCATATATGTATATGAGTGACTTTTTCTAAAGAACCAACACTGTGAACGAGAAAACACAAATAACTGTTTCATACATTTTAGCCAGATAGGTATTGAACTTTTGAATGAAACAGCTGTTTTTTTTCCCGTTTACAGTGTTGATTTCTTAGAAAAAGTTATACATTTTGATGGGTACTTTTAACCTCTGAAGTTTTGCGAGCTGTTTTTTAACAGCCTGTATAAAAACTAAATTTAATATTATCTTCGGTGTTCCTGTAGTTAAGCTGTGAAAGCCACGCAGTAAGCCTCATCTTTAGACTTTGCTGGTCTATTAGCGATAGAGTCTTTTTTTTTATACAACTAGCTGATGGTACAAGCAGATGGCCCACCTGATGTTAAGTGGTAGCCATCACCTATAACAAAGCGCTACCTCGTAAATCACGCACGATAGGAACGTGCCCTACGATGCACTGCCCTGCGTTCTTCAACTTTTCAACAAAAAAATGGTGTGGTTGTGTAGGGGTGGATATAATATATAGGTACATATCATTTGATTAAATCCGGAATGTAATAAATAGTTAGCGATATCTAAAGCTATCTGTTTTAATAAGAGTTGGGCGGGTGCAGTTGACTGACGGATTTTTGTTATGTGTTGTATGTGTTGCAATAGAGAGAAGTGGACCGATATTAAAAGTCGTGCAAATTATTATAAAAGTCAAGAATTTGCATTGTTAATTAATTTTTTTTTTTATAATTCAGTCATAAAAGTATTCATCAAGTGTTTTTTTCATAGCAAGTTTTTCTTCTCTTATAATTTATCTTATATTTATCTTATAATTTATGGATAAGCTTTTGTGAAGCTGGGAGTAAGTTATAACCACAATGATTAAAGATGGATGAATTCAACCTCTGCTTTTCTTTATCACAACCTTCATGAATAAGTAGAGCCTTCCTCGTAAAGGTAACGGCACCTATGTGGTCTTGCATCTTATTATGTCACTTGTAGGTACTAGGCATGGATTCGTAGGTACCTACACTTTAACTTTGGCGGATCGAACAGTTTTTTTTATATAACTCGCTGATGGAACAACCTGATGCTGGTAACCATCACCTGTAACAAAGCTTTACGATACGATAGGAACGTGCCCTACGATACAGTGCCCTGCGTCCATTAACCTGATGTTAAGCCTCATGTACCTGTAATTTCACCGGCAACGGCCTTCAAACCGAAACACAGCAACGCTGCTTGGCGGCAGATAAAAACGTGGCTCTACTACTCTTAAAGACTCTTTATTGGTAACTAAGCGCTCCATTAGCTTATCAGACCGATAAGTCTGTTGCTGTCTTTTTTATTTGGCATGAAAGTCTACTATAGAGCCGCTATAAAATGGCAGGGAATATAAATACGGGCCTTAGAATTTACTGTCTACCGACTACTGCAGCTATCATCATTTTCCCACTTATACTGATCCATTGTTACAAGGAGTGGAAATCTTAAGGCCTAATTTCACCATGCTCTGTTAGTTACTAATCAATGATTAAAAGGCAGTTAAATCTAACCTTAGATGTCAAACGCGTACATTTTGTCATTTTTAACGGCCGTTTAATCCTATGTTAATCTAACACAGCATGGTGAAACCGGCCCTTAGCGTCGTCAGTATTTCCAGAAGGATATAACATAATATGTTTAGGTCCAATAAAATATATTCCGTAAGTGACTACACCGCCTTCAGCTCTGATTAGTTTTTATCCTTCCAAGATTGCCTTGAAGAGATCGCTCTCAGCGATAAGGTCACCCATTGTTTTACATTAATGTATGCTTTAACCCTGTACTATGTTTCTGTGTGGTGAACAATAGAAGAATTATCTATCTATAACACCTTTTTTTGTTGTAACTTGAGATAGATAAGAAAAGCTACTAAAAGTTTTGGTTATGATGACGATGCAAACGGAGGTGTAACAAAACTATGATACGAATTAATTCGAGCTTTTCCATATGATTCTCTTTTCGACTATAGGTAATTGATGAAATTTCTCATTAGAAACCTGCTATTCAATTTCTGCACTCGTCTGTTTTCACTAGCAGGTTCATAACTTGAGAAATGGTGTTTCCATGAAATTCAGTTCGGAAGTTCCTGAAATTAGGTACCAAAGCTAGTAAGTATTCCTACTGCGTGTTGTCATAACATTAAACAAGGTGTAAATGAGTAGGAACCTTGAATGGGATCTGAGTTTAAACATAAACTATGAACACTTTGTTTGTTCAATTAGCACGTAGTGTAAAAAACCGCTGGAAAGCCTTACCCGTGAGGGAAACTTACTAAGATATAATTTATAAAAAAAAATATATATATGGTAGCAATATTTAATAGTAATGAAAATAAAGCCTTCACAGCTCAGTTGGTAGTAGCTCTGCCTTGTGCGCCGTAGGCCGTGGGTTCGATCCCCACCGTAAACAAACATTTGTGTGATGAAAATAGATATTTGTTTTCTGTCTGGGTATTATTAAAATATTATAAGTATGTATTTACAAAAAAAGTATATATATTATAAGTATATGTATTATAAGTATATGTATTATATCAGTCATCTGGTTCCCATAATACACGATTTGGCTTAGTTAGAGGCTAGATAATGCTGTGTGGAAAGTCCACCAATATTTATTTATTTATTTATTTATTTACTTATAAAGAAAAGAATAAAATATGTAACATATATGAATAGACTAGTGGCTTCGCGCGGCTTCGCACGCGTTGAAGTGGTGAACCGTGATTGAGCCACAAACATCCAAACATCGTCACTTTCGCATTGATTTGTATAGGTATTTCAAATCCTACCCTAATAATAATAATACGGTAGGTAGGTATACGTTCTGAGTTTAGCAGAAACATGACAAATACAACATATACAACCTTACAAAATATGTACTTACTTGTTCCTAGTTTCTACCCCAAAAACAGGCACGGAAGATACCCTCAGATCTATTCGTACCAACTCAAGATTCCCGTTTTTAGAATATCCCTAACAAACATTGACGCCTCGTTGTATCCTTTTTACTCGAGCGCAACGAAGGAGGGTACCGTTTTAGGGGTTGTTTTCGAAAATCAATTTATTGTGGAGTTTATTTGGGTACTTCAAGTTAGAAATCAATCGCACTATGCGTTAAAAATCTCCCATACTAACTTTTACAGCCATTTGCACACTTTGCAGGGGTAATTATCAAAAGTTAAAAGCGTCATTCTTAATTATTTATTTCTTAGTATATTTACCTCAACCTATCCTTTACCTCAAGTCAATCGCACCACGCGTTATCAAAACTCCGATACAAACTTTGACATCCCTTTGCACACTTATTAAGGGTAGTTTTAAAAATCTAAAAATGCCTTTTCTATTTTTTTGCCTTGAAGTATTTGTACTCCAAGTTTCAAGTTTGTAGGTTTAAGGAATACTATTTTTCATACAAACGTTTTTATCCCTTTTCACACCCTTAGGGGTTAAATTTCAAAAAAATCCTTCTTATTACACCTCTACGTCATAAGACCTATGTACTCTTCAAATTTCAAGTCTCTAGGACCAGCGGTCAAAAAACTCCAATACAAACTTTTACATCCCTTTGCACACTTATTAAGGGTAGTTTTAAAAAACTAAAAATGCCTTTCGTATTTTTTTGCCTTGAAGTATTATATAGTCCAAGTTTCAAGTTTGTAGGTGCAAGGAATTCTATTTTTTATACAAACGTTTTCATCCCTTTTTACACCCTTAGGGGTTGAATTTCCGAAAATTCCTTCTTATTACACCTCTACGTCATAAGACCTATGTACTCTTCAAATTTCAAGTCTTTAGGACCAGCGGTCAAAAAACTCCCATGCAAACTTTTACATCCCTTTGCACACTTATTAAGGAGTAGTTTTAAAAAACTAAAAATGCCTTTCCTATTTTTTTGCCTTGAAGTATATGCACTCCAAGTTTCAAGTTTGTAGGTTCAAGGAATACTATTTTTCATACAAACGTTTTCATCCCTTTTTACACCCTTAGGGATTGAATTTCCAAAAATCCCTTCTTAGTACACCTCTACGCCATAAGACTTATGTACTCCTCAAATTTCAAGTCTCTAGGACCAGCGGTTTAGGCTGTGGGTTGTCTATATGTCAGTCAGTCAGTCAGTCAGTCAGGACTTTGATTCTTATAGTATTAGAGATAGAGATAGAGATAAATAATAATTAAATTATATAAAATATCTTTTTATAATATCTATGTTTAAAATTAACATTAAAATTGGATGTATAGTGATTGAAATTGTTAAGTTATGTAATAAACATGCTTTTTAATTTTTATTATTTATCTATTATTTAAAAATAAATAGTGGTGTCTTAATAGTGAAAACATTTATTTACAAAGAAATTTACAATTAATACAAGTAGGTACTACAAAATTTACAAAATACATGTGAAACATTTAGCTGCAGACCGTTGCAAACGATCTAGAGATAGCTCAACTGATCCAAATAAGTGCCTATTGGAAGCGTCCCCAAGACACTGGCTAACGGCCGTTCCCAATATTCAATCTTTGGTCTAGGTTAGATAGCTCTTTGACAATTGATAAAGTTGACACTTGAAGTGGTCGAAATTCCTATCGTTGATATGTTTAATGGGACAGAAAATGAAAGATAGTCAGACTTTTCTATCTTTAGTAGGGCAAAACAAGAGATAGATTTAATATCACGAACGGCCGTAAATAGTTAACAAGTCAGTCTGTTTACAGATTGATATCACAACCCAATCCATTTCTGTGAAACGTGTCACCCGACCAGGGTCGGACTGAGCCGGAAGGGCCCGGGTGGCTGACCACAAGCCGGGGGCCCGATGATGATGGTAGATGGGCTACTATCGGAAATACTGAGATACACAAATTGAGATAAACAAAATACATTCATACATACATACAATCACGCCTGTTTCCCATAGGGGTAGGCAGAGACCACGGATTTCCACTTGCTACGATCCCGACATACCTCTTTCGCTTCATTCACTCTCACAACATTTCCATAAACAAAATATAAAATGTAATTATCAACTTAGACCGAAGGTTCGAGTCTCACGTCTACTTATTTCATTCATTTGCACGCCCTTCTCCTTGAGTGAGTGAGAACGCTCTCCGTGGAACCGCGCGTTCGCTAATAATATTTTTAAAGCGAACTAAAATTTATAATTACGTAATATCTTTTGAATGGAATGTCCGATTTGAAAAATTCAAGAATTAATCCATAGGTATTGAAATAGTCTTGAATACAAAATAATTTATTTTGATAAGAATTAATATAAAGGTATGGATAACATGGTCTGATTTTGGTCGGCAATTCTATCAACTTTTGAAATGTAAAAAAGACGTTACAGTAACATAACTACGATAGTTAGACATATGGTATTGCTGATTTTTTTTGTAGACATTTATGTGTTCTTTAATATTGTAGAACATTTTTGTGTTCTATCGTCAATAGTTTTCGCAGCGCATGCGATGAATGACGTATTATGGCCAATTTTTTTACACCTTGGGTTACATTATTGAAGTTTTAGAAGGGATAGGGATCCCTTCTAGTAATAAATATAGCCTATGTTACTCAGGGATAATGTAAAATTATAATGGTGAAAGATTTTTTGAAATCGGACCAGTAGTTTTTGAGCCTATTCGTTACATACAAAAATACAAATCTTTCCTCTTTATAATATTAGTGTAGATTACTAGCGGCCTGTCCCAGCTTCGCATTTGTGGACATACATTTTTCCAATGTTTTAGGATAAACTTAGACCGTGGTGGGTTCGAGTCATTTGCACGCCCTTCTACCTCGCGCCTTGCCGGGCCCGCGCTGGGTGAGAACGCGCCCCGTGATCCGCGCGTCGCTTATATTTTTAAAATCTTTTGAACGGAATGTCCGATTTGAAAAATTCTAGAAGTAATGTATAGGTATTGAACCATTCTTGAATATGAAAAGACTTATTTGGATAAGGATTAATACCAAGGTACAAATAAAGACCCTTTTCTAGCGGCAGCATTTCAATTATTTTTTTATAATAAAAGAACACTTATTGTGACAGAACTATAATAGCTAGACATATGCTGTCGCGACATTTTTTGTAGATAATAACGTGTTCTGCAAAATCGTAGTACATTATTTTGTTCTATCATCAATAGTTTTCGCAGCGCACGCGATGTAAGGTTATTGTTTTCCACCTTGGGTTACGTTATTGGAGTTTTAGTAAGGATCCCTGATTTTTTTGAAAATAAAATATAGCCTATGTTACTAAATATACAAAGATACAAATCTTTCCTCTTTATAATATTAGTCTAGATGTAGATAGATTAGAAAAAATTAGGGATCCCTTCTAAAACTTCAATAATGTAGGTGTAAAAAAGTGTATTTTTTTGCCATAAAATGTTTTTCATCGCATGCTCTGTGGAAACGATTAACAATAGAACACAAAAATGTTCTACAATATTAAAGATCACATGAATATCTACAAATATCTAACTATCGTAGTTATATTACTATAACTTCTTTTTTTACATTTTAAAAGTTGATAGAAATGCCGAGCATAATAAGACCATGTTATCCATACCTTTATATTAATCCCTAGGCAAATAAATCATTTCGTATTCAAGACTGTTTCAATATCTATAGATTACTTCTTGAATTTTTCAAATCAGACATCCATTCAAAAGATATTCCGAATTAAAAACTTAAGTTCACTTTAAAAATATAAGCGAACGCGCGGGGCCACGGGGCGCGTTCTCACTCAGCGCAGTGGGCAACGCGGCGAAGGAGAAGGGCGTGCAAATGTATGAAATAAGTAGCCGCGAGACTCGAACCCACGGTATAATTTTATCTTAAAGTATTGAAAAAATTTATGTCCACCCATGCGAAACTAGGACAGGCTGCTAGTAATATACAAGGTGTTCCATAAGTTGTGTATATAAACTTCAGGGGGCTAAAGTACCCATCAATATGAACAACTTTTTCTATGGAACCAACACTGTGAACGCGAAAAAAAAAACAGCTGTTTCATACATTTTAGCCTGGTAGGTATTGAACTTTTGTATGAAACAGCTGTTTTTTTTTTCGCGTTCACAGTGTTGGTTCCTTAGAAAAAGTTGTTCATATTGATGGGTACTTTAGCCCCCTGAAGTTTATATACACAACTTATGGAACACCTTGTATAGTAATAGCTTTATAATTCAAAATTTTCTGTAAAAGAGCCACTCAAATTTTTTTTTAAAAGAGATTTTTAATATCTATGAAACAGGATAAAATGTAAGGCATTACGCTATAATGATACACGTCTAAATAAGTTCATTCGATCAAAAGTTATCTCCGCGTTTTTCGATTTTTTTATTTCATTTCTCTCTAATTGTATGAACGAACTATCTGATCTAGTTTTACATTAAGGTCGCAAGAGCTGGGACCTAGCCTGCGCGGGCCTCCTATCCTATGGTTGCCGCAAGCCCGGCAAGCCAGGCCCGTGGGGGGCCTGCGCAGGCTGGGGCCCGGCTGGCAAATGCCATTTCAAATGTATGGCCAGTCCGACGCTGCACCCGACCTCGCCACGGGTTTTCCACAAACATCCTTAGTAGTGGGACCAATATCACATCCGCTTTTAGATGAGCGTGAGAACGCAAGCCACGCGATAAAGCTTACTACATTTTAAATGAAAAAAAAAGATGAATATTGAGATTTTTTATAAATAAAATTAACCTTGACATCAGCTTTCCATCAGCAGACTCAAAAGTTTGCATAAGTACAAAGACTGATAGAGCAAACTTTTGAGCAGAAAAACTTATTTGGATCAAAATGATGTTTTCGCTGAGCAATGTACCTATATTGTACACAACTTCGTTGATTGCGATTTTTCTATGATTTCAATCATTTTTTATTTATGAAAATGTTGAAATGTACGAGCGAGCGAGAGTTACATTAACAGTTGTCGTCGCCTTATGCGTTTTTACTATATGAAGAAGAATATAATATAATATCAGTTATACTACCAATGCCGCATAATGTCACTAGTACATTCGTTTTTTTTCCCATTTATGTACTACCAGTTATACTTCTTAGTAGTACTACTGACACAGAGGCATTGTGTCTACAGCTCGCAAGTTTTCCTGAACCATTTTCCATCAAAGCTCGATTGCCACGAATACTATTATCCACGTTAATGACTTATTCATTTACTGAAAGCCGTTGTTCGCGTCGGTGCTCCACGTGCACGGAACTGCGCTATGAATCGCTAATAATGCTGCACGTCTCCGAAACTGCTTTGTCCTTGGGTGTTGATAGGAAGACATGTTAAATAGCGTCAAATATTCAGGGGGTCTACCATACAAAATGATAGACGATGTTTCGTATTGTAATTTTTTTTATATTATATTTTCGGTCGACCATGTCAGTTCCATCTTGTTCACTACTGCCAAAACTTAAGTACCTAAGTCTAAGTATCCATTATGGACCGGTAGAGCATGTTAGCCACACCCGAGGTCATGGCCGCTAACCAACTAAGCTCTAACTTATAACGTTACTAAAGTTGAAACATTGCTCAAAGTTTGCCCTGTCATGGTAAGTTACCCTTAAGTGAGAGATGGCAATAGTTTAAGCACTGATTATCATTTGACACATCAAAATGTATTTATTTTCCTTTACAAAGTGTGGTGGTACAGTAGGACTTATAGTAGGTAGGTTAATTTTTTATAATAAAAGAACACTTATTGTGACATAACTATAATAGTTAGACATACGCTGTTGCGACATTTTTTGTAGATGATGACGTGTTCTACAAAATCGTAGTATATTATTTTGTTCTATCTTCAATAGTTTTCGCAGCGCACGCGATGTAAGGTTTTTGTTTTCCACCTTGGGTTACATTATTGAAGTTTTAGTAAGGATCTCTGATTTTTTTGAAAATATGATATAGCCTATGTTACTCAGGGATAATGTAGCATTCTAATGGTGAAAGAATTTTTGAAATCGGACCAGCAGTTTTTGAGCCTATTCGTTACATACAAAACAACAAAACAACAAAACAACAAAAATACAAAGTTTTCCTCTTTATAATATTAGTGTAAATAAAGTGTGCTTAATTGAAATTAAAAAAAACTCAAAATACCGAAGGTTAACTTCGTTTATCGTTTTGCGAGTATATATTTCCTGTGGCATTACGCCAGGCAGCTTTTGTTTCAGAATGGAATTTTGATTGCATAGTGTACGAATTCATTCAGCTCTATTTTCTTTATGGTACTTGATATTCATCCCACGAATGCTGCGTTGCTACATCCTGAAAAAAAATCACCAAGCTTCAGTTTTTATATATTTCTCGTTTGTTCATGCAGCAATTTTTTCCCGTTTTATGGAGTATAGCGTGATTTTTTATTTCTTAAATGTTGTCTAGATAAATAATATGTAGTAACTTCAAAAGCAGCAATGCATTATCTTGATTACTACATGATATTAATTAATATAAATATTGATGGCAGTTTCATGCAACAACCTGCGGCATACTGCCGTATCTAAGTCAATTAATGTTTTAATAAAATAAATAAATATTGGTGGACATTCCACACAGCACTATCTCGCCCCAAACTAAGCCAAAGCTTGTGATATGGGAACCAGATAGCTGATATACTATTTATATTCTTAAAAAAAAAATACATACTTATAATATTATATAACACCCAGACAGAGAACAAACATCTATGTTCATCACATAAATGTTTGTTCTCGGTGGGGATCGAACCCACGGCCTATGGCGCAGAAGGCAGAGCGACTGCCAACTGTAGTAGCTGGAGCTGTGAAGACTGTCAGTGAAATGCTTTGTTATAGGTGATGCAAAGCACTGATATTAGACGGTCCGTATCAAAAGGGCAATCTAGCATAACGCCCTTGTGGGATGAACGACTTAAAAGTAAAATGACCTACTAGGAAAACGTCTGGAAATTATTTCGTCTTTGGATATTATGTCTACAAATTATAACACCATAATAGAAAAAAAACTACTTTGCTGTATGTCTATGACTTAACGTTCATTCAAGTGCAATCATAATTCAAAGTTTGATATGAGTATTAAGTGAGTAAGTAGGTACTCAAAATAAACACTTCTTTAGTACTGGCCATTACAAAAGGGAAATAACAAAATATGTGAGGCTTACCACTTAACATCAGCAAGTTGTATAAAAAAAACTCTTTTTAGTCATATTGACTCATTACTTCTTCTCATAACATACATTCTCTACCTCTCGTCAGGTCAAGTTCACATCGCCCAGTTATCTCTCTAACAAGTATGACGGAAGGCTCACTAGGAACGTAGATTTTTGCATCGGAACGTGCCTCCGCCGCTCATAAGAATTCCATCGACGCCGAGAAATGTAGGTATGGAATGCTCGCCGTATATCTTTATGTGAATACCACTGTACTATGCAATTTGTAATACACTTTTATGGAGTCTTTAAACGGTAATAATCTGTATCACACAGATTATTACCGTTTTCTTATAGCTCCTATTTTTGTAAGTACTTAGGATAAATCTTGTTTAAACATTGCGCAATTTATTGTCCTTTCATGTACTTCTAGGCTTTAGTCGCAAGGAACTGGCGCTAGATTTACCATGTTGATCGAGTGAGCGAAGCGAACGAAGATCTTTGTTTCAACTTGGGAGATTTGGCATTTTATGTATGTATGTATGTATGTATGTATGTTTGTCTGGCCATAACTTTCGAACCGTTGATCCGATCTGCATGAAATTTGATAAGTCGATAGCTTGTACTTGAGAAATTTACTGGTAAGTATATGAGTAAAATCGGATGAAGGGTAATTAAGATATGGGTTTTTTAAGGGGGCAAAAATAAAAAAAGTGACATAAAAAAACCAAATTACATGTCATATGAAAGGGCTTTGTTTGGACATTCCAAAACAATTTTTACTTTTTTTCTGGGACGCTCGGTTTTTGAGATAGAACAGTTAAATTAAGATAACCAGCGATCCAAGAGCTCCTATCTCTAAGACTTTCGTTAGCATCAAGGTTTTTCTACTGGTCAGACAGTTACTTTGCTTTTTCTTTTTTTTTTCTTGAAATGAATTAAGGAGGTACTCAGTTCTCATAAAATGGTGACCATGACCAGGTCTGATGATGGAGCCAAGGTCTGTTCAACGGAACTCTTCAATAAATAGGCCAATAGAATTGAAACTTGGTTACCGTACCAAGTTAGTAGGCAGTAGTCAGAAAAAAGTCCAAACATAATGTTTGGACTTGCCTCTGACTACCACCTACTCAAAGTATTGGTGCGTTCGTCGGGTTGCATCACGAGATCTCAGTTCGGAGCGAACTACTAGTATATACGACGTTTTATAGTGATCCTCGTGAATGTAGAGCTCTACTAGAGCTCTACTACTAAAGAGTACTAAAGAGTAGTAGAGCTCTTTGTGAAGGGCTCGTCCGGGGAAGTACTACTACCACGCCTTTTTCTGCCGCCAAGCAGCGTTGCTATGTTTCGGTTCAAAGAGTGTAGTTGCCGGTGTAATTACCAGGCACATGAGGCATAACATCTGTACGTTCCTATCGTGCGTGACTTATGAGGCAATGCTTTGTTCCATCAGCTAGTTGTATAAAAAAATAATAATAATAAAAAATATAAATAGCTATAAATATTGGTTGACTTTCCACACATCACTATCTAGCCCCAAACTAAGCCAAATCTTGTAATATGGGAACCAGATAGCTGATATATTACATATATACTTTTTTATTTTTTTGTAAATACATACTTATAATATTATACAACACCCAGACAGAGAACAAACATCTATGTTCATCACACAAATGTTTGTTCTCGGTGGGGATCGAACCCACGGCCTACGGCGCAGAAGGCAGAACTACTACCAACTGAGCTGTGAAGGCTGTCATGAAAAATGAACTGAATAAAGATCGTTTTTTGATTTTGATTTTGGTTACTACTTTGGTGAGAAATGGCAATAGTCGTGGCGGTTCTGGCATGGAATAGAACTTCATCCACTATCGTAGATGTCGAAGGAGGCGACACAGGAACGCACCATGAGATGGGCGGTAGCATCTCCTGGGTGCGGTCACGAATCCGTTCGGTGAAGTGAAGGAGTGTTGACTACGGGAATTCTCACAAAATATAGAGGGGCCTGTGTTCAGCGAACCTATTCAGGTTAATTATGATGATGATGGCAAAATGTTTTGCATTGTTTCTCGTTTTACAGATTTTTGTTAGTTTAGTAATTTTTGTTTTTGACTAACTTAAAACTAACATGAAGTGGGTCTACCCTGACAATGATTTCGATGGATAAAGACCCACCACCAACCCATTGGTTGTTTTTTTTTCGATTGGTATCTCGTACCGAAATTATATACACGAAAAGCAATATGGGATAAAACCTATGGAACACAAAAATGCTTTTTGTCAGTTTGAAAGCTTATTCATTAATCCTCATAGAATAAACAAGTTTATTTACTTACCTTCCGTTGATTTACTGGTTGGCGAACCACTTATACCTCAGTGGCTCTTGTTTTTGGCTAAATTATTAAAAGCTGCGGCTGAAGTAGGCACTAAAATTCCGTTTGTATGCTTTGAGAACTAACGGTTTAAAAATTAAAGGAGGCACGAGTTCCGGAGTTTCTTAAGACAATGCTTTGAGGGAATTCTAAGTGGATGTTTGCACAAATGTACGAACACGGAAACGTAAATGTCCTGAGGTAGATTTTTATTCCACAGTTCTCTTGCATCGTACGTACATAAATAAGCACCCGTGACGCTAAGTCCTTGGGTTTCCTTTCTTTTTTAGGAGAAATATTGTTAAACTTTATTGAAAAATAATATAATTTCAAGGTTTAGAAAATACAATATGAAGCTTGAGCTATCTGCAGATCTAAATATTGCTCAACTTTACAAAATAGTTATATTTGACAATATCAACTCTCTAAAAAAATATCCTATATCCTAACTAAAGATTCAAACGCTTCAATGCTGTGTTTCAGCTATTTCATGAAACATCCAGATGTGTCCTTCGACCCGAATTTTACTGCACATAAAAACCATAAATGCAACGCGTAGCACTTCTACGAGATTCGTAGCATTTCTACGAAATACGTAGCTACAAACAGTCGAAGGGTCATTTATCTTGATTCTAAAACACGTTATATGTACCCCATAGCTTTGTAGTATCCAATTTTCATTGGACGTACATCATACTAAAATTTCACCTGAATGTGCGTACCTGCTTTTGTTCCTCACATAATAGGGATCCACATTAGAAGCTCGCCATTATCGAAGGCTGGAGGGTTCGATCGCGCATTGAATCACATAGTTTAGGCATAAAATAGGTAAGTTTTCCTAGAAGCGAAACTCTTCTAACCAATCACTTATCACTTCTATCTTGTCAGTACAGTACATATACGAAAGTTTGATGTATGTTCGAAAAAATTATAATTTATTTGCCAAAAAGAGCGACAATTATAATGTTAACAATAGAAATAAAGATAGGCTCGCTGTTCCCACTACTAGGCTCACTAAAGTAAGCAAATCGTTTGCAGGACAATGTGTCCGCTTCTAGAGGTATATCAAAGTCCCAAGCGAGATTCATAACTTTTCACTCAATAGGAATTAGATGTAATAGTATGGTACTAATGGTACAATCAGATTCGATAGAACTTTCGTGTCAGATGTGGACCGATTTGGAAAAAACCTTAAATAAATTATCTTATCATAAATTAAAAGTATAGTAAGTATAATATGTTCCAATATTATATTTTTTTTCATCCAGTTAAGACACTGTGTTTCACGCAACACATAGGAGATTAATTGGCTTAAAACATTATTACTGTATTTTTCTGCTTTCCTGTTTCTGTTTTTTCTCTATATTGTTATTTCTGTTATCTCTGTGTACTATGTGTCAAATAAATATTTCTCTCTTTTAGGAGCCAGCGGCTTCTCCCATTAAATGTAGCAGTCATAATCATCAGCACGTTAGAACCCGATCAGGTGTTTCGATTCCACGCGCTTTTTACTACCTTTTTTATGGTTGAGGTACACTGAGCCGCACTGAAGCATATCCGGCTCGGATTCATGAAAAATGTACGCCATCGTTTCTGCCTGATTTGCATCGGTATGCGAACCTTCGGTTTTAATGACGGGGATATAGCGCTTCTATAGACCAATTTTATTTGCCCATATATTTTATATGGTAGGTATATATTATAGGTATTTGAAATGAAATGTGAAAACCAAAGTAAATTAAACAAAAGATTGCATTGAATTTCATTTGTATGAGGTATATAACGAATGGCAGCGGTCTATTCATCAGTATTCCCCGTGGAAATATAAAATAACACTATTTTTTGTTTTTTATTTTACCAGTTTTTATACAACAGAGAAACAAGACCCTCCAGAAAATATTACAGAAACTTCATTCTTAGATATTCTATAGTTTGTTACCGTACTCACATTTTGCTGCTGTTATTTTGAAAAAATATTATGGATGGTGAAAATGGACGGTTTTTGTGAAATATGAAAAAAACAGAAACAGCTTCACGATTTTGACTTTACAGCGGTTTTTTTGCTATTTATTCATAATATTCATTTATACAACTTACCTACCGAATAATTGGCTATTGAACGACGACTACGAGATGCGATTCGACACGTGCGTGCTGCTTGTCTAGATGACCCTACCAAAAACAGAACGGGTAGAGACGTAGGCGATGAAACATTGATAATACTTGTCGTTTTGATTTAATTTGGAAATAGTTAAGAATATAATTAGAACTGCATCAGCCAATTACACTTGAAAAGAGACAATTACAATTTAAAATAGAAACTAAGATAATATTAAGAAGTTTAACCAACAAAATAATAATAAACACCATCACCACTGTTAGAAAACTAACTGATTTCCTCTTTATGTTTTACACCGTTAACGCACATAAACGTTTTGATGAGAAATAATCCATTAGTACATGACTGGTTTCGATCACACTTACGATGAGGTCACTCCCACTGGACAACCGGTGCTCTCAGTGAAATGTGAAATATGTTTGTGAAATATCCTTCATCAAAAATTAATTTGTAAAAGCGAGCGTATTTTGGGACACATTCTGACAGCGGTTCCGACATGTGTCTGATTTCAGTACAGTTTAACTTGAACTAGGAAATAACGCGCTTTTTTGTGTATAAATACCATCAGCCTGATGAACTAAGCCCATATAATTTTTTTTGCTACTTGCTGATGCAACAATCAGATGGTCCACCTGTTGATAAGTGATAACCGTAGATAACCGTAACCATGATGCCTGGCAAGTCACGCACGATAGGAACGTACCTTACTATGCGTTGCTCTGCGTCCATCAATAATGATGAAAATGTTAAGCCTCATGTGCCTGTAATTTCACCAGTAACCACATCCTTCAAACCGAAAAACAGCAATTCTGCTTGGCGGTAGAAATAGGCATGGTGGTAGTACTTTCCCGGACGAAATTTTACTTCTCTTCACTTCCTGGAATAACAGTTTCGAGCCCTGCTCTTCCCGTGGTCTTAAATAAATCGTCGCTCTATAGCGCCTGAGAGTAAAGTGTAATACAACGTGTAAACGACTGTACGACATTAAATTAATACACGTGTAGTACTACTATCTAGTATTGATTTAAAAAAGGTTTAATTTATATTCATTCATAATTGAGATTTTTTTATTTTCAAACAAACTAAATATCAGAATAAGCATAAAATTATTGAACATTCTGTATAAACACACAAACACAGCAACGTACGTTCATTCAATGCCGCGCCCCGCGCGCAGAAACCGCACACCCATACATAGGTACCTACTACGACTAAACCTAAACTGTGCCGCGCGCCCGTGCCTAAAGGTGAACGCCCTTTCAGCGCGGGCGCGCGGCCGGCGGCGGCGTCTTTGATTCGCCGATATAGTTAGGTAGCAACGTTAGCATGTGGGAAAAATAAAAACTAGTTAGGTACCTCAAATCCGTACGTTTCCAATATGCCCACGTTGTTGAATGTTGCACATACAAATTAATGCACGGAAGAGCTCCTTCAACTGTTTGTTTTGTATGCCTAGTTTCACAATTATCTTTCCCTTCATAATACAAGTTCTGCATTTTGATGACATTAACAAGACACACATACTCACACAAAAAGTCTATTTCGCGGTACCAAATCTAGACACTCTAGTCACTAGTAATAACACAAATTTACAATTTTCAAAATTAGATATGTCAAGGCCGCTACCAAGGCGATTGTTTACTAAATAATAATGTCTTTCACTGGCCACCGGGCAGCGTGTCACATGGTGGGGCGGGCGCGCGCTACGTACCTATCTGTCTCTATCACACACGTAAGCGGAATGATATCTGTCCTTGTTATTTGTCCTTTTATGATAAATTTTACAATGTGAGCGTACAAATATGTTTCTTATGCGGTCTAACGCGTATAAATATGGTAACTCTCTCCTTTTTTTGTTTGATTGATGAGACATATGACTTCATGACCCCGGAAATTTGACCTCAGCACCGGCGATTAGAGATACAGGTTGCATAGAAATTATTTATTGGAAAAGTATCGATATCTCGATAAATATTCAGGCTTTTTTGATAAAACCAACGCCTAAAATTTAAAAATGCAATTAGGAGTACGTGTTTCAATTTAATGTCGTACATGACTTTACACCTTGTATATGTCTCTATTTTGAAGTATAGATAGATAACATTATATTGTACACAAGGATACATCATAAATCTAGGCGTAATAACGTACAATAGACAGCCTTATCGTTAAAAGCGATTTCTTCCAGGCAACCGTAATATGGAAAGTAGTTGATCAGAGCGGTAATGGTAAGTATTTGCTTCATGAATGATAATTGTATGATTTTAATTGTTTTTTTTTTTAGAGCTAACCGAACATCAGCTGGAACATTTGCTTGTTCGGTCAGGTTTATGTGTGCCATAAATAAAGTCGCTACAGAATGTTCACAAACACCATTAGCTATGAACATGTGTGTGGAAGGTATTATGATAACGCACAATAAATCTTACTCCTGAATTTCTAGATCACTTTTCCCATTAGCTCGTCAGGCTTACGTACATTAGCAGTATGAGAAAAGATTCATTACATTTTCCCTGATAACTTGGCTGAACACGCTAGACAGCGAAAGACAAACAGTAAGGAACACCGACAAAGATCTGCCACGTAGAACGTCCGAGGTACCTCAAAGGAACTGCAAACAATATGCATGTTGTATGCAACTACACAATGCTCGACTCAACTGACTTTGGAATCGGTAGGGGCTGGAATACGCTGGCGAGATGTTTCACCCTGCCACAGAATTTTTCATAGTACTATGATTATATTTATCAGCGGCTTACAGCTGGAACCACATTTTGGAAGCAGATTTACTCAAAAATCCCATCTCATGAAATTAAATAAATCAAGATGTATTCTGTAAATCAAATTGTATTAGAGATTTAGTGCATTTACACTGTTTGTGTAAAATGCATGACATAAATATAACAATTGTTTAAACCACATAACAAATACGAATAATTTATTTCAATGAGATACTTAAACTAAACAGGAAGTAGGTAACACCAACTTATGCTATTGAAAAAGGGATAAGATACATGAAATCTAAAATACTTTTCGAATTACCTCTTCAGAATTTAAGGCACGCGATTTCAACCTCTCACTGAAATTGTTTTACCAAAAACGTATCGTGCAGATATTTTGTCAAAAAACTTTGTCTCTCTAATTAGGTAGTTCTATGTTCAACAGATTGTAAGGGTATATTCACGACTGCAGCCATATGTATATGATTTCCAGGTATGTTACGGATTAATTACCTACACCTCGCGAGTAGATACAATTTTTATATACATAACTAAGCTGGAGGCACAACAAAGTTTAATAAATTAAACTGTGAAAGCATTCGTACTTATTTTTGCCCGACTTTAAACAAGGAGGAGGTTCTCAATTCGACTGTATGTTTGTTACGCGATTACTCCAGCAATTATAAATTGATTCTGATGTTTCTTTTTTGTTTGGAAGGCCATACTTCAGAGCTGTTTGAAAAATAAAACAACTGCGTTTTAGGCTTTGGGTTCGATTCCGAGTACAAAAATTTGTGGCCTTGTGGGATGAACATAGATGTTTGTTCTCTGTGTGGATGTGATATATTGTAAGTAAGTATGTATTAACATAAAAACACTTTCAAACCCACGGCCTACAGCGCAAAATGTAGAGCTACTACTAACTAGGCTGTGAGCGTTGTCAACTTTGTATATCCGATTGTCTGAAAGTACCTCCGCATAGGACTATGGCTCGTACGTTTATTACGGACTAAAAATACATACACAACACACCCTGAGGCCGGGGCGTACAATATCACTTTGATTCAAACAAGTTTTTATAACAAAAAAATATATTCAGGTGCGCAGTATGTTTGGATCAAAATGATATTTTCAATGTTTGCAAAATCTTTGCAATGTTATTCAACTGTAACTGTAACTTGGTTCATAGTGATTTCATAACTATATTCAGGGTTGTTTGTGATAGGTACGTAGTAAAGAGATAGTGATTAGGAGATTTATATCTTCAAAAAACTAAAAAAACTCAGACTTGAGGTAATTATTTCTTTGTAAATTTGTATAGGTAAGACGGATACGATACCTTTCAGATTCACTAATCTACTCAAAAGAGATCCCTTCTCACGACAGGTGTTGGTATTCCCAAATTATTGTGGAACTTATCGTGGGCAGGTATTAATCATCTGTTGTATGATCTAATCTGACTGTTATGGGCTACATAATCCTCTATTAACACCATCAATCTTCCACGAAACGCAAACTGTGGTGCAATTACTGACGATTGGATTAATTATCAAATCATCCAGCTAATTAAATGACCTACTTGACTTTAGTGATTAATCACCTATGATATTAATTAAAAGCAGCTTTAGGGATTATAAAAAAAATGCCTAGTATTCAATACAGAACATAAAATAGTAGAAATAGTAATTATTTTAAGTTATTATAATAGCAACACTTAATTAGTTTTTTTTTATTGACCACTACCGGTGGCCATATTTTTCCTCTTACATTTTATAACTGTGCCATGGCAGTTCACATTGTTTCTATAAAACTAAATAAATTACATAAAAATTCATTAGCCTTTTACTTAAAACCTAGTGCGTGTCTTTGTGCGGGGTACGAACAGGGTCTTTCGAAGGTATGGCAAAGAATCTCTTGTAATACTGTCCATCACACATTAAAGCAACAATGGTCCCTTTTGTGGCCTGGACACTTCATTAACTACGGAAAAATACGTTTTAAGTCTTCGTCTCATAAGAACTTATAAACGCAGCTTTGGTGAAGGAGTGTTTAGGTTGCCCTGAGCTAGGAGATTTTTCTGGAAATCGCTAATTTGGTTATTTATACTGTTTAGGTATTCCCAATTAGCAGTTTAGTCAGTACAAATGGTAAACAGAAAAACGCGATTCTAAGAATAGCCGTTTCAAAGCTTCATTGTTTAAAAAAAGATCTTTGCTTTGCAAAATGATTTATCAAAATTCACAATACTTTTATGGAACGACACTGCAGGGCATAATTAAAAAAAAACTTTTTCACAATGTTCTGTGATAGGTTTAAGGACAGATAAAGAGACAAACAGATGGGCATTGTGAAATTATAAGCGGATTTAGAAACCAAAAACTCATCGGGCGAGCGGGATTCATTTACGTTATATTTTTTTGATTATATTTTTTGTAAACTCTATATCTTATTTATCTTTGTCTGTATTTTTTTATTGTTTTTGTGTTTTGTCAATAAAAACATAATTTTCATTTCGACAGACACTGGTTCTATTTTCCATAACTTTCCGAAGTTGCAATCTCATCCTCGCTTTAGCATAAAAGCTAATTTGGCATAGTCTTCGGAGATGCGATGCTAATGTTTGCAGCAAACAACTTGCGTCAAAATGTTAAGATAGCTGAATCCCAGCACAGTATAGCAGCTTCCGCAAACAGTAATGTGACGCTAGAATGGTGTATCAGTTACTGGCTGTCTTAGCAGTGCATACTCTCCAGACACTTTCAAACCGCGACGAGTTAGCGTGTCCATCGGGCGCGTTCATATCGAGCGTGACTTACGATGCAATGCTTTATAGGTGACGGTTACCACTTCACATTAGATGGGGTGAATTGTGAAAGCACCATTAAAATGCGACTAGTTTTCAAAAGTAATTTGGTGTACGTACCTACATACTTTCCATATAAAAAAATCTAGTTTTTTGCATACTTAACTAAAGCGAAGTTAGCACAAAACAGTTGTAGATTTTCGAAAAAGGTTTCTAGATAGCTAAACTGTTTTCTGTGTTTTTCGTGAATACCAGCCTTTTCCTACCCTTTGTTCAGAGCTATTCTGTGTAAACTGAGCAGGTAACACTTTGCACGTTGCACTAAACACTGGCAGTTCCCAACTTGATGTGGATTATCTCATTTGTATTTGTGAAAGCTTTGTATGCAGTTCAGAACTGAGACGTTCGGAAAACACGGGATCTTAACTCAGCGAGGCGACGTACCGAGGCATTGCGAGCTGGGAAACTTATAATGAGCCTCTCAATGTTTCCTCTACAGATAGAGCATGCATCAGTGCACACCTGGATTCCAACTGTCTGCGATCTCAATAACGCTGACAGCAAGATTGCTTGCTACCACTACGCCGCGCCATCAATGTATTTTTTTATTGAAACACATTTAAACACAAGCGCGATCCTAAATAGTATTAAACTATGTATAAACTATGTACTGTATATATTTATACAGCTATATCCATATTAATGTATATATTATTAGGTATTCCTGTAAGGGGTACGGGTGAAGATAACCAACGTAGAAGGGACTAAAGGCCATAAGTTTGTTTTGAATAGCTTGGTAGCGTGGAACTGGTACCTAGATTCACCTCGCTATAAGTTTATTTAGAAACATAGAATTTATAAAAAAAACTGAAGCTTCAGTACTTTGATCCCCAGGCACGGTGGATATCCCCTCAGTACCAAGTACAAACTTCAGGTTTATGGAGGACGTAGTAAGAGGTACGTCCAAACATAAGTATCTACATAGTTTGCAGTAGTTGGTATTCCATATGTGACAGGTTGCAAGCCCATCGCCGCTGTTAGAAAACTAACCGTTTTCGTCACGATTATTTTCCTATTGCGTAATTTTTTCGATAGCAAAAATCCATTGGTACACGGCCAGATTCGAACCTACGACCTTTCTATCGGAAGGCGAGGTCACTCCTACTACACCACCGGTTCTCTTAGAATTCATAAAAGCTATAATTTGCAAGCTGGTAATTTCCAGCGCCCCAATGTGTGATAATACCCGGTTATTTATTTAAGGCTGCCTAATTAAGGTCGAACCGCACCGCATGCTAATATCCTAGGCATAACTCAGCAGGCCACAATGTGTGCGATGCTTGTAAGTGTTGCTAGTTTTTGCTGCAGTGGTCAAACTTTGGCGTGCCTTGGCTCTATTAATGGGTAGATTTTAGTGTGCCTTATTAGCATTTTGCTCACAAGCATATAATAATCTGGGGCGACGATCTCCTAAACGCAAACACTGGATGAGAAGAGCCGATCGGGCTAAGTGGCACGTTTTGGGGGAGACCTACGTCCAGCAGTGGACTAACAAGTAAGTTGATGATGATATAATAATAATCTGCAAGTATTAACTGAATCGGATGTTACGGCATATGTCATTTATTAAAAAAAATGATTTACTAAGAAGATAAACCTGTGCCAAAAACCTATGCTAAAAAGTAGACGAACATTAAAATCAAAAATAGTTAAAAAAGCTACAAAACACCTTTTCATAGGTAGTTAACTTCTTCTTCTTATCGTGTCACTAGTTTCTTTCGAAACAGTGTGGTGAAAGGATTTTAGGTGCGCCTCAAGAGGCTCCTTTCTAGCACTAGGTAGGTAACTAAAATGATATCAATAAATTGGTTTTTCCATTCATCGAGGCTGGTAGCAATTTTTTTTGAGTTTTGCTATAGTCCTTTATTTATTTTGTAACTTGGCTGTCGCACTGCCGTATCTTATGGCTAAATTAGCCATAATAGTATTAAAATCGTCTGAAAACCAGCGCTGCACTGCACCTATCTAGGTTGGGTGCAGCATTAAGCTGAGACGACGACCTTTTTGCCCCGCACAACATACCTAATTTGTGTAATAATACCTACTTTTACTTTTATTTTTTTACTTTTACTTTTTTTAGGTACCTACCTACCCACTGTTATTTTTATTGTTTTTGTTGTGGGACAAATAAATATCCTTTCTTTCTTTTCTAAAATAAATTATTTGAACATGTGTGAAGAGGCACTTTAGTACTGGCTAGAGTCAGTACAAAATTATACGTTATAGCACTGTTTGAAAAAGTTTTTCAAAATTTATTTACACCACAAACCACAATTACACAGTGTCATATAAAAATATAGCATGATGTGTGAAGGCGGCTTGACGGAAACCATGATAAATTACAAAACCTACCGTATGTGCATCGCATGTGTGCTTGACATAAAATTAAAACAACATTATTAATTGTTAATATAATTATACCTAGGTACTACAAAATCCTAATCTACTACGTCAACAAAATTAAAAAAACATGGACGCTTCTAATTAGGTGGGAATGGCACGTGAATTTTTTTTTCCACGCACCATTATCTAGCCCTAAACTAATCAAAGCTTGTAATATGGGAAAAAATATGCTAATAAATATCTTGTATCAGCTGGATAGCCGATATTTTTTGTTGTATGTACATTCTTATCTACACTAATATCTACATCCACATCTACATCTACACTAATATTATAAAGAGGAAAGATTTGTATTTTTGTTGTTTTGTATGTAACGAATAGGCTCAAAAACTACGATTTCAAAAATTCTTTCACCATTAGAATGCTACATTTTCCCTGAGTAACAAAGGCTATATTTATTACTAGAAAAAATTAGGGATCCCTTCTAAAACTTCAATAATGTAACCCAAGGTGTAAAAAAATTGGTCTTTCATCTATGCTGCGAAAACTATTGACGATAGAACACAAAAATGTTCTACAATATTAAAGAACAGTAATATCTACAAAAACTCAGCAATACTATATGACTAACTATCGTAGAAATGTTACTATTCAAATTCAAATAAACTATAACTTCTTTTTATCATTTTAAAAGTTGATAGAAATGCCGACCAAAATCAGACAATATTATCCATACCTTTGTATTAATCCTAAACCAAATAAATCATTTCGTATTCAAGACTGTTTCAATATCTATAGATTATTTCTTGAATTTTTTAAATCAGACATTCCATTCAAAAGATATTACGAAATTAAAAATTTTAGCTCGCTTTAAAAATATAAGCGGACGCACGGGGCGCGTTCTCACTCAGCGCAGCCGTCGCCCGGCGAGGGAGAAGGGCGTGTAAATTTATCCTAAAAAGTTGAAAAAAATTATGTCCACCCATGCGAAGCTGGGACAGGCCGCTAGTAGTATATAATAACATCCACATAGAGTACCAATATCTATATTCATGACACAAATGTTTGTTCTTGGTGGCAATCGAATCCACGCAAAAAGCCGACCTACCACCAACTGAACTGCCCTGCCCAATGTTAGCGGTGCAGGCAAAAATATGGTGATGGCAGTGGGTTTGAAAGCCAAACAAAGTAAAACGGTTGTAAAAGACTAATTTATTCGCGATTAGAAAAAGCTAGGGCAGCCAAGGTGCGTGTGACGTACGCGGGGCTCGCATTGGCGACGACTACCGACATAATTTTTAAATCTAACTTTTTTAACAAGCTTTCCCCGCGCGCCCTTCATACCCCTCACGTGCCCTGGCGCATTCTAGAATGCACTGTTACATACGTTTAGGTACACTAGACAAACAGTATTATGATTATTTAGATAAGTAGGCACTTATTATTTTTGCGTCGCTAACACGCCCCACCCTAGTGCTGCTAGCAGCACTCATCAACTAACGGGATTCGAGCGACGCGTGCAGCTGATCGGGTAAGTACACCAGTTCATTGTCTTTATTTTTATCATTCTCACACGTTTATCTTTTCCAGGGCATACTTCTTGTATCAAACCCCTCGGCCACTTATTCCTGGGCCCATTTGGATCGACTAAATATACCAGATCACCCACTTGCAGGGGTCTTTGTTCTTGGTTCCACTTTTTTCGAGGTAACAGATCAGGTAGCACTTCTTTGACCCATCTATTCCAGAACATGTCCGCTAGTCGCTGAGAAATTCGCCATTGTTTTCTTAGGTACAGGTCCGAATCATCGAATTTACCTATCTGCGGTGAGTCTAAAGACGTCCCAAGTAAAAAATGCTTCGGTGTTAGTGTTTCAGCGGTTCCAGGTTCTACAGACACATGGGTGAGCGGTCGGCTATTCACTATGTTCTCTATCTCAGCTAGCAGCGTGATCAGAACCTCATCACGTGGAAATCTCTCTTTGAGTACAACTCGTAGTGACGTCTTGACGCTGCGGATGAGGCGCTCCCAAGCCCCACCCCAGTGCGGGCTTGCAGGCGGGATGAATGACCATTTAGTGCCGTGATTCTCAGCCTCGTTCGTCAGATCGTTCTCGTCTAATTCTTGTATAGATCTTTTCAGCTCGGCGTGCGCACCTCGTAGATTGGTGCCGTTATCGGAGAACAGCTGTTGCGGCCATCCTCTCCGTGCGGCCATGCGGCGCAGCGCCATGATGAAGGAATCAGTAGTCAGCGTGGCAACTACCTCTATATGAATGGCTCTCACAGTGAGACACGTAAACAGTACTCCATATCTTTGTTCGTGTTTTCTTCCAACAGTGACCCCCAACGGGCCGAACAGATCAACTCCACAAAAGGTGAATGGACGTTGATGATGAGCCATTCTAGCATAAGGTAAGTCACCAATTCTTGGTATTTCCGGTTTACATTTTCTCAGTCTACACATCATACATTTTGTTACAACATTTTTGATAGTAGGTCGTAATTTTATTACCCAATATTTTTGTTTAATCTCATTTACTACCATTTCTTGGTTTCCATGTACAGCGTTGACATGGTAATGTCTCACTAACAAACGAGTAATATAACTTTGTCCATCTAAAATTGCAGGTCTCTTCACCTCGGGCAGCACGTCGGCAGCAGCATCGATCCGGCCACCAGCGCGCAGCACTCCGTGAGCATCAAGGTAAGGTGATAAGGTAAGTAGTTTACTCGTAGTAGGTATTTCCATAGAATTTCTTAGTAGCGTGATTTCTTCAGTGAATGACTGGGCTTGCGAGTATCGAAGAAGTAATCGCTCGGCCTTCTCCATTACGTCATCGTTCAGATTGTAGGTAAGTTGTCTTGGTCCAAACTTACGATTTATGGCCTCAAGTCCCTTGTCAACAAAGGTAAGTACTCGCGACGTAGCTCGGAGTAAACGTAGCCACGAAGAAAACTTGGTAGGTTCAGGTACAGGTAAGTCATAATTTTGTATGTTTACGACATTTACAATTTCTAATTGCGATTCTTTGTTCACAGGTTCCAGTACATCGAGCGGCCATTGATCACATTCTTTTTGTAAATAATTAGGGCCATTTAACCATTCATTTTGCAGTACTGAGCAGTCATAACTTTCTCTCGTTGCGATGTCGGCGACGTTTAGTTTAGTCGGCACATATCGCCATTCATTTATTTTTGTCAGCTCGTCTATTTCACCCAAGCGGTTCGCTACGTAAGTTTTGTAGCAGCGAGAATCATTGCGAATCCATTGTAGTACAGTTGTTGAGTCGCTCCAGAATATTCGCTGCTCGGCGGTCATCGTGTGTTCTTTAGCAATCGTGTCAGCTAATCTGGCTGCCAACACAGCGGCCTGTAATTCTAGACGCGGTACTGTGATTGGTTTCGTTCCCGCTACACGGCATTTGCTCGCAATAAATGCTACTCGTGGCGTAAACCGGTTATCTATCCACCGCCAGTAAGCGACAGCGCAGAATGCTTTAGTAGACGTATCGCTAAATGACTATCTACTGAAAGGGCCAGACCTACTTATTAACAATGACATTTATACAAAATGGCTAAAATGGATTTGTTTACTAAAAACAATAAATGATGTTAGATTGCCTATGGCTGTCAAATTGTCTAATTATCATAAGCTGTCAAATTATCATTCAAACTTTAATTCCCACGCAAATTCAAAAACATAATAAAAGAAAACTTTGTACAAAAGCTTACTACTGTTCTACTCCAACTCATTAAAACACTAAACAATTAAGTAGGTACCATAATAAAATTGTAAATAGGATCATACAAAAAAACGCTAGGAACCAAGCCGTAAGTTTCTTGCCCGTTCTTCTAGGCTTTGGTCGCGAGGAACTGGCGATAGATTCCCCTAGTATATAAGACGTTTCAAAGTGATCCTTGTGATTGTACTGAATAAAGACCGTTTTGATTTTGATTTTGATTTTGACTAGTATCCCGTAGTAGGTATATAGTAAGATGTTCCATTTTAAAAATTTTTTACTTACGTACACGCCGGCCAGGCGGGCACCAGCGCCACTCACCTCTATTTCCGGATTTTGTCGAAATACAGGACAAATACGGGACATGTAGATACGGGACGGGATGGTCAAATACGGTGACAGTCCCGTATATACGGAACGTATGGCAACCCTATCGCTAGATCCCGTTCGTAAAGGCTTGTAAACAACCCTGGGGCAATTAGCAAGGGCAAAGAACATACAATACGTTTTGTAGCGATTAGCAACTCATTGCTCTTTCATCAGAATGATTGGACCGATGTTTACGAATGAATACGTAGAACGAAACGGTTGTATTTATTCACGTAACCCACGTAACAAAGATGGTGTATGCGTTTAAAGGTTGATGATGACGTCAGAAACATCCGTCATTTTATATTTTTGTTTAGTATGCGTATGCGATATTTAAATACGTAAAAGTTGTGTTTAATGTCGTATTTTTAAGAAGTACCTAGCTCTAGAGCGCACTTCACACGCTCACAAGTCCCTCTGAAGCCAGGTTCTATTGCAAAAACACAATTTTAATTAATCGGTCATATTTCGATTAATGATTATTGTAAACAAGTTACATCCCCAGCCCGCTCCGCACCCTCGCTTACCTCCGATCCGACCCAAAAATAGCGACTGCGCAGCTAGCTGTAGCTAACTTCAGAGGGACTTTGATTTACTTTTTCTCTACATCCAATCTTCCGTAACATTCCCGTCCCGTTAGCATACAAATGGGCGACGGGCGATGTCCTTTATAAATTTCACAAAACATTAATTATTATGAGGTTGATAAAACTAATTCATCAGTTAAGCAAACCCTCTTTGAAAATGCTATTTGAATGAAGCATGAATAATTGGTATACTCACAAACTAATTGATTGAGTTAGACGCTGGGATTTCAAATGTTGGTATTATAACAAATAGACAAGAGTGAGAAGGTTTTGTTTACTGTACTTCTTTTTATTATATTTTGAGTTTCTACCACCACACTGCGTTGCTGTGTTTCGGTTGAAGAGTGTGGTTGCCGGTGAAATTACAGGCATATGCGGCTTGTCATCAATATGCCTCAAGTTGATGGACGTAGGGCAGCGCATCGTTCGGCACGCTCTTATCGTGCCTGAACGAGGCAATGCTTTGTGATGGTTGTGATGGTGACTTTGGTGATGGTTACCACCAGGTGGGCTATCTGCTTGAGCCATTAGCAAGTAGTATACAAATTATAACATTTCACAGGAACATACAGCAAAGTTGTTGACTTTTAGTCTTTCATTACTCAATTTCACTCAATTGCAACTTAAATTTAGTTTTAATTATTTATATACCTACTTGATTATGTTTAGTTTCATCTTACTTTGTAAAAAAAAATTGTCATACTTACCTTTTTATATTTTGTCCTACATATATTTATGTTACCATTTTTACGAGGGGCGGGCGCTGAGAGTCGGGAAACAGAATTTCTTGTCCGAAGCTCAGAGCACCAAACCATAGTATGCCTGTAGCTTCTAGTAATAGAACGTATATATACTATAATTATGTAACCTTTTTCTGAACAATAAACGATAATTTAACTGTAACTGCTGACGGCAGAAATAGGCATGGTGGTAGTAGGTACTTCCCTGGACGGACAATAACTACTAGTAAAACTTATCCGTAAATATTACAAACTACAGAACCCGAGTTGTAGAGCATAGGTCTAGTTTCAAGTACATCTAGCCTTAACGTATAATGACTGAGGGTTTTGGTGAAATCCCCGAGATATTTACTAATTAATTAATGTAGGGACGTTTATATATTTACCTAAATGAAATGCCCAGCTGGAACTATGATCTTGTTGGAATATTTTGAATTTTTAAGGCTTATCTCTGAAAATATCGTAATTCGAGTTATCTAAAGCTCTGATTGGCTTGATTAAAAAATATGGTTAGTTCAACTTGCAGATGGGATAAGACCGTAGAATAACATTTGAAATCAAAATCACGCTTGTTTTAAAATATTTGTATTTTAAAAACCAGTTAATGATCTACATTTATCATTAACTATTTGTATGGTACAATGGGAGTATATTATAGTGAAATAACTTACTAAAATCTATTGAGCTTTTTCAGTGATACTGAGCAAAGCCTCTCCCTATTCTTGTAATTCATCTTGATCCCGTTCCAAACCTTAAAATCTACAAAGATTGCCTCAACTGGGCTTACCGAAGTACCGAGTAAGCCTCGTTGTGACGGTATCTTCCGTCTACACTACAGGGATCCTTTGCACCTTTACCCAACTTTCGGGTGATATAGCAGCTAAGTTTCTAAATATGCTTACCTAGATTAGAAAATGTTCTATTGCACAAATAAGAACATAGGCGAACTTAATGGTAGTTAGCATAGTTATAATTTTCTTCCAGTTAACTTTTGTTTAATGAGGAGTGGGAGGTAGTACTTTATGAGACAAAAAGATGATAGAAACGTCTTACTACCATCAAAACCTACTCATATTTTTTTTATATAACTAGCTGATGAAACAAGCAGATGGCCCAGCTGATGTCAAGTGTTTACCATCACCTATAACAAAGCATTGCCTCGTAAGTCACGCACGATAGGAACGTGCCCTACGATGCACTGCTCTGCGTCCATCAACTTGAGGGATACAGATGTTAAGCCTCATGTGCCTGTAATTATACCGGCAACCACACTCTTCAAACCGAAACACAGCGTTGCTGCTTGGCGACAGAAAAAGGCGTGGTGGTAGTACTTCCCCGGACGAGCCCTTCACAAAGAGCTCTACTTAAAATTACACATACAAACTAATTTAATACAATACAGTATGATGAGAAAAGTCAGCGTCAAAAGTTAATCTCTTCTGGTTTAATTTTAAAGTGCAAAATGAAAGTAATTCCGTAAATTATTCTTTGATGATGACGAGCATCACATCGTGACGACAAGTAAATTAAATTTTCGCCATATTTCAGTGAATAATTGAAACACGTGACTTTTACCGTTCATTATCATCAATTGAAAATTTAAAAGTAATTATCGTTCCGGGTGGTTTTGAGTTTAATCTTCGGATAAATGTGTCCGATATTTCATTCGAAACTGTCAAATCCAGCAATAAATAACCGTCATTAAGTTACACGAGTACGATAAAATGGATTTATTTTTCGTAATGGATAAGATGATTTAAAAGGTTCATTATGGTGGTCCTGTAGATAAATTGATAATTGAAACGAATTCTATTACTTTTACCTGGCTGTTGTGGTCCCGGAATTGAATAGAAACGTTGCGTTAATCTAGTCTTAGTTTTAATGTAGAGTTTGGTATTAAGTGATGACAGTCAAAATATTATGACTGTTAAAATAAAAAATATTAAAACAGATAAAACTTCAAAAAGTTGGTCAAAGTGTTGCGTGTCTTCTTTAGGAAACCCAAAACTGGTTTTTACTCTAAAATATAAAAATGTAGAATTAGTTTGCTGTACCCCAAGTCACGAGTTTTATTTACCACTAGCCACTAGAAGTTGCGGGCACCAGCTTGTAATAAATAATAATAATCAAATTTTATTTCAGACACTTACATAATTACATTTAAGGTCCATATTAAATAAATACCTTGTAGACTAACATACATCATAACATAAGTGAAACGTCAGCGATGAGTGTGCGGGTGTCTCATGTCAGGCTCCCGATGAACTTCCTGAACACGACACCTTTCGGACAGAATCCACTATCATATACATTGTTCGCAATTACGCGGTTAAATAGGACAGACAGTTCGCGTTACCATATTTCGTTTTCGCCTATCACCGCAGCTCCACATCACGTGATATCTAACAACATGCTACCATTGGTCAATTGTTCCTTTCCCTCTATCCACGAATTTTGTAATGGCTGAATATACGCCTTGTCACTTTGAACGCACACGCATCTTTTTATTTAAATATCCATAAACGCATAGAAACCCAGTAATTAGGTAGCCACGAACAAATATAAAAGTGTTTTAAAAGTGTTTTTAAAAGTGTTTGAGAGTCGATCATGATTTATAACCACTTATTTCTGTACAAGCAAAAACTCACTATAGCTTCTTCCTTTCCAGCATTCTATGAGCATTCTACTTCACTTACATCCGGATGAACGGACCCCATCGAAGGCTGAACCCAACAATGGCAGTTCATTTCTCGAGGACTGCCAATGCTCGAATACGAGTAGGTACCTACTATACATGTCCATTCAACCTGCAATGTATTGCGAACACAATACTGCCCTAGAAGGTAAAACATGGTACAGAGCTCGGTATCTTCGGCTTTACGCATACTCACTTAAAATAAACAAATGAAAGATGCACACGAGTGTAATAATGAGTTTTCGTATTATTTGAAAATAGTTCGAGATAAGTACTCGATAGGTGGCGCTGAAAAACTGGCTGAAAAACTTTTTTTTAAATTAAAAGAAACACGTTACACGGTCAGTTAATCACAGCAATGGTTTATTACAATAATGTACGCTATTCAAATTCTTAAGTACTTATTAAATCTAACAGTAAATTCTTTAATCAAGAAGAATCATACAATAAATAATCATACTTCAAATAACTGAATACTTATTCTTTTTTTTATACAGTGCTCAGCTTAGAGCTGTGTTATCTAGTCGGCGGATAGCAACCAAGTGAGCTCGTCCCCTCCGTTCCGTCGCTCACCCGACGTCCAACCGTCGGTAGTCATTGTCCGTGGTCGCCGTCCATGGTCGGTTGCCGTGGTCGGTGTCACAGGAAACGGAAATACGGGTGCGACAACATCCGGCCGTCCTGCTCACGCATTCGTCCTCGAACTGCGTCCTGGTCTGATGCGAAAACTGAAAACATTATACAGTTAAATCCAATTTCATAAATGCTAGGTTACAGTTTACACATTCTTCTTTACTATAGGCCCCACATAGAGTGTCTGATCTGATTATAGCATGTTATCCCATCGGCGGTCAACATGTGTATGTGGCTTAAACTAGATGATGTTCACTCAGGATCAACTAGCTGTGTATCACCACATACACTACAACAGTTTTCACATTGGATGTCTGTTGCAACTTATCCAAACTCAAACACTCTACCAGGCTCCTACAATGTTTGAAGAAGTAGCATTAGACATTTTAAGATTCACACAGATTAACACATCAGACTCAAGCTACTTGAAGTAAAATATTAATGTTAACAAATAATACTAATAAAAGAATAGTTACGTACTTCTTTTTTTTTGTATACCTTTCGACAACATCCGGTCTTAATCAGAAATCTGGATCAATAGTTTCACATTTTTCACGCATGCTATGCCATCATATTGTTTCAAAGATCTTTCAGCTTCTCGATATCTATCGTGACCCAAAATGTTAGTAACTTGAAACGGACCTTTGTAGAGAGGAATTAGTTTTGTACTTTGGCCAGCATCGTTCGAGTGACTTGGAATTTTAAGTACCACCAAGTCTCCAACGTTATAAATAGTCGCGTCTTTCCTTTTAGTGTCGAAGGATGCTTTTTTGTTTTTCAGCATCTTTCTTTATGTTTGTGTCAACCGTTTTTCTCAATGCAGTCATGTCAACAGAGCATTCCGTGTAAGTCGTTGTTCATACGAATTCTGTACCCAAAGAAAACCTCACTCGGTACGGCGGATGTGGTTTTATTAATCGTGCTATTGATACCCTGCTGTATACTTTTTATGTGTTGATCCCATTTATTATTTTCCATTTATTATTTTACCATTTATTATTTTACCATTTATTATATTGTCTGGTTATATCGTTCTCCCTGTCCGTTTGAGCGTGGTACAGCAGTGGCAATTAAATGTGCTCTAATATTACGATCTTTGCAATAGCTGCTGAATAGTTTTGATGTAAATGCGCTACCAGCGTTGCATATTTGGATTTCTAAAAACTATAAATATTTTATTTTATTCGTTTATTACATTACTTTTAGTGTGTTTTTACAGCCGCAATAAATACAAATTTGGTGAAGGAGTCTAACCAGTAACCAAGAGATAACTATTTCCCAGAGTAGTTTTAACAAATGGACCGAGGTGATCAACGTGGAGTGTGTGAAAAGGCCTGGCGTGCTTCGGTATCGGATACAATTGACCTGGTTTTTTGCCATAATTATTTTTGAAATAAATGTAATTTAAACAGTTTTTTTATGTATTTTGTAACAATTTTCTTCAAATGGGGAAACCAATATTTTGATCTAATTCTTTCAAAAGTTTTATCTACAGCGAAATGACCACAGTCATCATGATTAGCTCGAATAAAGTACCATACGTATTTCTTTAGTACCACCCAACGTCTTCCGAATTTTGTTCTACGGTATACTTTATTTCCCAACAAATCGTAGCTTTTTGATTCAACCTTAACAATGTTACCCATAATTCTAATATAAAAATAAATATCACCTGTTCACTACCCACTTCTAAAAACGTCAAATTGTACATGTAATATTAGGTACCTACGTACTACTTCTCTGTAATAAATTGCAAGTAGATGTATTACCTTTAATAACCATATTAGCTAACGAGTGCCTATCTACTTGATAAGAACCTACCTACTTATAACTTATAATTTTAAGCAAGGCGCTTGATTGTAACAGACGTTTGGTTTCAAATAAATATTTCATTTCATTTCATTTCATCGTACTCATTAAATATCAGTTTCTTTGTCTCGGCCTCACCTGACTGTAAAATGTCTCGAATACTACACATACTGGGGACTCGTAACTGGACAGAGAGCAACCAGTCCTCCTCAGAAAACAGTTATTGCTAACGCAGTCAGTATATAAATTGACCTGCAATTTAGGATCAAATACTTTAAGCAACGCATTTTTAATCAGGGCATCTTTCACCGTTATTACTGCCTGATCTTGTGGAGGGCCTCATTGCCAGATCCTTTTTTTTTTTGTAAGCTAGTTAGTGATTTGCAAAGACAAGCACAGTTTCGTATAAATTTCCGAAATAATAGATTAGCCCCAAAAATTTACGAAGCTGGTGAACTGTTTTTGAGGTCAGCAATTTTGTAATGGCATCGAGTTTACGGGCACTTGGACGAACTCCTTCTCCAGAAATGTCATAACCCAAAAACGTAACACGTGCCTTGAAAAATAAACATTTTCTAGAATGATAGTAAGCCCATTTTTTTTTAACGAGTATTTCTAGAGTATTTCTTCGACTGTTATTTTATTTAGCTACCTATAGTCCACACACAACCTTTTGGCCCCCGACGTTTTGTCAACTAAAAGCGCTGGGCTCGCATACGCAGAATTACTGATTCGAATAGTACCATTCTTTAAAAGGTCGTCTGTTATTTCCCGCGTTATTGCCCTTTCAGACTGTGACATTCTATACGGCCGCTGGCAAATTGGCTTACTAGTTGTTAACTGTATCTCTAATTTTAAACAAGAAGTTTTTCCTACACTCTACAAATCTTCAGAAAAAGATAGAGGGTATTTTGATAAAACATTCTTCAAAATATTTTCATGTTGCCTTTTTCAGCTTCGCATGGGTGGATAAACATTTTCTGAACATTTTAGGATAAACTAAGACCGTAGGTTCGAGTCTGGCGTCTACTTATTTCATACATTTGCACGCCCTTCTCCCTGAGCGAGTGAGAACGCGCCCCGTGGAACCACACGATCGCTAAGAACTAATTGAATACTGCTAACAATGTTTTTTTTTTTTTTTTTCTTCGATTAAAAGGTATCTCCTACGTGAACATACATGATGTTTTTATCTTCGGTAAAATTACTGCCGATTTGAATGTCGCAGTTAGACAGCGAATCAATAGCGTAAAATGTTATATTAGATTAGACTGAATCGACCCGGAGCGTGGTAGCGACAGCCTCTGTCACTTCAGTAGATAAATTACTTATAAAGCCTACTAGATTAACGGATTGATTTAAAAGAAAAGGTTTTAAATTATATTTATTTACTAGAGCGGTTGTTATAAGCGAGCAGTCACTGCCCATGTCGAAAAAAAAACTTTATAATCAAAACCACAAGAAAAACAGGCTTTTAAAATTTTTGTTTATTTAAATAAATGAAAATAAATTTGTTTTGGATCAGAGATTATTTTCACTTCGAAATCCTTCTCGACCTTTGTCGTCGATTTAGATTTACACGCAGCCTCTAAATGGCCTAATTTGTTGCAAGAAGAACACCTTACGTTACGACCTACCTCCCCACAGCGGTAACGTTAGAGTTTTCCACATTATTTGCATAAGCAGAATGCCCAAACTTGTTCTGCAATTTACTGATATTATTTTGGTACCCAGACTGCGTTGGTCGAAAAGATTATTTTTGTGGTAGCGGATTCTTTTGGGATTTTTCTGTTTCGGTGGGAAATCTACCAAGATTTTACCGTGTAAAAAGGATGCAAAATCGTCACAATATTCGATCGAACCCACAAAAATCGAACCTACTATGACTGATATTATTTATATCTTGTTCCCGAAAACCTAGCTGCAGACGATCTAGTTTAGCTTTTTGTTGAAAAAAGAATGCGTATAGCAACTGTTTAGCTACAGGCCTTATATCTATTAACTCTTTATGCGACCTGTACATATTTCGTTTTACTTGAAATGACAGCTTATGACGCCATTCTTACACCGCCACGAGGTCTAACTTGTTTCGTTTTTTTTTTTTGTTTAAAGAATCGAGCCACGTTTTTGCGATATTGCGTAATTTTTGAAGAGCTTGATACTTAATCATATTATTGTATACGGACCAACCAAATGCACGAGAGCTAGCCTCTACTACGTTTAACCATATATCAACACTGTCTACGAGTGGGTCGAATTCTGGTATCACTGACGATAATACAGCATTTTGACTCACGGTTTGCGATGCTTTCCAAACCGTAGCAGTAGTAGTAGTCATCACTACTACTGCTACTGGCACTGGAACTGCTGCTCGAACTAGATGATGGTTCCCGCCTCGATCTTCGTTTGCGCTTACGTGGCGGCATCTTGTGGGCGTAGCACAATTTAGCACTTCTGATAAAAGAAACACGTTACACGGTCAGTTAATCACAGCAATGGTTTATTACAATAATGTACGCTATTCAAATTCTTAAGTACTTATTAAATCTAACAGTAAATTCTTTAATCAAGAAGAATCATACAATAAATAATCATACTTCAAATAACTGAATACTTATTCTTTTTTTTATACAGTGCTCAGCTTAGAGCTGTGTTATCTAGTCGGCGGATAGCAACCAAGTGAGCTCGTCCCCTCCGTTCCGTCGCTCACCCGACGTCCAACCGTCGGTAGTCATTGTCCGTGGTCGCCGTCCATGGTCGGTTGCCGTGGTCGGTGTCACCGGAAACGGAAATACGGGTGCGACAACAAAATCTTGAAACGAGAACCCTCATATATACAGGCAAACTTACCCTACAAAGAAAAACAATAAAATCAAAGACTCAACATTTGAATAGGTAGTTCCAAATTACTGGCATTCTATTTTTTATGACTTACCGCTCAAAGAAAATAAAAAAAAACCGACGAATCAATTTCACAAAGAGCTCTGCTATGCCTCTATACATACGAGTAAGTATATTTCGTACCTTAACTATGTAAGGTAGCATTTTGTTTCGTGTACCTAAAATAAACTAAATATTTTGTGCAGATTCATGCCACTCCAATTCGCCTATTCGAAACACAAGGACCGCGAAAATCAATCTCAAGTACCCGGCATGGAGTACAAACGCTCATGTACTTTGGTACCATGAGCAACGAAAGTTCAACTTTTGATGGTTTAAAGTAATAACTCCGAAACCTGTAACCTCATGAAAACTTGACTTATACCATTTTCCAAGACTATCGGCCGGCTTCTGAAAGCTCGATCAAAACTAATCGGATGTTGTCATTCGCCATTTCTGCTATTATATCGAATGAGATAGAGATAGCAATTGACTTGACATCCGATTAGTTTTAACCGGGCTTTCAGAAACCGGCAGTTAGATACCATTTATACGAGAAAAAAGAGTTAAAAAAACCTAAAACTGCAAATCAACTTTTGTCGCTGACAATTGTTTATATTGCTATAGGTAATATAGATACTCTGTGGAAATAATAGGTTAAGTCCAATATCTTCTTTTTTACTGAACTTTTCTTACTCCTAGCTAGAAAATAATTGGAAGGATTAAATAATTGAAAGAAAATTACAAATAACTCTTTAATTATTTCCTCGTCAAAAGTCACCTGAAGCACAGTTATGAGAATGCCTGAAGCACTCTGCTTACAATAAAATTAAGTTCTGTTTCTTGTCAAATTAGACATGACAAGAGATCTGAAGCATTTGCAATATAATGTTGGCAGTTGCGAGAGAATCACTTGTTAGATGAATAACATTTAGATAAACAAATATATTCCAGCTTTCAATTATTAGTGATTCTCATTTGTGAAGTTGAAAAAATTAAGCGCTTGTACGTGTACGTACTTATGTGTACGTGCGGCGTATGTTTACAAAACGCGGTTGACTTTTATAACGAAATCTTCTTCTTCTCTCGGTTTATGGCAACTATCCGTCATTGGATAAACAATCTTGCCAGTGTCAAGTGATAAACCATCGGCGCACGACCGGATTTTGACCTTACGATCTGAGGACGGACTCTTTGCCACTGGTGCTCATATGCCTTTATTACACATACCCTACTACTGACTACTACAAATTGACAGGGCCCTTTGTATTGTCAATCATTTAAAAAGAACAAGGAGAGAGCTATTTTTAGCACATTTACAAAGGCTACGTTTTGTCACAGAATAACAAACAATATTGCATACAGAATGGCCACTCTCCGCCCAACCCCTGCATTAGTTACCCCTCCGCACTAAAAACATCGGTATATCATCGTTGCCTCTCAACAAAAACAAGCGAACTAGTGTAAAGCAATTATATAGGCAGAAAGGGCTACTCTGCAAAACGGTATACAAAGATGATAATTACTTTTTATTTTTATGTTTTTTTATACTTGCTGATAGAACAAGCAGATAAGTACCTTGTAAGTGGTAACCATCACCTATAGCAAAGTGTTGGTTCGCAAGCCACGCACGATAGGAGCGTGCTCTACAGTGCACTGCCCTGCGTCCATCAACTTGAGGCATACATAATTATGCTAAGGCTCATGTAATGTCTTCGTCACCATAGAAATACAGCAACGCTGTTTGGCGGCAGAAAAAGACATGGAGGTAGTAATTTACCGAGGAATTGAATTAGAATTTGGACCGAGGCTTTCACAAGAGTTCTTGACTTTTTGAGTTACACTGGCGCGGCAAGCGCGTGGTATAAACTCAAAATGTCAATATAAGGGTGACAAATCAACATCGAGCTATGCTGCGCTGTACTGCGCTGTGCTATGTTTGGTCAACTCGCTCGTCTAATATTTTAATGAGCATACAAACAAACCATGCTGTGCTGCGCTGTGTGAGGCTACGCTCTGTTTAAAAACGCAGCAGTCTCGAGCGAGGCGCGCTACCCGCCGCGCTGAGCCGCGCTGTGCCGAATATCCATATCCACTTCTTCTTCACTTTCATCTTCATCGGATTCAACTATGTCGTAATGTTTACATTTTTTTGAAAATAAAGTCATTTTTGACGAGATAAACGACTACACGAGCTGCTGATTACTTTTATACTGAGCTAAGCAAAGCGCAGTACAGCTTGATGTTGATTGTTAAAAAAACATAGCTTAAGAAACATAGCACAACACAGCGCAGTACAGCGCAGCATAGCTCGATGTTGATTTGTCACCCTTAGTCCGCGATTATCACTTAGCAGGATATACCATATATCTATCTCACTTTTTCTCGAGCTGAGCTGCTATCCCAAAAGTCAAGCAGCAAATAGCCTGTCTGACAAGAATCGCACAACTACTATTCCGTGATGACTGGGCCACACACACATTTACGCTTTTACAAACGTCAACTTGCCGTAAAGTAGAATATAAAGCTCTCTATGGAAAAGTTTGTCCGGAGAATTACTGCCACTATTTCCGTCGCTAAGCAGTGATACTGGCATTGCTGTGTTCCGGTTTGAAGGGTTGGGTGCCGGTGCGATTATAGGCACATGAGAAATAACTTGATTGAATAAGTGGCACTCATTCCCTATAGCTGGGATGGAAAATGTAAGTGTAGACTTGTTACAATTCGGGTAGGTAATACGAAACAGTAAAATACACAATAATAATGAAACGCAGCACAATATTAATAAAATGCTATACAATGTGTACCATAATACCCCTATAACCTCGGAAGCAGGGTATTCTACAGGTCATGGCGATCAACTTTTGTTTTACGACTTGAAATTTCGTTGTTTTTCATTCATGAAATGCCTCTTAAACGTTCCTCCAAAATGAAACTAACACAACATGACGCAGCCCTATTTACAGCTGTTTTTTGACCTTTAATTGAGGACTGTATATAAAATAGGTAACAGAACTGCCACCAATTAGTAAACGCAAATAGCGTATGTAACACAGTCACGTACACATTATCAGGGCTGTTTCAAATTTCAGAGACAATATTAATTTTACTTTTGTATGGGAATTTCAAAACCGGTAATCAAACTTTTTTTTTAAATAAAAAAAGAACCTTCCTATTATTGTAATGTCCATTCTAACCTGGGAAATCGTTCAAGTTATATTATTACTAATGTTGTAACTGCTAAACATCAGTTTGGACATCGGTTTCTTTCATTTCTTTTTCCCATAAAATATGTAATAAAAGGTATGTTTTCAACACAGATTTATGAAGTGATAAGGGTGTGGTTCTGTACCAAGCTGCTACACCAATAAAATAATTTTATGTAGGTACATATTCTCTGTTAATAATGTGACATTTTGTCACGACCTTTTCGTTTGAAGGAAATTATATTAGGCTCACGTAAGCGTATGTCATGGAAACGGGTGAAAGGGTGAAGCAGGACGAAGTTGGAAGACGAATATTATTAAAAAAAAAACCGGCCAAGTGCGAGTTGGACTCGCGCACCAAGGGTTCCATACCATTATCTTTAAAAAATCACGTTTGTTGTATGGGAGCCCCCATATAAATATTTATTTAATTCTGTTTTTTAGTATTTCTTGTTACAGCGGCAACTGACATACATCATCTGTAATAATTTCAACTTTATAACTTTCACGGTTCATGAGATACAGTCTGGTGACAGACGGACAAACCGACAGACAGATGGACGGACAGCGGAGTCTTAGTAATAGGGTCCCGTTTTACCCTTTTGGTACGGAACCCTAAAAACGTAGTGACACGGACGCGTCACATATTTTTCGATTTCTTTTCAAAGCATACCATAGCACAAAGTATTTTTTATTCTTTGTCATTCACCTCAAGTTTTGTTTCATTTTTGTTATATTTAATTCCTGTCGTCTGGGTTTTCTATGGAGTCTCGAAAGTTTTTTTTATACTTATTATTATGTTGGTTTCTCATTATTTGAAACAGAAATAGAAAATAATAATTTGACGAAGAAAACATAATTAACAATACAGATGAAAAACAAAGACATACAAGATTAAAAATGATAATGTGATGTAGAAAAACCTTAAGGGGCTGACAACTATCAAACAACTTCTCGCTCGCACGTTTAGACATGTTGAAAGATATAAAATCACTAAACTCATTTTCACAAAATGGTTGATTGCGATTTTTCGAAAATTAGTTTAGTGATTATATATTACATTTATATCTTTCAATATGTCGAAACGTGCGAGCGAGAGTCACATTAGCTCTTGTCTTCGCCTTAAATTAAGCATTTGCCATATGAGTTTAAAAGAAAGAAAGAAAATACATGTTTGACATACCTACACACATAAAAATAAAAAATAAAACAGAACGGACAGGGAAAGACAAACAGAATACCTCTAGTGGTATTTGGTGTTCTTTTCGCAGATAACTAATTGTTTATAAAGTCCAGAGTCTCGAACACCGTCGCAAAGTTGCTTCCCTATCGATCTTCTATAGGTTACATTTCGGTGAATGTGCCCAGGAACTTCACGATATTATACCGCCATCACCATTCCACCACAGGACTAGTAGACGCACGGTATCATCCATATCTGGTTAGCATACCACCTATTCGCACTAAGCGTTTTGCTTCTAGCTACATTATGCGAACTGCTAAGGAGTGGAACTCATTACCGTCGTCTGTTTTTCCTGACAACTACAATCTAAATCTCTTCAAGGCAAGAGTGAATAGGTGTCTTCTAGACCGTTCTGCTCCAACGTCGACTACATCGCGCTTACCATCAGGTGAGATTGTAGTCAAAGGACGGTTTATTCATTGTAAAAAAAAATATGTCCATGACTAGCCGTCACACAAAATACTTCGGCCTCTACTTTCATTTTGTCAGAAACAAAGGCTGAAATACTAATACAAATATCTGACGGCTAGAGTTGGTCTATTAATGAGTGTGACAATAACCCAGGTGTTAATACAACATTGTCTATGACTGTGAATGTTTTCACGAACAATACAGTGACCCAGTTGTGACGTCATGGGGAAGGGAAGGTATTTTTCCAGGTCGTCTACAGACTAGGGGCCTGGGGTAACTATCGCTTCGTCGGACAAATAGTAGGCACGGAAGATAAACAATATGTTAGTCGGCAGCGTTGATGAAATGAACGGGATTGGATTAATAAAAGCCAGCCAAATAAAATATAGCGAATACGATAAATGATTTTGTGCTCTGCCTAAAATAAACATTCGAGTGTTGTATTTACGAAAGAGCTGTTATAATACAAAAAAGATAGAAGATAGATAGAAAATAATTTATCGCGCATGTTAGATTAATATACAAGGTGTTCCATAAGTTGTGTATATAAACTTCAGGGGGCTAAAGTACCCATAAATATGAACAACTTTTTCTAAGGAACCAATACATTTTAGCCTGGTAGGTATTGAACTTTTGTATGAAACAGCTGTTTTTTTTTTCGCGTTCACAGTGTTGGTTCCTTAAAAAAAGTTGTTCATATTGATGGGTACTTTAGCCCCCTGAAGTTTATATACACAACTTATGGAACACCTTGTATATATCATTAGTTACGCACAACTTACGAGTATAGATATAAACTTAAACATAAAAACAAACTTACTTACGTAGCTAGTTCAAAATAATAGTGAAATCATGAATACATAAAAATTAATTAATTATTACCTCATCATCCATACCAGGACGTTCACTGCTGGACATTCAAAGTCATAGTCAAAAGATATTTATTCAATAAAATCACAAGGACTCTAGGTGCCAGTTCCACGCGACCAAAGCCTAGAAGAACAGGCAACAAACTTAAGGCTTGGTTCCTACCGTTCTTTTGTATGATCCTTGTTACAATCAATTTAATATAATACAACATTGAAGCTCCAGTGTGATGCCAATCGAATTTAGTGAGGCGTAGGCAGCACACGCTTCGCTTAAAACTAATAATACTGAAAGCATACATAAAATGTATTAAAAAAAATAGTATATACAGACATTGCAGATATATTAGCTGCCGATGGGCAGAGCGACCGGGACATCGGGCCATGCACTTTTATCATTAATATAGCTATTTAAAGTATAGTAAGCTTTTCTTATTAGATTATTCTTAATGTACACTTTAAATTTTCAAATAGGTAGCCTAGTAGCACTTTCTGGAAGTTTATTATAGAAGCGTTATACCGTTTCCCATAAATGAGCCATTTACCTTTTGTAGTCGAAATTTAGGAATACATAATTTGTTTTTATTTCTAGTGTTAACGTTATGTGCATCACTCTTTTTCTTAAAGCTATCATTAACCTCTCTATTTTTTTCCAGGAAGAACAATTCTGAGCCCTCTCCAACCATCGATTTCCCGCGATATTCAAAATGTCGTTGGTTCAAAAAAAAGCACCGTATATAAGAACAGCGGTTACGAGCAGTACCACAAATTCAAACAAAGGAATTCAAGAATTGACTTACTCTGCAGTGTGCACGATAAGCACATTGTGAATGCTGTCACTCGTCAACCGTGTAACGAGCAATGGAACCAACGAGACGTGTTCCAAGCGGTAAACAGAATTTTTATTAGGACGCAGACTACCTTCAAACAACTTCTTGCTCACACATATCAGCATTTTTGATGATTTAAAATAAAACCTTTTTGGATCAAAATTATATTCTGGGCCTTTGCAAAATTATTATCCGGAACTTGGTTGTTATTATTATTATTATTATTATTGTTTAACACTTTATTGCACAAAAATAAAAATTTAAGTGTACAAAAGGTGGGCTTAATGCTATAAGCATTTTCTACCAGCCAACCTTAAAGGTAGAAAATGATGATGAAAATGATATTATGTATGTATTGATTTCATATCTACACAAATATTGTGAGAATTTAAGAAGTGTGTATTTTAATGAATAATGAAGTCTCGAATAAATATTTTTTGTATTATGTATGTTTTTTTTTATTCAACTAGCTGATGGAACAAGCAGATGGCCCACCTGATGTTAAGTGGTAACCATCACCTATAACAAAGCATTGCCTCGTAAGTCACGCACGATACGAACGTGCCCTACGATGCACTGCCCTGCGTCCATTAACTTGAGGCATACAGATGTTAAGCCTCATGTGCCTGTAATTACACCGGCAACCACACTCTTCAAACCGAAACACAGCAACGCTGCTTGGCGGTAGAAAAAGGCGTGGTGGTAGTACTTCCCCGGACGAGCCCTTCACTAAGAGCTCTACTACTCTTAAAAATAACTATCTTCTGTAGATATAGTGTTGACCCCGAATTTATAAACAAAATCAGCATTTTTCTGTAGTTATGTTTTTAAAACGTTTTCATCATTGTAACAGCAGTAATAGAGACACAGTCGAGCTTGTTTTGTATATAAACTGCATTTTAAAAGTAAACTGGCAACAACGACAAACACACGATAAAAAGAGCGATAACTTTTATCTAAATATTATTCTCGTGAGCGAAAAACAAACGTGTTACCACTACGAAAGAAGTTCATCTAATATTATTTTATATTGTAAAAAAAAACTGAAATTAAATCAGCATCAGCAACATCTGTATGCCTCAAGTTGATGGACGCAAGGTAGTGCATCGTCGGGCACGTTCCTATCGAGCCTGACCTACGACGCAATTCTTTCTTATAGGTGATGGTTACCCCTTAAGGTGGGCCATCTGCTTGTTCCATTAGTAAGTTGTGTAATAAAAAAAGCTTCATGACTTTAATCTCCAAGCATGGTATAGATGTCTCTTCAGATTTTTTGTTATCTAGCACCAATTTAATATTCTTTGAGGATGTCTGAGGAAGGTAGTCAGAGGTACGCTCAAATATGATTTTTTTACACATACTCGTACCTACATTTGCAGTAGTTGGTATTGAGAGTAGTAGAGCTCTTTGTGAAGTGCTCGTCCGGGGAAGAACTATAACCATGCATAACCAACTATAACCATGTATAGTTGCCGGTGTAATTACAGGCACATGAGGCTTAACATCTGTATGCCTCAAGTTGATACACGCAGGGCAGTGGCAGTGCATCGTAGGGCAAGTTCATATTGTGCGCGACTTGCAAAGCAATGCTTTGTATAGGTGATGGTTACTGTTAGGGCCTTTTGGGATCTTTTCATATAATTAATAAAACGCAGATTCTGTTGATGCTTCTTACGCCATTTATTTCGTACACAGGAAGGAAAGAATATTGCTAAACTTATTTCTAGGCATGCCGTCGTGTGAGGGCGCGAGCGCTCTCAAAAGATGCGTTCGTATACTACAGCCTAGTATTACTAATTCAGTGCTAGTACGTTCGGAAACTTAACATAAGGGGCCCGACCGGGATCTCTTATAGTATTATAAAAATAATATTATGAACTATCAATTATAGCAGTTGTGAAAACAATCTTGAAAACAGTTCTAGCTTCTATAAGTTGAAACGTCATCTAGTACGAAAATACTTGTCAGCTATTCTTTTTTATCTGGTTGTAGTTGAACAGACTTGGTGACGTATATAATATGGTACGAAATTTCAGTGTAATATTATTTTAATACTGCTATAAGAGTTGTAATCCCACAGAAAGCACTTTATGTAACTCCACGAGGAATCACATCTTACACTTGACACCTTGAGTTCTGTGAGAAGCAGCAGGTGGGGCATTATGGAGATTTCCCGTTTCAAATACTTAACTTAAACTTAAACTTCACAAAAGAGCTTTGCTTCGGACTGGATGGAGTTGGGAGTATTGCAGTGGTGAACTCAACTCGAAACTTGGATTACATGTAGAACTCTCTAGCAACTAGTCTGTTTATAAGTTGTGGAAAACTGTTCGAATTGCTTGTTTATCCTGCTTATAATTATCCAGGTTACTCTAGAAAATATAAAAAAATATGAAAAAATATCGGTGGACTTTCCACACAGCACTATCTATCCCCAAACTAAGCCAAAGCTTAGTTATTATGGATTAATTATTATGGGAACCAGATGTAATACATCTATGCTTTTTTTTGTAAATACATACTTATAATATTATATAACACCCAGACAGAGAACAAACATCTATGTTCATCGCACTAATGTTTGTTCGCGGTGGGGATCGAACCCACAGCCTACGGTGCAGAAGGCAGAGCTACTTCCAACTGAGCTGTGAAAGCTGTCGAAACACACACAAACAGCTTGTTATTAAGTTAGTATATTAGCAACAGAAATGGGCTTGCAACCTGACACGTATGGAATACCAACTACTGCAAAATGAGGGCATGTGCTAAATAAATAAAAAAAAAAATGGATGTACCTCTAACTACCCCCTTTAGACTAGTCATCCGTAATCTTGGTAGAAGAAATCTTAGGGTAAAGATTTTTTTTTCTTTTCCTTTCGTGTTTTTCCAGCATTTTATGGAGGTGGTCTAGTGGCAGCTGCCCCGCCTTCCGATTCTAAGGTCGTGGGTTCGAAACCGGTCGTGCACCAATGAGTTTTTCTGTTCAAGAATGTTTGTGCAAAATGCCAGTACTCTCAAACTGTGAAGGAAAACATCGTGAGGAATCCGGCATGTCATAAAACCTAAACAGTTCTATAACATGTATCAAGTGCTCGAAAGGAGCCTCTTGAGGCGCACTTAAAATTCTTTCACCACACTGTTTCGAAAGAAACTAGTGCCACGACAAGAGAAGAGAGCATTTTATAGAGACAATCCTATTTTCCGTGAAGATTAAAATGCTCCTTAGGACCACTTGAGGTACTAAAAATGTTTGATAATCGACTAACTTTAGGGCACTTTAGGAATGCATACGTCGCCAGATCTCAGCTCGGGGCAGCACTGTTAGTTAATATTCATTATGTAGATACAGTCGGCTCCACAAAGATGGTTACACATTATACATACAATTTGTGGATGTCTAGGTTAGTTCTACTAATCTCCGTCAGCTGAACGGATTTGGATGAAACTTGGAATATTGACCTGGATAGGCCCGTATACGCTACATTTTATATAGCTGTATGTGATCTTAATTATCTTCAAAATTCAGAATTTTGTTTAGAACAGGGAGACCACAAATATACCAGAGAAAATTATTAAGAGAAATATGGAGTAATCATGTTAAGGCACAGGATTGTATGTGAACCCAAATTTTGGAAAATTGCTAATGGCTTTGGTAGATAATGGGATGTAATTCTGAGAATAGGCACGGTGCTTATTGGAAGAAGAATTTAATCAGTAGACTGTGATAGCCAGATGTTAATAAAATGTACATTCAATTTGGTTGGTGCCCAGTGTACATCAGATTAAAATAGACAATAAGAAAACTGTGAATCTAATAATAAATAAATAAAATATCGAGTAAGAACGTGGCTAGTCACTGTTTGATTTGACACTGTATCCATAAATGTAATAAAATTTTATTATTTTATTACTGGGTGTATACAGACACCTCCCAAAAGTTGAAAGATTACGCGCAACTACATTTTTTTTATTATTTCAAAACTATCCCAGTGGGATTTGAGCCCACAAACACAATCTTTGTACCTAACTTTTCTTTTTTTTTATTTATTGAAGAAAATCTATAATTACAGTATTCGTTTTACAAAATCGCGAAACCTAGTAAGGTTTGTGTCGATGTTGACACTGACTCGAGCTGTTACACTTTTTAAACACAGAATTTGTATAAGGTAAGTAAACTTATTAAAATTCAAATTAGGACTGTGATTTCCTTATGTGTAGTAAACACTATAAAACTATCAAAAATGTTACACCAATTAATATTTTTTTGTTTTGGGATCAATAATCATCGGTCTGAAAGTCCTGTTCATGTTTTCCGAAGTAGTTTTTTTTACAATCCATAATTTAACTTGAATGTTAATTACCAATCAATATTTAATCAAACATTTGAAGATATTCGATAACACAATGCTTAACTGAAATTGATTAAAATATCCTTTGTAGCTGTTTACTTGACTAACTAATCTAACTAATCTCTATCTAATTCGATGTAATAGCTGAAATTGCGAGTGACTTGACATCCGATTACTTTTGATCGTGCTTTCAGAAACGGCCGTAAGATTCTATTGACTAGTCGTAGCTACGAAACTTGAAACTATGAATTAATAGGAATATTGTGACTTAAAAACAAGAAATACATACTTAAACATAGATACTCCACAACTTGGTTCCCCCATGCCCGTTCTACCATCGGACCACCAGACGTACGGAAGCGAGACATCCATTCATGGTTGACATACCTACTGCCCGCACAAAGCGCTTTGCTTCTACTTTTATAATGCGAACAGCCAAAGAGTGGAATTCCTTACCGGCGTCCGTTTTTCCGAATGCCTATAATTTGGACGATTTCAAGAGACGAGTGAATAGGTATCTTCTAGGTAAGCGTGTCACATCGTAGACCGCATCGTCACTTAACATCAGGTGAGATTGCGGTCAAACCTTTTACCTATCAAATGTAAAAAAAAAAAAAAAATACTCATAAAGTACTTAAACTTAAAATATCGTAATGTAGTAGATATTTTGTGACTAAACCTGTCTCGCGCATACTACATTGTTCAATTTGAATTTTCATTCATTCATTTCATTCTAAAATGTGCAAGGAAGAGTTGTCTCTTATCTTACAACAATAGATATCTCGTTCAAAAACAGATGAACACTGTCGATGACGGTACTTTCAACGCTTTCCTCCTCTCGCAGAAATAGATTTGCCAAAAGTTTACGACCATACACGTAGAATGGAAACGTTACAGTGTCATCAATTTGTTGGTGCCTAAGCGATCGCAATCTGGCAAAGTCTGGCGTTAATTGTAAGTGACGATACGTACACGACACCGCTACTAGGACGGAGCTTTAGGCAATTCTGATGAAATAGCTTGGAGCAGTTGCAGATCTTTTCAGAACGATATCCTGATCACATAAATCGATACGACAGCGGTGAGAAAAAGTAATGGAGCAGGCATATGATCTACCTGATTTTGAGTGGTTATCACTCATAAAAATGTATTGATGTTATTGTTTGAATCTTACATCTTTTACCGGCAGATGGCGCTGTAGTGTACATCTTATTTTGTTACTTTAGTGTACTGTTTAAAGCGTTGCTATGTTTCGGTTTGAAGAGTGTGGTTGCCGGTGTAATTACAGGCACATGAGGCTTAACATCTATGTCTCAAGTTGATGGGCGCAATGCCAGTGCATCGTAGGGCACGTTCCTATCGTGCGTAGCTTGCGAGGCAATGCTTTGTTATAGGTGATGGTTACCACTTAACATCAGGAGGGCCATCTGCTTGTTCCATCAGCTAGTTGTATAAAAAAAAAACTTTGTTGTTAGTTTGTACTGCAGCTTTATTTTATCGCCTTTATGTTCTATCGTATCTGTGCCGTTACCCGCCCTAGGACCAAGCAGAATACCAGTGTTGCACTATGTGGCGAGCAAAGCCTGTGTGGAACGCACTCTAAACGATCGTATTTTCACGCTAAACTACAGCTCTCTTTAACGGTCAAGTTATAAACTCAAAGTAAGCTTTTCTCATCTTCTCGGGTCATTGTAATTTGGTTAACAGGTTTTGTTTTACGGTCACGAAGAAAACTTTTTACTCAAGCTTCTATTTTAGTAATAAAGCCGTGTCTTAAGTAATGTTAGTGTTCAAAACGTGCCTTTATTTCTCTCGTTATCGTCATAATTATGCCTTAAATCTAGAAACAAAAACTGTGTAAAAATGGATTTATTTTCTCTTGTTTTTCTGAAATTGTTTAACATTTTCGTGTCGAGCATCTGTTAGCAAACAACACCTTAATGAAATATCAATTTACTCACCAATGTCAACAGCAGCACTCAATTGAATTTTACTCAACATTATAAAAATAAATAAGTATTGGTGGACTTTCGACACAGCACTATCTAGCCCCAAACTAAGCCAAAACTTGTAATATGGGAACCAGATAACTGATCTAATACATAAATATACTTTTTTTGTAAATACATACTTATAACATATCACCCAGACATAAGATTATCCATATATAAGATATACCCAGACAGAGAACAAACATCTATGTTAAACACACAAATGTTTGTTCCCGGTGAGGATCGAACCCACTGCATACAGTGCAGAAGGCAAAGCTACTACCGACTGAGCTGTGAAGGCTGTATTTTATTATTTTACTTTTGTAAATGTATCTGAATGTTTGTATCTGAAGAACTGGCAACCGCTGGGAAATAATGGATTTCGAATGGCAATCACGAACTGGAAGACGAAGCGTGGGCACCCTCCTACCCGATAGACCGACGACATCGTGAGGATCGCGGGAAGTCGGGGGATGGAGTGGGTTCAGAATCCTATGTAATCTATCCTAGTATATTTCTTCAGGCTGATGACAATGAAATGTATCTGTGTGCATATTAGATAGATATATTATCATAAATAAGATAAATAGTTTATCTGTGTGCAAATTAAACAATTTATTAATCTAATTTGATGTACTTACAAATTACAAACGAAACAGTTGAGCTTTCAGACCGTTGCCAACTATTTATAGATGGTTGAGCTTATGCAAATGAATAGCAATTTGAACCGTCACCTATACGTTGGCTGCTCGACTGGGGCTTTTCGCACGATGACAATATCACTATTATCATCATCAGCGCGAGGAAGTCTAATGTTGCATATGTGCCTCCCTTATCAAAGATAAATACTAATACAAATTAATTTATTTACCAAAAGAAATGCAAAGTGTTACCTCCAGGTTCCCGCACTAGGGCATGCCTGTATCCCGCGATACAGGCATGTCCTATCGCGGGAGGCCAGAGTACAAAAAACACGATTTACACCGATAATAATAAGAAACAAAAGCAGAACACAAAAACAAGAGAAGAAAGAGTAGTAGAGCTCTTTGTGAAGGGCTCGTCCGGGGAAGTACTACCTTGTTCTGCCGCCAAGCAGTAACGCTGTGTTTCGGTTTGAAGAGTGTGGTTGCCGGTGTAATTACAGGCACATGAAGCTTAACACCTGTATGCTTCAAGTTGATGGACGCAGGGCAGTGCATCGTAGGGCACGTTCCTATTGTGCGTGACTTACGAGGCAATACTTTGTTATAGGTGATGGTTACCACTTAACATCAGGTAGGCCATCAGCTTGTTCCATCAGTTAGTTGTATAAAAAAAGACCATATCCATAAATCTCTTCCCTTGTCGTGTCACTAGTTTCTTTCGAAACAGTGTGATGAAAGGATTTTAAGTGCGCCTCAAGAGGCTCCTTTCGAGCACTTGACACATGTTATAGAACTTTTAGGTTCTACGACATGCCGGTTTCGTCACGATGTTTTTCTTTAACGTTTGAGAGTACTGGCATTGTGCACACTGCACATACATTTTTGAACAGTAAAACTCATTGGTGCATGACCGGTATCGAACCCACGACCTTAGGATCGGAAAACAGGGCCACTGCCACTGGACCACCAGTGCTCTCCATAAATAAAAATGATGGATTGCTGGTAAAATAGTTCAAATAAATTATATTAACAATCTTCTAAAAAAAAATATAATAAATATTTAACAATAAATTAACCAATTTGGGGTGCCCCACACCACACATTTCTTTTTTAGTTCACATTCGCCACTCGAGAACCTTTATTTCCCAGCGGCTAATAGGTCTAATACTAACTTTATGACCCATACCATCAACAGTAGTGAAAATATACTTAGGAATAATGCACAAAAGTCTAAGATGTTATTGTGTATTTTTTCGCATAGCCTCGCATAGAAAACCGATTACGAACGTCAAAAACTTGTACCGATTCGTAATTTCAATGTCGTTTTATTTGGATGAAGGCGTTTCTGGTCTGTGCCAAAATCCAATTTCGGATTAGAATGGGGGACGGATATGAGATTAGAGCCTGTTTTCACAATTTTATGTACAGTCAGCGTGAAAAGAATCAGAATCATTTATTGACGAAGATTTAACACATTAACAATATATATTGTTATGTATATTGACAGCCTTCAAAGCTTAGTTGGTAGTAGCTCTGCCTTCTGCGCCGTAAGCCGTGGGTTCGATCCCCACTGAGAACAAACATGTATGTGATGAACATAGATGTTTGTCTGTCTGTTTGTTTGTATATATTATAAGTATGTATTTACAACAAAAAAAGTATATAATGTATTATATCAGCTATCTGAGTCCCATATTATAAGCATTGGTTTAGTTTGGGAGTGCTGTGTGAAACGTCCACCAATATTTATTTATTTTATGTATATGTATAATAAAACTGTGTTGCTCGTCAAGCGTAGTTTAACAAAACAAAACATTTCTGGCTTGTAAAGTTCAAGTATTTATTTCTCAAACCAACATACTTTATCAAGATATCAAGTTTAGCCTTATCTATCCATTTAAAGATTTCGTAACGACTTTAAATGTTTATTCTACCATTTATTTATCAAATCCAGATGAAAGGGCATAGAAAAAATAATTCTGTAAATCTACTCTGGTCGCTGACTGTACCTTAGTTGTTTGTGATTTAGCTGAAAAAAGCATGCAGGCAGCGAAAAATAGAATATTGAAAACTTGGAGAAACTAAGTTTACACAATTTTGTCGGATTCAGAAGAGCTTTTTCTAATTATTAGGTAAGAAAGATGACTACAAATTATACAGCTTTTGTAGCTATTGATGGTTTAAAAGGTGACTAGCGAACTAGATGTTTATTATGAGAATAAATGATGGAAAAAACAGTTAGCCGAGCTATTAACCCGGCTTATAAAGATTAACTCGGCTTATAAAGCATGCATTTAAAGCCAAAATCAAAGAAGGATCAATTTCAAACGTCTTATAAACAAGGACCTAGTTTAAAAGACGTTTTAAATTGATTCTTCTTCTGGATCTAAACTGGCGCATAGATTCACCTAGTAACTAGGTGAATCTATAATCCAGTTCATAGAAACTGTGCAAAGACAATTAAAATCTATTGAATCGACTGTTTAAAATTAAGAATTTCTTTTTAATAGTTCATTTACAAAATGATAATAACGTACCGAATGGTGACTATAAGCCGAGAGACGAAACATAGGACGCCCGCATACCCAGTAGACATATTGTAAAAATTGCAAGAAGTCGGTGGATGGTGAGGGCTCAGAATCGTTCGTCTTGGAAATGTATAGGGGAGTCGTCCAAGTGGATTTCCTCAAGCTGATGATGATGACTTACCCAGACGACTCTTTCATGGAGTTCTAATGATGTTATTTTATCTACTTTTTAAAACCTAGAACTATTGACGCGTGGAGAATTGTTAAGGGCCCGTGAGCCAGTCACTCAAATGGAAAGTTATAATGAACCTAACTGAGCTGACGATAATTCGACTATAGCCCAGTTATCGCAGTGAAGGGCGGGGTGTGACAATTAGCGTCTAGAAGATGACTTCTATGACGCTTTATGAATTATGAATTGAATTTATAAATGTGATGATGATGACATCATCACATTGAATTAATGTACTTATTATTCTTTGACATTAATTACCTATAAGTATATAGATAGATAGATAACTCTTCATTGATTACCACAACAAATAGAGATACACATTTTATGAATGTGATGATGACATCATCACATTGAATTAATGTACTTACCAAAAGGTCACCAATCTGACATCTGGCAGATTGGTGACCGGTAGTGGTGTTAAGACGCAGTCAGCCGTCAATCCACTTTGGCCTCGCACATTTTTTTAATGATATATGAAATCACTGAATGTAATCGCAAGTCGATTACAACTAAATTTCGTTAATTCAAGTTTTTCTACCAATTAAAATGATTTTTTTGATTTGATGGTCCTTGAACATTTTAAATAAAAAACTCATATAATTAAATACATTCAAAACAGATGTTAACCAAAATTTTACTAATATTAGAAACGCGAAAGTTTGTAAGTATGGATGGATGTTTGTTACTCTTTCACGTAAAAACTACTGAATGGATTTCAATGAAACTTTACAATAATATAGCTTATACATCAGAATAACACATAGGCTACAATTTATAAAGATATTGTGTGACTAACCCTGCGCAGACGAAGTCGCGGGCACCAGCTTGTATGTCTTAAATTAATTATTTCATAGACTCTTTCTAGTGTTATGGACGTTTTTTTTAATATTAATCGTATTCATAGTCACACTTTTACTAAAGGTTTTATTTTACAGCTACGCAACGCCGAGGGACCTAATTTTTTTGTTTACATTTTTTGTCTGAAAGGTGTTCTGTCAGTCTCGAATTGCTCAGTGTTTTGCACAAAATTAATTACTAAGTAATTTATCAAAAAAAAACTTTTTGTAGGCGCTTTGAGTGAGTACACTTGAGAGCAATGAATCCAGTTCACTGGCATTACTTCATATTTCAGACGCTAAAATATCACTTAAGGCTGGCCAATGGCATGCTTAGCAGCCTAGTTAAAAAAACGCATTATGATTATCCTATTTTTTACATGTTTGTTTTGTATTTACCATAAAAAAAAACTTTACATTTTCAAGGATACGTCGAATAGTATAATTATCTGTTATCTTTTGAAAATCGCAGTTACCTATATTTTTTTATTTTTTCTCGTATTGTAAGCGCTATACAAGACTTGGAAACAAAACCCCACAGAATAACGTAATCTTTTTTTAAACGTGCTATTTCGTAGTTTATCGTTTAAATTACGAAATTCTTGAATATTTAATAATATTAATAGAATTTTCTATGCCATTATATGACGAAAGCTGTGTCGGGAATCCTCGCCTTGATGTAATAAAGGGTTATGCGAAAGACCGAAATTTAAATTTCCTATTATTTAGAATCACAAAGCTTGGTTTGAATCATCTTGTAAACATTTTGATAAAAGCTATTTTAAGATCATTAAAATACGTTTATGAATTATAACGATTTTAATAAGTACTTTTTGTATTAATTTATAATTTATGAATATTAAGGTTTGTTAAGTCACCCGAATTAATGCTACTACTACTGTGATATTCCACTCGATGTCACATATTTACCCTGGCTTCAACTCCAGGGGTAACAACTCCTGGGTAATGTGGTTTCGCCTTTCGGCGGAGTGTTCTATAAATAAATATCCTTTTTTTTGTCTTAATTTTTTTGTTCCGAATTAATGGTCCTCAACTGTTTATTGTATCTCCTAGCCAGCTTTGATCTTATTTTTGACACTTTAATAAATTAAATAAGTAAGATAAGGTTTAAAAAAATAACCAAATTAAAAGTAACAAAATAATAAATAAACTTCAAAATACATTCTAAATAATGTGCATTGAATAAATTCAACGTTTTATTAAACATATACTACAAAAGGCTAAATAAGCTATTCCAGGTCACAAACTACACCTATCTCAAGTTTCATAAAAATCAGTACAGCTGTAACAACTATTGACACTCGATCATTTAAACATTTTCCTATTTATAATATGAAGTGCGGATTTTAAAACGTCAGAAGAACATTATGAACAAAAAAAACTCGTTGTTTTAAACAAGTGTAAAGTAGAAACGAAAATAATTTTATCTAACGAATAGAGAACATCACTCGATATTTGGCCTCTAATTACCCCCTACTTACTTAGGGTAACCAATTGTATCTACATACTCATCTATATACATCAATAATCATACATACGTCCAAGAATAAAAATAAAAATGGTATTGGGATGTACAAACCAAACCCTTTCATATGACACCTCACTTGGTATATTTGTGTAACAAATTTGTTTGCTCCCTTTGAAAACCCCATATCTCAATATCCCTTTGTCCGATTAAATTCACATACCCATACACATTTCTCTAGTACAACCTATCGACCTACCGAATTCGTGCAGATCGGATCAAAGGGTCAGAAAAAAGAGAGTGGTGTAGTCAGAGGCAAGTCCAAACAACATACTTACTTTTGACTACCACCTCCTAACTTGGTATAGCAACCAAGATTCAACTCTATTGGCCTATTTATTGAAGAGTTCCGTTGAACAGACCTTGGTCTCATCATCAGACCAGGTCGTTGTCACCGTTATGAGAACTGAGAAGCTGCTTAATTTATTACAATTAAAAAAAATAGGAAAAAGCAAAGGAACTGACCGAACAGTAACAAAACCTTGAATTCAACGAAACTCTTAGAGATGGGAGCTCTTGGATTGTTGGTTATCTTAATGGAACTTTTTTGTTAAATCTCAAAAACGGGGCCCTAGAAAAAAAGTAAAACTGGTTTTGGAATGTCCAAACAAAGCCCTTTCATGTGACATCTAATTTGATTTTTAATGTATTTTATTTTATTTTTTCCCGTTTAAATAACCCCATATCTTAATAACTTGTTATCCGATTTAACTCATATACTAACCAGTAAATTTCTCAAGTACAAGCTATCAACTTACCAAATTTCATGCAGATCAGATCAACGGTTCATCAACATACATACATAAAATGCCAAATCGCCCAACTTAACTGTAAGATTTTCGTTCGCTTCGCTCACTCAATCAATTATATACCTGCGACGATCAAACCCTTGCATTAAAACTGGGCAATGGTGTGAATATCCTAAGAAAAATACGAAATACACCATGTATAGGTCAGAAAGAGTTACAGTCTGTAGTTAAAGTGTACTTGCTACGGCGTAGACGGCAGTTGAATTTCGCCTGCTACGGAGAGCGCCCGCTACGAATGTGCTACGCGGGGTACTACGAACTCACTCCCGAAGTTTTATACAAGACTTAGCAATACTTACAAAAGCAATAGAACTATTTAGTAAAATAAGTGGTTTAGTATAAGTTTGAATATGAGAAGAACTAAACGTGAATAAATAGAACAAAATTAATAACTTGGTGTAAAAGTGTGTTAATTTTGAAGCAAGAAATTAATTTATATCGGCAACATCAAGGTGAGTTATTTTATTAATTAAGAATGCTTATTTAACTTGGGGCGTGGATCCTTCTAATAAAATTAGAATTATTACATTCATCAAACCGCAAAATTTAATGAACGTAGTAATTCTGTAGAAAGTGTTGGTATAAAATATAAAAACAATATAATTTCAGCTTAGAAATACCGGCTGCATGAAATTATTTACATTTAAACCAATTGACTCCTAATAATTTTATGCAAATGGTTCAAATTAAATTTACTGTATATCTTTAGTTAACTCTCTCTTGTCGTGTCACTAGTTTCTTTCGAATCAGTGTGGTGAAAGGATTTTAAGTGCGCCTTCGTTTTTCAGTTTACTGAATTAAATACATCGTTAGTATGTATTGTAAGATGAAATGCATTCGAGAATTTTTTTTTCTTTTAAAATTTAATGATTTAATTACGGTTCAATAAGATACTTACCGTGCCTAAGAATTAAATTTGTGAACCTATTTTTTTTATTACAAGTACCTGCTAGTAAATCCTTTGACTTTTTAATTAATCCTCTGTATATGCAAATTACAATGAATCTGGGTTCCAAGTATGTTAAAACTATGTTATTCCCAGCCTAACCCTAAAGCCTGAAACTTATCCAAACTAAGTTACAGTATTCTATTACGAGTACCTACCGAAATAGTTTAAAGTAGGGGCTCGTAAGTGAGGATAACTTGGATAAGTAAGGTCCAACCCTTTCGTGTGCGTTAACACGTTATGACGGTTCCAACGGCCTTTGTAGCTATGTTCGTATCGGGTACGACATTTACTGATAACAATGCTATGCGAAATGACACATTCGCATGATGACAGAATAGCGCATACATTGACGAATACATTGACAAAACGACACAGGGGCACCAAGATCCACTTTCTGTTTGCGCAACACGCCTGTGGAAAGATAAATTGTATGAAAATGGCATTCGTTTGGCGTGAGCTTCTGTTTTTTAATTTATTTGCTGTTTTTAGGGTTCTTACCCAAAGGGTAAAACGGGACCCTATTACTAAGACTCAGCTGTCTGTCTGTCACCAGGCTGTATCTCATGAACCTGAACCGTGATAGTTAGACAGTTGAAATTTTCTGTTGCCGCTATAACAACAAATACTAAAAAATAGAATAAAATAAATATTTAAGGGAGCTTCCATACAACAAACGTGATTTTTTGCCGTTTTTAAAGATAATGGTACGCACTTGCACTTGGCTGGTTTTTTTTATTTGTTAAATAACCATCACCTATAACAAAGTAATGCCTCGCAGGTCACGTATGATAGGAGCGTGCTCTACGGTGCACTGCTTTGCGTTCATCAACTTGAGGCGTGTACATGTGTGTGTGTGGAACCACACTTTTAAAACCATTACCAAAACAAAGGAATGCTGCTTGGTGGCTGAAATAGCTGAGAATAAGCTACGAAGAAAGCACAATCTTGAATTTGAGGCATGGATTCAATCCATCGAGATGAAACAAGATTTTCTTTCTCAGTAATTTCTCTTTAATCTCAGTAAATTCTTTTAACAACGACGCAAAAGGGTTGAGTAATATGCCGAGCTAATGGCGCTTAGCGAGGTAGTCCACCATGGCGACACCCTTAGCATCTCAAAAAACTGACACCTGACTCCTTGCCAGCCGACAAAGCTACTTGCGCTTTCTTTGGGGTCCGTTTATCAGGCTTTATCCACAATGGTGAACTCAGATTACATCTGCTGCTATAAAAATCTTGAGGGTCAGCCTCAAACATGACAATACAGTCGCAAGATTTGTGAGCTCAACGCGCTTTTGCTCAACTGAGAGCAACATGGGGACCAACCTAGCTGAGACCTTAGAAAATCCAAGTGAATTGACAATTATGTTGGAAGAGAGATGGTTAAAGTGTGTGCAATCTTCTTGATGATCAGTCTTCGGTCTTCCCTAATGATATTAAGCACTTTCAAATTTTTTCCTTAGTCTGAGGCTGATCATACCTAGAGTAAAAAAAATGGCTTGGTAGTATTTCTGCTGACTGGCCTTTCACAAAGAGCTCTACTAATTTTACAACTTACTCTTAAGATTACTTCTGTATAGATGACATAAAACAAATGAAAATCAATTTTTCTTAATAAAGAAAGCTGAAAATGACTAGATAGAGATAGATAGACATAGATTTATATCCAGTATTATCTAAGTCATAAAAATGTCGATACAGCAGTCGCGTCCGGTCAGACGCGTTGTTTTTATTATTATGTCGCACGGTTTTACAGGCCATAAAACGGAAAGGACTTGTTCCTGTAATGTCCATAAAGCCTTTAGAATTACTCGTGGAATGAAACCGATACTTTTTTGCGTATGATAATGATGTATTGTGTTCGAGTTTTTGGCTGTGGCCTTCAAAATAAAAAATAATGAATTTTAGATATTATCTCTCTCTCTCTCTTGTCGTGTCACTAGTTTATTCCGAAACAGTGTAGTGAAAGGATTTTAAGTGCGCCTCAAGAGTCTCCTTTCGAGCTCTTGACACGTGCTAAAGAACTTTTTAGGTTCCACGACATGCCGGTTTCCTCGCGATGTTTTCCTTCACCGTTTGAGTACTGGCATTGTGCACATACATTTTTGAACAGAAAAATTTATTGATGCACGACCGGTTTCGAACCTCGACCTCGACCTTAGGATCGGAAGGCAGGGCCGCTACCACTAGACCACCAGTGCTCTCTTTTACATATTGATTTTAATAAAACCAACCTGGAAAAGCGTTAGCTGTGGTTAGGAGTACCCTCCCGAATGAGACAGTTTTAGTTGGTGTTTAGGCGCTTACATTATATGTTTGTTTTAATATATCTGTTTTTTTTATGAATACATAGTTATAGTTTTAGCTTTTGCTGTCTTTAAGGTACATCACCTCTAAGGTTTCAGTTTTTTTTAAATAGCGTACATTGCACTTTATAAAGTGCAATGTACTCTTACTTATATTACAATCTAGCCATAATAGCGGGCTAATGAGTAATTGACCTAAATTTTTAGCTTAATTTCACTAAGAAGGTGTCCATTAACACTTTTCTTACTGTCTCTATTTAAGGGGAAGACACTTTGTTTTTGTGTTCTTTATAAAGGTCTAGGTTAGTAAAATGTTATTTAATACAAGATCAAAGCTAAAAACTAACAATTTTATTATTTTTATCTGACCGCCATTCTGGACTGCAAAGGTTTGGTAATTGATTTGTAAGTATAGTTTGTATAGTAAAAGCTCGAGAGGTAACTTTTTAGATAGGTAGATATATAACTCTTTATTGTTCTAGTTATAGAAGCACCTACCTACCTAAGTCCTACTCTACCACCACACTTTGTAAAGGAAAATAAATACATACATTTTGAATTCGAAATTTATTAAAAATTACCCTCTACACACCGGCTCGGTGTTTTCCATCATGGAAATAAAATGTGAAATGTTCAGCGTTTTGATTAATGAGACATCTGCTAAAAGTCAGCACTTATTAAAAGGTCGGGAAAAGATTTTTGTCACCCGCATTTTCGTTAGTTACTCAGGAAAATCCAGCTTACTTATTCTACTTTTACACAAACATAATGGAGATGTAATACCGTGACTGGCCTACGGTAGACATTTCTGATCTTTTAGTTGTTAAATATAACTCAACCATCCCCTATTTTATTCTTTTTATAAAAGACATAAAATCCAACTAATGCGGTTAAAATATACCTATTATTGTATTAAACGTAGTTACATTCGCCCAAATAAGTAGGTTAACGTCTATTTAAACCGAAATAGGTATCTAACGGAAAGCCATTCTTCATCTTTAATAAGTAATTTGATGTTTAGGAAAAGATTTGATTCGCTGTAAAATATAATGAGGTTGCGCAGTCATTTACGAAAAGCTTTTGAAAATTTCTCCAATAATAAAAATGGCAAAAGACAGATAGAAGCAGAAGTGTTCTATCTGCTTATCCCATAGTACGAGTACAAGCTTTGCTCAGTTTGGGGCATGATAGTGCTGTGTGAAATGTCCACTTATCGTTTTTATAATACTTGCTAATAAAATAAGCTGATGGCCCACCTGATTTCAAAGGTAACCTTCACATAACAAAGCATTCCTCGTAAGTCACGCATGATAGGAACATGCCTTGTTAAGGCATGTGCACTGCCTTGTGTCTATCAAGGCATACATGCTAAGCCTCATGTGCCTGACATTTTACAGATAACTACATCCTTGAAACCGAAGCAATGCTTGATTGCAGAAATAAACACGGTATTTCACCAGGATAAAACATTAAAAAATATATATATTTATAATTGTTAGTATAATGCATGAATCTGTGAAAATTTAACCTGTTATAAATTGTGCCTTCAAAATTATTTTATGACATTGCAGTGCCAAACCCATGTACGTGACTTATGCTAAAACTAGACCTAAGCTATTTATTGATGTACATGTCCGCAATTAATAAATAAATAAAAAGTAAAGTTCAAAATTTAAAGAAATTAAGTTTTGTGGTCATAATATGCATGAATCTGTAAAACAGTAAGGCTCAAAATCGCATGAAGATATAATGGCGTCGGTTCCAAATGGCGTAGCTACACTTGGCCATCGATCTTCTGTCTGCGAGGGTTGGAGGAGGAAATTAGCCCTTGACAACCGCGGGGACATCCACACGATAACGCTCGAGGTTATATTTTATAAGAGAGAGCGAATAATATAAAATTATAAAAATTCTACAATACGTTTCTTACAGTGCCAAGGCAGCTCCCGAAATTTTGGAGCACCACTGACTAACCACCTCACCCACACACCGCATTTTCCTTCTGTAGGAGAACGATACGACAATTTGGCCCCTACTGCTAATGCTGAAACTGAAACTGAAAAAGCTTCATGACTTTAATCCCCGGGCACGATAGATACCCCCTCAGATCTTTTGGTACCGTACAACTTTTAGATTCAAAGTCAAAGTCAAAGGGTATTTATATTCAATAAAATTACAAGGATCACTTTGAAACGTCTTAAAGCTAGGTGACGCTAGGTGACAGTTCCACGCGACCAAAGCCTAGAAGAACAGGCAACAAACTTACGGCTAGGTTCCTACTGTTTTTTTATATGATCCTTGTTACAATCTCTAATACTATAAGAATCAAAGTCCTGACTGACTGACTGACTGACTGACTGACTGACTGACTGACATATAGACAACGCACAGCCTAAACAGCTGGTCCTAGAGACTTGAAATTTGAGGAGTACATAGGTCTTATGGCGTAGAGGTGTACTAAGAAGGGATTTTTGGAAATTCAACCCCTAAGGGTGTAAAAAGGGATGAAAACGTTTGTATGAAAAATAGTATTCCTTGAACCTACAAACTTGAAACTTGGAGTACATATACTTCAAAGCAAATAAAAAAGAAATGCATTTTTAGTTTTTTAAAACTACCCTTAATGAGTGTGCAAAGGGATGTAAAAGTTTGTATAGGAGTATTTTGACCGCTGGTCCTAGAGACTTGAAATTTGAGGAGTACATAGGTTTTATGGCGTAGAGGTGTACTAAGAAGAGATTTTTGGAAATTCAACACCTAAGGGTGTAAAAAGGGATGAAAACGTTTGTATGAAAAATAGTATTCCTTGAACCTACAAACTTGAAACTTGGAGTACATGTACTTTAAGGCAAAAACATAGGAAAGGCATTTTTAGTTTTTTAAAACTACCCTTAATAAGTGTGCAAAGGGATGTAAAAGTTTGTATGGGAGTTTTTTGACCGCTGGTCCTAGAGACATGAAATTTGAAGAGTATATAGGTCTTATGGCGTAGAGGTGTACTAAGAAGGGGTTTTTGGAAATTCAACACCTAAGGGTGTAAAAAGGGATGAAAACGTTTGTATGAAAAATAGTATTCCTTGAACCTACAAACTTGAAACTTGGAGTACATGTACTTTAAGGCAAAAACATAGGAAAGGCATTTTTAGTTTTTTAAAACTACCCTTAATAAGTGTGCAAAGGGATGTAAAAGTTTGTATGGGAGTTTTTTGACCGCTGGTCCTAGAGACATGAAATTTGAAGAGTATATAGGTCTTATGGCGTAGAGGTGTACTAAGAAGGGGTTTTTGGAAATTCAACCCCTTAAGGTGTAAAAAGGGTTGAAAACGTTGGTATGACAAATTGTATTCCTTGAACCTAAAAAGTTGAAACTTGAAGTAGATGTACTCCAAGGCTAAAAAATAGGAAAGGCATTTTTAGTTTTTTAAAACTACCCTTAATAAGTGTGTAAAGGGATGTCAAAGTTTGCATGGGAGTTTTTTAACGCGTAGTGCGATTGACTTAAAACTTGAGGTAAATATACTAAGAAACAAATAATTAAGAATGACGCTTTTAACTTTTGATAATTACCCCTGCAAAGGGTGCAAATGACTGTAAAAGTTAGTATGCGAGATTTTTTACGCATAGTGCGATTGATTTCAAACTTGAACTAAATATACTCCACAATAAATAATTTAAAATCACGTTTTCCATATTTTAAAACTAAAGAGTAATTAACTTCAAACTAAAAGAAAATATGTTAATCTGTGGATAAATAACAAAAAGACAGTTGGATTTTCGAAAACAACTCCTAAAACGTTACCCTCCTTCGTTGCGCTCAAGTAAAAAGGATACAACGAGGCGTCAATGTTTGTAAGGGACATTCTAAAAACGAGAATCTTGAGTTGGCACGAAGAGATCTGAGGGTATCTACCGTGCCTGGGGATCAAAATCGTGAAGCTGTTTCGTTTCGTTTGTTTTTGGGGTAGAAACTAGGAACAAATAAGTAAATACTTTCCGTGTAAGGTTGTCTTTGTTGTATTTGTCATGTTTGTGCTAAACTCAGTACCTATTACCTACCTACCTAATATAGGTAATGTACGCCTATAGGTATCTCTTATACCTACGTAGGTATTTAATATCCAACCCTAATAATATACAAATCAATGTGAAAGTTACGATGTTTGGATGTTTGTGGCTCAATCACGGCTCACCACTTCAACGCGTACGAAGCCGCGGGAAGCCGCTAGTGTACTATAATACAATATTGTCAATCACTCCTATCAGGTTATCGTTGCTCTAATGCTAGGATTTTCAATTGTTTCAAGTACATAAAACAATATAAACTTTTCTTTCGCTTTGACTCCACATATAAATTTATGTTTTTGTAGAAAATAGCTCCCATGTTATGTTTGTTTATGCATTTCTATCCATGTTCGTGTACTACCTTTCCGTTTTTACAAAGCTACACAAAGGAAGAGACTCTCTATATCATTAAATTCGTCTATGAAACCTACATTTTGTTCTGAGCAATAAAGAATTTTCTATTTCTCTATAACCAACAAACGCTAAAGCGCGTCTTATGTACCAAAAACTAAAAAAACTTGGAAATAATAGCCGAGCTAAGTGACTATTCGCACAGGATAAACAAGCCATGGATATCTTGTGCCCATTGTTTATTCTAGCTAGAATATTGTTGCAGAATAAACGACGCTATTCTTGTTACACTAAAAGCATAAATCTAAATTCTATTAGAGGAATTATGATCTTTGTGCCTCTAATACGATTTCAACGAAGAATTGAATTATGTATCTTTCTTTACTTCAAAGACAGTGGAGTTTCTTTGAAATAAAGAAAGATTTACTACATACCAGCACTATTTAGAAATTATAATTCATTGTCAATTTCAATTTATAAACGTAATACTTCTTTTCTGTATGTATTTACAAAACTATTTTAAGTAACTAATTGAAATAACTATGGTGCCCATAAGCAAAGTACCTTTGCTTAGTTAGGGTTTTTTTTACAACTAGCTGATGGAAAAGCAGATGGCCCACCTGATGTTAAGTGGTAACCATCACCTATAACACAGCATTGCCTCGTAAGTCACGCACGATACGAACGTGCCCTACGATGCACTGCCCTGCGTCCATCATCTTGAGGCATACAGATGTTAAGCCTCATGTGCCTGTTATTACACCGGCAATCACACTCTTCAAACCGAAACACCGCAACGCTGCTTGGCGGCAGAAAAAGGCGTGGCGTGGTGTGGCGTGGCGTTTTACATAGCGCTGTATGAAAATATCTACCAATATTTATTATTATTATACTCAGGCACTCCATTGCCTCGCAAATAGGGGCATGGTGAAAAGGTTGCCCTTGACCCTGTATATATAAATCATCTTCAACAGTGAGGCCTGTTTACTGACTCAGTCGTAATTTGATAAGTCTGAAAATTATCGAAAAACGTTTCAAATCCGGGTGTTTCTCCAACATCACGTTTCAGCGTAATTCTAAATAATCTATTTGAGAACTTACTCGCAGATACTCGGCTTAAATAATTGAGCAAAACCGTTTTGCCAATTGGTTCAATTTCTGAGATGGGTTAAGTTTGCATAGTCAAATAACGGAGGCGATTTTATTTTGTGCTGACTTAGCTTATTTAAGTCTACCCATAAATTGTACAAGGTAATTTATTTATTTAAACTTTCTTAATATAGTGTGTCTTGCTGCAGAGTGAGTAGGCAAGTACTTATAAACATGTGCCAAAAAATAATCAGTGTACACACAGTGACTGGACTAACTTTGAGCAGTGTTTCAACTTTAGTAACGTTCGTATTCTAACAGCGGCGAAGAGCTTGCAACCTGTCACGTATGGAGTAGGTAACAACAACAAAAATGTGGGTAAGTGCCATTTCTCATGCAATATTTCGACGTACCTCGAGCCCCGTAGACATCCTAATTGAGTTCGTTCTTGGAACTAAAATATCTGAGGGAATATCTACCGTGCCTAGGGATTAAAGTCGTGAAGCTGTTTCAGTTTTTTTTCCTACATATTCTTTGTAGACGTTGGATTCTCTGAACCTGACCTATTGATATACTTAGAGCCTTTAAAGTGCAAATTGCCATTTAATTAGAGTTTAAACATTTGTCTCCAGAATTGCCACCATTCGAAAATTAAATTGGTCGTTAGTCGGCTATTTAATAGTTACTTTGTAACTTTGGAATTAAGTAGACCAGCGGAAATTAAGGCTCGTCCCCAGCGAGCTGTAACTGTAATTCTTATTGTCATTTTTTTATATTTGGTAGGTGTTTGACTGCCATCTCACCTGATGAAAAGTGAGAACGCTTAGCTATAAAATCCACTTGTTCACTCTTGTCTTGAATATTCCTAAGTTATATCGTTCCAGAAATACCGACGACGGTAAAGAGTTGGCAGTTTGACTTGACATAAACATGTAAGACACGACCTTATATTGTCATAGCTTCTCTCCATCCACAGGATATCTGGAAGAGATAACTTTTTACTTCTTCTTCTTCTTCTGACCATTGTACCTCTACATTACTCTCCTTCATTGTTATGATTAATTTTCTTTTGGTAATTAAAACAATATAATTTTTGAAACTATCATGGTTATGAACATAATTTTTGCAACTGTGCCGAAATATCGGGAAACAATCAAACTCACAAATCATGGTAAATATCCCGTTTTAAATGAAAATTAAACTAAAACAACTTCAAGAATTTGTTCCCCAGGCACGGTAGATCCTCTCAAATCTCTTTGTACTAAGTACCAACTTGAGAATCTTTCAGGATGTCCAAGATGTTCAGAGGTGCGAACTTATATAATCCATACGTGACAGGTTGCAAGCCCATCGCAGCTAGAAAACTAACTGGTTCCCTCACAATGTTTTCCTTCACCATTTGAGACCACTGGCATTGCGCCACTTTGACATACATTCTCAATACTTTCATATTTTTTTTGTGCCTTGTTTATTAATACCTACTTAGAGGTTTTTACTGTAACTATACCTGTCTACCAACTAAACGAATATTAATTTAAAACCTCGGCCAGCTTCCATGTTGCCATACCCTATGCAGGGTCCATGTGATACTAAAAACAATGTATTTACCTAAACTAAACCATTTGTAGCAATAAATGTACTTTACTGTATTGTATTGTGCCCACAAATTTGTGAAAAGAAAAATCCATTGGAGCACGACGGGACGAAACCCACGATCAGTTTATAAGGTGTACAATAAATAATGTTTATTCATTCACGTATTAAAGTTTCGTATGTGAATACAGATACACTCGTCCGCAAAAATAAAGGGTCACCCTAAAATCAAAGTCAGGGATGGGACTTGCAAAACTGATATCGTGGTCAATTATTATCTGATCTAAAACAAACTTGGAAGTTGTGCTGAACCAATAGTTGGAGGGAGATTGATACTGTGGAATGTTATTTGTGTATGCCTATTATCCAACTACTGTGAAATATTACATCAGAATTCTACTTTACTATTTTTGGTGATTAATAGTATATTTATGGACTTTCCAGACAGCACTATATAGCCCTAAGCCTGTCAATATATATCTACACTAATATTATAAAGAGGAAAGATTTGTATTTTTGTTGTTTTGTTGTTTTGTATGTAACGAATAGGCTCAAAAACTACTGGTCCGATTTCAAAAATTCTTTCACCATTAAAATGCTACATTATCCCTGAGTATTATAGGCTATATTATATTTTCAAAAAAATCAGGGATCCTTACTAAAACTCCAATAATGTAACCCAAGGTGGAAAACAAAAACCTTACATCGCGTGCGCTGCGAAAACTATTGATGATAGAACAAAATAATGTACTACGACTTTGCAGAACACGTCATCATCTACAAAAAATGCCGCGACAGCATATGTCTGACTATTATAGTTATGTCTCAATAAGTGTTCTTTTATTATAAAAATTTAATTGAAATGCCGTCGATAAAAAAGGGTGTTTATTTGTACCTTGGTATTAATCCTTATCCAAATAAATAGTTTCATATTCAAGACGGTTTTAATACCTATAGATTACTTCTTGAATTTTTCAAATCGGTCATTCCATTCAAAAGATATGACGAAATTAAAAATGTTAAAGGGTCCACGGGTCACGCACGGGATGCGATTTCACTCACTCAGGGAGAAGGCCGTGTAAATACATGAAATAAGTAGACGCGAGGCTCGAACCCACGGTCTAAGTTTATTCTAAAATGTTCAAAAAATTTATGACCACCCATGCGAAGCTGGGACAGGTCGCTAGTACAATATAAAATCCTGTCACCACACTGTTTCGAAAGAAACTAATAACATGAAAAGAAGAAATACTGATATACATTTTTATCTTTATAAACACATACTTTAAATTTCCGATGAATTCAGAGATTTCCCGTGACTCTACTGTTGTACAAAATAAAAATAAAAAAATTGAATACTTCGATTTTTTTAATTATTAATACCTAGTTAATTATTGTGTAGGGCAAAAATACCGGTCTTTAGCGGCCTCCTGCCAATCTTTCACGAGTTAACTATTTGGGAAAATTGAGAGGAGTTCAGATTGGTTCGATTGGTTATGTTCAGAAGTGCTAGGTCAACAACACTCACCCAAGTGACAGCGGAATCCACGTGAGTTTGAGTCTGAGTGAGCACTGGTGGTCTAGTGGTAGCGGCCCCGCCTTCCGATCCTAAGGTCGTGGGTTCGAAACTGGTCGTGCACCAATGAGTTTTTCTGTTTTAAAATGTATGTGCACAATGCCAGTGCTCTCAAACGGTGAAGGAAAACATCGGCATGTCGTAGAACCTATAAAGTTCTATAACAGTGCTCGAAAGGAGCCTCTTGAGGCGCACTTAAAATCCTTTCACCACACTGTTTCGAAAGAAACTAGTGACACGACATGAGAAGAGACGGTGAGTTTTCAATTTGGCTTTCTGTATACATTCACCTATCACTAGTGAGTTTTGGCAGTGGAAATGCCAACTTGAGTGAGGTGAAGCTCGGAATCAAAGTGAGCGCGAATCCACTCATCCACTCAATAGATGAAACTCTTTGTAGACGTTTTACTAGTAGGTCATTTTACTTTGATGTCGTTCATCCCACAATGGCGTTATACCAGTTTGTCCTTCTGATACGGACCGTCTGTGTGATTTTATTGTCTACGGAATAGCACTACAGTCGTGCGACGGCAAGGCGCGTGTTGTTTTGAATTTTAATCTAACGACATAGGCTGTAATTTGAAATTCCACGCTTTGAAATGCTAAACTGACGTCACCAGTCACCATGCCCACCACTCGGTGGTACTGGCCACTCAAATAACTCATAATGTATTCTTAACATTAAATGTATTAACCTATATTGTCCCACTGCTGGGCAAAGGTCATGGGGGAGACCTTTGCCCAGCAGTGGGACAGTATAGTTAGTTTAAAACTTATTGAATAATTATATATTTTTTAATAGTTTTTCAGCTTGTTGCCTTTTGGGGTGTTATAAAAAGAAGGCGATTTCCTCAAGTGAAGTCAACACGAATAGTCACATTGATGTTATGTTATTGTCTTTTTGATTTCGATCTTAGGAAAATCCGATTCTTTACTCTTTTATTCGAGGAACTTCAAGGTATACTCACACGATCATCAATACAACTGAAGCTAAGTGTAAATGATTGCCCAGGAGGCGTTCACAATAAGCCAGCAACATATATCCAGTCTCTTAACAATCTCTCCAAATAACTCACTTTTATTTCCGTCTCTGTACAAAAGACAGAATTGATAAAAGGGATCTCTATTGTCATTGTTTTCTACTATTTCGTCTTTTTGTGTGAAAATATCGCGTTTCGCGCTCGTAATGATACCTACGTAATTTATAACGCTAAGGCTGAATACGTTTATTTGCGAATGGCATTTTATTGATCGAGCGAGCAAAGATCTTGGCAACTTGGATGATTTGACGTAGTATGTTTTATAAATAAATGCAGAGTGCGACTGAAAGGTAACTATTGTCAACAATAGTGTATGAGTGAGAGGCAATAATTTGTGCCGCCATTTAAGGTGGATCCAATCTTCATCCAATTCAGTAGTTCGAATCGGACTTGATATAACTAGTAAGTCCGTATTCTAGTCAAATCAGACCAAGGCTTGTTAAGACAGAATGAAAGAATAAATGTAGTAAATTAAAAATAAAACTGAAATAGCCTGAACAGCTTCACGACTTTGATTCCCAGGCACGGTAGATATCCCCTCAGATATTGGTACCAAGTACGAACTCTAGATTATTTGATGTCCAAGGGGGGTAGTCAACGGTTCGTCCAAACAATGATTACATTTGGCACATACACACATTTTTCAGTAGTTAGTATTCCATACGGCAGGTTGCAAGCCCATCGCCGCTGTTAGAATACTAACTGGTTTCCTAACGATGTTTTCCTTCACCGTTTAAGAGCACTGGCATTGCGCACATAATTTTTTCGATAGGAAAACTCCATTGGTGCACGACCGGATTCGGACCTACGACCTAACGATCGAAAGGCCACTAGACACCTACTAGACCACCAGTGCTCCTTAAATTAAAAATCGAATCTATTACGATGAATGTTTTTCAGGCATCACAAATCACATCATCAGTGTTCAGTTCCCAATTACATCGATCGACATCGTAACGTAACGCGCAGATGAAATCTCATTAGTCCGGGAAAATGTATACACCAAACTGACGCCTATAAATAAATATTAAGTAAATACAATTTATTGTTTGTGCGTTGTGAGCTTGTTGAGCACTGGGCTTTCCGCTCGTGCCGGCAAAAGCTAAAATATTTTATCATCGTCTAGCAGCCAAAAACAGCCAAAACCTTTTGATGAGCACAAAATTCGTTGTTACCAGTGTGCTTACCGGCAAGTGTGGAAGCTTGTTTACGCAATTTATTGAAGTAGGTACTTGCTTTTATCATCTTACAAAGGCTGTAAATTGAATATCAAACGAAACGCTATTTTTAAATCGAATAATTGTTGGGAACCACCCGTTGGTGTGTATTTTTGATACGATTGTATTGAATTTTACCGAAAAAGATAAATATTGGTACACAATTCACAAGGCATCGTCTAACCCCAAACTGAGTAACAAGTTTTACTCTACTATATTACTTACAACTAGCTAAAGATAAATATAAAGATATTTAATTTGCAAATAGTAGTAGAGCTCTTTGTAAAGGGCTCGTCCGGGGAAGTACTACCACCACGCCTTTTTCTGCCATCAAGCAGCGTTGCTGTGTTTTGGTTTGAAGAGTGTGGTTGCCGGTGTAATTACAGGCACATGAAGCTTAGCATCTGCATGCCGCAAGTTGATGGATGCAGGGCAGTGCATCGTGTTATAGGTGATGGTTACCACTTTACATCAGGGGGACTATCTGCTTGTTCCATCAACTAGTTGTATATAAAAAAAAGCTCTAATACATTACTTACAACTAGACAAAGATATTTTATTTACAAACATAAGTAGAATAGTCAGATTCAAGTGTTAAAGTCGGTAATATTGGTTTCATTATATTTTGCCTTGTCATAAGGCGTGCAAATTCTTATTTTAGGATAAAGATTAAAGATTACAAACTTAAATTGATATAATATAGATCATGGATATATAGAATATTTGAGTTGGAAGGATGATTATTCCGTTTAAACTCAGTGTTTGTAGTTCTCCACGTTTTGGCCATGTAGAGCAGTTTTTAATTGGATTTAAGTGATAAGTGCACCGCAGTCCAGCGTTGTTGTAGTGCATCAAAAATTATTACAGCATAAAGCTTTAAAGAGTAGTAGAGCTCTTTGTGAAGGGCTCATCCGCGGAATCTGCTTATTCCATCAGCTAATTGTATAAAAAAAAACTGAGCGACGACCGATTTTGTTGTCCTCACCAATAAGGTGCTTTATATTTCACCTATATTTTTGTGGCACAAAATAAGCGTTTTTTTATTTTGATTTTATTTGATTTTGATAAGATTGTTTCGGTGCTGGGAGCCTGCTCCATCTTATCTCTTGTAACGCAGCGTCTTTTAAATCACATCAGGGGCATTATTCTCTATTGCCAATGCATTCGCGTTACACAGATACGACTAGACAGCGGCGAGAAATCGGACAAAACCGTATTCCCTATGACTTAGTTGTCATTCCTAGTTGTCATTCTTAGTTCATTTTGTGGTTTATGAATCGCGTTTGCGTTTAGACCACGCTGTGACGTCACACGGTTATGGCACGGAATATCCTTTGTCATAGAGGATAATGCCCCAGTTAGTCGTAGTGGTCTTTTGCTTGATTTCACACTTATCTTCGTTCCAAATCGTTGAGGGTAATAAACAATTATAAGTCCATTAGCAGCACCATGGTCTACGAAGCTCTACGGCGTAGTGGCATAGCTCTACGCCACTACGCCCCGTTGGCCCAACGACAGTATGACAACAGAAACTTGACAACGATTTCCACTTTTCTTCGAATCGCTTAGGCTGTGGGTGGGTACACAAGATAATCATTAACCGGGTCGGTAAAAGGCATAATCGTAGCTACAGCCTATTGGGGGCACGGAATTACAATAGCCTTTAGGTTTTATAGACAGATTACCCATGTGTATTTTCGTATGAATATCTTGACGATTGACTATTTAAAATCCATATAGTAGAAGTTTGTGTTCATTATACAATATGTAGCTTGCTATCTACCTATTGCTATCTATCAACACTACGAGCAAAGTCGTTCATCCTACTAACAAATGCAAATTTTTAGATATTTGGATATTTAGAAGATTGAGGTGGCTCAAAATGTTTAACTAAATTGTATAAAACTTGAGATAACTATAGTTCGTAACCCGTATTATCGTAAATTACCAGGATCTGCGGAGTACAAATTAAACGGGCCAGGAGGGAAAGTGCCTCTAATATTGATGATACCAATTATTTTCTCCACGCAAAGCCGCGGGCGGCAAATATTAAATAATACATAGAGTACATTAAGTGGCTGTTTAAAAAAAATACTACAAGCTAATGGAACAAGCAGGTGACCCAGCTAATGTTAAATGAAAACCATCACCTATAGCAAAGCATTGCCTAGGAAGTCACGCACGATATGATCGTGCCCATAGATGCACTGCTCTGCGTCCATCAACTTAAGGCATACAGATGTTAAGCCTACTGTGCCATGTTCAAACATAAACACAGCAACGCTGCTTGGCGGCAGAAATATGCATGGTGGTAGAACTTCCCCAGACGAGCCCTTCAAGAGCTCTACTACTTTAACTGTTCCACTTACTGTGTGACAGTGCCTTTACAAAAGTAGCGTTCCCAATGACATTATTGCGAACGAGCAGTTAGATCGAGTGCCCATCGAGTTTGATTACATCGATTTGTAGCAGCGATGACCGCGAACATTACCACTGATGGAAGCTTTCGAAGTGATTACGCAAGAGATTGAGGCGTTCATTTTGTCCTGTCATTGGTTCTTGAGTTATCCTGTAAACGCTTTGAACTTCGAACAGCTAAATCCAAGTTGCGATTCAAAAATATTTTGACATGTGAATAAATTCGAACTCGTTTTTTAGTTTCGAAATTCGAACACCAATTTCTCCCAATATTCGTGCTACTCCGTCACACGGGCCTCCGGCCACAACCACAAAACGCCGCCACTGGCATATTTTCTGTAGTTTTCATACATTTTATATGGACTCGCCGCACACGGTTGACGCCGGTAGCCGCCACACGCTACAAATCGTCGCTGCTCGCTTCGTATGAAAACTACAGGAAATATGCCAGTGGCGGCGTTTTGTGGTTGTGGCCGGAGGCCCGTGTGCGGGAACACTAAGAATAGGAATGGGTTATTGTAAAACTGTGTAAATAGTTTTCAGTAAAAAACAGAAACACGTGGAGTTTCACCTGGTATACCCGCGCTCACTTCGATCACGAGCTTCGCCTTACTCACGTTGACATTTTCACCGCTAAAACACTCACGCGGGTGGCGCTAGTAATAGGTAAATGTGTTACAGAATGCCAAATTGAAATCTCACCGCGGATTCCGCGATCATTAGACAGAATAGCACTTAAAATAGAACAGTCCTTCGAAGTTTAAAATTTATGTACTCACCTACAGAATAATTTGACAGTTTATCAAAAGGAATCAATGACTAGATGAACGAAAACCTTAAACTCTTGCGTACATTAAAACGTACCTAGTATGGACTGGTTTTGACGCTTGAGTAAATTTGAATTCGTGCTCGCATTTCACTGAATTACTCTACTGGGGGCTATTTTCAATCGTTTCTGCCGTTGGAACCAAACGTTCTCGGTTGGCTGAATAGATTATTGACGTATAAAATGTGCCTTACGCACTGATCTTATGAACTATACAAGGTGTTCCAATACTTGTGTTTAAAAACTTCTGTTTTTGAAACAGCTGTTATTTTTTTCGCGTTCACAGTGTTGGTTCTTTAGAAAAAGTTATTCATATTGATGGGTACTTTAGCCCCCTGAAGTTTTTAAACACAAGTATTGGGACACCTTGTATAATACGCAGTGGCTTAAGACGCAGACTACCGCTAATGTACTTCTCGCTCGCACATTTTAACATTTTTGAAGATACAATGAAGTTACCACACTTTTAGGTAGTAGGTAAAACTGTTTGAAACAAAATTATATTTTTGTTGAGCTATTGGAATTAATTAAAGGCTCATAAAAATTTATTAATTTTAAACTTAATGAATGAGTTTCTAAAGGTCTAAAGGGGTCACCCACCGAGGGTTGAAGACGTAGTGGCCACCCGAGGAAACTCTGGCGAGACGACTAGGACTCCTTCAACAGTGAATGGGTAAAGTGTGCCGAGGATTTTATGGGCAGTGGAAGAACACGACAGAGACCTTTGCCTAGCAGTGGCATAGGTTCGTAAAAAAAACACAAACTCAAAATAATAACTCGAAAAGATAAACCAAAAATCAATATTTCGCACCGTTACCTGTTTCCGCATCAACAATTACACCTGAAAACAAAATGGGCTCATTACTCGAACGATTTTAATTACGTCAGATTAAAATTGCTGTGAGGCTGCCGTGGAATGATACAGTCCGTTAGCTGAGCACAATCAGTGTCGATTGACGTGTAAGTACTGTCAGCGGCAAAAGTTGATAAACATTTATTTTTCGAAACCTCCAGTTTGCAGAGTTTAAATTATTTTTAAGCCTGCTCACTTCGATTTTTAAGGATAGCTAAGATCATACATCGATGGTTTTGCGAGAATAACCTCTGATTTTCAGGTCATGGGTTCGAATCCAGTCGTATTCCAATGAATATTTCTCTTCAAAAATGTATGGCACTATTTGGTACAAGAGGTACGCATTTGGTACAAGAAGATATCGCTAGGAAACCAGTTTGTATTCTGGCAGGACTTGTCACGTATGGAATACCAATTCCTTTATTCCAATATAATCATATAATTTTCATTCGTTCGTAAATTTACTACTACCACCACGCTTTTTTCTGCCGCCAAGCAGTGTTGATGAATTCGGTTTGAAGTGTGTGGTTGCCGTTGTAATTACAGGCACATGAGGCTTAACATCTATATGCCTCAAGCTGATGGACGCAGGGTAGTACATCGTAGGGCACGTTCCTATCGTGCGTGACTTACGAGGCAATGATTGGCGAGGATTTTTTTATTAAATACAGAAAATGGTATATTTTACTAATAGTGCTGACTATACCACGAACTTATCTGTGTTTGTGGCAACTGGCCACAAACAAAAATTGTAAAATAAAAGCTATCAATTATTAATCTAGTAATAAATAAATAAATATAAAGCCTATGAAAAAGAAAGTTAGATTAGGATTTTCTTTGAAATAAAACAGCTTTCGAATCTTTTTCTGATATATATATCAGAGTCTCATTGACTTAAATCGCACAATTATCGGCCAAGTACGGTTTTTATTACCCAAGGGATATAATTTATTAAATCCTAAGTAACAATTGCCAGCCGGCGTTTAAAAGTTAATGGTAATTTTGGTAATTTCTATCACTTTCACGTACTTTCTGCATTAGATCCCTATTTAACTTACTAAAAGCCGAATATCGAAAAGCTCTGTCTTTTATTGATTTGTATGAAACTTGAAATAAATACAGTTTTTGTTACCGTGCGAGTAAAACCACTGCCAACCATCCGAAAAATTCCCGCTAGTGTACTGTACTGGTTTGGATTAAACTTAGAATAAATATTTCCTTGCAATTACTGCATGCTTCTATTTTATCTGAATCACGTGAATTAAACCGCCGAAAGAAGCTGGTACACTGTTAAAACAACCGATTCTTCTTCTTGTCGTGTCACTAGTTCTGTTGAAACAGTGTGGTGAAAGGATTTTAAGCGCGCTTCAACGAGGCTCCTTTCGAGCACTTGAAACAGATTTTAGAATTTTTTAGGTTACAACATGCTGGTTACCTCACGATGTTTTCTTTCGTCGTTTGAGAGTACTGGCATTGTGCACATAGATTTTGGAACAGAATAACTCATTGGTGCACGTCCGGTTTAGAACCTACGGGGATCCGAAGGCGGGGTCGCTACCACTAGACCACCTGCTCTCGAAACAACCGATAAACAACCTAAAACCTACACAGTCCCCCGAGTCGTGGGTGTCAAAAACAGATATTTCTTCCATTCAAACATGATTGATATGAGTTAGAGCTGTCTTGTAGAATAAATCCCTCAACACAAAACTTCAAGCCGAAATCCAAAAGGTTATTTTGTTTACAAATGAAGCTGAAATTGAATACAGAAACTCTGTTACAATTCTTTAGCCCTTTTCGTGTAAGATTATGTTACCGAGCATTGTTTAATACGAAACAAAAACATTAGGAGTAAGCCTAAGGAAATCCCGGCTAAGAAGAAACGCGGCGTGATTTTTTATACAAATGAACACTTCCTTCCTGAAGTTCTGTAATCCAGGGAGAAATACGTGGGAATAAAAACTCGTATTCTTCTATCATGGATCTAGTTTGTCATTCTAAATCCTGCCAGTGTTGAGTGAATTATTTATCTTTCGTTTTTTATTCAAATTAGTGGTGGTTTCTTCAAAAGATAAGATCTTTTCAAAAGATAAGATTTATAAGATCTTTTTTATACCACAGTTATACAATAAATAATTTCTGATTTCTGAACGTAGGTGAAGTATTTTTGTTCATTTTATTTATCTAACAAAATCCACAGCTCTTTATCTATATAGAAGGTAACATATGAGTATAGCTAAAAGCCATTAACGGATTTACATTTTTTAACAGAAACTGGTAATATAAACGACTATTACTAAATTAACTGATGACATAATTAATAACTTTTATTTAGAGTGTGTATTGAGTATAAATGTGAATGTATGAATTTATATCTATTAGATTAGAAAATTCTTTATTGCACAAAAGAAAGTACATAGGCGAACTTAATGCTAGTTAGCATTTTCTTCCAGTTAACCTTTGTGTAATGTGGAGTGGGTGGTAGTGCTTTTAGGATACAATAATGGGGAGAAGCGTCTAACTTTTATATAATCTATAATCTATGTGTATTATGGAATATGTGTAGTTCAAATCAGGATATCACAAAATTGCAATTATACTCAGACTTTGTGATAATTAAAGAAAAATTACAGAACAAGTAAATTTACCTGATGTTGAGTCTGCCTAACGGTGCATTGCCTCACGGTGCATGTTGCTTACATATACATACACCACTAATTTGTAATTATCAAAAAAAAAAAAACCGTATGCTCAGTGTCAGTTTTATGATCACATTTATGTAGTTAAAACTATAAAAAAATAATTAAAAAGAATATCCCAAGAAAAGGATGATAACTAGTTACCCATTATCCGTACGTACCTACTACAGAGTCTTCTACCCGAGTCTCATTCTCATCCATTCATAAATTTTTGTCTCGTTCGAAACGAAACAAAACGCGCCGCTCGCGCAATACTAACTATTATTTTATCTATGGCCGACAAACTCGTGTCGAACGAAACCCATACATAGGTACTCTAAATTCGATGCAGGTCAGTGACATCCGTAAAATAAAAATTGTACGCGGGTAGGTACTTAATTTATTGTGGTTTTCACGTTCACGATAGCTTGTCAGTACACTGCCAGAGAATAACGCATACATGTTACGTACGTATTTTTAGTCTGGGGAAATGTGAGTGATTACCTACGGATGTACCGCGAATTGTTCCCAAACAATCGGCAACCAAATTACTCCACGATGTCCAGCATATTATACCAACGCATATTAGACCATGGCTCTGTTTACGTGCCGTCGCATGCGCAAGGACGAGGAGGGCCTGCATACTCCCGAAACTTCTACGATGAAGTCCTAAATGACTTTGAAGAAGATCCGCGGAGGAGCACGCGTGACGCGGCACGTCGCTTTAGCACAAGCCAGTCCTGCGCTTGGAAGATTGTGCGCTCAGCTGAGATACACTACAGGAAGACCCAGGAGCTACTAGCCATCGCCAGGCTGGAGGATATTCCGTTCAACCTGGCGGGAGCTATGGTTTCAGCAGGACGGTGCGCTATCGAGTATCTATCTCAGGAGTTTGGCACCCGATGGATTGGTCGCGGTGGCCCAGTTGCCTGGCCTCCGTGCTCGCCCGATCTGACACCCCCAATCTTTTTGTGGAGCGAAATAAAAAGACTAGTGTATGTGAGTGAGCCTAACAATGCATTAGACCCTTTTGATAGTGCAAAGACTAAGTATTTCCCTGAAAACAATTTGTTAAAACGTGTGTGTGTTTGCATTGACAATGAAGGTGGACATTTTGAACAACTTTTAAAATACTTGTGGTTAGTGGAAGTGTAAATACGTGCGTAGTTGTAAGTACATACTGTAAATAACTTTAATTGTTGTAAATAGCTTGACATCCTAAGCCCGTAAAATTATGAAGGAAAAATGGCAATTAATTACAAATAAAAGTATTAAAAAAATCCCTAAAATAATGCCTTTTTTATGATACTTACCTATCTACCTACCCATTAAATGATTTCTCTAGTGAGCGAGAGAGAAGGAATACGATGAGTGCGACAAGATGATGTGACGTAGGTAGGTACTATACGACGAGACGGTAGATGGAAGGAGTCATAATGAATGGAGTGTTTACGATGTTGACTAGCAGTAGTATTCCGTAGTATTTTCTTGTAGTGTGTCCATAAAATTGTGCAGGATTTTGGTTGAAAACAAACCTCGATAACTTGCTAAAAGTTAAATATTAAAAAATCTTGACAGTGCCAATAGCATTAGTAGCCTCTGCTGCAACTGTCCTTAAATTTTTTTTGATAGTCACAAAATAGTGGTGTATAACAGAAAAAAAATCTAATTCAAGTAAAGTGGTAATTTACTTCTTTACTGTATAACCACTTAAATATTATAATCCAACCCATCATACGACACAGAAACAAATAATGTTTTAATGGCTCAGGAATCAGCTTTATTTGGCCATTCAATTTTTAGTAGTTTTATCTCGTGCTGGCAACCAGCAATGTAGTTTTAATTAAGCTTTTATGATGCACATCCATTGTACTTGTATGCGAGGTCCAATATACAATATCAGTTTGAATGGCACACGGGACAATAACCACTTCATTACGAGACCTGATTGTGAATATACCAATTTACGTTATACTATGGTAGAATCCCGAGCGACATGTTTTTGAGCGAGTCTAATTTTATACTAATATTTTACTTATAAAACAGGAAACTTAATCAGCTTCACTTCTTTTATACCTCAGACCTCCCAATTTCCAAGTACGAACTCCATATTTTTTAATGATGTTAAAGGGGAGTAGTCAGAGGTACGTCCAAACATTACATTTGGAACATATCCACATTTTTGTAGTGGTAAATATTTTGGAAATCGGAAAAGCACTACTGCACAAGAGATGACTTGAATATTGCCATAGAGATGACACTTCTAAGCTGTCGACAAAAGTCACCATTGTCACGCTAGGAAAAGCATGTTTTAATTCGTTTTCTGACATTATAAGAAGCAACATAGCTTTTTTATCTTAATTGTTTTTGTAGTGTTATTGATCGAGTGAGCGAAGCGAACGAAGATTCTAGTTTCAACTTGGGCGATTTGGCATTTTATGTATGTATGTATGTATGTATGTATGTATGTATGTATGTTTGTCTGGCCATAACTTTCGAACCGTTGATCCGATCTGCATGAAATTTGATAAGTCGATAGCTTGTGCTTGAGAAATTTACTGGTAAGTATATGAGTAAAATCGGATGAAGGGTTTTTAAGATATGGGGTTTTTTAAGGGGGCAAAAATAAAAAAAATGACTTAAAAAAATCAAGTTACATGTCATACGAAAGGGCTTTGTTTGGACATTCCAAAACAATTTTTACTTTTTTTCTGGGACGCTCGGTTTTTGAGATACAACAAAAAAGTTAAATTAAGATAACCAGCGACCCAAGAGCTCCCATCTCTAAGAGTTTCGTTGGCATCAAGGTTTTTCTACTGGACGGCCAATTACTTTGCTTTTTCTTATTTTTTTTTCTTGAAATAAATTAAGGAAGTACTTAGTTCTCATAAAATGGTGACAACGACCAGGTCTGATGATGGAGCCAAGGTCTGTTCAACGGAACTCTTCATTATATAGGCCAATAGAGTTGAAACTTGGTTACCGTACCAAGTTAGTAGGCGGTAGTCAGAAAAAAGACCAAACATAATGTTTGGACTTGCCTTTGACTACCACCTACTCAAAGTTTTGTTGCGTTCGTCGGGTCGCATCACGAGATCTCAGTTCGGGGCGAACTACTAGTTTTAAGTTGTGTTGTGTAATTTCGTTGGTATTTTAACCAACATTACTTGAGGTCTTAGCACAAAGTGTAAGCATTTGGAATGAAAGTGTATTATGTGATATCCTGATTTGACCGAAAATGTTTCGAATGTTGTAAAGAAAACCGCCACCATTTACTTCAAAACAAATGACGGCTGACTTGACTATGGAATGGACTGACTTGACCATAAAGTATTAAATACAAATCACTTGACACTGGCAAGATTGTCTGTCGAATGAAGGACAGGAGCCATAAACTGAGAAAAGAAGAAGAAGTAGTATTGACATTTTGACATTTGAATTCAAATGGCTAACGTCTTTTCGTTTCCAATCAATGACGCCAATCTCATGTTATTTTTGTAGTAATTGCTGTCTTTATTTGACGGAGCGGTTAATGTTATTGACTAAAGTCTGAGAAAACGTTATTAGTGTCGTTCAAAATGTTTTTCTATAAAAAGACGACGAGTAATTGAAGGTGCGTTAACTTGTTTGCTCCAAATTGCTTGATCGTGTATTTTAAGGTAAAATATAAATTGACATAATGTTAAGTAGTTTGATTGTACATTAAGATGAAGGACAACTATTAAATCTAATAAAAATAAAATAACATTTGTGGAAATTTCCACACGCGCTTGTTAGACCCAAAATAAGCGAACCATAGGATAACAGTTGCAATATTAAATTCCTATGAATACTCAGAATACAATATAACACCCAGATACGGAACAAACATCTATGTTGACCCATGAGCACTCACAGTACAGCTCAGTTTGTAGTAACCCTGGCATTTGCATTGTAGGCTGTGGGTTTGATTCCCACCGTTGTTCTTTGTCTGATAAGTATATATTAAAATAATGAATATAAGTATTATATAAGCTTTCTGGTTTCCGCAGTACAAGCTTTGCATGCAATTTCCATCTATATTGATTTATAAAAGAATCGTTCATTTTATTAATTCGCCGAAAGATTCATATGATGCCGTAAAACGAAATCATTCGAGCAATAATATGAGATCTAGTAACGATCACCCTTCTCGTAAACCATGGTGAAACTATGGCTTACTGCCAGCTTTCCGTAATATAGTGTATCCTTTTACAGCAAACTGGTATTTATTTGAAGTTTATGTGGCTCTATAATGTTCGGGGTGAGATGAAGGCCAAGAAAAATGCGGCCGGAAAAGAATATTACTCAATTTTCAGACACCTATAGTTTGCAATTGCTTACGTTATGCATTTTGCCGGCGATGGCAACTGGATAATGTATCTCTCGCTCTCACATTTCAAATCAGGTAAACTTCTTTTTTTCTTCTCTACGTTTATGGCACCTGTCCGTCATTCGACAGACAATCTTGCCAGTGTCAAGTGATGAAGATTAAATACTTTATAGTCAAGTCTGTCCGTAGTCAAGTCGGCCGTCATTTGTTTTGAAAAAAATGGCCGCGGTTCGATTCGAAACTGACGAAATACTTTCGTACAAATCAGGATATTTTTTATTTTATTTTATTTGGAAACAAATAGTATTTAAACTATGATTATAACAACTACCTATAATAAACGAAATACAAATTATATCGCTTATTAGGCAACATTTGGAATGTTTACACTTTGTGCTAAGGCCTCAAATACTTAGTTGGTTGAAATACCACGAAATTACACTACAGAACGCAAAACAATATTAGAAAAACAATTAAAATAAAAAACCTATGCTGGTTACTAAATGACAGAAAACGAATTCGAATAATAATTTATTCATGTTATATAATTCCAATAAGCCTTAAAAAACTCATGTCATTTTATCCGTGGGCCGTAGTAGCTAAAAAAAGAAGAAGCTGAAGTTGACAATATGGCTTGCATTTAGGAAAATATCAAACACGTTGCGTGCCGGTAATCAAATCTCGACAAGATACGATTCTGATATTTTCTGCGAATCCGTAATAGATACCTATATCTACGGATCAAAACCAACGCTTTGCGGTATATTTTCGGATTCTCGTAAATAATACATAAAATATCGGATCGGACATTTTTACACAACAGCGACATCTAGCCCATAGCTAAGTAAAGTTTGTGCTATAGGAGTCAGAGAACTGATAGAATACTTTTTTTATCTAACTAGTAGTTCGCCCCGAACTGAGATCTCGTGATGCGACCCGACGAACGCACCTGAACTTTGAGTAGGTGGTAGTCAGAGGCAAGTCCAAACATTAGGCTTGAACTTTTTTCTAACTACCGCCTACTAACTTGGTACGGTAACCAAGTTTCAACTCTATTGGCCTATTTATTGAAGAGTTCCGTTGAATAGACCTTGGCTCCATCATCAGACCTGGTCGTTGTCACCATTTTATGAGAACTGAGTACCTCCTTAATATATTTCAAGAAAAAAAAAATAAGAAAAAGCAAAGTAACTGGCCGACCAGTAAAAAAACCTTGATGCCAACGAAACTCTTAGAGACGGGAGCTCTTGGATGGCTGGTTTGCTTAATTTAACTTTTTTATTGTATCTCAAAAACCGAGCGTTACAGAAAAAAATTAAAAATTGTTTTGGAATGTCCAAACAATGACATTTAACTGTCATTTAATTACATATGACATGTAACTTGATTTTTTTATGTAACTTTTTTATTTTTGCCCCCTTTAAAAACCCCATATCTTAATAACCCTTCATCCGATTTTACTCATATACTCACCAGTAAATTTCTCAAGCACAAGCTATCGACTTATCAAATTTCATGCAGATCGGATCAACGGTTCGAAAGTTATGGCCAGACAAACATACATACATACATACATACAAACATAAAATGCCAAATCGCCTTAGTTGAAACTAAAGATCTTCATTCGCTTCGCTCACTCGATCAATTACGCAACCACCAAACATCTTCGCAAAGTTGCTTGCTTATCGATCTTCTATAGGCTACATTTTGGAGAATGTGGAACTACATGATCTTATTTCACCATCTTCATTTTACCACAGGACAAGTAGCCCAGCCCAGTACCATTTATACCTAGTTAGCATACCACCTATTCCCATAAGCGCTCCGATTTTACCTTCATTATACGAACTGCTAAGGAGTAGAACCAATTATCGTCGTCTGTTTTCCTGATCACTACAATATCAATCTCTTCAAGGCAAGAGTGAATAGTGAGTAAATGGTGTCTTTTAGAACGTTTTGCTCCAAAGTCGGCGGCATCATTGCTTACCATCAGGTGAGATTGTAGACAAAAGACGGTCTTTCATTGTAGAAAAAAAACACGCGTAATCATTTTAACATATGGTATATTTTTCAATCCTTTTACTTATTCACTTTTCAAACCATACACTTTTTCTTTTCTTCATAAATGGCTCCTGTCCGTCATGCGACAGACAATCTTGCCAGTGCGAAGTGAATTGTATTAAATACTTTGTAGTCAAGCCAGTCCATAGTCAAGTCCGCCGTCATTTGTTCTGAAGTAAAGTGAAGGTGGCGGTTTTCTTCAAATCATTCGAAACATTATCGGTCAAATCAGAATATCACTTTACACTTTCATTCCAAATGTTTACACTTTGTGCTATGACCTCAAGTAATGTTGGTTAAAATACCACCGAAATTACACAACAGAACTCAAAACAACACTAGAAAAACAATTAAAATGAAAACGCTATGTTGCTTCCCAAAATGTCAGGAAACGAATCAACCAACACCTTGCCCTTGCCCATTGACTTGATTTGACGTTGAACTGCATGTAAATCAGAAAAGTCAAATTCAAAGTCATAGTCAACAAGTTTTTATGCATTTAAATTCCAAGGTTTTTAAAACGACGAAAATCGTCGTGCATGTTTCTTAAGATAGGAAATCCTAAAATGTATTTTCTTACTATGGTAGTACTATTTCTACTTGGGTTCAAATTTGTAGCAAAATAGCATAAGAAGCCCATTTCAGTAGTCTTTTATAATTTTTTAAGAGTAGTACAGCTCGTTGTGTGTGACTCGTCCGGGGAAGTACTATCACCACGCCTTTTTCTGCCGCCAAGCATCAACGCTGTGTTTCGGTTTGAAGAGTGTGGTTGCCGGTGTAATTACAGGCACATAAGGCTTAACATCTGTATGCCTCAAGTTGATGGACGCATGGCAGTGCATCGTAGGGCACGTTCCTATCGCGCGTGACTTACGAGGCAATGCTTTGTTATAGGTGATGGTTACGACTTAACATCAGGTGGGACATCTGCTTGTTCCATCAGTTAGTTGTATAAAAAAAATATATAGTGCTTGAAAAGAGCCTTTTTGAGGCGCACTTCAAATTCTTCCATCATTGTTTTCGAAAGAATAAGTGACACGACAAAAAGAATAGTCCTTTGAAGTTTTCCAATTGGTTGTACAAAGCAGGATATCTAACAGGTTCTAGACCTCCCCACGGACGTACTTCGATTGCCCTAAAGTAAACAGTCTGCCGCAGACGTCGCGATTCAATCTGACGAGGATATTTCTCGAAGGATCTTTTTCTAGCGTTCGATGAGGCATTCAGTCCCGATTGTTTGCTCCCAAGTAGCTCCAAGAGCTTTGCAATTATGGACTGCGTGCGAGACTATGAGATTTTTCCGGTTATTTCTTCCGAGTTGCAGTGTCAACAATAGAAGGGTGTAATGGTGATTGGTCTGGATTTTGGCCTTTGTCTACGGACTAGCTGATCTTAGAATTTCAGCTACCTAGCGGTAAAAGATTTTATTGCTTTTTGTCAGGGGCTTTTATTAGGTTCACGTGCTTCTCTGTTTTTATATTCTGTCGAAAAGTGAGCACGAATTTCAACGTTTATTTATTAACATCGCCAAGAAGAAAAACGAGATTATTTTATAGACAAAGTAAGATATTTTTTGCGGCATTAAAATTGTTTAGCACATTGTTTGGTAAAATTAAAAACGGCCTTAAAATGTATTGAATTGCAAACAATATTGCAATCCCCAGAAGAGTTCGATTTTTCGATCAGAAGTTCAGAGTTTCAAAGCCAATTAGCAACTGGTTTTTACATCCGCGCCGGGTGCTAGCGAGGTCGTGAGATTGATCGCCGCATGACAAACGGTAGAGATGATTGAGCACCGCATTCTCAGCTTTTATAAAAACATATTTTAGTGTGTTTCGTGTCTCTTCATAATCAATTGACAAACCATGGATTTCTCTTTAGGAATATAGGGAACTATTGGATTCTAGGCCGTGGGTTTAATTTGGGTCGTGCACCCATCGATTTTTCTATTCGAAAATACCTATCTATATATTCTCTATATATCTATATTCGTATGTACCTATCTATACGAAACGCACATAGCTCAATTTTAGCTCTCAAACGGCGAGGAAAAATTTCGTAAAGAAACCCAGTCTTTTTTTTACTTTACTTGGTGGTTGTGGCACATGAAATATATTTCAAAGGCAACATTTTATTTATTTACCTAGAAACATGATATTTTTTTGCCTATCTTCGTATTTTTTGCTACAACCTTGTTAAGTAAAGTTACCTCACGACCCTAACTTATAGGTCCTTGGGGCCGTCTCCATAATTAATTGTATAAATTAATTTAGTTAATGCTTTTTATTTTGACTGTAATAAACAATTAAATTGATAAATTAAATTAATAATTAAATTAAATTGAGGAACACAACAGCTATTCTAATGAAATTGAATAAAAAGGGTATCGTAAAAATATTTAATCTGACCAAAAGGCACCTTTGACTTCGCATCCAATTAATAACTTAGCCATACTAATTTTAATGATGATTACTATACTGAAAACTTGTTTGTTTTTCAAGATAAGTGATCATCACACATATTGAATACTAGTTGCCACCGGTTTCGCTCGCGTGTGATTGCTAACATAACATTATAAAAAGTATTTGTTAGTTTTACAAAAATCTGTCCCATAAGCAGTCGTTCTTGATCTCATGTTAGTTTTTTAATCATAGAATAAATTATATTTTTTATAGTGTAAATTAGTTTAAGTTTTATTTTGAGTTGTATGATTATGGATACTTAGTTATTATTTTAGTTTGGTTTTAATTAATCGGTTTATTTTATTGCACAATTTGGTTTTGATTGAATGATTTTGTTAATGTTTTTTCGTAAAGGCACTTATTGTTTTAAACAAAGTTACAAATAGTTATGTAAATAGTAATTTTATTAAATGTAGGTAACCCGTGCCGCAGACGTTGCTACGCCACATACTTTCGGCGTCACTGAAAACCAGCGCCATACAAGCCACTAGGCTCATATGGCAAATGCTGAGTGGAAGCCTTTTTTATGGCACTATATTTATAATGTTTTTTAATATGTCTTCTTGTGTATCTTTTTATTTTTAATTTTATCATTGTATTTTGTGTCGTAAAATAAATATTTTGTATTTCTATTTCTATTCTATACAAGGTGTTCCATAAGTTATGTATATAAACTTCAGGGGGCTAAAGTACCCATCAATATGAACAACTTTTTCTAAGGAACCAACACTGTGAACGCGAAAAAAAAAACAGCTGTTTCATACAAAAGTTCAATACCTACTAGGCTAAAATGTATGAAACAGCTGTTTTTTTTTTCGCGTTCACAGTGTTGGTTCATTAGAAAAAGTTGTTCATATTGATGGGTACTTTAGCCCCCTGAAGTTTATATACACAACTTATGGAACACCTTGTAAATAAGGCGTTATTCATATATTGGGTTCATTCATATTTTCTATTATTTAACCCAGTAATTTACGTGATAAAAAAATTGCCATTATGTTAATATTGCTAGAATACGTTAAGGCGATGACAAGAGCTAATTTTTGCTTAGGTATGTACGAAAACTAGTAAAGCAAACTTTTGAGTAGGAAAACATGTATCGAACAAAATGAAATTTTTACTAAACTGTTTGCAATGTGATTGCACACAAAATGGTTGATTGCGATTTTTTTAAAATAAGTTTAGTGATTTTATATCTTTCAACATGCCGAAACGGTCGAGCGAGAGTCACATTAGCTCTTGTTATCTACTACGCAACTAATGACAAAATTCACGTACGAGTAGGTATTGCGTAACTTTGGTAAATTCAAAACTGTGTTAAATAAGACTCTTGAACTTAAAACTCGTGTAAAACAGTTTATTGGGTGCTTTAATAAAGGAAACCTTGAATATTTAACCAAAGGGTAAGGTTAATTAAAATTATTTTGATCGAACCTTCGGGGATTTTGGAAAGGATTAACAAAATTGTTAAGCTTGTGTTTCTACTTAGGCATCTTGTTTAATTTAAGAAAATAGAGTGGTGAGTGGTTTTTAGCACCAGCTTCGAACGACAACGTGGTTTTTGAGGTAATAATTCAATCTTTAGGGCAGAGGAGTTTTTTCAAGAGTAGTAGAGCTCTTTGTGAAGGGCTCGGCCGGGGAAGTACTACCACCACGCCTTTTTTCTGACGCCAAGCAGCGTTGCTGTATTTTGGCTTGAAGAGTGTGGTTGCCGGTGTAATTACAAGTACATGAGGCTTAACATCTAGAGGTATATGCCGCAAGTTGATGGACGCAGGGCAGTGCATCGTAGGGCACGTTCTTATCGTGCGTGACTTGCGAGGCAATGCTTTGTTATAGGTGATGGTTACCACGTAACATCAGGTGCTTGTTCCATCAGCTATAAAAAAAAAGGTAGAGGTGTCGGGAACGGGGTAGAAAATATGCACGAACTCAATAAAGAAAAAAACGCCTGAAATATAAAAGTTAGCAATCACTACGAGCTAGTGAAGCCGCGAGCAGCAGCTAGTAATGTTATTAAGCTTTTAGAAAAAAAAATAGTTTCTAGTAAAATATGAAGGTTACCTCAACACTAGAAGCTACTGCATAGCAGGTACTCTATAAGGAACAATATATGTGCTCAACAGTCGGTGCTCTTAAAATCGGCGCGTTACAAAAAATACCTCTGAAACTGTCTTGCCTCAGGGGATATCTAGCTGACGCGTGGCTTTCGACTTAATGCTACGGCCAGACTTGAAGGCGAAGCTTCGTGTTCGCGTTGTCAAGATGAAAGTTCGTGCTCAATCCATGACGAAGTGCTTGGCCACATCAAAAAAAACTTCACTACGTCGCGATAATCTAGAACGTGGCGATAATTCATTTCGCGGAAGACATCGAAGAGGCGGTTGCGCTGTATCACATGGCGGCTAATAATTATTTACTGCATCTTTATTACTTGAACAAAAATAAAAATGGCAAAAAAAGTATTAAAAGGCAATGGTGGATTCATAATTTATAAATTCTAATATCCTCTCATTACTTCAATCCATGATTAACAAGTTCAATCAAACACGTTCAAACCGCTCGGCGTCTCGCATTCAACTAAATCGCGCGAAGTATAGCCAACAGCACAAACTTTGTCGCGACAAAACCCTTTGATGTGTGGCAATTTACTGACAGCGGCGCGAAGGGCATTCGTATTCGCGAAGATGAATCGCGATAGGACGAATTCTTTGGCCAAATGTGTCACGACAACGCAAAATTTCGCGTTATCACGATAGTGTGGTCCCAGCATGAGATTTAGCACGAGATTGACAGAAATAAAGGAATATCGTCAAGATTTCGTCGCAGTCAGCTTGACAGTTGACGCGTGGTTCTGTCTCCAAGATTGAACATAAAACTGACAGAAATAAGAGAATATCTTGTAGGAATGTCTAGATGTTAGACGAGAAACTCTAGCGTCATCTGTTTTGAGATATTTGAACAAAGAGTCAGAAGTTGGAATGAAACAATAAATAAATGAAATAAATGAAACAATTAATAAATAAATAAAGTGTATTATTGTATGAAGATGAATCTTTCTAGAAACTTTATAGACAAGGGCCAGGTCAAGAGTACCCTAAACGAGACGAGAATGTATGAAGAATGTTATGAGTGAATGAAGCAAAAGAGGTATGTAACCGTAGCAAGTGGAAATCTTTAAGAATATCGTTACTATTTCCTTTGTGACATTACAAAGATCGCGGGACGTCGATAAAAGAAAATAAAAGAATCGTTTTTCCTATAAATATGGGAGACCTATGTTACTAAGAACAGTGAACTTCTGCAGGCTGTTTAGGATGATGATGACTTGTCTTTTAAGTGTAGTATGTGCAATTTAGGCAGTAGTTGGAAAGGGCTCAGAATCTTTCTTACAAAAAATAGGGCAAGTCTATGTCTAGCAAGATGATAGCTTTGTGTAGTGTAGGCATTGATATATTGTTAGATCAACAGTTTATGTAGGTATCAAGTATCTTGGCTAGGGTTTCTTTGATGGCGTATATCCAAGCTAATATTAACAGCCTCTCCAGTTGAGTCGTTCAGTCAGTTTTGCCAGACTTCTGCGCCAAATGATACGTCGTTAGAGCACTGCTCAGGTTTCCGTCACTTTCTTATTAGGCGCTATTATTTGTGCTTACAGTTACCGGCATTTGTTTCCGCATATTTTTTGCTAACACGGACGTTTAAGTTTTTTTTATGTAGGTGTATGGAGTACGCTATAGTTTTATAACATGCTGTATGTGCATGTGTGTATGTAGTCTAGCCACGATGATGGCTAGTTTATAAATCTCTGTTACTTTTCACATCTGAGTGTCTATTTCGACTTTTGTCAACATGTTTTACCATTGTTCGGATTTCTTATTAGCTAATTTGAGAACGAATGTTTTTTTCACGTCCGATAGAGGCGCTTATCGCGTCTACATAGTACAAATCCAGCTGGAAAAACGAAATTTGAATTTTTTGTTTATTTTGAGCCCGATTTATGAGTTGAGTTCTCATAGATTCACGAGATTTTTCAACCTTCCTGCTATGCACTCATCGTGACTTCAAAGGACCCTAAATTCAACTTTATCTTGTCTACGGAAAAGTGCCATATAAACAGCCGCCTGCAATTTTTTTGTCTCAACGTTCGAACTAGAACAATTTGGGCACAAGAAATTAATTTGGGAATTATGTCAACGTCTACTAACTTTTGTGGGGCACGCTGTTATACGAAATGCTTCGGAAGTAGATTCTGGAAGACTACACCACATTTTGTACAATGTAGGTAATAGGTACACTTATATTGGGATACATAATATTGACCTAGAATAACTTAAAAGTGACTATTTATCCGGTTGCCATGCGACTAGTTGGTATTATAACAGCGGCGGTGGGCTTGCCACCTATCACGTATGGCAAACTACATCCTCAATATTTATTTGGCCAAGTCTGTTTTCTATTGGTTTAGTGAGCTAAGTTAGTTTTTTTTTGTAAAATTAAATAACAAATGTAATAATAATGTTATATTTAATGTATGTAGGTATTGTAGGTTAATATTTATTGAGTAGGTTTTTATGTTAAAAGATGTTGTTTTTTAAAGGTTGTTTTTTTCTATTGTCTCATAGATCACTACCACATAACCTTTATGTTTTATGGAGAGGGTGTTAACTAGAAGAAAACGCTAATTAGCATTAAGCTCGCCTATGTACTTACTTTATTTATGTGCCTAATAAATAAGTTTATATTGTAATCTAAGTATACATATTCTTTCTTCTACAACATTATTTTTCAAGCCCTAGGATAATGCGATTAGGAATAATAAGAATGCCTAGAAAATGCCGTAAATCAATTTGCGTCAACATCTCGTAATTTGGGGTCGTAAATTAACGTGCTCCGGACGGTTCGGCGATTTTCGACGAGGTCGCTGGACACGTTAGGTCCTACACTTGATTTATTTTGTCTTTTGGTGGGTTAAAACGCAGACAACCGTCAAAAAAGTGTTCGCTCTCACTTTTTTTTAAATATATTTGTTATCTATACTTAGCATTGGGTGTCAACAGGTTGAAATTATGATGTTGATGATATAAAATCACAGTTATGAAATATCTAATTATGTAATGAGTTATACATCCGGTTCCGTACGAGCTTTGCTCAGTTTGGAGCTAGATGGAGCTGTGTAAAACGTCCACAATATTTATTATTCAAACCAAGCAGTGTGTATTTCATTATACGTAAATATCCTGGAAACCCTTTGTGTAGGTTCGTTGATAAGCGTGCTGAATTAAATGAATTTATATCGACAGGCAGATTATAACTGAGGAACAATAGCCCATTATATACTGATATACCAGTTAATGCACAGATCAAATTATTAATTAGTGCCGACATTAATGTATGGTAGTGAAAGTTGGGTATGGCAGAATAAACATCAGAGTAGAGTGAATGCAGTAGAAATGAGAGCGTTACGTAGTATGTGTGGTGTGAATTTGAGTGATAGAGTGAGGAACAGTGTAATTAGAGAGAAATGTGGAGTGAAAGAAGACGTAGTGATGAGGGTAGAGAAAGGTATGTTAAGATGGTTTGGGCATGTGGAGAGGATGGATGAAAGGAGATTAACCAAAACAGGTGCATCAGGCGAGCGTAAATGGGACTGTTGGGAGGGGAAGACCTAGGCGAACGTATCTCGATCAGATAGCAGACGTTCTAGAGAAGGGCCAGGTCAAGAGTACCCTAAACCGACGAGAATGTATGAAGAATGTTATGAGAGTGAATGATGCGAAAGAGGTATGTAAGGATCGTAGCAAGTGGAAATCCGTGGTCTCTGCCTACCCCTTTGGGAAACAGGCGTGATTTTATGTATGTATGTATGTATTATTAACATCATCGCGCAATTTCAAACTTCAACTCTATTCAGATATAGTTTTGGTTGTTTTCACAGTGGTTTCTGTATTATCGTGGTTAAAACAATGCGTTATTGGCTCGTTTGGTTAAGACGAATACAAGCTAATGTACCTCTTGCTCGCACCTTTCGACATGTTGAAAGATATAAAATCACTGAACACATTTTCGAAAAATCGCAATCAACCATTTTGTTGCAATCACATGCACAAAGTTTAGTAAAAAAAACATTTTTATCGATATAAGTTTTCCTACCTAAAAGTTTGCTATGTACGAAAACTATTAAAACAATTTTTTGAGTAGCAAAACACGTATCGATCAAAATGATTTTTTTACTAAATTGTGTGCAATGTGATTTGCACACATAATGAATGATTGATTTGAAAATGAGTTTAGTGATTTTATATCTTTCAACATATCGAAATGTGCGAGCGAGAGTCACATTAGCTCTTAAGATCCACATCTCCCTGTTTTATGCTCGTGGTCTACAGTATCCTTGAACATACAAGTATAAATTCATAGTATATTATTCTTTTTTTCGATTGGACTTTAAGCTGGTGATCGTTTGACGACTTTAAAAGCGCTACCGAATAAAACAGTTTATAGAATATTTAAATTAACAAATAAATAAATAAATAATAGTGAAAAATTCACATAACACTATTTAGTCAAACTAAACGAAAATTATGGTATGGGGACCCGACCGCTGATATATATTATGGCCCACTTGATGAGTGGTAACCATCACCTTTAACAAGGCATTGCCTCGTAAGTCACGCACGATAGGAACGTGCCCTACGATGCACTGCCCTGCGTCCATCAACTTGAGGCATACGGATACATAATTTTTTTACTTACCTTTATAAAGTAATTTTTTTCTTAAAAAATTACTAAATAGAATAATAAAAGCCCTAACTTATTCATTAAATCACATTTGACATCGTATTTCCAAAAATTCTTACAATATGAACGCTGAAATACTCACAAACTGTAGTTGTCATTCCAAAAAGGGTATTGAAAAGAACTAAGTGAAAGCCTCTAAAAACTTCACAAAAGGGGTTCTTTGTGATAATCGTACAAAAGATTCGAGTGAGGTCACGAATAAGGGTACTCGCACACATCACTGATTTTACATATTTTTTACCAATTTAGTTTCTAAGAAGAATAAGGTTCTCACAGGATTAAGAGTCAGAGAGTGAAGACCATTGAAACAAAATGTTTATTCTAATTATAAAACAATAATAGTTTAAAAAAAGGCGCTTTTAGTCTTATTTACCCTTTTCTGGGATAGACAATTTTTTTTGGATATTGATGTGTATGACGATATCGCCCACTACAGCCCAGCTAAAAGTATCCTAACAGGTCGTATCATCATCGCTATTACATACCTCCAAGGGCGTCACCATCCCATGGCCGAGGAGGGGGCAAGTTAATATTGGAGGATGAGAAAAATATGAATTGTAGGTACAGTCAAGAGCATGAAGCTTTATAGCATCAGTCTGAGCCTCTATGGCGATAGTAATAATAATGGATCCAACTTAGGCCTTAGGACTTTGCAGTTGGCTACATTTTTTAATCTCTAGGGGAGGCAGCTGCCCCTCCCTGCCCCCCCCCCTTGGCGACGCCCTTGCATACTCCATAAAATTCTTTAAATTTTCATAAGCAATTTTATAGCGAAGAAGTTGGGGCATTAATGATTCCAGCCTCTTGAAACCGCAGTGTGCGCTTATTCTTATACAAAACTTATGCTCGATCGAGAACAATAGGAAGTTTAATACTTTACTTGGATATTCATACCTATAATAAGAAAAGATTGATGATCTTGCGCTCTCACACAAATGGATTATAAATTACTAAAGTCATACAATTTATTTATTTATTATTTACTTATTTATATGACTTACCTCACATTTTCACATCATAAAATCAACTTAAGATCAACATCATACATAATGTTAATTTTTCCATTTACAAACATAATGCACAAAACAAGTTTTATACAAGTGCAAAATAAATTGTGTACGATTGTACATAACTTAAAATGCTTTCATATTTGATGCGTCGTTTTTAATACTTTATATGCTTAATATTTTATGTCGTTTATTTCATATTATATATTTAGTTTATTGACAGCCTTCACAGCTCAGTTGGTAGTAGCTCTGCCTTCTGCGCCGTAGGCCGTGGGTTCCATCCCCACCGAGAACAAACATTTGTGTGATGAACATAGATGTTTGTTCTCTGTCTGGGTGTTATATAATATTATAAGTATGTATTTACAAGAAAAGTATATTATGTATTATATCGGCTATCTGGTTCCCATATTACAAGCTTTGGCTTAGTTTGGGGCTTGATAGTGCTGTGTGGAATGTCCACCAATATTTATTTATAAGATCAACATCATACATAATGGTTATTTTGCCATTTACAAAATAACGTACAAAACAAGTTCTATACAAGTACGAAAAAAATGGGGAACGATCGTACATAACTTAAAATGCTTTAATATTTAATGCGTCGTTTTTAATACTTTATATGCTTACTATTTTATGTCGTTTATTTCATATTATTATAAAGATACAACCGAAGACGATGTAGTATTGTCTATGGACTGTAGCCTGTCCGTAACAGGGTGAATATAAAGAAATACAAATTGATTTATTTTATAACACTGGGTACTGAGGGTACTTGATTGTATTTGGCCTTTTGGAAGAAGTATAGCTATAATAAATACATAGTTTTTGAAGCTTCGAAAGCTTCTTCCTTAAGGGGCTGTCACCAGTCTATTTATATCTCGCTCATTCAAAATCACTGAAACCAATTTGTATTTATGCAAACTTTTTGTAGGAAAACTAGTTTTCATCAAAATCATGTTATTGCTGAACTGTGTGATTTTATATTTTTTAAAATATCAAAACGTGCGAGCGAGAAGCTTCGCTTTAATCTTCGCTTTCAAAATTATGGGTAGGTAAGTAATTATGTATAGGTTAGGTATCTTCCTGCCCTTATCCCACGCTGCATGTGGTCGGCATAACGGGTTTTCTGCTTTCAATTTCTTCTATCATTCGTCATCGCGTTGCTTTTTTCTTTTATATTCATGTAATCTTTCACACAGTCCATTCATTTTTTATTTGACCTGCCTCTCCTAAAACTATCAACATCTATAACTAACACTCTTAAGTAATATGACTTCCTTTGCTCCTCATGACATATCCATATTATATGCAAGTATTTTTTTTATTTTTTATACAACTAGCTGATGGAACAAACAGATGGCCCACCTGATTTTTACTGGTAACCATCACCTATAACAAAGCATTGCCTCGTAAACAGGAACGTGCCCTACGATGCACTACCCTGCGTCCATCAACTTGAGGCATACAGATGTTAAGCCTCATGAGCCTGTAATTACACCGGCAACCACACTCTTCAAACCGAAACACAGCCACGCTGCTTGTCGGTAAAAAAGGCGTGGTGGTAGTACTTCCCCGGACGAGCCCTTCACAAAGAGCTCTACTACTCTTAAAAATTATGTATAAATTATATAATATACATAATATAGTAAAATTTAGCGATGAAGCTTAAGGAAAATATTATTTAATCTAAATAAGGAAGTTATACAAAGCACTCCAAAACAAATGCCCTCTTTCCAAACGTTTCTACCCACAAGGGTTTCCTACTTGTAGGTAAACGATAACCGCGTTCCGACCGTTTATTTTCCGGGTCAGCCCAAAAAACTTTTTGAGTGATGTCGTAGGTTATCCCTCTGGCACTCCATGGAATTGAAACAAGTTAATACCTGGATTTAGAAGGCGCAAGACAGGAAAGAGTGGCGTGCTATAGAGGAGGCCTATAGTCTTCTGTGCCTATACCCAACAGTGGGTGAAAGTGGGCTGATTAGAAGGATAAAATACCTACCTACTACTAGCAAAGTGACTGGGTAATAATTGTACTCGCGAAAATTGGTGTGTCCAGTGAGTAGGATATAGTATGCATTGTGTATCATCAAATAATCCTGTCCAATCCTACCTACAAGTTCAGATGTTTGGAAATTTCGCGGCCGACTCACCTTCACACTTTGAATGTTTGTGGCTCAATCAAGCCAATAAATATCATAACCACTATGTAGGTATACCGGTTTGGATTTAACTGTGTCAATATAGTTCGTAATCAGGAAAAACATATAAGCTACATTTTATAGTAAAAATTAGAGGAACAGCGCCTTCAATATTGATTTTAGCAATCACTACTACCACGCGCGGCGGTGTAGTGATTGCCGCGGGTAGCAGACATTTTTTAGTAGCTTCTATGCCAGTTCGTGCAGCCTGTTTGCTGCTGGCGCCTAGATTCATCTAGTTAGAAGGGCAGTAGCTTTTTGTGCAAGGCTACTACTAGGTACTTGTTGATTAAACAAACCATCGATGCATCAAAGCATCGATGGTTTGTTTAATCAACAAGTAACTACATATTTTACTGCAACAGCTATTGCAATGTGCAGTGATACCACTTCATATCGCAATTAGTTTTCGCGTTCGTTTATTTTCTCAAATATTTGCCTATTTTTACCAACAAGGCGATACGCAAATATGTACTAGGTATGTGCAAATACGCAGATGTGTGGACGGTAAGTTCGAGTTATTCGGACTTCTGCACAATACAGCCGAATAATAAGAAAATAAAATCACGAATACCTAATAGCGATGAAGTGCCCCCATTGGATAATAGCCCTGTTGGGTGTGGATACCCCACTACCCATTTCAAAGTTACCAAGCCACCTACCACTACAAAGCTACTACTACCACCCACTACCAAGCTAAATACCGCGTTTACATTTTGACATTCGCGCTGCCATTCGCGTGGACGGAAATGTGGCTGGCCATATGTCTGCGGCAGCGTCGCCGGCAATGTATTCACATTTGGCCAGCCAGGGCCATCGCCCATGGCAAGACGGAGAGTGGCCATTCTGTTTGCGGCGCTATTATATATTCTGTGGTTGTACCTTCTTTTTGTGGACAGATGGAAGTTATAATTTATACGTAAACATCGGAGGCTTTGCAAATGTTTGTTTCTTTCAACTCTGACTGGGAACAAATTGATTCGTAACAAGAGGGGAAAAGAGGACTGCCATTTATTTTTGTTAGCGCCTTGTTATGCAAACGGCTGCTGTGTAAACGGCAAGGTTTCTACATATTATAAACTCGTTAATATTGGTAGTATTTTCATACCTTAAAAATAAAAAAAGATAAGAAACAGTTTCACAACTTTGATTCCTTAGTACCAAAGCATCAGCTCAAGGTTTTTTAGGACGTCTAAAGAGTCAGACGTACGTCCAAACATTACATTTTGCACACACTTACACATACGCTGCTGACTGATCACTATGTTTTCCTTCACCGATGGAGGAAAATATACATTTTCGAAGAGAAAAGTTAATTGGTGCACGACCAATGTCATTGTATCGACACCTACCGTACGATTGACAGCCTGATAGTAGCTTTGTATTCTGGCTCTGCTTCGTGAGGATAAACCAACAAAAAAAACAAAAAAAAAGATTTTTTTGCATTACCTAGGTATCAGCTATCTAGTTTTCATAGTACAAGGTTTGCTTAGCTTAAGACTAGATAATTCTGTGTTATTTTTTAAGCACTGAAGCATATCGACATATAGATGGGTACCGTGTTCATGTAAAAGGCTGAGTACTTCGCTGTAGGGTATTAAATGTGGTTTTTCGTGAATCATGGTAGAAATTCATTTCACCAAAATTCTGAAACAAAAATGAAATGAGAATTATGTTTATATCTGTTTCGGATGGCTACGTAGAGGTTCATTGAATAAATAATTGACAAATTTCTGTGAGGAATTTGTGTTTATTTATCTGTACCTAATATATCCTTGTCCAAAACTGGACTGCAGAAACTGATCGGGTCCTTCCTCTTATCTGCATCTTAATCACCACCGGGGATGCTTGAACATTGCTGCCACCAACCGAAGGTCCTTCTCCGCTATTTTAAGGAGTTGGGCTGGCTGGGGTGAGTTTAGCAGGGGGACAATGCACAATACACCCCATTGCGGGACGTCCGTGCAGATCTCATTCCCCCACCACGAATTAGAATTAAAATTCTTGTTAAATTTATATTTGTGCTACTTTTCCTTCCAACCCTGTTTTATCAGTAAACGGATAAGCTCTGACTAATAAAAGATTGAATCCTTGACTTGGCGTTTCTAGTTTAATCTTATTTTTCTTACTTAGCTTCCGCTTACAGCTTCTATTGCGTTAGGCCGTTTGTCCACCGCCGCCGTCACCGGACCGTCAACGAGAACGAGATGACGGCGCCGAAGTACTGATACATAGACTACTAATAGCCGCGTGTCCACCGCAAGTCCGTCACCCGAGCACCGTCATCCCGGCCGCCGAGTTTCGAGTAGATCGGCGTGACCTGTGCCGGCAATCAGTGTTGCCACTTTAGCCAATTTTTAGCTAGATCTAGCCACATTTACGAAATAGTTAGCTAAATTTAATAGCTATACTTTATAGCTACTTTCAACACTACTTAAGGAAGTTACCATCTTCTCAATCAATTTCAATTTGTGCTATTAAAGGAAGAAGAATACATGATTAGATGCATTCAGAATGCAACTAATGTTCTGGTAAGATTTTGAGTTATGAAGTGGTAACCCCAAATATGTCTATATACTAAGGTTGCGTTCCAAAACACTCCCGTTAGAGTAATTCTCGGCGCAATAATTAAAACGCGACTACCAGCCACAAAAAAGCTGTAGGACTGAGCCACCGATATATCGGCGCTGTGGACAAACGATCGCCGTCACGTCATCTTAAACTCGGCCCGAAATAATCTCGTTCTCGTTGACGGTCCGGTGACGGCGGCGGTGGACAAACGGCCTTACGGGGATTGAAATTGAATAACTATTTATAGTTAGTTTTATTTAGAGCACTGGTGGTCGAGTGGTAACGGCCCCGCCTTTCGATCGTGGTCGTGGGTTAAAAACCAGTCGTGCACCAATGAGTTTTTCTGTTTAAAAATGTTTGTGCACAGTGCCAGTACTCTCAGACGGTGAAGGAAAACATCATTAGGAAACCGGCATGTCGTAACCTAAAAAGTTCTAAAACGTGTGTCAAGTGCTCGAAAGGAGCCTCTTTGAGGCGCACTTAAAATCCTTTCACCACACTGTTTCAAAAGAAAATAGTGACACGACGAAGAAGATTTATAGTTTGTACATAAACACCCTTAAGAGGGTTCTTTACACTAACTGCAGCAGATACCGATAAAAATAACTAATGATTAATTTATTATTTCTTTTTATTTGACTGTACTTCACTAGCAGCAGTTATATTTGGAATAAAATCTGCGTATCCATAAAGTTCGATTAGTCAGTATATTTGGAATATTTTTGTCCAAACAGTTAGGTTATCGAACTACTAGGAGGACTGGATGGAATAAATGTAAGACAGTTCTTTTTTCTCTCCAAAGCATAAATCCACTCTACAGTGGTGGTGCAAAATACGATTCGTACCCACAACTTTACAATCAGAAGGTACATCACTGCCACCACTACTATGCTCTCTTAAAAACAATTCACTATTATATAATAACACCAGTTATACTTGTAAGTACGGTTATGAATTGAAAAGGATCAAACGGCATAATTCTAACGACAAATTTCACATTCAAATACGCAATGGTCCGTTCCGAAGCGGTTTAAGGGTAAATTAAACAACATTTTGAGTATCGTACTTGATTCTACGCGATTTAGCTCCAAAAGGGCCAAATAAAGGTCGGTGGACCCTTAAGGCGAACATAAACAGACTACTTTATTTCATGTTTTCTAAATCTGGCTTAACGATTGAAGGGAAGGATTCTTTTTGGGACTTCGGTCGCTTCGTAATGAATACCGCCGGGTGAGTATTTGTTACCTTTACTGTACAATGTATACAGGAGCCTCTTAGTAAATGTCTACTGAATAGGGATTTGTACCTTTTACGGTTGAAGGATTTGGTTTATTCTCCTAAATCTTGCGGTCAAACGGTAGGAGTCTGTAGATATAACTAATGAATAATGAAAATATTTTTTAAGATTATAATTTATTTTTAACCCACCCGTTGGTCAAACGACATTGTAATAAGTGCTGGAAAGGGATGGATGAGAATCGCAAGGTACCGGAAAAAGTGTCGTATTAAAGAGGAGGCCTATACTCAGCAGTGGGTGCAAACGGGCTGAAATGATGATGGTGATGATGATAATTTTTTTGCTAGCCTGTATTGTCCCTCAGCTAGGCAAAGGCTTCCTTCATGTTCTTCCACTCCCTTCGATTCTTAGTACAACTATCCACTCATTGATGAAAGTGTCCAAGTGGTCAATTCATTCATTCAAATACCATTTTCATTTGGCTACTGCCACTGCCACTTACCGTTACAACTGAATAAATATTAATAATCATAGTAATAATTTTTTCATTTTTCATGTTGTGAAAATATGTAAAATATGTAAATAAAAGTCATCAAAGGTCAAAGGACATGAGCCCCGTTGGACATAACAATGGTTGACTAACGGCCCATTTCTAAAAGCCCAATCTGAAAACTAATCGCATGTCAGTTCACTTGCTATCTCTATCTAATTCGATGTAATAGCTGAAATGGCGAATGCCTTGACATCCGATTAGTTTTAATCGAGCTTTCAGAAACTGGCCGTTAGACCCTCATGCTATAAAATGGTGTTTAAATTTAAATAATGCTTAAAATTAGCGCTGTCTCTGTTTGCCATTACGCATTGGTAAGAGATGGCAATAGTTTAAGGATAGTTTATTGTTTGGTTCGTAAGGCCGTTAGCGTACCATAATACTCTAAAAATTATCACAAGAACCATAAAAGTTCTCCTACCGGTTTGGCGGTAAGACAGCAGACCATCTTGTCCTCAGTGTAAGTTCTCTTTGAGTTAAAGCAATTTATTGCTCATTTTTCAGTAAATAGCGACACTAGAGACCATATTTCACTGGTCATTTCTCATCGTAGCCTCGCAGACATGCTGATTTGTACGATGTTATTTGCTGCTGTTTTATTTTTTCCTTTTCTTTGTATAGTACGGACGTAATTTATCCTCTTGGGAGGTACCTGGAAAATAAATTATAATAACACGTTCACGACAAGTCCCTTTTTTAGGTGTGTCTGTGTCCATCAATGTTCCCAGCAGATGTTAAGCCGCATGTGCCTATGGTTTCACCGGCAACCGCACCCTTCAAACCGAAACACAGCAACGCTGCTTTGCGGTAGAAATAGGTATGATGGTTACCGGTTACGATAAAGTGGCGTAAATTCTAGTTCATAAGACTGATATATAAAGTGATCAAATAGTGTCTTTGACTTTGTTACTTGCCTCGTCCTGAATCCTACTTTAAAGCGACATTACGACATTTTGAATGCTCTTCAGTATGTACTAAGAAATGTATGATAACTGGGCGCAATAATAAAATATAGTATTATAGTAAAACAAAAACAATAGCTACTAGAAAAAAAACATTGAAAAATAACTCTAAAAACTAACCTTACATAAATTATGATGAAAAGGTATTATAATAATGTAATAACAAAAAAAAATGGATAAACACTTTATTATTTATAGCAGAAAGCTTTTAAAGAAACTGAACAGTTTTTTATAAAAACACGTCACACCAACTTTTGCTCGCCCAGGATGACTGGTAGATAATTCTATTAGCATTAAGTCCCCCCAGCACTACATTGTTTTGTGTGAAAGTTTCAAATAAATAAATAATAATGGAGTATTTTACGTTCCATTCTTTTTTGTTAGTTTATTGATATTTATTAAAACTTGCTATTGATATTTGCAAGCTTTTCTCGATGCTCAGCGCAGATGGCGCAAAACATCCGATCGGCAAAACCGGAAATGGCCGGAGATGAGTTTCACGAGATTGCCTTTTTATAATATTAAACTCTTTTTTTCGAAATTATGTTTGATAAAATACTGGACGATTACAATCCGAACAGAATTCTACAATGGCGGTCATTTTACAAGGAAGCTGATTTTGAGAGTAGAGCTCTTTGTGAAGGCCTTGTCCGGGGAAGGACTACCACCATGCATATTTCGGCCGCCAAGCAGTGTTGCTGTATTTCAGTTTGAAGGGTGTGGTGGCCAGTGTAGTTACAGGCACATGAGGCTTAACCTCTGCATGCCTCAAGTTTAGGGATGCCGGGCAGTGCATCGTAGCACGTTCCTACTGTCCGTGATTTGCGAGGAAATGCTTTGATATAGGTTACGGTTACCACTTAACATCAGGTGGACCATCTACTAATTTGTCTGACAGTTGTCTGTTTTAATCGACTTTCAAGTTAGGGTCACAAAACTAAAGTTTGAATCATCTGAACGTTCCAATCGGCGCTCGGTCAGGTTGTTTGGTGTTCGGTAGTTGAAGAAGACAAATGTTGAACTTGCTAGTCTAGTTTCTTGTTTTAACTACTAGTAAGATGTAAACAAGGCTTGACAACCCTTCTAATTGATGGCAGGGGCAATAATAATTAGAGTAAGATGAGAAAAAGGGTGGACTCCAGGGGTTGGGGGAGGACACTGGACCAAGTGATACGAAAAAAGAACTCGATTATGTGCTAAAATAAATGGTACCAATTCCAGATTCTTTGAGAATGTTGAAAGAGGTAGTTATGTATCTAAGCGTTAGTACTACGTCTAAACAAAAAAAATACAAATATATTCAGTAAACTAGTATGTAGTACATTTCATGGGTTTGAGACCCTCTTTTAAGTATGGGAATACCTGTGATAGAGAGTCTCGCTCTTCCGTAAAGGCTAAAGTATCATAACTTAATATATTACTCTAAAAAAAACAAGAAAATAATTGATTGTACTATTATAAAGCATATAAACTACAATTTTTAAAGATAAGGTATGTAGGGTAAGTTATATTATATGGTTTTACTAGTTTATGTTAATTAATAGTTATTAAAATTGTGCGGGTGTGGGTTTGTGTGAGGATGTACAGGTATGAGTGCGTGTGTGTGTATGTGTGGGTGTGTGTCTTGGAGGGTTCTCCTGAACATTTGGTGCATACCATTGAGCAGTGGTTGGTACTAAAAACGTGACAGGTTACAAACCCATCGCCGCTGCTAGAATACTTACTGGTTGCCTCGCGATGAAACCAGAAAGAATTAGTTGTGGCATTGTGCCCATACATTTTTCGAACAGTAAAATCTATTAATGTAACCTTATTTAACTTATTGTAACCTTATTTGAACCCATGACCACTCAGAAGGCGGACACACCCACAAACCACTGCTGCTCCAGCTGATTAATACCCAAAAAACGTGAAAACGTTACCTTCAAGATGTGCAATCACGTCCCAAGATAATCTTATCTTGGGACGTGATTGCACATCTGGGCAATCAAGAAGATAGTGTCAGAATCTAAATACTATCCAAGTTCGTCTCCGAAACACAGCAAATTGTGTTACATATCGATCAGCCCGCAGGACGTAACTGGCGTAACTACTGAGATTGCAATAAGGACAGAAACCTAGACTTTGAAGCGGAGAACACAGTTTGAGCTATTTTTTGAGAAAGCTATAAAACCATAGCAGTTAAATTAGTCGTCGATTGTTTATTAAACAAATCTAAATACTAAAAAAGTTATTAACATGAAAAAGAGTACACAGACATCATCATCATCTTAGATATATATAATGTATACAATACATTTTCTATATAAAAGTTGGCAGTTGAAGTAGACTCAGCACTAGTTTTGCGCATTAAACAACGTGTAACATAATACCCCTATAACCACGGAAACAGGGCATTTCATGAATGAAAAACTTCGAAATTTCAAAAGTCTTAAATTGTTTGCCATGCTGGTTCTACTCTGTCAAAAATGGATTTCAATATAAAAATTAAAGCTTTTTTAGGGATTCGTTTTCTGGCATTTTGGGAAGCAACATAGCTTTTTAGTTTTATTTGTTTTTCTTGTGTTATTTTGAGTTGTGTTGTGTAATTTCGGTGGTATTTTAACCAAAATTACTTGAGGTCTAAGCACAAAGTGTAAGCATTTCGAATGAAAGTGTACTGATATCCTGATTTGACTGAAAATGATTCGAATGTTTTGAAGAAAACCGCCACCATTTTCTTCAAAACAAATGACGGCCGATTTGACTAAAAAGTATTTAATCAATACAAATCACTTGACACTGGCAAGATTGTCTGTCAAATGACAGACAGGAGCCATAAATGAAGAGAAGAAGAAGAAGCTCTTTTAGTCATTTTTCTTTGTCTGTGTGTAGCTATATCTGCATTTGTGTGTACCAACATACAAACAGGAGGTTTATAATAATGACTAACATCATTTTTAAAGAGCTCATGAAATGATCTTTCTTTCCTCCTTATTTATTTATCTGTACGTAAAGTAACGTAACTCAATCATTGCTTATTTACACAATTAATTCAAAAGAAACATGATTCACCGATCCCTTTTCGCAAACATGTGATTGAAAGCCATTAATGTGATAAATTGTTCAAACGGGACGGTTTTCTCGTGTAATCAAATAACTCACAAATCGGCTCGTCGCGTCGGTACTCGTACGAGTAAGGCTGCCTGTTTGTAAACTAACCGAGCTTCGGAGAACATTCGAGAGTTAACGACGCTGAACTTAACCAGTCTGGGAACTCTTTCTATCGCGCATATCGTAAGTCACGCACGATAGGAACATGCCGTACGATGCACTGCCCTGCTTCCATCAACTTGAGGCATACAGATGTTCAGCCTCATGTGGCAGTAATTACACCGGCAACCACAATCTTCAAACCAAAACATAGCAACGCTGCTTGGCGGCAGAAAAAGGCTAGGTGGTAGTACTTCCCCGGACGAGCCCTTCACAAAGAGCTATACTACTCTGAGAGCTGATTTCACCATGCTCTGTTAGTTACTAATCAAGGAATAACAGGCCGTTAAATCTAACTTTAGATGTAAAACGCGTACATTTTGACATATATAACGGCTGTTTAATCCTTTGTTAATCTAACAGGGCATGGTGAAATCAGCTTTTAATATCGTATTTACATCAAAGAATATTATGTCTGGATAAACCAAGTAACAAAGAAAAAATCTTTTGTGTGATGAGCACAGGTGTACGTTTTGTGCCTGGGTGTTATATTGTAACGTATGAGTATGTATTTACAAACAAAAGTATATTGATTGATTGAAAAATACTGTATTGCACATTAAATTAATAGTACAAAGGCGAACTTAACGCTATAAATCGTTAACTTCTATTTACCTTTGTTTCTTTTTGTATATAATTCTTCTATCAAATATCTGGACCCCACATTAACGTTATTTAGTTTAGGGCTAAAAGGCGCTGATGAGATATAATGCCCAAAGATTTGGAATCTTCTCAATCTCCGGTTTCTCTTTCTGATAGGAAATTTCGGATAAAATATTACCTATATTCGTGTTTAGGTGACAACTTCTGAATGAATCAATTCGGAGTGCCTGGGATCGAATTGATTCCTGGAGCAAAGGATTTTTTCTGTAAGAAGTGAGGTTTCACGGCTTCTTTGAGTAATTAATGTAATGAAAACGGTGCGACGACCGCGACGGTCCGAATTTATGTTTGTTAACCTTTACCAACCCGTAGGTAGGTACTCTTTTAGTTTGAAGGTTATTTAATCTTTGTTTACAGAAATCAGAAATTATTTGTATTAATTAACTGTAGTACAAAAAAGATCTTATAGCTATGGTTATGTACAGTTTTAACAGTTTGTCCGTTCCGGACGTACAACAAAAACGCATTGTTATTTTCTAAAGTTTTCACCCAAGAACCAACTTCAAGAATAATAATCATTACCTATGTGTATAGCTATATTGTAACACCGAATGTAACTGCCCTATCGTAAATAAAGTCGCTTTAACTAAATATTTAGGTATCATGGTGGACCAAAGACTTACTTGGTATTCACAAGTTGAAGTACTCTCAACCAGAATCTTTAAGACTCAGAAAGAAAATTTATGTGGATTTTTAAAATACTAAGACATGTTGCCCCACCGATTTTACTCAAAAGAATATATTCCGCTCTTGTTGAGTCTACTCTTCGTTACTGTATCCCTGTATGGGGTGGAGCTGCTAAATCTAAATTCATAATACTAGAAAGGGCTCAACGATCACTTATTAAAGTAATGTATTTCAAATCGTATAGATATTCTACAGACCTGCTTTACACATCTTGCCAGTTACTAACTGTGCGCAAAATATATATTTTACAAACTATACTGAGACAACACAAAACGTTAATTTTTGATCCTAAAATTTTGACTCGAAGAAGGAGTGATAAAGCTGTTAAAGTCTATGCCACTAAAACATATTTTGCATTTAAACAATACGATAAGCAATCAGCACACCTTTACAACTCTATTAACAAAGTTTTGAATATATACCCAAAACAGTACTTTGAATGTAAAACTACTCTATCTGGGTGGTTACTAACAAAACGTTATGAGGAGATTTAAGAGCTCCTAATATTTATAACCTAAGATAATTATTAACTAAAATTATTTAAACTAACTACGTACTATTTCTACATAATTAATACTGGACTCACTTAAAGCCCTCGCACTATATGTATATACACATACCTACTACATTTATACACAGTCATTTTTTACACCAGCCTTACTTATACATTTCATTAACTAGTAATAATACACACACCTACCCTTTTATTCACCTTACTCACTTTATAAACCTTGTTTACTTACATGGTGGAAAATTGTAATAAATAGTCATTACATACATATTGTTACGAGCTCGGGGTTCGTATGGATAGAAAATGCACAATAATAATCCAAGAGATGACTTATTTATTTACACTAACACTTTACATAACTAAAACACTACTTAACACTACTTAACACTACTTATCACTACTTAACACTACTTAACACTACTTAACACACTTAATTATCACTCAACTATCACCTAACAAAAGTTCTCTTCCTTTATCCACTTCTTCCAACTCTCTTCTTCCTGAGCCATTCCCTGGAACTGACTTCTTCCTCGAGTCATCTTCACAAACTGGCTCTCTTCTCGAGCCATCTCACCGAACTGACTTATCGAACCGTTTTCACTAACTCACTTTCTTCTCGAGTCCTCTCCACAAACTGACTGACTGTCGCTCTCGCCGACTGGCTTTATATACGACGCAGCTAACCCGAGAATGTTCTGGATCATACTAGACCATACTTGCATCTCTTTCCACAGTAATAGCTCTCGTTCATTTCCTTCGATTGATTCTAGAACAGTTGTCTAGAATATTCGAAGGTCTGCTATCTTTTTCTAGTAGTGCTATCTCTGTCACTCCTATGCAAATATGGCTCTATAGTGAAATGTCCTTCAATGGTCCATAAGGGGTCCTGAAAACGCCTGAAAACGGGTTTTCAGGATATTGCATGGATCGATGGGAAATAGCCTGAAACGGACTGAAAACATGTTTCAGGCGCCTGAAAACCACGGCAACTTGGTCGAAATTGTAATCAACTGGGAGGTGACAGAGCCTCTTCTGGCAACGGCTGAAAACATATTTCAGCCTTCTGAAAACACCTGTACGTCAGGATAAATAACGAAACAAGTTGCTAGGCATCCGGCGCAACAATATTATTTTGTAGACTTTTACAATTGTATGTGATATAACGATACTTATAGAATACTTATATACTTTCTTTTTACTTTTGAAAATACATATATAAATATAAAATTCAAATACAGTCCTAATTTTTGTGTTTTAAATTGTTGTAGCGTTTTTGTAAATTTCTTCAAAATGTTACAGATAAAATAGGATAATTTAGTAGTACTTAAGATTTTTGTTATATCTTTATTTTTGTAACCATAATATGGATATGGAAGAGCGAGGTTCTCTAACACAAGTATTTCATACTTATAAGAGGGCCTCAACATTGTTAATTTATAATTAAGGTTGGCTACAGAAATAAAATATTTTTCATTTTTTCATTTTTCATATTGTACGCCCGTAATGTGTAGATAGTTTAGCAGTTAGTTAGTTAGATAGCAGGCAGTTTTTACTGAAGCATAACTGTAACTTTTTTACACATATTTTGACGATAAAAAAAACGATAAAAAAAACTTTTTCCATGTTAAAAAAATACAATCTAAAATCAGTGTATTCCTAAAACCGGCGCGATAGTTCCAAAAGCAGTGTTTAAAATAAGTTTCACACCGCAAATAGGGTTTTCTCATTAAAAATATCCGTAAACTTTAGTTTAGAATGACGATTATTTCAATAGAGTTTCGATGTTAGTGTTTATTTATCCCTCGCGCGAAAAGTAAAATGAATAAAGTTAGTTTTTTTTCCGACAGCCTCCTCCCACCAAAGAACATGTACTTTATCAACTGCGTGAACTTTTTTAGTTTCGAAACGATTTTTGTTTATGAAAAAAAAAATCCTTGACAGCATACACGTAAATTACAGATTTTTTTTTATTGATGAGTGGGTTGTAGCAATAAGGTACTAAATGAGTGTGCAAGCGAGAGTGAGCAAAAGCAGAATAAGGTATTCAATTATTTTATGTCTATTTCTCTGTATTAAGTAGGTAGGTAAGGTTTTTGTCTAAAATCATAGGTAATGATTTTAGACAAAAGAAAAAAATATTCATTTATCAAAGAAAAAAAATAATGCAAACAGAAAAACACTGTGTGCTTTACCACTATAAAATGACAGGGATTATGAAACAGGCCTTAGGCTGTGCTATTAATCTATTGAATTGCTAAGTGGAATATTTATGAAAATTGCTCAAAGCTCTAAAGCAGAGGTTCCCAAACTTTTTTTATCATAGACCAAAGATTTCTATGGTCGACAAAAATGTGAAGATTAGATCTAATTATAGAAAATTTGCGTTGCGGCTGAGTTCCAACCACGAATTAACAGTTTTCAAAAAAAAAAGAGAATTAATTGGTTAATTAATTAATTGATTGTAAACATCACAAGAAACCAATTAATTCTCACTTATTTTACTTAGAAGACCCATCATTCGGAGAGGTTAAAATAAAAATAGTATATTTTTCTTGTGTTGTATTTATTCAAATATACAACGTGTTGATTAAGTTATGTAGGCAAACAAAGAGCGTGTATTTAGACCAAGCACTGAAATACTTTGACGTGTGCAACGGTTGAATATATCGTTTTCGAAATCCCCATAGAAAAGTAAAATTAATATTTTCTCAGAAATTTGCAACAGCCCTGTCTGTGTACGTGTCAAGGTCACACGCACGCGCGCTTCTATCTAGGAAAGAGAAAAACAACGCTAAGTGAACGATAACCTACGAGATAATTTGAAATACTTACCTTTCGGTAGGTAGGTACGCCGCCAATCCCCTGACACAATATTTTTACTGGTTCCTATGGATTTTGACATTATTTATTGGCTCTAATAACACTGGATAAAACTGGATTTTGGTAAGTTTCCGAGATTTCGCACGACACAGGCTTCAAACTTCACACTAAACCATTACCTCGTAGGCACTGCTCATACACACACTGACTGACGACGGCTTTTTACATAACAATCACCATTTTATCACGTTTGATGACATTTTCTCAACAAAACAATGAACAACAACGCATGTAAACACAAACAGGGTGACCATCTCAAAAGTGGCGGTTCTGCCACACACTGGCCAAAAAATCTGTCAAAATCTACCAAGCTCGACGATAAAAATACCTAAAATATGACTTCATACCATCTTCTTCGTGGCTACGGAATAAATTAAATACATTACATTCAGTTACTATCTTTTGATCGTTTGTAACGGTTTGCAGTTATCTAAAACGAGTTGAAAAGAAGTTGTTTAGAAACCAAATCAATAAAGGTAAAAAAGAATAAGAAGTTTCCAGTTCGGTAAAAAATAAATAAATTATAAATATTATTTCATTAAAAATACAAACTAAAAAGATTTTTCTTGAAATATTTAAAATCTGCCAAAATCTGCCACTATTGTAAATCGTCACCAACAGTTAAAATTTAGGAGCCAAATATGCCAAAATGGCAGAAATCTGCCACAAATGGTAACACTGATCGGCGGCCGTCGGCCGTCCTGATTGGATATGCGTTTTTAAATGCAACCAATGACAGACAGGTAAGTAGTGGAAGATAAAATAGGACAGACTAGACACTTCCCAAAATTGCAGTTGAATAATTTTGTCGTGTCAATGAACCATGGTGGTAAAGTTACATGTTACAATTTAAAGAACTATGAAAATCATAAACATTGCTTTACGACATCTAGTAATCAAACAAAAATAAATATTCTATTAAATATTGAGTACGTAGCCACGTAGGTACCTAGTTACTGAATAGGTATTAGTACCAAAGATCTCAGAGAATGTTTACCGTGACTAGGGATTACAGTCGCGAAAATATTTCTTTTACATACCAAGATCTTTAAAAACAGCAACATCATTATTAGGTAGGCACATTACTAGGTAATTGGTGGCAGTTCTGTTGCCTATTTTAATTCAATTTACAGTCACAACTAGAGGTCAAAGAACAGCTTTAAATAGGGCTGCCTCATGATGCGTTTAGATTCATTTTAGATAAAAGTTTAAGAGGCATTTCATGAATGAAAAACTTTGAAATTTTAAAAGTCGTTGAACAAAAGTTGTTCGTTATGATCGGTAGAATATCCTGCTTTTGTATAATTAAAATATTATCTTCTTAATATTTGCTTAATAATAGCTTCTTAAAATATTATCTGCCTGCATTGATAGGTGAAGTCAAGCCAACATTTTAGTTCTTCACTATCGAAACCACATAAATTTTCGTGGACCCCCGCTTACGAATTGTAAACCTCCATTTCTTTGTCATGCCAACGTTGACCCCCGTCGAGTCTGGGTCAAAGTGAGACCACTTTGAGAATCAATGCTCGTCATAGTTTCTACTGTTATTTATTGATGATAAGAAGCCTCGTTTGAAGAGATCTGAATAGATAAATATTTAAACTCAAAATAAATAGTCTTACGAAACCAAAATTCTAAACTTGCTAAATATTTTTTCAACTTCAGATCTTTCATCTTTTATTTTATAAATATACAAAATTCAAGATGAAAGCGATCTGTTCTTTGATATTCAACGTGAAATTGAAAAGTTATTCCAATTTAAAAATATTTTTCCAATAGTTGGGACCCAGTTGATTTTACCCGAAGTTCGTTAGTGATGCCAAAGGCCTATTGGATCATTACGCATGAATATACCTATAAAAATGTATGAAATGGTTAAAACTTCATTTGGCGTAAATTCGATAGAGCTCAAAGCACCCCAGGGATCCATTAAAAAGCCTAAAAAAGGTAAAAGATTAACCCTTGTTTGCATTTATCGGCTGAACAAGCTTAGTCTTTATAAATCTACATCTACGAGTACACTAGAGGTAATATTATAAAGAGGAAACATTTGTATTTTTGTATGTAACGAATAGGCTCAAAAACTACTGGTCCGATTTCAAAAATTATTTCACCATTAGAATGCTACATTATCCTTGAGTAACATAGGCTATATTATATTTTCAAAAAAATCAGGGATCCTTACTAAAACTTCAATAATGTAACCCAAGGTGGAAAACAAAAACCTTACATCGCGTGCGCTGCGAAAACTATTGATGATAGAACAAAATAATGTACTACGATTTTGTAGAACACGTCATCTTCTACAAAAAATGTTGTGACAGCATATGTCTAACTATTATAGTTATGTCACAATAAGTGTTCTTTTATTATAAAAAATTAATTGAAATGCCGCCGCCAGAAAAGGGTCTTTATTTGTACCTTGGTATTAATCCTTATCCAAATAAATCATTTGATAATTAAGACGGTTTCAATACCTATAGATTACTTCTTAAATTTTTCAAATCGGACATTCCATTCAAAAATTATGACGAAATTAAAAATGTTAACGAGTCCACGGGTCACGCTCGGGGTGCGATTTCACTCACTCAAGGAGAAGCGCGTGAAAATGTATGAAATAAGTAGACGCGAGGCTCGAACCCTAAAGTTTATCCTAAAATGTTCAAAAAATTTATGACCACCCATGCGAAGCTGGGACAGGCCGCTAGTAGTAAATAAACAAAGTAAAATAAGAAAACTGGCCTGTAAAATGTAGATCACAGCGCCCGAAGTAACTTTTCATCTATTTCATGGTTTAGGATAAACCATGAAACCTAAGTAAGAACTTAGGCCAAAGTTGCGGGGAGGAGAAAGAATGAAGGAAAGAAAAGCATTTCATTGGCCAACGAAAACAAATGACATCTAGTAGATACATAATTCGTGTACCCTATCTAAGGAGATGGATGTGAAAGGCACAAGGCCAAAAGGAATGGTGTGCAATAAAAGAGACTTACTTTCTATTGGGGGAAATAGGTTAGAGATGAAGAAGAAAATGATCTTAGCCTAGCCAACTTTACCCTCAGATAGTAATCATGATCAGTGTGGAACCAATGACAGAGAAACAATAAATGAATGGTAGAGTAGTCAATTTGTAAGCCTTAGCGCTCAAGCACATCACGGGCCTGTATACAGCCAACAGTCTCATTATGATTTCCAATCAAACGTATCAGTATACAGCATTAATTATTTGCTTCGAGGCAACCTGCATCAGTTATTTGTCATGAAATAAAATGCCAAATATATAATGGTCGTATCAAAGTACAAAGCCGTAGGCCGTGGGTTCGATCCCCACCGAGAACAAACATTTGTGTGTTGATTTGTTTGTGGAGTTGACATAGATATTCGTTCTATGTAATATTATTATATTATATAATATATTATATATTATTATAATATATTATTATTATACTCGACTGTATGCTTTTTGTGAGTTATTTCCCGATTACTCTGCTAATTGTGAATTGATATTGATGATTTTCATTTTCAGATTTTATATTCCATAATTCGGAATACGGTATTCTGTATTCCGAAAAACTAAAAACAAGTTGCCAAAAGTCAGAGCAGACACTGTAGTTGAAATGAATTTAGAAGCAGCGTAACCTGAGATACAGTAGCAAAAACAAAATGAAAGTCACATAATTTACGCGCACCTCGTCAGTGATAAATACAAAACGTTCTTCCTACGGAAGTTTACAAAAGGAACTGTCATCATACCAAGATTATTTCATTTGTTGAACGTGCCTTCTGACGTATTCAATTGAAACAAAAGCCTTGTTTATACTTTACATTGTACTCGAACTAGGTACTACTACTTACTACTACTACTACTTACTACTACTACTACTTACTACTACTACTACTTACTACTACTACCACTTGTACTAACTGTCGCCTTTTCTTTTAGGACGTACCGTGGAATTTATTTACGTAGCTTTTTAAAGTGATCCTTTTGATTAAATTGAATAAACTTTTCACTTTGACTTAGATATTGAAAGCGGCTGTACGTTTAGCTACTAAGCTGCTAATTGTTTGTGAGAAATTATCGTGCCAAAGATAGTGGATATTCAAGCTGATAGCCTCCAGATCTTACGCACAGAGCACTGAAATACAATGCACGTCTCTTCTGTATTTTGTGATCACACGTAATATCTGTACGGGGATAACAGTCGCTGATCAGCATCTGGGAAGGATAAGAGTTCATAAGACAATGGATAACTTTTATTGGATGCATTAATCGGTACTCATTAATGGATCCAGCGCCTAAAGTCTTTTACTATGAGAAAGTCAGATTAAATTTGTCAAACATTTAAATGACGTTCGCTGGACCCGAAAAAAAACATTTCTTTCTTTTCGAAGTTTTTTGTTGGAAGTAGATACTACAACACTTCATATATTTTTAGTCTGTTTTTTTATGGTCATTACCGGGGTGACGTAGCGCGTAGTCACTGTGTGACAAAACTTCCATTGCAATAGAGAGAGAGAGAGATACTCGTAGTTAACAACGTTATTTAGTTAGTACTTACACTTGATTTGTATTTATTTCAAACCTTACATATACAAGGTGTTCCATAAGTTGTGTATATAAACTTCAGGGGGCTAAAGTACCCATCAATATGAACAACTTTTTCTAAGGAACCAACACTGTGAACGCGAAAAAAAAAACAGCTGTTTCATACATTTTAGCCTGGTAAGTATTGAACTTGTGTATGAAACAGCTGTTACCCCCCATAGACACGTCCCCAAATAATCTGGAGTTCGTTCTTGGTACTAAGAGATCTGAAAGGATATCTACCGTGCCTGGGGATCAAAGTCGTGAATCTGTTTCAGTTTTTTTAAATAAACTATTACAGGTTAGACCTAAAAAATCCAAATTACACTCGACTTAGCGCTTGCCCAGTGTAAGCGAGGCTCAAAACTCAGAGATATCAAGTGTAACGGCGGGCGAAGCAAACGAGCTTATTCTGCCTTACGAATACATTATTAGGACAAAATTACTTAGTCTGAATACAAATGTAGCGCCTATTCGAGTATTGCTTGATTTAAACAAATATTTTGTTCTGATGAGCACACGAATTCTTTACTTCTTGGGCTCTCTTTTAGCGTTCGACATTAGTTATTTGAAAATATGAACCGCATCAAGACGACGACATAGAGGTCATTGAATCTTTCGGAACAATTCAGACAGTTGAATGTCTAGACTTCATACGACCTATTTTGTGGTGGATGTTCTGTATCATACTTGAAGATAATGTTTTTAATAAATGAAAAGCACCCAAAGTAGTAACTGATGAATAAAAAAAATAAAATTTCATGGATCTTTAAAGTTGTTTGTTAAAATAACTGAGAAAGCACTAAATATGAGTACTACATTAAGGAGGTACTAATTAAGTACTACTTCATTGTGTAAACTGCTGTTTCCTTTGGTAGTTAGTGAGTGTTTTATTGTAGTTTTATTTCTTTCCATTATTCTCCTCAAAAAAACTAAAACGAAAATGTCAAAAAACGTTCACATTTTTTTGCTAGTAGTGTAGTTCTTAAGAACTACTCTGAAAGTCCTAGAAACTACATATTTTTTGTGTAAAATATTCCCCGTTGTAAAGTTTGTAACAATCTGTGTAGTTGGGACTGCCTCGGGCGACGGCAAGTATGACGTCAGAGGCACGCGTGAACGCTCTTCTGTTAGAGTTATGCCTACTGGCCCTAACAATACATCAGTTCTTGTTGTTTTAAATGTTTTATTCACTTCTTTTTTGACAGCTCTTTGACAGTTGATAGTAGCTCTGCCGTCTGCGTTGTAGGTCGTGGGTTCAATTCTCACATAGAACAAAAATGTTTTACTGTGTGTGATGAACACATATTATGTTTGTTCCCTGGCTGCGTATTATAAAATATTATAAGTATGCATTTGAAAAAATATATAGGCAAGTATTATAATTATCATCTACAAGGTGTTCCGTAAGTTGTGTATATAAACTTCAGGGGGCTAAAGTACCCATCAATATGAACAACTTTTTCTAAGGAACCAACACTGTGAACGCGAAAAAAAAAACAGCTGTTTCATACAAAAGTTCAATACCTACCAGGCTAAAATGTATGAAACAGCTGTTTTTTTTTTCGCGTTCACAGTGTTGGTTCCTTAGAAAAAGTTGTTCATATTGATGGGTACTTTAGCCCCCTGAAGTTTATATACACAACTTATGGAACACCTTGTATAATCTGGTTCTCATAGTTTTCAATTTGGCATTATGTACACATTCACCGTCAAAATAATACATACACCACTCGCATGAGTGTTTTGGCGAGTGGCAATGTCAACGTGAGTGAGGCGAAGCTCGTGATCGAGTGCAGATTCACTTGGTGAAACTACCTGTGGTTTTGTTGTTTAGATAATGGTCAATCAGAGTGTGTATTCTGACTAACGTCCGTGCCGTGCGAGCCCGGTTTGAGAGGGGTTTTTATGTATAAACGAGACTTTTCAACACGCCTTCTAGGGGCGCTTCGTGTCTCCATACAAAAACCATTGGAAAAACGAGCTGGCACGTCAAAGAGTGACTACTGACTGAGAATATACATTAAGGTACGCACACGGAGAACGTGATCTAAGAAAATGCAATTACAATAAGCACAATTTTGCATAAAACCTAAACTATGAGATAACTATTTAAATCTAGTAGGTAATGTTCTTGCCTGTTCTTCAGGGCTTTGTTCGCAAGGTCTGGTATATACACCTAGAACATTTCAAAGTGATCCTTGTGATTGTACTGAATAAAAACCGTTTTGATTTTAATTGATTTTGATTTTCCAGTCATTCTTAAAAAAAACCCTAAAATTTAAAACTTGATATTTTACAAATTGTTCTTGTAGAACTTAAGATAAATGTCCTGTACCGAAAAGTTTAAATCTGCTGCCAGCAAGAAGCTCCATTTAGTTTATTAGGAAAAGCGAACGTGGGATGCAGTGTACAATCTTCAAGAGTGCTAGAGCTACTCGACGCGCCTCTGCGTTCAAGCTAATGACTTGCTACACGTAGTCAAGGCGAAGACAAGAGCCAATGTACCTGTCGCTCGCACGTTTCGATATGTTGAACGATATAAAATCACTAAACCCATTTTCGAAAAATCGCAATCAACTATTTTGGGTGCAATCACATTGCTGCTTCACTAGTTTTTTTACTTGTGAAAACTTTTGAGTAGGAATACTTGTATGGAATAAAATGATTTTTTTTTACTAAACTGTGTGTTTTTATGAAATGGTTGATTGCGATTTTTCGAAAATCGTTTTGGTGATTTAGACATCTTTCAATATGTCGAAACGGTCCGTATCAGAAGTTTGCTTAAGAACGAAATCTAGTAAAGCTAACTTTTGAGTAAGAAAACATGTATCGGTCAAAATGAATTTATTACTAAACTCGCTGACCTTATCGCTGAGAGCGATCTCTTCCAGCATTTTCTTTTCTACTGTGCTATGAAAACTTTGTATAAAACTAGACTATGGGTCTATTTTCATACACAGCTCTTCTTTGTCTTCTTGTGGTGTCAATAGTTTCTTTCGAAATAGTGTGGTGAAAGGCTTTTCAGTGCGCCTTATAGAGGTTCCTATCGAGCACTTGACACATGGCTTAGAACTTTCTAGGTTCTACGAAATGCCGGTTTCCTTATAATGTTTTTATTCACCGTTTGAGCACTGGCATAGTACATTTAGTTTGGCATAGTAATACTGGCACTGTGCACGTACATTTTTGAACAGAACCCACGACCTTAGGACCGGAAGGCGGGGCCGCAACCACTAGGCCACCACCTACCACCACACACTGCTCTGACACTGACCAATGCAATTTTACTAATAAGGGTAGCAACAGGCAGGGCTAGCACTCACAAGATAAAATATTTATTCACTTTCACAATAATGCGTACCTAGAGTACCTACATAAACACTGAAAAGGTTAAAAAAAATGTTATGCTAGTTAATATGATAAAGCTAATGGGCTGGTATTTACTAACGCATTTACTAAAATTATCATAATTTTGCACTATGTATGTAGGTAATTTAAGTTAAATGATGTTACTTATCTGTGAGGAAAATTGAAAGGAAAACACATAATATGTGTTTACACGGGGAATTACCTATTCGTCCATGGAAAGGCCATCAAACAATGATCGAAAACAATTTTACAAAATTAGGTTCAATTCAGCCACATCGAAATATGTATAGATAAAGTCAGTTTAATTATATCCTAACTTGAATAACAAAACAATGGTGGAAATTCCAAACATCACATTCTAGCCCAGCCATATCGAAATATGGATAGATAAAGTCATTAATGATATCCTAACTTGAATAACATAATATTGGTGGACATTCCACACAGCACTATCTTACCCCAAACTAAGCAAAGCATGTTCCTACAATGGGAACTAGATACTTGTTTGAAGACTTTTTTTTTTGGAAATTCATACTTATTATAAACTAGTAGTAGAGACGTGATTGAGCCACAAACATCCAAACATCCACAACTTTCGCATTGATTTGTATATTATTAGGGTAGGATTTTAAATACCTACGTAGTTAGTCGTAGATTACCTATATTAGGTAGGTAGGTAGGTATAGGTACTGAGCTTAGCACAAACATGACAAATACAACAAAGACAACCTTACACAGTAAATATGTACTTATTTGTTCCTAGTTTCTACCCCAAAAACAAACGAAACGAAACAGCTTCACGACTTTGATCCCTAGGCACGGTAGATACCCTCAGATCTCTTCGTACCAACTCAAGATTCCCGTTTTTAGAATGTCCCTTACAAACATTGACGCCTCGTTGTATCCTTACTACTCGAGCGCAACGAAGGAGGGTAACGTTTTAGGGGTTGTTTTCGAAAATCAAACTGTGTTTTTGTTATTTATCCACATAACATATTTTCTTTTAGTTTGAAGTTAATTACACTACCCGTTAAAAATCTTTCATACAAAACTTGAAACTTTGGCAGTCATTTGCACCCTTTGCAGGGGTAGTTTTAAAATATTGAAAACGTGATTTTAAATTATTTATTGTGGAGTATATTTACTTCAAGTTTGAAATCGCACTATGCGTTAAAAATCTCCCATACTAACTTTTACAGTAATTTTCATCCTTTGCAGGGGTAATTATCAAAAGTTAAAAGGGTCATTATTAATTATTTAAGGGTTATTTATTTCTTAGTATATTTACCTCAATTTTAAGTCAATCGCACCACGCGTTAAAAAACTCCCTTACAAACTTTGAAATCCCATACAAATTGAAAAATGCATTTCCTATTTTTTTGGCTTGAAGTATATGTACTCCAAGTTTCAAGTTTGTAGGTTCAAGGAATACAATTTTTCATACAAACGTATTCATCCCTTTTTACATGAATTGAATGGGTTGAATTTCCAAAAATCCCTTCTTAGTACACCTCTACGCTATAAGACCTATGTACTCTTCAAATTTCAAGTCTCTAGGACCAGCGGTCAAAAAACTCCCATACGAATTTTTACATCCCTTTGCACACTTGATAAGGGTAGTTTAAAAAAACTAAAATTGTATTTCCTATTTTTTTGCCTTGAAGTATATGTACTCCAAGTTTCAAGTTTGTAGGTTCAAAGAATACAATTTTTCATACAAAGGTTTTCATCCCTTTTTTCACCCTCAGGGGTTGAATTTCCAAAAATCCCCTTCTTAGTACACCTCTACGCTATAAGACATATGCACTCTTCAAATTTCAAGTCTCTAGGACCAGCGGTCAAAAAACTCCCATACGAACTTTTACATCCCTTTGCACACTTGATAAGGGTAGTTTAAAAAAACTAAAATTGTATTTCCTATTTTTTTGCCTTGAAGTATATGTACTCCAAGTTTCAAGTTTGTACGTTCAAAGAATACAATTTTTCATACAAAGGTTTTCATCCCTTTTTTCACCCTCAGGGGTTGAATTTCCAAAAATCCCTTCTTAGTACACCTCTACGCTATAAGACCTATGCACTCTTCAAATTTCAAGTCTATAGGACCAGCGGTCAAAAAACTCCCATACGAACTTTTACATCCCTTGGCACACTTAATAAGGGTAGTTTTAAAAAACTAAAAATGCATTTCCTATTTTTTTGCCTTGAAGTATATGTACTCCAAGTTTCAAGTTTGTAGGTTCAAAGAATACCATTTTTCATACAAACGTTTTCATCCCTTTTTACACCCTTAGGGGTTGAATTTCCAAAAATCCCTTCTTAGTACACCTCTACGCTATAAGACCTATGCACTCTTCAAATTTCAAGTCTATAGGACCAGCGGTCAAAAAACTCCCATACGAACTTTTACATCCCTTGGCACACTTAATAAGGGTAGTTTTAAAAAACTAAAAATGCATTTCCTATTTTTTTGCCTTGAAGTATATGTACTCCAAGTTTCAAGTTTGTAGGTTCAAAGAATACCATTTTTCATACAAACGTTTTCATCCCTTTTTACACCCTTAGGGGTTGAATTTCCAAAAATCCCTTCTTAGTACACCTCTACGCCATAAGACCTATGTACTCCTCAAATTTCAAGTCTATAGGACCAGCGGTTTAGGCTGTACGTTGTCTATATGTCAGTCAGTCAGTCAGTCAGTCAGTCAGTCAGTCAGTCAGTCAGTCAGTCAGTCAGGACTTTGAGTCTTATAGTATTAGAGATTACTAGCTGACCCGGCAAACGTTGTTTTGCCATATACTTTATACAATGACTATTAAAAAATAGGGGTTGATGATAGAAGGGTAAAAATTTAGGTTTGTATGTATTTTTTAATGCCACATTATAAAAAAATAAAAAAAACATACCTAAAAATAAATGTTAGGGGTAGACAACTCTTATCACTTAGAAGTATGAAAAATAGATAGTAGCCGATTCTCAGATCTACTGAATATGCATATAAAATTTCATAAAAATCGGTCGAGCCGTTTCGGAGGAGTATGGTAACTAACATTGTGACACGAGAATTTTATATATTAGAGAAGATAACACCCGTACTGAGAACAAACTTCTGTATTCATTACACAAATCGTTGATCTGTGTGAGGTTCGAACCCACACGGTCTACAGCGCAGAAAGCAGAGCTACTACCAATTGAGCTGTGAGGGAATGTTAGTAATTGTATGTACAGGTTATTTGAAATTTATTTATGCTAGTAGTGGTGTACTGAGAGTCCGAGATCTCTTAATATTAAGTCAAAGTCAAAAGGTATTTATTCAATAAAATAACAAGGATCACTTTGAAATGTCTTAAAATTATGTACCTAGGTGAATCTAGGTGCCAGTTCCACGCGACCACAGCCTACAAGAACAACAAACTTACGGCTTGGTTCCTACCGTTCGTTTATTCCCCTGATCTTACGTATATCCATTTCTTCCTAAACTAATACGTCATTGAAACTCTAACAGATAGCTACTACTGACGTCGTATCTTAAAAAAGAATTATCTGTAATCTGTATATATATAAATCAGAAACAGCTTCACAAATTTGATAAGACCTAGTACCTAAGATAAGGTAGATGTAACCTAAGATCTCTTACTACTAAGTAGGTACTAGTACTGTCTTAAGATTCTTTGAGGGTATACTTGAATAAAAAATAAAAATAAATGCTTTTATGTTATAATTATAGATTGTTATAATAATTCCTTTCTCTTTCAACTCAATTCGGTCCCCAACTTGACTATACTTCGTTTTGATTTTAGCAAGCTCTAATTTTTAAAAAGATAACATTTACGGGGTTTGATGAGTACTTGGATTTGAGAATAGTTGAAACCACAGATTATTCTGGTGAAACTTATGTGGTTCTGTAGTTTGAAAATTTTGTTTCCAACAGCGTCTACTAGACGCTGTTGTACTTAAGTAAATAATACGCGTGTAATACGACGCGTTTTTAAAATAATATTTATAGATTTTAAATTATTCTTCTTATTGTTAATTTTAGGGCCATGGAGCGAGCCATGCTCGGCATAACACTTCTAGAGCGAGTACGCAACACTGAGATCCGGCGTCGTACGAAAATCTACGACGTCGGTGACAGGGCGATAAATCTCAAGTGGAGTTGGGCAGGACACCTTGCCAGACGCGGTGATGGCCGGTGGAGTAAAGCCTTGACTGAATGGTGGCCGAAATCGGGCCGACGAAATCTGGGCCGACCTAAAGCGCGATGGGTCGACGACATAGTAAAGGTCGCAGGAAACACCTGGACGAGAGACGCACAGGACAGAGGGGGCTGGCAGAAAATGAAGGAGGCCTATACCCAGCAGTGGGTGATACCGGGCTGAGATGATGATGATGATGATTGTTAATTTAAAATATTACTTCTCTGAATTTAATAACACATTACGAACACATTCAACAAACACAAAATCATAAAAATAAGGTTAAAAACATGTATTTCTTACACGCTGGTTGATTGCCTGTTGTTCTAAATATAAGTACGAGTACATATACAATAACATAATGTAATACCTACTCACATACTACTGCGTATTTATCATTAATCTTTACCTCTTTAATTCATAGCTACATAACAACTAAAAATAAACTGATTACCAACTTATTTACAACTAGCTGTTTCGCTCGCGACTTTGTCTGCGTGCTACCCATCAAACTTTGACCTATTATTACACGATCTGTTTGAAAAATCCTGTAGTATTGAGATCGTCACACCAATCAATTAAAACTTTTTTTTTTATTTATTTGAAAACAAGCTGGTGGCCGCGACTTCGTCTGCGCAGGATTAGTCACACAATATCATTTTAAATTGTAGCCTATGTGTTATTCTGATGTATGCCTATGCTATATTATTGTAAAGTTTCATTAAAATCCATTCAGTAGTTTTTACGTGAAAGAGTAACAATAAGTTTTAAGAGTAGTAAAGCTCTTTGTGAAGAGCTCGTCCGGGGAAGTACTACCACCACACCTTTTTCTGCAGCCAAGCAGCAATACTGTGTTTCGGTTTGAACAGTGTGGTTGCCGGTGTAATTACAGGCACATGAGGCTTATCATCTGTATGCCTCAAGCTGATGGACGCAGGGCAGTGTATCGTAGGGCACGTTCCTATCGTGCGTGACTTACGAGGTAAAGCTTTGTTATAGGAGATGGTTACCAGTTAACATCAGGTGGGCCATCTGCTTGTTCCATCAGCTGGTTGTATAAAAAAAACATATTGTTATACTTTATTATACTTACAAACTTTCGCGTTTATAATATTAATTAGGGAGTAGGATAAAAAGCATTTTTGATCGAGTGAGCGAAGCGAACGAAGATCTTAGTTTCAACTTGGGCGATTTGGCATTTTATGTATGTATGTTTGTCTGGCCTTAAGTTTAGAACCATTGATCCGATCTGCATGAAATTTGATATGTCGATAGCTTGTACTTGAGAAATTTACTGGTAAGTATATGAGTAAAATCGGATGAAGGGTTTTTGAGATATGGGGTTTTTAAGGGGGCAAAAATATAAAAAGTTGCATAAAAAAAAAAGGTACATGTCATATGAAAGGGCTTTGTTTGGACATTCCAAAACAATTTTTAATTTTTTTTTTGAACGCTCGGTTTTTGAGATACAACAACAAAAGTTAAATTAAAATAACCAGCGATCCAAGAGCTCCCATCTCTAAGAGTTTCGTTAACATCAAGGTTTTTCTACTGGTCGCCCAGTTCCTTTGCTTTTTCTTATTTTCGTTTCTTGAAATAAATTAAGGAGGTACTCAGTTCTCATAAAATGGTGACAACAACCAGGTCTGATGATGGAGCCAAGGTCTGTTCAACGGAACTCTTCAATAAATAGGGCAATAGAGTTGAAACTTGGTTACCGTACCAAGTTAGTAGGCGGTAGTCAGAAAAAAGTCCTTTGACTACCATCTACTCAAAGTTTTGGTGCGTTCGTCGGGTCGCATCACGAGATCTCAGTTCGGGGCGAACTACTAGTTTTAACGGAAATTATAAGTCGCGTTATTATGATATGCAAAAGTTATGTACTTAATGTTGAAAATTGTGAAGTGTAAATATATATCACGTAAACAGTCACAATTAGTTTTCGGTTTATCAAAACTACACAAAGGTTAACTGGAAGAGAATGCTCTCTAGCATTAAGTTCGCCTATGTACGATACATTTTGTTCTGTGCAATAAAGAATTTTCTATCTATCTATCTATTTTCTAATTACAATTATGTCACAATTATGTGAGGTAGATACAGACCTGCCTCACATCATTGTAGCTGTAGGTACCTCGCAACATCATCAACATGATTGATGCACGCTGTTGATGGATGATGTAAACGTCATAATAACGTGTTATAGTCATGCATGATCGTTTAGCGATTATGTACAATATGATGGCAATAATTATCCACATACTCTATGCGTTGCTTGAGCATTACTTAACCCGTTGTAACTCGCGCCTAACAACTAACGTTATACTCGCGTGGGGCGCTTTACGCCCCAATTTTAGAATTAGAAAAAAACTACCTAATAAATGCAAAATCAGACTTTTATTTATGATTTTTGAGTTAACGATTAATTAACAGATAAACTCTTTTAAAAACAGATAGTGCCATAATTTTTTTCTTAAATCAACTCATTATAGGAACTTATATTCTTCATTGCATTTCTGACATTTCGGAATAATATGGTCAAAACTGTAAATACAAAACTCCAATAACTAGAGACAATCAAACAGGCACTGGGGTTTAAAACACCCCAAGTAAATAATTAAGGGTTAAAACAAGAAACAATAAAACCGCCTGCGAAGGTTTTCCTGCGAAAAGCGTTTACCTTTTTTTAGCTTACCGCTTGTACTATTATAGGTATTATATAGGTTTTCTATACAATTCATATTAGAAATAAAATATTATATTATTAAATTTATTTACAAAGAAAATTACTTTTTATTTACAACTTAGAATGTTTAACCGCTATCTCACCTGATGTTAAGTGAAGATGCTGTCGACGATGTGTCACGTTTACCTTGAAAATACCTATTCACTCTTCTCTTGAAATCATCCAAATTATAGGCATTCGGAAAAACAGACGCCGGTAAGGAACTTCATTCTTTGGCCGTACGCATGATGAATGTTGAAGCAAAGCACTTGGTGCGGGCAGTTGGCATGTCAACCATGAATGGATGTCTCGTTTCCGTACATCTGGTGGTCCGATGGTAGAATGACGGGATAAAGCTATGAAGTTACGTCGCACACTCTCCGAAATGTATCCTGTAGAATACCGATAGACAGGCAACTTTGCGGCGATACTCGAGAGTCAGGAGCTTAGACTCGAACGACGTGTCGTAACCTATGAGTCTTTCGGCTCGTCTCTCAATAGTTTCCAAGGCCTCAAGGTGGTATTTGGCAGAGCCATCCCAAAGATGAGAACAGTACTCCATACACGACCGGACTTGCGCTTCGTACAGATAAAGCAGCTGTCCCGGTGTGATGTACCGTCTCACCTTCGATAGTGTGTCTAGAATGCATGCATTACAATTAATACAAGATTTACAAAATGTACAAAATACACATGAAGCAGAAAATCTATCTGCTGAGGCATACATAGATGTTAAGGGCCATGTGCCCGTAATTTCACCGTTCTTGTGTTGCAATTTGAAGGGTGTGGACTGTGGGCCTTTCAAACTGCAACACATCAACGCTGTGTGGCGGCAGAAAAAAAGAAGGTAGTACTTCCCAGGACGAGCCCTTCACAAGGAGCTCTACTAGTTTTACATAATTTGATATAACTGATAAGCCTTCAAAATCGAAAATAGCACAAAATCTGTGAATAAGTTAAGCCTTGTTTGTGAAGTATCGAAATCACAAATAAAAAAAAAACAAAAGAGAACTTTTAAACTAAAAAAAAGTTTTAACAAACGTTCTCGTTATCGACTCTTTCAACTTTAACAATGAGAATACGAACGAGCATGTCACTCAGGATGAACCGCTAGCACAAGTTTCCAATACGGGAACAGATACGAATTAACTCGTGTGTACCGGTCGTGCACCAATGAGTTTTTCTGTTCAAAAATTTATGTGCACAATGCCAGTACTCTCAAACGGTGAAGGAGAACATAGTGAGGAAACCGGCATGTCGTAGAACCTAAAAAGTTCTATAACATGTGTCAAGTGCTCGAAAGGAGCCTCTTGAGGCGCACCTAAAATCCTTTCACCACACTGTTTCGAAAGAAACTAGTGACACGACAAGAGAGACTCGTGTGTACATCGATTCAACTTTACTCATATGCTTGTGATCTTTCTCCCTTCAGTTCAATGAGACTGTTTTTTTTATGCATATTATTCCTTGAGCTCATATAAGATAAGATAATTAGATTAGATTTAAAAATTCTGTATTGCACAAAAAATAAATAGATAGGCGAACTTAATGCTAGCTAGCACTTTCTTCCAGTTAACCTTTGTATAATGTGGAGGGTGAGACTACCCGTAGTGCTTTGAGACAAAAAAAGAAAAGAATAAGATTTACCTAATATAAATTCCTAATTAATATATTTATCTACAATGAATAGGTATTAAACCTACAAAATAATATAATAAATAACATATATAAATATTAGGTTTTTCCAACATAATTTACATAACTATCTATCTTTAGGACGTGTCAAAGTGATCCTTGTGATTTAATTGAATAGATACCTTTGACTTTGACGTTGAACTAAGTCCACCAAAACTAGTGCTAGATACCCCAACTAACTCACACGAACAGTAAACTAGGTGCTATTTATGAACTGCATAGTTTTGCACTTTCAAGGCTCTGTGACGTGAAAAATTCACATAATGTTACTCATACCTGGGATAACACAGGTGGTACAGAGGTAGCAGCCCTGCCTTCCAAGCCTAAGGTTAGGTTAGTCCAAATCCAGTGTTGTATCAATAGTTTATGTTTTCGTAAAATTTATGAGCACAATACTGCGCTCACGCGGTGAAGGAAAGAATCTTAAGAAAACCAGCGGTTGTGTCGGCTCCGCATGTTGAACCTTTTTTTTTTATAAAGTGGGGGAAAATGTCGCATTTCCCTTCCGCCTTGGGGGTGACGGAAGGGGGTATGTGGGGCTCGAACCCACTAAAAACCCCCTTTGTGAACCATCCTCCGCAAAAGGTATGGCGAGATGGGGTCGCGTTTGCATTCACCATCTCGCCACGGCGCCGGCGGTAGACCCGGCTTTACTTAACTGGGCCACTTCGTCTATGTAGGGGTGACCTTGCTCACCAAGGCCACCCACCAGTCGTGTAGGGCCACATTAGCCAGCAGAAGTCCCCCAACCTTCCACTGGTGATCCGCATGTTGAACCTGGTTCATGCTGAACTATTGACTAAGTTATTGTAGATCAGAATTGTGTGTGGATTGGACTGAGGATGGTATATTAGGTAATTTAGATGGACTACTATAGCGTCCTCATACAGTGTATTTTCTACAACAGATGCAAAACCCTATTTTTTATCTGAAAAAATGTAATTTATAAAAAAAAATTGCAACCAGCGGTACTGCGTTACCTGTAAACCGTAGATCCTGATAGGCAAGCACATTACAGACTTGCAATTTACCACGGGCACGGTGCAAACCGGAATTTATGTACCAGATTCCCAGGTCATAAGTTTCTGCAAGTAAACAACGGAACTTATAACGTAGGCCAGTGGTTTTAGGGAAGGTAAAAATACCAACTGTCAGTATACAAATTTAATAATACGGTTCTTCAATACCCCGATCATTGATTTTAACGTTTGCTTTAAAGAGGATCGGAGTAAAGTACTCCCCTGAATTTAGATGCTCGGATGGACGTCTCGTTCTGTGTGCTACGGTGGCCTAGGTCGGATGGAGGTCTCAGGAACACGCCAAGGCAGGTGGCGACTCTGGCGACCTTGCGGCTGAGGGTGAGGGTAGACAAGCTCCTATCTGGATTCCGATCTTAAACTTCAGATCTCCGAATCCCTTACTTACGTTCTTGAGCTTAAAGTGGCGGATAGAGCTCAAGAAATCGAGGTGGGAAACGCTTATGAGTGAGTCACAGGCACCCTCATCGCCTGCTATTAAAGATCTTATCAAAACATTGCGCTATATAACATTTTCACTGAAAAGTGGGGATATTTTATCAAAGCAAGCTGAGAAGTGGCAAAGTGGTTGGCAAATTGGTTGTGTCTCACGATTCGTGCATTTCTCAGTAAAATAATAGCCACTTTGAGTTTCCACAGAAACTGTTCTGAAGATAATGTTTTTTTACTATTGTGAAAATTACTTTGCGATCTCTCAAGTCAGTTTTTTTTGTTTTTTGGTATTTGGTTTTATATATTAGGAACCCGGATTTGGATTTACGAGCGTTCTCAGCACCGGCTGATACAGATATAAGCGTATACAAAACACGGGCTCCCAATACAGAAAACGAAAAATACTGGCAATAAATAAAAAACCGGCCAAGTACGAGTCGGACTCGCGCACGAAGGGTTCCGTAACATTCTCAAAATACTGAAAATAAAGAAAAAACCGGCCAAGTGCGAGTCAGACTCGCGCACGAAGGGAACCGTATCATTATTTATAAAAACGGCAAAAAAATCACTACGTTTGTTGTATGGGAGCCCCCTTAAATATTTATTTGATTCAGTTTTTTAGTATTTGTTGTTTAGTATTTGGCAAGAGAAATACATCATTTGTGAAAATGTCAACTAACTGTTCATGAGATACAGCCTGGTGACAGACGGTCGGAGTTTTAGTAATAGGGTTTGGGTACGGAACCCTAAAAAGAAGGTGTGATTTACTGAACAAAACATTGTAATTTTTTGAGCTCAAAAATAACACCTAATTATTGGATCTCTATGAATCCTTGCAGGTATTAGGTAATTGCAGACATTTCTACCTACTCTTTTGACGCAAATCCAAAAAGAGACAAGAACGACAAGAAAGCTCGCCATTTTATTTACTGTCCTTCGCCATTTTTATCAGCCACAACTATATTAACAAGTCTTCAACTGCATACCGAGTATATTCGTTATCGTTGCCCTTCAAACCAAAACACGTCGGTTTGAAGGGTATTGGTGTCGTTGATATCACAGGCACGAGAGGCTTACGTCTGTATCCTTCAAGATGATGGATGCAGGACAGTGCATCCTAGGGCACGTTCCTATCGTGCGTGACTTACGAGGTAACGCTTTGTTATAGGTGATGGTTACCACTAAACATCAGGTGGGCCATCTGCTTGTTGCATCAGCTAGTTGTATAAAAAAAAAGATGGAGCGACGATATTGTAGAGTTTGCCGGAAGAACGTGGACTCGAGTAGCACAAGATCGCCAACAATGGAATCGCAAGGAGGAGGCCTACATCGAGCGTGACTTGTGAGGCAATGGTTTTTATTATAGGTTACGTCGGCATGCTTGTTCTATTACCAAGTAGAATAAATAAAAATAAAACCTTTATTATATAAAAAGAATTTAGCAATCCTGAATTTCACGTAGGAATATCCTGTGAGTGGATTTAGCTATTCAGAGGCCTTGTTAAACATGTCTCCCACGTCTTCCTTTAGTTGGGATCCTTCGTGTTATACCCAGATTCATGTTTTATCTAGTCTGAAAGAATCCTAATAACCCTTCCAAAGTTATGTTTTACTGTTCACATTTTGAATGTAGGATTTATTTAAGCTTTTATTTCTGAAAAAAATTATAAAGAAAAATACTTTTTTAAAACTAACTTTTACTATGTGCTAACCATGCGTTGTCATCCAAACTACATCATAAATAAATAAATAAATATTGGTGGACTTTCCACACAGCACTATCTAGCCCCAAACTAAGCCAAAGCTTGTAATATGGAAACCAGACAACTGATATAATACGTAGGTATATACTTTTTTTTCTGTAAATGCATACTTATAATATTATATAACACCCAGACAGAGAACAAACATCTATGTTCATCACACAAATGTTTGTTCTCGGGGATCGAACCCACGGCCTACGGCGCAGAAGGCAGAGCTACTACCAACTGAGCTGTGAAGGCTGTCAAATAAAAACTAAACGTGTATACAAAATTTCAGCTCAATCGGTTGAAGATATCTGCTTCAAAATTGTGTTGCAAGATTCCACCCGAATAAACATATTTACATGCATACATACATTGCAAGTAAAATAAAAACTTGTAAAATGGACCATAATTCATGTTTTTATTTTAGAAATGAATGAATGAAAATTCTTTATTCACACTTTACAAACTAACAAAATAGGACAAATTATAACAATTATAGAAAAACTAAATGTACAATGGGCGGTCTTATCGCTAAAAAGCTATTTCTTCCAGACAAACTTTGGATGGAGAAGAGCCTAGAATAAGATGGTTGGTTAGAGTGCACTATAAAATTTAAAATATCAAGGGTATAATAAAAAAGCATTCGATATTAACTAATAAATAAATAAACAAGCCTACCTATAAACTATACTTATATACCTACATAAATAAGATTACATGCTTACATTCTATAAATACTTACATAACTATATACATACATACATACATACATATACCTATAACTCAGATGATGATGAAAATCATGACACAAGATAAAAGCTCTTGACTTTAGATTTAAACACGGCTAGTGAAGGTGATCGCCTGAATACTCTGACAACCGTCTAAGATAACACCACGTTACAACATTTTTAAAACAGAGATTTTGTATAACGTAAATAAGTATATAAGCCAGAAGTTTATCGAGCTTGTCAGCATTTTAAGCAATAAGTGTCGAACATGCATTGTATTTTAAATAAAAAATCATAACTCTCCTATAAAATATATGAAATTAAAAGTTTCTAGCAACATCTTTAAACGTAATTTCGAGACTAGAGAAATTGGATAGGCACTTACTTGTTTCTGCCTCGTAAAACATCTTTACTCTTATACTCGACTGACTTTCTGATCTTTGTTACAGATCCGCTTACGCACCGAAAAATGAGCAAGCTACATAACTGGGACCTTCGAGAAAACATTTTGAGCAAGAGGTAATCTCTACGCTACTTTAGTAAAACAAATGAAAAGTTCTCTGATTTACAATTGGAACGACATGAAACATATGGTATTTGTTGTTCCAGAAAGATGGTACGATACAACACTCGGGGAAATTCGAAGGATTACATCGAAATCGAGGTTTTCGATAAAACTTCCAGTGTTTCTTGCTTCACGTGAAATGTAGCAAGAAAACACACCAAAATGGGTCAGACATCAACTCACGTAGACTCAAATTTTACATTAATAAACTACACGGAGGTATACGACGTGATTAACGATGAGAAGGACGCCTGTGCCGCCGCCGACGAGCCGCAGTACCCAAGTAGTTTTGGAATAACGCTTGCAGTGCCGGAATGGGAAGCGATTTGCACAGCCATAGTGCTCACGCTTATTATAATCTCCACGATAGTTGGGAACATTCTAGTAATCCTTAGCGTATTCACATACAAGCCGCTCAGGATCGTTCAGAATTTCTTCATAGTATCCTTAGCGGTAGCCGACTTGACTGTGGCAATATTGGTTCTCCCGCTGAACGTCGCATACTCGATCCTCGGACAATGGGTGTTTGGAATTTACGTGTGCAAAATGTGGCTTACTTGCGACATAATGTGCTGCACATCGTCGATTCTTAATTTATGTGCGATCGCTCTAGATAGATATTGGGCTATTACCGATCCCATAAACTATGCACAAAAGAGAACTTTAGAAAGAGTGCTACTTATGATTGGTGGTGTTTGGGTTCTTTCACTAGTCATTAGCTCCCCACCACTTCTGGGATGGAATGACTGGCCTGATGTTTTCGAGCCGGATACCCCGTGTCGGCTAACTTCTCAACCGGGTTTCGTCATATTCTCATCTTCAGGATCGTTCTACATACCGTTAGTTATAATGACTGTTGTGTATTTCGAAATTTATTTAGCAACAAAGAAACGTCTGAGAGACCGCGCAAAAGCCACTAGAATCAGCACGATATCTACCGGTCAAAACAAATATAATAACAAAAATGATACAAACATCGACGAGGATAACGACTCTGTGAGCTCGGAAGGTCATAACGAACACGAAGGAAGCACGCGGCTCGTGACAGAAGAGAAAAAGAAACCGAAAGTTAGGAAACTGACTCCTAAAAAGAAACAAAAGAAACGGTACTGGAGTAAGGACGATAAGTCTCAAAACAAACTCATCATACCGATATTGTCAAACGAAAACTCCGTTACAGATCATTTGGCGGAAAACCGGAATACGTCATCCGAAAGCAATTCTAAAGAGACACATGAAGAAGATCTGATAGAAGTAAACGAAACGGTTGCAAAGGTTATAAAACCTCCTAAGGTCACCCAACAGAATACTGTATACCAGTTTATAGAAGAAAAACAGAGAATCTCACTGACTCGAGAGCGGCGCGCGGCGAGAACTCTCGGTATCATCATGGGAGTGTTTGTGGTCTGCTGGCTTCCATTCTTCTTGATATACCTAGTGATACCGTTCTGTGCGAGCTGTTGTCTCTCGAATAAGTTTATTAACTTTATAACGTGGCTCGGATACCTAAATTCGGCGCTTAATCCTCTCATCTACACGATATTCAATATGGACTTTAGGAGAGCTTTTAAGAAGCTACTGTGTATGAAGCCGTAGAGCGGTTGCCAAAGGATGTAAGATAAATTTAATTATGTAAATAACGCCTATGTTGTGAAAGCCGCTAATTTGCTCAAATTACGAAGTTTTGAATCTCAAAATGATGTGTGTAGAGTGAAGACGAGAAGATCTTAATTAAATTACTTATACCATCTAAATATTGTAGTATGAATAACGTACCTATGTAGTCCATGTGTAAACGATTTATGCAATATTATTATTATGAAATAAATAAATAAACATAAAATGTACATAACTTTAAGGTTGTTTTGTGCATAGCACGAAATGTTTACCTATTTTTATTTGGAATTCGTGTGTAAATAATATTTTATCGACGAATTTATTGTTAACAGATACCAACGAAATGCAACGGTTATAACATGTACATACAAACATATCTTTGGTCCGTTGTAATAAATAAATTAAGTAGTGAAAAATATAATATATTTAAATGTTTCATTAGCACTTATGATGATATAAAATAACCCACAAGTAGATTTTAACATTGTTTTACATCGTATCCCTTTAAAATAAAATTATGAGCCCTTATTTGAAAGGGATATTAGATTATACCATTTTCGAATAATTACGATTGTAATAAATAGATCAATAATTAAGCTTTTAGTTTCATTATTTCCTTTCACTTACGCCAGAAAAAACTGTTTTATAACTTTCCTCAGTTACGGTAGGTATCCAAAATAATATAATTAATAATCCAAATACTTATCAAAACTTAATTTGATCCAAACCAGTTTTCCTACCTTGAAACGAAAACCAATAAATATTTTTTTGGTAGTTTTTTTTATTTTTCAAAAATTATTAATATTAATTTTATTTGCATAAAAGCCGATACAGAAATACCGTCAGAAATTGCTGAAAGAAAAAGCTTGTTCACAAACTCAATTTAGACAGCTTAAAAATATCAAAAGTTCCATTCAGGGACGCTTCCGTTGTTATAAGCACTGCAAATGTGAGAAAGCTCGTCAAAATTGAAGCTTCGTTTAACGTGCTCGGAGAGAAAACATGAACGCCTGAAATCAGAGATTTTAATGATGTCACTTTTCCACTACTTACAAACATATAACAATACAAAATTGACTCGCAACTGGAGTGTTGGCTCAGTTTCAGCTACACAGTGTACACACACACAAAAATAGTACACACAGACTGAACAGAAAATTATTTAGCAACAAATAAAATTGTATTTACTATTCGATCACCTTTTTTTTACTACTTCGTAAGTTTGTACGTTCAGTAAGTTTGTGTGAGTTAATGGCCAATTCTGGTAATCGAGATTTAAGGCCACCATAAGACTTCAGTCATGGCTTAACGACTGTTAGCCAAAGCACAAAACAATACCACTAGCAGCTACCTGACAACAGGAACAATTTGCGCAACAAAGCCAGAGTGGTGCAACTCTGTAAATAAGGCCATAACCAACTTTGAATGTAGTAGCAAGCAAGATCTTGATGCCAAGCGTTAACTTAAAAAGAACCGTCCCAAGCCTTCCTATACCTACACCTATAACTCATTAGGCCAGTTACAGTGTGCGCCATGTTTATTGGCTTTGCGAGTCATATTCGCTCACATGACCGAAGCTAGCAGGGTTCGCCATTGACGGATACGTTAAGGAGGACATCATGAAACCCACGGTTTGCAGCGCAGATGGCAGAGCTTCTTCCAACTGACTTGTAAGGGCTGTCTGAAATATATTTACCAAGTCTGTATCTTTAACTGATTAAGATCTATCTGCCTTCTTTATACCTTAAATGTGAAAAAAAAAAACTAATGTTACTAAGCGTATATCTACCCAATAAAATGTTGGGTAAATATGTAAAACTATTCTGTTTATTGTGTACATACGAGTTTTAAAAGCCTCAAATTGATGGACATTGTACATCGCACATTCATACCGTGCGTGACTTGTGAGGCAATGCTTTGATATAGGTGATGGTTACCACTAAACATCAGGTGTCCATCAGTTAATATAAAAAAAACTTGTTATTCTACAACGTTGTTTGCTTTTGGTAAACAACGTTCATACAAAGTTCAAAGTTGTTTAGGTCGACACGTATGAAGGTAAGTTGGACAAAATATTTAAATTAAAAAGTTGTACCGGATAACCTTTGAGAAAAATAACTTTTGGGATCCTTTGGGGATGAAAAGTTACCGTATAATATTTATATTTCGAGGTAATGCTGTGTGAGGGAAATGATGTGATATAAAAGTTACGTGTGTTTCGTATAGATTTTATTCTCAAAGGAAAAGCCTGGTATATGACATCAGACATACTTAGAATACCAAGTAATAATATACATGCAATATATATGGATGCTTGTTGTGATATTGTATATTTACAAATAAGAGGTTTATAAGTATCAGCTATCTGGTTTCCATAGCTTTGTTTAGTATGGAGGTAGTCAATATTGTGAGCAAAAAATTTGCATTAATGCATTTTATAGCAAAAGCAAAAGTAAATTAAGGTTATATTGTAAATGCGAAAGTTACGATATTTTGATGTGATGTTTCTGGCTCAAACTCGCCATAACTATTGGACCGATTTGGATGAAACTTAGAAAAAATAAAGTTTATAGCATATTAACATACAGGTAGGTTACTGTTTATTCCGAAAATATAACGTTAACGGGGTAGAAAACCTGAACAACCTAATGAAACACCTGTCGTGGCTTTGTATAGGCTATATATATCTTTATTCATACTCATAATAATAGACAGGTAAAGTACACAACTATACTAGTACCCAAGAGATGGCGCTAGAGTAATTTAAATACATTATTTTGATAGTAATTCTAACACAAGTAGTGATTGCTAATCACGTAAAACGTGTGAATAACTTGTGTAAAATTAATAACTTTTCTAAAATAAAGTTCAATACCTACCTGGCTAAAATGTATGAAACAGCGTTTATTTTTTCGCGTTCACAGAAAAAGGTTCCTTAGAAAAAGTTATTCATATTGATGGGTACTTTAAGCCCCCTGAAGTTTTAAGTTGGTACAAGTATTGGAACACCTTGTATAAAGACTGATGTCGACTGAAGTAGTTGTAACAAAAATATATTTAATAGTGGAAAGTTTGGATTAAGCATTAGATATAGTTTTTAATTATCTTGATAGTATTATTTTTGAGCTTGTTTCTAAACATAAATATATGAAAATAAAAGTTAATTATGCAAAAAAATATACCATGCGAACTAAATCGCAGGTATTTAACTATTATCAAATAATTCAGTCAACCAATTCGGTGTCCCTTTATCATGCCCTTTCAGGAAACATTCCTTGTAATTACTTAGGGTACTATGCCTCCAATTTGAGACTGATCTTTGGCACATCGTTTTAGGCGATGAATAGTTAGTTTAATATTAGTTTGAAGCGTAGCGTGTGCTATTTAATGAATTTTATTACCCTTACCTTATTCTGTTATACCTACGCTTCACTAAATTCGATTAACACCATTCTGGAGCTTCAATATTGTATTATAATACCTACATTGTAACAAGGATCATACAAAAGAACGGTAGGAACCAAGCCGTAAGTTTGTTGCCTGTTCTTCTAGGCTTTGGTCGCGTGGAACTGGCACCTAGAGTCACCTAGCTTTAAGACGTTTCAAAGTGATCGTTGTGATTTTATTGAATGATTGAAATTTTAATGAATTTTATTGAAAAAAACCTTTTGTCTTTGACTTTGAATAAAATGTAATATTCATCCATCATCATCATCATCAACCCGCGCATAGCCAGGGCGGGTCTACTAGTATTTCAATATAAGTTTTATTCAAAACGGTTACAGCAACCGACCCATCTGAGTCGCGTCGGCTTGAACGTAGCTTCATAAATCAAAGGGCGTACAAATAATAAAACGTAGGCCCTATTTCCTGTTTTACCGTCGCAATATTTCACACATGTGATGTGAACGATTTATTTTTATAGGGCAGCACAAAATGTCGGTAAGCAACGACGGGAACGTGAATAAGTCATCGCAGCTTTCATAAAACCCTTGCGTTTTTATATTATTCAGGATGTACATGAAAACACTAGAAAACTGAACCTAGAAATTCAGTCATTTATCCAATGGGATTTTCTTATTGACATTTTTCTAGACAAAATAAATATGTACCATTAAATCCCCCACTCTAATTGATAGTACTAATCTAGATTGGTAAGTACTTGGTACATAGTTATTTTGGGAATTTAATTTTTTCAATATAATTAGTTTTAAACTATTTAAACAAAAAAAATTCAGAAGCCACTCAGGGAACGTACCCTATGATGCGCTATCTCTCTTGTCCTGTCACTAGTTTCTTTCGAAACAGTGTGGCGAAAGGATTTTAAGTGCGCCTCAAGAGGCTCCTTTGAGCACTTGACACATGTTATATAATTTTGTAGGTTCTACGACTTGCCGGTTTCCTCACGATGTTTTTCTTCACCGTTTGAGAGTACTGGCATTGTGCACATACATTTTTGAACAGAAAACTCATAAGTGCACGGCCGGTTTCGAACCCACGACCTTAGGATCGGAAGGCGGGGCCGCTACCACTAGACCACCAGTGCTCTCATGATGCACTGCCCTGCGTATATCAACTTGAGGTATACAGATGTTAAGCCTCATATGTCTGTAATTTCATCGGCAACCACAACTGAAACACTTTCAAACCGAAACCCAGCTTCGTGCTAGCTTGGTAATGCTTGACGGCAGAAGTTGACATGGTGGTAGTACTTCCCCGAGCCCTTTACAAAGAGCTCCACTACATTTTCGTTCTTTAATTTGTATGAATATTGCTCTGACAACCTAAAGCAACTGTCAAATGAAGCGGAATCGGCAGGTGGAGGTAGCTGTCACAGCGGATTATATGCCAGAGCGATTGCGTTCGCGCGTCATAGATTGTGACGTCACTGGGGATTGGTATACCAAAAGGAAAAGGTATGTAGACGCGACCAGCAGGGTGATTATGTAACTTTGTTGCAATCAGTTTCTATATGAAACAAATAAGTACTTATATAAAATAATATGAAAGTTTTGCGATTATCCATCAATAGAAACACCAGTTGTAATCTAACTTTGTTAGCAACTGCAGCTAAAATGTAACCGCATAGCCGTCATATTTACTTATTACAAACAGAAACTGATTCAAACTGATTGCAACAAAGTTACGTAATCACCCTGCAGGTTTTCATACAAAGTAGATGTTTTGTACAGACAAAACATCTACAGTTGGGGTGAAAGCATTGAAATTTTGCACCCCTGTGAGGTTGAAAGTTGAAAGGCGATTTAGAACCCTTCACAATTGCTACAAAACATAAAAGTACTTGTAGATATGCCGACTATGTGCACAATACACCCCACTGCGGGACGTCTATCTTATTCCCCCACGTTAAATTAGAATTAGATAGGTCGACTAAGAGCTGATTTCACCATGCTCTGTTAGATTAACAAAGGATCAAAGGACCGTTAAATATGTCAATATGTACGCGTTTGACATCTAAGGTTAGATTTAACGACCTGTTAATCCTTGATTAGTAACTAACAGAGCAAGGTGAAATCAGCTCTAAGAGCGACCCGAAATACTGGTAAGTTTTTGACGACATGACGAAATACTAGATGAAGTATTTTGTCTCCGAGTGGTTGGTGGGGCACGCCACAATCGGATTGGGCGCACGCTCAATATAGAGATTTTTGATTTTCGCTTTCAAATAATAGTAAAAATGAACAACATGAAAACTAAATTACTTATTTAAAGTTAAAATAGAATACAATCGACCAGTTATTGTAATAATTACGCTTAGGAAAATAATATACATCAAACAAATAACTAATGACGTATTATTTAATTGGAAATAAATATTTTTATTTTATTATTATTTATTAAGTTAAAGCGTTAGGAAGGCTAACTTTTTGGTTAAGCGTTTATAGTCACCAATAGACAATAATTAATTAATAATAATTAATCCACATTTCTAAAACCCGAAAGTCAAATAAAATGAATATAATAACACTAAAAAAACAATAAAATAGCTGTCGCTTCCAAAGATGACAGAGAAGAAAAAAAGAAAATTCTGTTGCAACGCTATCAAAACTTAACTTAATTTGACATCACTAATAGCCGTCTGAGAGACAGCAAAATTTTAGTGCTATCAAATTGAGTTAGTGATAGTGCAACAACAAAATCGACATCCGTTCAAAACGTTTCTTGTGCCCAAAATGTCTTTTCCATCTTGTACTACGTTACTATACCTCTACAATTAGCTACAAAATTGTTAAAATCACAATTCATGTCAATGCTTTACTAAATTAATATTATTAAGTGTCTGTAGTATCCCAGCGCAGAGAAAAGGCCCATCCTTCTCTCCAATCTTTTCTGATTTATTGTAGAGAATTTACTTTGCTGCGGTCGCCACGTGGACGCCACAGTGGATTGTGAGTGATTGAATTAGCACTTGGTAGTATGTGCTTCTTGTGCAACGCAGGTGGCCACCAATTTTTAAAGATAATTTAGCTCCTTATAACAGAAAACTACGATTCAAGGCGTCTAATCTGCTTCTATGTAAGCTTGCACAATCCACTCACACTGAAATCCCTAAATCTCCATTCACATATAATTGTGTCTGACAGACAATTTTTTCAGTGGTAGTTCCTCCTGTGTGGTTAGGAAATCAATTGGCGGGGCATCATATTACTGAAAGATAAAGTGATTATTTTGGCATATCAACTGATAATAAAATAATGAGGGACGACTAAATATTTTCAATGATTCATACTCCTCGGAAAAATGTAAAATTTCAAATAAAAAATGTTTAAAGGCTTTTTTCAAAAAAGGAAGATAAATTGTCTTGAACCTTCGCTTTATGAGTACTTATAAAGATCACAAGATTATACTTTCCTTAATCTTCTAATCTTTTATAATTAGTATTCTGAATTAAAAGTACCTACTGCATAAGCCACTCGGCTTAATGGAAGTGACCTTATTTTCCGGGTTGGTACACTCAGTGAAAAAGCTAGGAAAACATTTCAGGATGGTACAGTTCAATTATTATAGCTTCAGGCTTGTGATGATGCTGTATTTAAAGTAGGCATGCAAGGAGCTAAGTCCGAAACTTTGAACGGTATAGATGCCTAAGCGTTCTAATAATAAATAAAAGCTTGTAAAATGGATGTACTTGAAAGAAAATTACAATGAATACAAGTATTTACAAAATGTACAAAATATGCATGAAACAGTTGAGCTATCTGCAGACCGTTGCGAACGGTCTAGAGATAGCTCAACTGATCCAAGACTCAGAATCCCTAAATTTTAGCCTAAACGCTGTTCATTTCCAAAACTCCTTTCCTAGTACACTTTAAGACATCAATACGAAAGAATCTTTCCAGCCAAAAAGCATGTAAGTATCTACTTACATTTCTATTTCACAAAATGGTTAAAGTAATATATAGCCTATAAGAATATTCAAGTTGTAGGACTCTTGAGGGTTCATGACACTTTGAAGGCACTAGTCGAAAATAAAGAAATAGCTAGTTTTTTCAACAGTTGTTAAAACAAAAAACAAAATTGTTGTTGAATAAAAGTAGATATTCAACTATTCTTTCGTCAAATTACCACTGGGCTAGTAGAAACGATGTCGACTACTAATCCTACAGTCACGTTTTCAATGCCAGGGCTCTCTTCATAATCAGCCTGAAGAAGGATTAATGATTTGAAACTTTCCCCATCCACTGAATTTCCGCGATCTTTTCAGCATCATCGGTCCATCAGGTGGTGCCATCCAACACTATGCCTTCCAGTCTTCGGTCGCCATTTGAATACTCACAGTGCTCTCAATAGATGAAAAAAAAATTGAGGAAACCAGTTAGTATGCAAGCAGCGATGATCGTCTTGTAAAATGTCACGTATGGAACACATATAACTGTTAAATATGGGCAAGACATGATCCAAAATGTAGAACTAAGATTTTCGATTAGAGTGTTTTTTTCCAAAACTGTGGTGATAAAATTTTGACGTGGATTTTCAAAAGGATTTTTGCAGATATCCAAAAGGATCCAAGATTGAAGTCAAAGGTTTTCGAATACAGTGAGTTATTTTCCGAAATCGTGATTACCGCGGAAAAACAAAGTTTTCGCGAAGGAAGTCTGCTTTAGTTTATTTAAAAGTATAACCGTTTCACATAATTCATCGTCTGCCACCCTTTCCTTTGTAACACCTAATTGTGCAAAGAAACTCTATGCAGTCTGTTTCCCTCCTTCCCACTTCTCTTTCCCCCGCTCGCTCATCGCCACAAATTTTTATGGCTGTCTTTGGATTTCTCTGAATAAATGAACGGCTCGTTATTAGCATAATTTTTCATTCGCAAAATAAACAATGTAAGAGTTTTTCTTTTAGAGAAATATTCTTTTCATGTAGGTCACGCAGGTCACGAAGTTGGCAGATGGTGATTTTTTCAACGTTGAAATTTTGAGGAACCCAGCGTTACGATTGCGATGTCTGTTCTTCTAGGCTTGGTCACGCCTTTTCACTTTGGCTTTGATTTTAACAGATCCCCTCAGACCTCTTTTAAGTACCAACTCAGGATTATTTGGGGATGACTAAGTCAGAGGTACGTTTAAATATTACATTTGGTGAATACCCTAATTTTGCAAGAGTTGGTATTCCATACATAACAGATTATGAGCCAATTGGTGACGATAGAATTCTAACTGGTTTCCTCACGATGTTTCAATTTACCGTTTAAGAGCACTGGCATTGCATAGATCTTTTCGAATAGAAAATATATTAGTGCGTGTCCGGATTTGACCCTTGCAGTAGAAGGCGGAATCAAGTCCACCACCAGGGCTCTTACCGATTTGATGGGACACAATGCCAAAAATGCATGCTGTGGCTTCTTTGGTGTTTTTGGTCTTTGGCAACTGTTTAGATAATGGCATTTTCATACAGTTATTTAATTTTACTGTTCATATTATTTAGATGTTGTTTTTGTAACTTATTAGTTTGAAGCGTATAGCGTGTGCTATTTTATAAATTTTATTACCTTTACCTTTTTCTGTTATACCTACGCTTCACTAAATTCGATTGGCACCATTCTGGAGCTTCAATATTGTATTATAATACCTACATTGTAACAAGGATCATACAAAAGAGCGGTAGGAACCAAGCCGTATGTTTGTTGCCTGTTCTTCTAGGCTTTGGTCGCGTAGAAGTGGAACTTCAAGGTTGTGATCCTTGTGATTTTATTGAATAAATACCTTTTGACTTTGACTTATGTCCCGCAGTTTTTTTTTAAATGGCGTACATTACACCTTATAACGTACTCTAATTATATTGCAATCTAGCCACAATAGCAGGCTAATGAGTAATTTTACATTGATCTAAATTAACACTTTTCTTAATGTCTTTAATTAAGGGGAGTAATACGCAGTTAAATAGGTAGTAATCTGCCGTACAATAAATACTTACCTAAATGCTTTTAATAAGTGCTACCTCACAAAAAACCTCACAAAGCCATGCCAATTTCAAAGTGCCCATAAATAAAATAAATCGTCAAAACGCTCATCCCGACTGGAATGCGGAATGAACCCTTCAGCAGCCGTTCATTACTGGAAGGGCAAGGAACGAGTTATTGTAACGCAAAAGTGGATCCGATCCCGCTAATGAACTCAATTTCGCGCCTGTCATTGGCATATCCTTTCCTATTCCTACTGATATACAGGGTGAAGCGTACAGAGTGGATAATCCTTTACCTATTGGTAGAGGGCATCATAACAGTTCAGAAAATAAAAATTGTTCCCATTAAAAATTGCACGGTTTTCGAGTTATTGGACATTTTCGAAATTAATGTATAACTGCGAAACACAGCCTGTATAAATGCGAAAGTTGCGATGTTTAAAAATTTGTGAAACTTGCAAAAGCTTTCCTTTTGACACCATCGGGTTCTCCCGATGGTGTCAAAAAGAAAGCTTTTGACATTGGGCATTTGAAAGCTTTTGACTTTGGGCACGAGTGTATTTGTTGGGTGGACGAGCTTCGTGAGTGAATTCAAGTGTTATAGACAGTTAGAATGATGAGGATGTCCATCTTAAAAATGAAATAATGATGTCCATCTTAAAACAAAAGCTTTTATTCTGCTGCGTTTGATAATTTTTATCTTCACTAATTCTCTCAGCAGCAGTCGCCTCAACGGTGTATGATGACTGATGGATGGATTTCCATCTTATAAGATAAAAAAATATCACTCACATTTATATAGGGTATACATAATACACATACGTAGTAAACGGTACGTTTTTGCTTGTAGTTCTAGTACCTACATGTCATGTTTGCAAAAGGTGCTACTTTATCGCAGTGAAAGCTAAAACAGGAAAGCGCGTTGCCCTTAGATAGAACATCTTGTAACTTGTTTTGGAAATAAATATTATAATTATTATTTTGATTCCCAGATACACGCACGGTTGTTACACAAATTACGCCGTTTCCTTCTGTATCATAAACGTTACACGAACGCTAAATTACTTTTGATATGTAGGTACGTGGACCGTTTTATGTGATTCTCAGTCAGCTCAGCTTTATACGGCAGTTTTGTTTCGGTACCGCTTTAAGCTACAACAAGATCGACGCGATAAAATTCTATAATTCACGCGATAGACGCTTTTATTGCAACTTACGGTTTAGCAATATGGAACAGAAAAACTACTTTTGAGGCAAAGCAAATAACAACAAATGTGGCGCATCTCTATTGTCTAAAAAATATCAAGTTTGTAAGGACATTAGTTGGCGTGAGCATCTGTCAAGCTTATGTAATTTTCATACAATTCATCTTGCCGCATGCGCAAACACAAAATGGATCTTGTCTTGACCCCCAGTTGTTCGCAGCTAACTGCCACCAAACACTCTACTGTGGACGCAGGTTAGGTTAGTGTATTGCTTTGCCCAGACTTCTGAAGATGCATTTGTCACACGGGCAGTAGCGTAGCTAAGTGGACGAGGGCCCCGGTGCATAGAGAAAGAATCGGGCCCTCACCCCTTCTTTCCACATAGCTTGAACTTATATTGGCTTTTAAAATTTATCATTAAAAAAAAAATTTTGAGCAAGCTCAAGGTTTTCTAGCTTCGGGAGCTGGCTGACCCTCTCTTTTCAAAGCTTAGGTTAGAGGGCCCCTTGAGCTCAGGCGTAGCTATCAAAGGGCCCTGGTGCACTGCACACGGGTTTAGAAACGATTGGTGTACCGCGGTGATGCTTGAAAGAGTGAATCACAACATGTTTTCTTTCAATCTTGATTTCATTCGATTCAATTAAATGAACACTACACCGTTGCCGTTGCTGTCACTTGGTTGCATATCGCGACGTTTGAACGTAGCTTTAAACTGGATGAACATTAGAGTTTAATCTCTTGTATAGCAAATATTTGCCGAGAATTACGGCTGAAAACGTTTGGTTTTATTGTACTTAGGAACGGAAAGTTCTTGTACAAAAAAGATATGATGAAGATAAATAAAATAAAATGTTATTAGCTTAGGATACCTGCTTTATTATACTAAAACAATATTCCTTACAGCTTAGTGGCTCCGTGGGAACATTTATGTATCAGATGTGTGTTCTCCATACGAGTGTCTTAATCTACACTAATATTATAAAGAGGAAACATTTGTATTTTTGTATGTAACGAATAGGCTCAAAAACTACTGGTCCGATTTCAAAAATTCTTTCACCATTAGAATGTTACATTATCCCTGAGTAACATAGGCTATATTATATTTTCAAAAAAATCAGGGATCCTTACTAAAACTTCAATAATGTAACCCAAGGTGGAAAACAAAAACCTTACATCGCGTGCGCTGCGAAAACTATTGAAGATAGAACAAAATAATGTACTACGATTTTGTAGAACACGTCATCATCTACAAAAAATGTTGTGACAGCATATGTCTAATTATTATAGTTAAGTCACAATAAGTGTTCTTTTATTATAAAAAAATAATTGAAATGCCTCCGCTAGAAAAGGGTATTTATTTGTACCTTGGTATTAATCCTTATCCAAATAAATCATTTCATAATTAAGACGGTTTCAATACCTATAGATTACTTCTTAATTTTTTCAAATCGGACATTCCATTCAAAAGATATGACGAAATTAAAAATGTTAACGGGTCCACGGGTCACGCGCGGGGTGCGATTTCACTCACTCAAGGAGAAGCGCGTGCAAATGTATGAAATAAATAGACGCGAGGCTCAAACCCATGGTCTAAATTTATCCTAAAATGTTCAAAAAATTTATGACCACCCATGCGAAGCTGGGACAGGCCGCTAGTATACTATTAGTTTAACTACAAAAAGTACATAAGTATTATTATAAACGATCTAGTTCCCTAGTTCAAGCTTTGCTTAGTTTGCGACTAGATACTGCTGTGTGTAATATCCACCAATATTTATTTAATATTTATTTATTAGAACAATAAAAAAAGTTCTTGATGTATTTAGGACTATTGTTTTTTAAAAGATCGCGTCCAAAGTGATGTCATCATTCCACTTGACAGATCACATTCATTTACAACTTTAAAACAAAGCTTTGTCTAAAACAAAACTAATTTTCTCAAACTATATTTACGAGAGCAATAAAACTTTACAACTTGAAATCTGTCTGAGGCATTATTCGGGATACAACTAATCGTCGTAGAAATTTTCATACAAACTAGTAGTATACAAAGAAGTAGTAGTTTTAATAAATAGTTCTAGACACGTCTACAGAAAATAATAATTATGTTATTGTATTCGTTTGGTTTTAATTCCATTATTCATTACAAAGATTTTATAATAAAAGTAAGGACAAGGGATCGAAAAAGATCATACAATGGATCTGGCACCTAAAATTCACCAAGAGTGATCCTTGTATTGAAAATTGTATACCTTTTGTCTTAGACGCCTTAAATCAAAAACATAGTAAAATTATATTTACTCAAAGAATTCACAAGTCTAAGCTAGGTGTTTTTTTTTCACTTCGATCTAATAAAATACCTACCGTGAAAGACTCGCAAGCTCCTTGATCCGCAAGGCGAGCCGTCCGCCGCAGGTGTTGAATCGCATAATATCTCAAATGCCACGCCGTATATCGAATATTGAAATAGCTTTACATTTTCAAGCAGGCACGCTCGGACTGAGACGGGGATTTTATAGATTGAAATTTTACGCTCTCTATTGAATAAAATGCAGTGAAAGCTGGTTTAGTGGTAGCTCCGGGTTGTGGGTTTGAATCATATCATTTACCTGTATTACTAGTTTGAAGCGTAGCGTGTGCTGTCTTATGAATTTGATTATGTTTACCTTTTTATGTATGCGCACGCCTCACTTAACTTCAATAATATATTATATTACATTGTAAAAGGATCATACAAAAGAATGGTAGGAACCAAGCCGTAAGTTTGTTGCCTGTTCTTCTAGGTTTGGTCGCGTGGAACTGGCAACTAGAGTCACCTAGCTTTAAGACGTTTCAAAGTGATCCTTGTGATTTTATTGAATAAATACCTTTTGACTTTGACTTTCATTTTGACTACTACCCTTGGACATCTGCGAAGAGTTGGTACTTGGTACTAGAAGATTTCGTACTAGAAGCCAGACCGCAATGGAAAGTATCAAGAAGCGTAACGAGTAAGAAACCAGACCATCAGAAAAACCACTAAACTAGATAATATAATAAGCATAATATGAAAACTAAAGTGGAATTGGGCGGGCCACGTTTCTAGAACACTGGATGGCAGATGGCAGATGCAAACGTATCCTTCATTGGTACCCAAGGGATGCGGCACGCACACGAGGTCGGCCTAAGAAAAGGTGGTGGCGACGTGGTACAGGTGGCGGGACCCGCATGGACCCTAGTGGCACGAGATCGCTGCAAGTGGAAGCGCATGGAGGAGGCCTACACCCATCTTTGGGTGCCCAACTGTACCTGTAGTGTTAGTATATAAGTTATTAGTAATAATAGTTTTATATATAAAAATAGTTATTAAGTTACCTACTGTTGGTGGAATAAATGGCTAATTTATTTATTATTTAAAGTGGAAATGGGCAGGACACACATCAGTCAGACGAATACGTCGACAACGCGGTAATGATTACTCTGGTATTGCAGGCGTTCATAGGCTGCGGTAAGAACTTTCCATCAGGCGGGCAATAAAAAATTGTAGGTTCGAAGCGGACACTACAATTTTCAATAACTCAAATTCTGTGCAGTTATTTATTTTGATTAAATAAATCGATTAATTTACGGATCCTTCTAACTGGATGTTTTTGACAAACATAAACAACTAAACTGATTTGATTACTAAAAGGTCACCTAAGAATACATTTACCAAGCTACAGATAATATTATTAATACAAAAGTTTAACGGCCGGTTTCTGAAAGCTCGATCAAAACTAACCAAAAACCTAAAAGAGTTTTCTTCTAGCAAACCTTTTAGGCAAAGAGAAAGGTACAAACTATATACTATTGCATATACTACTATACATGTATTTGTTGTATATATATACTATTAAACATACTGATAAACAACTACAAACATACTTTAAACAAGGTGTTCCAATACTTGGGCTTAAAATTCAGGGGGCAAAAGTACCCATCAGTATGAATAATTTTCTATAAGGAACCAACACTGTAAAAAAAGGAGCTGTTTCATACAAAAGTTCAATACCTACCTGAATACACCTTTCATACATTGCTGTTTTTTTTAACCCAAGTATTTGAACACCTTGTATAATAGCTATGTGTATTTTTTCTCAGATATGTAACATCTTTACTCTGAGGTTGCCTTAGATTTTGTTGACACAGACTCTGATTACCATTTTGTTAAGCCTTTAAATATAAATTGAAATTCTTTGTGGAATTCAAACTGCGGATGGAAGAGCTTATGGAAGTTCCACGAAGGCTCAACAGGGTATCTAGAGAGTTGGCGAGGACTTTGGAAAGTTTTACATGTGTCTTCGGGTTCTCGAATGGCGACCACGAACTGGAAGACGAAGCGGGGATGCTCTCTTACCCGATAGGCTAACGACATTTGTTTTTTTTTAAACATTTTGCTCATGGAACACTTGTCACGTGCGATAGGAATGTGCCCTACAATGCACTGCCCTGCGTCCATCAACTTGCATACAGATGTTAATCATGTGCCTGTAATTTCACCGGCAACCACCCTTCAAATCGAAACACAGCAACGCTGCTTGGCGGCAGAAAAAGGCGTGGTGGTAGTACTTCCTTGGACGAGCACTTCACAAAGAGCTCTACTACTCTTAAGTACCTTTTAAGCTTTCTTAACTTTAGCTTTAGCAAAAGAATCCCCAGCACAGGCAAACCAACTGGACTATGAGGCTACGTAGATGTTTTATATTATTACGGTCCGCAAAAAGCGGTCGACACTTTTAAAACTATTACGGTACTTATATACAACAAATAGCGGTCGCCACCTTTAAAAAGCCCAAAACGCAAGCTTTCACTTGATGTAACAGTACAGACAAAATCCTTGACGCGATAGATAAAACTTGACCGAAAGTTCGAACAAAAACAAGAATGGCTCCGATTTCCCGGGTGGCTTGGACTAGTGTCTGTTAATATTTATATTTGCAGGTACTAGGTAAAAAATGCTTTTTCAGACGTAAAAAATTGTGGGTGCTTTGTTTTTCATGTTTTGCTGCAAAGTGGAGTCCTGTCCTACTTAATAAAATACAGAGTTGTTTTACATTTTTTGGATATTATATTTATGTTATGTTGGATACAGATCAAGTTACACAAAGCCAAAGAAAAATGACGCTTACTACAAGGACATACCTAAATGCACTGTCCCTGATGCATATCCGAGTATGCACGTAACTTAATGAAATGAACTGCAGCAGATGAACACTTTAACACCTCTTATTTATTCGTAGAACACAGGTAAAACAATTTCACTCTTATTCTTCGCACTTGTTACGGATGTCAGTATGTCAGCCAGTCAAGTTTACTCCACCCAGTCTCTTTCCAGAATGCCACATTTATTTCAATCTTCCCCTTTCCTTTCTTTTCTGTTCGGCAACCTACCCACGCTATCCATCCTACCCACCTATCGGACCAAAGCTGTGACTTGGCGGTCAGTTGACTGACTAAAAGACAGGAAGATATAAAATTAATTATGCTACTTCAATTTTAATCTAAAAAAACAAGCTTAATATTTACAAAATGAATTATAAAATTCGAGAAATCATTACATTCGGCCATCCGCCATCATGCGATCTCCTGACGCATGATCAAATAAATTAACTGAACGTACTAATCAATTAAGAATATTTATATTATTTTAATTTTAAAGAACAAAAAAAATCTTATTTTTGATTGTAATAGCTTATATACAAATTCATTTTATTATTTTAGTCCTTATCAACTTCAATTTCTTCATCAAATTTATTTTATTAAATAGTTATAGAAAATACTCAAATAAATTGAATTTACGATTTTAACACAATAACATTTTCAGTAATTATAAAAACAACATGTGAATAACAAAAAAAACAATAACTCCCAGTGTTTCGCTACATTATTATACTAACAATATTACTTTAAATTATTAATCATTACATTTGGCATTTATTTAGTATCAGATCTGCTTGTATTATTTTGTTGTCGACCTTTTGTAGGCATATTTTCGTCATCATTATCCTCGCTTTCGGATGAAGTATTACTTTTGTTAGATATTAGTATCGTAGTCATGAGAAAGGTTAACATTGATCCAAGGTCAAATCCGATCAAAAGCAACTACGCTATCGTATTTACTTTTAGGAGTACTAAATCCAGTAAGTTCAGAAATTTTATATCGATCATTATATATACTTCTGTGATTTTAAAGAGGCCTATAAATTTTGATAAGAGCTTAGTTCTATTGTCTTTATTGTTAAAATTGGTTCTCGGTTTTTTTATTAGAAATAAATTAGAATATTATTATTATTTATTGTAACTGTAACGATGACATGGGTGTCGGAAGACCAGCGTTATAGTAGCGTATGCTGCTATTGCATTAATGCCGAGTGACTGCCAATTTATATCACTTACCTACTTACTTTTACTGTCTTTTCTTGTATTTTTTTTTATAAACTGCATTTACGTGTGGCATAAATAAATTATTTTGTATTGTATTGTAAGATGACATTTTCCATTAACTACGTGATAAGCACCTTGGTGCAATTTTGATCGATTGATTTTCTTTACCGGTTCAATACTACTGTAACCTTCCACATACACATCCCCTGAAAAGTTAGTTGATCCCTGCGTTATAACTTCAACTAACCCTGACAAAGGAACTTAGGTAGAATTTAATGTAGTCAAGTTTAAGCTATTTTCAATGTCAAAGTTTGCGTTAAGAGCAGGACTTTTGTAGAAGAATAGTTTGCAATTGTCTTTGAACACAGACACCGAAGAAAACTCTATAAAGTTTTACCCTATAAGCAATGCTGTTGTCACAAACTCATCAGTAACTACAAGAACTTCGATCGTCGCCTCAACATCATCGATTTCAATGTTCACAAAGCTCCTATAGACAGGTGTAACTACAGAGTTACCGAAACCTTTGATGATAGGCAATTGTGTGTATCTTTTTAAGAAGTTTAGGTCTTGAGCATCAGATTCACGAACTTCGATTTATTTGAAAAATTTACTGTTAGTATCACCAGTTGTGGAAATAGTCAAATTTTTCCGTTCTTTAACGTCCGTACGCGAAACGCGGTGTCATTGGTAGAAGTTTACAGTTTTTATTGTCGTGATCAACTCTTTGACACTTTTGGCATTTTACTATTGGCTTAGGGCATTTAAAGTAAGAGTGTCCTTTTGCGCGACATTTAAAAAAAAGTCACTAAATCATGGAGGTAATATCATAATGGTGAGTGCCATAAGATCCACAACCTTTTACAACTGTGTATCAAACAGTGATCATCTATCTTTGTACCTCCCACGCAGCCTAGCTACAAGTAAAAGAAAAGAAGATGTAAGTTCACTCACTCCAACTCACTCACTGTCTGTGTAAATAGTGTCCGTCAGTTGATGCAATGCTTTGATGTTCTAGTTGGGGTCGGTTGAAATATGCGGTGAAGCGAAATAAATAGTGAAAAATCAAAAGAATCATTATTGTTTAAGCAAAATATATTTGAAAAAGCGAAAGTATATCCCGTGCAGCTGTGTCTTGTGCATCAAGAAAAACAAAAGGAAACAAAACAAAAAAAACAAAAGGAGGTGAAAGACCCGGAATTGTCATTTGATACGTAATATTCTTTTTTCAATTTACAGACTGTAATTACATTTTATTAGTACTAGTCAGATTTTCCAATATGAAAACGATGTAAACCCATTAATAAAATATACCCATAAAATAATATGTATTGTTTTGATCATCTGTTCTAGTGATTTACATACACAGACTAATTTAGCTTTATATTTCACACCTTCTAGGCGTCTCGCGCCGGCTCAATTTCCGTTAAATTTTACATTATTATTTTTTTTAGGTTCCCAAAATGCCCAGAATGAAGACGGGTGTGGATTAAAGCTGTTAAAGGCGTGAAAACTGGGAGTCCACAAAATTTTCCTATGCATGGACGAAATGGCCATAAGAAAGTATCGAGTGGGATGGACATCGCTCTCACAGCCAGGTCAATATGGGAAATAATATTGACGATAATAGTGTTCCAGTATCTATATTGGTTTTGGGTTGTCGCAATAAAAGTCAGCAACCAGTTAAAATTAAAAAGTTGATTTCCAATTAAAACGCCTTTTTCATCCATCTCTTATTCCATCGATAGGTTAGTCAATGTAGTCCCTTCTCTAGTAACTCACACGAATACAATATCGACAACTGCACACTAACAAAAAAACGGACACGCCAAAAACCGAAAGGCTCCGTGCAGTATAATACTTCGTCCAAGCGCTAAACTGTTGTTTGAAGTTGACGCCAAATCTCCTGCAGATGTCTTCGAAGACTTTCGCTTTCGTTTAGAATGCGTGTGTGTAACAAGAAGTTCCTCCTCAGGAGTCATCGCACCGTCAGAGTTCATAGAAAGAGAAAAAAAATACTGTAGTTATCATATTCACCAATTGTTTCAAACTTTTTGTTTTTTTAATTTATATTCATGTTTTATTTATTTTTTTATTTTTTCATATGGGTTACTTGGCTTAGCATAACAGCTGTCCATGTAATTTTGCGACGTACTTAGCCACTTACAGGTCCAGTGTTTAAATGCTAATATATATATATATATATATATATATTTTTGCACCATTGTACTAATTATTTGGTTAGTTTTGAACTTACAGGTACATACCCCATTTTTCACTAAGAAATTCACTAATAGCGCACCTGGCTAAACTCTGGCATACATAGCCTGCTAATAGCGCACATGGCTAAACTCTGGCATACATAGCCTGTACCTGCATACATAGCATGTACCTACTACCTACCTATATATCTATAAATTTTAACTTAATAGATATTTAATTTAGTACACTTTGCTTCAGAGACTCGCATCAGAGGGTAGGCTTGATCATCGATATTTATAATTTTACGACAGTTTATCAGGTGACAACTATATATAGTTAATTTCTGCTTGATATAGGTAAGCCAATTTTTATTGCTATTGGAACATTGATAATAGCAGTAATGTGAAATAGAATAATAAAAAAAATATATAATAGTAGGTAGGTAATCCACGAATTTAAAGGTGCTAACACTACCGGATAGTCTCTGTTCAGTACAGACCAGTTCTTGTGAGGAACAATTCAAAATGCGAATATAAAATAGGATAAAAATATAAAATAACCTACCCTTCAATGTTAAAATTATCGGATAATATAAAAATTTGTAAGATTTCACCTACTTTATTCTAGAAAAATTTGCTCGATATGTATTCAACTTGAATGTTCATGGGTAAGGCCCTGACAATTTTTAAAAACCGAATAGTGCTAGTACGGCCAGATAGTATCGGGGCAATCTCGACTGATACATGCTAACAAAATGTTTCATACCGTTAAACTTAAGTCGAATTTAATAACCTTTTACTCGAAATAAAAATATCATGATGTGGATGAAATAAATTTTAATCACAGCTACAGTTACCAAGTAGGTAATTATTTGGCAAATATCAGTGCATTGTGTACGTAGCAAAATTGTTAGCATTATCTGTCCAAAATTTGTTCACTGTGGCATAGGTACATAGACCCACTTAGTTGCTTATAAAAAAAAAATGTTATGGCATACATAGCCCCCTGAACTCACTTGGTCCATCACAGCATACCCTACTTATTGTTATGGCATACATAGCCCCCAGAACTCACTTGGTCCATCATAGCATACCTTGCTTATAAAAATAATTGTTATGGCATACATAGCCCCCTGAACTCACTTGGTTCATCACAGCATACCCTACTTATTGTTATGGCTTATATAACCCCCAGAACTCACTTGGTTCACTACTTCACTATATTTTAATAATGTTTTTTTTTTTTATGTAAGTAAACTTTTTATCGTAAAATATTCTTTCAATTAGCAACATGCTATGGTGGCAAAAAGTTTCACCAGTAATAATTCTATCAAGTAACTGCGGTAAAAATTTGATGAAAGACATCAATAAGTTTCAAACTTAATACTTCGAGTGAAACAGCATGAATTTTATTCCTAGTATTCGTTAGACTCCACATTGTTAAATAAAAAATATTTAGCAAAAATTGTTATCACAAAAACTTTTGTGACGGTATTAACAAAAAATATTTTCATAGATATGGTACAGAAAAGCAACTCATGATCACACACAGTCACTTGCACGTTTAGTAGATTGGTATTCTTTGTCGATTTCTATCAGCTTTTGCTAGAAAATCTATCCAAACTTTTGTAAATTTTATGTTTAATGGGTAGGCACAAGTACCAACAGCTCCATAAACCGAATAGTGCTAGCATGGCCAGATAGTCTCGGGGCAATGCCGACTGGACCACGCCAACAAAGATTCAGTAGAAATAAAGCCGCTAAGTACCTATGCTTTCAACTGAACAAAACTGGCACGATCGGATAGTCTCGGGTCAATCCCGACCGATACATGCTAGTAAAATCTGTATCTCCATTATACTTAAATGGAATAAAATATTGTACCAATCTTCCAAACGGCAATAAAATAATATTATGTGGGCAGAATAGGTAACATTTTACATACCTTGGTTCAATCGCACTTCTGAGATGAAATGAACTGCAGCAGATGAACACTTTAACACCTCTTATTTATTCGTAGAACACAGGTAAAACAATTTCACTCTTATTCTTCGCACTTGTTACGGATGTCAGTATGTCAGCCAGTCAAGTTTACTCCACCCAGTCTCTTTCCAGAATGCCACATTTATTTCAATCTTCCCCTTTCCTTTCTTTTCTGTTCGGCAACCTACCCACGCTATCCATCCTACCCACCTATCGGACCAAAGCTGTGACTTGGCGGTCAGTTGACTGACTAAAAGACAGGAAGATATAAAATTAATTATGCTACTTCAATTTTAATCTAAAAAAACAAGCTTAATATTTACAAAATGAATTATAAAATTCGAGAAATCATTACATTAAGTGGTGACCATCACCTATAAAAAATGAAAAATCCCACAGTGCCTGAAAACCCGTCTCAATAACCAGTGTGTCCTGCCAACGATGACTTACGGTGCCGAGGCATGAACGCTCGCTAAGGAAACTGTGCACCGAGTACGAGTTGCACAAAGGGCCATGGAGCGAGCCATGCTCGGCATAACACTTCTAGACCGAGTACGCAACAATACTACGTACTGAGATCGGGCGTCGTACGAAAATCTACGACGTCGGTGACAGGGCGATAAATCTCGAGACGAGAGACGCACAGGACAGAGGAGGCTGGCAGAAAATGAAGGAGGCCTATACCCAGCAGTGGGTGATACCGGGCTAAGATGATGATGATGATGATCACCTATAACAAAGCATTGCCTCGTAAGTCACGCACAATAGGAACGTGCTCTACGATGCACTGCCCCTGCGTCCACCAACTTGAGGCATACAGATGTTAAGCCTTATTTGCCTGTAATTACACTGGCAACCACACTCTTCAAACCGAAACACAGCAACGCTGCTTGGCAGCAGAAAAAGGTGTGGTGGTAGTACTTCCCTGGACGAGCCCTTCTCAAAGAACTCTGCTATTTTTGATACAAAAAAAAAATACGTCAGAAAAAATATGCAATATGAATTTGAATACGACCAACTATAAAAACATGATTTTGAGAAAATTTGCTATTCAAAAAGTTGCGATTGATGACAAGCGAATATACATTTTCACTATTACATAAAAGACGAACCAAGAAACTACTAGTTGTAACAAGAAGGTAGCGGAAAAACGCGAATGCCGAAATTTACTGCACGGAAAAACGTCTAACAAATCTTATAAAACACATTTGAAAGCCCAAAAAATCTGTTAATTTGTTTTGAGTGTACCGGTTATGCTAAGGTTAACAAAAAACTCAAAATCACGGGATATTGCAGTTTTAAACTCGTTTCGATGTTATTTGATACAATGAATCCGGGGTCAGCCGTGTACCTACATACAATGTTTTACTTAGATTCTTTTTTGCTTAGGTTTGTAAGCAATGTTTTGAATGCCCAAAGAGTATGTATGAGTAAAAAATAAAATAGTAGGTATAGCTACATAGTGTATTCTATCAGTTATCTGTTTCACATGATATAAGCTTTGCTTAATTTGAGGCTAGATGGCCCTGTCTGAAAGTATCTAGCATTTTTTAGGGTTCCGTACCCAAATGGTAAAATGGGACCCTATTACTAAGACTCCGCTGCCCGTCTGTCTATCCGTCTGTCACGAGGCTGTATCTTACGAACCGTGATAGTAAGACAGTTTAAATTTTCACAGATGATGTATTTCTATTGCCGCTATAACAACAAATACTATAAAAACAGAATAAAATTAATATTTAAGGGGGCTCCCATACAACAAACGTGATTTTTTTGCTGTTTTTATAAATAATAGTACGGAACCCTTCGTGTGCGAGTCTGACTCGCACTTGACCGGTTTTTTTATTGCTAAATTCTTACTGCTAACTTGCTTATTCCGATTTCTGAATTTGTGTTGTCAGTTTCCCTCTAGAAGTCTAGACTGTGAATCAGGTTTCAAGGTCATCAGGGTTCAAAAGACAAGTTCTTTTGAAACCTGATTATTAGCTGCCTCTGTGTAGTCGCGTGACTATTTTATACGTTGAGAAGTTTGTGTAACAACATATCCTATTTGCGTAAAATATTTAAAGTAAAGTTGTAAAATGGTATAAAAACTAGCACTATCTTATAAAAAACGTGTATACGTATATACAGACACGTGAGGCTAAACAACTGTATGCCTCAAGTTTATGGACGCAGGATAGTGCATCGTAGGGACGTTCCTATCGTGCGTGACTTGCGAGGCAATGCTTTGTTATAGGTGATGGTTATCACATAATCTGGTAGGCTATGTTTGGCTATACATGTTCGATCAGCATGTAGTGTAAAAAAAGCTACTTCCTCTTGAGATTTGCTATTGAGCACGTATCAAGGAGTGCCTATGCCAAATTTCAGGACCTGCAGTTCTAGAAACTTTTCCTGTATACAACGTGTAACATAATACCCCTATAAGACCAAAGACCAAGTGATCAGATCAAGCACTGGAATACTTTGACGTGTGCAGAGGTTGAATATATCGTTTTTGAAATTCCGATTCAAAAGTAAAATAATATTGTCTCAGAAATTTGCAACACCCTTGATACTGTTTACGTAAGAACTAAGGTCACGCACACACGGAAAGTACAAACAGCTGCGAATAGGGCTGCCTTATGGTGTGTTTCGTTTCATATTGGAGGAACGTTTAAGAGGCATTTCATGAATGAAAAAGTACGAAATTTCTAAAGTCGTAAAACAAAAGGTGTTTGCCATGACTTGTAGAATACTCTGCTTTCGGGATTGTCGGGGTATTATGTTACACGTTGTATACATAAGTTATGTTCTAGTGAACAATTTACAATGACGTAGAATTTGATGCCTACAAATATTTGCATAATTGCTATGATGGTACTTACTTACATTAATGGAAAACAACGTTAACTATGCTGACGTAAACAATACCTATAGGAAAACCAAATAATAAAAGTGGCATAGCTACTTATGCGCAACCAGTGTTCTTAGACGATCAAGGAAATCGTGAGAAACATTGATTCGTGACGTAACTTGCTTGGACGCTGTGATTAAGTACGAAAACTCGAAAACTAGTAAAGCAAACTTTTTGGTAGGAAAACTTGTTTGGATGACAATATTATTATTTTTAAATCTTTTTTTTATTCTACTCGCACTTGGCCGGTTTTTTTTTTTGGTTATTTAAAACAAACAGCTCTGCAGCAAAATAACTCTTTATCATATCTGTGTTATACCTTTTCTTATACTACTTACTGATGGAACAAGCATATGGCCCACCGATGTTAAGTGGTAACCATCATTTATAACAAAGCATATCCTAGTTCTGGTACTAAGAATTTCGTCGCCAGAGTTGCAGTAGCTCGAACTTGCTTAGTTAGACGTGAGAGACCTGGATTTCGTATCGAGCTTGGCTTAAAGCGAGTACAACTGCAAAAATATATGCACCTAGAATATTGACAGATGGATGACGTAGATTATATTGAATCAAAATAAAAATCAAAACGGTCTAATTACGGTTTAATCACAAGGATCACTTTGAAACGTCTTATATACTAGATGAATCTACCGTCAACTCCTCACGAGCAAAACCTAGATTGAAAAATAAACCTTATCTAACCCATAACAGTGTTTATAATTGCGTCGTTTGGTAACTATTTATTTAATTGAAGAAGCGACGTAGACCTTCACCAGGTTAAACTTTTACCTGCGAACCTCAGAAAAGCCGTCGTTCAGAAAACCCCGCTGATGTCCCTAAACATTGATGGTCTGGAACACCATTTGGCCGCAGTCACATCGAAAACAGGTTACTAATTTCTACTTACTGACACCTACTGGCCGGCATCTGTGACTCTAAGCTTAGTTGTATTCAAACCACGAATTTACCTTGAAGTTTTTAGCGTCAGTTGTAAAACTTTTTTATGATCACAACATTGCATAAAATAATACTGTGACCGTATTTTTCAGAAATGCGGAAGTCCAAAGAATTTTTAGGAGATAACATGCCGGTTTCCTCACTATGTTTTCCTTCGTCGTTTGAGAGTACTGGCGCTGTGCACATAAATAATTAATTGAACAGAAAACTCATAGGTGCACGACCAGTTTAAAACCCACGATCTTAAGATCAGAAGGCTGGGCCGTTACCACTAGACCACCAGTGTTATTTTGTAGAATGGAAGCGTTTTCGGAATGCATTTACTCTCCTATCTCTTCAAGGCACGAGTGAATATGTGTCTTCTAGACCGTTCTTCTCCATCATCGGCTACATCGTCGCTTACCATAAGGTGAGATTTTAGCCAAAGGACAGTCTATTAATTATAAAATAAGTAAAAGCAATGACAGCCTGCTTTTTAACTAAATGCGTCAGCGTTGGTCTGTTCTCGCTTCAGCGGTTTTATAGTTTTCTTTGAACATAAACATAGGGCAATATCCATAAAATAGTTTTTAGTATATTAGAAGTTTCGAAGTGCCTTCTATCACAATGATTTCAATTATTTGTAGGTCGTTGTCACTCAACTGGCATAAGAGGTACATTACACTCCTGACGTTCTGTGTCGTGAGGTACCAAGAAACTAAAAGTAGGGTTCTATCTTCTAAGGATTGCAATACAAACTCTACTTAGTCAGATTCAATAAATCTTTATAAAAAAATAAATAACCCGACTGCCCAAACTAAAAGCAGTGACTCCCATTATGAATGGAAACAAGATTAAGTTTTAAATTTCTTCTTAATAGTGAACTACAGTTGTTCAGTCTTGACGAATGATGCAATTTAGTAATCACATGCCGTCGGAGGCTCGTGTATGTCCTAGCAGTATACTGACGCCTCCGACTGCCTGTGATTATTAAATTGTATCGTATAATCTCCACTCACTCGGCACTCTGATAAAAAGTATTTTTTAAATTGACTATTACTTTGAGCTAGGCAAATCTAGGTACCAGCTCCACCCGACCAAGCCGAGAAGAACAGGTACCAATCGTACGGCTTGGTTCCTACCGTTCCTTTGTATGATCCTGGTTACAATCTCTAATACTATAAGACTCAAAGTCCTGACTGACTGACTGACTGACTGACATATAGACAACGCACAGCCTAAACCGCTGGTCTTAGAGACTTGAAATTTGAGGAGTACATAGGTCTTATGGCGTAGAGGTGCACTAAGAAGGGATTTTTGGAAATTCAACCCCTAAGGGTGTAAAAAGGGTTGAAAACGTTTGTATGAAAAATAGTATTCCTTGAACCTACAAACTTGAAACTTGGAGTACATATACTTCAAGGCAAAAAAAAAGGAAAGGCATTTTTAGTTTTTTGAAACTACCCTTAATAAGGGTGTAAAGGGATGTAAAAGTTTGTATGGGAGTTTTTTGACCACTGGACTTAGAGACTTGAAATTTGAAGAGTATATAGGTCTTATGGCGTAGAGGTGTACTAAGAAGGAATTTTTGGACATTCAACCACTAAGGGTGTAAAAAGGAATGAAAACGTTGGTATGAAAAATTGTATTCCTTGAACCTACAAACATGAAACTTGGAGTACATATACTTCAAGACAAAAAAATAGGAAACACATTTTTAGTTTTTTGAAACTACCCTTAATAAGTGTGCATAGGGATGTAAAAGTTTGAATGGGAGTGTTTTGACCGCTGGTCCTAGAGAGACTTGAAATTTGAAGAGTACATAGGTCTTATGGCGTAGAGGTGTACTAAGAAGGGATTTTTGGAAATTCAACCCCTAAGGGTTTAAAAAGGGTTGAAAACGTTGGTATGAAAAATTTTATTCCTTGAATCTACAAACTTGAAACTTGAAGTAGATTTACTTCAAGGCTAAAAAAATAGGAATAACATTTTTGGTTTTTTAAAACTACCCTTAATAAGTATGCAAAGGGATGTCGAAGTTTGTATGGGAGTTTTTTAACGCGTGGTGCGATTGACTTAAAACTTGAGGTAAATATACTAAGAAATAAATAATTAAGAATAACAATTTGAAGTTTTGATAATTACCCCCGCAAAGGGTGCAAATGACTGTAGAAGTTAGTATGGGAGATTTTTAACGCATAGTGCGATTGATTTCAAACTTGAAGTAAATATACTCCACAATAAATAGATTAAAATCACGTTTTCACTATTTTAAAACTACCCCTGCAAAGGGTGCAAAAGACTGCCAAAGTCCCAAGGTTTGTATGGGAGATTTTTAACGCGTAGTGTAATTAACTTCAAACTAAAAGAAAATGTGTTCTGTGGATAAATAACAAAAAAAAACAGTTTGATTTTCGAAAACAACCCCTGAAACGTAAAAAGGATACAACGAAGCGTCAATGTTATATTCTGTGTTATATATGGGATATTCTAAAAACGGGAATCTTGAGTTGGTACGAAGAGATATGAGTATCTACCGTGATTGGGGATCAAAGTCGTGAAGCTGTTTCGTTTCGTTTGTTTTTGAGGTAGAAACTAGAAACAAATAAGTACATATTTTCCGTGTAAGGTTGTCTTTGTTGTATTTGTCATGTTTGTGCCAAACTCAGTCAGTACCTATACCTACCTACCTAATATAGGTAATGTACGCCTATAGGTATCCCATATACCTACGTAGGTATTTAAAATCTTACCCTAATAATATACAAATAAATGCGAAAGTTACGATGTTTTGATGTTTGTGGCTCAATCACGGTTCACCACTTCAACGCGTGCGAAGCCGCGGGAAGCCACTAGTGTAATATAATAATGAAGCTCCCGCGTTGTGCCAATCGAATTGAGGCACAGGCATAACAGACCCAGTTAGAGGGTTAAGCTCGCCTCTATTATTAACTGCTGTAAAATTTGTGTCAATTATATGTGTATACAATAAAGAATAAAGAATAGAGTTACTACCTCTATACAGTGCTTACGCTTAGAGAGCATGTTGATTGGAAATTCTTGTTCAAATTCTAGAAATTTTCAATCTCCTTCTAGAAATTCTTCTAAGAATTAATTTGTGTTAGTCGCTATAGCTGCATCACAGGTCCTCGTAGAGGGTCTCATCATTATCATCATCAGCCTGGGAAGTCCACTGCTGGACATAGGCCTCCCCAATACATTTTCAGGAAGGACAATTCCGAGCCCGATTGATCCACTGACTTCCCGATTCTCACGATGTCGTCGGTCCATCGGTGTCGAAGGCATCTCACCCATCGTCTTTCAGTTTATAGACAGTCCACAGAGGGTACTCTATACGTTAATAATAAGCTGTATGATCTTTCAAGTTCGAAATAAAATAAAAAACTTTTCGTTCACTTATTTAATATAATAATAATGGTACAAAATATTTCAGTCGTCGTCATTATCTAAGGATTAAATTGTCACATCCCACAATCACTTCTTATTTGTAGAATTCGACGAATTATTCGTACAAAATAGAGTATTCTATTCGTTACAATTTACATTATTCCAAATGTATTCCAAATTACTTGAACATATCCTAGACAAATAAATATAATTACTACACAAAAATTACTAGGAAAGACGTATTCGAGTTCGCTAGGCAACAAGGTTAAATCGTTTCGTATAATTATTATAATTATGCATGTAACATTATATAACAAACTAATTTAAAACTTGTTATGAAATGTCATAGTAAAAATCTTGTTTTTAACAATATGTTATCAATGGCAGAGTCGTATTATATACTAAAATACAATTTTACAAAAAATCTAAGCTAACTATTATTTAAATAATAGTATTATGACAATACTTTGATCAATCGTCGAAATTCCACTAGAAGAGAACTAGAAGGCCAATTTAAAGTTTCGTACTCATTGATTTATTTATTTATCGCGACGAAGATTGAAATTGACAAGGCAAAATTCAGTTAACTTGAAATTGACTATGTCCGAAAAATACGTAAATTGTGCCACTGCTCTTTTGAAAGTCGGGAATTAAAGGAAATAGATTGCGTAGGTAGGATAAGATGTAGATTAATTTAGAATTCTGGTGTTTTAAAGACAAACCTCACTCCTTTCTTCAGTAATTTCAAAAATAGATTGATCAAAAAACGTAAAAGGAAGAATTCAACTCGGTTCTGAGGATACATTTAAATAATACCATATTTATAGGCTAGAGAAGTGCAAATAAGCCTCTATGTTAAGTCTAAGATTTTCTGTCAAGCCATTTGACTACCGATGAGTTTCAATGCACAAAACTTTTCCGGCTGTCTTCACTGTCGTCTTCACTTAAGTTAAATTACACTAATCACTTATTTCTACTATCTTGCTTAGGACAACACAAAATGGCACTTCAACATCGACTCGTTCTTTTCCTCCACCAGTAGTTTTCATTTTCCATCGGCTTCGCTTTTCTGTCTTACTCATCTTCTGGATCTCCAAACTTAATGTCAAGTTTGTCTTCGCCATAGTCGAAGTCAGGTCCAGGTGGAGTCTCAGGAACTTTCGGATTCCGGAATTCTGCGTTGGTCTCTCCATCGAAATATATAGCGTTGGGGTCATCTTTATCGGTATGGAAATAGGGCCTCCTTGCATCCCCGAGTTGGATAAGGCATAGAACAACAATAACTGCGGTTATCCGATACATTGCGATGTAGTTTTTTGCGAGAGTAAACGTGTTGTCTGCTCGGCAGTCGGTAAACAAATGACCAAGAACTGGTTTTCGATGCCGGTATTTATGCTCCGGCGCTTTGTTTTAATCAAGGATAATGCGGGTTTGCTGTGAACTTGCTAAATTCCGCAACAGGTTAGTCATGAGATATAATTTTCTTCAATCTTGGAGTTATTGACATTTGTGGTTTATTTTCAGGTTCTGAACTACTTATGAACTCTCTACTTTGACTCAATCTGTTTGTTCAAAGAAGAACTAGCGAAAAGAAGTTGTTAAGGTAGTTGCACCATACTTTGTATGTTGCGATTGAATTTGAAACTGATTGAATCATCGTGTCACTATTAAAAAAGCGTGTTTTTATGCCCCTATGATATTATTGAGTAATTTAATTGTCTCCGAGAAATCCCCACCGAGAACAAACATTTGTGTGATGAACATAGATGTTGGTTCTCTGTCTGGGTGTACATAATACATGTATACCTATTATAAGTATTTATTTACAAAAAAAAAGTATGTAGTATGTATTATATCGTTATCTGGTTCCTATATTACAAGCTTTGGCTTAGTTTGGGGCTAGATAGTGCTGTGTGGAAAGTCCACCAATATTTATTTATTTAATTGACTTGCACTCATTTATGTTCGTATCTACATCTACACTAATCTACATTATTAATTAATTATTATTATTTATTATTAATTAATTAATTAATTAATTAATTAATTAATTAATAATAATATTATAAAGAGGTAAACTTTGTATTTTTGTATTTTTGTATTTTTGTATTTTTGTATTTTTGTATGTAACGAATAGGCTCAAAAACTACTGGTCCGATTTCAAAAATTCTTTCACCATTAGAATGCTACATTATCCCTGAGTAACATAGGCTATATTATATTTTCAAAAAAATCAGGGATCCTTACTAAAACTTCAATAATGTAACCCAAGGTGGAAAACAAAAAACCTTACAACGCGTGCGCTGCGAAAACTATTGAAGATAGAACAAAATAATGTACTACGATTTTGTAGAACACGTTATCATCTACAAAAAATGTCGCAACAGCATATGTCTAACTATTATAGTTATGTCACAATAAGTGTTCTTTTATTATAAAAAATTAGTTGAAATGCCTCCGCTAGAAAAGGGTCTTTATTTGTACCTTGGTATTAATCCTTATCCAAATAAATCATTTCATAATTAAGACGGTTTCAATACCTATAGATTACTTCTAAAATTTTTCAAATCGGACATTCCATTCAAAAGATATGTCGAAATTAAAAATGTTTACGGGTCCACGGCTCACGCGCGGGGTGCGATTTCACTCACTCAAGGAGAAGCGCGTGCAAATGTATGAAATAAGTAGACGCGAGGCTCGAACCCACGGTCTAAGTTTATCCTAAAATGTTCAAAAAATTTATGACCACCCATGCGAAGCTGGGTCAGGCCGCTAGTCTCCAATATTCGTTCAAGGTGGAATTGAACCTACAACCAAAGCAAGCTTGGGTTACTACCAGCTAAACTGTGAGACCAGTCAAAACAAACCCAAATCAAATGGCTATTAATTTGCTCGGCAGTTGAAAGATCGGTTAGACTTGCGAGGGTTTTGAAAAGGATTCGAAATGCCAAATAACTTGTGCTAATCATAGGAACGCAATAAACTAAAAAAATACAAAAAAAATACAAAAATTATTTATTCGAGACTTCATTTTAATAAATAAATATTGGTGGACTTTCCACAAAATGTTTTTATAATCTTTGCTTTAGTTTATGCCAGGCACTAAAATGCCTAAACTCAAACATACCAGGCAATAGACTGCGATAAAACCAGGATAAACCATCCCTCACTAAAATGAGGTTAATGTTACAACACACTCATAATATTTAATGGAGCTAATATTACGAAATCTCCATGAACAAGTGAACGCTCTACCCTCCTACTGCGTAGCAGAATCACATACAATAATGTTAAGCCCCATACCGGTCTTACAACGGTAGTTATGTACTTTGTGGCAGCAAAGTCTATGTTATTGAAAACAAACTTCTTCATTCGACTTTATTCGCGTAGGCTTCGTTTTCCTGTGGGATTAAGGTATTTTTCCGGAATAAAAAGAACCTTTTGTCTGTCATTGGAGTTTAAGCGATAAGCTATATAAGTACCAGAGATGGGTTCGGTGGCTTAGTCGTACAAACCGTAACAAATAGACATACAAACTTTCGTATTTATTAACAGCTAGATTGCATAGATAGTTATGTAATCGTAGACTCTTGTACTTACTCACTTTACACATACACGTATTTATACATCATTGATCTTCATCAGTCTGAACAAGTCTACTGCTGGACATAGGCGTCCCTCAAACATTTCCAGGAAAGCAGGAACGATTCTGAGGCCTCCACCAACTTCCCGCGATCGTCACAATGTCGTCAATCCATCGTATTTTCCGTCAGGTATTTTTATATGTAGGACGTTTAGTACCAGTGTAATTATAATTAAATAAATACCTACCTTTCAATAACACATATTATTGTTTTATATTTTAACGACATGTATTTTTGTATAGTCATTTTGTGTTGAGTTCTTGTATTCCTCCTTTACTTTCCAGAAGATTTTTGATGCCAAAAAAAACGAAACCAAGAATAGTTTTTACCTGCTAAAATATTGACAATGAGTTGGAATCGAAAATAGAAACTTGATGAAAATTGTTGCTGTTAAACAATACTCGTATAAGTTGGTAGGGCTCAAATACGCGTTTAGTGGCGTACTATCTTTATGACAGTGACTATTCAGCGCTAAGCTGTCATAAAATATTGACGCAAAATATGGACTTTATCACGACGCGACAGCATAGAAGCTATTGAATCTGTCAAACGTTGATGCATTTGAGCTCTTGGTTATCACACCTCGTAAAGTACAAGTCTCTAATGCGAATAACATGAATATGGTAATAAACGATGACATGGGTTGCTGCGTTTTCGCATAATAATGTCTCGGAAGACCAGCGCTATAGGAGCATAATTATGTTACTATGGCACCGGTGGTATAGTAGTAGCGGCCCCGCCTTCCGATCCTAAAGTCGTGGGTTCAAAACCGGCCATGCTCCAATGAGATTTTCTGTTCAAAAATGTATGTGCTAATTATGTTTTCCTTCATCGTTTGGGAGTAATGGCATTGTCAATACTCTCTAACGATGAAGGAAAACATCGTAAGGAAAACTGTTGGTTTCCTCACGATGTTCTTCCGATGATTCACGATGATGTCTTCCTTCGTAGAACATAAAAAATTCTAAAACATGTGTCAAGTGCTTGAGCCTCTTTGAGGCGCACTTAAAATCCATTCACCACACTGGTTAAAAAAGAACCAGTGACACGACAAGGAGAAGAAGCGTATGCTATAATGGCATTCTGCATAATGGCGGCTATGTTATGTACGAGTAACTTACTTTCATGTCCATTTTTTTTACTGTGGCATATTATATATGATTTTGTATTGTAGGTAAGTATTAGGTATATATTTTTGTATAGTATGCTTGATAGTGCTTCTCAATCACTTTATGGTGTATCTTTATAATTGCTATATTAATTGACCTCTCAAATCATCGTATAAACGTAAATCAAAAAACCAAAATGCTCGAATCACGACTGTTTTTTCCCAGTTGCGGAAGATATAATTAGATATTGTAGAACATTGGGATTTTTTGGAAATAAAAGAGATCATATAATATTTTTATATTTTGTTTCTATTTCCCGAAGACTAATTTTAGATCGCCATTTATAGACAAATAATAAGTAAATATGTGCCACATAGCCAAGTAAAAAATACATAATTTTAGTTGAAATAAAAAAGAAATGCTAAATGACTATCATTCTCGATAGCAATATTACTGCGCAAATAGTCAAATAAAAAAAGTTATAAATAAGGGTAAAATAAGTTTTTTCTTTTTACAATTTATAGATTAAACGTTTGACCACCTGATGTTAAGTGATGACTGATGAGTCTACGGTGTGGCTCTCTTATCTGTTTGTACTACTTCTTATAAACGACCACCTTATATTTTTAAACAGTTTACAATAAAGACTATTCTGATTCTGATACCTATAAGCCGCGCGTCTGCCATCCTGCGCTCCCACAGAGGCCCATCAAGGCGAAAAAACCTAACTGCACTGGCTAAGTCAGAATTAATTAATAAGTTTTCTATGTAATGTAATGTAAGGTCAATAAAAAGTATGAAAAATATTCACTCATCTCTTGAAAACATCCAAATTATGGGCATTCGGAAAAACGGGCGTCGGTAGGTATTCTACTCTTTGGTTTTTGTCTTATAAAAGTTGAACAAAGCAAAGCATCTCGAAATAAAGTCCACGCGCAGGCACGTCTGAATGTTAGGATCAATTCGGAAGCGTGTTTTTTAAATCATTGCTTTCTTGTTTACTGATTAATAAAATGGTTAAATTTTTCGCAGAAAATCACTAGCGAACGAACTTGTGTGTTGAATAATTCAATCCGGAAGCTGGGTCACGTTTTTGTATTAGTTCTAACTACAGCGGAGATCCGTATGTTTTTTCCAATTAGTTGTAACAAGGATCTAAAGAAAGGATATTGTAACATAGGGTCCCTAACTTTGGCACGGTCAAATAAATAATTATAAGATAATGTCAAAATCGTGCATCTAAAACAAAAGTCTGAGGCATTCCTCGTAGAGTACTGATTTTGGAGCACCGTCCTTGTAGAGCACCTGCGGCGTTAGGATTTTTTTACATTATCTGCAATCTATATAAATCTCATGAGTACAAGTGAATGGTAACTAAATACAAAAAAAATGTAAGTGAGAGGAATTGTGACAGAATACAAATATAATGATATAAGTTATAAACAACTTGGTATGGCTGAACTTACTTATATTATATATGTCAACCTGTGATTAGCAAATAAATTTCTGCATTGTATTGGATAAGGTACTTATACTTACAAAGTAAAACGAAATTACGAACTAATACGAACACATATTAACAAAATGTACGAAATACTACGAGTATTTTGAACGATTTATTCTAAATACTATTCCAACAACCCAGAAGGAGGCGACTTCGATACCTCGTCCCGTTGCCTGGTTTAGGTTCTCGCGTGTGCAGGTGGTCAGGCACAGGGGACAAGAAAGCAGGTGCTCCATCGACTGTGTGTTTCCACAGCTACACTTGCTCTGGGATGGGTATTTTGATCCCCATTAATCTTTAACAGTAGTAGAGCTCTTTGTGAAGGGCTCGTCCGGGGAAGTACTACCACCACGCCTTTTTCTGCCGCCAAGCAACGTTGCTGTGTTTCGGTTTGAAGAGTGTGGATGCCGGTGTAATTACAGGCACATGAGGCTTAACATCTCTGTATGCCTCAAGTTGATGGACGCAGGGCAGTGCATCGTAGGGCACGTTCCTATCGTGCGTGACTTACGAGGTACTACCAACTACTGCAAAATGTGTGTATTTACCAAATGTTATATTTGGACGTACCTTTAACTACCCCCTTAAACATCCTTAAAGAATCTTGAGTTGATACTTGTACCAAGAGATCTACTACCTACTATAATCTACTGTGCCTGGAGATAAAAGTCGTGAAGCTGTTAAGATATCTGTCCACTGCGGCAAACGATTCAGTAGATACCTCAAATAATCCATTAATAAATAATAGACTATTTTATTGCGACGCGGTTTCCACTCACTAAACTTTTTGTTTTCACAAACAAGGAGATTATGGGTCGCAGCGGTAATAATTACCTTTGCCGAATTTGTCCTCGGTTTGGAGACAGGCAGATTTCCCGTGGGAGATCGGTGTTGATCGTGAACTGTGCTACACAGAATACTACCATCCAGACTATAAACTTAAGTCACATACATCAAACTACACAAAGCCAAAAAAAATACCAAGAACATAAAAGCGAGCAGTGTGTGTTCGCGAGAACAGGAAGATGATGAGAGAAATCCCTTGGGTTTTAGTTTGCATCTCCGAAATGAAATCACCGACAGTTCACTGACCTTTGATGGCGAAATTCAGCGTGCCCAGCTCGCCTGTAGCGTCTTCTTCACCTGTGTTGTTGTTAATTGTCCATCACTACAAAATGCTAGTTCATTCAACAGATCCGAAAACACAAGCACCAATATATTTAATAAACCAAAGTTTTGACCGCACGCGCACGTTGTTACAAGCCGAACAGAATCGCCATGTTTTTTTTCTCTTAGTTCCGAGTGTAGTGGGATGGCGCCACTTGTAAGGAGATTCCGAGCGACCTCCGTCCACGAATCGCAGACAAGCATATTGCCGCCAAATTCAAATCAAGAGGCGCAAACAGTGTGCCTGATGCATATCCGTGTGTACCTAATTACAGTCTCGCAACGACGATGGACTTTCAACTTGGTACGTACTATAAGTACCCGTATGTAATACCTACAATGCGTTTTACAACCTGTTAAATAAAAAACAGCTATCTTTCACGTTTTAAGCGGCCGTAAGTGCAATGATAGAACATGTTGTTTGAACATGACGATATTGTATGTGTATTAAAAAAAAGTATGTCTATGAACTAATAGCAGAACGTGTTGCATGTGTATTAAAAAAAGTATGTCTATGCAGAGCCAACCTTAAGACGAGTCTATCGGGTTACAGCCAAAAGACCTACTGTTTAAATAACCTACAGCTCGTTTCACAGAATTTCGTTATAACTAATGAACGATATCCCTAAAAGAGAATTCACCTATGGTTTATTCACCTACGGTTTGAACAACTACAATTATGTAACCTAATGTTGATTGAAATAATGGACGATTCACCTACTTAATTTCTGGCACTTCGGCGGCCGCTGCCGCGGCACGCTCGCTTTGCTCGCTCGCCTCGTGCGTTATTTATATGTTTCAACATAACCTAACCAATCCGACTCGACAGTACTAAAGTGGCTTCCAATTATCATGCTGTACATTAACTGGGTGTATAAACCGTAGGCGAGTCGTCCATTAGGTATTTCAAACATAGTGCAAACATCCAATATCTTAAAAAAACATTAGATTAATCGTTCGTTAGTGCGATTAATTTTAGTTTAATTAAAATTATGTATGTTAAACAGTACTTGAATCGGCCAATATGCGCTATGAACATATCGTCGCCGTAGAGCGAAAAGTCATTAAATAGCTTTTTGGCCTTTTGAGATACGAAGCTTTAAAGTTTTACAAACGAAAAAAAAATATTACTTGGATATGGTTTATGATATTGCTTATTTTAAGGTCTCATCTTTTAGACAATGTATAAAGGGTTATGCTTATGTCACAAAAATGAGGATAAAGTTGTGTTTTTCAGAGATAATGATGAAAAACTAAATTAGTTACTTTTTCCCCTCAAATACTTGACCGAAGTTTTAGTTATTGATTTGTAAAATGGAGATGGTGATTTTTTGCCCACATTCTGATCCTTATAAAAGATAATAACTTCATTTAGTTAGAATGGAACTAGTTTTTGGAAATTCAAAAGGAGTTTCAGTACATAAATGTAACTTATTATTTTTCAATTATAGCTTATTTTATTAGATTATCAAGACGATAAAGTGAGTATTTAAAAAACAGTTAGCAATTATTTCTAAGATTTATTGAGAAAATCACAGTAGCATACAAAAACAGACCAGGATAAGCACACACAACACTGAATTTTGACATGCTTAGAATAAAAACAGTGTTTAATTAAAGCAAATTAATAACCTGATCAATTGTTTAATAATGTAACATTTTAAACCATTCAACATTCTAAATTATGCACCTTCACTTTGCTCTGTAGCATCTGCCACCAACAGCCTATCTATCACGTCTTTGCTGGTAGGTAGAGATAGATACCAAGCATTTAATTCTTGAGGAACAATCCCTTTGCGACAAAGACCAATAAGATATTTTTTCTTGGTTTCTGAAATCGGAAGAGGAGCCCTTCTTGGAGTTTTCATTTTGTTCCAATTCGAGGAACTACGTACTTTCTATTTTTTTTTAAACACGTCACATTCGGAATAATCTCTTTGTGAGTGTAGCGGAATTTAAGGAAATTGCTTGTCAAACCACAGATGATTGCTTTTCAGCCACATAATCTTCTTTCCATCTTTGTCCTAGCTTATGTTTATGGTGAACTTTTAATTCATCGCTCTAACAACAAGCATTTTATTATAGGTCGATTCCTTGACTACATAAGAAGGTGCTAATTCTCGGTGTCTCTTCGATGGAGCACGACACATGGTTGACTTCCACTCAATAATCGAGTAAATCGGCCTATGTCTTTGCTGTTTTTCAATAGCGCTATGCATTAAGCCTTATTACATGTATATCTAGTATCTTTATAGCAGATGGCACCTTCGTGATCCACCAGTTTATTGCACTATTTCTACACTACCTCTTTAGCTATTGACTTCGTTCCAGCTTATGCAGAATGCTTCATTAGGAGATTTTGCTGTATGAATTGTGTAGTTCATTACCCTTACACGTTTCTATGAAGAACGATTCTGAGCCCTCTTCATCCACCGACTTCTCGTGATCTTAACTATATCGTCAGTCCATCGAGTAGGAGGGCGTCTCACGCTTCGTTTTCCTGTTTGTGGACGTCATTTGATAATCTTTATTCCCCAGCGGTTGTCAGTTCTTCGAGCTATATGACCTGCCTATTACCATATCAACTTGCTGATTCTGCGAGCTATGTCGGCTACCCTGGTTTTCTTACGGATTTTATTATAGCTCTCCATAGCCCGTTGTGCGACTGGTTAAAGACTTTCGTCTCGAGGCTCTGCGGTATCTGTGATGAGAAGATGTGGTGTAACTTCCCGAACTGCCCATCCGAATTGTTTAGTTGTGAACTTTCTTGTATAGTAAAGGATTCTAACACCACAAACAGGTATATGCAACGTTGATTGCATGTCAGTTGTAACAATCAGATAAATTTCGTCGTAAATAGGCCGCTGTTTGTCAAGTTATTTGGCAGCTTATGCCACATTTTTTCTCGCAATCTGAGCTATCGGTAGGGAGTCATAGAAGAGTAGGAACAGTGCATCGTAGGGCACGATCCTATCGTGCGTGACTTACGAAGTAAAGTGGGCTATCTGCTAGTTACATAAAAAAAGTCTTATCAAATGTTTCTGTGCCAAGTAATCCTTAGTTTCTAGTAGTCTTCGCAGAGTTTAACTCTTTCTTCTAAAAGCTAATTAAGCAAAGCATTTTAAGTTGCATTTCACAGGTCTAGGCTTCTTTGCGGGCATGGTATTTCCCCTTTTTCCCGGATAAGGTTAACATTTGCTTATGAGTTTTAGCTTAGTTCTTTTTACATTTACTGGGATCTATTTTTTTTCAACGCTTAGAATCAGTCTTATCATTTGCAATGGGAGCATTGGATGCAGATGTGGAGTTTTGCTGTACATCATCACGAACAGGAGAACTGGCCACTGGTTGGATACCGCTTATATTAGAATACGGACTCTTAGGCACAGCATCATTTTCTTCAACAGGGGTGAGCTGGTCATCGATGTCCAATTGTCCATAGCACGTCGCCTCGGTCACCACAAGCGCCCCGAATAAAAGTCACCACACGCTCAGGTGGCGATTTCAAAGACATAAAACTCATTAAGTGGCGTGCAAAAATCACTATGCAGTAATAGACGTACGGACATGTTCTTCGAATAATCATCAAAATATAAGGACGACAACTCTTTGCGTTCCTAATAATAGGAAATAACTGAATAAATAGGATTAATGATTTATCGCTCAAAGTTTCTATAGTGTAAACTATTTGAAACGTCCATCGATTAGTTACTAAGTGGACTTAGTTAATTTTCGCTCACATATTTTGTGTCGAACCATTCATTTCAAAACTAATCAAGTTACTTTAGTTATTTTGAGAATAGATAAATATTAGCTATGGACTGTTATTTAAAAGGGGAAAAGTAGTTAACCCGATTTAGGTATAGATTTGTAAATACTTCTATGATGATAAAAATGTTTAAGTAAATTAGGTAATTTTCCACTTACTTGTGAGGCCCAAAATATAAAATTAACGATTTTTTGCACATTCTAAAACAAAAACTATAATACCTAAGGCCACGATCATAAGACTGAAATTAGCAGAAAAAATTAGCGATCTGGATGACATATTTAACTAAATTTCGCGATTTTGCGACTTAATGACTTTTCGCTCTACGGTGACGATATGTGAATCGACCGTAGTTATTTCAAAAGTAGTTATAATAGGTTTAGTTATTATAATATGTAACCGTCTATCGCTACTCTTCTCTTTTCAAGGATCTCCTCGCTTTTAAAGACACCGTTGAGATCATTGATCTTCCTGTAGGTACGATCAACCTTGGATTTGATACTACGGAGAAACTACAGAGAAGCATATAAAAGCATATACATCTTATAAAAACGGCAAATTAAGAGTAGTAGAGCTCTTTGTGAAGGGCTCGTCCGGGGAAGTACTACCACCACGATTTTTTCTGCCTCCAAGTAATGTTGCTGTGTTTCGGTTTGACGAGTGTGGTTGCCGGTGTAATTACAAGCACATGAGACTTAACATCTGTATGCCTCAAATTGATGGACGCAGGGCAGTGTATCGTAGGGCACATTCCTATCGTGCGTGACCTACGAGGTAATGCTTTGTTAAGTGATGGTTACCACTAAACATCTGCTTGTTCCATTAGAAAGTTTCAGACCACTGGTGGTCTAGTGGTAGCGGCCCCGCCTTCCGATCCAAAGGTCGTGGGTACGAAACCGGTCGTGCACCAATGAGTTTTCTGTTCAAAAATGTATGTACACAAATACCAGTACTCTCAAGCGGTGAAGGAAAACATCGTGAGGAAACCGGCATGTTGTAGAACCTAAAAAGTTCTATAACATTGTGTCAAGTGCTTGAAAGGAGCCTCTTGAGGCGCACTTAAAAATCCTTTCACCACACTGTTTTCGAAAGAAACTAGTGACACGACAAGAGATCAGAAAGTTGTAGGAAAAAAAAAACACGTGAGGTAATATGCGTACATGTCTTCATAATTGTTTAGATTTTACTTACTGTGATGTGCCTAACTGTGACCATTGAATTAAATCGTGAAAATCAAGGTAAGTAGGTAGCAAGGTATTAGGTAGGATGGCATAATGAAATGTAGAAAGAAAAATAATCAAACCTTTACGTCAAAGTCGTTATTTTTCTATATTAAAACAAGGTCACAAGTAATTTGTGTAGACACTTGTACTCATTTACACATACACGTATTTTTGTATCAATAATCAACATCATCTTTTAGGAGTCCACTGCTGGACATATGCCTTCTCTATACATTTCCAGAAAGAACGATTTCAGGCCCTCTCATCTGTCTTCCGTGATCTTCACGATGTCGTCGGTCCATTGATTGGATAGGAGAGGAGCACCCTCCTACTTTCTCCTCCTTTTTTTCACTCTTGTTTTGTTTTATTCACTTTTTGATTATACAACTAGCTGATGGAACAAGCAGATGTTTAGTTGGTAACCATCACTTAACAAAGTATTACCTTGTAAGTCACGCACGATGGTAATGTGCCCTATTTTTATATATTATTTATTTATTTATTAATCCCATATTTATTTTATTTATCTTCATTTTGACATAATTTTCTGTAATATTTTCCTTGTGAATTGTATAATTACAAAATTTTGAAAATAATTCGGTATTATAATTCGTCGCTTCATTCTTCAGTTATAAACACGATGGTTTCCTCTTTTATGCTAATGCCTTCATTAAACTTCGAATGAAGCGTACTCATATAATCGAACTTCACTTAGCAAGTTCGTTTAAAAATTTCATTTTGATCGATATTTAGATAGATACTTAACTGTGTGCAATGTGATTGCACACAAAATGGTTGATTGCGATTTTTCGAAAATGAGTTTAGTGATTTTATATCTTTCAACATGTCGAAACGTGCGAGCGAAAGTCACATTAGCTCTTGTCTTCGCCTTAAGGTCTGTGAACATCTTTGAAGGCAATTTTTGAGGCCTAGGTATTGAAATCACATATTTATTTTAATAATAATAGGATTTTCCGCCTTTAACTATATGTAAACTTGTCTTTTTGAAAGTGGCGCCAGTGACTGAAAAGATGAGGAGTAATAGGTTAGCGTGGTAGGGGCATGTTATGCGAAGGGAAGAATGTCATGTAACGAGAAGAATGCTACGGATGAATGTGGATGGATATAGGAGTAGAGGTAGGCCAACGAAAAGATAGATGGACTGTGTGAAAGAGGACAAGAGTAAGAAAGGAGTGACTGCTGAGATGACGGCTGATAGAGGAGAGTGGAGGGAAAAAACCTTTAGTGCCGACCCCACATGAAGTGTGATAAGGGCAGGATAATGATGATGATGTATACTTGTTTTTTTAATGCGTTTTATAGTGTTTGCCTACGTGAGGATTTTTTATTTACTCTTACTAATAAAATTATAAACTGGTACCCATGCAAACTTACCTAACCTGTAATAATTGTCTACCTACAACACTTCGAAAACGTATCTAACATTAAGCACCTACCTACTAGCTGACTACCAACCTTATCTTTTAACTACCTACTAGAATTGTAATTAGACTCATTATAAGTGGACTGTAAAGTCCTTCTATGAGTTATTTAATAATAATAAAGACATTTAAACCGAAAAAACATATTCGTTTTCAGGTTCGTCATTACAAAAGGTGCGCAGAGAGAAAAAATAATGCGAATATTTTCAGTTTTTCTCCATCTTAAATGGCTTAGCTAAATGCGGTCGCTTACATTAATTACCCGACCGAGCACAACAAAAGGAAGTGTAATGTTTTTGCTCGACGACGGTTTAATTTGATCAAATTGCGGAAAAGGCAAACTCGGTTCATACTTTTATGTATACTAGTTCCAGTGACTTCTTTTGCGTGGTGTTCTTTTTTTACTGCACCTTCCTGTTGCACTATTCAGGAGCTGTATTTTTTATTTAAGACGAGGTATGTAGAGATTTTTGTGATAGTACTACAAAAGTTGGAATTAGGTAAGGCTACGACGGTACTTGTTGGCATTAGGCATTAGGTATTAGGTATTAGGTTAGGGAGTTGGCATTACGATAACAACTATTATTACGATCTACGATGGTACAGAGCACTGGTGGTCTAGTGATAGCGGAACGCCTTCCGATCCTAAGGTCGTGGGTTCTAAGCCGGTCGAGCACCAATGAGTTTTTCTGTTCAAAAATGTATGTGCACAATGCCAGCAAACGGTAAAGGAAAACATCGTGAGGAAACCGGCATGTCGTAGAACCTAAAAAATTGTATAACATGTGTCAAGTGTTCGAATTTTATAAAAAAATAGGCGCCGGTGCAATTACAGGCACAAGAGCCTTAACACTTTCATCTTTAGAGCGATACATTGTAATGCCATTAGGGCACGTCCTCGTGTATAATATGCTCTATGAGGTATCGCAACTCTTTTATAAGAGGTAACCTCTCAACATCAAGACCATAAGCTGGCGTTTAATCCCTTTTTTCTTAAAAAATCGAAGACTACTAAAAATCTACTTCGTATATAAAACGTATTGTGGCATGATACAAAGTTCCGTCTGACGATTTATGAATCATTTGAATTATAGAGGTACTAGTGGCTTCCCGCGGCTTCGCACGCGTTGAAGTGGTGAGCCGTGATTGAGCCACAAACATCCAAACATCGTAACTTTCGCATTGAGTTGTATATTATTAGGGTAGGATTTTAAAGACCTACGTATGTATAAGAAATACCTATAGGCGTACATTACCTATATTAGGTAGGTAGGTATGGGTACTGAGCTTAGCACAAACATGACAAATACAACAAAGACAACCTTAAACGGAAAATTTGTACTTATTTTTTTCTAGTTTCTACCCCAAAAACAAACGAAACGAAACAGCTTCACGACTTTGATCCCCAGGCACGGTAGATACCCTCAGATCTCTTCGTACCAACTCAAGATTCCCGTTTTTAGAATGTCCCTTACAAACATTGACGCCTCGTTGTATCCTTTTTACTCGAGCGCAACGAAGGAGGGTAACGTTTCAGGGGTTGTTTTCGAAAATCAAACTGTCTTTTTGTTATTTATCCTTAGAACACATTTTCTTTTAGTTTGAAGTTAATTACACTACGCGTTAAAAATCTCCCATACAAACCTTGAAACTTTGACATCCTTTTGCACACTTTGCAGGGGTAGTTTTAAAATATTGAAAACGTGATTTTAAATGATTTATTGTGGAGTATATTTACTTCACTTCACTGTGGACCAGGCTCACCAGCGATAAACAGGAATGGACTAAAAGGGGGGAGGCCTTTGCCCAACAATGGGATGACCTATAGCCACATACACTATAAATGAGAATAATAATAGAATATAATAATAGCATATAATAATAGAAAGAATATAATAATAGAATATAATAATAGAAAAATAATAATAGAATATAATAACAAAATAAAACAAGTTAAATTAAAATAAATTAATAAATAATTTTGAAAATGAAATTAACTTGCAAAAAATTATACAATGTTATGTACTTAGTTAAGTTATAGGAGGCTTAAATAAATAAATAAATATAAAAATATTTACTTCAAGTTTGAAATCAATCGCACTATGCGTAAAAAATCTCCCATACTAACTTTTACAGTCATTTGCACCCTTTGCAGGGGTAATTATCAAAAGTTAAAAGCGTCATTCTTCAATTTTTATTTCTTAGTATATTTAATTCAAGTTTTAAGTCAATCGCACCACGCGTTAAAAAACGCCCATACAAACTTTGACATCCCTTTGCACACTTATTAAGGGTAGTTTTAAAAACTAAAAATGCCTTTCCTATTTTTAAGCCTTGGAGTACATCTACTTCAAGTTTCATGTTTGTAGATTCAAGGAATACAATTTTTCATACAAACGTTTTCAACCCTTTTTACACCCTTAGGGGATGAATTTCCGAAAATCCCTTCTTAGTACAAATCTACGCCATAAGACCTATGTACTCTTTAAATGTCAAGTCTCTAGGACCAGCGGTCAAAAGAACCCCCATACAAACTTTTACATCCCTTTGCACACTTATTAAGGGTAGTTTTAAAAAACTAAAAATGCCATTACTATTTTTTAGCCTTGGAGTACATCTACTTCAAGTTTCAAGTTTGTAGGTTCAAGGAATACAATTTTTCATACCAACGCTTTCATCCCTTTTTACACCCTTAGGGGTTGAATTTCCAAAAATCCCTTCTTAGTACACTATAAGAGCTATGTACTTTTCAAATTTCAAGTCCTAGGATCAGCGGTCAAAAAAACCCCCATACAAACTTTTACATCCCTTTGCACACTTATTAAGGGTAGTTTTAAAAAACTAAAAATGTCTTTACTATTTTTTAGCCTTGCAGTACATCTACTTCAAGTTTCAAGTTTGTAGGTTCAAGGAATACAATTTTTCATACCAACGTTTTCATCCCTTTTTACACCCTTAGGGGTTGAATTTCCAAAAATACCTTCTTAGTTCACCTCTACACCATAAGAGCTATGTACTTTTCAAATTTCAAGTCTCTAGGACCAGCGGTCAAAAAACTCCCATACAAACTTTTACATCCCTTTGCACACTTATTAAGGGTAGTTTTAAAAAACTAAAAATGCTATTCTTATTTTTTAGCTTTGAAGTACATGTACTCCAAGTTTCAAGTTTGTAGATTCAAGGAATACAATTTTTCATACAAACGTTTTCATCCCTTTTGACACCCTTAGGGGTTGAATTTCCAAAAATCCGTTCTTAGTACACCTCTACGCCATAAGACCTATGTACTCCTCAAATTTCAAGTTTCTAGGACCAGCGGTTTAGGCTGTGCGTTGTCTATATGTCAGTCAGTCAGTCAGTCAGTCAGTCAGGACTTTGAGTTTTATAGTATTAGAGATTATATTGTAATGGTAATCAATCAACTATTTACACCATTGACAGCTAAAGCATAGCTGTCAAGTTCCGTTTCCATTTCTTAGACATGAACAAGCAGTAATAACAAAAGAAATACCCAACAAACACCTCAATCTGACCTCTTATTAGGAAGTACAGTCAACGATCAAAGTTAGTGGTAACCCTAACAATTCCTGATTTACTTTTTTCGTATTTAAATTGCGTAAAAATTTTTAAAGTACTTATTTACCTACAGATTTTTTGTATTGCAAAATATTTCTTATATAGTATGATACAAAATTTTCTAAATTCAACTTCTTAAAAACAACCTTGAAGAGTAGGGTCATTCCTTTTCTGACGCTGACTGTTAATCATGAGTTGTGCAATTCTATGAAATGAAAGACACGGTCAGATAATTGTGACGTCATCAAGTAATGCTATTTACTCTGTCACTTATATATTACCTACATTCTTTGCATGCTTACTGTACAAGTCATGAAATTGATCAGCGTTTTCATCAAACTTTAAAATTTAAATAAAATTTTAAGTATATTTGCACTTGAATGTACGTTATGTCATAGATATACATCAAATTAGTAATTTTTCTATTATGGTGTTATAATTTGTAGATATAACACCCTTAAGACGAAATAATTTCCGGACGTTTTACTAGTAGGTCGTTTTACTTTTATGTCGTTCATCCCACAAGGGCGTTATGCTAGATTGTCCTTCTGATACGGACCGAAACTGATTATAGTACACGCCTGCAAAATACAAATGGAATAAGTTTTTAAGGTAATCAGATAAATTAGAAAGAACTTAGCGATTCGCATAATTCGATAGACAAAGCGTTTTGTGCCTCGAATCTTAGTGGACGTAAGAGGCCGATCACATTGCATAGATCGCGGTCAGTCAGTTAAATGCATAATTTTTTTATTATTCTTCCTAAAAATGTTGGTCGATGCCTATATCCATTAGTAGGCACTTTCAAAGTGATCCTTTTGACAGCCTTCACAGTTCAGTTGGTGCTCTGCCTTCTGCGCCGTAGGCCGCGGGTTCGATCCCCACCGGGTGCAAACATTTGTGTGATGAACAAAGATGTTTGTTCTCTGTCTGGGTGTTATTTTATATTATAAGTATGTATTGACAAAAGAAAAGTAGGTATATTATGTATTATTACAGCTATCTTTGGCTTAGTTTGAGGCTAGATAGTTCTGTGTGGAAAGTCCACCAATATTTAATTTAATTTATTTATTTAGACCGTTTTGAATTTGATTTTATATAAAGGTAGGTTATCCTTGAGGAGTTTAGGTGCTCACAAAAAAAAATTGCACACTTCTTTTAATAATGGTGCAATAAAGTGTTCAATAGTAAACTTAATGTATGAAACTGTACTAAAATAATTCAGTACCCAAATAATGCATGAATCAGCAATCGGCAGACAAAACGGAACTCAGCTTCTTGTAAATCTGGTGACTCAACACAATCATTTATCATCTTACTCTGGTAGGTAGATTATGTAATAGTGCTAAGCACGCTAGATCCCCTGAGACCTCTAAGTACCTGCCAAGTACCAACTCAACGGAGGATGTCTTAGAGGGGTAGTCAGAGATATTACATTTAAGGCGAAGACAAGAGCTGATGTGACTCTCGCTCGCACGTTTCGACATGTTGAAAAATATAAAATCACTAAACTCATTTTCGAAAAATCGCAATCAACCATTTTGTGTGCAATGTGATTGCACACAGTTTAGTAAAAATTTAATTTTGATCGATACATGTTTTCCTAGTCAAAAGTTTGCTTTACTAGTTTTCGTACATAAGCAAACTTTTAAGTAGGGAAACTTGTATCGATCGATGAAATTTTCACTAAACTATGTGCAATGTGATTGCACACAAGATGGTTGATTGCGATTTTTCGAAAATGAGTTTAGTGATTTTATATCTTTCAACATGTCGAAACGTGCGAGCGAGAAGTTGTTTGATAGTTGTCAGCCCCTTAACACATCACCACATTTGCATGGATGGTATTACTTTCCTTCACTGATGCACTGGCTAAGCGCACATAAATTTTTTCGAACAGTAAAATCCATTTGTGCACAACCGAGTTCGAACCCGTGACCGTAATTAATTATTTTCAATGGGTGGACAAGGATGGCTAAAGGGATAGTATAGCAAGATTGTATGCCCTAAATGGGTAGACTGTTGGAACAATATTACATGTTGTAAGATCTATTTAGACAGTTTTACAGTAAATAATTCTTATTCTTATTCTAGACCTATTAAGAGTAGTAGAGCTCTTTGTGAGGGGTTCGTCCGGGGAAGTACTACCACCACGCCTTTTTCTGCTGCCAAGTAGGTTTGAAGAGTGTGGTTGCCGGTGTAATTACAGGCATATGAGGCTTAACATATGTATGCCTCAAGTTGATGGACGCAGGGCAGTGCATCGTAGGGCACGTTCCTATCGTGCGTGACTCACGAGGCAATGCTTTGTTATAGGTGATGGCTACCACTTAACATCAGGTGGGCCATCTGCTTGTTCCATCAGCTAGTTGTATAAAAAAAAGAAGTCGTTGCTTGTAGAATAAACATAATAGCGTTATAGACAATACCCTCATTATTATTCCCTTACCAACTGCTGCAAAATATGGGTATGTGCCAAATGTAATTAGATCGGACGTACGACTACCCTTCTTAGACGTCCTCAAAGAATCTGGAGTTGGTACTTGGTACTAAGAGATCTGAGGGGATCTCTACCGTGCCTGGGGATTAAAGTACTTTAGCGTCAATACAAATATAACGTTCTGTTCTTAAATGGAGTTTAAGGTCTCCAAAAAGCCTCAGTCATGATTTGGGCAACTTCATAAAAAAATGTTGGCGAGTAAGGAAATATCATGACCAATTCCACCCTCATCTATTTCATTTCAAGGACCTACCCTACAAAGGCCAACCCTAATGTTCCTGTTCAAATGAAATTAAAATGAATTTATCTATCGCGCCCAGACACACAGTCATTAATCAAGTATCCTTAATTATTTAACGAATTTAATCTGTGGACTATTACCTAAGACGAATGGTTTGTTTGCAAAAAGCAACGAGTTGTTAGCGGGTGGCCTTTTCATTCAAGACCGTTTGATTCGGCTGAGTTGCAATCCTTTTCACTTTAGGATATCGATCAAATCAGAATCAAAACGATCTTTATTCAGTTCAAGGATCACTTTGTAACGTCTTATAAACTAGATGAATCTACCGCCAGCTTAAAGCAGATAAGAACCTAGCCAATAAGAACATAATATGCATTATGAGTACCAATACAAATAACGCTTGATAGCCGTTTTGATGATCAGGGTGTAATTCTGTAATGTACCATCACCAAAAGATCTGCCTATCCAGTTTGAAAATATTTTGCTTTGTGTTGGTTTTGGGTAACAGGTCAGGCCTTTTTTTTTTGTTGTGTAGTTTGACCAATACAGTCTGAACAGTCAACATCTTCTCAACATATTTTTTTAAACGTTCTTTTAATGAGTTTTTTTCCATAGCAAAGTCATGTGGTCAACCAGTCAGTCAGTTGTGTGCAGTTGCAGTTACGGTGTAGTCGAGATCGAGAATACAATACCTTTCTTCTTCATTCGTCTTTGAAAGCAAAAAAAATCTAGCAAGCCGGGGGTGGCATGGCAAACGGTCACTTCACAGAAAAATCACCCTTGTTGTGTCTAGGCGGATCTTTAGCTGATAGTATGTCATGCGAAAACTTCAACTTTGACATTTACTAGCATACAAGTACATTTCCAACAGCGACACTTGTTTTTTACTGTTCTGTTATTCAGCCGCATCGTGCTCTCTTGAATCAGAGGTTGCAGCAACCCTTATCATAAATCAGCAGAGGCCTTTAAATAAATTGTTTTTGACACCGCCGATTGAACATATGTTATAGCCTGGAAATATCAGTAAGCGATTGGATCAATTAGAGGTAGATAGCCGTGGGTAGAAGGAGTCAGACGTACGCGTCTGGAGCGGCTCATACCGTCGTGAGTACGTCAATACCGGCTCTATTTCTTTTGGAGCGGCTCAAAAGCTCTCATGCCAGCCTAATATAAATTTTATTCCTAGGAAGATAGGGTCTATATTAGAAAAAAGATATCCAGATCAAAAATTTTGCTAAATGAATTTGTATTGTTTCGCCTAGATAATAAGATCTAATTTCCAATGCTGCATTTTTGGAGCCGCTCATCTGTGGAGCGGTTCTCAGGTCTACTCATAAAATGTGATACTATTTTTTTATATAGTACTAGCGGCCTGTCCCAGCTTCGCATGGGTGGTCATAAATTTTTTGAACATTTTAGGATAAACTGAGACCGTGGGTTCGAGCCTCGCGTCTTATTTCATACATTTGCACGCGCTTCTCCTTGAGTGAGTGAAATCGCACCTCGCGCGCGACCCGTGGACCCGTAAACATTTTTAATTTCGTCATATCTTTTGAATGGAATGTCCGATTTGAAAAATTTAAGAAGTAATCTATAGGTATTGAAACCGTCTTAATTATGAAATGATTTATTTGGATAAGGATTAATACCAAGGTACAAATAAAGACCCTTTTCTAGCGGAGGCATTTCAATTAATTTTTTATAATAAAAGAACACTTATTGTGACATAACTATAATAAACATAAATTTAATGAAATATATAGTACTAATCCGCTAATCTAATCTTATGTAAGTAAATCAAATGTAGACTTGAGTGTGCACCCTTCACTGCATCTGCAAACTCTGCATACTCTGCAAATTCTGTAACGTGAAAAAAGGTGTATTAGACACAACAAAAATACCACAAAAAATATAAAATACTTAACAAGACTTCGACACGTGTTTCGCCTCTCTACGAAGCATCTTCAGGAAGAATTGACTTGCTGTGCACTGAATGACGTCACCTTGACGTGTTGTCTCGTCGAGCGCCGAGACAACACGTCAAGACAACACGTCTTTCTGCTCGGCGCTCGACGAGACAACACGTCAAGGTGACGTCATTCAGTGCACAGCAAGTCAATTCTTCCTGAAGATGCTTCGTAGAGAGGCGAAACACGTGTCGAAGTCTTGTTAAGTATTTTATATTTTTTGTGGTATTTTTGTTGTGTCTAATACACCTTTTTTCACGTTACAGAATTTGCAGAGTATGCAGAGTTTGCAGATGCAGTGAAGGGTGCACACTCAAGTCTACATTTGATTTACTTACATAAGATTAGATTAGCGGATTAGTACTATATATTTCATTAAATTTATGTTTAACAATGGAATTCCGCAAAGTCACGCCTGAATCAATTAATTATAACTATAATAGTTAGACATATGCTGTCGCGACATTTTTTGTAGATGATAACGTGTTCTACAAAATCGTAGTACATTATTTTGTTCTATCTTCAATAGTTTTCGCAGCGCACGCGATGTAAGGTTTTTTGTTTTCCACCTTGGGTTACATTATTAGAGTTTTAGTAAGGATCCCTGATTTTTTTGAAAATATAATATAGCCTATGTTACTCAGGGATAATGTAGCATTCTAATGGTGAAAGAATTTTTGAAATCGGACCAGTAGTTTTTGAGCCTATTCGTTACATACAAAAATACAAAAATACAAAAATACAAAAATACAAAAATACAAAAATACAAAAATACAAAAATACAAAGTTTACCTCTTTATAATATTAGTGTAGATTTTTTTGTTTTGGCGTCTAGTCCTTTTGCCAAGTCTTATCGGTGCTTGCTTGGAGTCTTTGAAGGTACCATGAAAATAAATTGGCCCTGAAATTCTGAGCCGTTTGAACCGCGGTTCGGCTCCGGCTCGAGACTGTAAATGAGCTGATGCGCTGCAGATCATGTTTTTTGAGTGAGTTACCCATGGCTAGAGGTAGATATAATATAGCTCACGATCGTAAGCCCTCATAAATGGACCGATATAAATTCCGATTCCGTACCTATTGATATAGGTACTATACCTATATATCGCCATAGCATTGAAGCTTCAGTCGATTGAGGTCGATCTACGTTCGTGGCATTCTATGGTAGACAGTCAAAACATGATCATCATCAGTCCGAAGAACTCCACTGACGATCCAAAATTATCCTGGTGTTAATTGAGAAATGCCTTTTGGCTTTGGCTGATCGAGGACGCTTGGCGAATGTGTTGAAAGTAATCGGAAAAAAAAACATGTGAACATGCTCAAGGTTTTCTTGGGGGAGCTGGCTGACCCTCTCTTTTCAAAGCTAAGGTTAGAGGGCCCCCTGAGCTCCGGGGCCCTTGTGCACTGCACCTTCTGGCCCTACGATAGCTACGCCACAGTTTGGCTTATGCGTGTTGAACCTCTTCATGAATATAGGGTAGGCCTTATGTTCAGCTGTCGACTTGTACAGGATTTATTTTATTATTTTATTTATTAGGAACATATTTATTTTGTACATAATTGTTTTATAGAAAACGATGACATTTGTAGAAGATAAAAAACTGTGTCACAGACATCCTCCGTTAAAAAAGTAAGATAGTAAGTAGTTCCTTTACATTAAATATTACACGGGTGTAGGTATAAGTAGATTCGGTAGGTGGATTAAGTAGGTAGATTAGGATGATGATAATAATGAGTTTGTCAGTCAACCTCCTTATAGCTGAAAGATCCTTTCATTAAATGGTGCCGAATAATAATATAATATTGGTGGACATTCCACTCAGCACTATCTAGCCCCAAACTAAGCCAAAGCTTGTGTACATGGGAACCAGATGATATACTACTTATATACTTTTTTTTGTAAATACATACTTACAATATCATATAACACCCAGACAGATAACAAACATCTATGTTAATCACACAAATGTTTGTTCTCAGTGGGGATCGAACCCACAGCCTACGGCACAGAAGGCAGAGCTAAGTTAGCCCTGTCACTGTTTTTCATTGCCCATTGAGAGTGAGAGCACTGGTGGTCTAGTGGTAGCGGCCCCACCTTCCGATCCTAAGGTCGTGGGTTCGGAACCAGTCGTGACCCAATGAGTTTTTCTGTTCGAAAATGTATGTGCATAATGCCAGTACTCTCAAACGGTGAAGGAGAATATCGTGAGGAAACCGGCATGCCGTAGAACCTAAAAATTCTATAACATGTGTCAAGTTATCGAAAGGAGCCTCTTGAGGCGCACTTAAAATCCTTTCACCACACTGTTTCGAAAGAAAGTAGTGACACGAAAAGAGAGAGAGATTGCCCATTGGTGAGATATGGCAATAGGTTAATCACTCATTATCTTTTGATCATGTTTGTAAGCAAGGCCGCTAGTTAATAATTATGCACGATAAAAGTAATCCTTGTGAACTGAATAACGACGATTATTACAAAGCGGGATGAAATGGTGCAGAATAAAACAGTAATTACGTAAGCACTGGCAGTAGGCATCGCAGGCATTCCATTAGCGTAGATACGATAAATATGGTGAGCCTAGAAAGTTTCGACAGAACGAGTGGTCGCGACGTTTTTGGCAATGTTTCAACGTTGTAAAACTCCTTATTACATTTTTGTGAATACCGCATTGCATGAGTATAACTTTTGGATATCTATATAAATTGGATCAGTTGAGCTATTTCCATAGATTGATCACAACTATCTGCAGATAGAAGGCATATGCGAAAAAAGTATTTTTTACTACTTTTCATAAAATATTTAATGAACTTATACAAGGTGTTCCCTTAATTGTGTATATAAACTTCATGGGGCTAATGTACCCATCAATATGAATAACTTTTTCTAAGGAACCAACACTGTGAACGCGAAAAAAAACAGCTGTTTCATACAAAAGTTCAATACCTACCTGGCTAAAATGTATGAAACAGCTGTTTTTTTTTCGCAACTTTATTCATATTGATGGGTACTTTAGCCCCCTGAAGTTTATATACACAATTATGGAAACACCTTGTATATTGCTTGTGATAAAAGTTTAAAGCCCGTAGTTTTAGGAAAATGTTATTTGCTGTAGTTTATGGATGCACAGTTTTAAGAGGGGACACCCATCAGTTTTTCCTTCACACTGGGTATTGGGTATGCAAATAGATTCACGCGATCTAGCCCACGCGGGATTTTTTAAGTTACTATAAACTTTTCATCGTTTTATGAAAAAAATGAAAGAAGTAGAAGTAAATGTATAAAGTATATCTGTGTATGCATATATCCTACCGGCTGCGCCATATCAGGTTATGCGTTAGTAAACAAAACACGAGCGTACGACAGCGGTTTATTTGAGTCACAAACACTCAACAGATAACGACATCAAACAAATTTAATTTAAGTTTACGGAGCATTGCCTAAATAAATTTCATTAATGCAGACAAAAAGCAAAAACTAATTATAATTCAACTAAAGGAAGGAAAAGTAAACCACGTAATCCAAGGAATTCAAAATTAACTGTACACATTAGTGGTTTTGCGCGCGCACTCTACCGAATCACGAATTTCAAACAATAGCTCTCCAAACAAACTACTCGCAGCTAAAGATAATGAAATTACATTTCCATAGAATAAACAGATGTTTTAAAACTTTTGCGACATTGTTTGAGATTAAAAAAAAATTTAACTGAACAAATGAATAAGATTTATTTGCAAAGGCATTTTTTTTTATACAACTAGCTGATGGCCCAGCTGATGTCAAGTGGTAACCATCACCTATAACAAAGCATTGCCTCGTAAGTCACGTACGTGTCTTACGATGCACTGCCCTGCGTCCATCAACATGAGGCATACAGATGTTAAGCCTCATGTGCCTGTAATTACACCGGCAACCACACTCTTCAAACCGAAACACAGCAACGCTGCTTGGCGGCAGAAAAAGGCGTGGTGGTAGTACTTTCCCGGAGTGTGGTAGTACTTATTTTTATATTTTTTGCTGATGGTACAAGCAGATGGCATTATCATATTTAAATAGATAAAAAAAATGATTTTCAGAAAAATTACAAAATCGGCACAATGTATCGTAGGGTAAGTTTATATTGTGCATGCGAGGCAATGCTTAATTCTTAGTGCAGTGTTTAGAACATTTTATTAACTTAATTTTAGTTCTATAAGTTCTTACGCCTATTATTACTATGTCAGGCTATTAAATAAAAATATTATAGGTTTGGTTTGGTTTTCACTTAACATCAGTTAGGCCATCTGCTTGTTCCACCAGAAAGTAGTATAAAAAAAACCGGCCAAGTGCGAGTCGCACTCGCGCACGATGGGTTCCGTACTATTACCGTATCTATAAAAACGGCAAAGGAATCACATTTGTTGTATGCGAGCCCCCTTAAATATTTATTTTATTCTGTTTTTTAGTATTTGCTGTCATAGCGGCAACATAAATACATCATCTGTGGAAATTTCAACTGTCTAACTATCACGGTTCATGAGATAGAGCTTGGTGACAGACAGACAGACAGACAGACAGACAGACGGACGGACAGCGGAGTCTTGTAATAGGGTCCCGTATTACCCTTTGGGTACGGAATCCTAAAAAGCGTGCAAAGACAATTCAACGAAATTGAGATACTGAAATGTACCAGCCTGGTCTAATTTGTAGCTGTTTGAGCTCGCGGCCAAACAATTAGGGTAACGAATAGTTCAGTAAACGGCGTGTTTGGGCTTTGGTTTCCTGGTTTAAGGTTCTGTTCCGACAAAATCGCAAAAATAAATGAATGAATAGATATTGGTGGACTTTCCACATGGCTCTATCTACCTCCAAAGCTCAGAACCAGATAGCTGATATATAATACTTACCTACTGTGGTGTCTAGCCTAGTCGCGCTGGCAACACTAGCGACACACTGGCTTGGACGGCGTGGCCGGGCGGAGGGCATAACCTCGTATAATAATATATTTGTGTTTTAATGGATCTAAAGAATCCCACAAAGTGGCGACTGAGGAGAACGTGAGTAATTTAACTCATTTTACTGAAAAGGAAGGGATAGATGGCATTCCAAAGTAATTATTTTGCAGTTGAAGTTCAAGTTCCAATTCAATAAACAAGGTACGAAACCTACGTTGAACTAACATGTACAGTACGACGAGGGTACCGTATATTAGATCAAAGTATTACTTACGTAATTGAGATACCTGTTAGAAAAAGATCTAGGAAATTTATCGCTGCATAATAATTTTACCTGCCTACCCTAACCTACGAAAAGCTTCTGTGAAAGAAAAGATTTTTACTTTGATCACTATGAAGGTAGAAATGTTTTGAAAATGATTAGCATTAACAATGCTGCCGTAGCCAAAATCGGCCTGGACGACACATCACATCATCATCAACCATATCTGTACGTCTTGACCCACGTCACCAGGTACTACAGTGTATGGAATACCAACTACTGTACCTGTACTGGGTTTGTGCCAAATGTTAAAAGTATTTGGACGTATCTGACCACTTTAGACATCCTCAAAAATCTTTAAGTTGATACTTGGTACTAAGGGATGTGTGAGGATATTTACCGTGCCTGGGAATCAAAGTATTGAGGCTGTTGCTATTTTACTATTATTTTTATTAGCAATTAGGTGAATGGTTTTTATATCTTTTATACCTACCTATTGCAACTGAAATCTAGACTGAAAAATCAGCACCAGTTTTAAGGGCAATGCAACAAAGTAGCTATACTATTGTTGCGCTGAGCATGAGCCACAGCCTAAAATGAATAAACAATATCTAATATGAAAAATGTTATGTTACAGGCTCCAAATGCCGGTCATGTAAATAAAGGCCATGCAATAAGTGTCACCACATCAGAGACGACGGAAAGGCTATGTAATTAATCTCATCAGAAATGATGTAAAGGCCATGTAATTAATGTCATCAGAGATGATATAAAGGCTATGTATAATGTTATTAAAGATAACCAAAAAGCCATGCAAGAAATATTTCATCAGAGATGGAAAACAAAGCCATGCATTTAATAAATGGTCATCGGAAATGACAAAAATGGCAAAAGAAATTAAAAATCATCAAATGCAAATGCAAATGTGTGTGATCACATGTGACAATATAATAAAAATTAAAGGCCATGAATAATTCATATTTGTTAAATATGCATCGGAAACTGGATCACAAACATACTTAATAACACTTAGCTTTTGAGTGTTTTAGATGAAATGAAATTTATTTATTTAAAATCGTTAACAAACATTACAGTATTTTAATAAATTGGGTTTATGTTAATCATTTGCGATATTTCCTGTTCGAACAACATTTGTACCCAAACTAGAATAACCCTGTGTTATAGTATACCAATGCCAGGTGTGGCAGGCAAAACACAGGAAGATTATTGGGTATTATCTCGATTTCCGTTTCATTTGTAACATACTATATACTTACCATTATCATTATAATTAATCTACTGGGTGGGTATAATCTACCTCGTTGATTATTCGTAGTGGTTGCTTTACTGTCAAAAGTTTATGTGTGTTGTGAATTTCACAATTTATAATAATATTACCGCATCTTTAGAAAGAAATAAAAATATTTGTTCCGTAATAATATAGAATATCAAACTACCTCCCATTATTAAAATGTGAGTAGGTATTATGTAACAAGAAATTAAGAAGAAACTTAACCTACACAAACACGGCAATGCAACTGTTAACAGTTGATAACGCCACGAATATGCATAAATATGCACGAATACATAATATAATTAAATGCCTTGACAATTTATTCTAATTATGTTATTATAACTCTGCTAATATAATATATGTAAGATAGACCATCATCATTTACAGCAAACAATGCGGTAAAACCCACTCGGGTACGAACACTCCAAAAATCGACCGACCTGCTTGGTAGCTATTATAAATACTTACTATATAGGTACTTATACTATCAATAGAATGGTAATCATAACTGCATATTTTGTTCAGAGATTTTTGAGCTACCTACCTACATTGTAGAACACTATATAAATTCAAAACAGCCATACGTAAATCAAACTGTTTAAAAAGTGGTTGATCTATTTAAAGAAACGTCGAAAGCATTTACGAAAATAAAATAAAGGTTATTTATTTTCTAAAAAATAATAATTACAGGAATGATGGAAACAAAAGCAGAAATTGTGTTAGTAGGAGTTTGCATTCTGTAGCTACAGCAGCAAAAGAGACTTGTGCCTATGTTCAAACATGGTGTATGGATGGAACATCCACGTAAAAAGTAAAATTATTGTACCGATGCCTATATACTTAGGTAGAGACAGTCATACCTCACTATATTCTTGTATTTCCTGGATGATTGATAGAGAATGCTATTAGCATCAATTTTATGTGTGAAAGTAAGTATTAAATAACCTATCTGCTTATCACAAGCCAATAGAACATTCAACCTGCATACCTTGGTATTTATTACTAAGTGAACTAAATGAAGATTTTTATTAGACATTAATATAATAATCAAGTAAACAAAAGGAAAAGAATTACATTGGTTTAACTAAACTTGACAAAGAACAGTTTAAAAACTGGTTTTGAATAGAAATAAAATAACAGTAATACATAACAATTAAAAATAAATGTTTGAGCAACATTTTGATAGAAATTGGTATTTTACCCTGTTTTATCTGATAATGGAGAAAAAGTACTTTTTATCTCTACTAAAACTTAACTTTGGCCTTGCACACAGTTCGTAATGTGTCACTAAGTAAGTTTTTCAATGTGTTGTAAGATTTTGATAATGTTGATAAAATCTACTGGTTACTCAGACTGGTAGTGAGCAACTGTAAAAAGAACGTACTGACTTATAAAAGTTACTAGACTCTTTGAAGGCATGAGACATCTAATGAACAAGCTGAATATATCAAAGTGTGTCTTCTTCTGGTAAGGATTCTACCAAAAGCTATATCAACTGTATTAATGAATTGAACCTATATCAATACCTTATAGTCATATAGTATATTGACTAAGTGTACATACTACCATTATTACATTAGAATAAGGGTGATGTTGATGAATAAATAAATTATGTTACTTATTTACCTAGGTAGGTACATACTTAAAACAAGGTAAAATTACTAAGTACAAGAAGTTCAAAGAGATAATAGGTTTTATTATGAAAATTTAAACATTGTACCTATCTTGAAAGAACCTTGGTTTTCCATGATATGTCTGTTAATGGTCTGAGAGTGAAGAGACAAAATATGAAATCTAGATCTTCATCTTTGTTTTAAATGTTTACGTCTTTTCACACCCCCTGCTTGGGCGGACCTATATTCACCTTGAGTGTGTTTTAGGTACTATCTAAAATACTTCATATTTGCCGGCTGCAGTAGGGGCGATGGAACCTGACCTTAGTATAATCTATTTGGTACTGCCATGGATACCTAATGAAAGTTATACATAGCCTAGAGAACATTATCAATTGGATTGGTGGTAGATTTAGTCAGTTCTTATACCTACATACCCCTAGTCCCTAGCTGTTCTAAAGGTCCTGTATAAACTTGTAAATTTTGGTGTACCTGCCTATCTGGAAAATGGGGGGTATCTGAGTAACAGAATCAATCAGTGATTACATACTTCAATGGGTTAGGTAAATTGATAATTGGGTAATTAGAGACTGCTTCAAAGTATGATCGATTGTATCCGCACGGATCTTGGATCAGACCGGTGGATTGACCTCTTCTTGATGTTATGTACCTATTCCGGCAAGAACTAGATTATGCTAATCAACACAAAACAAACGCCAAGAGCTGAGTTGTTCTGCCCATGGAGGTAAATGTTCTGCCTGTTGAATTCTTCTTCTTCTCTCAATTTATGGCTCCTGTCCGTCATTCGACAGACAATCATGCCAGTGTCAAGTGATTTGTATTGAATACTTTTTAGTCAAGTCAGTCCATAGTCAAGTGGGCCATCATTTGTTTCGAAGAAAATGGTAGCGGTTTTCTTCAAAACATTAGAAACATTTTCGGTCAAATCAGAATATCATATATACAGACACTTTCATTCCAAATGCTTAAACTTTGTGCTAAGACCTCAAGTAATGTTGGTTAAAATACCACCGAAATTACACAACACAACTCAAAATAACACTAGAAAAACCTTAGACGCAGATGAGAAAAATAATTAAAATGAAAAAGCTATGTTGCTTCCCAAATTGTCAGAAAACGAATCGCCTGTTGAATTGAATTGAGCTATGAAGAAACTACTAGGAACCAAGTTAGGCTAAATTGTTCTTTCAGCTTACTAAAGAGGTTACATTCAAATTTGAAAACGACTGACAAATCAATGTTATGATAATGATATTATTCTATTTCTATATAAAATATGTTGTGCATCAGACAAGATTTATGAGTTATGAAGAATTATGCTTTTATTCTTATAGAAATATCCTTCTACTAATACGATGAATTTGAAATCTATTCGTTCAATTATTAAATATGTAAATGTACCTACAAAAATGTTCATGTTAATATTAACAATTAAAGCATCTTTCATGCTGATACAATGTAAGAACTTTTAGATTTAAACCAGCAAATAAAAGTAACAAGAGGTGAAATCGGCATGATTTCTATATGATGTCTCACCCAACTATTTTAACTAGTTTCCTTTTAGTATAGTTTATTGAATATGAATTGTAAAATTCAATCAAAGAGCACGAATGGATTGCCTTGACCACAGATAAACAAATATTAGTGCCTTGACTAACCTGTAAGTTCTACCAGTAGTTTAACTTTTTGAAATTTTAAAATTCCATGTGTTAATCAATGTTCAATACTAAAGGCCGCAAATTAATAGAATGGCGAACGGAACGTTCAACATTTTGAATCGGTCAAATTTTATTCTATTACCTGGTATTAGTTTAAGGTTAAGGATAAAAAAAAAAAAAGGATAAGGGGAAGGAATATAGGTAGTGATAGTAAGAAGAAAGAGTTAATCAGTTATTATTTATAATACCTATAACTATTCCAAAATATTTGAAAATGTTAGTGTTGACTTAAAATGTTGTACCTATACTATAACTGTTATACAAACTAATCTTACTATTTATTTCATCGTGTTTAATCTTTGTTCAACCTATGCTACATTTCCAATAATTTAGGTATGTACTTACATACTACAATATGTATTGAATATGGGTAAGTAAATAAGGAAATCAATGGTGACAATACAATCTAAAATGTAAGTAATAAATAATAGCGTTTGCAAAGAGCTACAAATGCTCCATTGCATCATGTGTGTTTTATACATTTTTGTGTACCTGTATAAGTTGTGGTTTGCTTTGTTTATAAATGTGTTATATACAAAGTATAATAATATAAAGTATAAACTAATCCATAACTATTAAACTGTGCCTTATACTTTCATGATTACTGACTCTTTTACAAATATGGTTTACTGTAAGTGTTCTGAAATTTGTAAATTTTAATAAAGATGAGGATGTGGTGTCTAGCCTAGTCGCGCTGGCAACACTAGCGACACACTGGCTTGGACGGCGTGGCCGGGCGGAGGGCATAACCTCGTATAATAATATATTTGTGTTTTAATGGATCTAAAGAATCCCACACCTACCTACATTCCTTTTTATTTTGTCAATACATAATTGTATAATCTTATACACACCCAGACAGAGAACAAACATTTATGTTCATCAGGCAAATGCTTGTTCTAGTTGGGGATCGAACCCACGGCCTACAGCGCAGGCAGCTATTACCAACTGAGCCGTGAGGGCTGTTAACGACTTTATTTCTGACCGTCTTTTTGTATTTTGAAATAACATAAAATCTTTTAAGCCAATGGTGACAGAATTTTTAGACCGCTCGCTCTAAAGCTAATAAAAAAAAAGAATGTAAGTTTATATTATTATATCCTCTCTGGGTCCATTAAACAAGCTTTACTTAGTTTGGGCTATATAGTGCCCAGTAGCGGATTTACATATTTGCCGCCAGTAGGCTATTCATGCCGCCCACTGACCAATGTGTACAATCATATTTATAAAAAAAATTGTCAATAAAATTGCAACTTTATGATTTGTGCACTATCTTCCTCATGATCAGCTTTTTGGCGTTATTAGTATGATTGTGTTGTGAACTAGGGGATCGATGTGTCAATTCCTTTTCCAAGAGTTCCTTCTCAATCTTATAAGTAGAAGGTTCATGATTGAGCTTTTCTTAGCTTAGAAATAGACCCAAAAACAAGATACGATAATAATTATATATGAAAAAAAAATGCCGCCCATTAAAATATGCCGCCTTAGGCTCCAGCCTACTCAGCCTGCTGGTAAATACTAATATTTATTTTCTAATTTTAACCTACCTAATTTTCTAATTTTAACCTATTTGTGACCATAAAACCAGGGCTTTATGTTAAGTATAAGACTCGACAAGAGTGGAGCCTTAGTAAATTACTACAGCAAATATCATGCTGTGTACTTGCTCTGGTACTTTCAAAAGGATTACCTACAAGCCGAAAACTTGTTACTTGATATTAGTATTTGTACTTGTGCGTGCGTGTGTTGTCGCACCCGTATTTCCGTTTCCGGTGACACCGACCACGGCCACCGACCATGGACGGCGACCACGGACAACGACTACCGACGGTTGGACGTCGGGTGAGCGACGGAACGGAGGGGACGAGCTCACTTGGTTGCTATCCGCCGACTAGATAACACAGCTCTAAGCTGAGCATTGTATAAAAAAAAGAATAAGTATTCAGTTATTTGAAGTATGATTATTTATTGTATGATTCTTATTGATTAAAAGATTTACTGTTAGATTTAATAATACTTAAGAATTTGAATAGCGTACATTATTGTAATAAACCATTGCTGTGATTAACTGACCGTGTAACGTGTTTCTTTTATCAGAAGTGCTAAATTGTGCTACGCCCACAAGATGCCGCCACGTAAGCGCAAACGAAGATCGAGTCGGGAACCATCATCTAGTTCGAGCAGCAGTTCCAGTGCCAGTAGCAGTAGTGGCAGTGATCGAAGGCGAAAAAAAAAAGTAGTAGTCATCAGAAAGCATCGCAAACCGTGAGTCAAAATGCTGTATTATCGTCAGTGATACCAGAATTCGACCCACTCGTAGACAGTGTTGATATATGGTTAAACGTAGTAGAGGCTAGCTCTCGTGCATTTGGTTGGTCCGATAATATGACTAAGTATCAAGCTCTTCAAAAATTACGCAATATCGCGTAAACGTGGCTCGATTCTTTAAAAAAAAAAAAACGAAACAAGTTAGACCTCGTGGCGGTGAAAGAATGGCGTCATAAGCTGTCATTTCAAGTAAAACGAAATATGTACAGGTCGCATAAAGAGTTAATAGATAATTATAAGGCCTGTAGCTAAACAGTTGCTATACGCATTCTTTTTTCAACAAAAAGTTAACTAGATCGTCTGCAGCTAGGTTTTCGGGAACAAGATATAATATCAGTTATAGTAGGTTCAATTTTTGTCGGTTCGATCGAATATTGTGACGATTTTGCATCCTTTTTACACGGTAAAATCTATCAACCCACCGAAACAGAAAATTCCCAAAAGAATCCGCTACCACAAAAATAATCTTTTCGACCAACGCAGTCTGGGTACCAAAATAATATCAGTAAATTGCAGAACAAGTTTGAGCATTCTGCTTATGCAAATAATGTGGACAACTATAACGTTACTTGTTACCGCTGTGGGGAGGTAGGTCACCGAAGAAACAACAGCACGTATAAACACAACGTAAGGTGTTCTTCTTGCAACAAATTAGGCCATTTAGAGGCTGCCTGTAAATCTAAATCGACGACAAAGGTCGAGAAGGATTTCGAAGTGAAAATAATCTCTGATCCAAAACAAATTTATTTTTATTTATTTATTTATTTAAATAAACCAAAATTTCAAAACGCCGGTTTTTCTTATGGTTTTGATTACTATAAAGTTTTTTTTTTTTTCGACAGGGGTAGTGACTGCTCGCTTATAACAACCGCTCTAGTAAATAAATATAATTTAAAACCTTTTCTTTTAAATCAATCCGTTAATCTAGTAGGCTTTATAAGTAATTTATCTACTGAAGTGACAGAGGCTGTCGCTACCACGCTCCGGGTGATTCAGTCTAATCTAATATAACATTTTACGCTATTGATTCTCTGTCTAACTGCGACATTCAAATCGGCAGTAATTTTACAGAAGATAAAAACATCATGTATGTTCACGTAGGAGATACCTTTTAATCGATAAAAAAAATGTTGATATTTTATCAAAATACCCTCTATCTTTTTCTGAAGATTTGTCGAGTGTAGGAAAAACTTCTTGTTTAAAATTAGAGATACAGTTAACAACTAGTAAGCCAATTTGCCAGCGGCCGTATAGAATGTCACAATCTGAAAGGGCAATAAAGCGGGAAATAACAGACGACCTTTTAAAGAATGGTACTATTCGAATCAGTAATTCTGCGTATGCGAGCCCAGCGCTTTTAGTTGACAAAACGTTGGGGGCCAAAAGGTTGTGTGTGGACTATAGATAGCTTAATAAAATAACAGTCAAAGAAATACTCTAGAAATACTCGTTAAAAAATGGGCTTACTATCATTCTAGAAAATGTTTATTTTTCAAGGCACGTGTTACGTTTTTGGGTTATGATATTTCTGGAGAAGGAGTTCGTCCAAGTGCCCGTAAACTCGATGCCATTACAAAATTTCTGACCTCAAAAACAGTTCACCAGCTTCGTAAATTTTTGGGGCAAATTTATTATTTCGGAAATTCATACGAAACTGTGCTTGCAAATCACTATCTAGCTTACAAAAAAAAAAAAAAAGGGATCTGGCAATGGGGCTCTCCACAAGATTAGGGAGTAATAACGGTGAAAGATGCACTGATTAAAAATGCGGTGTTTAAAGTATTTGATCCTAAATTGCAGGTCAATTTATATACTGACTGCGTTAGCACAATAACTGTTTCTGAGGGGGACTGGTTGCTCTCTGTCCAGTTAAGAGTCCCCAGTATATGTAGTATTCGAGACATTTTACAGTCAGGTGAGGCCGAGACAAAGAAACGGATATTTAATGAGCACGATGAAATGAAATGAAATGAAATATTTATTTGAAACCAAACGTCTGTTACAAACAAGCGCCTTGCTTAAAATTATATGTTATAAGTAGGTAGGTTCTTATCAAGTAGGTAGGCACTCGTTAGTTAATATGGTTATTAAAGGTACATCTAATTGCAATTTATTACAGAGAAGTAGTACGTAGGTACCTAATATTATATGTATAATTTGACAATGAGTCGTTTTAGTAGTGGGTAGTGAACAGGTGATATTTATTTTTATATTAGAATTATGGGTAACATTGTTAAGGTTGAATCAAAAAGCTACGATTTGTTGGAAATAAAAGTATACCGTAGAACAAAATTCGGAAGATGTTGGGTAGTACCAAAGAAGTACGTATGGTACTTTATTCGAGATAATCATGATGACTGTGGTCATTTCGCTGTAGATAAAACTTTTGAAAGAATTAGATCAAAATATTGGTTTCCCCATTTGAAGAAAACTGTTACAAAATACATAAAAAACTGTTTAAATTACATTTATTTCAAAAATATTCATGGCAAAAAACCAGGTCAATTGTATCCGATATCGAAGCACGCCAGGCCTTTTCACACACTCCACGTTGATCACCGCGGTCCATTTGTTAAAACTACTCTGGGAAATAGTTATCTCTTGGTACTGGTTAGACTCCTTCACAAAATTTGTATTTATTGCGGCTGTAAAAACACACTAAAAGTAATGTAATAAACGAATAAAATAAAATATTTAAAGTTTTTAGAAATCCAAAGCGTTAAGTATGCGACGCTGGTAGCGCATTTACATCAAAACTATTCAGCAGCTATTGCAAAGATCGTAATATTAGAGCACATATAATTTCCACTGCTGTACCACGCTCAAACGGACAGGGAGAACGATATAACCAGACAATAATAAATGGAAAATAATAAATGGTTAAATAATAAATGGAAAATAATAAATGGGATCAACACATAAAAAGTATACAGCAGGGTATCAATAGCACGATTAATAAAACCACATCCGCCGTACCGAGTGAGGTTTTCTTTGGGTACAGAATTCGTATGAACAACGACTTATACGGAATGCTCTGTTGACGTGACTGCATTGAGAAAAACGGTTGACACTAACATAAAGAAAGATGCTGAAAAACATAAAGCATCCTTCGACGCTAAAAGGAAAGACGCGACTATTTGTAACGTTGGAGACTTGGTGGTACTTAAAATTCCAAGTCACTCGAACAATGCTGGCCAAAGTACAAAACTAATTCCTCTCTACAAAGGTCCGTTTAAAGTTACTAACATTTTGGGTCACGATAGATATCAAGTAGCTGATATGCGAGAAGCTGAAAGATCTTCGAAACGATATGATGGCATAGCATGCGTGGAAAATATGAAACCATTGATCCAGATTTCTGATTAACCGGATGTTGTCGAAAGGTATACGGAAAAAAAAAGTACGTAACTATTCTTTTATTAGTATAATTTGTTAACATTAATATTTTACTTAAAGTAGCTTGAGTCTGATGTGTTAATCTGTGTGAATCTTAAAATGTCTAATGCTACTTCTTCAAACATTGTAGGTGCCTAGAGTGTTTGAGTTTGGATAAGTTGCAACAGACATCCAATGTGAACACTGTTGTAGTGTATGTGGTGATACACAGCTAGTTGATACTGAGTGAACATCATCTAGTTTAAGCCACATACACATGTTGACCGCCGATGGGATAACATGCTATAATCTGATCAGACACTCTATGTGGGGCCTATAGTAAAGAAAATGTGTAAGAGTGTTTGAGTTTGGATAAGTTGCAACAGACATCCAATGTGAACACTGTTGTAGTGTATTTGGTGATACACAGCTAGTTGATACTGAGTGAACATCATCTAGTTTAAGCCACATACACATGTTGACCGCCGATGGGATAACATGCTATAATCTGATCAGACACTCTATGTGGGGCCTATAGTAAAGAAAATGTGTAAACTGTAACCTAACATTTATGAAATTGGATTTAACTGTATAATGTTTTCAGTTTTCGCATCAGACCAGGACGCAGTTCGAGGACGAATGCGTGAGCAGGACGGCCGGATGTTGTCGCACCCGTATTTCCGTTTCCGGTGACACCGACCACGGCCACCGACCATGGACGGCGACCACGGACAACGACTACCGACGGTTGGACGTCGGGTGAGCGACGGAACGGAGGGGACGAGCTCACTTGGTTGCTATCCGCCGACTAGATAACACAGCTCTAAGCTGAGCATTGTATAAAAAAAAGAATAAGTATTCAGTTATTTGAAGTATGATTATTTATTGTATGATTCTTATTGATTAAAAGATTTACTGTTAGATTTAATAATACTTAAGAATTTGAATAGCGTACATTATTGTAATAAACCATTGCTGTGATTAACTGACCGTGTAACGTGTTTCTTTTACGTGTAGCTTTTTTTGTCACTTTACTGTTAAATTTTAATTTGTTTTGTGTCCATTGTGCCTGGGGATCAAAGTTGTGACGCCGGTTACTTTTTGTGTCTTCTGTATTTGTAAAGTTCAGTGACGTAAATAGTGGTTAACTATGGAAAGCGACGTGACGTGACACGACGTGGCCACGTGAAAAACTAAAATGAATATAAGAACTATGCTCTGAGCAGCTTACTCACGAGTTTCATCGTAAGCAACTTGTTTTTTGCTTACTTTAATTATTGTGAGCTTGTGCAAAAAAAAAGGATACCTATTTGCGAAACAGGTCGGTACCTATACTCCTTCATTCACGTATGGAATACCAACTAGGTAGGTACCTACTGCAATATGTGGGTATGTGCTAATGTGATATTTGGACGTACCTCTGACTTACTTTAAGTCAAAAGTCAAAGTCAAAAGGTATTAATTCAATAAAATCACAATGATCACTTTGAAACGTCCTAAAGCTAGCTAACTCTAGTTGCCAGTTCCACGCGACCAAAGCCTAGAAGAACCGGCAACAAACTTACGGCTTGGTTCCTACCGCTCTTTTGTATGATCCTTGTTAAAATGTTTAATACTACATTATTGAAGCTCCAGTCAGATGCCAATCGAATTTAGTGAGGCGTAGCTAGACATAACAGAAAAAGGTAAAGGTAAATCAAATTCTTATGACAGCACACGCTACGCTTCAAACTAATAATACCTAATGCATACACACAATCTATACATAATCTATTAAATTAATTTATATAACATCTACTTTCTTGTCTGCCGAGCGCTACTCATTATTGTTTTCTGGTATACTGGTTTCCTCGATACAGGCTCTGCCTAGTGAGGGGACTAACGATTCTACTCCTGTATATTGGCTTTCTGCAAAACATAATAATTTTTTCTATGTTAATCTAATTTTAAGGAACTTTTACGGAACTTTTTTTTTATTAGTGTTTTGCTGCAATAAATGTTTTTTACTTTTTACTTTTTTACTTTTATTAAAGTAGAGAAAAAATAACACAATAGTAGGTAGGTACAGACATTGCAGACATGTTAGCTGCCGATGGGCAGAGCGACCGCGACATAATCCATAAAGAATCATAAGTTGATAACACGTATCTACAAAGCCGTGAAGCTGTGGTTTTTTTTAAATCTAATACTAGACAAGAACCAATGAAGTTATTCGCCGATACCAACAACTTTCAACTCTATAACTTAATAGTGAGCTGCCAACGTCGGCTATTGAGAGCAGTTCTCGACCTTAGTTGAACTCTTGCCTCTTCAAGAGTTGAAAAGGAAATTTGCGCTAATATAAGAAAATAATTTCTGAACTTTTACATTATTATCGAACTAAGGTTTTAACCGAACAATGAATGAGCATTTTTCACTTCATGAAAATCGTGAAACTATTGTTTTATTGTTTGTGTCTTCTGTATTTGTTATTTTCAGACGTACCTAAATATTATTTTCTATATGAAAAGTTTGCACTACGTGAGACACACAAATGAAATTTTGATTTTAGTTTTTCAAAGGTACCTAAACCTGTGAAAAACTAAAATCAAAATTTCATTTTCACAAGCCACTAAGGATTTTATGACGGACGCTATTTTTCATCACTTTACTTTTAGTTTATTTATGTATATAATATGTATTGTGATGTTTTGTTAAAAAAACGATTATATTATTCCCTAGACTAGAGAGAGCTAAATAAGTTTTAAAGAAAATGCAGTTATGTCGTGATTTGGATCATTGAAAGACAACAAACATGTTTATAAAAGTGTATAATCTATAAACAAGTTTTTATACTATCATTTTCTAGGCTTGGTCGCGTGCAATTGGCACCTAGATTCATCTAGCTTGTATACGTTTCAAAGTGATCTTTGTGATTCAATTCAATTATTACCTTATGACTTTGAATACGATTGATATTTATTGACTGCAACTCTTCCTGTTCGACTTTTACAACTAATCCTTTAACCCAGCCTTTCCCAAAGTGGGCGATAACGCTCCCTTGTGGGCGCTGCATGCCTAAAGGGGGGCGGCAAGTGACCCAGAAAAAAAATGGGGGGAATCAACTTGAGACCTGAGCGCCGCGCCGTTGTGCACTACCGCTCAGGTCTCAAGTTATCTCTGCGGGTTATAGTAAAAGTCTCGTTTAGAATGAATGTTTAATCTCCGCTAATATAGCTCACAATAATTAATTTAATTTGAAGTTATAGTGGTTTTTAAGCAGGTGATAAAATGGGGGCGCTTAAAAATGATTTAGTCTCATAGTGGGCAGTAGACAAGATAAGTTTAGAAACCCCTGCTTTACCCATGGCTTTTCTATAATGCGTGCGTGGCTGTCGATAAATGTCGCCTGTCAGCGTAGGTGGCGTAATGACCGGATACCGTCACGTCGTGTCATCATAGTGAAATGTATCCTAGTAATACTTCGAATACTTCTCTGAGCACAGCGGAAGAAGAGCCGCTAGGTGAGTACACGTATTAAAAATGGTTTAATTTCACATAGCGCTATCTAGCCTTTTTCTTAGTAAACCTTAGGTATGCCTGATTGCTACTTTAAACCTAAGCTATATAGCTGATGTATGCACTTGTAGGCAATAAATAAATCTAAAATATCTACATTGATTTTATCATAATCATCGGTCGGTCTACATTTCGATGCATTGATACTTAGCTACCACGTAGAATGATCTACAAATTGCTACGAAACCATCAGAGCTAAACACAAAAACAATTTTTTTGTTCTATAAAGTTTTGCAGTCCACTCGGCGAAACTGTCTCTCAAAATTCTCTCCAACCATTGCTATATCGCCCTTGCTTTCTCGAGAACGTAAAGACCACTATCGTTTTTATATTTTTATAACATTACAGAAATAGTAGAGGCAATCGAATTCAAAAGACAGCACACGATATGCTTCAGACTAATGATACCGAATGCATAAATACAATCTATAATATTTATAGTATTTATGTATTACTAGTGGCTTCCCGCGGCTTCGCACGCGTTGAAGTGGTGAGCCGTGATTGAGCCACAAACATCCAAACATCGTAACTTTCGCATTGATTTGTATATTATTATTTTAAATACCTACGTAGGTATAAGAGATACCTATAGGCGTACATTACCTATATTAGGTAGGTAGATATAGGTACTGAGCTTAGCACAAACATGACAAATACAACAAAGACAACCTTACACGGAAAATATGTACTTATTTGTTCCTAGTTTCTACCCCAAAAACAAACGAAACGAAACAACTTCACGACTTTGATCCCCAGGCACGGTAGATACCCTCAGATCTCTTCGTACCAACTCAAGATTCCCGTTTTAGAAAGTCCCTTACAAACATTGACGCCTCGTTGTATCTTTTTTACTCGAGCGCAACGAAGGAGGGTAACGTTTTAGGGGTTGTTTTCTAAAATCAAACAGTCATTTTGTTATTTATCCACAGAACACAATTTCTTTTAGTTTGAAGTTAATTACACTACGCGTTTAAAATCTCCCATACAAACCTTGAAACTATGGCAGTCTTTTGCACCCTTTGCAGGGGTAGTTTTAAAATATTGAAAACGTGATTTTAAATAATTTATTATGGAGTATATTTACTTCAAGTTTCAAGTTTGTAGGTTGAAGGAATACAATTTTTCATATCAACGTTTTAAACCCTTTTTACACCCTTAGGGGTTTAATTTCCAAAAATCCCTTCTTAGTACACCTCTACACCATAAGAGCTATGTACTTTTCAAATTTCAAGTCTCTAGGACCAGCGGTCAAAAAACTCCCATACAAACTTTTACATACCTTTGCACACTTATTAAGGGTAGTTTTAAAAAACTAAAAATGCTATTCCTATTTTTTAGCTTTGGAGTACATCTACTCCAGTTTCAAGTTTGTAGGTTCAAGGAATACAATTTTTCATACCAACGTTTTCATCCCTTTTTACACTCTTAGGGGTTGAATTTCCAAAAATCCTTTCTTAGTACTCCTTTACACCATAAGAGCTATGTACTTTTCAAATTTCAAGTCTCTAGGACCAGCGGTCAAAAAACTCCCATACAAACTTTTACATCTCTTTGCACAATTATTAAGGGTAGTTTTAAAAAACTAAAAATGCTATTCCTATTTTATAGCTTTGAAGTACATGTACTCCAAGTTTCAAGTTTGTAGGTTCATGGAATACAATTTTTCATACAAACGTTTTCATCCCTTTTGACACCCTTATGGGTTGAATTTCCAAAAATCCCTTCTTAGTACACCTCTACGCCATAAGACCTATGTACTCCTCAAATTTCAAGTCTCTAGGACCAGCGGTTTAGGCTTTGCGTTGTCTATATGTCAGTCAGTCAGTCAGACAGTCAGACAGTCAGACAGTCAGTCAGTCAGTCAGTCAGCCAGTCAGGACTTTGATTTTTATAGCATTAGATGTAGTATTATAGATCTTAATATATTGTTGTAGATATGTTGTTAATTAGTCAGGTCAAAGTGCACGTCAATCCTTTAGTCGTGGAATTTCTCATTGACTGCCTTCGGTTTGGACCATTGCAATTATATCTGCTAAATTATAGTTCCACTTCCTATATTTGATTTGGACTTCAATTTGTGTCTTTGAGCTCTAGTATGCTGGGATTCCAATCCATTGGCAAACAAACAGTTAGGGTTCAAATTAACTGAAATAGACGGAACTTGAATATAAGTTCCGTGGCCACTATCTATACTTAAAGTCATATTTTTTAAATAATAATTACACTTTGCTATTGATAACAAACAAGGTGTCTATAAATAAATAAAATAAAACAGCCTTTAAGGTTCTTTAACAGATTTTTTTTTACACAGTAATACTTCAATCGAATTAACTAAGAACTAAGAACCCCTTGGTGGGTAGTATAGGCTTTCTCCAACACCTTCTAATCTTACTTTTCCTTCGCTTTCTTCGTCCATTCTTTACCTGCTCACTCGACTATGTCGTCCCGCCATCTTTCCTTAGGTCTGCCTTTTCTTTTTAAGGCGAAAACAAGAGCTAATGTGACTCTTGCTCGCACGTTTCGACATGTTGAAAGATATAAAATCACAAACTCATTTTCGAAAAATCGCAATCATCCATTTTGTGTTCAATCACATTGTACACAGTTTAGTAAAAATTTCACTTTGATCGATACAAGTTTTCCTACTTAAAAGTTTGCTTATGTACGAAAACTAGTAAAGCAAACGTTTAAGTAGGATAATATGGTTGATTGCGATTTTTCGAAAATGAGTTTAGTGATTTTATATCTTTCAAAAAACATGTCGAAACGTGCGAGCGAGAGTCACATTAGCTCTTGTCGTCGCCATAACTCTTTTTTTTTTATACGCAGTTTCAAATAAAGTCTTATTCGAACTGAACCAGAGCCACTGTGTACAAAGTATAAAAAATAGGATAAAGGATTCCGCAAAAGGGTAAACGTGAACGGGCGCCAACAAACTTATTTTTATCGCCGATACCCAAATAGATGTTTGTTTTGCCAATGAGAAACGCGAGTTTTGTTCGTAGGCTTATTTTTTTACGATCGCAAACATAACTTTGTGCGTACATTGAATAATGCGAGTCACTCGGTCAATGTCGCGCCGATCCGAAAATTTTCACTACATTTTGTTGGGTAGAAATATTTGGTAGTAGATATTGTAGGTAGGTAGGCTGGGATAGTTACAAAGTTGGAATTTCGTTTGAGTAAGTTGTTTGAATGGGATGAACTTAGGGACAACGCACACCGGTAGACGATATGGTAGGAAATTTGAATCATTTGTTGTATTATTGTAGTAGGTATATCTTGTGTGTAACTGTGCGGGTATCGCCAGTAATAAACTACTAATTAACCTAAACATATTTAGTTCTGTTTTAAAACTCTTGTTAGGGTTAAGCTGGCTTTTATCCAGCAGCAGACAATTTAATTAGACAGCACTGTAATATTTCATTGGTAAGAAAAAACCGCTACTAAGGTATGTTCCATAGTGCTCGGAGATTTCCAGAGTATTGAAAATGTACTTTATTTCAATTGAATACGATAAAACACACCTTGGAAAATTTAAAGACCATATCTACCATCTACTAGTTTGTACCGACCCTTAAAGTTGTTACTAAAACATGTTAGTGCCGCATGTGCGTCTAAGGGCTAATTAACAGCAGGCCAAGCCAGTGCCTACATTTAACTAATAAATAAATAAATATTGGTGGACTTTCCACACATCACTATCTAGCCCCAAACTAAGCCAAAGCTTGTAATATGGAAACCAGATAGCTGATATAATACATATTATACTTTTTTTTAAAAATATATACTTATAATATTATAACACCCAGACAGAGAACAAACATCTATGTTCATCACACAAATATTTGTTCTCGGTGGGGACCGAATCCATGGCCTACGGCGTAGAAGGCAGAGCTACTACCAACTGAGCTGTGAAGGCTGCGAAACTGTTTAGGCTTTTAATCATATTTCCTGCCATTTTATAGCGGCTCTATAGAGTATACTTGTCACTGTCACTTCCATGTCAACGAAAAGAGATAGCAACACTTATTGGTCTGATAGGCTAATGGAGCGCCCAGCGGCCAATATGAATAGGGGTTGAGGATTCGTTTTTGAACTAACCAAGGCAACTCTGATGGCGCAGATGGAATTGTCATTTGCTACCTCTTGTATTTTATTTATTGATCGAGTGAGCGAAGCGAACGAAGATCTTAGTTTCAACTTGGGCGATTTGGCATTTTATGTATGTATGTATGTATGTATGTATGTATGTATGTTTGTCTGGCGATAACTTTAGAACAGTTGATCCGATCTGCATGAAATTTGATATGTCGATAGCTTGTACTTGAGAAATTTACTGGTAAGTATATGAGTAAAATCGGATGGAGGGTTTTTGAGATATGGGGTTTTTTAAGAGGGTAAAAATAAAAAAAGTGACATAAAAAAATCAAGTTACATGTCATATGAAAGGGCTTTGTTTGGACATTCCAAAACAATTTTTACTTTTTTTTGGGACGCTCGGTTTTTGAGATACAACAAAAAAGTTAAATTAAGATAACCAGCGATCCAAGAGCTCCCATCTCAAAGAGATTCGTTGACATCAAGGTTTTTCTACTGGTCGGCCAATTCCTTTGCATTTTCTTATTTTTTTTTCTTGAAATAAATTAAGGAGGTACTCAGTTCTCATAAAATGGTGGCGACGACCAGGTCTGCTGATGAAGCCAATGTCTGTTCAACGGAACTCTTCAATAAATCGGCCAATAGAGTTGAAACTTGGTTACCATACCAAGTTAGTAAGCGGTAGTCAGAAAAAAGTCCAAAGATAATGTTTGGACTTGCCTCTGACTACTACCTACTCAAAGTTTTGATGCGTTCGTCGGGTCGCATCACGAGATCTCAGTTCGGGGCGAACTACTAGTTTATTTAAATATGTACATTACACCGTTAATTACCGGATTAACAAAGGATTAAAGGGCCGTTAAATATGACAAAATGTACGCGTTTGACATTTAAGGCTAGATTTAACGGCCTGTTAATCCTTTATTAGTAACTAACAGAGCATGGTGAAATCAGCTCTAATTATACCTATTACAATCAAGCCACAAGAGTGGGCTAATGAGTAATTTACATTGAATTTGTTTTTTATCTTAACTGGACTAAGAATGTGCCCATTAACATTTTTGCTTTGTTTTTGTGTTCTTTATAACCTCTTGTATATTAAGCAAAGATTTTTCCGACTGAGTGTTATGTAATGGTACTTATAGTTAAATAAATAAATTATGTCTACTTATGAACTTAACTCAGGCGAAATACATAAAAAACACTGCATAATCGGTCGTCACTCAGCTTACTTTTGTGTTTGATGACAGTAGGAAATCTAAAAATATAATAAATAAATTATAAATATAAAATAAATAATTTATATTATCTAGTATAAACTTTTAATGTTACTATAAATGTGAGATTAGTAGTAGATTGTTAAAAGTATGTTTTTCTATGAAGGTGAAATATGGAATCCAGAGCGAAAAATATTGTAAGGGGACATAATCGAGGGAGAGTGAACCCTTTGCAAATTATTAAACTGCTGGGATAAAATGCATCGCTTTGAGTGAAATACTCTGCTTTTCATTATTACCTATAACGAATACCATAAAATGAGCCGTATAATCGGCTGGGAGGCGGACTTTACCTTACATTACATTAAAAAATAAAAAAAGCAGGGATAAAAAGTAAGTAGTAGGTACATTAAACTTTTTTCAAATTCATACTAAACGTATAATGAACTGTTTATCCGCCATAAAGCCATTTTAAACGGAAATAGTGAAAATATTTATAAATTGAATTTAATCTAACAAAGAATACGGTATTATTTCCCCGTGGAATCGCCGTGAACGAAAGTGTTTTCTTGCTTACTATAAATCTCAGTTCAATAGTGCACGCTTCAATACTTCCTTGTCACGTGCTATCAAGGAAGTACATCACTTTCACTAGTGAGAACATGTCTTACAGTTTGGAAAGGTATACGAGAAGTTACTGTATTCGCGCTGTAACTTTGGTTCCGCAATTTTTGTTTTCAATAGACTGTGCATTTTAGCGATGTAACGATCTCGAAATTTTTCAAACCAACTCAAACCGGTCTGAAAAATAAGCAAACCGACTTGTTAATCGAACCGCAAAAATCTATGTAAACCGGTTTGAAACCGGGCTACAAACCGAAATGACAAAGTCAATACGACGAACCAATTTGTATTGCTCATGCTAGAATTTTATGTTATGGAAACCGAAACGAATGAGTTAAATTTGTATTCATAATCCGGTACGAATACAAATTTAACTCATTCGTAGAACCCAAGAACAAATTGAATCGACTTTGTCAAGTCAATCTCATTTTCATATTTCGGTTCGGTCCGACCCGAAGTACCGACTCGCGGTTCCGCGCCGCACCGTGCGTGAGTTGAAGAGGGACAGCGATCAACAAACCGCTCGCTTACTCAACTCGTCCAGATCGGTTTGGCATAGGTTCAACCCGACTTGAACGGTTTGAAGCTCAACCCGGTTTGAACCTGGTTGGTAACCCGAGTCGTAACATCGCTAGTGCATTTGTGCGTGACTACGTTTGTATGTCATTGTAGCCTTTTCAACACAAAGTTTCACACCTTATTTTTATTACTAAACTACAAGAAAAACAAGAATTACAAGAGCATTGGTGGTCTAGTGGTAGCGGCCCGCCTTCCGATCCTAAGGTCGTGGGTTCGAAACATGTCGTGAACCAATTCGTTTTTCCGTTCAAAAAATTTATGTGCACAATGCCAGTACTCTCAAACGGTGAGGGAAAGCATCGTGTGAAAACCAGCATGTCGTAGAACCTAAAAAATTCTATAACATGTGTCAAGTGCTCGAAAGGAGGCGCATTTAAAATCCTTTTACTACACTGTTTCGAAAGAAACTAGTGACACGACAAGAGAGAGAGAGACTACTAAACTATTAGGTTGCAAATTTTAATGTTTAAGAATATAAAAACTAGTAGTTCGCCCCGAACTGAGATCTCGTGATGCGACCCGTCGAACGCATCAAAACTTTGAGCAGGTAGTAGTCAGAGGCAAGTCCAAACATTATCGTTAGACTTTTTTCTGACTACCGCTTACTAACTTGGTATGGTAACCAAGTTTCAACTCTATTGGCCTATTTATTGAAGAGTTCCGTTGAACAGACCTTGGCTCCATCATCGGACCTGGTCGTCGTCACCATTTTATGAAAACTGAGTACCTCCTTAATTTATTTCAAGAAAAAAAATTAAGAAAAAGCAAAGGAACTGGCCGACCAGTAGAAAAACCTTGATGTCAACGAAACTCTTAGAGATGGGAGCTCTTGGATCGCTGGTTATCTTAATTTTACTTTTTTTGTTTTATCTCAAAAACCGAGCGTCCCAAAAAAAAAGTAAAAATTGTTTTGGAATGTCTAAACAAAGCCCTTTCATATGACATGTAACTTGATTTTTTATGTAACTTTTTTTATTTTTGCTCACTTAAAAAACCCCATATCTCAAAAACTCTTCATCTGATTTTACTCATACACTTACCAGTAAATTTCTCAAGTACAAGCTATCTACATATCAAATTTCATGCAGATCGGATCAACGGTTCTAAAGTTATCGCCAGACAAACATACATACATACATACATACATACATACATACATACATAAAATGCCAAATCGCCCAAGTTGAAACTAAGATCTTCGTTCGCTTCGCTCACTCGTTTGTAAGTATGGATGGATGGATGTTTGTTACTCTTTCATGTAAAAACTACTGAACGGATTTTAATGAAACTTTACAATAATATAGCTTATACATCAGAATAACACATAGGCTACAATTTATAAAGATATTGTGTGACTAATCCTGCGCAGACGAAGTCACGGGCACCAACTTGTCGTTCAATAAGTAGTAATTGCTTAAAGGAGCAATTACTACAATTATATGAACAATGAGAACTCTCCAAAGAGCACGTGGTGACAAGTGACCTTTTATAAATGAGGATGTCGTATCATTTTATAAAGTTACCAAGAAATGAGATAATAAATCAAACATAACCAGAAAGAGAGAGAACCGAAACAGATTGCGAATTTTAGTAATTGGTTAGAACGAAAATTCGTGCTTTCGTTTCAATATTTATCAAACACACAAGAATGAGCACGCTATATTAGAATTCAGTGATCAGTAATATTTATTCAGAACAAAGTTACAAAGTGCACAAGTTACAAAATAACGATGAAACAGCAAAAGTTATAAACTGTGATGCAGTCTCAACGCCCGCCTCCTGAACCAATGAGCAATAGCTCTGCTATTTAATTAACTAACAGGGAAGTATAAAAAACAAACAAAACTCACAAAATAAAAACTTTAAGGTAGGTTAATTGTGTGAAGAATTGCTAATAGAATCACCCAACCTTGTTCGTGTAAAGTCATTTCCTTTTATTTATTTTATTTTAGTTATATTTAAAGCTATTTAGAGGTTAATTTTAGACTAATTATCCTTTGTGTAATGGGATATGCTCAAGAAAAGTCGGAAGTCTACTAAGAAAATTACAAAATATATATGAAACAGTTGAGCTCTCTGCAGACCATTGCAAACATCTTGATCTGATCCAAATCACTCGTGCAATCTTGCATGTTTGTTCGGGTGGAATCTTTCAACTGAATTTTGAAGCAGATATCTTCAACCGATTGAGCTGAAATTTTGTATACACGTTGAGTTTGTATGAAAATGCATGGTTATTTAAGTAAAACATGTTTAAAAAAAAGTTTTATACTTTTAATTTACTTTTAATTGAGCTCCCAACTTACAACTACGATAGTAAGAGGGCCTGCGAAGTGTAGCCCTAAGTAATCATCTCAACTGACTAAGCTTGTATTCGGCCACTCGATTTCAATCGATCCATCCTCGGTTCAACAGAAAATGCTTTCATTAGAACCCTGATTCGTTCTTTACAAACGAGGTAATCAACAAATTGAACGAATTTCTGGTTGCTTCTGAATTCCCGTTTACTGGGTATGTAGTGCTATTCCGCAAACATTCACCCAAGTGATCGCGGATTCTGCGATGAGTTTTCTTTCATCATATCATCACCAGCCATTATCATAGATCATGGTATCATGGATCATAGATCATGTTAGTCTATTGCTGGACGTAGGTCTCCCCCAAGACGTGCCACTGAGTCCGGTCTTCGGCTTTTCTCATCCAGTGTTTTCCAGCTATATTTCGCAGATCGTCGCCCCACCTCGCCGGAGGGCGTCCGATACTACGCTTACTTAAACGCTGTCTCCACTCAAGTATTCGTGTGCTCCAATGATTGTCGGAATTTACATTTGTCATTCTGTAATACATACACCCATGACTAGCATCACCCGCGGGAGTGTTTTGGCGAATAGAAATGCCAGCGCGAGGCGAAAGTTGTGTTTGAAGTGAGCGCGGATCCACTAGGTGAAATTCCCTGTGATTTTGTTGTTTAAAAAATCGACACCCTGAACTGACATTTACAGGATATTTGATTAAAAGTAATTGAACTGCAAACTTGAATTGGATGAGCGAGATTGCTTTCAATGGTTCCCAATGAAAAGGAATAATGAAGATAGATTGAATACCGGTGTTTCAAGTTTAAAAATATGTACCTAAGCTTTGAAGTTAAATAAAAATACTTTCGAATGGATAGCGCAAATTGAGATTTCTACTTAAATCAGTAGTCTACAAGAAAATTGATGCTGACTAACGATAATAATGAGAAAAGAGAGAAAGATCAAAATGATATTTCAGTTTTGTAATTACCTTTTGCAATTTTTCATTACTCAGTGATTTTAGATCTATAAATAAGTTGAAATGTAGAAACGAGAACTTGTCTGACGGTTGTCTGCGTCGTAACAGAGGGCCATTTTGAGGCCGTGTCAGAAACTGATGCTGATGATGGTACAAAATGCTAATTATTGGTAAATAATGGGCGCCTGATCTAATTCTTGGCACAAAGGCGCGGCATCGATAGCGGGCGGTAGGCGGATGCCGCTGCCAATTTGTTTGTCCCGAGACGCTATTATGAATGCGTAATAAGGCAATCGATCTTACTCGGGTCGAGCGGCTTATATTGCGCCACGGCGCTTTTTTTTACAACTATCTGGTGGAGCTAGCAGATGGCCCACCTGATGTTTACTGGTAACCATCAACTTTAACCAATCATTGCCTCGTAAGACACGCACGATAGGCCCTACAATGCACTGCCCTGCGTCCATCAACCTTAGGCAATCCACCAACAGACGTTAAGCCTCATGTGCCTGTAATTTCACCGGGGACCACACTCATCGAACTGAATCACTGAAATACCAAAAGCTGTTATAGCCCTAGACTAATATTACCGAGCGTCGTGATGAACTCGATAGGAAGCGAGACGAGCTGAAGGCTAGACAACCAGCGGCCATCCTTACTAATATTATAAACGCGAAAGTTTGTAAGTATGGATGGATGGATGGATGGATAGATGATGGATGGATGTTTGTTGCTCTTTCACGTAAAAACTACTGAATGGATTTTAATGAAACTTTACAATAATATAGCTAATACATCAGAATAACACATAGCCTACAATTTATAAAGATATTGTGTGACTAATCCTGCGCAGACGAAGTCGCGTGCACCAGCTTGTTATATATAATTACGTCAGGGGGATATTGACATGCCCCAAGTGTGCTTGTACTTTCGACAATAAAATCGGCTACGTAAGTCATCAGAGAGCGCTTGAAAGGACTGATCAACTATGTCCTTATTAATTAGTTTTTAAGTTATCATAATAAATCTAGTTTATACAGTCGCTGTAGCCGAAATCGGCCAGGACGTCATCATCATCATCATCATCATATATTATAGACGCAAGTAAGACTATTAGCATCACAGGCCCTATAATATCACTTTTTAAAGAACATTACCTATATACTGGAGCCTTTTGGGAAAACATTAGCACTTCTATAACTTCAGTGTTCGTGGTAGGAAAATTCCTCTGAAACGAATGGTGAAATTTTTAAGTGTTTTTAATTTCTGAAGAGAACTTTATTTTGTTTCTGTTATATCTTATACCTAAGATACATATCGTAGTAGCAAGGTATATATTTACCTAGCTACTCTCATTTATTTTATATTACCCATATCAACATCTATCTATACAGAAGACATTATCAGAATTGCTGTATCAGTTCCACACCACCAAGCCTAGCAGATCAAAGGTTGTCTGAAAGAGATCGCTCATAGCGATAAGACCGCCCATTGTACTTCGCTGTATTTTAAATTAATTCTTAAGTGTTATGTTATTTTATTGTGGTGTACAATAAAGAGTTTTCTATCTATCTATCTATCTATCTATCAGGCAACTTACGGCCTGTTTCCAACTCAGAATAGAAGCAGGACGACTAGTCATAAATAAACATGCCACTAAAACTAAATTTTATTATATGAATTGCGCAACCTTTTACTGCAACATTTACACGGAAACCTAGTTCCACATTTCAGAATTAATTCTGCGCTCTGAAAAGCATCAAATGCTTTTCCTGACAGTCAACGTGTCGGTAGTTCCCCCGTTCGTCGGTCCGGCGCTTTATAAAGCAAAATTTTATTAAAACTCCACTTAACCTCTTTGGTGTAACGAAAAACGTTTATAACTGTGAAAAAATATTCTGTTTGAACTCAAAGTGCTTTGAGTTGAACGACACAGCAGTTTGTAGGCGTTGTTGGGATTTTTATGGTCAGATAACTACCGAAAACATCCATTTGTATCTGGATAATCTAGTGGTTAAGCATCGAATTGAAACTAACGATTCAGATTTTTATTATTTATTTATTAGTAAACTTTATAACTAGTACAGTTGATATTTAAATATTGTACCCTATAAACCTCTAGTGGTTTGTATGGGTACTCATGAGTACCCATACAAACCACTAGAGAGAATGAGAATATCCACGTATGAGAATATTCGGATAAACAAGCACTTTCCATGTAGGTACACGAGTAATTTATAATGTTACAATCTATAGGTACATCCTAACAAATATCCTATCCTACGTACTAAATAAGCCACACCGCCTGCACTCATACACACGATGAAACAAAAATCAAGACACCACCATGCCATCCCAGACGCGTAAGAGCCCGAGTGCAAAGTGGGAGTGAGAGGTAACTTAGTAATATAAATATTGAACTATAATAAATATTGAAAATTAAATGAGTGAAGGCGGCTAACATTCTGCAATATATAACATAGATCAAGCTACACAAAGCTAAATAAAAAAGACATTTGCTACATAAAAGGGAGCTTCAACTTTCTCTCTAATTATAAGTGAATTTTAAAAGGAGAATTTACGTAGGCTTTAAAAACGAAATAAAATATCAATGAAAATTTGTATGAAATATTAATAAAATGAATAGCACCTTTGGTACATAGGGGAAGGGGGGCATAACGGGGTCACGGGGCACATCGGGGCCATCCACCTACACAAGTAACTAGAAATGGTATACGTTTGGAGATGGTTTCATTTCTACAAGCAAAATATTTTTTCGTGCTTCTTGATCTAATTTTATGCGGTACTTAAACACCAATAAAAAGGTAAGCATTCACATCTGTATTTTGGTATTTTGTTGTGGTTTTCTATAGATATTGCTGAATGATTTTTTATACTCAAAGCCGAAGTTATTATGCGTTATGTTTTTATTTCACCTCGGAATACATTACTAGGAATAACAGGGACATGGCTACGGGGCGTGATGGGGTACACCATCATGCCCCTTTCATATTATGCCCCTGTAGGAGCATAATGTTCGTTTGCTCGGTTCATTATTGTATTTCTTCTATTTAGGGATGCAAGAAGATGCAAAATGACAAGATAAAATCTACGAGAGACAGTTGGTCTGTAGAAAGCATGAAAAAACCGAAGACTAATCTTGAGCAACAGCAGGCTACAGAAAGACAGCACTGCTATACTACATAATTATACTATAACTACTATATATTTAATGCTGCTGACTTTGACTTTGACTTTAATCCTAGAAGAGCAAACAAAGATTAACAACACATATTTGAAGTCTTCGGAGGGTTGGATGGACTGCCAGCGTTATGTACGCTGGTTTCACCGGTCGGTTGTAACGATGACATCGCCGTAGAAATACATATATATTGGATAATAAATAACGTTTTCAGATGTACCACATTCTTTCACATGCCTTTTCTGCCGCCAAGTAGCGTTGCTGTGTTTCGGTTTGAAGAGTGTGGTTGCCAGTGTTACAGGCACATGAGGCTTAACATCTGTATGCCTCAAGTTGATGAACGCAGGGCAGTGCATCATTGGGCACATTCCTATCTTGCGTGACTTACGAGGCAATGCTTTGGCAATGCTATAGGTGATGGTTACCATTTAAAAACTTATAACTAAATACAGGGTGTCTCAAAAGAAAGTTCACATTTGTTTTGGTTATTGCGTGAACGCAACTATTCTGAGGGGCGCGGGGGGGATGTCAATCGGTAGCCTGGCTTTTGGGAATTTAGTCGCTATGGAGCGTTTCTCGGGAGCGGACCGTGCGTTGTGCGTACGCGAGTTTTATAAAAATGGTAATTCTGCGACTGTAGCGCGTAGAAAATTCTGATAATTCCTCGCGCCGACATTGCGGCCCATACGGTGACTTTAGGCGAATGTAGGGGTGTCTGATGTTTTTGTTTTGGATTGGTTGCACTCCAGTAGCGGCAATTTTGCTTGTTAACATAGCCAGTAAGATGAAAATGGGCTTCATCCGAAAACAAGATGTTGGTAAACGCGCAACAGTCGCCGAATTACCATTTTTATAAAACTCGCGTACGCACAACGCACGGTCCGCTCCCGAGAAACGCTCCATAGCGACTAAATTCCCAAAAGCCAGGCTACCGATTGACATCCCCCCCGCGCCCCTCAGAATAGTTGCGTTCACGAAATAACCAAAACAAATGTGAACTTTCTTTTGAGACACCCTGTATATAGATTTTGGATGCTTTATAAATGGTTTCCCTTAGCGTCCCCTTCATGCCCCCCCTTCCCCTAGTTATTTTTGATTTCCTACAAAACAATGTTTAGTATCAATTTTAGTTTTTTTTAATAAGGGCGATAAAAAAACCATTTTATCATTTATTTAAGGTCTGTCACGTGTAAGCATAGAATAATAATAATAGTATTAGGTACGTACAAACTTACATGCTCTACTTATTCTAGGGCTAGGTACTTACTCTTTGAAGCGTGCAGTTTTTTGTTCCTTCGTCACGAAGAACCAACGTAAAATCACAAGTTTCACGATTCAAAGTAATTTTTTTATTGACCTACTTCAAAGAACTCTCTAGAATCAGTAAACCCTCGCATTAAACGTGTTTGCGCACGTTGCATTTTTGATTCAACTAATTTGGAGGGCTGTTTGTACAGCTTCAAAAGCAAGACTAATATTTAACTTAGTTAATAAGACTTGCCGCTCATGTGTGAGTGCCTTTTAAGGCGAATACAAGAGCTAATGTACCTCTCGCTCGCACGTTTCGACATGTTGAAAGATATAAAATCACTAAACCCATTTTCCAATGTGATTGCACACAAAATGGTTGGTTGCGATTTTTCGAAAATGAGTTTAGTAGTTTTATATCTTTCAACATGTCGAAACGTGCGAGCGAGAGTTACATTAACACTTGTATTCGCCTTAATGTTAGCTAACTCGTGGGGTATAACGAACGAAATGGAAATAATTTTACCTAGAGCTCTTTGTGAAGGGCTTTCGGTTTGAAGAGTGTGGTTGCCCGTATAATTACAGGCACATGAGGCTTAACATCTTTATGTCTCAAGTTGATGGACGCAGGGCAGTGCATCGTAGGGCACGTTCCTATCGTGCGTGACTTACGCGGCAATGCTTTGTTATAGATGATGGTTACGTAGGTAGACGTACAGATGTTGCGGCAATCACACTCATCAAACCGAAACACCAAAGCTGCTGGGCGGCAGAAAAAGGCGAGGTGGTGGTACTTCCTCGGATGAGCCCTTCACAACGAGCTTTACTACTCCTAAAATATAATATACTAGTGGCTTCCCGCGGCTTCGCACGCGTTGAAGTGGTGAACCGTGATTGAGCCACAAACATCCAAACATCGTAACTTTCGCATTGATTTGTATATTATTAGGGTAGGATTTTAAATACCTACGTAGGTATAAGGGATACCTATAGGCGTACATTACCTATATTAGGTAGGTAGGTACTGAGTTTAGCACAAACATGACAAATACAACAAAGACCTAGTTTCTACCCCAAAAACAAACGAAACGAAACAGCTTCACGACTATGATTCCCAGGCACGGTAGATACCCTCAGATCTATTCGTACCAACTCAAGATTCCCGTTTTTACAATATCCCTTACAAACATTGACGCCTCGTTGTATCCTTTTTACTCGAGCGCAACGAAGGAGGGTCACGTTTTAGGGGTTGTTTCGAAAATCAAACTGTCTTTTTGTAATTTATTCACAGAACACATTTTCTTTTAGTTTGAAGTTAATTACACTACGCGTTAAAAATCTCCCATACAAACCTTGAAACATTGGCAGTCTTTTGCACCCTTTGCAGGGGTAGTTTTAAATTATTGAAAACGTGATTTTAAACTATTTATTGTGGAGAATATTTACTTCAGGTTTGAAATCAATCGCAATATGCGTAAAAAATTTCCCATACTAACTTTTACAGTCATTTGCACACTTTGCAGGGGTAATTATCAAAAGTTAAAAGCGTCATTCTTAATTATTTATTTCTTAATATATTTACTTCAACTTTGACATCACTTTGCACACTAATTAAGGGTAGTTTAAAAAAACTAAAAATGCCATTCCTATTTTTTTAGCCTTGTAGTATATCTACTTCAAATTTCAAGTTTGTAGATTCAAGGAATACAATTTTTCATACCAACGTTTTCAACCCTTTTTACACCCTTAGGGGTTGAATTTCCAAAAATCCCTTCTTAGTACATCTCTAAGCCATAAGACCTATATACTCTTCAAATTTCAAGTCTCTAGGACCAGCGGTCAAAAAACTCCCATATAAACTTTTACATCCCTTTGCACACTTATTAAGGGTAGTTTTAAAAAACTAAAAATGCCTTTCCTATTTTTTTGCCTTGAAATATATGTACTCCAAGTTTCAAGTTTGTAGGTTCAAGGAATACTATTTTTCATACAAACGTTTTCATCCCTTTTTACACCCTTAGGGGTTGAATTTCCAAAAATCCCTTCTTAGTAAACCTCTACGTCTTAAGACCTATGTACTCCTCAAATTTCAAGTCTCTAGGACCAGCGGTTTAGGCTGTGCGTTGTCTATATGTCAGTCAGTCAGTCAGTCAGTCAGGACTTTGATTCTTATAGTATTAGAGATTATGGCGAAGACTACTGCTAATGTAATCTTGCTCGCACATTTTCAACAGTTTGAAAGATGAACTGAACTTATTTAAGTAAAATCGCAAACAAATTTTTCTACAAAAAAGTTTGCTATACTAATTTTCGTACTTATGCTATCTTTTTAGTAGGAAAACTTGTTTGTATCAAAATTATATTTTTACTGAACTGTGTGCATTCAAACTGCCCTCAACATGGTTGATTGCAATTTTTTATAAATAGCTTCAGTGTTTTATATCTTTCAAAATGTTGAAATGTGCGAGTGAGAGGTACCTCTCGCTCGCACATTAGCAGTTGTCATCGCTTTAAAGACAAATAAAACCGGCAAAGTGCGAGTCGGACTTGCGTACGAAGGGTTCGGTACCATTATCTATAAAAACGGCATAAAAATCACGTTTGTGGTATGGGAGCCCCCTTATTTTTTTTTTTTTTTTTTTTTTTTTTTTTAGTGTTTGTTGTTATAGCGGCAACAGACATACATCATCTGTGAAAATGTCAACTGTCTAACTATCACGGTTCATGAGCCTGGTAACAGACGGACAAAATCCAATTCTTTTTGACTTTCCAGACTGATTTTCTGTATATGAAAATAAACAGTTTTTGTCTGCTTAATAGCTGCAATAGCCGCTTGACAAAGAGTTGCTTAAAACATTTATACTTACAAGACAGTGCAAAACGTATCTCAAAATAAAATAAACTTGAGAGTGCAGTAAAACTGTGCCCCCCAGGATATGCGGCAGTAACGTAGTTAAACTTGGAAGAGTACCGATCTAACTTACAGCGTAGCCCAGAGCTACCGAGTTTGGAAGGCAAGTCTTTGATGTCGTATCACAACTTTACAAGAATAAAAGTTACCTGGTTCCCTGTTTATGGATGTGAAGCAAATAGCGCACTCTAACTGGGTGTTATCCTACTAATATTATAAACGCGAAAGTATGTAAGTATGGATGGATGGATGGATGTTTGTTACTCTTTCACGTAAAGACTACTAAATGGATTTTAATGAAACTTTACAATAATATGGCTTATACATCAGAATAACACATAGGCTACAATTTATAAAGATATTGTGTGAATTGTCTAAAATATGACGATAAGTGTCAACTAAGTAGGAAAAAATCTACCATCTGCGAGCTATTCTGGCGTGCGCTGCCAAAACCGCTAGAGTTACACATATGTACCACGTCAATTGCTTGATAGCGGTGATTGCTAACAGCATTATCGGACTCATGTTTTTTTTAAACAACGCTGTGATGGAACCAGCAGATGGCCAACCAGATGTTAAGTGGTAACCATCACCTATAAACAAGGCATTGCCTCGTAAGTCACGCACAATAGGAACGTGCCCTAAGATGCACTGCCCTACGTCCATCAACTTCAGGCATAGAGATGTTAAGCCTCATGTGCCTGTAATTACTCACACCGGCAACCACGCTCTTTAAACCGAAACACAGCAACGCTGCTTGGCGGCAGAAACAGGCGTGGTAGTCTATATGGTTTTCTAGCTTTCATTTCGGTTCAGTGTAGATAATGATTCTTCTTGTCGTGTGCCTAGATCTTTTCAAACAGTGTGGTGAAAGGATATTAAATACTTTTGAGGGCATGATTGAGCCACATATATCCATTAATCTAAATATCACTTACAATTATTTTTTATAAGCCTATGTCCAGCTTCCCGCTACAGTACAGCTATGTACCTTTATACAGAAAACAAACATCTATGTTTATCACACAAATATTTGTTTTCGATCGAACTCGGTATACTTAATTATTTCATGTCCCGTTCCATAGAACCAACGTTACTCAAAATTCAGTTCTAACCAGGTTAGTGAACCTTGACAATAACCAATTCTCACACATTGATCCCTTTGAAACTGAAACTGAAACAGCTTCACGACTTTAATCCCCAGGCACGGTAGATATCCCCTCAGATCTCTTAGTACCAAGTACTAACTCCATATTATTTTCAGGATGTCTAAGGGGGGTAGTCAGAGGTACGTCCAAACATTAAATTTAGCACATATAGGAAATATCGATAGGAAAAATCTATTGGTGCACTACCGGATTCGATCCTGCGACCTTACGATCGGAAGGCGGGGTCACTCCCACTAGACCACCGGTGCTCCCTTTGCTTGCATGCTCCAAATCAACCTTTAAATTTCATTTAGTGAAAATTCTTCTCTTCGGAGAGTGAAACAGATAGGTATCTTCACTACTCAATGTCCACAATAAACAAAGGTTAACTGGAACAAATTGCTTTATAGCATTAAGTTTGCCTTTGTTCTGTTATTTTAATGTGCAATGAAGTATTTTCGACAGCCTTCACGGCTCAGGGTAGTAGCTCTGCCTCCTGTGCCGTAGGCCGTGGGTTCGATCCCCACCGAGAACAAACATTTGTGTGATGAACATAGATGTTTGTTCTCTGTCTGGGTGTTATATAATATTATAAGTATGTATTTACAAAAAAAAAGTATATATGTATTATATCAGCTATCTAGTTCCCATATCACAAGCTTTGGCTTAGTTTGGGGCGAGATAGTGCTGTGTGGACCATTAGGTATTTATTTTTATTTATTTTCAATCAATTCAATCAATCAATCAATAGTCACGTAGTTTTATAACATGTGTCAAGTGCTCGAAAGGAGCCTCTTGAGGTGCACTTTAAATCCTTTCACCACACTGTTTCGAAAGAAACTAGTGACACGGCAAGAGAGAGAGAATGGTCTCGTAGTAAACATACTTACCAATCTACTCACTTATTTTCCAGTCTAGAATCTACACAATACAAAATATTTTATTTTTATTAAATTCTTTTCTAATATGTATCACTATCATCCTAAAGAACATTTAACCATTATATTATTTAAATATATTTTTTCATCATACTAAGCCCAAAATCGCAATGCATTATGACTCGTATACGTGGTGTTAAAATACAAGGTGTAAAAATACCACTGCTGAAAACTTCAGGGGGCTGAAGTACCCATCAATATGAATAACTTTTTCTAAGGAACCAACACTGTGAACGCGAAATAAAGAAACAGCTGTTACATACATTTTAGCCAGGTAGGTTAGGTTATCTTTTGCATGAAACAACTGTTTCTTTTTTTCGCGTTCACAGTGTTGGTTCCTTAGAAAAAGTTTTTCATATTGATGGGTACTTTAGCCCCCTGAAGTTTTCAGCAGTGATATTTTTACACCGTGTATATTGTCGAAATCTCATTGAAATTAATGTGTTTTTCTTTAGTAATCTTTATAAATCTAAGTAGGTTTAACAAATTGTAATTTTTCTAAAATATTAGTTTATTTTTTGTGAAAAAGTTCAATTAAGTCAGTCATCAAATTAAAGTCGTTGCAAGTTAAAAGTGCGTGAATCTCAGTGACAGCATAATTAACTAAGTAAATCATAACATTTCAGTAAAAAGCTAAGTTGACTTAAGCGAGAGTGCCCTTAAGTGTACCTAACCTTTTAGTGAGATGAAGTCAGGTTAAGTAGTTTAGATTTTGATATTTATGAGCACGGTGTTGTATACAGTTAAAGAAAATTAAGGTGGATTTGATAGACCATCTTAATACGTCAGATTATTACGATCTCTCTTATTTTTGATAAGTTCAATAGTTATTGGACGTATGATTGTATTAATTGTGTTCTCTATAAAAAAAACAGTGAAACGAATTGGGTTCTGTAGGCACGGTAGATGTTCTCACATATATTTCAGCACATACAGTTTTTTTATACAACTAGCTGATGGAACAAGCAGATGGCCCCCCTGATTTTAAAACCATCTCCTTTAACAAAACATTACCTCGTAAGTCACGCACGATAGGAACGTGCCATACGCCGACGTATGCCAACTTGAGGCATACAGATGTTAAGCCTCATGTGCCTGTAATTACACCGGCAACCACACTCTTCAATCCGAAACACAGCAACGGTGCTTGGCGGTAGAAAAAGGCGTGGTGGTAGTACTTCCCCAGACGAGCCCCTCACAAAGAGCTCTGCTACTCATGTACAGATGAAGCTAAACCTCTTCAAGACGTAAAAAGGAGCAGTGTATCCGTGTGTACCATGCATCAACACTAGACTCTTTGAGGATGTCTAAATAATTGATCGAGTGAGCGAAGCGAACGAAGATCTTAGTTTCAACTTGGGCGATTTAGCATTTTATGTATGTATGTATGTATGTATGTATGTATGTTTGTCTGGCGATAACTTTAGAACCGTTGATCCGATCTGCATGAAATTTGATATGTCGATAGCTTGTACTTGAGAAATTTACTGGTAGGTATATGAGTAAAATCGGTTGAAGGGTTATTAAGATATGGGGTTTTTTAAGGGGGCAAAAATAAAAAAAGTGACTTAAAAAAATCAAGTTACATGTCATACGAAAGGGCTTTGTTTGGACATTCCAAAACAATTTTTACTTTTTTTCTGGGACGCTCGGTTTTTGAGATACAACAAAAAAGTTAAATTAAGATAACCAGCGACCCAAGAGCAGATCTCTAAGAGTTTCGTTGGCATCAAGGTTTTTCTACTGGTCGGCCAGTTACTTTGCTTTTTCTTATTTTTTTTTCTTGAAATAAATTAAGGAGTTACTCAGTTCTCATAAAATGGTGTCAACGACCAGGTCTGATGATGGAGCCAAGGTCTGTTCAACGGAACTCTTCAATAAATAGGCCAATAGAGTTGAAACTTGGTTACCGTACCAAGTTAGTAGGCGGTAGTCAGAAAAAAGTCCAAACATAATGTTTGGACTTGCCTCTGACTACCACATGCTCAAAGTTTTGGTGCGTTCGTCGGGTCGCATCACGAGATCTCAGTTCGGGGCGAACCACTAGTATATATTTACAAAAAAACGTTATATAACAAGCTTAGTTTAATTTAGAGCTAGCAGATGGCGTTGTGGTGAAAAATCTGGCAATTTTTATTTATTTTATTTCTTCTTTACAGAGTAATATTAGTTAGTTAGGCCAGATAGTTAAGTCTTTAGGGTAAAAAAAACCTCAGACAAAAGCGTCCCATCGCCACATTTACTGTAGTGCCTCAAAATGTAGTCGATGTTATTCTCACCGCTTAAATCCAAAGTGAAAATGTTCAATAAATATTCTGCAAATTTTATTAGCTCCACTGAATGGCGGCGTTCGTCGCCAATTTGCCTCGCGTCGAACACCTAAATAATTAATTTCATTGGGATGAAAGAACTCCCATTTACACTTCAGCGCGAGTTAGTATCCATTGAGTCTGGAAATTACCCAGTCTAGTATTCGGATAATGTTTGACATATATTATTTACTAGCGACCCGCCCCGGATTCGCACGGTTATTGTCGGTTATCCCTAAGAGATTATGCTTGTATTATGCATATAAACCTTCCTCTTAAATCACTCTTTCTATAAAAAAGCGCATCAAAATCCGTTGCGTAGTTTTAAAGATTTATGCATACATAGGGATATAGGGACAGAGAAAGCGACTTTGTTTAATACTATGTAGTGATAGTGATTACAAGTTTTTATTTAACTTGCTATGTATGTAAATATGTTATTCGGGTGGAATCTTGCAACTCAATTTTAAACCAGATATCTTCAACCGATTAATCTGAAATTATGTATACACGTTTTGTTTGGATGACAATGCATGGTTAGCGAATTTAAGTAAATTAATGCTTGTTTTTAAAAAAGGTTTTTAATTTTAATTTATTTTTCTTTGGTTTCTTGTTCTAGTTTTTTATACTACTTGCTGAAGTAACAAAAAGATGGCCATTGGCTCGCAGATCATGCACGTTAGGATCGTGTCATAAGACAATAACAAAAATAGAGCCAAGCGTTTAGACTTGAGACATACGTCTTTACGCTTGGAAACCTCATAATATAACTTAAAGTAATAACATAACATAACTTAAGTCTACTGTGTCTGAGAATCAAAGTGAAGCTGTCACTTTGATTCTCAGACACAGTAGACTCCCCTCAGATCTCTTAGTATTAAGTACCACCTTAAGATTCTTTGAAAATGTCTAAGGTATGTACCAAATATTACATTTGGTACATACCCACATATACCTTCATAATATGCTTGTAATTTTAGTTTCAGTGGATTCGCCCCGACTGTCAAAATGAAACCAAAATTATTTAATTAAATATTTTGATCAAATATACAGATATAGATATCAAAGGACGACTAAGAGTGGATTCAAAAACTAAGCTAAGCTTCTTTTTAGTTTATTTAAGTCTGTCTCTACTTAAGAATTATCAAAAACAATGACCGAAATATTTTAATCTGAACAATACAGCCTCCAAGGGATTATAGACCTTCATAATAATTGTCGACAAAAGAGATTTGGCACGATCCCAAGAATCATTCCTAACGAGAAAAAATGGTTTTAGTACAAGTAGTCCCAAAACACGTTTAATAAGTAAACGGAATTATTTTACTCCTAAAATGATTCCCCAAAATGTTTATTACATAGAAATGGGCAAACTTGAATTATGTTTTAGCATTAACATAGCTTGAATTATAACCAACCAGTTTGGTATAGTATGTAACTCAATTCTAAGTTTATAGGTTAGTACGAAAAGTAGTATAACAAACTTTTTGGTTTGAAAACTTCATCATCTTCCTGCCTTTATCTGCCACCCTAAGTGGGGTCGGCACAACAGGTTTTCTGCTTCCACTCTTCTCTATCATTCGGCATCTCAGTGCTCGCTCCATTCTTACTCATGTCATCTTTCACACAATCCATTCATCTTTTTTTTTGGCCTGCCTCTCCTTCTAAAACCATGCCCATCAATTTCCAACACTTTTCTCGTAATATGACTTTCTTCTCTCCTCATGACATGCCCATACCACGCTAACCTATTGCTTCTCAACTTATCTATCACAGGCGAGGCGCTACTTTCAAACTTCCTCTAATATACTCATTCCTTATTTTATCACCCTTGTCACTCCGCACATCCAACTGAACATTCACATTTCTGCTGCATGCACTATTCTTTCATTGTTGGTTGGAAAACTTCATTGGATCAAAATTATAAAGACAAAGGCCAAAAAAATAATTCAGTTGTAACACAAGGGTCACTTTGAAACGGCTTAAAACTAGATAAATCCAGGTGCCAGTTCCACGATATATATTTTTTTGGTATGTAATTCTTCCAAACGATATTGTTTGCGATTTTTCATAACTACACTATAGTAATTTTGTATCTTCAAAGTGTTAAAATGTTCGAGCGTGAATTCGTTCGTTCAGATGTCAGACATTTTTGACGAATTCCATACTATAGTCTACAAGGAAAACCTTAGCAAGCAGATTATTTCACACGCTTAGAGTTATGCGAGAGGATTTTTTTTTATATAACTAGCTGATGGAACAAGTAGATGGTCCACCAGATGTTAAGTGGTAACCATCACTTATAACAAAGCATTACCTCGCAAGTCACGCACGATAGGAACGTGCCCTACGATGCACTGCCCTGCGTCCATCAACTTGAGGCATACAGATGTTAAGCCTCATGTGCCTGTAATTACCGGCAACCACACTCTTCAAACCGAAACACAGCAACGCTGCTTGGCGGCAGATAAAGGCGTTGTGGTAGTCCTTCTCCGGACGAGCCCTTCACAAAGAGCTCTACTACTCTTAAAAATATTATTTATGGCATTTTGCAATCGTGGGAAGTCGATGAATGGAGAGGGCTCAGAATCGTTCTTCCTTAGGGGAGGCCTATGTCCAGCAGTGGGCTTCAGGCTGATGATGATGATGATAGAATAGATCCGTTTTGTAAAGTTTCTCAGCCAAATTCGCCAGTTGGAATAAACAAGCTTATTTCGGGATACCTTATACAGTCTAAAACACGGTTTAGTTTAACAACTTATAATTACAGAACTTAACCGCGAGAGTCAGAGCTTTAGGGCCGGTTTCACCAACTTTTCGTTAACAGAGAATTACTTAATGGGGCATCAAAATTAACAAAAATGTCAAAGTATTGTTAAGTATTTTACGTCCACGGGCCGGTGTCACCATGCTCTGTTAGTTAAACTAACAGCTTTTTAGCCATTGAACAGACTGTTAAGGTCGTTTTGTGTTTCACCATGCCCTAATCAAGGATTATCTTCTTTAACAGACTGTTAAATCTAATTGCTGGTCTGGAGGCCGGTTAAATATCTAACAGAGGATTAACTTGTCAAAATGGCGGCGGCGCACAATATTATTTTTGAAAAAGAAAATGTTATTGAAAATATTGATAATTTGAAGTCATTTTTCGCCTTCCCAGAACTGGACATACAAAAACACAACAAAACTATTTTGAAAAATATGATAACATTGATTTTAGTGAAAGGTTCGTCTATCAAAGGAATCCATTTTTGGGTGTACCTATTGGAATTAATTGAAGATAAACTAGAGTATCCATCAGATCGGTAAGTACACCTTCCTACAAATTACTATCGTTTTAGGTTAACACTAGATATGTATACCTGTTACCAATGACTGGTTTCTACTCATCCATGTCTAACCTTTCTATGTATTTTTGTTACAGAAATAAATAAACTTCTGTAGTCACTAAGATATTATGTAACTGGTTCACAGCAAGTTACAGTTGGAGAATATTGTGGGCTCTGAAAAGCCTCATACAGAAATGCTGTATTTGAAAGTGGCCCCTATGGTGATGCAGTTGTTCTGGCTGGTAGTGTGCTGTGAAATAAAAATATCGGTGGACATTCCACAAAGCACCATCTCACCCTAAACTAAGCCAAAGCTTGTAATATGGGAACCAGATAGCTGATAATTATTTTACTTACTCTTATAATTTTGTTTTTGTAAATACATACCTACTTATAATATTATATAACACCCTGGCAGAGAACAATCATCTATGTTCATCACACAAATATTTGTTGTCTGGATCGAACCCACAGCCTACAGTGCAGAATGCAGAGCTACTACCAACTGAGCCGTGAAGGCTGTCATAATGAGAATTATGTTCATATAGCTAGCCTATTTTAAAAATGTTATGTTATTACAGAACTCCAGTGGCAACTAAAAAATAAAAACTTTATTTTTAAAATATTTTTTGATACATCTACATTTTTACAGCCGTTGAATTTCTGTTTTCAACTTTTCTTGATATAATTGTTCCTGTAGTATTTCCAATTCTAGCTTAGTTCTACTTTTCAGTTTGTCTTGTAGAGAAGATTTAGGTCTTTGTTGTTGCACACCACTCTTTCTTATTGTTGATTCAACCTGGAACAAATTAATATGTAATTAGAAACAAAACACGGTAGACATTCCCTAAGATCTGTTTAGGTTCTTTGAAGATATCTAAGGGGGTCAGAGGTATGCCCAAATATGTATAATATTTGGTACATATACACACAATCTAGTGTAGTTCAATCTCACAGTAGTTTGAGTTCCATATATGATAGGTAGCAAGCCCATCAAGGCTATTATAATACTAACAGGTTTCCTCACTATGTTTTCCTTCACTGTTAGAGAGCACTAGCATTGTGCAAAATGTTTTTGGTAAATACCTACTAGGTATGCTGAAAATAAGTAATGCAACAAGGTCATTATTTCGAAACGACTTACTTCTGAAATCTTGATATCTTGAGAATAAAGTGTGTCAGAGTCAAAATGGTTTTGAAGACCATCTAATGTAGGGCCCAATATATTCTATGCTTGGCCTTGTAATGGCCCTGTTGGTGGTTGGTTAGGCCTCCGTCCTGCAATATTACCAAACATTTGGATTAATAAATAAAAACCCATGTGAAACACACGTAGCGCTAGGTATTTCTTATAAATATACAAGGATACACTTGGACAAGGAAACGAATAGACAGAAAATTAAAAGATTAGTAGTTCATGTAGTAGGTACATAAAATACAAAGAAACTTAAGGCCTACCTGTTAAAAAGGTCTCTCTTTTCATGCTCGCCTTGTCCTTCCTTGTACTTCTTTTTATATTATCCCAGCATGTTCATTTGTGCGGACGTAGAAAGTTTCATCAACTTTTCGTTAACAGAGAATTACTTAATCGGGCATCAAAATTAACAAGAATGTCAAAGTATTGTTAAGTATTTTACGTCCCACGGAATAAAATTTACAAAGGATTTCTAAATCAACCGTTATGATTCATTCAATTACTTTTTTTAATTCACTTTTTCTTCTTCTTCTTCTTTTATATAAGGCTTTATTTTATAACGGATGTCATTGTCAATCATCTCATTGTCACGAATCATGTAAAGCGACTAAATTTAAATGACGTTCACGCTGTTTAAATAAAACGCAAGCAGGTGTATTTTTTGTTTAGCTGGTTTATATGCTCTCAAGTAGAAGGCGCGTGTTTTGATTTTTGTTGTTGTTGTTGTGCTTTGGTTGAGTCTTCGTTTTCGGATTTGTTTTCCACGATGTAAATGAAATAAAATCACGGCAAATGAAAAGGAGACATTAATCTGTGTTCTTGTCTTGTTCCTCAACACAGAAATGTTGTAGAAAATAAAGAACAGACGCGGTGACCACCTATATATCTAGTGTAAACCTAAAACGATAGTAATTTGTAGGAAGGTGGGTACTTGGGTAGGTACTTACCGATCTGATGGATATTCCAGTTTATCTTCAATTAATTCCAATACACCAAAAACAGATTCCTTTGATAGACGAAACCTTGTGCTAAAATCAATGACATCATATCCTTCAAAGTAGTTTCGGCGTGTTTTTATAGGTAAGTCAAGTTCTGGGACGGCGTAAAATGTTCTCCAAATTATCAATATTTTCAATAATTTTGACATAAATATGACATCATAATCCTCTGTTAGATATTTAACCAACCTCTAGACCAGCAATTAGATTTAACAGTATGTTAAAGAAGATAATCCTTGATTAGGGCATGGTGAAACACAAAACGACTTTAACAGTCTGTTAAATGGCTAACAAGCTGTTAGTTTAACTAACAGAGCATGGTGAAACCGGCCCTTAGAACCTTATTGGAGAGTAAAATAAAACTTTTTGGGGCGGGTTTCATTTAGACTTACTTTTTTTTGTATGTTTTTATTATTGTGTTATTTCGTTTTCATTTTTATTTTGTAGCTTTAACTAAGTAGATTTTCAGTGAGCATATAATTTGTTTAATTGTCTATTTAGAGGTTCTAATTATTTTGAACATAAAATTAAGTTTTCTTTGAGAGTTTTATAATATAATTTGCTGATGGAACAAGCGTCACGTGACGTTAAGTGGTAACCATCACCTATAACAAAGCTTTGCCTCGTAAGTCACTCACGATAGGAACGTGCCTACGATGCAATGCCCTGTGTCCATCAACTTGAGGTATACAGATGTTCAGCCTCATGTGCCTGTAATTACACCGGCAACCACACTCTTCAAATCGAAGCACAGCAACGCTGCTTGGCGGCAGAAATAGGCATGGTGATGGTGTTGCTATCCATTACATAAAAATACTTCAGCCTCTACTTGTCAAAAACAAAGGCGGAAATATTAGTATTTGATGGATGGTGTTATTCTGACATGGTAAAAACCGCCCTTAGTAGGTAATTAATATTCCAATAGAGTTTTTTATTGCTGAACAGTTTGTAGTAAGTAGAAATTGAGAATATTTAGTGTAGTATAGTTTTAGTATTATTTTTATTAGTTAGTGTAATTGGTCGTAATGTGGCAGTCGTGCTTATAAAATAAAATAAATAAATAAATTAAGATGTTCTAAATAATTTGTAATTCAAATTAAAATATAAATAGCAGATTTTTTATTCTCATACCCATTCAGGTTCAGTACAGAAGTTCCGCGGTATGACGGCAGGTACAAGAATGTCAGTTTACCAAAATATAGGTATACCTATCGCACAATGGGTCCCTCAAGGATGAAACACTGGCCGCGTTCACACCTCGCGTACTGTCAGCCACGGACTGTGAACGGGCTTGGAGCCTAACCATATATGGATGACCAGCAGCATCTCGCTGAGACGGGACCTGTTTGTCGCACTTGGCATATGGAGGACTACTCTGCACTTTCTCTTTTTACTTCTTTTCTTAAGGTTATATTATACTTTTTTAATACTAGTTTCAAAATTTAAGGTCCACGTATGATTCTGTGACAAATAAATACATTTTCTTTCTTTTCTTTCTTTCTCTAACCACGTATACGTTAACGTGGCGTTAACGCATCCTAGCGATATCCGACTTTATTCTGTTGTAGTCAGAGATGCGATACGTGTACGCAACTAGGATCAAATCCGTTCATAATTAGGCCCCTGTTGCCTCTTGGTGTGAACGTGAGCGTTTCGTCGATTGGTGTGAACGAAAAAATGAACATACTCGTTTAGGAAATGCAGTTAACTGTGTAACGCTTGCTCACAATGTTTTTGTTTTTTAACACTTGTTGATGGAACAAGCAAACTTTAGAAAATATTACGTGGTAACCATCACCTATAACAAAGCATTGCCTCGCAAGTCACGCATGATACTAGCGTACCCTACGGTACTGCCCTGCGTCCATCAACTTGAGGATACAGATGTTAAGCCTCATGTGCCTGCAATTTCACCGGCAACCACACCCTTCAAACACAGCAACGCTGCTTGGCGGCAGAAACAGGCATGGTGGCAGTACTTCCCCGGACGAGCCCTTCACAAGAGCTAGTTTGGTGTGAACGCAGCTTTCAAGGTTATTTTTCCGGTGGATAGGTACTATTCAAACTCCCTCATAACTCACTGATTCAACGGTGATATCACGTGATGGAGGTTGGTCCTCCGTCAACTTGTCACTTCATAATCCGTGAATTGTCTACTAGTAGTCATCGCACGGAAAAATTCAACCTTATCTTAGTGCGCAATTCCAGGGCTAATCAATGAAGGAAAACATCGTGAGGAACCAGTTTGTATTCTGAGAGCACTGGCGGTCTAGTGGTAGCACCCCTTGAGATCCTAAGATTCGCGGATTCAAAACCACTCGTGCACCAACGAGTTTTCCTATTCAAAAATGTATGTTCACAGTGTCAGTCCTCTCAAACGGTGAAGAAAAACATCGTGAGGAAAGCGGCATGTCGCAGAACCTAAAAAGTTCTAAAAACATTTGTCAAGAGTTTGAGGCGCACTTATAAATCCTTTTTATTATACAACTAGCTGATGGAACAAGCAGATGGCCAACCTGATGTTAAGTGGTAACCATCACCTATAACAAAGCATTGCCTCGTAAGTTACGCACGATAGGAACGTGCCCTATGATGCACTGCCCTGCGTCCTTTAACTTGAGGCATAGGTACAGATGTTAAACCACATGTGCCTGTAATTAAACCGGTAACCACACTCTTCAAACCGAAACACAGCAACGCTGCTTGGCGGCAGAAAAAGGCGTGGTTGTGGTACTTCCCCGGACGAGCCCTTCACAAAGAGCTCTACTACTCTTTAAATCCTTTCACCACACAGTCAAATGCCAAATGTATTTGAAAGAAACCTTTAAATTAGTTTAAGCAGGCAATGAACGTACCCTACGATGCACTGCCGCTTATTCTTTGTTTTGTTTAAATTATTAAAATCCTTTTCCTACAGGAGTAAAAGCTGAAGAAGTTAAGTAAGAGTGAACATAAAAACTCTTAACTCAGCACGTAACACGTTATAGTGTAATTTATTTGATAAATGATACCTGTGAGAGCTGTCGGAAGTAAAGTGCTCCTGATATCCCGGATAGCGGAGAAGCGGCGCTAGTGCGGGGCTCTCTACCAGCCATCACAACTTTACCATACCAGATACCAGAGTTGGCAGCCGTACCACAGGTTCTAATGGCTAATGCACATAGTTATAATAGTAAATAGTAGTTAGGTACCTTCAAAGGTTGCTTGAATATAATTTGTTTTGTGTTTTATAATATACCTATGTACCTAGCTATTAAGTTTGCCTTAAATAAACAAACATTAAAAAAAAACATGAAACTAGGAGTTCGCCTCGAACTGAGATCTCGTGATGCGACCCGACGAACGCACCAAATCTTTGAGTAGGTGGTAGTCAGAGGCAAGTCCAAACATTATGTTTGGACTTTTTTCTGACTACCGCCTACTAACTTGGTATGATAACCAAATTTCAACTCTATTGTCCTATTTATTGAAGAGTTCCGTTGAACAGACCTTGGCTCCATCATCAGACCTGGTCGTTGTCACCATTTTATGAGAACTGGGTACCTTTTTAATTTATTTCAAGAAAAAAAAATAAGAAAAAGCAAAAGAACTGACCGACCAGTAGAAAAACCTTGATGTCAACAAATCTCTTAGAGATGGGAGCTCTTGGATCGCTGGTTATCTTAATTTAACTTTTTTGTTGTATCTCAAAAACCAAGCGTCCCAGAAAAAAAGTAACAATTGTGTTGGAATGTCCAAAAAAAGCTCTTTCATATGACATGTAACTTGTTTTTTTTAAGTAACTTTTTTTATTTTTGTCCCCTTAAAAAACCCCATATCTCAAAAACCCTTCATCCGATTTTACTCATATGCTTACCAGTAAATTTCTCGTACAAGCTATCGACTTATCAAATTTCATGCAGATCGGTTCAACGGTTCGAAAGTTATGGCCAGATAAACATACATACATAAAATGCCAAATCGCCCAAGTTGAAACTAAGATCTTCGTTCGCTTCGCTCACTCGATCAATAAGTAGCCGTTACTTACATCTATTATTACCTACTACAGAAAATCTAGTCCGGTTTTTAGCGCACTACTAAAGTTCTTATTTATTTATTATTTTATTATTAATACTAACTTCTGCAAAATGTGGGTATGCGCCGAATGTAATATTTGGACGTACCTCGGACTTCCCCCCTTAGACATCCTCAAAGATGCTTAAGTTAGTATTTGATGCTGAAAAATCTGAGGGAATATTTACCGCGCCTGGGGATCAAAATCGTTACTGTGTTGTTTTGTAAGTAGGTACTTATCATAATTTTAACATGTGAAAATAATTCCGAGGGATCCTTTCCATCACAACTGAAAATTAGCAGTCATCCTTTTATAACTACGATATTATTTGTATCTTGCTGAAGTATTAGAGACTTACCTAGTATACATTTTGTTTTTAAATATTTAATTTCATTTCTATTTCTGTTCACTGCTACTTTGTAACACTCTTTGTTGTTAATATGTTTTTATACCAATCTATTGTACTGTTTGTTTCCCAAATAAAATAAAAGTAAATTTTTCCCATCCCTTGAACCAAGTGTCTCGCTTCCCGTTATGCAGCTATAAATCAAAGTAGTCCAAGCCAAACATATTCGATTGCTTGCACGAAGTTTTTATCTATTCTTATTAATAAAGATGCTGTTTAAGGTGATTGATCGCTTATTGTATGAGCAGCTCTGGTGGCCTAGTGGTAATTATACCCACCTTCTGTTCTTCAAGTCGTGGGTGCAAAATTTCAAATAAGCACCACTGAAGATTCATCATCATCGGAGATAGTTTAAGTGGCAATGGGCAGGCCACGAAAACCCAGCAACTGCTGGGGAACACCTACGCCTCACTCATTTCGATTGGCACGATACGCTGGAGCTTCATTATTATATTATTTTGAAACAAGGATCATACAAAATAACGGTGGGAACCAAGCCGCCAAGCCAAGTTAAATAAATAAATATTGGTGAACATTCTACACAGCACTATCTAGCCACTATTTACATTATATATTTACACTATCTATCTCGCCCCAAACTAAGTTAAAGTCGTATGGGAACCAGATAGCTGATATACTACTTTTATTCTTTTTTTTGTAAATACATACTTATAATATTATATAACACCCAGACAGAGAACAAACATCTATGTTCATCACACAAATGTTTGTTCTCGGTGGGGATCGAACCCACGGCCTACGGCACAGAAGGCAGAGCTACTACCAACTGAGCTGTGAAGGCTGTCATAGTTTGTTGGCTGTTCTTTTAAGCTTGGTTGGAACTGGCACTTAAATTCACTTAGATTTAAGACGTTTCAAAGCGATCCTTGTGATTCAATTAAAGAGTAGTAGAGCTCTTTGTGAAGGGCTCGTCCGGGGAAGTACTACCACCACGCCTTTTTCTGCCGCCAAGCAGCGTTGCTGTGTTTCTGTTTGAAGAGTGTGGTTGCCGGTGTAATTACAGGCACATGAGGCTTAACATCTGTATGCCTCAAGTTGATGGACGCAGGGCAGTGCATCGTAGGGCACGTTCCTATCGTGCGTGACTTACGAGGCAATGCTTTGTTATAGGTGATGGTTACCACTTAACATCAGGTGGGCCATCTGCTTGTTCCATTAGCTCATGGTATAAAAAAAAAATAAAAAAAATAAAAAAAATACAGACTTTGACTTTGACTTAGATATAGTTTCAAAAGACTAGCAACCACGAACCGGCAGACGAAAACCACTCCCTCTTCCGATGAATAAGGCTGATGATAATGATGGCCTATTTCAATCCTTATTCAATCGGTGAATATCCTAACCGTATCTAGAATCTAAATTAGATAAAGTGAATTAATTAGTAATCGAATTGAGACCTCATTTGCTTTTACAGTGCGACCCAAAGGGACCATTGAATCTATGAATATGGTTTACATAACCTACGCTATCATTAGGAGAGCCCTTTCATTGAGTGAAAGATATTTCGAAACATACGTGGCTCAATATAACTATAGTTCATACTAATATTCTCTTATCTGTGACTGAATTAATGGTTTTATTTTTTTCTAAACCTAGTGTCTAAACGAAGGGTGTATGTAATGTATATTGAAAGTGTGGCGCTTGATATCTGTTGCAGTTGAAATTTGTATTAAAACTATACTTATATTTAAAATGTTCTAACAATATTATATTCCAGCCATAATCTTCATAAAAACAATGATGCTGCCAGTGTCTTGAGGACTCTCCCGATTGACACTGATTTAGATCAGTTGAGCTATCTAGATCACTCTCAACGGTCTACAGATAGCTCAACTGTTTCATGCCAGGTATGTATGTGGTGGACTTTCCACACTGCACTATCTAGCCCCAGACTAAGCAACACTTGTGATATAGGAACAAGATAGTTGATACGAGTATAATACCTTTATTGTAATACCTTTACTATATTCTTTTGTTTATAAATAAAAACTGATCTCGGTGGGGATCGAACCCACGGTCTACAGCGCAGAAGGCAGATCCACTGCCACTGAGCTGGGAGAAAATTAAATTGAATTCGAATAGTAGGTATGTTCTAACCTATTTCTTCTTTGCGATATTTCGTTACGGCGATCCGAATGAGCAACACGAGGGTCGAGGAATTTAATAAAAGGTGAGGATTTTATGAATCAATCACTGAGTATGGCGTCCACGTCAGATGTGACAATTCCGAAGCGAGTCCCGTCGCATCTCATCGCAATAGAGCTCATCTCGGTCGATGGACCAATGATGCGAACACTGAACTTGGTCTTAGCACCAGTTTATTTCTGTTTAGATTATTATTTGGGAGTATTGCAAAGGGAGGGTGGAAAGATAATGTTTTTATATATCACTAGTGGGTTCGAGCCTCGCGTCTACTTATTTCATACATTTGCACGCCCATCTCCCTGAGTGAGTGAAATCGCACCCCGTGCGTGACCCGTGGACCTGTTAACATTTTTAATTTCGTCATATCTTTTGAATGGAATGTCCGATTTGAAAAATTCAAAAAGTAATCTATAGGTATTGAAACCGTCTTGAATATAAAATGATTTATTTGGATAAGGATTAACACCAAGGTACAAATAAAGACCATTTTCTAGCGGCGGCATTTCAATTAAATTTTTATAATAAAAGAACACTTATTGTGACATAACTATAATAGTTAGACATATGCTGTCGCGACATTTTTTGTAGATGATGACGTGTTCTGTAACGTCCTAGTACATTATTTTGTTCTATCATCAATAGTTTTCGCAGGGCACGCGATGTAAGGATTAATTTATCCACCTTGGCTTACATTATTGGAGTTTTAGCAAGGATCCCTGACTTTTTTGAAAATATTATACAGCCTATGTTACTCAAGGATAATGTAGCATTCCAATGGTGAAAGAATTTTTGAAATCGGACCAGTAGTTTTTGAGCCTATTCGTTACATACAAAACTACAAAAATACAAATCTTTCCTCTTCATAATATTAGTGTAGATGTAGATAGTGTAGATAGATCATCATGTGATTGACTCACCCTTTTAACATCCAAAAATAGTAACTTTCGCATATTTTTTGCAGAATATGTAGAGGCGGATTCTTTTTAAAGGAAACAAAAACATTTTCCTACACAAAACATAGAACTATCTGTTCTATGTTTTGTGTAGGAAGTAGCATTTGCTACCGTACAAACAGAAATATTTCTATCAAACATATAGCATTACTCAGAAATGCTAGAGGTAGTAAATATATAATAATATTTACTGGAGGGTAGCCAAGTAGCATTTTCATAAAACGCGATTCTATTTGTATTAGAAGAATGAAACAGTTTCGTCAAGAGATCGGAAATTACTTATGTTGAACATTTCAGAATTTGTACATGTGTGTAATGTCTGTGTTCTTAATCGGTGAAGGAAAACATCGTGACGAAACTATTTATTAGTATTCTAGTAGCAGCAATGGGATGGTCACGTATGGAATTCCAACTACAATGTGTGAATGGTGTGAATGTGCTAAATGTAATATTTGGACGTACTGGTCTACGAGATTTGAAGGGACATCTACCGTGCCTGGGTATCAATATCGTGGGGTTGTGTTTTTTCTATTACTATCGGTAAACAAACAGTAATACAATATGGTTTAGGTAAGGTATGGTAAGTATTAGGTAACTAAATAAATAAATAAATATTGGTGGTCATTCCACACAGCACTGTCTAGCCCCAAACTAAGTCGAAGCTCGTTATATGGGAACCAGATAGCTGATATACTACTTATATACTTTTTTGTTGTAAATACATACTTATAATATTATATAACACCCAGACAGAGAACAAACATCTATGTTCATCACACAAATGTTTGTTCGCAGTGAGGATCGAACCCACGGCCTACGGTACAGAAGGCAGAGCTACTACCAACTGAGCTGTGAAGGCTGTCAAATAATTACTAATTGTGATACCAACACCGTTTACTATCTTTTAATTTCTGAATATTTGCACTATTGCTAAAAATTGAATGAGACTAGTGCTACAAGCTAGTACTCTGAAGTTCAACAAAAGGAGTTTATCCCAGTTCGTTTTCAATACATGGATTGTTTAAAAGCTTTCGAAACGTGATACTCCAAAGCTGGTCGCTGATACATCTCAGCGACCAGATTATAGCGTAAGGCGATGACAAGAGCTAATGTGATTCTCGCTCGTACGTTTCAACATGTTGAAAGATATAGAATCACTAAACTCATTTTCGAAAAATCGCAATCAACCAATTTGTGTGCAATCACATTGCACACAGTTTAGTAAAAAAATCATTTTGATCGATACATGTTTTCCTACTCAAAAGTTTGCTTTACTAGTTTTCGTACATAAGCAAACTTTTAAATAAAACTTGTATCGATCAAAATGAAATTTTTACTAAACTGTGTGCAATGTGATTGCACACAAAATGGATGATTGCGATTTTTCGAAAATGAGTTGAGTTTAATATCTTTCATCATGTCGAAACGTGCGAGCGAGAAGTTGTTTGATAGTTGTCAGCCACTTTACTTAGCTCCGCTTATGGTACAAGTGCTATTCTGTCAACAACACTCGCCCACGTGACCGCGGAATTCGTAGTGAATTTTCAATTTGGCATTCTGAAATATTCACCCATCACATGAGTGTTTTGGAATTGGAAATTCTAACGTTAGTGAGCTGGAGATCGTGATTGAAGTGAGCGCAGATCCAATAGAACTACCCTTGATTTTGTTGTGTACGGAATAGCACTATTATCTTTTATTCGGCAGACAATCTTGCCAGTGTCCAGTCTCTCTTGTCGTGTCACTAGTTTCTTTCGAAACAGTGTGGTGAAAGGATTTTAAGTGCGCCTCAAGAGGCTCCTTTCAAGAACTTTACACATGTAATAGAACTTTTTAGGTTCCAAGACATGCCGGTTTCACGATGTTTTCCTTCACCGTTTGAAAGTACTGGCATTGTGCACATAAATTTTTGAACAGAAAAACTCATTGGTGCCCGACCGATTTCAAACCCACGACCTTAGGATCGGAAGGCGGGGCCACTACCACTAGACCACCAGTGCTCTCCAGTGTCCAGTGAAATATATTAAATAATTTTTTTGGAAGTCAGTCCGTACACTAGGTACAATCGTCATTTAATTTTAAATTTAATTTGTTTTAAAACAAATGACGAGATTGAGTGATTGTTAATAGTCTTGTAATTGTTAAAATTATGATTATGATCATTGTCAGGCTGAAATCCACCAAACATCCTTTTAAATTATAAAAAAAAACAACTTTACGACCTAGTTAGAACAAGGGTACTCTCAGATCTCTTATGTACCAAGTTAGTTTAATTGAATATATCTAAGGGGTATATAGTACATAATACATTTTGGACACACACACATTACACATGACTTTCCGCTCTTCACAATACCATCGCCCGTCATCCGGTTCACAGTCACCATTCAGGCTGCGTTCGGGACTTTCATGGACACATTCAGGCTTCTGATGATGATAATGCCTACCCATAAATACACTTAGTTCCTGTCATTTCCAGACTGGTCTCAATGTCCCGGTTTAATCATGTGCAGCGGCCGCATTTACGCCGAGAGGACAGAAAGAGCGTTTGTCCACCGCCGCCGACATTGCGACTGAGAAGACGAGCCATTGTATTGATATATTACTAAGACTAAGATACATAGTATTCTTTATTATGTGAGTGAGATGAATATTGAGGTTTTAAGAGTAGTAGAGCTCTTTGTGAAGGGCTCGTCCGGGGAAGTACTACCACCACGCATTTTTCTGCCGCCAAGCAGCGTTGCTGTTTTTCGGCTTGAAGAGTGTGGTTGCTGGTGTAATTACAGGCACATTAGGCTTAACATTTGTATGCCTCAAGTTGATGAACGCAGGGCAGTGCATCGTAGGACTTGACTCGTTGACCGAGTTGACTAAAAACTTTTTAATTATTCCACTTGACACTCTCCATTCCACACAACATTGTTAAAAAACTCCCGTGTAGCTTTGACTTTTCCGTAGGTAATACTACGTAAATTTTACACAAAGCTCTCTTGGTGGACTTACCTTTGCCGTCAAGTCGTTCCTCCCGCAATTCTAATTTCTCGATGGCGGTGGACAAACGCTCAAACTAAATACGTCACCATAAATTAGCTTCATAATCAGACGGCAGTGAGAACTAATTCGTAGTGCAGAATGGCTTTGGTACAAAAGTGGACTTGCCAGTGGCTGGTATTAAATTAGACAACTAGCTTTTGCCACCGAGTTTGCCGTATGGACTTAGATTTCAACCGAGAACATTGACTAATATCTTACTCCAATTAACAGCTTATAAAATTCAAACTCGAAGACTAGTTTTTGTTCCTGTAATTTTTTTTAGAATAAAACGAATTTTGTATGTCTGTCTGTTGTCCCGATAGGTTTAGTGGTTAGAGAGTGTTTTTATACATATAGCTGATATACAAATAGTTGATGGAACAAGCAGACAGCCCACCTGATGTTAAGTGGTAACCATCACCTATAACAAAGCATTACCTCGTAAGACACGCACAATAGGAACGTGCCCTACGATGCACTGCCCTGCGTCCATCAACTTGAGGCATACAGATGTAAAGCCTCATGTGCCTGTAATTTCACCGGCATCCACACTCTTCAAACCTAAACAGCAACGCTGCTTCGCGGCAGAAAAAGGCGTGGTGGTAGTACTTCCCCTGACGAACCCTTCACAAAGAGCTCTACTACTCTTAAAAAACGTGTTTGAGCAATAAACATCATTTTCATCATCACTTTAAGTGTGAGGCTAAACGAGCGTAAATTATTTAGTTTTAATTCGCATATTTTCGGTCGCATAAATTTGTTGGTATTATGCGTGTAACTCATTTTGCGTCGCCGTATGAACCAAAAAGGACTTTTCTATGAAACCAAATGCAGCAGAAAGTATGCGACCGAAAATGACCGACTCACAACTTAAAAATTTACGCTCGTTTAGCGTCACACTTACATTTACAAGAGGGTAAGAAGTCGTAGGATATTCTATTATTTGGTTTCAGTAGCCTTTCTAACTGTTCACTTCTATTAAATTATGACTTTTCTATCATATTCAAATATTAAGCACTCTATCTTTTAGATCGTAATGATTGAAATTCCGTGATGCAGAATTATTTTCATCGCGTCAGAATCTCTTTGTTTCTGAAGGAACTTTTCATACTTATTTCTCATTGGACATTCTCGGTATGCTCTTTTGCAGTCTCATAATTAATTAAATTTCTCTGAGAGATAAGGCGATAAAAAGATACTACCTAGTAGTAGAGCTTTTTGTAAAGGGCTCGACCGGGGAAGTTATATGTGGGGATGTTAAACCTCATGTGCCTGTAATTACACCGGCAACCACACTCTTCGAACCGAAACACAGCAGGCTTGCTTGACGGCAGAAAAAAGCGTGGTGGTAGGACTTCCCCTGACGAACCCTTCACAAAGAGCTTTACTACTCTGAAAAGTTTATCTATGTTCAATGCTTCTTTAGTCATCCTTAATCGACAATCTTTAATCTCTTCTCTGCCAGGACCACCACGGTCATAAAGTTTATAAATAACAAAAATTATTGACAATACCAAGCAATCAGCAAAACAACTTTAGCAAAGTTCGAAGTCAGAATTTCATAGAATTTGGTTCCATCCGCTGAAAAACATCAGGTAATTTCACGCTCACACATAAAAAACATTTTGAAGCCAGAATTTTCCTGACTCAGTTATCAGCGTCTTCATATTGAACTATATGACAATGACCCCAGTAATTCGTTATTTATTTATTTATTTATTAGGATCGCCAAGAGATAATACACAAAACTTAATAATATTGGATTGTGTCGTGGTTCAATCGTATATTTGATGTAAAAAGTTTGGGACAAAACCGGCTTCCGCTTTTCGAATGCCAGTTTTGGTATTCTGGGATCAAAAGGAAATCTAAAGAATGTGAGAAATGCGATCTGCGGAAATCATGCGATTTTGGACTCTATTACTCATAAAGTAGGTCAGAATTGCGGTTTAGTTTATTGTTACTGGGTACTATCAACGTCCTAATTTAAGGGCATCTGAATAAGTTGTTTTTGGGACCAATTTTTTTTTCATCATATCCCAAAAGTTATTATTGGAGTGGGCTTTGAACTCATGATGAACTCATTAACCTTCCCTTTGATACGGAGCTGCGGTAACCACCTGCGCCATCGGATTCTAATAACACCTGGCAAATAACTCACGGTATTTATCGTGGGTTCAAATCCCCCTCGTATACTTTTGGTGCAATAAACACTGTAATACAAATAAAAAAAATATTTACACCACTTTTCGGGTAACTACCAGCATTCAGATGGTGTTTTCTGGTGATGATGATTATGATCTAGGCCGCATTTGAAACCAGCCAGAATATTAGAATTGAAATTGAAACCGACTCGTACACAATACATATTATTTTGTTGTCACATCACCTTTATTGCCTTATTTTGTATTTTATTTTATCCCATTCTTTTTGCCGTCTGATACAAAAGACACCAGATGTATTTTACCGAGGTGGATATTTATTTCTATTTCTGAACGAGAAAAACATAAATGGAAAGTTATGTGTCTGCAAGTTGGAAACCATATTTTGCTATTATTATGACGATACGTTTTGCAAAATTTAATATTGCCGGGTCACGAACTTACGGAAGAATTATTAAGAGAAATGAATAGCAGAATAAATCTAAGACTCATTCTGAGAGTTCTTTACAGTTATATTTTATTTAACATGAAAATCTTATCTACATATCGTCTCTTAAAATCCTTTCACCACACTGTTTCAAAAGAACAAGTGACACGACAAGAAGAATAAGAAGTAGTGTAACTAATGTCTATTCCAAGACAACATTGTCTTCATATCTTCTTTCCTTATTTACATTTGTCTCGCAGATCGTCACCCAACATCAGCAAGCACAGTCATTAAATCGCTGTGTTCGTCAGCAAGGCCTGATAGTGCGCTTTAACCAAAGCCTAACCCCCATTTTGTATGTCACTATCACGAGCTGTCAGTACGCCAGGCCTATCAGACCGCGTTTCGCAAAATGGCCATTTCTCGTTGACAGAGCTTATCTGTTCACACTTGCACAGACAAATTAGACGATTTATGACTGCCAGGCTTGGCTGATACCCCATCAAGCATGGGATGCGATTTGGTAATCCATACTTTCCATAATAAGGCTGCCTAAACTACTACATTCCCTTTTGCTTGTCGGTTTGTTTTACTTTTGTTTTAACAAAGTTCTCTTCTTTGTTTTATCTAATTAGTTAAAGAGGTGACAATTAAATTTTCGCAATAAAAGGTATAGTGTCTACCTCGAGAACAACACTATTTTAAGCTCAAGTAGAGTACTTTGAATCCCCCGCTGCGCTCAGGATTCTAATTCAGAATCCTTCACTTCTCTCTGAATTCAAACAAACACTCTCGCCTTTAAAATAGTTGTCTGCTTGGTCAACAATCTTCTATTTCATCATTGTACATCTGTTAGACTAGAAGATGAAGTGATATCATGTCAGGGGATTACGCTATTTCTGTTTCTATCATCTGTTGAAGTCATAAATTTTCAATAATTTACGAGGTGAACGTAGCCGGGGATAACAGCTAGTCGCGGGCATTAATCAACGAATCACCGAAAGGTCCCGCTTAGCTTTACGACCGGGTATGATAATAAAACAAACAATGGCTTAGCAAAGCCTTCATTTGGAATTGCTCCTAAATTGGAATACGGGATTGAGAGTTTAAAAGCGAACGTTGATACTTTTGAGCTCTGAAAGTGCTTCGTTATTTCCAAAGGTTATCCAAATCTTTTTGTTTTACGCGAAATTCTATTTTTACTTGACTGCCGTGGGCTTATGTTTATTTTAGACCAGTTTTTGTACGGTTTTGTTGTGATGCCCGAATAATATGTACCCTACACATTCAATCTGATAAAGAATAGCAGAATCTTTAAGAGTAGTAGAGCTCTTTGTGAAGAGCTCGTCCGGGAAAGTACTACCACCACACCTTTTTCTGCCGCCAAGCAGCAATGCTGTGTTTCGGTTTGAAGAGTGTGGTTGCCGGTGTAATTACAGGCACATGAGGCTTAACATCTGTATGCCTCAAGCTGATGGACGCAGGGCAGTGCATCGTAGGTCACGTTCCTATCGTGCGTGACTTACGAGGCAATGCTTTATTATAGGTGATGGTTACCACTTAACATCAGGTGGGCCATCTGCTTGTTCCATCAGCTGGTTGTATAAAAAATAAAAATAAAAAGAATTCTCGAATAGTAAAATATATATGATTAAACTATAGATTATCATCATCATCATCATCATCATCATCTACCTGAAAAATACCACAGTTGCAAAGACCATTTTGATTTGAGAGAGATTTGGTTTCATCAGAATTTTAAGTTAACCACATGTTTTCACATCGAATGTTTTTTTTATTATACCCTTGATATTTTAAATTTTATAGTGCACCCTAACTAACCATCTTATTCTAGACTCCTCTCCATCCAAAGGTTGTCTGGAAGAGATCGCTTTTTAGCGATAAGACCGCCCATTGTACATTTTGTTTTTCTATAATTGTGATAATTTGTCCTATTTTGTTAGTTTGTCAGGTGTGCAATAAAGATCTTTCATTCATTCATTCATGTTTTTGCTCTTTATTTTAAATCTCAAATTTATATTTAGAATAATTAAACGAACAGCTGCGAAGATCATTACATCTCACTCGCACCCGTGCGGGATATTGATTAGCGACACCGTTTGATTCAAGATCAGAATACCTACTATTTATTGTAAACTGTTGAAAGTTGGTAGTACAAAAAGTCTGCCCTGTTCGTTTCTTCTTTGGCCCGGATTATAGTAGGATCAGCTTGGCTCAGAATAATACTACACTCAAGCACTGGTAGAAAGACTTGGGTGACTTTAAATCTTATCTTTCCACTAGAGACCATAAAACGTGATTATCATTGCATTGAGATGGTTTGGCCGTTAATTTAGATTACATCTGCGGTTCAGTGACCGCTACACAATACAATTCCAGCAATTTTTTTTTTCATTTCCTTCACAAAGGGAACGATCCAATGAAGATTTCCATTTCTACTATCATGCTATGAATTGTATTAAATTGCAAATTACGCTGAATAAATTAAAATAAAATAAGATTTATGTTACTAGCTTTTGTTTTGTTTTCTACTGTTTGCGTAAATTATGTTTTCGGCCAAGCTAAGCTGATGAAATGTCAAAAGCAATGATTATTTGTAAAATTTGATCGTAAACACGAAAATTACGCTTTCGTAAGAGAAATTTTACTCGCAAAATTAATTGTAAGAAACAATCAGGTGAAAATGGGATTACAAATAAGCTACATGATAGTGTCATTAATAATTTAAGTATATCATTCTTATTACTAAAACTCAAACAACCATTTAACTAATGGAATTCGTTCTTAGATATATTAATATTATACTTATATTAGTATTCAAATAAGCACTAGATGGACCGATAACATCCTGAGGATCGCAGGAGGTTGGTGGATGGAGAGGACTCGGGATTGTTCTTCCTGGAAATGTATACCTAGAGGAGGTGGAGACGACGCGCTTCATAAAGTGTAGGTAGATTCTAAAGAAATATTTTGTACTTACCTTATGTCAAAATAAACCGAAGTCTACCGCCTGTTTGTGTGTGACATACGAAAAACAGTTGGCTTGTTGGCCCGATACGGACAGCTTCTTGTCCACGCGCAATCGATCGGTATTCTTTTAAAAGATCCTAAAAAGTGGATTTACTCTCACGACATCTCACCACTCCATGCAACGATCCTTAACAGGAGGCCTATGTCTATCAGTAGACTTCTACAGGCTGATGATGATGACTGAAATAATAATAATAAAAGTTTAATTTTCGATACATACCTACCTATTTAAAAGTAATTTATACAAGAAATAATTAATTATAATAATCGTATTAATATAGCGTGACGAAATTCACAGATTTATAGTCATACATTTGTATGTAAGAAAATTTGAATAGGTAGTAGCTTTTCATAGTCGCTTTGGTGTTATATACAAGATGTTCAAATACTTGTGCCACGAACCAACATTGTGAACGCGAAAAAAAACAGCTGTTTCATACAAAAGTTCAAACCTACCTGGCTTAAATGTATGAATTTTATTATTTTTATTATTGGAACACCTTGTATAATGCGGCAATGTAAAATTTTAATAAATAAATAATCTAAAAAAATGTTGAGGGAAATTAACCGAAAGGTAAAGGATAACGGATAATTCATGAATTATGCGCCGGTAATACCCAATTACCCAATTTTGGCTATTTCCGCATCAAAAGACCAAAGGGTACTTCAAAACCGACCGGTAACTGTAGGGAAATGGGGAATTATCTTCAAAAGAAGTATCTACTAATGAGTTAATTTATTGTTCCAGAAACAAAAGTTCTTCCTGGAAATTTCCTGTAGGAAATTGAAATGCCTAAACAATTTTCGTATCCAGACGCTTTCTGATAGGCAGCAATTTTTAGCAAGTTCAGCACAGGACACCCAATACGCTATTCTCAAATGGTTTTGACAATGAGATGGAGTTTTATTGGTTCTTACCGTCCAATAGATTATAAAACTTCTTTCTCTCTTCTCTCTCTCTCTTGTCGTGTCTCTAGTTTCTTTCGAAACAGTGTGGTGAAAGGATTTTAAGTGCGCCTCAAGTGGCTTCTTTGGAGCACTTAACGCATGTTAAACACACACTCATACATGGATACTTCTGTGATACCCAGACTCTCAAGAGACTGGTAGTAGCAAAAGTATCCTCAGCAAACACCAAACACTCACACTTCATACAAGCACTTAACACTCACACTCCACATCAGGTGGGTCATCTGCTTGTTCCGTTAAAATTTGTATAAATTAGAGAAAAGAGTACGTTAACATTTTCTTAAGAAATCAAACAAAACTTAATTTAAATACTTAATTTAATGAGTATCGGACCATACGGCTGCCATCATGTAAGCCATCCCTATAATAGAACTATGCAGAAACCAGTTTTTTGTTTACGCTAGCTACACTTCGCCTACACGCTTAGAGTGTTGCAGAGTTTTATTAGGTGTTTTGTCTATCACATTCACACTCACACCGATCTTTATTATAACAACCTATCTAACTAACTACCTACACACAATGACACACTACACTACACTACACACTCATTACTTATCACGTTTTGCACACTAACACTTGTTTTTTATGCGATTAACTTAAACTTCAACTTTGATTTTTTGTTTTATTTGTTAACTTTCACGTTATTATTTTGGTTTGTCTTCTCAGTATCATCTACCTACCTACTTACTTTGCCTATAAAATGTAGATTCGATTTGGTTAGTGCACAGTGTACATTTAATAGATTAAAATAGACAATAAGAAAAACTGTGAATCTAAGAATAAATAAATAAATAAATAAATAAATATAGAACTTTTTAGGTTCCACGACATGCCGGTTTCCTCACGATGTTTTCTTTCACCGTTTGAGAATACTGACATTGTGCACATACATTGTGCACGACCTGTTTCGAACCCACGACCTTAGGATCGGAAGGCGAGGCCGCTACCACTAGACCACCAGTGCTCTACAACTTCCTTCTGAAATGAGTTGAGTTGAATTGAATTAAGTTTTCAAATGAGATTGCAAATATTTTATTACACACTAACACCAGCTTCATAAAATAATGAATCATCGACGGTCTTATCTCATCTGAAAGCGATCTCTTCTAGTTAACTTTTGGATGGAGTTGGATAATAAGTACTCATAGAAACCTAATAAAAATGACACTATAAGTCATCATCATTTGTCACCAGTCATACATTAACACACAGTTCCATCTCAAAATCTCATTCATACTCATAATCACAACACAATTTATAATATAAATCAAAGTACCTAGGCAGGTACTAACCAAAGTATAAGCTCCAGATATCTACCTGATAACTGACTTATACAAGTAGTTAGCGTTGACTTAGTTTGCAATTTGCATTGACAATGGCGCGACTGACAAGTTCGCCAGTCTGACACTCCACTTTATTTATTCTGTTCTCACTTAAGTATTTTGTATATTATTCATTACGTGTTATTTATCATGCATTGCTTTTAGTTATTTGTTTTTATTAATATATTTATTATTTTTTCATTTGTATGCTAAGATTTATGTATATATTTTATGTTTTTTACCCGTTTTGTTACCCGCTCAAGGCCCTGGCAGAATACTAGTGCTGCGCTGTTACCTGTAAAATGGGTATCGGTGCAGCAAATACTGAGTCAGGGACCTATTAACCTATAATGCTCCACACAGTACAGTGTTTTTCCATTAATTTTAGTTTAAATTTTTTTATTTTTTTGTGTTTTATGTATTTTTTATATTTTCTTTTTGCGCTGTACCTTTTACCCACCGTTAGCGTATTTTTTTTTTTGTGTTAATAAATAAGTTTTCTTTCTTTTTTTCTTTTCTTAGCGGAGTGGGACCCTGGTGTCCTGTAGCACAGGTTTCATTAACCTATTTCAGGCACCAGTCTCTCGCAAAACAGGTTAACTTACGATACAATCGATTTAAAGAACACACAACTATCATAATTTGTATTATTTTTTATTAACTATCATAAAGCATTATATTTTGTTCTACCTACCTACTATATTGTATTACCTCCTATATTTTTTACTAGTATTAGGTTTGCCTTGTTTTCTGAGAGAAAATAAATGATTTTATTTATTATTGCAGTCCATTATTGGACATAGGTTTCTCCCATGGCGCGCCACTAAGCCCGGTCTTCGTTAGAGTCAGAAATACTTCAAACTAATACGAGTAACAGAACAATAAGCTATAGATCAAACAATTTGAAATCAAAGGAATGTTTGAGTCAATGTTCAATTAATTTCAATAAATGGATTGACAAACAATTAATGAACCAACTGAACTGCCAACCACCTTTGTTGCCGTCTTGATTGGAAGAACCATAGTCTTAGACAATGGTATGCAATTAAACGAGCGATTTGTGTTGAGCAACTATGATATTTGGTATTTTTCTAAGAGTAGACGGTGAAGGAAAACATCGTGAGGAAACCGGCATGTAGAACCCAAAAACTTGTTAAACATGTGTCAAATGCTCTAAAGGAGCCTTTGTGGCGCGCTTAAAATCCTTTCACCACACTGTTTCGCAAGAAACTGTGACACTATAAGAAGAAAAGCAAGGCCTACCGCATAGATCACAAACAAACCAGGAGTAGAATGAGTAAAGTCTAATATACTATACTAATGTACTATAGCTTAAGAGCTTATCTGCTAGTCATAGAAATTCTACTATAAATGTTCACTGTAAAAGTTCAGACGGTAGAGCACAATTAAATAAGTGCAAGAAAAAGGAGGTACAGAGAAAGTTGCTCAAAGTTTCTCGTATAGAATTAACTGAAGACTCTCGAACCCCATCTTTGCAGAAAGTTAACGAGGACCAAGTTATTACTATTGATATTGCTTTGAAAATAATTGTTTCTTTATTTACTTTTTTCGCAAGTGCTCTATTATACAAGGTGTTCCAATACTTGTGTTTAAAAACTTCAGGGGTCTAAAGTACCCATCAATATGAATAACTTTTTCTAAGGAACCAACACTGTAAACGCGAAAAAAAACAGCTGCACAGAAGGCAGAGCTACTAACGACTGAGCTGTGAAGGCTGTCAATGAAGGTAGAGGCAAAGCGCTTAGTGCGAATGGGTGGTATATTAACCAGGTATGAGTGGTAGGGAACCGTACGTCTACTTGTCCTGTTCGTTGTAGACAACGAATCGGAATACGAAGTCTCTCTTGTCGGGTCACTAGTTTCTTTCGAAACATTATGGTGAAAGGATTTTAAGTGCGCCTCAAGAGGCTCCTTTCAAGAACTTGACACATGTTATAGAACTTTTTAGGTTCTACGACATACCGGTTTCCTCGCGATGTTTTCCTTCACCGTTTGAGAGTACTGGCATTGTACACACACATTTTTGAACAGAAAAACTCATTGGTGCACGACCGCTTTCGAACCCAGGACCTTAGGATCGGAAGGCGGGGTACCACTAGACCACCAGTGCTCTCAATCGAAGTGTAGGACGGCCTCGCCTGTACCCGAAGTGTGAGCTATGATTTTCGTTTCTGTATCGTCGCAGGCCGTTTTTGTATGGAGCTCGTGAGTTCACAGGACGCCCAATAGAGGTGCTTATCGAGTCTTCATACAAAAATGTCCTGACGATACAGAAAACGAAGAACGAAAAACAATATGCAGGCTTCGGGTACTAGTTAAGGTTAGACAGCCTTCACAGCTCAGTTGGTAGTAGCTCTGCCTTCTGCGCCGTAGGTCGTGGGTTCGATCTCCACCGAGAACAAACACTGTGTGATGAATATAGATGTTTGTTCTCTGTCTCGGTGTTATTGTTTATATTATAAGTACCTATGTATTTACAAAAAAGTATATTATATAAGCTATCTGATTCCCATATAAGCTTTGGCTTAGTTTGGGGCTAGATAGTACTGTGTGGAAAGTCAATCAATATTTATTTATTTTACGTGTGAAACGTCGACATTATGATAACTGCGGAAAGTCCAAATGTAATAAAGTGGCCTAAGTCCAGTATTGGACTTCTTCAGCCTAATGATAATGATGGGTAATTATGAGGGTAATTTTGCAGGACGACCACTTCCTTTTATCCTATTTAAAGAGGCGCTGTTATTTTGTGTAAGTAAAGTGCAGAATCTTGTATTCTAGCTGTGTGGCGTTCATCATACTGCGAAGGAGTAAAAATATACTACATTGTTTTATGAGTGTGTACATGGTTTTAAAATGACAAGAAAAATATAGCTAATAATTGTTATGACTAAGTACCTGGCAGAGATCGCTGCTGAGCGATATAGCCGCATGTTGTACTTTTCATGTTATGTGATTTTTCATTATTTTCGGACAGAATGTATGTACATGCATAAGGTGCGAATCCATTCATGTTTTTTTCTACTACATTCTGATGGGCCACAGATGGCCCACCTGATGTTAAATGGTAACCATCACCTATAACAAAGCATTATAAAAACTTCTCATAAATAATGCTATTATAGCATAGTAGCATTTATGGAAGACGAAATAATAACTAAACAAATATACTAAGTAAATAAAATTCAGAAGTAAATTATCTTTCCAAATTTTACCTACTCCCTAAACTACCTTACCGACCTCTAAGCATTCTCAAATGAAGCCGTCCAACTTTTATTAGTTACCTAAGCAAAAGTGATTTTTATCATTACAAGTTTTTTTACTAATAGAGGTATAACTTACTTAGGTACCTAGTTACTTTAAGATACCCATTAGCATAAAAATCATTGTAATGACCCAACGGGGCTCATGTCCTGGACATATTGCTACCCCCTAAGAACCTGCTGGTATACCACATGAAAAAAAAAAAAAAAATATTGGTGGACTTTCCACATAGCACTCTCTGGCCCCAAACTAAGCCAAAGCTTGTAATATGGAAACCAGATAGCTGATATAATACATATATACTTTTTTTTTGTAAATACATACTTATAATATTATATGTACCTATAACACCCAGACAGAGAACAAACATCTATGTTCATCACACAAATGTTTGTTCTCGGTGGGGATCGAACCCACGGCCTACGGCACAGAAGGCAGAGCTACTACCAACTGAGCTGTGTAGGCTGTCACATTAATAAATGATTATGATTGCCCAGCAAGTAATACACGATATATAAATTGATAATTCATCTATTTAATTCATCTAGGTGCAAATGGAAACCGAAATGCTCTATATACAGTATTTTGCCTTGATGTACTAGTAGCACTCTATGCAAAGTTAATTTTATCACCCATTTTGAAAACATTTACTTTAGTTTCAACTACAGGGTCAACCAGCCACGTAACTTTTTACAATCAGTATTGTCTTGTTAATCTTGTCTGGAAGAGATCGCGATGAGACCGCCAATTGTACAATTTAATTCAATATTTTGAAGTGTTCTGTTGTTCTGTTTGGTAAAAATATCAAGTCCTCCAGTCGATAGAAATACCAGTTGCAACCAAACTTTGTTAGCAATTGCAGTGAATATTATGTTAAGTCAAAGTCAAAGTCACAAGGCATTTAATAAAGTTAGGTAAATCTGGAGCCAGCCTAATAGAAGAAAAGGTAACAAACTTACGCCTTGGTTCATACCGTTCTTTTAAACGCAAAATCATATAACGGTTTCAAATAGAAACCGATTGATAGTGACTTCAACAACTTGTAATTATTACCCCACATTTATACCCATTTTATGCCATCGCGTATTCAGCCTTACTTAGTTGTCTTACAGTTACACAAAAATGAACCTTATAACGACGGGTTAAGGTTCCTTGAATCTGTCAAGAGGAAACAAGTTGGAGAAAACTAAAAATTACATGCACAAACAAACTAGGACCTTTTGCAAATTGACGTCGAGTTAAATGACATAGTTTTAATTGCTCCTTTGCGGATGCTGATTGCTAACAAATCTTGTTACTGAATTTTTAAAAAGTACTTGGTAAACGAACTTCAGATTCTTTAAGGATGCCTAAGAGGGGTAGTCAGAGGTAAATCCAAACAATATTCTTCTTCTTCTTCGCCTTTTTTTTTCTTCTCTTTTTTGTCGTGTTACCTGCTACTTTCTTTCTTCTTCCATATACCTATACAAACATTGGGCACATCCATATATACAAATACTTGGCACATATATTGGTTGACTGGTTGCCAGCGACGCCGTTAGAAATCCTTAAAGAATCTGGAGTTCTTAAATAAAAAAAATAAAAAAAGAAAGAGTTCTTACATGGTACTAAAATATCTGAGAGGATATCTATCGTGCCTGGGGATCAAAGTCCTGAAGCTGTTTCTGTTCTAAGTAAACGACAAAGCAAAATAAAACTAGACAGTATTGTTTCTCCTAAAAATGTGGGTCACCCAATCCACGTAATCCACGTAAGAAAACAAATTGAGTCCGATACGTGTTTCGCCAAGCCTGAACGCTGAGCAATAGTTTCCGATATTTATCCCAACAATATTTCCAGTATAATAATAAATAAACCAGCTCTATCCATTGAAGATGATTTACACAGCGTCCAGGGCCACTTTTCACTCTTGCCCCCCCGTTTTACGACACCCTGTAGTGCCTGGGACTGGATTTTAGATTGAGTAGGCTGGCCAGCTCAGCCCATGCTCTTAGCAGTGAGCTTAATCCTTAGGCAATACATTTTCAGCTGAGAGTTTGCTTCAACGTTGAGAGCGCATTACTTATACTCTACAAATTCAAAGCCAAAAATCTGCACTGACGTCCTGCAATAGGGTATATATCCTCCTGCTAACCTCACCCCCGCCAATCCAACTCCGTAAAGTAGCGAAGACTTTGGGTTAATGGCAGCATTGTTTTATCATCTTTGATGTAATGTAGATGTGGAGCAAGACCTGATCAGCTCCTACTATTCTCTCTACCAGTGCTGAGAACCAATAACAATATCACACAGCAGGGGCGATAACGTTATGTAGATGGCCAGAAAAAAAACGCCACTTCGCGATAACCCTGTTAGCATGAATAGGCATAACTAACTGTGCAGATCCAATGCAGTTGTATGTAATGTAATTGCACACTATGTTAATTGCGATTTTTCGAAAATGAGTTTAGTGATTTTATATATTTCAACATGTCGAAACGTGCGAGCGAGAGGTACATTAGCTCTTGTCTTATATATTCAATTACCACATACGTTATAACGTAAAAACGTATAACGTAACGAAATATATAAAATCACTAAACTCATTTTCGAGAAATCGCAATTAACATAGTGTGCAATTACATTACATACAACTGCATTGGATCTTGTCATTGCTTTAAATAAATAAATCGCTCGCTTAGTGATTGCTAACATTACCATAATATGCTAATGCAGGCTACGAAATGTATTCATGTCAAGTTTCATCCAAATTGATCTAGTGGTTGGGGCGAGATCGAACCACAAATAATCCAAAAATAATATGAATAAGCTTACCAAAAAATAGGTAGATGCAGGTACAAGTCAAGTACCAAAATTGAACGAGGTCGTAAATTACAGGTTATACAAGCGACCATTAAACTCATAATTGCTCTTCTTGGACTAGAGTCCAAGAAGAGCAATTATGAGTTATCCCTGGACCTAGAGGTCCAGGGATTCCAAGGTCTACTGGGTCTTCAAAATTTTGTCTTATCGTCTAATCGAGGCGACTCGAGGGCTGGTGAGTTTCCGGTTCAGCGCATCAGATCACCATCGCTTCCGATTGATACTGATTTGAATCAGTTGAGCTATCTCTAGATCGTTTGCAACAGTCTTCAGATAGCTCAACGGTTCCATGTGTATTTGTGCATTTGGTAAATACCTGTACTCATTGTAATTTTCTTTGTAAATAAAGTAACATCTTTAATAAATAGATCGAAAACTAGATGATAGAGGTATATTAAATTAAATTGAAACTCGTGCTATATCCCCAAAAAGTTGAAGGAGTGAAGTCAATCCACACGTACCGTCGGTCGGTGTCGTTATCAATTGGCTGTATTGGAACACTCGCCACTAATGCTTGCACAGTCGAGTGTCGGTATGTTCGGATTTTGATTTTGAACAGTTCAGTGAGCAAACTGAAATGTGGTGTACCTACGTGTCGCCAACTTGTTTTATCTCTTCAGTCAAGAGGAGCGGCCTTTTGGGTAGTCAGTTCATGTTAATTGTGATATTTAAGATATTTAAGAGTAGTAGAGCTTGTTGTGAAGGGCTCGTCCGGGGAAGTACTACCACCACGCTTTTTTCTACCGTTGCTGTGTTTCGGTTTGAAAAGAGTCCATGAAATTACAGGCACATTAGGCTTAACATTCCTCAAGTTGATGGACGCAGGGCAGAGTATCGTAGGGCATGTTTCTATTGTGCGTGACTTACGAGGCAATGCTTTGTTATAGGTGATGGTTACAACATCAGATGGGCCATCTGCTTGTTCTATCAGCTAGTAGTAGTTTTTTATTATACATAAAAAAACCACTCAATATTCTTAGAGGATGTCTAAGGGTAGTCAGAGGTACGTTCAAGAATTACATTTGACGCATACATACGAGAATTATGCTAAAGCGCTTGCAATTAGTGACGCTTGACTTAGCTACGTTATGCATTTGTATAGCTGTTGATTTATTTCCTGGCATCGTATTTGAATACATAACATCCGAACACAAGGGCTAAAAGACCATTCAGGTTTATAACTGTTGCACAAAGACCAGTTTTAGTAAAATTAAGTAATATCTAATTGTTAACTCAAAAAATATTGCTATGTTCATATTTTGTTCGAAATATAACTTCCTTAATGTATTAGAACCTTTTCCGTCCTTTCCGCTATTCATATAAGCGTCTATTTCACCATCTTTGAATAATGCCAAATATACGCCTCTTTCCCAAAGGCAGTGGCGGATTTACCAGCAGGCGGAGTAGGCTGGAGCCTATAGGGCGGTAGAATTTAACGGGCGGCAAATTAAGCCCAATTTTGATATAACCTATATCTTATTATTATTTATTTATGTAAACTGTTTACCACTAGACAATACACAAACTCAATCATCTTGTTTTTGGGTAGGTACCTATATTTCCAAGCTAAGAAAAGCTCAATCATTGTGCCTTCTACTTATAATAGTAGGGGAGGCCACGATGCTAAATGGGGATTTCCTCGAGCGTCATAGAGACCTATTGGGTTGCAAAGCTTAGATGATAAGAAGAATTTTTTTTATATACCTTTTCATCGGTGGGGGGAGAGGCTATAGATGTTAAAAACTTAAAAAAAAACTGGACATACTCGAGCGCGTCAGATATTGATAGCATCAATGTATTTTTAATAATTTACGTATGTTAATCTGATCGTTTGCAAGATGCGGGTGGTCGTGGCAGTGGGTTGAAAATGAAAAGTCACCTAGCTTTAAGACGTTTCAAAGTGATCCTTGTGATTTTATTGAATAAATACATTTTGACTTTGACTTTGAAAAAAAAAATCGAGCGCGTCAGATTTTTTAAGGGGGTGTTATGTGAACCTAAAAACAAACTCAGATTCAATAATCTGACGATTTCGATGTGACGCAAACTAGCAGCCATTATTTTAATATGCAAAAAAAATCATCATTTTGAAATACTCAAGCGCGTCAGATTAAGATATATGGTTCATCTTTATGTCCTAGACGTGCTGTCTCATAATCTGACGATTATCTAGAGGGATTCGCCTAATCTGACAAAAAAAATATATTTTTATTATTTTAAACCATTCAACTTAATTAATTGAAAAGCTCAGGAAATAGCATGCAAATAAAAAAGTATAAGTTTGTTAAGTAAAATACTTGTATTTATAAGAAAATAATTAAAAAAATATGTTTTTTTTTCACAATTAATTGATTAATTATTAGTCATCATCTTCATCAGTAGAATCATCTTCTTCTTCTGGCTCGATTTCATGGCACGAAATAGAAGCGCGCAGAGGGGAATATAGGCACCACGCAGCTAAACTTTATCGACGAATATTTGTAACTTCGGCTTGTGGAAATCGTCAGATTATATATTTTTCGTTATCCTTGATTTTTTTTTCATTCAAAATAAAAAAAAATTAACCACGCTCGAAAATGTCGAGATGACGTTTTTTTTACAACTTTGTAGCCCTCCCCTTTCTTTACGTCACTCTCAAATTATCAGATTAGTGGACTTTTTAGCATGTAATTAACTCACCCTAACTTAATATGACGCGCTCGAGATTTTCTGATGATCAATTTTTTTTTACTAATCTGATCCTTTATCCTCGACGGTCGGCCTTATATATGGGGCTCATATTTGGTGGAGGTTCTTAACCAGGTACAAGGTATCCCCCTGTATATTAATCTGCCGCGCTCGAGGAAATCCCGAAATCCCCTCTTGGGCTCCCCTACTATAAGCTTGAGCTTTTGGAAAAGAAACTGACACCTCGATCCCCTAGTTTATAACGCAATCATATATTCTAATAACGAAAAAACGCTGATATAATGAGAACGATAGTGCACAAATCATAAAGTTACAATTTCATTGCTTTTTTTTTAAATAAATATTATTGTAAACGAACGAATTGTAGAGTAGAGGTCAGTAGGAGCGGAAAAATTTGAATAGCCTACTGGTGGCAAATATGTAAATCCGCCACTGCATATAGGCGTGATATAGGTAAGCCGAGACCACGGATTATCACGTGCTACGATCCTGACATACCTCTTTCGCTTCATTCACTCTCGTAAGATTCTTCAAAAGCCTTTTCTAAAATGTCTGTTATCTGATCCAGATACGTTCGCCGAGGTCTTCCCCTCCCAACAGCTCCCTCCCTCTTGTTTTTCAAAAGTCTAAAGTTAAGCAGGAAACATTTAAATCAGATGGATAACGTTACTCAGAGATGGTGAAATATGCAATAAAATTAATAACTTATTTATGATGGTTATTTAGCGTGACCTAAAAACAACATAATCAAAGCAGACTTCCCAAATATTTGCGAGCGCAGTATTTTTGAGGGTTAACGGTTTTGTCGCGGATGTAAAAATGAGGATTTAGAATTCTTTGTTCTTCTTCCATAACACGACGAGCTTATGGTCGTATATACCTACCGAAGTATGTTGATATTCGCGATACAGTTTTTTTAACTCCTACGGATATCATCTATATATAAATACTTTTTCAATCTGTTCCTGTACTTCTGTTTGTTGTCCCAAATAAATACTTTTTGATTTGATTTCATTTGATTTTGTTCCCGATATTTTTTTGTGGTAAAAGTAATTTATTCTCAAAAGAATTAACAATTCACAAAACGATGTTTGTATAGGTAGCTATAATTACCTACACGTAAAATAAATTGATTATATAACTGAAACAAAAAAAAAGTCCTTACTTGTAAGATATTTTTTTTTTGTTTTTTTTTACATTCCACACAGCACTATCTCGCCCGAAACTAAGCCAAAGCTTGTGATATGGAAACCAAATAGCTGGTATACTACTTATATACTTTTTCTTTGTATCTTAAACTTAAATACTTAAGTTTTAGATCAGCTCTGATTGTTATAAACGCTGGGTAAAAAAAACTCGAGACATATTCGTTATAGACACATTATTTATAAAAAAATGAGTACATCAGAACTCTACAATCAAAAGGTTGCTACCGCTATGCCACTTGCTATAAAGGCATGACATAAACCTCTCCATTATATAATATAAAAAACCGTTACCTCCTTTCAAACAAATTAAAACTTTCATCTTATCCCAACTCAGACAGCAGACAAATCTTTTTATGTTGCGAATTATTGACATGTTGAAGCGTGAAAGTTTCTGAGAAGTTGGGCTTTATTTTTATCTAAGAGCCGAGCTACACGACGCGGCGGCGTATGAAGGTAAGGTTTGAAGCGTTGAACTTGCGTGTGAAATCTAAAGGTTCGGCCAAACCTGCGCGACCAAAGCGACTGCGAAGCGGGAGCGTCTGCCGCGCGGCGGACGCTACTCATATTTTCTTTATGGCGCTTTACGCGACCATAACGCACACAATTTTAGTTGAACTTAAATTACTCAAAATAGGTACTCATGAAAAAATAGAAACAACAAAATTTTGCAGAAAGACATTTATTATCTGATAGCAAATTTAAATTCAACAGAATTGGAATTGGAATTCGTCAAAAATATGTTTTAGAACACAATTTGTGGCAAATATAGGATACTTGAATTTATCTATTTCATCCGTTTGCACACCGTACGAGAAGAGTTAGAGAGGAGTGAACGTTGGAGCAGCATCGCAGTTAGACAATGTGACAATGGTGGAAGAAAAAACTGCACGACATTGCCTAATACCACTGACTAGTGGTACCACTGACAACAAGAAAGAGAAAAAAAAACCCAATGAGTCCACATTATAACGTGCGACGATGCGACGTGTGCCGCACCGCATCGTGTGGCCTGGTCCTAATTCTACAAAGTGTCAGGTTATTTTTTTACTGTGCCCTTTTTATTGTACATGAAAAGTTACTTTGAATGTTACGGAATCTCATAGAATTTGTACCCAATTACGGGAAAAGGCCTAAAAAAGCTTTGTTTTAGCATACAATTCCTAACATTTACATACTTTATTCTACCTAGTTGGAAAACCCGTCGTACTCAATTAGTCACGCACAATTTTTATTTGATTTTTTTACACCTACGTTCTTATTGAAAAACAGTGTATTCCCAAAATTATAATCTTCTGTAATCGTAAAAGGGTCCATAAAGATCGACGTGCATTGCGGCAAATGGGAGAAAGCACGTGTTTAGCGCAGCCTTAGAGCCTTCGTAGACTGCAGATTTTCTCTCAGCCGATAGTTTGACTGCCTGACGCCTGATGCCTGACGCCTGACGCCTGTACAGGTGGTCGGACAAGAGAGTAGTTGCTTCATCAACTGTACCAATCGAGTGATACAATGATGTGATCATAATTATGTGAGTTATGGGAAGATTCCGGCATCTAAGTACCAACTTTTATGATACGTATGACCTTTGGAATATCGGAGGTAGCTACTATGGTACATCGCGAAATATTTCTACGATTCTGGTAGATAAGTACTGCTAAAGTGCCTGTATTTCACCGGATACTCGGTTTTTTATATCGATACATAACACACATTTTATGTTTGATGTGAGTGCCGTGCTTACAGATGTCTGTGGGTAGTCATTTTCGTTTAGGTAGGACTTTCACTTATTTAGACTGGCCTTTTTGCTCAGTTGGTAGTAGCTGTCTTCTAAAATAAAGTATTGAAGTTTTTATTAATTATCGGCATGGCTTATTAATTTTATAATATTGGTGGACATTCCACACGGTACTAGCTCCAAGCTAAGCAAAGATTTTACCATGGGATTGGAATTTACGAAGGTTTTGTTTCAAAGTTTGTCTTTTAAATAAAATCTATAATACCAAGTACTTACTTTAAATAGTTTTAAGTTTGAAACTTTGTAAACCTTTTTATGGAACTAAAAGTTTTATTTATATATTTATGTAATACAAGAATATTAAATTCGAATTATAAATTGGAACGTGAATTTCTAAAATAGGGTGTGTGAGTGTAAATACTGCGCGGAGTAAAATTTGTGTAGGTAAGAGCTTAGTAATATTATAGTGATGTTCATATTGTATGGTCGTTGACAAAAGTACAACATGAGGAAGTAAGACTGAAATGAAAAAAGTTTTGTTGCTTTATTGCTTGTTGCAAAAGTTGAACGTGTATTGACATATTTAAGTAGTCCAATCCAACTTCACAATAATTTATCTGTCTTGATTTATATTACTTTCAGCCTTATAAGATAAAAATTGTATTTTTCTTTGTGTCTTGTTGTTAATTTAAAATAGCGTAGGATGCTCTGTCACCCGATGGACTCACGACATTGTAATGATCGTGGGAAGTCGGGGGATAGAGAGGTTACAAAATCGTTATTCCTGAAAATATATAGGGCTTTTGTCGTACGTTCTTATTATACTGCGGCCATCACTCTGAGACGTAAAGGAGATGTGTCACGTTGTGGACACTGGCAGAAAAACCCTGCAAATCGGACACATTGTTCATCACCAACTTTGTTTCAGTTATATAATTAAAGAAACATAGACCTTTTAAAGCAAAACAAGCACCAGTAACGAATATAGCATCAACTACAATAATAAAAGACAAACTGGTGAACTTTATAGCTGAGACGAGAGATATGACTACCCAAGAAAAGCTAGGAAGATTACACAACACTTTAAATTTAAAATCCATAAACATCGCCAGCAAAACTAAAACCAGAAATAAGATAATATCAAAATCAACAACAGAAATTTTGGAAAAGAGCTAATGAAAATTAACACTAAAACAAAAGAAATAAGAACAGAAATAACAGAACTTAGTAAACAAATCAAATCTAATATGCGAAAAGATAAGCAGAAGTTAAGGTTAAAAACATTCGAGAATCACATATCTAAGACTGGAGGAATAAAAAAGGCTATTAAACAGCTGTCCGACACAAAATAGTGGATACCTAACCTCAAAGATAAGAAAGGAAAACCCAAAACGAAAAGACAAGACTTAATTTCTATAGCTACAACTTTCTTCAGGGACCTGTATTCAAGACAAACCAACACCAAAGAAACTGACCTATCAGACCTAACTGATGTACCTAGAATCATGACCCAAGAAGTAGAAAGAGCTATCGAAACCCAAAAAAGAGATAAAGCACCAGGGTCAGATCAAATAAGTAACGAACTTCTTATAGACGGTAAGACTTACATTGCCCCCATTCTCTCTCACATCTACAATGAAGTCCTAAACAGTGAAATAATACCTCAGCAATGGACGTCTTCGACCATTATTCTGATACACAAGAAAGGAGACAAGAATGAAATAAACAACTACAGACCAATCAGTCTAATGTCGAACATCTATAAGGTCTTTGCGAAGGTAATCCTCAAACGCATAACAAAAACACTGGATGAGAACCAACCCAAGGAACAAGCAGGATTCAGAAGTGACTTTTCCACTATAGACCACATATTTGTAGTCAAACAAGTCTTCGAAAAGAGTAAAGAATATAAAATTCCCTTCTACTGCTGTTTCGTTGACTATAATAAGGCTTTCGACTCCTTAGAACACGAACGCATATGGGTATCTCTAAAGAATCAGGGAGTTGACAACAAATATATAAGAATAATCCGAAATATATACAGAATAAGCACATCTAGAGTCAAATTAGAAAGAGAAGGAGAGGATATCAAAATAGAGCGTGGAGTACGACAAGGAGATCCTCTATCACCAAAACTATTCTCAGCCGTTCTTGAAGACATCTTCCGACATCTTGACTGGGACAGCTTCGGTCTTAATATAAATGGAGAGAAATTAACTCACTTGAGATTTGCCGACGACCTTATTATATTCGCATCAACAAAAGACGAACTCCAACAAATGCTTAGCCAGCTAGACTACGAAAGCCGAAAAGTAGGACTTACCATGAACACCGAGAAAACTAAAATGATGACAAACGATACACAAGAACCAATATATTTAAACAACAATAATATCGAATATGTAAATGAGTACACTTATCTAGGTCAAATAATATCACCAACTGACTTAATGTCAAAAGAACTAGAAGTAAGGACAGCTAATGCGTGGAAAAGGTACTGGTCGTTTAGGGAGATTATGAAAAACAAAGAAATTAACATTTACTATAAAAGAAAACTCTACAATATTTGTATTCTCCCAGTTCTAACATACGGGTGCCAGACCTGGGCCCTAACAAAAGCTCATGCCAAAAAGTTAGAAGTCTGTCAATCTGCCATGGAAAGAAGTATGCTGGGAAAAAGGAAATTAGACAAAATTAAAAACGTAACACTAAGAAGTCGAACAAAAATAGAAAATGTTACACTCAAAGTAAATACACTAAAATGGAGATGGACGGGCCATACGGTAAGAGGAAAAGAGAAATGGAGCAAAATGTTGATGAATTGGTTCCCGAAATACAACAAAAGAAAAAGGGGGAGACAGTTTAAAAGATGGGAGGATGAGCTAAAACATACTGCAGGGAAAACATGGACGAGGATAGCGAGAGATAGGGAAGAGTGGAAGAGCTTGGAGGAGGCCTTTGCCAAAAAAGGGCAAACAGATAGTGTCGATGTCGTAGTATAAAATAGAGTATAATTCGTAAAATGTATCTGTATTAAAGGGCTTAAAATAAATAAATAAATAACTTGGCGGAAAAAAGACAAGATGGTAGCACTTGTTTTATTTAAATACTATACTATTGAAATACTGAGTCACTGATGAGTAATCGCTTGCCGAATTTCAATATTAAGCTTTTTCACGCTTCAGAAGACACGCTAAGCGGTCGTTCTCAGCTTAGTAAGTAGGTAAGTCTTAACAAGGGTTCTCAAGCATACTCCATGAAACTTCGGTATTCCTGAATTCTGCTATTGAAATATAATTCCTATTCAATATTTAAACCGATTTTTATTTCAGAACAGAAGTTAAAATATGGAATTTTAAATCGGAAGTAATGCTGAGACTGGTTTTCGAACTACGACGTGATCAGAATATAGTTGTATAAAGCTTTTGCGTATACAATTACTCTTTATCGTGCTCTATACTATTCATTTTAAGAGTATTGTATTGACTGTAGTTTTGTTTGTAAGTAAATAACGATTATACAAGGTGTTCCAATACTTGTACCCAAAACTTCAGGGGGCTAAAGTAGTTTTCGCGTTCACAGTGTTGGTTTTTTAGAAAAAGTTATTAATATTGATAGGTACTTTAGCCCCCTGAAGTTTTAAGTGCATGTATTGGAACACCTTGCAATGTATTTGATTTGTTTTCAAATATTGTTTTCGACTCTAATAATCTCAAGTCGAAAATTTGGGTTATTCCCGTTGAGTAACACCTTTCAGTCACACTGTGACACAATGGGACAAAAACTTCCCGTTGAGTAATACCTGTTACACATTGCAACTTTTATTTTCCCGTTCGGTCACACTGTTACTGAACGGGAAAAAAAAAGTCGCAATATGTAACAGGTGTTACACAACGGGAATAAATAAATAAAATATGTCGCCTTAAGTCACACTAATTAATTAAAGTTAAACTATGAAATTATATGAACATTATTAACTTCATTTTAAATTAATTCGTTAATTCTTGAAACATTTTATTAGTGAAGAGACTTATCATTTTATTTTTATGATTATGATTATTATTATTCATATCATTAAGTTTTTTTACAATAGAAATTCAAAGAGTGAATTAAATGGTATTTTTTACATAGTTTCTTTATTTTCTTTTGTGGAAATCTTAAATATCTGTTTTTCTCTGCAATGGCAATCTTTAAATTCACTCAATAGTCTCTGACTGGTTGTGACCACGCCCCAAACCAGGTACCATGTGATGATATGCTTATTCAAAATCTACACTAATATTATAAAGAGGAAAGATTTGTATTTTTGTTGTTTTGTATGTAACGAATAGGCTCAAAAACTACTGATCCGATTTCAAAAATTCTTTCGCCATTAGAATGCTACATTATCCCTGAGTAACATAGGCTATATAATATTTTCAAAAAAATCAGGGATCCTTACTAAAAGGCGGAAAAAGAAAACATTACATCGCGTGCGCTGCGAAAACTATTGATGATAGAACAAAATAATGTACTACGACTTTGCAGAACACGTCATTATCTACAAAAAATGTCGCGACAGCATATGTCTAACTATTATAGTTATGCCACAATAAGTGTTTTTTTATTATAAAAATTTAATCTAAATGCCGCCGCTAGAAAAGGCTCTTTATTTGTACCTTGGTCCTTATCCAAATAAATCTTTTCATATTCAAGACTGGTTTAATACCTATACATTACTTCTTGAATTTTTCAAATCGGACATTCCATTCAAAAGATTTCTAAAATATAAGCGCCGCGCGGGTCACCGGGCGCGTTCTCACTCAACGCGGGCCCGGGGAAGGCGCGAGGTAGAAGGGCGTGCAAATAACTCGAACCCACCACGGTCTAAGTTTATCCTAAAACGTTGAAAAAATTTATGTCCACCCATGCGAAGCTGGGACAGGCCGCTAGTAAATCAAAAAAGATACTTAATTTAAAAAAAACAGTTTTTTATTTTTATACTCTTGTAATCAGGTGTGAAATATTGGGAAAAAAAAGTTTCGTTGAGTAACAGTGTTACTCTAGGGGAATTATTTATTCCCATTCAGTAACACTGATACCGTAGGGTGTAACAGAATGGGAATAAATAATTCCCGTTGGGTAACACTATTACTCAACGGGAAGTTTTTTTCCCATTGTGTCATAGTGTGACTGAAAAGTGTTACTCAACGGGAATAACCCGAAAATTTTTAGTCTGACCATATCTGTAATTGAACGCCGGGGTTACTATTATAGAAGACTAACGGCCGGTTTCTGAAAGCCCGATCAAAACTAATCGCATGTCAAGTCACTTGCTATCTCTATCTAATTCGATGTAATAGCTGAAATGGCGAGTGACTTGACATACGATTAGTTTTGATCGAGCTTTTAGAAACCGGCCGTTACTATTATTACTATTACTACTAGCCCATATTGTCCCATTGTTAAGCAAAGGCCTCCCCTCAAAGGCATGCTATACTTATTAAAATTTAAAATATTTTATTTTCAAAACTAGTAGACGTCCACGCTCAAGTCTTTTGCATTGCTGGTTCTTATTAATGTTTTTATTGCAATCAATTATTTGTAACTTCAAGAAACTTCGGTTGAAGTTTTAAATTGAAAAAGAAGCTTACCTCCTTAAAATTGAAACCATTTAGACAAATTTCATTGCACATTCTCTTTAAACTTTTTCAATTTATTTCAGCGTAGATTTTTGGTACTAGTATGTACCATAATTATTTTGAAGTTAGGAAAAAGCAAGCAATGAAAGTTTCGTAGTGACTTGACTTGCATATTGGACAACAATAATTTGAAATATAAATATATATGGTCAAACAAACGGCGTAGGAATAGTCAAGGCCAAATGAAAAGGAATTTACTCGGTTAAATCACAAGAATCACGTTAAAACGTCTTAAGGCTCAGTGAATCAAATCAAATTAAAAATCCTTTATTTTGTGTCACAAAAATATAGACGAAATTTAGAACAATATTGTGACGACAAAATTAAAGCGGTCGTCACTCAGCTTTATGCTGTAATAGTGTTTGATGCACTACTCAACGCTGGTCTTCCGTGACGCCGGAGTACAAACAAAAGCAGTAACTGCGGTGAATCTACGAGCAGGCACTAGTTCCATGCGACATGAATGAATGAATGAATGATTTTTTATTTACACACAAAAAACATACACAGAGAAAACGACTGACACATATAAAAACAAAAATTTGAAAAGAACTTAAATAACTAGATATAACTCTATGGGAACGATACATATAAAAAAAACACAGTATAGATAAAAAATAAAATAAAATATAAAATGTTGTGCCAGAAAGGTGCCCCTGTGCGTCTGTGGGTCAAATTTGGTCCCATCTCAGCTTAAAGCCACTGACCAAGCCTTGAATAGTAAAATGCATCACATAAACAGTGTGATACAAACTGTTGCATAGGCCATTAAACAGATGGACTGGCTTGTCGAGTACAAAAACCATGTTCTCAGACTAGTCGGTTTAATTCACAGAAAAACAACGGTCATTACGTGCGTAGCTGACTAAGCCATTGGTTTATTCACGATGATTTTCTTCACTGTTCGAGAGCCCTTACTTTACCGATCTGAAGCTATGATAATGGCTTCAATAAACCAATCTCTATTCTCAACCCTCGTTTTTTCGGTTGAAATTGCTTCGTTATGCATTTGAATTTCAACGCTGCGGTAGTTGTCGATAAATATTCCAATTCTATTATTATTTCAATCGGTCATTTGAATTTCCCTCAAATGTTATTGTTTGAGGACGGTTCGTTAGTAATGAATTTGAGTGTAAAAAAAGGTCGAATGCGTAATAAAAACTCATTTTGTGGAAATCTTTGTATGTAGGTTCCTTGTCTTTATAATTTATACTGATAGGTGAGTACGATGGGTATGGCTTGGTAGTAAATGATAATCTAGTAATTACCAAAAGGTGACAATGCTCGACAATTTTTTAATTAAAAAGATGTCCACCCACCTTTCTATTGCGCCTGCTTTTGTTTTTATCAAGTAAAGCAGACCTTTTTAATTCAAGTAGGTACTTGAAGACACTAGAGGGGATGTTTTATTGTAAAAATGCTAGCTTGTTTTTGTTATTTTTCTTTTGAAATCAGTAATTATTGGACTTCTGTTGTAATCAATTTGTCTAGGGGTGATTAATTTCGATTTTGTTTGCGATGTTTTTACATCACAGAGGACGCTTTCCGTCAAATCAAAATATTTCTTACTTTGTTTTCGACAATTATAAAGTGGAGTTTCAAATATTTTTATTTGACGGATAGCGTTTCTGTGTTATTTTTATTTTATTTTATTTTATTTTATTCGGAAAACAAACAGTATTTAATCTAGGATATAACAACTTAAATAAACTAAATACCAATTATATGTTTTCGCATATATATAACTAAAAAAAAGAAAGATGCTTATTGACAAATCTAAAATAAAAAACAGAAAAAACCAAAACCAAAACATAAAAGTAAATAAATATAAAAAAATGATTAAAATTATTTAACAACAATGATAAAATAGGTAGGTACACATAGTCATGCCTAACCAATCAGCCTAGGCACCGATTCCGACCAATGGCTGACGAGAACGCGCTTAAAAGAAGACGGTTTTGAATTGAATAGATCTAACTCAGGGAAGCCAACCAGTTCATTATAAGAATTGGCCGATCTAATAAAAAAGGAGTTTTGCCTGTAGCTAGTTGCACAGTGAGGAACATGGAGAGAGAGAGCTGGGATTCTAACGCTTCTCGCGGGAACACGTAGCTGAATTAAAGAGAGAAGATCAGGGGAGTCGAAATGGGACTGTGCTATTTTTACTACGGTGCAGACGTCGGTTAATGTTATAATCTATGTGCTTCTCGTATGATAGCTTCGAGTCATGTATAACGCCAAGATCACGCATCTCATCCAAACGCTTGAGTTCTGTGTTTTTAAGAGTATAATTGTATTCAACTACTTTAAATTTGCGTGTGAAAGTTATTGAGTGACATTTGGTGACATTGAGATCTAAGTTATTTCGTTGGCAGTACTCTTCAAGTCTATGTAAGTCCTGTTGAAGCAAATAACAGTCATCAAGAGAATTAATTTTTTTGAATATTTTCATATCGTCCGCATATAATAAAAATTTTGAATGTAAAAAACATGAACTAATATCATTAATATAAATATTAAACAATAAAGGTCCAAGTAGAGATCCTTGAGGGTCATAGTAAAACCTACCCTAAATAATTAATTATATTACCAAAAGTGTGAACGCATTATTACCAAGACAACTTTAAGACCTAAAACAACAGTCAATTAACTTCTCACTCACACGATCACACACAATTTTTTAAGAGTAGTAGAGCTCTTTGTGAAGGGCTCGTCTGGGGAAGACCTAATACCACGCCTTATTCTGCCGCCAAGCAGCAACGCTTTGTTTCGGTTTGAAGAGTGTGGTTGTCGGTGAAATTACAGGTACATGAGACTAACATCTGTCTCAAGTTGATGGACGCAGGGCAGTGCATCGTAGGGCACGTTCCTATCGTGCGTGACTTACGAGGCAATGCTTTGTTATAGGTGATGGTTACCACTTAAGGGGCTGACAACTATCAAACAAGTTCTCGCTCGCACGTTTCGACATGTTGAAAGATATAAAATCACTAAACTAATTTTCTAAAAATCGCAATCAACCATTTTTTGTGTAATCACATTGCACACAGTTTAGTGAAAATTTCATTTTGATCGATACAAGTTTTCCTACTTAAAAGTTTGCTTATGTACGAAAACTAGTAAAGCAAACTTTTGAATAGGAAAACATGTATCGATCAAAATGAAATTTTTACTAAACTGTGTGCAATAACATTGCACACAAAATGGTTGATTGCGATTTTTCGAAAATGAGTTTAGTGATTTTATATCTTTCAACATGTCGAAACGTGCGAGCGAGAGTCACATTAGCTCTTGTCTTCGCCTTAACATCAGGTGGCCATCTGCTTGTTCCATCAGCTACTTGTATAAAAAAAAGATATTAATATACAAGGTAGTAGTTATGACAAATCGCAAAGAACAGAGTTTTGGCCTCTTAACAATCTTTGCACAGAAATGGGTGTTTTCCGGCTTATCTCATGAGCAAACAGATGAAAATGAGATGAGTTCATTTGAACTTTTTACAATTTGTGAAATCTGTAAGTGCAGCGCACATCCGCTTTCAATGCAAATAGCCACTTGCACCGGAAATCGTCGGGTGGAACAAATAAAAATGTTACTTAAGACTTCCCGGAGAAAAATCTCGGGTTTTACGGCTAAAACCTCTTTGGGGTTTAAAGTAGGAGCGACGAGAAATTTTTATGATGCGTGTTTTTCTGTTATTTTTTTTTAACTTTATACCAACCTCAAATGTTATTTTTCGCAAGTTTCAACGCACAGTCTTTTTTATTCGTTCTCAAAGATTTTTGGAAATAAACAAACATACATATAACTATAATTTAGACTTAAAATCTAAAAGACATGCAAACAACAGACACAAAATAAAAGGCAACAGAAAATATAAAGATATTGACAAAATAGTATCATCGTTTCTATCATAGTTTAGTAATCTTTTGAATTACACCATCTTCAACTTGGAGAATACTTTTAACCTGAAAAAATCCTTTAACTTTCTCAGTAGGTCGTCCATCTCTTTAAATGGCTTTAAAATCGCAGAATACGCTCTAGTAGATTGCAAAGTGCAAATCCCCAGGCGTCTTGTAATTCGCTTAGTTAGAGTATTAAACAACAGAAGTAAATAACATAAAAGGGATAGAGCAGCGCGTTGTGCAGATTTATGTAGAACTTTTCCAGGTTTAACAATATTTAATGCACAAAATGAAGTTCTTGCGAACTTAATGCTAGTTAGCATTTTCTTCCAGTTAAGGCGAGGATATCCAAGTTTTTTTATCTAGACAATTATTATTATTCACGTTTCTATCTTTACACAGCGCTAAAGTATGTTCAATTTTAATATTTTAACTTTTACATTTTGGTTTACAGCCGTTCAAAAACCAAAAAGTGGTACTGCCTCGCTTTAACCTTTGTGTTATGTGGAGTGGGTGGTAGTGTTTTTATGATACAATCATGGAAAGAAGCGTCTAACTAAATCATAAATACAACATTAATATTCATAGTAGTATTGAGATATGGAATGTGATGTATAGGTATGTCTATAAGAGGTAGGTGCGTTCAAATATACCTTTTGGCACTAATCAAGATTTAAGCAGTGTTTCTTTTTTGGCAGATCAATCAACGCTTGTGTCTCTATTCTACCAAGGGACGGTTATCCTACTAATATTATAAACGCGAAAGTTTGTAAGTATGGATGGATGTTTGTTACACTTTCACGTAAAAACTACAGAATGGATTTTAATGAAACTTTACAATAATATAGCTTATACATCAGAATAACACACAGGCTACAATTTATAAAGATATTGTGTGACTAATCCTGCGCACACGAAACCGCGGGCAGCTTGTAATATTATAAATTAAGCTCTTCGTTCAAACGGGTTCAAGTTCTTACGCGACGAGAATTTCGCTCATCTGTTTTTTATTGGTCTGAGGTTCAAGTCTGAAGTAAATCAGGGTTAAAGAGATTCTAGAGGTAGTTCAATGTAAGTAGTATGGCGGCTAATAAAATAAAACATCAGAGTAGCACTACTAAAATTACAACGAATATTTGCTTTGATGTAAAATAATTTCACAGCAATATTCACTCGCACTTACAGTTTTTTTACTTTTTTTAATCGACTGGCACATTCATTGAAATATAGTAAAGATAGTTTATTTCAGGCACGACTTGAAAAAATATACAATTATTACAAAAAAATATAATAGACATACTGCATACCGCATGTCAAATCACTTGCTATCTCTGTCTAATTCGATGTAATAGCTGAAATGGCGAGTGACTTATCATCCGATTAGTTATGATAGAGCTTTCAGAAACCGGCCGTGAGACAGACATGTATTTGCTAAAAAAATACAAAATATAATAAAAAACTATGAACAAAATGTTAAGAGAGAGTACAGTGCACCTGTGCACGCTTAGCAAAATCCACTTGTGTACTTTTGTCTCTAAAAATTATTATCTTACTTACCTACTACAATAGAAACTACAATAAGACAATCTACAATGGTAGCAGATTTTGCAGACACACTTTGCCTGAAAAACATATTTAAAACGCGTTTCAGCTAGTCACTTGTTTCAACGTAAAAAATCATGTAGTAGGTACATATCCTGCCATTATCCTATAAGTTGCTGTCATATGCAATGGTTAAGCCATTTGATTATAACAAATAATGCCTAAGCTACACTGCACTGCCAGCCGTTCCGTAGTAAATATCATCATCAGTAGTTAGAAGAACTCCAGTGGATAGGTGTCGTCTATACAGGGTGTTAAATACCACTCCCGAAAACTTCAGGGGGCTAAAGTACCTTTTCAATATGAATAATAAGCTGTCTTTTTTTCGCGTTCACAGTGTTGGTTCCTTAGACAAAGTTATTCATGGGTAGTTTAGACCCCTGAAGATTTCAGGATTTGCATTTTTACACCTTGTATGAACAAATGATCTTGGAGCGTTCTTAATCCAACTTCCACCGAAAATGCATGCGGAAAAAGAAATACAGCAAATGTCGTCAAACGAGGCAACACACGCTACGGTTTTGGCAAAAGAAAAGCCACCTGTAACCATTTGGAGCCCTCCAAATGGCTCCCCAAGGATCGTAGTCCCTGCGAATAACAAGGCAGTCATGTGGAGGTCAAGGTTATAATGTCCTTCGAAGATAGGGAACATTTTCGACCTTTGGTTCAGGATTCTAGAACCAACGATAAGTGTCTCCCTCTATCGGGCGTGCTGAGAAGTTGGCCTGACGATACAAAAAACTAAAAAGAAAACTCAGACTTTGGGTACTGCTTGTATTTAGGGCTTTTAGTCAATCTTCGTGATAACTTCGTCTGCGCGACCAGGACTCTAAAGGCCGGTTTCTGAAAGCTCGATCAAAACTAATCGGATGTCAAGTTACTTGCTATCACTATCTAATTCGATGTAATAGCTGAAATGGCGAGTGACTTGACATCCGATTAGTTTTGATCGAGCTTTCAGAAACCGACCGTATGTGTTTAGGTGATAGTAATGCAAATAAATGTCGCCAACTAGTCAGTTACCCGAGTCCCTTACCTAAGTATTTATTGTCGCATTCCTTAATTTAGCTGACTAAATAATCTCTCCACACATAGTCATTATAGCGTCTGCAGCATTCCTATAGCTGTGATTCAATTGGATTTCCTTTCAACTTTGGCTTTGACAAAGATTCAATTCTTGTGCCTTACCCCACACTTCACACGTCATCGTAACAATAAAATTCCACATGCAACGCTACACCAATTTCCGTCTCAGTGCTGTACAATGGGTGCTTAGCACCAGTCAGAACGATTTTGGAATGCTGGGTCACAAATATCGAACCTTCTAGCTAGCCGTTTTAAACAATAATTGTTCCTATTGAGCTAACAAAACAGATGTGGGTAAAAAGATATTGTGAACGAAAATAATAGAATCGAAAAGCACACACTAGGTGACGAAGCAAAATATGTAATTATGTGATACATCTATTAGCCTAAGGGCCGGTTTCACCATGCTCTGTAAGATTAACAAAGGATTAAAGGGCCAAAATGTACGCGTTTGACATCTAAGGTTAGATTTAACGGCCTGTTAATCCTTGATTAGTAACTAACAGAGCATGGTGAAATCAGCTCTAAGCGTTATACGTGTTTAAAAATAAACAAAATAAATTTAATTTGGATTTTCATTATTATTCCAAGCACCACTTGATTCAATTAACCTCTCTTAACTTGCTCGCTTTCCCGAAATATGGGAACCTTTAGCATTACGTTGCAAAAACATACTATTATTTATTCTATGTCATCTATCCCAAACTGAGGAATAATCTGGTAGACGACAAAGGACAATACCTATTACCTGTCTTCTTTTTTTCGCTCCGTTTATGAAACCTGTCCGTCATTCGACAGACAATCTTGCCAGTGTCAAGTGATATAGTTTAAATGCTTTTTAGTCAAGTCAGGCCGTAGTAAAGTCGGCCGTCATGATTAGTTTAAAAGAAAATGAAGGCGTACTTCAGAACTTTCGAAAAATTTTCGCTCAAATCAGGTTATCATATAACAAATTTTGCATTCCCGACCGAAATTAAACAAAAGAACTCAAAATAACACTATAAAAACAATTAAAATGAAAAAAGTATGTTGCTTACCAAAATGACAGAAAACGAATGCTAAAGAGAGGTCTAGCGAGACCATATCAAATAAATGTCTAGTTGACAGCTTTTAATCTAACTTATCGTTATGAAGAATTTCACGTTTGCGAACAAAGATAGTGCTCAGGGCTCCGAATCCAATGCAGACTTTGAGATATCTAAACTCTATTTCCTTCGCAACTTCATCATACTTTCTAACAGCCATTCTGCTGAAGGAATTTGAGCGTTCGTAGTGTATTCCGTTGTGGAGCTAGACAATGCTTGGGTTCATACAAACACAAGATGATTTATTTTTTATTCGGTTTTTAGAATCCAAACTTCAATTGTTTTAATAAATGATAACATATCTTTTTTTTTTAACTGCAAACAGAATGAAATCTGTCATTAACATTTGAGATATTTTTTATAATTTTAGCATTATCTTAAACGTTCGAACTAGATAAAAATGTCCAAGCGATAAATAGTACCATCTCTCTCCATTCTGATTATTTGACAGCGAAAAGGACGGCAACATTTTCAGGGAACGTTTTAAACTTAAGCGGCCTTAATACAAAAAATCTGTCAAACGATAAACTTAACTTAAACTATTGCCATCTCTTACCAATGCGTAATGGCATGTGGAAAGATGTTCTGACATTTTTTAAATAGAATAAAGATATCAGAGAAAAACCACTGGAGGGTTTTAGTTACTGATAATGTAATTGCAAAAACCTTTACTTGTTTATTTGTAGAGACTTATTTTGTTAAAATGCCGCGTCTGGTCTTGATCGTGTCAAGTGACAGTCGCCGCAGAAGATATTAAATGTTATGAGTATATTACGTTTTAGATTAAATTTTTGATTAAAGATGTTTCTCTCTCCTTAATCAACAATATCAAGTTTAATATTATTTACATAATTAATTTCAACAAGGAGTTAAATTGGTTAATAAGAGGCTTATGTGGGTTTTCAAATCTGGTAAATCATTTTCAGCAGGATTTTGTATATTTAGACATTATTTTGGTTTCTAAACTTAAATTTGCTAGTTTACTAACTAAAAATCAATAAATCACTATACATAACTTTACTTCGATGTTATTTACTTTGTTATATGTATTATCTAAAAAAACCTCCAAGTGTACTGTGTGGTCGCCTCTGATTATTCCGCTTAGAAATTTCTTGTAGGTACAAATACTTTATGTTTTTATTTTTTACTTTATTTACTGAAATTTAGTATACTACCAACGATGGTGTACCACGTTTAAGATGCGATTTCTAAAAGGCATCCTATCCTATTATATTCTACTTAATATATTTCCTAACGTTAGAAATTTACAATAAAAACACGTAAATTGTATTGTACTAATGTTCATTTGTTTCGTAATGTTTTACACTTACAATATAGACACATAAGTTTTATTATTTATATGTTAATTTTATTCGTAATGTTTTACACTTACAATAAAGACACGAATTTTTTTATTGTATAAATGTTAATATGTTTCGTAATGTTTTACACTTACAATAAAGACACGTAAGTTTTATTGTATAAATGTTAAATTGCTTCATAATGTTTTACACTTACAATAAAGACACCTAAGTTGTATTGTATTAGTAATACTTCAACTTTGAAATTATCTATTGTCTTTGAAATAATATATCTCAGAGCTTACCTCTCCTATGAAGTTTTATACATCGCTATTCATTTTCCCAGAAAGTTATGTATTTCAATCTGTTTGATAGGTATTGGATTGAACATACAAATCGCATTTTCTTCAGATCTCGTGGGAGCTTCGAGTTGCTTTCACGTTTTGTATTATTCTTTGTTATTTCTAACTAACTACGATTCTATCGAAGTTTTACTTGTTAAATTATGGAGCTCTGAGATAGGTAAGCTTAGATATATTCATGCATATTTTGTAACGTTATAATATAGTTTTTAACACGCCCGCATAGGTCGTATAAACGTTTATCGTATAAAAGTATATATTTATAGCGTGAGCTGTCTTTTGAATTTGATTGCCTCTACCTATTTCTATTATGCTTCTCTGACTGTTTGTACTACTACTTATATATATACTAGCTGACCCGTGCCCACTTTGTTGGGCGGTGTCAAATTTGCAATAAAATAATATTGTGGCTATAAATTGAGATGAAGGCTATCCTATCTATTAAGTTAGATCAAACTGCACACGGTGCGCAAATTTGATTGAAATCGGTTAAGTCGTTTAGGAGTCCATAGCGGACAAACAACGTGACGCGTAATTTATATATATTAAGATATTTTTAAATAGTTTACAATAAAGACTATTCTGATTCTGATTCACCTCACTTAGTTCGATTAACACCACACTGAAGCTTCATTATTAAATTATTTTGTAACAAGGATCATACAAAATAACAGTAGGAACCAAGCCGTAAGTTTGTTGCCTGTTCTTCTAGGCTTGGTCGCGTGGAACTGGCACCTAGATTCACAAAGAAGAAGATATTTATTCAATTGAATCACATGAGTGATTCAATTGAATAAATATCTTTTGACTTTGAGTTTTATTTCACCACAACAATAAATAAACTGACAGCTAATTGAAATAAAGTCATTAATTTCCTTTGGTCAACTGAACAGTGGATGACACCGTACAAAGGTGAGCAAATATAATTAACCAGCAAAAATTCAAGATTAAATAAATTATTCAGTCTAGACGCCATCAATCTCAATTTTAAAATTTAAGCTTTCATTTTTTGATTTTATTTACTAAAACTGAGTTTACTCCCAACGATGTTGGTTACCTACCACGTTAAGGATTAAGATCTAAAAGGCATCCTATCCAATGAAAAAGTTACTATGTTTGGAAGTTTGTGACTCAATCACGCCATAACTACTGAACCAGTTAGAGTGAAAATTCGAACAATTTTTTTTGCCCTTTAAAATTACCGGAGCGGGTTAAAAAAAAAAACGAACGCAAAAAATTACTTAAATATAAATTTTACTCCTTTCGAAGATCATAATTCATATTTTAAATTACCTGATAATGGAACAGGCATATGGCCCACCTGATGTTATGTGGTAACCATCACATAACAAAGCAGTATATTAGACGTACCTTACGATACACTGCCTTGCGTCCATAAACTTGAGGCATAAAAGATGCTGATTGCCGAAAGCTATCGACTGAGCCCTTCACACAAGTTCCTATACAACCAAACAATGAAGTCTGGGTGTCAAAGAGAAGCAAAGCAGGTTATGGTCGCCTTTCACCAACCAAAGCACTTGACCTACAAAATAATAGGTATTTATGCCCTCGAGATTGTAGGAAGCAAAAATTTCAAGTGCATCAAGAAGGTCTTTTGCTTATTGGCAACTCCTGCAAGAATTATTAACAAGCTAAATAAATAAAATAACATGTTGGTGTAGATTCCACACCGCACTACTACTGCAGTATAATACCCAGATAGAGAATTATATAATACCTACATAATTATAGAATATAATGTAACAAGGAACGTACAAAAGAACGGTAGGAACCAAGCCGTAGGTAAGTTTGTTGCCTGTTCTTCTAGTCTTTGGTCGCGTGGAACTGGCACCTAAAATCACCTAGCTTTAAGATGTTTCAAAGTGATCCTTGTGATTTTATTGAATACATTTTGACTTTGATTTTGACTTTTGAGAACAAACATCTATGTTCATTACACAAACGTTTCTTGTGGTAAGTAGTTTAGAAAAACGACTAAATGAAGAAAAAACTAATCCAAGGTATGTTATGAATACTATTTTTCAATTCCAATTTTGAGCACTGGTAACCTGACTGGTAGTGGGAGTAACCCCGCCTTCCGATCGTAAGATTGTAGGTTTGAATCCGGTCAGGCACCAATGGATTCTTGTCGGAAAATGTATGTGCGCAGTGTCTTTGCTCTTAAACAGTAAACGAAAACATAGTAAGCAAACCACTAGTATTCTAACAGCAGCGATGGGCTTGCAACCTGGTATATCATATGTGACAGATGTATAATATACTAACTACAGCAAATGTAATGTAGACGTACCTCTAAAAACCCTCTTAAATATTCTCAAAGAATTTTGACCTCGTACTATGAGTAGAAGATTATAAAACGTGTAACATAATACCCCTATAAGACCAAAGACCAAGTGATCAGACTATTTATTTTTGTATTATGTATTATATTTTATTTTTTATTTATTTTATTCACTAGAAGATATAAGGGATATCTACCTGGGGATCAAAGTCGTGTAGCTGTTTCTATCTTTTTTTAAATGTATTAGCTGCTGTACTACGTGCTTTGCATACAAAAACTGTTTGGTGCCTTATTTATTGGTTCTATGCGCAATAACTCTATCACAGAAGTTAAATTAGCATGCGCCCCGATCCATGTTTTATGTTCTGCCTTTATAATTTGAATTTCACTTCAAAGGCGTTTTTTACATTTCACTCCATGACCTTTATATTTTACACGGAGTTAGATTTTCACGCGTCATGTGACATAGATATCAGATTTCTTAAAAACTGGCAATATTTCAATCTCAAGAGTTCAACTAAACCTTAACTTTTATGATTCGAACAGCCAAAGAGTGGAATTTATTATCGGCGTTTCTTTTTTATATTAATTGCTGATGAAACAAGCAGACCACCTGATGTTAAGAGGTAGCCATCGCCTATAACAAAACATAGCCTCGTAAGCCACGCACCATAGGAACGTGCAATACAATGTGGTGAAAATGGTGGCGGGTTTCTTCAAAACATTCGAAACATTTTCAGTCAAATCAGGATATCACATAATACACTTTCATTCCAAATGCTTACACTTTGTGCTAAGACCTCAAGTAATGTTGGTTAAAATACCACCGAAATTACACAACACAACTCAAAATAACACAAGATAAACAATTAAAATGAAAAAGCTATGTTGCTTCCCAAAATGCCAGAAAACGAATCTGCCTACAATTCACTGCCCTGCGTTCATCAACTTGACGCATACCGACTTACGACTTGTGTAAAAATAAAAAAAATTAGATTAATAACCTACTACACGCCCAAACTGTTTGCATTGCTATGAACGTGCCACTAGTAAAATCCCTGATGTAGGTAGTCATAAGGCTAAAATTGTATGTTCTGCGATATTTCAAATTATTTTTTTATTCAAAAGACAACCTTGGGAGCATAGCACAAATGTGACAACTAGTCCGGTCAAATTAGACATAAAAGACTATGTTTATACGTGGCAGTGTGCATATCATGCAGAATATAACACCTTTAACTTTTAGAATCGCAATATCTTAGGAATGGTGATTGTTAGGAAAAAAGTATTAAGGCCATTTTTGTAGGTAATTTTATGTTCTACAATTTTGAGTTGGTTATATTTTAATGAAACTACCTACCTTTGACCTTAAATAACTTTTTTAGCACACATGGGATCGATGGGAACTCTTGGCACTTTATTTCCACTGATGTACCCAAGGTCTCTACCAAAATTCAGCTCTGTCGGAGTTTTTCCTATTTTAAATGTCTATTTTGACCGGACTAAACGTTAAAATCAACACCTCCCACATAGGGTTGTCATGACTTTAAATGAAAATATTTTCAATGCTAAATTGACAATGGGACCCCTTTGTGAAACATGAAAAATGTAATGCAGCCACCAAAGCCAATCGCGCTATTTTCACGTTCAAGCGAAAGGTTTTAGACTGCTACCATTTTTAGCTTCTATATTTATACCTCCATAGATGTACGTAGCCAAGGACTTTTTATTTACCCGATTTACGTACCTCCTAACGCAGTGACGTAAGGTTTAGTTTTTGGCACTATCATTATAACTGTTAATTTTCATAGCAACCTTATTCAATGCAAAGAGTAATTACAATATTCAAGCAAAGTTGTATAATACATTATTTAAGCCCACATACATTGATGATGACGTACTCGTTCATCAAATTACATTATTCATTCATTGTAGTGTAATATTCCACATTTACTACCAAGCCCCACAGTGTATGCTTTTCATCAAGGTTATTACCAAGATGTCTTTACATACGAGTCCTTCGTAGAGTATATAATATATTATATTAAAGCTTTGTCGTAATATTGGTACTGATTTCGTGCTAAGGTAAGTCGATTACAACGAACAATTGTTTGCGAAACTTTGAGGCCCTAAACATATTTGGAGATATTGTTATTCTACTCACAAAAGAGTAAACCCAATAGAAGGGCTATGTGGGTGAAAAAGTATCGTTCTGAGTACACGTACGTGCCCTAATATAAATCAAATAGAAGTTTTCGCTTTTTTATGCCCTAGTGGAATCCACGTGACATCGTTTGCATGAAGTTAAAGTCAAAAAGTTATAATTTTATTGAAAAACAAGGGTCACTTTGAAATGACTTAAAGCTAGGTGAATCTGGGTGCAAATTCCACCCAACCACGACATATTTTTGATACCTTTAGGTCCGAATTTACAAAAAATTGTTTCTTAGTAATCGTCTTCACTCCTCAAGGCGAATACAAGAGCTTTCGCTCGCACGTTTCGACGTGTTGAAAGATATAAAATCACTAAACCCATTTTCGAAAAATCTCAAACAACCATGTAAAGCAAACTTTTTAGTAGGAAAACTTATATCGATCTAAATGAAATTTTTACTAAACTGTGTGCAATGTGATTGCACACACAATGGTTGATTGCGATTTTTCGAAAATGGGTTTAGTGATTTTATATCTTCCAACATCTTTCCAAACGTGGGAGCGAGAGGTACGTTAGCTCTTGTATTCGCCTTAAAGAGTGTGTGTGCTATGTCAGATCTGGCACACTCACTCCTTGAAGACCTGGTCGTTTCGGAGATTTCATGATAAGTGTGTGGGCTTCTCCTTTGTAAATATAGATCACGGGCTCTGTGCTCCAGCATCAAAGTAGTAAAGAGCACGTATTCTATAGTCGTCCTTATTCGACTTGAATACTAAAGTAATAACGTATCCACGTCAGGTGATGCAAAGATATTTTAGATCTCCCATACTTAAACGCAAAACAATTTGAAAAATACAACACCGTAAAAACATTAAATAAAATTCTTCTGATTAGCACAGATTTGGATCAGATGAGCCATCTCTAGATCGTTTGCTTATTCGATCGCCTGATCAGGGAGAGAGAAAGACCGTTTAAATTTTTCATGTATATTTTGTAATTAATATACTACAATGGCTATAGTTTTGTGCCAAAAGTAGTCATTTGTATGAATACAAAGTAAAACCCAATTATAATATATAAATTATAATTGAGTTTCACTACTTTTTGATCGAAAGTTCTCCCTAAGGAGTACTCAGTTGTGATTATTTTTGTATATACCTTTGTAACTTTGTTCCCAATTGTTTAATGAAAAAGTATCCCAGTAGGTTCATGAAACAATCAAACAACCTCAAAGAAACGGACGAAAAAAAACAATTCTTTTGAAACTGTATAACTCAACCAATTCATTATATTCTTATTTTATTTCTGCGCGTTGCTGTCTTGTGGTTTGAAGGGTGTGATTACCGGTGAAATTACAGGCACATGAGGCTTAACATCTGTATGTCTCAAGTTGATGGACGCAGAGCACTTCATTTTAGGACACGTATTGTGCGTGACTTGCGTGAATGCTTTGTTATAGGTGATGGTAACTTCTTAATATTAAGAGCGTGTTCGTCGTCGTCGTATAAAAAAACCAACATAGTGCGAATCGGACTGGCACGAAGGGTGTCGTACCATTATCTATAGAAAAAATCACGTTTGTTGTATGGGAGCCTCCTTAAATATTTATTTCTTCACCTCCGCCGACAAGGAGTGCGGAACGATATGGATGTTCACCAACCACCAAACTAGTATCAAACTGCATCCCAGGAGTTAGCTCATCAGATTATGTAGAAAGAAATAAGGGCATCAGATCATATTTTCTGGTGAAGTATTTACAGCCCGCACAAAGCGCTTTGCATCTACTTTTAAAATGCGAACAGCCAAAGAGTGGAATTCCTTACCGGCGTCCATTTTTCCGAATGCCTATAATTTGGATGTTTTCAAGAGACGAGTGAATAGGTATCTTCTAGGTAAACGTGCTACACCGTAGACCGCATCATCACTTAACATCAGGTGAGATTGCGGTCAAACGTTTTACCTATAGGTTGTAAAAAAAAAAAAAGTATGTTTGTTCAAAACCTACCACCAGATTATATTCCAACCTATACTTCCTTACGCTGTTTTTGACACATATTATGTACTATATTTTTAGAATAAAAATTAACAGGCATACTTCTGGGTTGGAACCCGCGTCCATATTCGATCAAAAGGCGGGGTTCCTAGACCATGATCACCTACGCAACATATTAGAAGGAAATTATAATCAAGGTACTTTATAATTCAAAAGTTCGGAAAGTTATTCATTATTTTATGGCAAATTGTTTTCCTTATAATAATGAATAATGATTCTCATCATGTTTCTTAACTTCAAATCTTTTCGTACCTAAAATGAGTCAATTTCCTTAAAACTGTTCATGAGATCAATTTATTTGTGTAAGTACGTAACATTATGTACCTAGAATTTTTTTTTAAGTGGAATACTGGTAGTTTAATGGTGGCAATCCGCCTTCCGTATCTTAAGGTCGCGGGTTAAAATTTGGTCGTGTTGTGTGTTAAGGCGAAGACAAGAGCAAGTTTTCCTACTTAAAAGTTTGCTTAGGTACGAAAGTTTTGAGAAGGAAAACATGTATCGATCAAAATGAATTTTTCACTAAACTGTGTGCAATGTGATTGCACACAAAATTATTGTTTGCGAATTTTCGAAAATGAGGTATATCTCTCAACATGTCAAAATATGCGAGCGAGAGTCACATTAGCTCTTGTATTCGCCATAAGAAGAAGAAAAAACTAGCCCTCATACTAATTAAATTTAAATTTAAATAATGCTTAAAATTAGCGCTGTCTCTGTTTGCCATTACGCATTGGTAAGAGATGGCAATAGTTTTAGCATAGTTTATCGTTAGACAGATTTTTTGTAGTAAGGCCGTACAAGTCTAGCGGATTAAGTAACACCCAGAGAAAAAGCATCTAAATAAATAAATAAAAATAAAAATAGCTTTATTTACTTACACAGTAGGAATTAAAAAATAAAATAAAAGTTGCTTAGCCTATCTTTAAACTTAAATACTATAGGTAATTATACTACTATAGTAAATGTACTATACGTAATTATATATATCTGGTTAGGCTAATATAAAGTTAAAATAAATCTAATAAGTGAAAATAAAATAACTATTTGTAAGTACCGCCCGTGACGATGAAAGCCTCCACCAAGTGCTGTTCTTTGCCTTCCTTGACCAAAGCTTTCCCGCTGCTTTGACGAAAAAACATCTATGTTCATCAAACAAATTTTTATTCTTAATGGGGATAGAACTCACGGCCTACAGCGCCGAAGGCAGAGCTACAACCAACTGAGCCGTGAGGGCTGTCATATACATCCTTCCTATAGCGACAAGCCTCATTAGTTAGCTCCGTTGGTTTTTTTTATACAACTAAATGATGAAACAAGCAGATGGCCCATCTGATGTTACGTGGTAACCATCACCTATAACTAAGCATTGCCTCGTAAGTCACGCACGATAGGAACATGCCCTACGATGCACTGCCCTACGTCCATCAACTTGAGGCATACAGATGTTAAGCCTCATGTGCCTGTAATTACACCGGCAACCGCACTCTTCAAACCGAAACACAGCAACGCTTTTGGCGGCATAAAAAGGCGTGGTGGTAGTACACCGGAAGAGCATTCACAAAGAGCTCTACTACTCTTACACCTATACTTTACTGATCCAAATGATAAGCTCAATGAATGTAGCCAATTACTTCAAATTGACAATAATGAAGTAGATAACGATCGTTAATTTTATTGGGCATACCATTTAACAGACATGCTACTTTTTCGTGACAAAACTCCATTAAAACTTGTGTACTTGTTCTTTTAACGTTTGTGTACATTGTTCTAGCGGTTATACATACATACAGGGCGGAAAGAAACTATTTCAATGAACTTAAATGGAAACTTCAGAATCAGACGACGCCTTTTAAATTAAAGTATTCTTTTGTAAATCAGCGACAGTATAATTTTGTAAATTGTAGGTAAAACTGTTTAATTATTTTAAATACAGATGAATTTAAAGAAATTCAGATTTTTCAGTTTAATTTGTGTTTGTTTGTGGTCACCAAGAACCTTTTTTTTAGTTGTGGCAATGCCAAGAGTCCATCACTCCTGTTAATATAAAATTTCAAACAGTTAGGTCCAGAATTCAATAGTCCTTTGATATACAGGACCCTTTGAGTAAAAGCTATTTTGACAATAAAACAAAACCTTTACATAGTAACCATAGCGGATACACATCGTCGATGTGGGCAAGCCTGATACGCAGAGTGATCCCGGGAATAGTCCCGATACTCTGGTGAGATCACTCTGGGAATGAGGCCGGCGTTTATTTTATTTTGTGTCGCCGGCCGCCCTGTGCCTTATGACTATTGATTCTGTTTTTTTGTATACTACCTGTGATTATACCAGCTGATGGCCCGCGCCTGATGTTAAATGGTGACAATGTACCATCCATTTTTTTTATACAACTAGCTGATGGAACAAGCAGATGGCCCACCTGATGTTAAGTGGTAACCATCACCTATAACAAAGCATTGACTCGTAAGTCACGCACGATAGGAACGTGCCTTACGATGCACTGCCCTGCGTACATCAACTTGAGGCATACAGATGTTAAAATAAGCATGATGGTAGTAATTTTCCGGAGAAGGAGGAGCTCTACTACTCTTAAAGCTCAAATTTGTACACCCTTTACACAGACGCTATAACTATAGATTAGATTTTGTGTCTACAAATAGGTACCCATTTAGTAATCTTGTTTTGCTGTCAACGATTTACATAATCAGCTGTAATTTGAAACTGACTTGATTCGAGGCATTTCGAGGTAATGCTGGAGAGTGATATTAGTAGAATCGGTACTATTCCCGTGGTAGCATACCAAATGAGTACCACGAACCTGAGGTACTCAACGTGTTGTGTGGAAAGGCCATCAATATTGTATTTATTTATATTTATTATTATTGACAGCCTATTATGGGTCAGTTGGTAGTAGATCTGCCTTCTGCGCCGTAGGCCGTGGGTTCGATCCCCACAGAGAACAAACATTTGTGTGATGAACATAGATGTTTGTTCTCTGTCTGGGTGTTATTATTATTGATCGAGTGAGCGAAGCGAACGAAGATCTTAGTTTCAACTTGGGCGATTTGGCATTTTATGTATGTATGTATGTATGTATGTATGTATGTATGTTTGTCTGGCGATAACTTTAGAACCGTTGATCCGATCTGCATGAAATTTGATATGTCAATAGCTTGTACTTGAGAAATTTACTGGTAAGTATATGAGTAAAATCGGATGAAGGGTTTTTGAGATATGGGGTTTTTTGAGGGGGCAAAAATAAAAAAAGTTACATAAAAAAATCAAGTTACATGTCATATGAAAGAGCTTTGTTTGGACATCCCAAAACAATTTTAACTTTTTTTGTGGGACGCGCGGTTTTTGAGATAAAATAATAAAAGTTAAATTATGATAACCAGCGATCCAAGAGCTCCCATCTCTAAGAGTTTCGTTGGCATCAAGGTTTTTCTACTGGTCGGCCAGTTCCTTTGCTTTTTCTTATTTTTTTTTCTTGAAATAAATTAAGGAGGTACTCAGTTCTCATAAAATGGTGACGACGTCCAGGTCTGATGATGGAGCCAAGGTCTGTTCAACGGAACTCTTCAATAAATAGACCAATAGAGTTGAAACTTGGTAACCATACCAAGTTAGTAGGCGGTAGTCAGAAAAAAGTCCAAAGATAATGTTTGGACTTGCCACTGACTACTACGTACTCAAAGTTTTGATGCGTTAGTCGGGTCGCATCACGAGATCTCAGTTCGGGGCGAACTACTAGTATAATATAAGTATGTATTTACAAAAAAAAGTCTTATATGTAATATATCAGCTATCTGGTTCCCATATTACAAGCTTTGGCTTAGTTTGGGACTAGATAGTGCTTACCAGACTTGGTACTTCTACATGGAGGTACATTTTGGCCGCGTTTTGCAGTGTTGGTCTTCCAAACGTGACAGTTTGAAAGAGCATCGCTGTTGCCCTTCACCGTTTAAGAGCATTGGCTTTGTACACATAAAAACATTTACTTTTATATTTTTTTGTACATTTGGCACATAAATTTATTCGAAGAGAAAAATAAATTGGTGCACGATCGGACTCGAACCCCTAACGATTAAACTTCCCCTTCCACTAGCCCACCGGTGCTCTCAAGGTTTATGTTAGTCTAATATTATAAACGCGAAAGTTTGTAAGTATGGATGTTTGTTACTCTTTCACGTAAAAACTTCTGAATGGATTTTAATGAAACTTTACAATAATATAGCTTATACATCAGAATAACATATAGGCTACAATTTATAAAGATATTGTGTGACTAATCCTGCGCAGACGAAGTCGCGGGCACTAGCTTCTAGTAAAAATAGCAATGGACCTATTTAGGCTAATGTACCTTCCTAGCTTTACCACGCCGACCCTCATTAACGCAAAATAAGCATTATTATTTTTCATTACATACAGACCTAGTCGTTCTCAAAAAAGGTTACAATATTCATCATAATTTCGCATAATTCCTGCAGGCAATAAAACTCCGTGTGATTTAAATTGGAATAAAAATATTAGAAGCTTTTAATTTTTTCCGTGACAGAGCCTTTTCAAGGGCCTCAAATATTTACCAAGGAATATTTAAAATCCTGCGGGAATCCTCCAGTATTTGTGGTATAGCACTTAACTTGTGCAAATATGTTGTATGTGAGATCGCATACGAATGGAATTAAGAACGCTAAGCTCTTAATGGATAGCCAGAAGCGAGTCTTGAATTGATTAAATACATATTTAAGTGCTCCTTAAATGTATAATGAAACTAGGTGCCGTTTAAAAGCATACGTTTTTAAAGAAGATAAGTAATTGGATTCTTCGGATTTCGATTTTTTTATACATAATGCTGATGCATATAAAATACACAGGAAAGGCCCTCAGCTCAGGTGGTAGCAGCTCTTCTTTCTGCGTCGTAGGTTCGATCCCCACAGAGAACAAAAATTTTTGTGTAATTAAATTTGATTTTGTTATCTGATGTGTGTTATATATAATTATATACATAATATAATATTATAAGTATGTATGTATTTATAAAAAAGAATATAAGTATTATATCAGCTATCTGGTTCCCGCAATGTATAAGTTTGGGGCTAGATAGCGCTGTGTACAACAATTGTATGTAGTCCTATAGGACTACATATATGTAGACCGTCGCAAATGATCTAGAGTTAGCTCAACTGATCTAAATCAGTGTCAATCAGACGCGTTACCAAAACGCGGGTTTGGGCCAATGTAATTGTAAGAAGACAAATTATAAAAAGTGAAACGAAAGTGGCAATAAAAAAATAAAATGGATATTATAAAACATAAACAAGGAAAAAAAACAAAAAGAATACAGATAGGTACGCAAACTTAATATTTGATAACGTAAAACTGTATAAAATGCGACAAAATTACTCAAAACAAGTAACTTAGGTACTATAAACAACACGCATGCATCGTCACTCATATAGAAAAAAAACCAGCGAAATAAGATCCATCTTTGCAACCCTGCAATGAACTTTAGTACAGTACGTAAGAAGAGGTAAGTAAACACAGAGGTCTGGATAAAGTGGTGTGAAAACGAGCCACGTTGACATCAGAACACTTAATGGCGTGGAAAAATCAAAGAGTATAAAACCGCTCTGAATACCTGTAAGAGGCATGAATAAAGCTAAAAGTCTGGATCTGAATCTGAAAGTTTCGAGAGAAATAAAGTATGTAAAAGTTTCAGCAACAGCTTTATTTTTTAACGTATTCGACGTGCTACTCAAAACGATCTTCAACTCTACACAAAATAACAAGCTAGCGGGTTGTACTTCTGTGGGTTTCGTCTGACGTCATAATTACGAGTGACGTTCATAAGTACAATTGTTTTCATACTACTTGCAGTATAAAAATACTTGCAGAAAGCCTACCTGTGATGATGCTTTGTTAAAAGTGATGGTTACCTCTTAACAGGTGGTATTCATCTTTGTTGTAACAAAGCATTGCCTCGCACGTTATGAAACGCATTCCAAGAACGTGCCCTATAGGACACGTTTATTCCGTGCGTGAAGCGTACGCAAGGCAGTGCATTGTATACGATGCACTGCCCTGCGTCCATTAACTTAAGGTGTATGTGTCTGTAATTTCACTGGCGCACCGGATCCGGCACGCCCCTTGACGGAAGATATAGTTTTTTTTTTTTCGGAAAGTAGATTTATTTGAAGAGAGTCTTCCTTTAGGCATTTTGCCGTAGTCAACACGTTTGGCAGGTGAATTGTTGATCGTAACGGTTGTACAAGAAGCCTACGAGATGTAAACGTAAAGACGTATAACTCACACTGTGTTATTATACGGTACACTACCATTATATGTGGCATTGCACACCTAGCTAATACCAACAGTAACTAATATTTATATTAATTGTATTTAATTCGAATGAGCCCTACAGCTACTGAAGAAATAAAGGTATTGAAGTAAATCAGACATAATCTACAAGGCGCAAACAAAGTTATATGGACTCGGTTTTATCAGTAGGGCTATAACCTACCTCAGCCGTGATAAATCCCTGAACTTCCGATGGGCCCAAGTTTGGATAAATCGAGCCATGAATCTGGCGCGTGACTAGAAGATGCGATTGTAATCGTGGGAGCTATGAATCGTACCTTGCCAATAACTTCTGTGAATTCCAGTCTGTTTTGGATATTATTTATCTCTGTCAGTAGGTTCATCATCATTATCATCGGCCTGAAGAAGTCAGTGGACTAGTGGACGGGAGGCCTCCCGTATACATTAGAGCGATTCTGTTATAGGTGATGGTTACAACTTTACATGAGTTGGGCCATCTGCTTGTGCCATCAGCAAGTAGTAGAAAAAAAACAGCCCTTTGTATCCACCGACGTCCCGCAATCCTCACAGTGTCGTCGGTCCATTGGGTAAAAGTCAGCGTCACACGCTTTGTCTTCAGTTTGCGGAAATCGCCATTGTCTGTAGGTCGATTCAGAATTTTGATTGCCTAGCACGTTAAATATCCCTTCAGATATTTAGTAGGTACCAATTACCAACTCAAGATTCTTTGAGGATGGTTAAAAGTAGTCAGAGCTACGTCCAAAAATTATATTTGGTCTAAGATCATAAAGAGAAATAATTAAACTATTTGGCACATAACCACATTTTTCATACAATTTCCACGCAGCTGCTTCAATAAATAAAACCAGTGGACATATTACAAATGATAGATAAGTAATGGTGACGCTTCGCATCGCTATTCGTTTTCACGTATTCGTCTTATTTTCCCAAATACAACGATATGTAGTGTCCAGGTCCGGATCGTGACATTCCCCATTATTTACATCCGGAGAAAAGATTATTTTACTTACTGTAAAAAGCGCCATCTAACGTTATTTGGTCATCATCACTTATCTATATAACTATTATCTATTCATGATAATTTCAATGAAAGCAATACCGTACGCCTATTAGCCTATATTTGCCAATTTATTACGAGCAAGACAAATACGCAAATACGCACGAGCAAAAAAAACGCGAATACCGAATAGGCATGTAAAGTGCCACAGATGCAGTGTACAGCCAATTGGCGTGTAGGTACTTCGTGTAAGCCCATCACTAGCAGCCCACGTGTAACCTAATGTACAGTCAAATGGCGTGTATAGGTACTCTAAGCCCATCACTAACAGCCCACGTGAAACCTAGATCACGCTGTGAGCACGCAGTCGCTGGGTGACTGGGAATTTGAGGAGTGCAATAATATAAATTATAATAAATGTAGTACAAATACAAACTTACCTAGTAGGATGTCATCAGCCGCTTTTCCTGTTACTGAAACGACATTAATAAAATAGGTGCAAATTTCAATCGCGTTGAGTTTTATACAAATGTGCTTCCAAAAAAAATGATAAGCAATATAAATAAAATAAAATAAAACACATTTTTTTCTCTTTTGACAGTTTTTTATAAGCAAGGCCGTTTATTCCTATTGCCGGAAGCTCTCTTAAACTTTCCTATAAAGTTCAAATAACCAAAACACTAGAATCCTTGTAACTACTCGTTTAATGTAAAAGCTGGAAATAGTACGAAGCATTCATTGGAATAAAGATTGATGCATTGAATTGAAAATATCAATAAACTTTTGTCTAGACCATCCCAGATAACGGTATAAGTAAAACACGGTATTGTTGACACTTACATACTGCCTCTTCTAAAAAAATTCAAAGCGATCTTGCGCAACCAAGAGCTCCCACCAACTAGAACTTAGTCGCTTCTCCACAGTTTATTTTTGTGCCCAGTGCCAGTATTGTCGAACGGTGAAGGAAAACATCGTGAGGAAACCTGCATGTCGTATATCCTTAAAGTTCTAAAGCATGTATCAAGTGCTCGAAAAAGAGCCTCTTTGAGGCGCACTTAAAATCCTTTTACCACACTGTTTCGATAGAACTAGGGGCCATCTAACAATCCTAATAATCCTAGCTGGCTTTTCAGTTCTATAACCACGCTGTTCTAATAGCTGTCGGTTCTTTAAGCTATATGCCCCTCCCACTGCCACTTCAACTTGGTAATCCTTGCTGTGTCGGTGACCTTTGTGATATACACACAAGTATCCGAGTGCCGATAGCAGTTTAGACGCAAAAGTGCCGGGTCCAAGGGGCCAACTATGCAATAAAAACGGATGATAATAAAGCCACGTCACGATAAAAGCCGATTAGTTAATGATAGCAGGTCAAGTGAGATCGTTGACGCTGTAGCTTGATATTTTGTTTGTTTTTCGCATGTTTTTGTTTTAGTACAAGGTCAAGTTTTGCGAGTGATGTAATCAAGTAACCGACATAGCTCGCAGAATTACTAGGTTGAAGTGGCAATGGGCAGGTCGTATAGCTTGAAGAACTAACAACCGCCGGGGAATGAAAGTTCCACCACTAACTGGAAGACGAAGCGTGGAATGCCCTCCAACCAGATGGACCGACGACATTGTGTTGATCGCGGGAAGCCGGTGGATAGAGAGGGCTCTGAATCGTTATTTCTGAAAATATATAGCGGCCATGTCCATCAGTGGACTTCTACAGGTAGAAATACATTGCCCTTAATTCAAGAACTTCTGTCTTGATTATATAAGGCAGTCATAACCTTTTCGCCAGCATAGCCTTTCAGTTGTAGGAATTTTTCTGTGGAGAAGAAAAAGTTTGTACCTAGCCTACCTTTGCTAAAATCACTCAAAAATTACCCAATATGTGTCATGGAAAGTCAGTCATTGCATTGAAAAAAGATGTTAAAAGATGTAGTGGTCTGGAATAAGGTTAAACTGATAAAACCGGTACAACAAATAGGTACCTATTGATCATGATCAGCCCTACGTTTCCTGTTTTTTGATCAGTTTTGTTTTATATCTAACTAAAATTCAGTTGAAATCATGCTTTACCTCTGATCGCAACGCTGTTGTTAATTATTAGTTAAATAAAATTCAAAGTATACCTACTTCCTGTATTTTAAAAGAAAAACCTAGGTCCTAGATAGGTAAATCTTCACCCTGAAACCTAACGCTATCGCTGTTAGATTTCCTCTTTTCATACCCGTTTGTAAACTTCAACAACTCCTAAGTTCTCTTTCTTCTCTCCATTTATGGCTCCTGTCCGTCATTCGACAGACAATATTGCCAGTGTCAAGTAATTTGTATAGAAGTCAGTCCTTAGTCAAGTCGGCCGTTTTTGTTTTAAAGAAAATGGTGGTGGTTTTCTTAAAAACATTCGAAACATTTTCGGTCAAATCAGGATATCACATTCTAAAAGTGTGCTAAGACCTCAAGTAATGTTGGTTAAAATACCACTGAAATTACAGGATATCACATAATACACTTTCATTCCAAATGCTTACACTTTGTGCTAAGACCTCAAGTAATATTGGTTAAAATACCACAGAAATTACACAACACAAATCAAAATAACACAAGAAAAAAAAAATATGTTGCGTCCCGAAATGTCAGAAAACGAATCCAGTTGGTACGCTCCTAAGTTGGTATCCAACTTTGTATAACCGCTTGACGGCAGTAAATGCGTCATACGTCAAGTTAGCATTGTCAAAGTTTTAAAGTAGGGAAGTAAAACAGATGGAAATAAAAGTATCACATTTTTATTTGTACATCAACGCTCTCTCAGCTGAAAATCACATGCATTCTCGGAATCACTGGTTCAAAATCACTACTTATAACAATAAATAAGCCTAAGATCACAGTTTGGTAAGAAGGGAAAGTTACTACGCGTATCTTTCCCGCACTTTCGCGAACATTTCCGCAGAGTCCACCTTGTTGGGACCCGTGTTGCTGCCGAAGTAGGTCATCTTAGTGGTCTTCACCAGTCCTTTATCAGCTGACTTCCTCCAATATACCGTCTGAACTGCGTGTCTGCCGGCGATGTAGCGCGTGGCGCTTCCGATCAGCTGTTTCTTGTCCATTTTTGTTTTGTTTATGTTACTGGTGGAAATCGTCGCAAGATGTTTCTCGTTCAAGAGTTGGGTTTTGTTTGATGGTGAATACGAAACGGGCGCTGTATTTATACTCGCGAACACGTGCAATACCTACTCACGAGTGATAGATAAAGGATAATTCACGAGGCGAGACCTGTTGTTGTGGCCTATGTTGTAGGAAAACCTTTAATAGATGTAGCGGAAAATTTTAAATTATCTAAGTACCTTTTTTATGATCCAGTAAGGAAGGCTAGGAATACTGCTCTTTTTACGACGTCGATTTTTGTTTTCTTTTTTACGAGAAAAAGTGGCAGAACAAGCAGATGTGCTTTTTTATTGGCACATCAAATTTTGAGAATACCTTTTTTGTCCTACCATCTTCATAAACATATTATACGTCCCTAAGTATGTTTACAAGAGCTACAACATGAGAGATACAGAAATAGGTTAGACCCAGACAGTATTTGATACGTGCTAGCTAAAACTTTTCCACGACTGTATAGATAGTACATGATGTTGTTTGTTTGTAGGTAATGTAAACTTTGCACTACGCGAGCGCGTGCCACAAATAACGGAGCCGCATACCGACTCATGCATCATCTATGGTACAAGTGTTTTCATAATAACTGATGATTAAAAATTCATAGAATGGACCAATAAAATTTTCTTGTTCGAGGCAACACGGCTAGAAATGTAAAAAAGGAGTAATTTTAATTATAAATTAAGTTTTGCGTTATGCTTGACTTGAGTTTAATTAAAAAATTTACTTACCTGTCTACAAAGTTTGTTATAAAAACTGTTAAGGATTTAAAGGCCAAAAAGACTAATTTATAAATCGTTTAGGAATTAATAAATTTTAAATGTTTAAGAGGTTCGACCATAGCAGAATAACACTAAACGAAGGTTTGTGAAAAATTCTGAAAAAGTCCTGATGCTCCTATTTTCAACCGACTTCAAAAAAGAAGGTTTTTTATTTTTAATGTTTGTTCACTCATAACTTCGTCATTTATGAACCGATTTGAAAAAAATCTTTTTATTTAGGAAGATAAAGAAATTTCATCAAAACCGGTTCAGTTGTTTGGCTTTCAAAACAAAATAACGGCAAAGTTATGTCATCCAAGCAAATGAAATTGCGTATTTTGGTCTTTTATGTTTTCAGTGTATCTGAAGGCGATTATTTTTTTGCAGAAAAGATATATTTAGATATTATTTAAGTCGTTTTAAACGACCGAATATAACGTCAGTGTTATTAATAGTCCATTGTTATGAGTTCTAGTATCGAAGCGTAAATGTGATGTGAAAGCATGAATGAAATGGCTTGCAAGTTAATTAGAAAATTTGTATGCAATGCATGCACTGAATTTATGATGTTCACAGAAAATCCTTTGCTAAATGAGAGAAATCTAGGTAAAACTGTGTTCCTATGTACCTATCTATATACTAGATAGAAATACATTGTGAAGGTACATTTCAATCTTAAAACGACAGCTAGTTTGTATACATATAAAACCTGATGTTAAGTGGTAACCATCGCTTAAAACAAAGCACTACCTCGCAAGTCACACGATAAGAGCGTGCCCTACGGTGTACTACCTTGGCCATCAACTTAAGGTACACAGATGTTAAGTGCCTGTAATTTCACCAGCAACCACACCCTTCAAACCGAAACACATCGACGCTACTTGGTGGCAGAAATAAGCGTGGCCGTAGTACTTAACTGGACGAGCCCTTCACAAAGAGCTCTATTACTCTTTAAATTATACCAACATAAATGCTTCTTTTAAGTATTTTGCAACAGCTATTTCCGGCTTCCAAAATTTATTGGACATCATACATTTTTTTTTATACAACTAGTGATGGAACAAGCAGATGGCCCACCTGATGTTACGTGGTAACCATCACCTATAACAAAGCATTGCATCGTAAGTCACGCACGATAGGAACGTGCCCTACGATGCACTGCCCTGCGTCCATCAACTTGAGGCATACAGATGTTAAACCTCATGTGCCTGTAATTACACCGGCAACCACACTCTTCAAACCGAAACACAGCAACGCTGCTTGGCGGCAGAAAAAGGCGTGGTGGTAGTACTTCCCCGGGCGAGCCCTTCACAAAGAGCTCTACTACTCTTAAAATACATACCTTACTATACCTTTGTAGTTGTTGTACTTACTGATGTCTGAAAAAAGGGCCGGTCGATGTTGACAATTACGTAAAGTGTACTCTGAACTTCAATCTAGGTTACGATAAGCGGTTTGCATTGAGGACAATGTTGAGGTCGGGCATTGCCCGCGTTTATATTACACTGCGCGCTGTGACAGGCATCCCAATCTATTCTCCAATGCTAGCCCTCAATGCAATGCAACGTAGCGGGGGGACAGTTCTCATACAGTGCATTGAGCTCTGTAGACATGGGGTCAAAGGTTTCGCCTTGTTCTATCCATTTTTTAAATCACTGATGGCCCACTTATAAATGGCAATGACTGCCCACGTTAGACATACAAATGGTAACCATAGGTACCTTTAACAAATCATTGCCTCGCAAGTCACGCAGGTTAGAAACGTCTATGCATTGCCTTGCGTCCATCAACTTCTTCGTCTTCTTGTCGTGTCACTAGTTTCTTTCGAAACAATGTAGTCGAAAGATTATAAGCGTGCCTCAAAGAGACTCTTTTCGAGCACTTGACTCATGTTTTAGAACTGTTTAGTTTCTACGTCAAGCCGATTTCCTCACTATGTTTTCTAACACCGTTTGAGAGTACTGACACTGTACACATACATTTTGGAACGGAAAAACTCTTTGGTGCACGATTGGTTTTGAACCCACGACCTTAGGATCGGAAGGCGGGGCCGCTACCACTAGACCGCAAGCGCACCAGTCCATCAACGGGAAGCGTAGATGTTACGCTTCATGTGCCTGTAATTCCAAAAACACAAACCAAAACTCGGACGAAGGCGACGACAAGAGCTAATGTGACTCTCGCTCGCACGTTTCGACATTTTGAAAGATATCAAATCACTAAACTTATTTTCAAAAAATTGCAATCAACTATTTTGTGTGCATTGGACACAAAATAGTTTAGTAAAACACAGTTTAGTAAAAATTTCATTTTGATCGATACATGTTTTCCTACTCTAAAGTTTGCTTTACTAGTTTTCGTACATAAGCAAACTTTTAAGTAGGAAAACTTGTATCGATCAAAATGATTTTTTACTAAACTGTGTGCAATGTGATTTCACACAAACTGGTTGATTGCTATTTTTCGAAAATGAGTTTGGTGATTTTACATGCCAAAACGTGCGAGCGAGAGTCAAATTAGCTCTTGTCTTCGCCTCAAGGTACAGTTTTGATTTCCATTTCAGTTGTATCCAAGAACTCTGAGACAAACAAGTTATTCAGGCGCTCATCCGCACTTTTGACGAATAGGGAATATTTCGCTGTGGAATATTTTCGCAATATAAAGTTTTTTATCAATTTATTCAGGAAATGATTATTTTTGTTGTGAAACATGAGCGTTGTAACCTTTGTATCCAGATAACTACTTGTATGCAAAAGCAAAAACTCGATCTAAACATACAGGTACCTCTTAATACCTGTCTGATTGTGCTAGTTTAAAGCCTACTCATATCTAGGTAAGTTTATTCATTATTAAAGAACATGAGTTTACAGTTTCAATATCATTATCTTACAGTTCAAACAGCAATGTTTACACTAAGCAACTAATCAGTCGGACTATCTCTCTAATGTCATAAAGCGTGTATAATCATCATTCTAATATTCTATGAATCAAGATGCTCGTAATCTTTACAGAATGCAGTAGCATCTGGTGTAAACTAGTCGAGGCTAATCTAATGTTGGAGGTAATTACGCTCAAGTTAAAAGTCAGATGGTTGAACTCAGAGCCCCCCTTTGCGCTTGTTTATTATTTAAATAAGATTGGGGCTCTTTTGGGTAGTTAAAGATCGATATCTTAAAAGTAGTAGAGCTCTTTGTGAAGGGCTCGTCCGGGGAACTACTACCACCACGCCTTTTTCTGCCGCCAAGCAGCGTTGCTGTGTTTCGGTTTGAAGAGTGTGGTTGCCGATGTAATTACAGGCATGAGGCTAACATCTGTATGCCTCAAGTTGATGGACGTAGAGCAGTGCATCGTAGGGCACGTTCCTATAGTGCGTGACTTACGAGGCAATGCTTTGTTATAGGTGATGGTTTCTACTTAACATCCGGTGGGTCATCTGCTTGTTCCATCAGCCAGATGTATAAAAAACAAAAAAAAAAAATTAAGACAACAGCCTCATCGTCATTATCATCTGCAGCGTGACCTTAGCCTACTGCTGCGCATAGGCCTATTTGAACTTAATTGGTCAGTAATATAGATTCTCAGAAAAGCCAATAAGCGGTCATCACGTGTGGCTAACAGATGAGAAACGCGCATACAAACATTTGTGAACAATTACTTACCTATGCGATAATGTTCATTTAAAACGGGAAATTTAACATGATTTGTGAGTTTGATTTTTTCCCGATATTTACCACAGTTTCAAGCGATTAAACGATATATGCGGTGTATGGCAAATTCAACATAAAGGTTCATTTTTATTTACAAAATTAACTTGCAATTTATCTAAATTGGCTGATGGATATTGAAGCCCAAATTTCGTCATCCAATCAATCCACATTTTGTTTATTAGCAAGTAATGTCACATCAAAGTGTGACAAAATTAATGTTCATAACCAACATGAATAATGGATTTCGGGGGCTGTTCACCCCTAGATGAACTTCGGTACTAAATAATCTAATGACAGAAAAGAGTTTAACATGCTACGACTACTCTAGAAATGAACAAACAAACATACATACGCATCTCACTACTAACTCAGTTTTATTTTTGGGCTAATCTCTTTTTTTGTCTCGTCTATTGTTCCTGCATAGGTATAATCGTTTTTTCTTCCATATTTTATGTGCAAACAACATAGGGGCACTGTCTGCTATAACACAGTTTTGTTTAACTAAAACAGGAGTCGGAGTTATTTTATTTTGTTCTCACGTTTTTTATAGAAATAGGTATTTTGTATTTGTATTTGTACTACGTGTTAGTTCAGCTTTTGAAACTTGGTTCTGTTTTGGTTAATTTTCTTGCTTTCCATCCTCCTTTTTTTTATGTAATTGATAGACAAACGGGCTTACGGCCCACCTGATGGTAAGCGGTCACCGTCGCCCATTGACACCAACAACACCAAGGGCGTTGTCGTTGCGTTGCCTACCCTGAAGGACTTTATTAACATTTTTCTTGAAGCTCATTCCACAGTTTATGGGTATGGAGGAGAAATGATCTTGAAAAAACAGACAGTGCGTGAAACCCAAGGATCTAGTATGTGTGGATGAGCTCGATCCCGGTGCCGAGAGGAGCGGTGGTAAACTCTTACTCTCTTTTCAGTCCTTGATCCATCATTATTGCCCCGAGACCTGTCCAAACAAATAGTAATGGTGGTAAAAAAGGAATTAAATAAGTTTATATTTCACACATCTTGTTTATATGCATTAAATCTATGCATAACTAAAATAAAAAAATAAAAAACAAATTGATCCTAAACACCACATAACTGAACACGTGTCTAATTGACTGATGCACTTGAGTTGCCCGTGCATTGGCACAAAAATAAACTAAACAAATTGAAGCAATTGCCTGTAGCATGTTTGGCCACGTGTCGCAAAACTGACGAAATACCGAAACACACAAATTCAAAGTCAACGAATCAATGATTGATGTCGATGACTCCTACAATAAAGCAAAATGATTTAGAATAAAAAATTGAGAAATTCGTATATAAAAAAAATTATGGGGAAACTTTTTTGGATTTAAATATTTTATTCGTGCTTATTCTATGTGATGTTATTTTCCTAAAATTGGTTAGTTGTAAAAAAAACGCTTAAGTACTGAATACTGCAGTGTTTTTTTTTACAACTGGTTTTTTTATCATCAAATATGAAAAAATGTGCGAGTGTGAAGAACACTTGCGTTTGTCAGCGTCTTAAATGTACGATTTAGGATATTTTTGTGTTATTTTGGCTTATAATCCTTATTTGACAGGGTATAAATAGTCAAAGTCTTATATTTATGCTGACCCCAAAATAAACATAAGTTCAACTGTAAAACTCTTATTCATAAATCGATATCGAGTAAGGAACATGAACAATTTATTGTGTCTAGAATACTGGTAGAACAAGTTTTCGGAGTATTCTTTTTACACCCTGTATTGCGAAAATACCATTGCAAATGGTGTGAGTTGAGTAGAAAAAATAAACAATATTTTATGAATAAGTCACATTCATTGTGTTACATTTGCAAAAATTTTTTTGCAAAAGTAACACAATGAATGTGACTTATACTATACTTTCAATGAAACTCAAGGCTCAAAATTTTCCACGAAATATATATTAATATTCCTTTGAAATCAAACCTGTAAATACAGTAAAATTACCCAGACGTAAGTAATAGGCATTGTAGTCTGAAGTAATACACTCTACTTGAAGTGATTTATTTATATTCTAATTATTTTAAATTGCGTTTCCCTGAGTACTTTAGAGTTTAGTCAAGAGTACTTTAGTTGAAACTGTACCTTTAAACTTTTCCCACTCGTATATTCTAGTGAAAATGTTGTTTGATTTTAAGTTGATTTTCTGGGGTTTTTGTTTCAATTTCAAGAACTAGTCTGAATACAATAAACCCAACGTACTCAAGATAAATCCAAGGATATATGTTTTAGAAGTAAGTGACGATGTCGCCGACGTTGGAGCAGAACGGTCTAGAAGACACCTATTGTTGACAGCCTTCACAGCTCAGTTGGTAGTAGCTCTGCCTTCTACGCCGTAGGCCGTGGGTTCGATCTCCACCGAGAACAAACATTTGTGTGATGAACAAAGTTTGTTCTCCTTTTGAGTGTAATAATTTATGAATTTACAAAAAACTATATACAAATATTATATCAGCTATCTGAATTCCACAGTAGGTACAAGCTTCCCACCGCGAGTGCCTTGACATTTGATTAGATTTCATCGAGCTTTCAGAAACCGGCCGTAATATTACGATATTTTCAAGATAGCTGTCTGTGCTCAGACATCTTACATCCTAAATTACGGATAATTATAATACCTTATTACATAACAACTTTGGAGCAATCTTATACGACGGTTCATAAAATTAACGATACATAAGACTCTTGTTTAGAATTCAAAAAGTAAATATCTCTATCGTTCTGTAGTAGACTGTACACTACGGTAGTGCTATTCTGTACAACTATCACCTAAGTGACTGTGAAATCCACAGTGAGTTTTTAATTTGGCATTCAGCACCCCAAGTATGAGTTGTGATTACCATTTTGGTTTTTGTACCGTGTTCTTTTGCGGGTTTTGTATAAAGACGCGATAGAGATACCGATATACGGAACTTTATGTTCTACTACTAATTTTCATCATCCTTGCAAGTTCCGTATCGGTATCTCTATCGCGTCTTCATACAAAACCCGCAATGAACACGGAACAAAAACGAAAAACGAAAAACCAAATATGGTAAACACAACACATACTTGTGGTACAGTATTCCCCCAACACTAGCGCCACCCTCGTGAGAGTCATGGCGAGTGGAAATGCCAACGTGAGTAAGGCGAAGCTCGTGATCGAAGTGAGTGCGGATCCACTACGTGAAACTCACGGTGATTTTTTTGTTAACGGCATAGCAAAACTGTGTAGAAAAACAAACAAAATAATTTACAAAGAGATTGTTTATAGATGTTGTGTTGAATTAGGAGATAAGTTTCAGTTAAACAATTTTCAGGTGTTTGCTTGTTAATTGAACAAATAATATAACTGAAGGATCCATTCTTCATTTCATTTTTATTTTTACTCAAAATATTGACGGACCTAGCTCGCCCACCTGTTGTTAAGTTGTAACCGAGACCTGCGCATGATACGAACGTGCCCTACGATCCACTACCCTGCTTTCATCAAGTTGATGCATACAGTTGACACAATGCATTGTTATAGGTGATGGTTACCACTTAACATCAGGTGGGCCATTTGCTTGTTCCATCAGCTAGTTGTATAAAAAAAAACCTGTTGTTAAGTGGTAACCATCACCTATACAAATACAAAGCATGACCTCGTAAGTCACGTACGATAGGAACGTGCTCTACGATGCACTGCCCTGCGTCCATCGACTTGAGGCATACAGATGTTAAGCCTCATGTGCCTGTAATTACACCGGCAACCACACTCTTCAAACCGAAACACAGCAACGCTGCTTGGCGGCTGAAAAAGGCGTGGTGATGGTACTTCCCCGGACGAGCCCTTCACAAAGAGCTCTACTACTCTTTTTTTTTACTAACTTTCCTGATAAAACAAAATAAACAAATCTTGGTGGACACATATTCATTCCATAGGTCAGTTCAGTATGTTTGTTATATAATTGGTGACACCTCCTGTATGCGTGGTTACTCAGGTCAAATGTCAAACAAGTCGTAAAGATACGTAGGTACAGTAAAAAATAAATAAATTTGGTGGACATTCCACACAACACTATCTTTCCCCAAACTAAGCAAAGCCTACTGTGGGAACCAGATAGCTGTACCCCAAGTATGAGTTGTGTTTACCATGTTTGGTTTCTCGTTTTTCGTTCTTGTTCCGTGTTCATTGCGGGTTTTGTATGAAGACGCGATAGAGATACCGATACGGAACTATTATGTTCTACTACTAATTTTCATCATACTTTCAACATAAAGTTCCGTATCGGTATCTCTATCGCGTCTTCATACAAAGCCCGCAATGAACACGGAACAAGAACGAAAAACTAAAAACCAAATATGGTAAACACAACTCATACTTGGGCTACTGATATAATATACGAAGTAATATTTATACACTTTTTTTGGAAAAAAATACTTATATTATAATCAAATGTTGTTTTGTGTGGGGATCGAACCCACGTCACAGAAGGCAGAGCTTCTGCTAATTTAGCTGTAAGGGCTGTCAAATCTGGGATTCCACGCACCCTTATCTAGGATTGTTAGACAGTATAATGCATGGTCAAAGTCATATAACATTGACATATTCGCTGAAAGTGTGCCAGCACTGAAAGAAAACTTAAATCAAATAATATATCAACTGTTAATTAATTTATTCTTGTATTTTCTTTTCATTTAATTTTATTTCGTTTTGTTTAGTATTTAAGACTTTTTTTTAAATTTACAATAATTTCAATTGTAATTACTTATTTTTAGGCTTAGTTTTAGTTAATTTTGTTACTCGCTTATATTTTTTCTGTATAGTTTTATGTTAACATGATGTCTTCGCCTGTAGTGGCATTTAATTTATTAAAATCAATGTTATTAAACGCATGTAACGGGTACACAGTGTTGGTGATCAAATAAATAAATAAACAAATAAATAAGTCGTTAACAAACTTTCCGACAGACGGCCAGTTGATTGACTACTTGTAGTTTTCTGTCGGAAAATCAATAAAGTAATAAAAATCATGCTTTTTTTGCGACAAAAACAACACCACAATTTTGATTTGTATATTCAATAAGCAGAATTTTTTAATAGTCATGCTTTTTTTTTAGATTAAGACTTCGATATTATTAACAGCATTAACTAATGCTCATTGGTTTAGGAACGTTGAGACTGCAACACAGTTTATAAGTTTCACAGTTAACTTTAGCAGTTTCATCGTTTTATTTTGTAACTTGTGCACTATGCAAATAAATATTTCTATTAGGTCTTTACCTATGAAATTGCCGTTTTGTATGAAAAAATTTGAAAGATTTTTTTTCATGTATTTTTATTTGTATTAATCGAAGTAATCACCTATGCAATCAATGCATATTTGCCAACGCAGTGGGAGTTTATTGATGCCCTTCTTAAAGAAATCAGCTGGACGGGAGGCAACAAATTCTTCAAAGGCATTTTGTACTACCTCTCGGGTATTGAATTTTTTTCCCGCCAAGAAGTTATCCAAATTCTGGAAAAAGTAGTATTCTGAAGGCGCAAGGTCTGGTGAGTAGGGCGGATGATGGAGAGCTTCCAACCCCAGTTCTTGCAACTTGGAGACCGTCTGCTATGCAGTATGAGGTCACGCGTTGTCGTGCAGGAGCAGCGGAGACGAGCGATTGACCAATGCTGGTTGGAGATGTGCCAGCTTCTCCATCATTGTGTTCAGTTCTTCACAGTACACATCTGCAGTAATGCTCACCCCGTTTGGTAAGAAGCTGTGATGAATCACACCGGCGCTAGACCACCAAACAGTGACCATCACTTTTCTAGGGGTAAGTTTTCGTTTAGGGCATTGTTTAGGTGCTGAACCAGGATCCAACCAACTTGCTGAGCGCTTGCGGTTATCAAACAGAAACCATTTTTCATCGCAGGTAACAATGCGGTCAAAATTCCTTCATTTGTGTGTCTGTTGAGCAGTGCAAGGCACGTCTCGACGCGTACTTCGCGCTGGCGATCATTGAGTTCGTGGGGCACCCATTTGTCAAGCTTTTTTACCTTGCCGATTTGACGCAAATGGACTAATATTGTTTTGACGCTAACGTCGAAAGCTGCTGCTAATTCAACCGTAGATTGTGTATCATCAGCTTCCACAATCGCCTTTAATTCGTCATTGTTGACTAAAGTCAACGAGGCGAGCGAGGTTCATTTTTCAGGTCGAAATTTCCAGAACGGAAGCGGGCAAACCAATAACAGGTGGTGCGTTGGTTTATAGTGTTAGCTCCGTAAACGTCGTTGATGTTGCGTGCCGCTTGTGCCGCGTTGCTGCCATGATGGTACTCATATTCCATAATTACTCGAATTTTTTACGTATCCATGATGACGAAAAAGATTGAAATGCGGTGAAAATGTAACACTAATCAATAAACAAATGACTAATTTTGGAAAAAGAATTTGGAAAAAGAATAAAATTAATTGGAAATTACAATTCTTAGCCAAACAAAAATAATTTTAATCTGAAATGGCCAGTACTGCAGAACGGCAATTTCATAGGTAAAGACCTATTATTACTATTATTCTGGTCAACCTTTTGACAGTTTTGCAAAAGACAGGTAGAGAAATGAATATTTAATTTAAGGCTTGACTACCCAAGGTGCTATCAAAAGCTACTTGTCAACCCCTATGATAAAATGCACATATTTAACTGCTGTGTATTTCCAATAGTAATTTCCATGTAGCGAATTATCGGGTTTCATTATAATTCAATTCGCATATTTACGCGATATCACACAAGTCCGTAATAAAATTAGTATGATGTAAACAAAAATATTGTGATGTTTGTATTACGAAATGCCGGTTTTCTCACAACGTTTTTTGGAGTAGTAGAGCTCTTTGTGAAGAGCTCGTCCGGGGAAGTACTACCACCACACCTTTTTCTGCCGCCAAGCAGCAATGCTGTGTTTCGGTTTGAAGAGTGTGGTTGCCGGTGTAATTACAGGCACATGAGGCTTAACATCTGTATGCCTCAAGCTGATGGACGCAGGGCAGTGCATCGTAGGGCACGTTCCTATCGTGCGTGACTTACGAGGCAATGCTTTGTTATAGGTGATGGTTACCACTTAACATCAGGTGGGCCATCTGCTTGTTCCATCAGCTGGTTGTATAAAAAAAAAAAAAAAACTTTTCCTTTAATGATGAAGTGACTGTTGACATACCTACCAAAATGGTAAATAATTATAGTAATACCTAACAATCTCATCTTATCTACTTAATCAATAACATTTAATCCGTGCTGTCAACAAGTGAATACGAAATATTCCACTGATATTTTTAAAATACATTTTTTTTATACAACTATCTGATGGAACAAGCAGATGACCCACCTGATGTTAAGTGGTAACCATCACCTATAACAAAGCATTGCCTCGTCAGTAACACCGGATAGGAACGTGCCCTACGATGCACTGCCCTGCGTCCATCAACTTGAGGCATACAGATGTTAAGCCTCATGTGCCTGTAATCACACCGGCAACCACACTCTTCAAACAGAGACACAGCAACGCTGCTTGGCAAAAAAAGGCGTGGTGGTAGTACTTCCCCGGACGAGCCCTTCACAAAGAGCTCTAATACTCTTAACATATACATGACAGCCTTCACAGCTCAGTTGGTAGTAGCTCTGCCTTCTGTGCCGTAGGCCGTGGGTTCGATCCCCACCGAGAACAAACATTTGTGTGATGAACATTATTATTTATTTATTTTATTTACATAATCCTGTGAAACCATAGCTCATAAGAGACATGTGTTATCAGAAGACCCCCTCACACAATGAACCTACCTGAAAGTTTTTTTTTTAAGTTTTTGTTTGTTTGTTATACTTCCCTGTTAGTTCATTAAATAGCAAAGCTATTGCTCATTGATTGGTTCAGGAGGTGGGCGTTGAGACTGCATCGCAGTTTATAACTTTCATCGTTATTTTGTAACTTGTGCACTATATAACTTTGTTCTGAGTAAATATTGCTGATTACTGATTAATGAATCAGTTAGGTATTGAGTGTTGTAAAACAAACGCTATCGTACTACCCAGTGATAAGGTTTAAAATGAACTAAGCCGAATTTGGAATTTTACAGTTCAATATGACTTCATTCTAGAGGTTAACCTTTATTATTATTTCACCTTCCAAAACTTCCATTAGTTAGGTTTTTTTTGTTATGAACTTTGTTGATGTAATATTACCCATATGAAATTTGCTATAGTATGTGGCCCGTGCCAGACAAATTTTGGCTCAAAATAACGACAGAATAGAATAAAATGTTTTATTAAGCTCACAAACACACGTACAGCCATACATTAGAAACAAAGGTAGACAGAATAGCACAGAGTAGTGAAATTTAAAAACAATGAAAAATAAAGAACTCATCTAGGTACGAAGGTAGTTTCACACGATTGTACATCCGTATGCCTCAATTTGATGGACGCAGGGCAGTGCATCGTAGGGCATGTTCTTATCGTACGTGACTTACGAGGCAATGCTTTGTTATAGGTGATGGTTACCACTTAACATCAGGTGGGCCTTATGCTTGTTCCATCAGATAGTTGTATAAAAAAAAAGGAGATTGGTAGTTTGACAGATCGTATTCTCGCCAATTTTCATAATCATAATAATCATAATCATTTATTCATAATAGAAATACATGTCAAAGAAATTAAATTAAAATAAAATAAGTCGGGTAGGTAATTTTCATAATAAAATAATTAATATTATTTAACAAGATTCACTTGGAGTGTGTCACAAACAAAGAAATAACAAAGATTTAGAGTTACCTAATGTGCTAGGTAGGTAAAGCTATTTAAGTTTTAGTTGTCAAGTTTTAATGGTCAAGAACTCTTCTCCTGTGTAGAAGGATTGCTTTTTTCTTCCTTAGAAAGGAAGAAACGATATAATTATCGGACAACACGACCTATTTTTGATATTGCCACAATCTGGACGTCATTTTGTTGGCGTGCGTTTTTAAATTACAACCCACAAGTACTTAATATAGTACTTAGTTTATTTAGTTGCGTCTTTCAAAGACAGGCTAAGGATAGGACAGCGTAAAGATAGCTTATCAACGCTGCAACTAAGTTAGATATAAGACAGGAATGTGTCCTACGATACGATGCATGCAGTGCCCTGCGTTTATCAACTTGAGGCATAAAATATGTTAAGCATGTAATTTAATTAGCACCCACGCTATGCTAACTTAAACACAGTGGCGCTGCTTGGCGACAAATATAGGCATGCTGGTAGTACTTCCCGAGCCCTTTTACAAAGAATTTTCTACTAACAACTCTTCTCTCTCGTCGTGTCACTAGTTTCTTTAGAAACAGTGTGGTGAAAGGATTTTAAGTGCGCCTCAAGAGGCTCCTTTCGAGCACTTGACACTTGTTCTATAGGTTCCACGACATGCCGGTTTCCTCACGATTCCTTCACCGTTTGAGAGTACAAGCATTGTACTACTAACAACTAAGATGATGGTCATATTAGTCGTAATTTAAAAAAAATAGCTAGATAGTAATCGAATGATGACAGAATGCATCCGGCATAAGCCCACGTGTATACTTAAAGCCTCTTCTATTTGCGCTAGTTATTGTTTATTTAAGCTTACTGTCTAACATCAAGATATAATAACAAACAGTATTACAACCACCTGTTATTTTCATTTGAGTACAAACAACATGTTGATAGTGTTTATGATAACTACTAGAGTGCCTGCGAGTTTGTTTGCATGCTGTGAAGGAAAAATAATACAGATGAAACGATATAAAGTACCTAATCGTTTTGTATGTGTACCGTTTTAAACATAAAAAACTACTAATTTAACTTTATTTTTTATGGATAACGAAGTTAAAATAATATACCCTAATATTCATAACGAAATTAAAATATGCCCTACTACCATGCTACCACCGTGCCTTTTTCAGCCGCCAAGCAGCGTTGCTATTTCAGTTTGAAAGGTGTGTGGATGCAGGTGATATTGGCACATCATCTAAAAACTTAAGCCATAATTCATCCATAGCAAACGTTTCACTTACACCAATATTTTCATAACTTTCATCCAAGTTACGAAGCTGATTGTTTTGTGCATAAAAGAACAACTCATGCAGTTCAACAGACTCAACAGTTGCAAAAAAAGACTCGAGAAAGTCATCTACCTTTCTTTATATATTTTAAGTTGTTAAGGTCGATATTCTCAAAAATTCAGAAAAAAATCTTAGCTCGAAAACTATGAAAAATCGCAGAACATACATGAGGATGATTCGGGGACCCCAAGTGTTGGTCTATCTCTGGACCTCCGCTTATCACTATATTGGGACACCTTTATATGACAGAGAACAAACATCTATGTTCATCACACAAATGTTTGTTCTAGGTGGGGATCGAACCCACGGCCTACAGCGCAGAAGGCCGAGCTGCTACCAACTGATTTGTGACTGCAGTCACGATAATTATTATAACTTAGTATGGCTGTGCCAGTCAGCCTCACAACAATTTTATATATTCACAAATATATTATTCACAAGCAAGTAAACAACGTAACATTATTCGATTGGTCATTATTTATTACCATGGTGCTAATCTTTTTATCAGACAGGTAAACAAACACTCGCTGATGTCAGATTGGTACTAAAACAAAAACAATATTGTTATGATTGCAAAGAAGTAACGCGTATTACTATTACGTCAATAATAATATATTAGAAATGCTGTTTTATCAATTCCGTAATACTCAAACTTTATTGATTATTTTATTAATTGATTTATTATCTTGTAAAACTATAAGTCTTTTTACTACACGTATTTTTCCACTCATACACTTATCCAATCTTATAACTATTTATAAGATTGTCTAACATGGAAATATAGCAATCAATATTTCTTCCTTTATTATAAAATATTATTTCAAAAATAAAATTATAAAATGAGTACATATAAAAAAATACATTCAAGGTACCTACTACGTATTCGAGAATAGTAGAGCTCTTTGTGATGGCCTCATCCGGGGAAGCACTAGCACCATGCCTTTTTTTACTGCCATGTAGCGTTGCCTTATTTAGGTTTGAAAGGTGTGGGTGCGTGACTTGTGACGTAATGCTTTATTACGTCACAAGTCACGCGATGGGTGATGGTTACCACTTAACACAGTTATGGCAATGTTTATTCCATCAGTTGTAGTATAAAAAATGTTTTATTTACAAGGAACGGTCCCAATAAAACAGAGTACTATTCCACTCAACCTTTCCTCATGGTTCCTACCGTACATACAAAAGAACAGTAAGAACCAAGCCGTGAGTTTGTTGCCTGTTCTTCTAGGCTTGGTTGCGTGGAACTGACATCCACATTCACTTAGCTCTAAGATGTCTCAAAGTGATTCAACTGAATCACGAGAATACCTTTGATCTTGACACTAGGGATTCTCATTCGCAGACACACAGGCATAACAGCTACAATCGCGCACGCATAAGTGTGAGTCTCACGTAGCCCCTGCGTGCAATTAGTGTGAGTAAACGTGCACCGTTATTACACGTTAGCTCACACGTGCTCGTAATATAAACATGACTCAATAGTCTATTATAGACAAACGTTATTGTAGGCAAGTATAAGTACATCAAATGAGTCTTATATTCATTAAATTAACATTATTTAGATAAGTGTTTTATTGCATCCGCAAGTGTGGCCGCGCTTACATACTCGTAATCAATATATTTTAAAATAAATAAATGACATTAAAGTCAATTGTGAAAAGAAAACCACTGCATGATGGCTTGGCAACAGAATAATTCACATGCTAAAAGTTGTTATCTGTACATAAAAAAAAATAAAAAAATTATACTACTTACTGGCCCATCTGATGTTAAATGTTTACCATAATCACGCCACGCACGATAGGAACGTGCCCGACGATGCAATTAATTGCAGTTACTATTGTTATTTGGGGTTTATAGTGCAAAAAAAGTGGTAGTCAAAATCGATACAGCTGTTGCATATTCTATCGTTCAAACGATGTTAAAGCGACCTGTGAAACTCGGAGTGGGCCGTGCAGGTCAGCTCACTGAAAATAAAATGAATCCACATTTTATATTCAACTTTTTACCCAGTTCCATGTACACCGGTACATTTAATTTCATTATGGCTAAAAAGCCATAATGAAAATTCAGTATGCGATTCATGTTCAATATGTACATATATCAAAGTCAAAAGGTATTTATTTAATTGAATCACAAGGATCACTTTGAAGCGACTTAAAGCTAGGTGAATTTAGGTGCCAGTTCCACGCGACCAAGTCAAAAATACAGACTTATGGTGCACATACATATCAATCAAAACGGTTTGGAATTCAATAAAAGAAACGAATTTAAAATATCAATCGTTTGTTCCGTTTATTCCGATAACATTTTTTAACTAAAATAACACTAAAAGCAAAAGAAGAAAACAATGCAGTTCATACTTTAAAACTTCAGGAATTTTAGCAAGTCCTCCAACCCATTTCCACCAAAGTTTCTGTTAATACAAATTATCAGGGAGATGATATTTTAGCTTGATGACTAAAGTGAAAACATTACAGATGGATGTAAAATCCCTATTCTCAGTCGCGACTCATTCGAATTTCATTTCATCTAGCTTATTTTAAGTCACGAATAAATTAATGTTATTTATGCACACCCAAAAATAGAGTAGCTTTTAAGTTTGAGCCTTTACTTGTAGTGTGTGGTCTGATTGTTTTTCTGAAATTCATATTTTGAATTCAAGCCGATTTTTTCTAAGAAAGCTCATAAATTTTGGTTGGATCTAAGCTATTTAGTTTCAGTTTAAAGTTTAATTTGTACTTTTCCAGGAAAAACAATCTCGTCGGTTCATCGGGTTGAAGAGCGACTCAAGCTTCGTATTCTAGTTTGTAGTCATCATTTAAGGGGAAGACAAGAGCTAATGTGACTCTCGCTCGCACGTTTCGACATGTTGAAAGATATAAAATCACTAAACTCATATTCGAAAAATCGCAATCAACCATTTTGTGTGCAATCATATTACACCCAGTTTAGTAAAAAAATAATTTTGATCGATACATGTTTTCCTGCTCAAAAGTTTGCTTTACTAGTTTTCGTACACAAAATGGTTGATTGCGATTTTTTGAAAATGAGTTTAGTGATTTTATATCTTTCAATGTGTCGAAACGTGCGAGCGAGAAGTGGTTTGATGGTTGTCAGCCCCTTAAGAACATTTTATTCCCCAGCGGTTGTCATTTCTTCTTTCTCATGACTTGTCCTAACCATTTCAGCTTTTTTTATTAATAAAAAAAAACAATTTTACTTTGCCATACTTGATTACTATATTACTTTGAATACCAGTGTTAAAATCCCAAGGTTATTTATGGTTAAAGTATACGTTTAAAATAAACGAACGATAATGCTTTTTGTTTGAAGCCGCCATTAAATTTATTTAACGGAGCATTTAGACGAAAGCTTTGGGTGTTGAGAGAAATTACTGGCGAAAATGAATTTTGTTTTCACTTTCGTACGGAAACAAAGCTTACATGATCTGATATTTTATTCTGAGTATTATTTGGTACTGTACTTGAGTTTCTGATGAGACTTTCAGGCATAAATATTATTTTATGAAAAGGTTTTAAAGGTGTGGTTGCCAGTGAAATTACGGGCACATAAGGCTTAACATCAGTATGCCTCAAGTTGGTGGACACAGGACAGTGCATCGTAGGGCATACACCTATCGTGCGTACTTACGAGGCAATGCTTTGTTATAAGTGATAGTTCCATCAGCTAGATGTATAAAAAATTGTACTAAAAAGGTTTATGATAATGAACAAAATGTAATCTACATTATCTACACTTCTAAATCTACACATCTACACAAACATCTGCAATATTATTAGTGTACTACACTAATAATATTATAAAGAGGAAAGATTTGTATTTTTGTATGTAACGAATAGGCTAAAAACGACTAGTAACTTAAAAATTGGCCATAAAATATCTTTCATCGCACGCGCTGCGAAAACTATTGACATAGAGTAGTATAACACAAAAATGTTATAATAGATAGAACACAAAAATATTCTACAATATTAAAGAACACATCAACATCTACAAAAAACTCAGCGATACCATTTGTCTAACTATCGTAGTTATGTTTCTATAACTTCTTTTTTACATTTTAAAAGTTGATAGAAATGCCGACCATATTCTGACCATGTTATCCATACCTTTATATTAATCCTTGTCCAATGAAATTTTTTCGTATTCCAAGACTGTTTCAATACCTATAGATTTTTGGATTTTTCAATTCGGACATTCCATTCAAAAGACATTAAGAAATAAAAAAAATTGTTCGCTTTAAAAATATTAGCGAACGCGCGGGACCACGAGGCGCGTTCTTACTCACTCAGGGAGAAGGGCGTGCAAATGCTTGAAGTAAGTAGATGCGAGACTCGAACCTACAGTCTAAGTTTATTCTAAAATGTATATCCATGCGAAGCTGGGACAGGCCGCTAGTGTTCTATATTATAGCCCGGTGGAGATGTAACAAAAGATAGTGGGTACAGCTTGTGACGGATTGCACTCCACAAAGAGCCACCACTTCCAGTGAAAAACTGTATAATTTTCCTAGAAGCGAGTTTTCGAGCTAAATAATGAAGATGCAAAATTTTGTGTTGCCAAGAAAATGCAGGGTTCTCTTTGGCTTTTGCCACAGTCTTTTGTTAAATTGCAAACGGTGGCCAAAAAAAAAACAAAAGGCACGTAAGACTTAAGACCTTTTTATACTACTTGCTGATAAATCAAGCAGGTGGCTCACCTGATGTTAAGTGGTAACCATCACCTATAAAAAACAACCTACATCACATTCTTTTGTTAAATCGCAAACAATGGACAAACAAGAAGCTATTTGTATTTAATTGCAATATTGCACATGAGACTTAACTCCTTTTTTATACTACATGACAATTAATCAAGCAGATGGCCCACCTGATTTTAAGTGGTAACTATCACCTGTTACAAAACATTGCCATGCAGGTCACGCACGATACGAACGTGCTCCACGATGCACTGCCCTGCGTCCATCAACTTGAGGCATACAGATGTGTGTTTGATTGTATTATTGTTTATTGTGTTTATTTTTTATTCCAGTTGTGAATTTTTCATTTTTTAAATTTTGTGTTTTTTTTGTGTAATGATGATGTCCCTACCCATGTTGACGTATAATGTTTATTATGAATAAATTACTATTAAACCTCATATGTCTGTAATTACACCAGCAAATGTTGACGTATAATGTTTATTATGAATAAATTACTATTAAACCTCATATGTCTGTAATTACACCAGCAATCACACTCTTCAAACCGAAACACAGCAACGCTGCTTGGTGGCTTGGATGTGAATCCTCATGTTCCTGTTATTTCTCAGATTAATAAATAATAGTGCACTGTTTCCGTGGTGGAAGCCACATAAAGATGCGTTCTCAGTGGACGTGCCCAAAAATATCTTCTGTCAATTGTACAATAATTATTTGTACAACCATTACTGTAATAAGTAACTATAATTTAATGCGACTCTTATAGAATATCCGCTCATCAGGTGGATCATCGGTTTGTTCTATAAATTTAATAATACAAAAAATATGAAACTGAAAAACAACCCTTCTAATTCAGAATCGGATTGCTCTTAGCTTCATTAGAGATGAGAAGAAATATAGAAAAAATAAAGTAAGTACTCATTTAAAAAAGAAGATTTGTTATAACTCTTATTTCCTTTTACTAAGTAGGCCTAAGGACGAAGCCAAATCCAGATAAGTATCCTTGCGATAGGAGCCGGAATTCGAGAAGGCTAAAATACAGGATGTAAAATGACTACCTACAAAAAATAAGGAAGAAGTCCACTGCTGTCATAGGCCTTCCCTACACATTTTCAGGAAGAACATTTCGAGCCCTCTCCATCCATCGACTTCCCGCGATCCTAACAATGTCGTCAGTCCATCGGGTAGGAGGGCGTCATACGCTTCATCCTCCTGTTCCTGATTTTAAATATTAAAGAGTCTTACCAACTATACTATAGGTGCTGCAGATTTTTCCTTAATTGAAAATGCACAACTAACCATTCCTTTTATTTATTTATTTATGTTTGCAGGGCTACCAGTGAGATATACACATTTCTTTCAATATACAACTAGCTGACGGAACGCTTAACTGATGTTAAGCGGTAACCATTACCTATAACAAAGCATTGCCTCGTAAGTCACGCACTATAGCAACTTGCACTACGATGCACTGCCCTGCGTCCATCAACTTGAGGCATACAGATGTTAAGCCTCATGTGCCTGTAAATACACCGGTTACCACACTCTTCAAACCGAAACACAGCAATGCTGCTTGGCGGCAGAAAAAGGCGTGGTGGTAGTACTTCCCCGGACGAGCCCTTCACAAAGAGCTCTACTACTCTTAAAATTTCACAATAATAATACATTTCCTGTGCTTACTCTTTAAAGGTAGCCTCATCTAGCTAGCATTCAGTAATCTAGTTCCTATTTTATACCATCCTACTTAACTAATTTTACTTCCTTTTAATAAATAATTTCGAAAGTTAAGACGTTTCGATGTATGTATATTTGTGACTCGATCACTCCCTAACAGATCAGGATAAAACTTAAAACTCATATAGTTTGTAACCCGGATTACTAGGCTACTTTTTATCCCTTAAAATCACCAGAATCGGGGTAGAAAATATGAACAAACCCATGAAGACAAAAGATCATAGATAATATATTAGCAATCACTATTTATACGCGACCAAAAAACACTTTAAAACAAATAGGACTTAAGATTTTTTAAACAAGAAGTAAGGTCTGAACGTCCCCTTTTAATGATTACTACTTTTACACCCTCTACAGTACAAGGCTTAGTTAATTAAAAGTGATTTCTACGAACCGTGCTCGTAATGAATTGCTTTAGGGAGCAAGGATCTTTGATTATGTTGATTGAATGAAATAGAACCTTAAAATCATTAACATGCTTGACTAGCGAAACCCCATTAAACCCCTTAAGGGGTATTACATTTCACAAATTCCTTTCTTAGAGTACTCCCTTATGTACCTCAAATAGACTTAATACCCTCAAAAGAGAATGGTCTGGTCAGGTCTAAGTGACCCCGCTTTCCGATGCTAAGGTCGTGTGTTCAAAACCGGTCGTGCACTAATGAGTTTTTCGGTTCAAAAATGTATGTGCACACTGCACAGTGCCAGTTCTCAGGAACAGGAAAATATCGTGTGGAAACCGGCATGTCGTAGAACCTAAAAAGTTCTAAGACATGTGTAAAGTACTCTTAAAGTTCCTCTTTGAGTCCAAAAAGGCTTAAAATCCTTTCACCACAATGTTTCTGAAGAACTATTGACACGACAAGAAGAAACTTCAAAAGATGTCTCTACGAACAAAATCAAAATACAATTTGTAACAGAAAACCAACAGTTTTATTAATGTTTTCACAATATTAAAATATACAAGAAACAGTTGCTCTTTCTGGAAACTTTTGCAAACGGTACATTAACTCAACTTTTCAGCCAATCGGAAGCGACCTCAAGCTGCTAGCTGCATTGCCGCAACGTTGGAATTTACTTACGATTCAATATACTTGTTTTTCTTTTCTGTGTAGCTACTATTTTTGTTTTTTTATTTATTTTACTTCTAGCAAGCACAGGTACTTTAAGATAACTTTGGATTTGTAGTACCTAAGAGTATTTTGTTATACTTTAGGTATATCGTGTACCTAAATTAAGTGATGTAAAGTACCGTACATAAGTTGAAAGTAAAATATTTATTTACAAAGAAAATACCAAGGAATAAAAGTATTTACGTTACGTTTTTAAGATAACGTTCCAAACCAACAGTATACCTAAATATTTTGATTTTATGAGTGATCAAGGAGTGATTGTTAATATCGGTGCTATTAAAAATACCTATATATAATTATTAATGCAGCAATAGATGAAGTAATTACATCTATATTTTTGAAGCCCTGATGGTACGAATGTGTTCAGTGTACGTGACGGGCGGACTGGTATATGCGGGCTTTTGTGATAAAGTTAATTTTGGGCAATAATTTCGCAGAGTCGATGTTGTTTTCAGAATTTTGTAAATGGTGACAAAATAAATCAATTGTGAAAATCAAACCATTTAGCGGTTCTCTGTTCTCGTCGTGTGTGTCGTGTGTGTGTGTCTAGTACTTCTGAAACAGTGTGGTGAAAGGATTTTAGGCGCCTCAAAGAATCTCCTTTCAAGCACCTAAAGTTCTACGCCATGTTGGGTTTCTCACGATGTTTTCCTTCACCGTTTGCAGGTACTGGCACTGTGCGCATAAAATGTTAAACGCAGATGTGTGTTCAAAACCGGTCGTGCACAAACTTAGTGGTGCACGACCGGTTTTGAACACACGACCTTACGATCGGAAGGCGGGGCTGCTACCACTAGACCAAATAAGATAAGATAAGAAAATTCTTTAATGCACATAAATAAAGTAGGAAGTAAGAAAAACGTATTTGGTTCACTTTTAAATCTAAGACTGACGAAGGACGTAGAGTAACGCTAATGCTTTTAAAAGGCAGAGATAACTGCTCAACATAAGGTCGCGGCATCTGCTTGTTCCGACACTTCACTATCATAAAAAACTTAAGCCTACTTAAGCGAACTTAATGCTTCCCACATTTTAGCGGTGGCAGCGCAGCGGTTCATTCATAAGAACCCGAGGCTTGATAACGTCGTGATTTTCTGATTACTTTCTCGAAGAAACACTGCAATTTATTAAAATTCTCATGCAGTATTTATAACCAGTAGCGGCAGCTCCTGACATTTCATTACAAGTTTCCGTTAAAAATGTACGTGGCTAGGAAAGACCAGCTTAACCCTAGGCAGAAATGTACCGCATCAGGTAAGTTAGTTACTTAAACTTATGGTTCTTGTTTCAACTGAAATCGGTAGTTTCGCCATTTTAACGCGCAGATTTGGGCCGACTATTCTGAAATTTAGTTTGTCTGAGCTCTGAGCACCTAGCTAGTTTTGTGTAGCAGCTTGCGAAATCACATCATAATTATTTTTGATTTATGATAACATTTTAAGAGTAGTAGAGCTCTTTGTGAAGGGCTCGTCGGGGGAATTACTACCACCACGCCTTTTTCTGCCGCTAAGCAGCGCTGCTGAGTTTCAGTTTGAAGAGTGTGGTTGGCGGTGTAATTACTGTCACATGAGGCTTAACATTTGTTACACTGTCACATGGGCAGTGCATCGTTCCTATCGTGCGTGACTTACGAGGCAATGCTTTGTTATAGGTGATGATTACCACTTATCATTAGGTGGGCTATCTGTTTGTTCCGTCAGTTAGTTGTATAAAAAATGAACGGTCTTTTAGATAGATAGATAACACATTTATTTGCCTAACTAATACACACAGACACAAAAATACAAAATACAACAACAGAATTAAAACAACTAATACAATAAGAAATAACTAGAATAAAAACAACCAAAAGAAAATTTTAAATTAAACAAACATTTTAAATAATAAATATTTAGATCAGTGTGTGTTGCAGCTAGACAAAAAGGTAAATAGCTCAGCGCATAATATTGTTCGAGAGCAAAGCACTGATTTTCAGCTATTACCTTTGGAGTCAACAAGTTGAACGAGATGCCATACAATTACGAATACAATTACTATATATTATACATAATAAAATAAATAAACAGGTTAAAAATATTTTTTCATAATTTTAGTTAACTTTGATGCCTTGATTTGTAAGGAAACCAGAGATAGTTTTCTAGGAGCTGCATGGACTTGCAATCTGTCACTAAGGAATACCAACTACTGCAAAAATTTGGGTGTGTGCCAAATGGTGATGGACGTACTTATGACTGACACCCATAAACGAGTACATTCTCAAAGAAACTTAAGATAGTAACCTACCTACTTGGTACAAAAAAATCTGACGGGATATCTATATACTTTTTTGTAGGACTTTTAATCTAGACTAAGAATCTTCTCGTGAAATGAAGCTCTAGGATAAGTGGCTACCCATTATTCCTTAGTTCCTGGTTCATACGGTTCAAAGATCAAACCATTACCGTTCCTCATTTCGGCACCACCGTCTTTAATCACTCCACTGTGAGGGCACAATAAATTTCCAATTCCCTATGGATCCACTCGTGGATCTTGAGCGGGTAATGTGGGTAATGGTGCGGAACCAGGGTGCGTCTTCGAGTGTCTTTAGCCATGTGTGCCGTTATGGGAACCCCAAATCTTTATTGCGTGATTGGATTAAAATAAAACCGTTAATAAAACCGTAAATATCGTACCGTAAAACGGTAAGATACGAATTTGATTATACAATTTGAGTGTTCCAATATTTGTGTTCAGAACTTCAGGGGGCTAAAGTACCCATCAATATGAATAACTTTTTTGTACCAACCAACACTGAAAACGTAGAAAAAAGTAGTAAGTACTTTAGCCCCCTAAAGTTTTAAACACAAGTATTGGAACATCTTGTATAGTCTATATTTTATATGTAAACATCGTAGGAAGAATGCACTGTCTACTGTATCAGTTTTTCAAAGAAAGATGTATTATCAGGATCTGTAATTATTAATTAAGAGGTACTAAAAGCATTTTCGGCACACATTTTTCACATTCATTCAGTGATAATATGTTTTCAAAAATGTAAAAAAAAACAAAAATACTTAGTTTTTTATGATAGTGAAGTGTCCGAACAGGCAAATGCCGCGACCTTATGTTTAGCAATTATCTCTGCCTTTTAAAAGCATTAGCGTTACACTGCGTCCCGCGTCAGTCTTAGATGTAAAAGTGAACCAAATACGTTTTACTTACTTATATCTTTCTTATGAAATGTCCTATAGAATATGCACCAGGAAAAAAAAACAAAATCACGCAATCTGCAAAAATCCGATAGTAAAATTACAAGAGCTCAGTTTTTTTATCAGCATACTTTAGACCTAATCGGATAAGCCAACGCTAGAAACTCATAAGTAGTAATAAGGTACTTTGAAATGTCAGGAACGAATGGCACGTAGGCCACGGCTTACTGTAGTTTTCAGCGCCGTAAAAGTAAGCTTAAATTGTCGACATCAGGTTTCTCTCCGCGAAGACTTCTAGTCTTGGCTCGTTAGACAATGAAACATTTTGTCTTCATTTCAGTTTGTCCATGAATAAGTCACTACCTAACTTCTCCGTACGTATTTAAATATTAAATTGTTTGCTGAATGTTAATATTTTGTCAAAGCGAAGTTTTCTTTGGAATTTGTTAGTATTTTGATGAATTATATAGGCTGCACGCCGTTTTATTATACATCTAAACTACAATACTTGATTCAAAACTTAAGTATTTTCATTTTAATACTATACTTTTGCATTATACTTTTAAATATACCCGAATAATAAAAAAAAATGTAAGATATCTTAAGCTAATGTTTCTTTTGTAAAAAAAGTGTATAGGAAAATAAAGCTCTTTTTAGTTTGTTTATTTATTTTCGCATTTATAAATAAATACATATTGGAGGACTTTCCACACAGCACTATCTAGCCCCAAACTAAGCCAAAGCTTGTAATATGGGAACCAGATAACTGATATAATACATAATATACTATTTTTTTTGTAAATACATACTTATAATATTATATAACACCCAGACAGAGAACAAACATCTATGTTCACCACACAAATGTTTGCTCTCGGTGGGGATCGAACCCGATCGGCCTACGGGGCAGAAGGCAGAGCTACTACCAACTGAGCCGTGAAGGCTGTCGTTTTATATACAACGTGTTTATTAAGAGTTGTAGGGATCCGAAAGCAGGATATTCTACCGGTCATAACGAACAACTTTTGTTCTACGACTTTTAAAATTTCAAAGTTTTTCATTCATCAAATGCCTCTTAAACTTTTATCTAAAATGAATCTAAACGCATCATGAGGCAGCCCTATTTACAGCTGTTCTTTGACCTCTAGTTGTCAATTGTAGATAAAATAGGTAACAGAACTGCCACCAATTACCTAGTAATGTGCCTACCTAATAATGATGTTGCTGTTTTTAAAGATCTTGGTATGTAAAAGAATTATTTTCGCGACTGCAATCCCTAGTCACGGTAAACATTCTCTGAGATCTTTGGTACTAATACCTATTCAGTAACTAGGTACCTACGTGGCTACGTACTCAATATTTAATAGAATATTTATTTTTGTTTGATTACTAGATGTCGTAAAGCAATGTTTATGATATTCATAGTTATTTAAATTGTAACATGTTACTTTACCACCATGGTTCATTGACACCACAAAATTATTCAACTGCAATTTTGGGAAGTGTCTAGTCTGTCCTATTTATTCTTTGACATACCTGTCTGTCATTGGTTGCATTTAAAAACGCATATCCAATCAGGATGGCCGACGGCCGCCGATCAGTGTTACCATTTGTGGCAGATTTCTGCCATTTGGCAGATTTTAAATATTTCAAGAAAAATCTTATTAGTTTGAATTTTTAATGAAATAATATTTATAATTTATTTATTTTTTACCGAACTGGAAACTTCTTATTCTTTTTTACCTTTATTGATTTGGTTTCTAAACAACTTCTATCTCGTTTTAGATAACTGCAAACCGTTACAAACGATCAAAAGATAGTAACTGAATGTAATGTAGGTATTTAATTTATTCCGTAGCCACGAAGGAGATGGTATGAAGTCATATTTTTGGTATTTTTATCGTCAAGCTTGGTAGATTTTGACAGATTTTTTGGCAGGTGTGTGGTAGAACCGCCACTTTTGAGATGGTCACCCTGTTTGTGTTTACATGCGTTGTTGTACATTGTTTTGTTGAGAAAATGTCATCAAACGTGATAAAATGGTGATTGTTATGTAAAAAGCCGTCGTCAGTCAGTGTGTGTATGAGCAGTGCCTACGAGGTAATGGTTTAGTGTGAAGTTTGAAGCCTGTGTCGTGCGAAATCTCGCAAACTTACCAAAATCCAGTTTTATCCAGTGTTATTATAGCCAGTAAATAATGACAAAATCCATAGGAACCAGTAAAAATATCGTGTCAGGGGATTGGCGGCGTACCTACCTACCTACCGAAAGGTAAGTATTTCAAATTATCTCGTAGGTTATCGTTGTTTTTTTCTTTCCTAGATAGAAGCGCGCGTGCGTGTGACCTTGACACGTACACAGAAAGGGCTGTTGCAAATTTCTGAGAAAATATTAATTTTACTTTTCTATGGGAATTTCGAAAACGATGTATCCAACCGTTGCACACGTCAAAGTATTCCAGTGCTTGGTCTAAATACACGCTCTTTGTTTTCCTACATAACTTCATCAACACGTTGTATAAGTATAAGAAGTAAGATTGATAAGATACGATAGGAAGTAAGAAGGATTGAAAACGGCTGTTGTCTGAGAGTATTAAAAAAATATATAATATAATATTTCTCCTGGTATTTTATTAAATAAAAATAAGTGAACTTACTTATTGTATTATACACCAATGTCGACATTGTGTTTGTATAAATCGAAAGAAAAAGGCAAATAGTTAGATAAGCAATATCAAAAACATATAATATTTGCGTAAAACAGTGAGATATGACTTGGGAGATCGTAAATCGTATCGTGCCAGCTATAAAGTAGTGCGATCAAATATTTGCTCCCATCTAAAAGGCATGGATGACTTACGAGGAGCCGTGACTATAGAACACTTCGGCAACACGCGAATTCTTAAAATATCTGCTTTGCTGCAGTAAAATACTGCATTATTTCAAAGAATTTATTGATACGAAAGATTTTCAGAAGTAGTTCTCTTTGTAAAGGACTCGTATTAAGAAATATTTACGAATTAACCCAAAAGTACCTACCGTACCGAAGGTGTTTGTCTACCATACCGAAGAATTATTTCGTGTTTATTTATATTTATGAATCTTTTTCGTATTTCTAAAGGCGGCTAATGTAGTTCTTATTGGGAAATGCCAGAATATTTTAACGTAGACTAGCATTGGTATCGAATTCAGATCAAAAACTCATTTAGGAAGTAACACACCTCCTTGTTGCGGCTTTAACTACTTCCTTCGTGTTAACGGCGAAGGCAGTGGTTAACGGTTAATTTTCTTTCTAGTTCAAGGTCAGTAGCGTGAGCATTATTATTCTGAAATGTTATTTATGTATTAAATTGCCACCAATTGCTTTTTAAATTGGTGGTCATTCACACAGCAGTATCTAAAAAAAATAAACAGATAGCTGATCTTAACCTCTCGTACGTCATCAACGCCCGCGAGCAATAACGGCCGTCTGTCATGGCGATTGCAAGTAAAGCGACAACGTCACAAGACACCCATTTATATAATACTTTTGCATAAAAATTGTGAATCACAATGAATCTGGCAAATGGTATCAAAAGTCAAATACCTAATGGATGCTTTTAACCATACTTTATTGGTGAATAATCATAAAATAATATTCCAGAGGCTCTTGATCCCGACTCAAATGTTAAAAATGGTTCCGCCGCGGCGCCGTATGAATTAACCGTTATTTTCCATAAAACTTTATTTCAAAGTGATTTGTTTATTTAGAAACAAAGATAATTGATATATAAAGACATTGATATGAAAAGAATAGAACGTCTAGAATAAATAAACTTGATAATTCACTCTTAGCACTAGCACTCTTCGCACCGCTTCGCACAGTACAGCCGCGTAAGTGAGTCAATTTGAATGCTCTCGTATGCAGTACTGGTGCTTCAAATTTACCAAGTGAATGATGTCTATGGTAGACTAGTTCGTTTTAATTAGATTCAAGCAATTTTGAGCACTGTTGTCTTTATAATTCATACCAAAATCGTGTAAAAACTAGTAAAGGTCACTCTCAGCCAAAACCGTGCCAAGACAGTGTACCTAGGGAGTGCAGGAATCCGATTAAGAATCAGAACAACAGGTTAACCTGTTGTTTTGATTCTCAACAACAGGTTAACCTGTTGTTTTGATTCTCTAGTTTTGAATGATGAATGAAATTACTTTATTGTACACCAAGGTATAATAATATTTAATAAGTATTTAAAGATATCTTTCGAATATTCTTCTGAGTCTTTCTGAATATTCTTTTGATATATTTCGGTGGAAAACTGACTACAGCAGCTTGCAAAAAAATCTTTTATGACCTACCCAAATGGTAACCGTGTTTCGAACAACCAGAATCTACACAGCGAGCGCTTCGCTGAATAACTCAAATCGACCACTAATGGGGATAAAATTGTTTGGACGTATGACGTACAATTTGCGATTCACAAAGCATGGATGCTTTCAACAACATTATGTCGTCAATTGACGTGGCCAATGACATTTTATCCAATAGACTAACCTCGGCTTCGACCTCGGCGAAAATGGAACAGTGAAAATAACCAAAGCGAAGATCACTTGCCATGCCTATGCCATTCAATTGCCATGCCTTTTGTTTTTTTAAATATTTTTGGTAGGATACTTGTTTGAACTGAATTTTGCCTATACTGTGACTTAAAATACACTGATCGTTATCGTGCCCGCCAGCACAGACGCACATTGGCTTTCGTTTTGGAGACAAAAGTAAAAACACTTATAAATTGATTATTAAATGTATTTGCAGGTATATTTTCGTGTTAGGTGTAATAAACTATTATGAGTTTTTTTTCGTAATTTTGCATTTATTTTGCAGAGTATTATGTACGGCTGCGAGGGAGGATACAAAACGACCGAATTGTTGTTTGATTAAAATTTAATTAATAAAATGAAATTACAAGCTAATTAACCTAAGGTACGTGACCAATGTCCGATGTGAGGAACAGAAGTGAATCACTTTGAAATGTCCAAAAAGTCGCACGGTATGGAAAACGCAGCGATAGCATTTGCTTTGTATCGATCACGGTAGGTGATCGTTGTGAACGCGGCGCGATTCGCGAGAAACACAGGTGCTGTAGCCGCTTACATAACAAGAGAAGGTAACTGTTTATTATTATAATAGCACGCCAACATCATTATCTACCTTTATGGTTGGCAGGTAGAAAATGCTTATAGCATTAAACCTACCTTTTGTACACTTATTTATTTTTTATTTTTGTGTATTAAAGTGTTAAATAAATAATAAAGTTAATTTATATAAGTAATTGGTTTTTAAAACCATTATGGCTATAAATAAATATTAATTCTGGCGTTTTCAATACCAATTAAAGTCAGTGACTCTTTATTCAATGAAACAATATGGAAAACTTTAAGAAGTTATATAAACTACAAGTGAACCTAGGCTCTACGAGCCACTTGAGCGATCATAGAAAGACGAGAAATTCCTTTTTACAAAATCATTATGATAAATAATAACAAGGCTAAAGTCAGTGTATAAATTGTTGTCCTTTTATAAAATATCATTGGTCGTGAACGATACATTAAGTACATTACCAAAACGTTTGCGAATGATGTAGGCGGTGAAGCCTTTAATATCGTATGGAAGCTTTTATCTTATGACAGCTTAAATTTATTTTGTTTGGCTAAACTGTTATTTACGCGTGATTTTCTAAATTTGGAAACGCTCACTAAAAAAAATCTTTCAGCACTCATACTTACAGGAAGATAAAACTATTTTAGAAATAGACAATGATTGAAACGGATCTCAAATGACTCCGCTAATCATTACCTCTCACTCCACACTATTGTTGACATTCTTTACTTTTCATTCGCACTCGTGAGAGATATAGATTTATGATTCGCTTCTTTATTGGCGCGGGTCAACAAACGACGTCCAGACTCCAAGCATAGTAGAAAATATATTGTGTATCGACCAAATTTGCAGACAATAATTTAAGCATCGTTTTTTTTTAATATTGCTTTGTAGGCGATGGATATTGATAAAACAGGCAATAACACTGATTAATTTTTAAATATCTTTTTAGTCCTTCAAAAAATTAAAATACTAAAATGAGCTTAAAAATTGAAATTTGTGTTTTAATAATAATTCAGCTGTATTGGTTGGTACTCCCACAATTTCATCCGTGCCTTTAGTTACTACCAATTATTTTTCAAATATTTTATTCCAACCTGCTTTGTTCCACTGCTTAGAAAAGTTCCCCAACCTCTTCTGATCATCTCTTTCTAAATCACAAAATTGTCAATGACATTAAAATAAAACATAAGTTTGATGAATTTGAGTTTTTTCTTTATAATAATCATCATCAATCTGTTAAATAACTCTCAAGAGACTTGTTTACGCTTTTGCTTCAAGAAAATCGTATGAGGAATGAAATAATGAATACAATTTTGCGAAGCGTCTCTACTTTTATGCATAATCCGGGTGAAAATGTAATTTGCAGCGAAAATGAAAAGTTACTGGCAAACGAGCTTGCTTCTTCTCTATCTAGCTTTATAAAAATAGGATATTATATTTTATCTGTGGAAAAGATGGATGGGATGTGTGAAAGATGACATGAGTAAGAAAGGATTGAACAGCGAGATGACGAATGATAGAGGAGAGTGGAAGAAGAAAACCTGTTGTGGCCACCCCACTTAGCGTGGGATAAGGGCAGGAAGATGATGATGATGATGATTTTAGCTCTATGAATTTGCAATTTGACATAGGCCTACCCCGTATTTGAAGGAAATTGCCGTAGTCACCACGCGTGGAAGTCTGTCTACCATGAGTTTACCCAGACTACACTCACTAGCGACTGTGTAGTCTGGGAAAGTGACCATGTGACGAATCGGATTTTTGAAACTGCAGATGTCACATCCTTGGAAATTAAACCATTTGTAAATAGGTAATGGGCTTTCAAGTAGGAGAATATGTGCTGTGCCTCGAGTTTAACGGTTTAATACATCCTGTATTTTTTTATAGGAGAATTTAGAAAAAATAATAATTTATCAATTTTCAGTTGCTTTTCCGGTCAATTTAACACACGGCAGGTGCCACATGTGACGTGTGTTTTCACAAAGCTGCCCTTAATTACTGAATAGGGTCTATAGCACTAGTTTTTTAATCACTTGAAGTTTGCTCCGTGTTTTAAGCACAGAATAAGTGATGATATCTCCAAAAAGTATAAGTATGTATGTATTTACTTGCGTAACCCAAATTATACTAAAATATTCTACCTGCCTATCATGTCGAAACTTAAATCATAGGATTAGGTGGGTCTTTATTATGAAGTTGAATAGATAAATTATATAATTTTTTATAAGTTGTGTGTGATGCTTTCCGTATAATTAAAAGGAAAAATAAAATATAAATTTTTACCTCCGAGTATGTATTGTTTCGGTGAAACATACTGAGCTCCTCTTTATCTATAATGGAACGTGTCTGAAAACTAGTGTTAGATCACCGTTTTCATATTCTATTTCAGGGTTGCTAGGGACAATTGATTCAACTAATTGATTTGACACAAAAAATATATCATATTGAAAGAAAAGAACTCTTTGTAAAATAGTTTATGTTGAGGTTGAGGTTGAAGTTCGTATTGATAGAAAATGCACAATAATAATCCAAGAGATGACTCATTTATTCAACTGTCACTTTACAGAACACACTCAATTATTGCTTCCAGAAGTTCTTTATCGCTCTCCTTATATTTATTCTTCGAGCTATTCCCTCGAACTGACTCCTTCCTCGAGCCACTTCCTCTCTGAAACTATATTTCAGCCTTCAGAAAACACCTGAAGATCAGGGAAAATAACGAAACAGATTGCTAGGCGTCCGGCGCACCAACACATATTGACTTATCAGCGCCGACAATTAGCGTACAAAAAAAAACCGCCTTGTTAATAAGTGTACATTCTTGTTCATACTGAAAGTCGCTGAGCGAGCTATGGAGAGAGCTATGCTCGGAGTTTCTCTGAAGGATAGAATCCAAAACGAGTTTATCCGACAGAGAACTAAAGTAGTCGACATAGCTCAAAGTATTAGCAAGCTGAAATGGCAGTGGGCCGGCCATGTTTGCCGTAGAACCGACAATCGTTGGAGCAAACGAATACTTTAGTAGAAAACCGCGTTTAGGTAAGCACAGTGTAGGACGGCGTCCGGCGAGGTGGGGCGACGATCTGCGAAATGTAGCTGGCAAGCACTGGATGAGAAGAGCCGAAGACCGGGCTCAGTGGCACGTCTTGGGAGAGACCTACGTCCAGCAGTGGACGAACATAGGTTGATGATGATGATGCTTGTTCTTACATCTCCGCAATGACTCGGATATGGTTGAAATAGAATATACGAGTACATAGGCCGTTACCTGAAATGACGTATACCAACTTTCTAGTTGGTGGTAGACTCTATAATGGCTACCAGAGTAGACTAGGTACTACTCCGGTAGCCACTATAAAACCTATCAATGATAGTGGACGACTATTTATCGTGTATTTTCGATCTAATATTTTATTGTTGAAATAAGTTTTTCATGTCCCAACACTAGACATTAGTCACGCTCTATAGCGTGCTCAATCAGCCACACGTCATCCTTGCAAGCATGTTACAAGTCGTGTCAGTTCTACTTTAAAATAACAAACTGAATCGACATCAGCCTGATCAAATCAAAAGTTGGAAAAATGAAGGCCATCACTTCATCTTTATAATGTTTTGCAGTAGTCACCACGCTTAGGTGGCGGATTGGTGACCGCAGTATTGGTGTGTATGTACTCAACAAATGCTGCTGCCCAAGCACTGGTGCGTAAGCTTTTTTTAAAACCTACTACTCGCTGATGGAAAAATCAGATGGCCCATCTGATGGAAAAATGGAAATTAAAAGTAGGTAGGTAAGAAACCAAGCGTTGCTTCGTAAGTCACGCAGCATAGGAACGTGCACTACGATGCACTGCCCGGAGTCTTTGCTGAAACCACCATAGAATATTTTACTTTGTTCCAACATTCTATCCTATAATTTCACGTTATATTTTTTGTAAAAGGTTATGAGTTCGATTCCCACCAAGGTGAAATTACATTTAAAAAACATTTTACAAACGTGTAGAAAATGCCTCTATTATAAAAAAAAATATCATGTCTCAATAACATCAACGCATATCTAAGTCGTGAGGCTGTTTCTTTTTTCTTATTATCCTCGAAATATCTCAGATCGTGGTCTTCAATTTAGTTGTTTAATATTCTATTACGAAACCAGTGATCAGCATAATGAAACCTTCGAGTCAAGACAGCTGTTCAGAATCCAATTCTGGTAATCATGGCGATCACGTACAACGGTTACGTTGAAGTGGTTACAAAATCATTGCAAGAAATATTTGTTCCTAATATGTGGCTGATCTCTTATTATAGGACGTGATCTGAAATTAAATGCTTGCTTTTGAACGTCTACTGCAATAGGTTCAACTATCTGTTCAAGCTGTTGAATATATTGGATAATTTTCCTCCAATTTTTTCAACTAATTGGACTGAAAATAACAGTAAGTTCAATCACAGTATTTTTTTCTAAGCAGCTTTTAAAATACAACTGTTTTAAAGACCTTTATGGTAAAGTTCTTACTAGATTACTGAGAGCTCTGGTGGTCTAGTGGTAACGGCCACGCCTTTCGATCATAAGGTCGTGAGTTCAACCGGTTTTTTTTCGTTTTTGTTTTTCTGTTCAAAAAAATTACGTGTACTATGCCAGTACTTATAAGCGGTGAAGGAAAACATCGTGAGGAAACCAGCATGTCGTGGAACCTAAAAAGTTCTTTGTAGGTATAACATGACGTGTTCGAAAGGAGCCTCTTGAGGCGCACTTAAAATCCTTTCACCTCACTGTTTCGAAAGAAACGTGTCACGACAGTTTCTTGCTGAAAGTGTATATGGAAGGCGTATGCAGCAGTGGACTTCTTTAGGCCGATGATGATAAAGAGTGCCAGTTGGGAATAAGAAACTACCCCAAAGAAGACTAAACAACTCAACTCTTTGTGTTTCTGATAAAACAAGTGCTGAAGCGTGCTCGCAGTAGTAGCTCGCCTATAGCTTTAACGAAATTAGTATTTATATGGGCTAATCCAAGATAATTTTCCATTTACTTTTTGGATTTCGAAATGATTTATTTACCAAACTAATGATAACTATATCAATACTTTCTCTAGTTTAAAAAAAACAGCAAAAAAAATTTACGCAGGTTCTTTTTTCTTGAGAACTAAAAATGTATCTTTAAAGTACTATCATGATACCCAATAGGGACATAAAACAATTTTTAACTCCTTATTTTTCCTGACAACTTTGATCCCCAGGCATAGTAATCTACTTCTAGGTAAAGTCTTAGGACTTTAAAAACCCAGTGAAAATCATTTTAATCTCCATATTTAAAGTAACGAGCAATTCATGCTCATTGTTTCGTAAAAACTATTTATTAAAAAGCAATTACTCTTCCATCCTTTGGCTCGTTATTCAACCAAAAGTGTTTTAGAAAAGTGTACGCAAATTACTTTTTAGTTTCATTGATAGAATAATAAAAGCTTCTACTTAGCTTCCAGACATTCTGAAATAAAATATGAAACTGCTTTAAGATTTAAAAAAAAAATATATTGGTCTATAAATTGTTTAATTGGTTAAAGCTTAACAGATCCACGTGCACCTTGAATCACCGGGTTATTCCCGTTGAGTAACACCTTTCAGTCACACTGTGACACAATAGGACAAAAACTTCCCGTTGAGTAATACCTGTTACACATTGCAACTTTTATTTTCCCGTTCGGTCACACTGTTACTGAACGGGAAAAAAAAAGTCGCAATATGTAACAGGTGTTACACAACGGGAATAAATAAATAAAATATGTCGCCTTAAGTCACACTAATTAATTAAAGTTAAACTATGAAATTATATGAACATTATTAACTTCATTTTAAATGAATTCGTTAATTATTCTTGAAACATTTTATTAGTGAAGAGACTTATCATTTTATTTTTATGATTATGATTATTATTATTCATATCATTAAGTTTTTTTATAATAGAAATTCAAAGAGTGAATTAAATGGTATTTTTTACATAGTTTCTTTATTTTCTTTTGTGGAAATCTAAAATATCTGTTTTTCTCTGCAATGGCAATCTTTAAATTCACTCAATAGTCTCTGATTGGTTCTGACCACGCCCCAAACCAGGTACCATGTGATGATTATGCTTATTCAAAATCTACACTAATATTATAAAGAGGAAAGATTTGTATTTTTGTTGTTTTGTATGTAACGAATAGGCTCAAAAACTAATGATCCGATTTCAAAAATTCTTTCGACATTAGAATGCTATATTATCCCTGAGTAACATAGGCTATATAATATTTTCAAAAAAATCAGGGATTCTTACTGAGTCCTATAATGTAACCAAAGGCGGGAATAGAAAACATTACATCGCGTGGGCTGCGAAAAATATTGATGATAGAACAAAATAATGTACTACGACTTTGCAGAACACGTCATTATCTACAAAAAATGTCGCGACAGCATATGTCTAACTATTATAGTTATGTCACAATAAGTGTTTTTTTATTATAAAAATTTAATCTAAATGCCGCCGCTGGAAAAGGCTCTTTATTTGTACCTTGGTATTAATCCTTATCCAAATAAATCTTTTCATATTCAAGACTGGTTTAATACCTATACATTACTTCTTGAATTTTTCAAATCGGACATTCCATTCAAAAGATTTCTAAAATATAAACGCCGCGCGGGTGACGGGGCGCGTTCTCCCTCAACGCGGGCCCGGGCAAGGCGCGAGGTAGAAGGGCGTGCAAATGACTCGAACCCACCACGGTCTAAGTTTATCCTAAAACGTTGAAAAAATTAATGTCCACCCATGCGAAGCTGGGACAGGCCGCTAGTAAATCAAAAAAGATACTTAATTAAAAAAAAAACAGTTTTTTTATTTTTATACTCTTATAATCAGGTGTGGCTTATTGGGAAAAAAAAGTTTCGTTGAGTAACAGTGTTACTCAAGGGTAATTATTTATTCCCATTCAGTAACACTGATACCGTAGGGTGTAACAGAATGGGAATAAATAATTCCCGTTGAGTAACACTATTACTCAACGGGAAGTTTTTTTCCCATTGTGTCATAGTGTGACTGAAAAGTGTTACTCAACGGGAATAACCCGAATCACCTAGGTTTAAACGTTTTTTATTTTTATACAACTAGCTGATGGAACAAGCAGATGGTTAAGTTTAAGTAGTAACCATCACCTATAACAAAGCATTACCTCGTGAGTAATAAAATCTTATTTAGGATTTTCTGTGTAACATTTAGCAAATGCCTGCTTCAATTCCTTCCATTCTCCCCTATCATTTGTGATTCTTGCCCATAGCTCTCCTCCTTAAATATACCTTTTTTATTTATACAACTAGTTGATGGAACAAGCAGATGGCCCACCTGCTGTTAAATGGTAACCATCATCTATAACAAAGCATTGCCTCGTAAGTCACGCACGATAGGATCGTGCTCTACGATTTATACTTTACCTATTGTGTTGCCTGAAATAAAGTATTTTTATAATAATTACTGCGTCCAGACGTAAAGCTGTTAAGTATCATGTGCCTCTGATTTCACAACTTTTTAAATCAGAACACAGAAATACTAGAAACAAAAGTATCGTGCCGCTCTTCTAAGTGAAAGAGAGAGAGCAATATTGCTGTCTCGTTCCGTTAATTTATTACCGAGTTTGCAGCGAGAGTTTAACGCGACTATAGTATCACTGCTTGGCGTCAGAAAGTACGGTGTTAGTACTTCCCCGGACTTAGAGAGCTTAATAGACCGGTCTGTGTGTCTCATTGTGATGCTTTCTGTGCGAAGTAAAATACGTTTTCCAACACCCTCACGTACTCTTATACGGAACATGCGGAAGAAGATTGTACGTTTTATTGTGGCTAGAAAAACGGCGTTTTGATGGCTTTTAGCGTAGGTAAAGACCACCACTTAACAGCAGAGTAACACATAAGAGTAGTAGAGCTCTTTGTGAAGGGCTCGTTCGGGGAAGTACTACCACCACGCTTTTTTCTGCCGCCAAGCAGCGTTGCTGTGTTTTGGTTTGAGGAGCGTGGTGGCCGGTGTAATTACAGGCACATGAGGCATAACATATGTATGCCTCATGTAGGACAGTGCATCGTAGGGCACGTTCCTATCGTGCGTGACTTACGAGGCAATACTTTGTTCTAGGTGACGGTTACCAATTAACATTAAGTGGGCTATCTGCTTGTTCCATCAGTTAATTGTATAAAAAAAAGGTATATTTAAGGAGGAAAGCTATGGGCAAGAATCACAAGATAGAGGAAAATGGAAGGAATTAAAGCAGGTCTATGCAAATGGCACACAGAAAATCCTAAATAAGATTTTACTTAATGTTAATAGACCAATTTATAAAAAAAAATACTGAAAAGAAATATTATTATTAGCACAAGTATAAAAATATATATAAATATTAGTGGACTTTCCACAAAGCAGTATCAAGCCTCAAACTAAGCAAAGCTTGGGAACCAGATAGCTGATTATACAATGTGTTAAAATATTACTACCGAAAACTTCAGGGAGCTAAAGTATCCATCAATTTGAATAACTTTTCTAAGGAGCCAACATTGTGAACGCGAAATAAACCAGCTGTTTCATACAAAAGTTTAATACCTACCTGGCTAAATGTATATTATTCATATTGATGGGTACTTTAGCCCCCTGAAGTTTTCGGTAGTCGTGTTTCGGTAAGTCATTCATACTCGTACATAACGACAAGGGTATTTTTGTAAGGGTTTACCAAAGTGGATGAAATATCATTTGAACAATCTACAACCGATGTGGTGGTAATATTATCTGACTTCAAAAAAGCAATTTTTGAGAATGTGTAGCGATGCTACAAAGCTACGATTTGCTACGAAATTCGTAGAGCTTATCGTAGCTTCGCTTCGTAGACACAATTCAAGATTTGGTTGAAGTCAGTATTTGTCTCCTAAAAGCTATTTGAATTTGAATCCACTCATATTATGCAAAGTTATGAGTTTGTCAAAGGAAATCTATTTTGTTATAATAACAAGAATAAAGTCTTTTGTTCGTTCGTTGAATGAAGTCGTCATTTATTCAACTTTAACTTTTTTGGCTTTTCAAAACAAAATTAGCTACATACTATTATGTGTATGATTATTTTGAGCGTGCCTTTTTTTTACAAAATACGTAATAATAAAGCTGATCATCATCATCAGCCCGTGAAGTCCACTACTATATCTACAAGATTTCGAATGGTGCTCAAAATCGCGCTCTGCAAAACTTCGAGTGTGTATATCGCGTGCTAGTTTACACCGCGCGAGACTAAAGCGAGCGATTTTGACTCGAGCTATACAACACCGCGTGCTCACTAAAGTGAGGCTTGGAACGGTGCGCTATTTTAAGTAAGTAAATTTTAAGCTATTATAAGTATTTAAGCTATTTTAAGTAAGTCCATTATTTCTAGGAAAAACAGCTTTGCGCTAGTTTTGAACCATCAACTGGCTTCCCGCTTCAACATAATTAATATACTTAAACGCATTTATTTAAAATAAATACTAGTAGTTCGCCCCGAACTGAGATCTCGTGATGCGACCCGACGAACGCACCTAAACTTTGAGTAGGTGGTAGTCAGAGGCAAGTCCAAAGATTATGCTTGGACTTTTTTCTGACTACCGCCTACTAACTTGGTACGGTAACCAAGTTTCAACTCTATTGGCCTATTTATTGAAGAGTTCCGTTGAACAGACCTTGGCTCCATCATCAGACCTGGTCGTTGTCACCATTTTATGAGAACTGAGTACCTCCTTAATATATTTCAAGAAAAAAAAATAAGAAAAAGCAAAGTAACTGACCGACCAGTAGAAAAACCTTGATGCCAACTAAACTCTTAGAGATGGGAGCTCTTGGATGGCTGGTTATTTTAATTTAACTTTTTTATTGTATCTCAAAAACAGAGCGTTCCAGAAAAAAATTAAAAATTGTTTTGCAATGTCCAAACAAAGTCCTTTCATATGACATGTAACTTGATTTTTTTATGTAACTTTTTTTATTTTTGCCCCCTTTAAAAACCCCATATCTTAATAACCCTTCATCCGATTTTACTCATATACTTACCAGTAAATTTCTCAAGCACAAGCTATCGACTTATCAAATTTCATGCAGATCGGGTCAACGGTTCGAAAGTTATGGCCAGACAAACATACATACATACATACATACATACATACATACATACATAAAATGCCAAATCGCCCAAGTTGAAACTAAAGATCTTTGTTCGCTTCGCTCACTCGATCAAAGATGTTTGTTCGCTTCGCTCACTCGATCAATTACCTTCTTAAATTCTTCTACAATTATTCTTCTTGTAGTGTCACTAGTTTTTTCAAAACAGTGTGGCAAAAAAAATTGTAAGTACGCCTTATATCTTGGTACAGAACTTGACACAATACATGTTTTAGAACTTTCTAGGTTCTACGATATGCCGGTTTCCTCACGATGTTTTCTTTCATCGCTTGAGAGTACTGGTACAATTTTTTTTTGATACTACTAAGTAAGCAAACTGTGCACATACATCTTTGAATACTCTTGTACACTCAAACATTTACAAAATGGTGATCACACAATACCCATACAAAGACGCGCTTAGCCCCAATAAGAGTATTCTTCCAGCAAACTTCTCAGTCTCGGGTAAAATCTCTAAAATCAAAATCAAAATAGTCTTCATTCTGTACAATCACAAGGATCAATTTTAAGCTGGTGATACCTTTTTTTTATACATCTAGCTAATGGAACAAGCAGATGGCCCACCTGATGTTAAGTGGTAATCATCACCGATAACATAGCCTTGCCTCGTAACTTACGTACGATAGGAACGTGCCCTACGATGCACTGCCCTGCATCCATTAACTTTAGGCACACAGATGTTAAGCCTCATGAGCCTGTAATTACACCGGCAACCACACTCTTCAACCCGAAACACAGTGTTGCTGCTTGGCGGCAGAAAAAGGCGTGGTGGTAGTACTACCCCGGACGAGCCCTTCACAAAGAGCTATACTACTCTACCTAGCCGCCATCTTCGTAGCTACATCTAACAACAACCAACTAGTTTCGAACACCATATAGAGTTAGTGTTTGACCAACGAGAAACGAGAAACGTGCCTTTTAGTTTTGTTACGTTATATTTAGTTGGGGTCAGTTCTGTCACTCGCATGCAGAACCATTCCATGGGCCTGACTTATGTTTAGGGTGTGGAGGAAAACTTAAAAAAGCCGGCCAAGTACGAATCGGACTCGCGCACGAAGGCAGAACTGCTACCAACTGAGCTGTGAAGGCATATATTGAAGCTTCATTATTATATTATACAAAAGACCATTTATCTATAAAAACGGTAAAAATATGACGTTTGTTGTATTTAAAGGGAGCCCCTTAAATATTTATTACATTCTCTTTTTTAGTATTTTTTGTTATAGCGGCAACAGAAATACATCATCTGTGAATATTTCAATTGTCTAACTATCACGGTTCATGAGATACAGCCTGGTGACAAATGGACAGAGCCAGACAGAGTCTTAGTAATAGGGTCCTGTTTTACCCTTTGGGTACGGAACCCTAAAAAGTAGTTTTCAGAGTTCTTTGTAAAAGAAACCAAGTAACATGCCTACTTCTTGCATGCCTTCACCGTTGTTGTGCCGGTCAAATTACGGGCACTTTGACTGACGCAGGACAGTGCATTGTAGGGCACGTTCTTAATGTGTGTGAGCTGCTAGGCAATGCTTTGTTATAGGTGATGGTTACGGTGAACTTGTTCCATCATCAACAAAGAACAGTTTCGGAGAATACCGTTACAAAGGATCAACTTCTTCAAGGACTTTCCACTATCTAGCCCCATACTAAGCCAACGCTTGTAATATGGGAACCAGATAGCTAATATAATACAAATATACTTTTTTTTTGTAAATACATACTTTTAAATAAGTATAATAACATCCAGACAGGGAACGAACATCATGTTCATCACACAAATGTTTGTTCTCGATGGGGATCGAATCCTCGGCCTACGGCGCAAAAGGCAGAGCTGCTACCAGCTGAGCTGTCAAGGCTGTCAATGTTTATCGGTTATCTGCGTCTTAAAGCACGGCGTTTGGAAAGCACCGCTGGATAGATATCCTCAGCTTATAATGGAAAGTTACACGGAAGGAAGGAGAATGGAAGGGTACGAATGTTTGCCTTCGTGCCCTGAACCGGAAGACCATCAGAGAAGCTCATTTAGAAACGATCAATAGCACGGCATAGACAAGTAGGCGGTCTTTGGGGAAATTAACTTCCTATCTACTAAAACGTATAACTATCTAAAACTATTCCGGTACTGACTGACCGAATGAAGAATAGCAATTGTCTGGAAGCGATCCCTTTCAGCGATAAGACAGTCCATTTTATTATTATTATTTTATTTTTACTTTTAGTGCAATGTTTGGTGCTTCGTTTTGCAATGTTGTTGAATGAATAAAAGTACTTTATTGTACAAATAAAGTATTTTCATTCATTCATTCAACAATCCAAAATCAGGTGCAAGCATTTGCTCCTTATCAGCTGTCAAAGTCAAAGTCAAAAGGTATTTATTTATTTAATAAAAACGGTTAAAAACCAATTACATTCATTAAATCAGAAAAAGAAAATAAGTATAGTAACATAAAATATAAAAAAAAACACATAAAAATCATTAGAGAAAAAATAAAAAACAAATTGTAATAATATTAAAACAAAAAAAAATGTCACAGCTATCAAACATAATACCTTATAAGAAAAAAATACTAACTAAGTATTTGTTCAATCAAATCACAAGGATCATTTTGAGACGTCTTAAAGCTAGGAGACTCTAGGAGGAGGAAAATCTAGGAAAGTCTTAAAGCCAGTTCCACGCCACCAAAGCCTAGAAGAACAGGCAACAAACTTACTGCCTGGAGTAGTCAACATGAAAACTTCTTCACACTCGTACGAGGGTAGGCTAAAAAGTTCGTGGAGTTAGGTTAGAGAGGGACGAGGGAAAATGTTTTACTGGAGACTCAAGAAAATAAATACCAAAATTCAGACAAAGCGACACAATAACCTTTTAGATATCACGATATTGGCTTTTTTGACAGCCTTCACAGCTCAGTTGGTAGTAGCTCTGCCTTCTGCGCCGTAGGCCGTGGGTTCGATCCCCACCGAGAACAAATATTTGTGTGATGAACAAAGATGTTTGTTCGCTGTCTGGGTGTTATATAATATTATAAGTACGTATTTACAAAAAAAAATAAAAAAATGTATTATATCAGCTATCTGGTTCCCATATTACAAGCTTTGGCTTAGTTTGGGGCCAGATAGTGCTGTGTGTATAGTCCACCAATATTTATATTTATTATATTTATTTATTTTTGTCCTACAAGTGTGGTTGAATTAAATAGAAAAAAGCTCCCCAGGCATGGTAGACAGTAGACACCACCCCCTCAAAACGCTTGATACCTAGTCAAATTCAGAGAGAGGGGTTGCCAAGGGGCCGTCTGAATTTGGATTTAGGATTAAGTGCTCTAACTAAATCACCACTATAGGTTAAGATTATTTATAGTTGTGGATTATCGTAATTCACAAACAGAGTCGCCGGCATAGCACTAATAAATTAAATTGATAGTCACGTCACGTCAGAATAAGCTCATGAGTGTAGTTATAAAATACGATGTAGCCGATAGAAGCGAAACTGGTCTGCCTTTACCTGAGATTATTAACATAAAAGCCATTTAAATTATTTATTAGTTTAACAAATGTTAATGTGGGTATGTGCCAAATGAAATATTTGGACGTACATCTGACTACTACACATCCTCAACCCAATCTTGAATTGGTACATGGTACTAAAAGATCTGTCCGAAAGACGAGTCCCTTCAGATCTTTTATATACAACTATCTGACCTACTGTTTTTTTATACAACTATCTGATGGAACAGGCAGATGGCCCACCTGATGTTTAGTGGTAAACACCACCTATAACATAGCATTGCCTCGCCAGTCACACACGATAGGAACGTGCCCTACAATGCACTGCCCTGCGTCCATCAACTTGAGGCATACAGATGTTAAGCCTTATGTGCCTGTAATTACACCGGCAACCACACTCTTCAAACCGAAACACAGCAACGCTGCTTGGCGGAAGGAAAAGGCGTGGTGGTAGTACTTGCCCGGTTACCACCTGCTTGCCTAGCTTACCGTGCCTGGGGATCAAAGTCGTGAAGTTGTCTCAGTATTTATTCAGAGAAACAGTGAATGTCAACACGAAAGAAAATCAAAAAGAGCTTATAACACAACGGTCGCAAGTACCGTAGTATCCTTGATTTTTTCGCCCGGTGAGATTAGAGTACGATGGCGCAGGTGGCTAGCGCAGCCCTGTCAATCTTCACCTTTACGTGAGTTCAAATCCTGTGATAATAACTTTTAGAATATAAAAAAATACAAGCCAAAATTTAGATGCATTAATTTAGTGCGACTGTTTTAAAAACTCTTTGCATTTCTTACTTACTGGAGTTGCGTTTCTATACATTATTATTTGTTAAGCTTCCGGTAGAGGCAATCTGTGGCATCAAATGTTTGATTAATTTGTGCGAGTGAGAGAACCATTAGCTCTTGTCTTCGAAAACTAGTAAAGCAAACTTTTGAGTAGGAAAACTTGTATCGATCAAAATAAAATTTTTACTAAACTATGTTTAGTATGATTGCACACAAAATGAATGTTTGCGATTTTTCGAAAATGGGTTTACCGATTTTATATCCGCTTCCTCCTCGTGCTCCTACTAAATACTCCTACTGATAGGAGCACCGCGACACCCATGTCCTGATGCTCCTACTGAACATAAATTTAACATGCCGAAACGTGCGAGCGAGAGGACCATTAGCTCTTGTCTTCGCCTTAATGACATAAAGCTACATAACTTGCAACGAACAAGCCAGCAATGTCACTCTTTAGCCACTTCAACTTTATTATTAACCGGATTCCCCGTAGCTTTATTTCATTTCGAGTGTCATAAATCGCATTTTGTAATATTAACTGCCCCTTTTCGAATGCGAGATATCGCATAACTCATCTGTTAGGTAATTGCATATGAAGAATAATCTGGAGTTAGCCGATTTATTTCTGGATAGGGTTTTTTTATATCACACTTCTACTCGTATTTATATCCTACTAAATATGTATGTAAAGAGCACTGGTGGTCTAGTGGTAGCGGCCCCGCCTTCCGATCCTAAGGTCGTGGGTGCGAAACTTGTCATGCACCAATGAGTTTTTCTGTTCAAAAATGTATGTGCACAATGCCAGTACTCTCAAACGGTGAAGGAAAACATCGTGAGGAAAGCGGCATGTCGTAGAACTTAAAAAGTTATATAACATGTGTCAAGTGCTCGAAAGGAGCCTCTTGTGGCGCACTTAAAATTCTTTCACCAAACTGTTTCGAAGGAAACTAGTGACACGACAAGAGAGAGAGACTATGTAAATGCCAAAGTTGCGATGTATGGATGTTCTTTGAGGACCTACGAGTATTATATGAAAAAAATTGCTAACGATTTGTTTTGAATTGTGTACTGCAATTTGATAAAAAAAAAATAACACAATGTGAAGACATTTTTAAGACGCTGATTGACCCAAAAACATTCAGCAAAACGTGTAAAACATGCACGTTATGTATGTATTCTTGTGTGATATAAATTTGATGTCTTTTTTTTTAAATAATCAAATAGTGCAGCATTTTAACGTTCTATCAAAGGTAATTTCGCAGATTTGGATTTGATTCATCAATAACTTGACTTCGTCAATAACTTTTGTGATAAAAAAACTTTACCGTATCTTTGTTCTTTGTTTTTTTATCTACCGTACTTTATTCGTTACCTTAAGAGATTTACGCAGTAAAATCTTGCAGTAAAAAGTAACTGAATTAACGTTTAAAACAATTCTCTCGTCTGTTTAAGATTCTTTGCAGGGATTTAAATCTCTTCGTTGTTCATTATCAGATTAGTAAGAGATAAGTTAAAGCATAGTTTTCTGTAAAACGGTGGCAAATATAATGACGGGCGTAAGAGCAGAAACAAACAGAATATTAACATCGATTTAGATTCCTGATTAAAAACACCATTTTCAGACACAGAACAAACATCTATGTTCATCACACAAATGTTTGTCCTTGGTGGGGATCGAACCCACGGTTCTTAGCGCTTTAACAAAAGCAACTTTTTAAAAATCAAGAAATTAAAATAACCTCGAAAAGAAGCCGCTGAACAAAGTGTTATGAATTTTATAAGCATTAGTCTAACTGCTATTTTTTTTAAGTATTCACATTGGGCTGTTAAAAAGGAAAGAAGGAAGGAAGGTCTCTTTGAAGCGCACTTAAAATCGTTCAGCGTTCTGTATCGAAATAAAAAATAGAAGTAAAAAATAGAAGAATGAAAATAAAAATAGATTGAAATAAAATATACCACAACGGCAATGCGAATACGTCGATGTTTTTTGAGCACTGGAATTTCAATTCTACTAATATTATAATCGCGAAAGTTTGTAAGTATGGATGGATGTTTGTCACTCTTTCACGTAAAAACTACTGAATGGATTTTAATGAAACTTTACAATAATATATCTTCAGAATAACACATAGGCTACAATTTATAAAGATATTGTGTGACTAATCCTGCGCAGACGAAGTCGCGGGCACCAGCTTGTTAATTATATTTCAATCAGATAAGTTATTTAATTCATTAATAAATTTTCAAATATTCTGCCACACCATACTGCCAGTATGCGCTGGCCTTTATTCATTAGTTAGGCATTGACCTCTGAATAAAAACAAATATATTGTTTTAACATTGCCACCACTTATCGTATGTGTTTGGTTGACCTCTATGGTCAGTTGAATGACGTCGTTTTGATTTCGCTTTATTGTCAGCTTAAGGCGAGGATTCTCGACACAATTTTAGGTATTTTGTTCCATGGCGAATTACATATTTTTATTAAATATTATAGGATTTTGTTATTCAAACAATAAATATAATACGTTGAAATTAAAAACCCCTTTTATTCTGTGGGGCACATGGTAACCCAGTAAATAGAGTTTTAATTTTGTGTTTAAATCTTTTATAGCGCTGATTTAAACGAGATCAAACGGAAAAAAATTATGTATTTTTTTTTTCAATTTAGCGTGTAAGTCAGGCAATTACAATCTCTTCATTACGCTCTCTCTACGTCTTTATCCTTGAAAATATATAGTGTTTTTTAATGATAAAAAAAACAACTGAAACATGTAAAAAATGGGATCACCATAATGCGTCATTTTAGAGATAGGCTGGTAGGCATGGAATTGCCCAGCCTTAAGGCTAGTTTCTAATTGTTCAACAATGATTCTATCGACGGTACATGAGTTGCCACTTCTGTTATCTATGTTATCTATGGGTGAATTATTAAAAGTCCACCATATTCTTAAAAACGAATGACGACTGACTTTATTATGGACTTGTGTAAATAGTATTTTATCTAGTTATCTCACTTGACACTTGCAAGATTGTTTGTCAAAATGACAGATGTCATAAGTCAAAGTCAAAAGGTATTTATTCAATAAAATCACAAGGATCACTTTGAAACGTCTTAGAGCTAGATGACTCTAGGTGCCAGTTCCACGCGACCAAAGCCTAGAACAGGCAACAAACTTACGGCTTGATTCCTACCGCTCTTTTGTATGATCCTTATTACAATGTATTATAATACAATATTGAAGTTCCAGTATGGTGCTAATCGAATTTAGTGAGACATATATGCAGCAAAGATTATTCAGATCAGTCTAATGTCCAGTCTACTGTCATTTTTTAAGAGAAGATGGTGGCGGTTTTTTACAAGGCCTTGGATTTTTTTTATCTTATAGAGTAGCTAAAGAACCTTACGGCCCGCCTGATGGTAAGCAGTTAACGTAGCCTTATGAACGCCTGCAAACCTTGAGAAAAAACAAATGCTTTATCGACGCTTTAAAAATTTAAAACGTACTTTTTGAAGGATCCCATTCTGTAGTCATTTATGGAAAGCCGAAGCAGGAAAATTTACGATATTCCAATTTAAATGATTTCCATTGGAATCAGGATATTATGATTTAACTTTTATTCCAACTGCGATAGCAAAACCTTACTTTGAGCTAAAACTTTAATAAGTATTGTAGGTAAATAGCACAGAAATATCACAGCGGAGCTAGTTTTTTTTTTTTACGAAACTTGTATAGCGCATGATATGCGGTACCCTAATATCATTACAATCTAGCCAAGTAGGCTATTGAGTAGGCTTTGACTTAGTTTTATACAAATAATATTACTAAGAATGTGTCCATTGGCATTTTTCTTAGTATGTATTTAAGGCAACACGTTGTTCTTGTGTTCATTAAAAGTAGCACTATCACTACACAATATTAGGATGATCACTGCACTAACTCAAAAGGTTTGGTTCTTTTGAGTCTTCTCACTTTGTCTGTGTTGTCGAGGAGCTGGATGGCCTCGACGTTCTCATGCTGAATAAGTCTTTTTTAGTGGGCTTCTGCGTATTTCTTAGTTAATTTATCAACGAATTCGATCTGGTAGTCCCGGTGTAGATCATCGTTTGAGCTAGAAATGAAATAAATAACTTCGATGCTTCCAAAGATCACGGATACTGAATTCTATAGGAAATTGATAGCTTTGATGTCATAGCATATACATACGCTTAGCTTAGCTATAGGGCATTTTACAATTAATTATTTTAAAAATAAATGCAAAACGTGAAGTGTCTAAATGTCAAAGAGATTAAACGCATCGTTTAAATTTCACCTTGAGATTCGTTTTCTGCCATTTTGGACATTTTGAGTAACATAGCTTTTTTTGATTGAATTGTTTTTCTAGTGTTGTTTTGAGTAGTGTTGTGTAATTTCGGTGGTATTTTAACCAACATTACTTAAGGTCTTAGCACAAAGTGGAATGAAAGTGGAATCGAATGAATGTGATATCCTGATTTGACTGAAAATGTTTCGAATGTTTTGAAGAAAACCGCCACCATTTTCTTCAAAACAAATGACGGCCGATTTTACTATGGACTGACTTGACTAAAAAGTATTCATTCAATACAAATCACTTGACACTGGCAAGATTGTCTGTCGAATGACAGACAGGAGCCATAAATGGAGAGAAGAAGAAATTTAACCTTATTAAGTATTGTGAAAGCTTTATTATCAAAGTTGAACAGTTTTTCAATTGTTCTCCTGTAAATGGAAAACGTGAGACGGATTTAATTATGTTTAACTGTACCTTGAATTCCAATCGAAGTTGAAGGATCATTTAAATTGTCTTTTATAGGAATATGTACAGAACTTCTCTGTTCATTAATTAAACGTTTGTTGGGAATCGATATTAAGATAAAAATTTATAATAAGATTTTAAAAAAATACCATAAAATAAACTGAAACAGCTTAACGACTTTGATGGCCAGGCACGGTAGATATCCCCTCAAATCTCTAAGTACTAAGTGCGTATTCCAGATAGGTACTCGCCATAAAATTTGTTCAAAGCATCGGCCAAGTGCGAGTTGGACTACCAGCCGTACCATCATCTATAAAAACGGCAAAAAATCACGACGGGAGCCCCCTTAAATATTTATTTTATTCTGTTTTTTTAGTATTTGTTGTTATAGCGGCAACATAAATACATCATCTGTGAAAATTTCAACTATCCAACTAGGTATCACGGTTCATGAGATACCTATGAGGTACATACCTACAGCCTGGTGACAGACGGACAGACAGACAGACGGACGGACAGCGGAGTCTTAGTAATAGGGTCCCGTTTTACCCTTTGGGTACGGAACCCCAAAAGGAGTAAATTTCATCTAAAACCTGTCATTTATTATATACTTGACGGGTTTTACAAAAATTGCCCGTATCACCAGCAATTTATATTAGCTTCGTGCATTTGCGGGTTGCCGAAAATTATTACATCATTTGTCTAAATTACACCTCGGCACGGTAGGTACTTTGTTATATATTTAATGATTCGAGACCACACGATGAAGCTGACGTGTGTAATTGTGGCAGTTATGTGAAAAAAAATAGTTCTCACTCTCAACTAAGATTGACGCTTGTCTTATTACAACTGAGTGCAATCACAGAATCAGTAATAGTTACTAGTGCAACGGTGCTATGTCTAAGCCAGTTTGAATAAGTTCTGTCATATGATAACCCCTTTTTAAGCCCGTTTTTAGACCTTTTAGGCCCTGCATGGTTTAACAACCACTTAGCCGATAAAAAGTAGTAAGTGCATCTACCGAAACCAATAAAAATAGGTACCTTTTTTCGAGTACGTTTAAGACAAATTAATAAAATATTATACTATCGCACGGACTTTATTAGTTTTATGTGATTATAATAAAACAATTGCCTCGTACGTCACACACGATAGCAACGTGCCACACGATGCACTGCCCTGCGTCCATCAACTCGAGGCATGCAGATGTTAAGCCACACTCTTCAAACCGAGACACAGCAACGCTGCTTGGCGGCAGAAAAAGGAGTGGCAGTAGTACTTCCCCGGACGAGCCCTTCACAAAGAGCTCTACTACTCTTAAAATACCACTCGGATAATAGCTTTTGGGACACTATAAAATATTTATATTAAAATTCTGATTTCTTTATTACTACTTATACATTCTGAAGTTATGGTGACCATAATGCTGACATGTGGTCAGTTAAACAGCCGAATCGAGTGGTCTGCAATAGAAGGGTAGAGCAGTTACAATTTTTCATCACGTACGCCTGAAAAATGATTCCGGTAATATTTTATGTCGCACAATGAGGCTTTTATTTCTTTTTAATTGTATGTACCTACTCGCTGGCGTTTTATGTCGGATTAAATGGAGCCAGAAACGGAAATTGGACGAATTAAAAAAATTAATAAATATAATACTCACGACCCTAAAACCTTAGAACACGAAAAAGGCTAGCTCGATCTACCTCAGCATTACAAAAGGGTATTATTAAAGGCTATATTTAAATGTTTAAATAAATGCCCACCTATTGTCGCAATGTCTAGAACTTGACATTTCAGTTATTACACTAAGTATTTCTTCACCGTTTGAGAGTATCAAAGAATCAAAAACGTATACTGTACAGTGCACATACATTTTTGAAGAGTAAAAGTCAATCAAAGCTGGTTTTGAAACCCCAACCTTAGAGAGGCAGAGCCGCTACTATTAAACCACTAGTGCCTACGTATGTATGAATAGTAAAGCAACTATGACAGAATACATCGTTTTCGAGCTAGACCATTCATCTACTCAAAATGTCATCTAAATTCCTTCAGTTGCAGTGTGATTGAGTATCAGGCATCCCAGCGACAGAACATTCCATTTTACACAAACTGTAGCGTCGCGAAATAGCGATCTTCAATTACTTAAATTTCAGCAACAGATTGCAATTTGCTCTCGATTTGTGGATGCATCAATCCTTTAATCTGGCCCGCTTTTATTGTGAAAAGTATTGGTTTGTTCGAAGAAAATCCGGCAATTCCCGACCAATCGGGAAAATGTCTCGATAATTTAAGCTGCAACCCATTTGTGCTTCCCAACGGGCTTGGCTGGCAACACTGTTCTTGTTACACGTTTATTAGCTGTGCAATTTTATTAGTGTATATGCATCAAAATACCTAAAGTTCAAAAATACATAATTTAATTACTTTTCGAATAGGTGACGCAAAGGCTTAGCAATAGCTTACCACGTAACAGCGATACTCAGTAAAGTAAACAATTTTTATATCTGACCCTTTTATTGATGTGCACATCAGAATACCTATACCTAGTTCAAAAATACATAATAGTTACGTTACATTAATTTATGCATATATACATTATTAGCCGTAAGCCCTAGTATTAAATAGCTTTAGAACACTGTGTTCAATTTGTTTTCAAATATAAATACTTTAGTACTCAAAGTACATTTTAGTACTTTGAATGGTTCTGTTAACTACAGTTTGGCAAAAAAAGTGTAGAACGGCCTACGCCTCACTAAACTTCAATAATATATTATATTATTACATTGTAAAAGGATCATACAAAAGAACAGTAGGAACCAAGCCGTAAGTTTGTTGCCTGTTCTTCTAGGCTTTGGTCGCGTGGAACTAGCACCTAGAGTCACCTAGCTTTAAGACGTTTCAAAGTGATCCTTGTGATTTTATTGAATAAATACATTTTGACTTTGACTTTGATGAAAAAAGGGATGTGTGGAATTGTCCCCCAACATTTATTATTATTATTTCATCAATAATTTGACACAATATCAAAATCCACAACGCTTTTAGGGATTCTGATCACGTTACAGCTTACAGAAAATACAAAGCAATCTGCTCTGTGCTCAATATAGACCAACATTTTGCCACAATGTGGTGACCAACCACTTTATCTAAGCGCCCAGTGGTCCAATACCTCGTAACAAGGAAACTGAGCACTCCTTTGGGCAAATAAACACTGAAGTTGATGGGACTACTTGAGATGGTATTTGGTAGAAGAAATGAAAAACTATGGGAGCACATGAGGATGAATAAATGAAGTAAGAAGAAAATCTACTGTTCTTCAATTCTAGTGTAGAGCTCTTTGTGTGTGGCTCGTCCGGGAAGTACTATCACCATGCTAATTTCTGCCATCTAGCAACGTTGCTGTGTTTTGATTTGAAGGGTGTGGATGCCAGCGAAATAACAGGTACATGAGGCTCGCTTAATATCTGTATGCTTCGAGTTGATAGACGCCGGACATCGTGCGCACGTTCATATTGCGAGACTTGCGAGGCAGTGGAAAAAATAATACCTCTTTTTGTCATTAACCATTGCTCAACAAAGAAACCCTTAATTTTTTTTAACATTTCTATATGGTACCAATTGGACCATGAAAACTGTCAAGTTTGATCAAGTCAAAACGATAGTGTTCAAGCATGGATAATTTCGATCGATTTTTAAGAAATTTAGGTAAAATACCACCACAACTAAGTTACAGCAGAAAATTTTACATAGAAAAAACGTAAGAGCTCTGTCGTTTCTAAAAAATAGCAAATTAAGTTATTAATTTTAAATCCATGAGTAACAGCTATTTCAAAACCCTTTTCATAAAATATTGTAATATTTCTAAGAGCTCTTTACATCGTTAATGTAAATCTTTGCACTATTCGCAAGAAGTTACAAGTAAAAAAGGTGCAAAACGCATTTACGCCGTCACTTGAATCACCATTTCTCTTATTAACTAGAGATGTGGTAATATACATTTAAGACGGATATAGAGAGTAAAGTTAATTTAAAGTGTATTTTTATACTATGTATACAAGGTGTTTCCATAATCGTGTATATAAACTTCAGGGGGCTAAAGTACCCATCAATATGAATAACTTTTTGTAAGGAACCAACACGGTAAACGCGAAAAAAAAACAGCTGTTTCATACATTTTAGCCAGGTAGGTATTGAACTTTTGTATGAAACAGCTGTTTTTTTTCGCGTTCACAGTGTTAGTTCCTTAGAAAAAGTTATTAATATTGATGGGTACATTAGCCCCATGAAGTTTATATACACATTTAAGGGAACACCTTGTATAAACTGCCTTCCTACCCGATGGACTGACGTCATTGTGAAGATCGTGGGAAGTCGGTGGATGGAGAGGGCTCAGAATCGTTTTTCCTGGAAATGTGTAGGGGAGGCATAGGCCCCATGGGGAGAAAAAATCCTCTCGTTCCTATATTTTAACATTTTTGTAGAAAACCCTACAAAGGTTTGGCAAAATATAATTCTAATCCAAACAAGTTTTACTACCTAAAATTTTACTAAATCTTGTACAATTTTTGGTAGGTAAACTGATAAGTATATTTTTTTTATACTACTAGCTGATGGAACAAGCAGATGGCATAATTGATGACAAGTGGTAACCATAACTTATACCAAAGCACGATAGAAACGTGCCCTACGATGCACTGCCCTGCGTCCATCAAATTGAGGCGTACAGATGATAAGCCTCATGTGCCTGTAATTACATCGGCAACCACACTTTTCAAACCGAAACACAGCAACGCTGCTGACGACAGAAAAAGGCATGGTGGTAGTACTTCCCCGGATGAGCCCTTCACAAAGAGCTACTCCTTAAATATAATATATTTTTTTACAAACAAGTATAAAACACTTTTTCAAAAAGCACTAATTTAATTTCGATATCAAATCAATTCATAATTGGCGGTAATCTCGTAATAAAGATACATTAAAACTAATTAGGAATAGTAGCAATTTTTCAAATTGCTTATCCGGCTTTGTGTTGAGTTAGTAAAGAAATATAAAACGAGTTATACCTACAGCCCTGCTCTGCGCATATGTCGCTAGTTCGCAGCAAGTTATAGCAGCAAAAGTAGCCTCAACCACCCTCAACTAAATTTAATAAAACAGAGATTTAACATTAAAACCGTTTGAGATTTAGTAGCGAAATGCGCGCAATAGTTTAAATTTACTAACTTGTTTCAATGAACTTGCGCAAAGGGGTGATGCTTTTGAACTCCAGTATTTTTTTGACAGATACTATAACATTACTAATACCTCGTCTGCCAAACTTAGTTAAGTGCCAACGAGTGAATTAATAGGCTAATAAGTGCTTTCTAACAACTGCTTTCTCGCACATTTTTAAAGATATAAAATTACTGAAGGTAGTTATGAAAAATCTTAATCAATAAAGATGCGCAGAATAATTTCAACAAAAATAAATAAATTAATAATATCTGTGGACTTTCCACACGGCACTATCTAGCCCCAAACTAAGCCAAAGCTTGTAATATGGGAACCAGATAGCTGATATAATACATATACTTTTTTTTTGTAAATACATACTTATAATATTAATTTTCATCAAACAAATGTTTGTTCTCGGTGGGGATCGAACCCACGGCCTTCGGCGCAGGAGGTAGAGCTACTGCTAACTGAGCTGTGAAGGCTGTTAAAAATATTTATTTTATTCAAACAAGTTTTTCAATTAGTAATTTTATATTTCGAAACTGTTGAAATGTGCGAGCGATAAGTTGTTTGAAGCTTATCTATGTCCTATGCAACCTTGGTCGTGTGGAACTGGCACCTAAATTCACCTATTTTAAGACGTTTTAAAGTTACTTTGGCTTTTAAGCGTTATTATAATTATAATCCCCTTTTTTAATAGTTTTATAGTGTTTACCTACTCGGACGCATAGTACCTACCGTACTAAAGAATCCCTACAAGTTATTCGCCGGGTGTGATTAGAGTCCGATGGCGCAGGTGGTCAGCGCGGCCTCGTATCGAGGGGAAGATTGTGGGTTCAAATCCAACTCCGATAATAACTTTTGGGATATTATAAAAAAATATTGAATAATCCACCAAGTTTTTGTAATTGTTTTGTTTTGTTTTTGCGTTCTGTATATGGAATATGTGTAAAAACAAACTACTGAATGCAATATCAATTCAATGACTCGTTGCAGCGGGGATCTAGAAAGTCTATTGAAAAAACTGTCCCATTAAGCGGACGATGTATCAATCTAAAACCGCAATCGTTTTCCGAAGCTTCAATTATTTCAAGCTTTGGACGCCATTCGATGGAATAAATCAAACTTTTTTTGGAATATACCTAGCCATGATGGACGCTTTTGGGTAATTGATGTTTTTGTGATGGTATATGATAACCACCACCTACGAAGCTTTCAAAGTCAAAAGGTATTTGTTCAATCGAATCGCAAGGATAACTTTGAAACGTCTTAAAGCTAGGTGAATCTATGTGCCAGCTCAGCGCAACCAAGCCTAGAAGAACCGGGCAACAACCTTATGGAATAGTTCCAACCGTTCTTTTGTATCCTTGTTTCAATATAATATTACAAAGATTTTTAATATAGTAGTTAAATAGTCCCAAAAGTTGTTATCCGAGTGGGTTTTGAACCCACGAACTTCCCCTTGATACGAGGCCGCGCTAACCAACTGCGTGAACGGATTCTAATCACACTCGATGAATAACTCAGGGACATGCTACTACGGTACTTATGCGACCGTAAGTGTAGGTAAACACTATAAAACGAATAAAAAATATATATAATATTATAATGAAGCCCTAGTGTGGTGCCAATCGAATTGATACCACGTCCACCAAAGCCAAGCCACCCGTTTTCTATCAAATCAAATAAAAAAAACACATCAAATAGATTTATTTTGAACACAAAACATGGGACAGAAAACAATGGAAACGTTGACGGCTGAAAACAATTTAACTAAGACAATTTATTAAAAAAAAACTTTAATTTCCTAAATTGCCAATCAAGTACAAGGTCTTCAAGTCCTTTAAGTTTATTAAATAGGGCTGAAACTTCGGCAGACTATCGTTGATTGATTATAAAAACGGCAATTTTCGAAGGAGATCAATCAACTTCATAACTTTACAGTTTAAGTTAACGAGTCGAAGTAACCATCGATAAACTTTAATTAATTGATGCGCTACTGGTGCTTCTAATCTGATTATCTTGGAAACTTTCAACTTGGTGTGCAGACGGTTCATTGTTGCCCTTCACCATACCGACTTGGTAACCAACTAGTATAACGAGATCATTATTTTAAAAGTTACTAATACGGACATTTTAGAGAAAGGCCAGGTCAAGAGTACCCTAAACCGACGAGAATGCATGAAGAATTTTATGAGAGCGAATGAAGCGAAAGAGGTAAGTCAGGATCGTAGCAAGTGGAAATCCGTGGTCTCTGCCTATCCCTATAGGAAACAGGCGATTTTATGTATGTATGTATTTATGTATGTACTATCTTCTTCTTCTCTCAATTTATGGCTCCTGTCCGTCATTCGACAGACAATCTTGCCTGTGTCAAGTGATTTGTATTGAATACTTTTTAGTCAAGTCAGTCCATAGTCAAGTCGGCCGTCATTTTGTTTTAAAGAAATTGGTGGCGGTTTTCTTCAAAACATTCGAAACATTTTCGGCCAAATCAGGATATCACATAATACACTTTCATTCCAAATGTTTACACTTTGTGCTAAGACCTCAAGTAATGTTGGTTAAAATACCACCGAAATTACACAACACAACTCAAAATAACACTAGAAAAACAATTAAAATGAAAAAGCTATGTTGCTTCCAGAAATGTCAGAAAACGAATGTACTATCTTATCAGACTCGATAGTAGAATAATCATACATGCAGTAGTGTCAACTGTCTTGCACAACACAATGTCAACATTTGACAGAATGTCAAGGACGTTTTGGTGGGAAAACGAGATTGTTTTATATACAAGGTGTAAATATACCCCAAAAACTTCAGGGGGCTAAAGTATCCATAAATATGAGTGACTTTTTCTAAGGAACCAACATTGTGAACGAGAAAACAAAAACAGCTGTTTCATACATTTTAGCCAGGTAGGTATTGAACTTTTGCATGAAACAGCTGTTTTTTTCACAGTGTTGGTTCCTTAGAAAAAGTTATTCATATTGATGGGTACTTAGCCCTCTGAAGTTTTCGGGAGTGGTATTTTAACACCCTGTATATTCATGAAAAGATGTGTTTAAAGACTACTTTTTCTCTCCATTATGTCACCTGTCCGTCTACTCGACAATGTTGCCAATGTCAATCGAAATAAATAAATACTTTAAGTAATCCTTCAAGTGGTGGCACTGACCTACCGCACAAGGGTCATTACTCCCGACCCGATTGTCGATACGTCAGTGTCATTGGCGTGTATCTGGTCCACCACGCCTATCAATTCTCTGTGTCTCAAACACCACAGGCCTCTAATATGTGATCTAAAGGTCTAATCCAATTGAATCGCTATTGGAGGTTTAGGACCTTTATAAATTGAGAGGCTGAAAACCTCCAAACAATTTATTAATATATTTTATGTTATTTATTTATTTTATAAATTTATAACTAAATTTATTTTAAAATAAATTATTTTATGTTATTTTCTATTTAACTTCTGATTTTATTTTTATGTTAATTAATGTTATTACGATTTTTATTAGATTTTGTATGTTATTTATGATTTGATATGTTATTATTTGGATTGTTTAGTTTAATTATATAAAAGTATTATATTTTTTATGTAAATAAAAGAAGTTTTTTAAGAATTATATAATTGTTAATGAAATTACGCAATCGTATTAGGTTAGCCTGTCAAGATAGAGTAAGGATGATGAAAAAAAAATATTTTTTAAAATAAATTTGTAATGGTTCCATAAACTAGTATTGCGATTTATAGTATCTTCAGTAGTTTTATATCATAAAAAATGTTGACATGTGCGAGCGAGAAGTTGTTTCATGGTTGTCAGTCTCTTATGCTATTTCAACTTGGCGCACAGCTCAGTTAACTATGCCTTTTGTGCTGTAGGCGGTGGGTTCGAAACCCATCAAAGCAAATATTTGTTTGGTAAGCATTGATGTGTGTTCTTTGTCTGGGTGTTCTATTGTATTATAAGTATGTATTTACAAAAAATACGTACGTACAAGTTTTGCTTAGTTTGGAACTATAAAAGGTGTGCCAATACTTGTATTTAAAACTTCAGAGGGCAAAAGTTCCCATCAATATGAATAACTTTTTCTAAGGAATCAACACTGTGAACGCGAAAAAAAGATGTAGTTTTTAGTTATAAGTACAAGTATTTGAACACCTTGTATATGGCTGTATCAAATTATCCAATTATGTATTTATCTTTAAGTCATTTATATAAGTTATACATAACCAGCACGATAATTTGGTCCCGAAAGTATATAAAGAAAATATCAACGGTATGTTAAAAGTGATTTTTTTTTTACGAAGTAAAGGATCAAAATTAAAAAAGATAACACGATACTATTTTTTTTTTATGCAACTAGCTGATGGAACAAGCATATGGCCCACCTGATGTTAAGTGGTAACCATCACCTATAACAAAGCATTGCCTCGTAAGTCACGTACGATAGGAACGTGCCCTACGATGCACTGCCCTGCGTCCATCAACTTGAGGCATACGGATGTTAAGCCTCATGTCATGTGCCTGTTATTACACCGGCAACCACACTCTTCAAACCGAAACACAGCGTTGCTGCTTGGCGACAGAAAAAGGCGTGGTGGTAGTACTTCCCCGGACGAGCCCTTCACAAAGAGCTCTACTACTCTTAAAAACAAACAAAGTCGCGGACACTCAACTAGTCTCCAATAAATCAAGAGCTGCCTTTGTTCCGTAAATAATGTATTAAATCCGATGCGGTATTATATTCGCCAAATAAATCATGCTCTTATTACTTCGAAAACTTCTAAATTCCCTGAGAGAATGTTTGTTGTTCAACAAGAAAGCAAGAATTACTTAGAAATTATTACAGGGTAAAATGCAATTTTTACCTTAGGGGAAGGAGAGAAAATGGCACGCTGAGAAGTAGGTAATATGGAATTATTATGTGCTGGCTACGGACATTGTCATTTTCACTCCACTTTCATTTGAATAAGTGGCGAACGCCACTAAAAGGAAAAGGAAAGCAAATGCAAACCATCGCAATTTTACACGCTAGAAATAATTATACCTATAATGATTTATACCACTCGTACATCGGAGGAGGATTTTTTTTTTACAATGCTTTTAAATCTTTTATATTCTAGCGTCTGGGTGCTTTGGTGCTAGCTGTAAGCCCTAATTGTGTTCTTGAATGAATAAATAATAGATGATGTTTAACTATCAAAAATTTGCCGGTACTCTCAAACGGTGGAGGAAAACATCAAGAGGAAACCGGCATGTCGTAGAACCTATTAAAATCTAAAATTGTGTCAAGTGCTCTAAAGAACCCTCTTTAAGGCACACTCTCTTCCCTCTGGTCGTGTCACTAGTTTCTTTCAAAACAGTGTGGTGAAAGGATTTTTAGTGCGCCTCAAGAGGCTCTTTTCGCGCACTTGACACATGTTATGGAACTTTTTAGGTTCTACGACAAACCATGCAAACCATCACCGGTTTCCTCACGATGTTTTCCTTCACCGTTTGAGAGTACTGGCGCTTTGCACATAAATTTTAAAACAGAAAAACTCATTGGTGCACTCACGACTTAGGATCGGGAGGCGGGGCCGACACCACTAGACCACCAGTGCTCTTAAAATCCTTTCACCACACTCTTTCGAAAGAAACTAATGACACGACAAGAAGAAGACTTAGTTACTATATGATTCTATATCAATAATTATAATATTTTATATTAACAAACTCATAAAATCTGTTCGCACGTTCCTAACAAAATCTACTTAACACACAATCAGTGCATCAAACTATAATTTAGTCAATTATTTTCTCGGTTGGTTTTATAAATAAAATTCTCGTTCCCCATTGGTTACCATAGCAACACATTTCTAAAGCCACCACTCTTATAAGGATGAACACGTCTGCATTGCAACGTGTTCAAACAAAGGCTATCAGCAGTACAATTGAAGCAATTTCAACTGAAAATGGAAAGCCATTAGTCTCACTATTTATTTTATTAAACAGCAAAAAAGAAACGGCCTTATTCCACTGAAGCAATTCCTGTTCTACTGTCCAATGTAGGTATGTAATCGGATATCGATATATTATTTGCATTAAAATAAAAGTACTATAATTTATATTTATACGAACAAGTGTTGGATTATGTGTATATAAAATTAATATACCTACACAAAATAGTTAAAAATAAAAATTTACTCAACATGGAATCCTCCAACGGAGTTGGCAAAACGAGTGATGTTCTTCAGAATAATACTTAGTTTAATAAAAAAATTATTACTGAAATTACATGATTTAATAATAATGATTGAATTAGATAAGATAGTTCTCATGATAGAGCATGCGAAGGCCATTAATTCTAAACCTAGTGCCTCAATGTTCTCAATACTGCGATATTGCAAAAATTTGCCAAGAAGCGGTGAGCGCAGTCTTTTTATTGCTAGGCTAGTGTACGTTTTATCTGCTACTACGCTCAAAATTATTTTGTTAAAGCCATACCCAAACGAAAAGCTGGAAAATATAAGCGATTTCAAGTGAGGCACTGTCTGTGCCGGAGTTTGTTTAAAACTTTGGCAATTTCGCAACGTTTTGTCTGTTTACTTTTGTCTCGTTATAGCGACTGATTTATGTACACCAAAGTACACGAGTTGCTGTGAAATTGCATTTTTACGTCCAGTCAGAGGAAAGCTGTTGAGTTTCCCTCTTGAATTGAAAAGATTGCTTTTATATCTACAGTTAAGACAAATTGCAGTGCTTAAGAGTAAATGCCTGAGATGCCTATTACATCTAGATTTTATTCTAATATCTTGTTTACACAAAGATAAGTGTTCTTCTTCTTCGTCTCTCCATTTATGGCTCCTCTCCAGACAATCTTGCCAGTGTCAAGTGGTATAGTTTGGATACTTTTTAGTCAAGTCAGTCCATAGAGTCGGCCGTCATTTGTTTTAAAGAAAATGGTGGCGGTTTCTTTAAAACTTTCAAAACATTTTCTCTCATATCAGGATATCACATAATAACATAATAATGATAACATAAAGACTATTATTATTTGTTCCTTCATGAGTCATTTCAATGGACAATCATCTAAGTGTCAAGTAATCTTTATACAAATAGTTTTTACTCGAGTCAGTTAAATTTGTACAGTCGAGCCATCATTTGTTTTATAAAAAAATACAAAACACTTTCGTTCAAATCAGGATATACAACGTGTTTATTAAGAATTGTAGGGATCCGAAAGCAGGATATTCTACCGGTCATAACGAACAACTTTTGTTCTACGACTTTTAAAATTTCAAAGTTTTTCATTCATGAAATGCCTCTTAAACTTTTATCTAAAATGAATCTAAACGCATCATGAGGCAGCCCTATTTACAGCTGTTCTTTGACCTCTAGTTGTTAACCTTAGATAAAATAGGTAACAGAACTGCCACCAATTACCTAGTAATGTGCCTACCTAATAATGATGTTGCTGTTTTTAAAGATCTTGGTATGTAAAAGAAATATTTTCGCGACTGTAATCCCTAGTCACGGTAAACATTCTCTGAGATCTTTGGTACTAATACCTATTCAGTAACTAGGTACCTACGTGGCTACGTACTCAATATTTAATAGAATATTTATTTTTGTTTAATTACTAGATGTCGTAAACCAATGTTTATGATATTCATAGTTCTTTAAATTGTAACATGTTACTTTACCACCATGGTTCATTGACACGACAAAATTATTCAACTGCAATTTTGGGAAGTGTCTAGTCTGTCCTATTTAATCTTTGACTAACCTGTCTGTCATTGGTTGCATTTAAAAACGCATATCCAATCAGGACGGCCGACGGCCGCCGATCAGTGTTACCATTTGTGGCAGATTTCTGCCATTTGGCAGATTTTAAATATTTCAAGAAAAATCTTATTAGTTTGAATTTTTAATGAAATAATATTTATAATTTATTTATTTTTTACCGAACTGGAAACTTCTTATTCTTTTTTACCTTTATTGATTTGGTTTCTAAACAACTTCTATCTCGTTTTAGATAACTGCAAACCGTTACAAACGATCAAAAGATAGTACTTAACTGAATGTAATGTAGGTATTTAATTTATTCCGTAGCCACGAAGGAGATGGTATGAAGTCATATTTTTGGTATTTTTATCGTCAAGCTTGGTAGATTTTGACAGATTTTTTGGCAGGTGTGTGGTAGAACCGCCACTTTTGAGATGGTCACCCTGTTTGTGTTTACATGCGTTGTTGTACATTGTTTTGTTGAGAAAATTTCATCAAACGTGATAAAATGGTGATTGTTATGTAAAAAGCCGTCGTCAGTCAGTGTGTGTATGAGCAGTGCCTACGAGGTAATGGTTTAGTGTGAAGTTTGAAGCCTGTGTCGTGCGAAATCTCGCAAACTTACCAAAATCCAGTTTTATCCAGTGTTATTATAGCCAGTAAATAATGACAAAATCCATAGGAACCAGTAAAAATATCGTGTCAGGGGATTGGCGGCGTACCTACCTACCTACCGAAAGGTAAGTATTTCAAATTATCTCGTAGGCTATCGTTGTTTTTCTCTTTCCTAGATAGAAGCGCGCGTGCGTGTGACCTTGACACGTACACAGGCAGGGCTGTTGTAAATTTCTGAGGAAGTATTAATTTTACTTTTCTATGGGAATTTCGAAAACGATGTATTCAACCGTTGCACACGTCAAAGTATTCCAGTGCTTGGTCTAAATACACGCTCTTTGTTTCCCTACATAACTTCATCAACACGTTGTATAGCCCGGTCACATTATCCCGAGACCTGGCGTCGATGACGTCACGTCGCGTCGGCACTCTCTGATATGGTGCGCAAAACAAGCATCTATTTCATTTTCGCATTCCAGCGAGGTCTCGAGATAATGTGACCGGGTTGTAGAATAATAAATACACTTCTCATTTCTCATACTCGGAAAGTCGGTCTGAAGTTGCCTGAGGAGAGGGTTGGAAGTTAATACATTGCAGCCCTAGGGAGAACCATTTTCAACTGACAGCTTGAGAGCACTTGAGAGCACTGGTGGTCTAGTGGTCTGTACAAAAATTTATGTGCACAATGCCAAGTTACTCTCAAACGGTGAAAACCTTCTATAACATGTGTCAAGTGCTCGAAAGGAGCCTCTCAGGCACACTTAAAATCCTTTCACTACACTGTTACGAAAGAAACTTGTGACACGACAAGAGAAGAGAAAACTGTTGCTGTCAAATTATAAAAAGAAAAAACAAATGATCTATAAGTAATATTTATTCCAATTGCTATTAACCTACACTAAGTGCTAAGACCTCAAGTAACGTTTGCAAAAATATAACAATTACAAAAACAGAAATATAACAACTCAAGGAAAACAATTGAAATACAAAGACCATTTTATTTCCAATGTGACGGGAAACGAATGCACAAAGTTCTTCTTAAAGTGAATAAATTGTCAAAGAAATAATGTTGAATTCACTTTCAGAAACATGCGGAAAATTATTTCCATGTAAATGGCCCTCACCATTGCTGCATTGAATATTAGGTACAATGTAAGTAAACCATAAAGGTTACCTGGTAGAGATCGCTTTCAGCGATGAGGTCGCCCATTGGTTTACCTAAATGTATGCCTTAACCCTGATTTATGTGGTAAACAATTATAAAGAGTTATCTGACATCAGCCTGAAGAAATCCACTGCTGGGCATAAGCCTCCCCTATAGGTACATTTCCAGGAAGAACGATTCTGAGCTCTCTTCTTCCACTGACTTCCCACTATCCTCGCATCCTATCCTACTAATATAATAAACGCGAAAGTTTGTAAGTATGGATGGACGGATGGATGGATGTTTGTTACTCTTTCACGTAAAAACTACTGAATGGATTTGAAACTATTGAAACTTTACAATAATATAGCTTATACATCAGAATAACATATAGGCTACAATTTATAAGATATTGTGTGACTAATCCTGCGCAGACGAAGTCGCGGGCACCAGCTAGTTGTCAATAAGTAAATAGAGGATAAGTTTTTCTGCAGAAAATAATAATGGACTAAAACGACTCTTGAAGCTTTTGAAGTGCAGGAAATCTATTGCAAATTGTCTCTTGTACTGAATATTTCAAAAAGCGACGGAAATTTCGAAGATAACAATAGAATATCAAATTCACGGCAAAGGATTCTCGAAGTGCACAAATCAGGCACAAAGTGAATTGCTCTTTCGCGTAGTGCACTAGACTGTGACGTCATACTATCCACTTATACAGGGTGGTGCGATGTCTTCACTTTATAAAAATACTAGCGGCCTGTCCCAGCTTCGCATGGGTGGTTTTAAATTTTTTGAACATTTTATGATAAACTTAAACCGTGGGTTCGAGCCTCGCGTCTACTTATTTCATACATTTGCACGCGCTTCTCCTTGAGTGAGTGAAATCGCACCCCGCGCAAGACCCGTGGACCCGTTAACATTTTTAATTTCGTCATATCTTTTGAATGGAATGTCCGATTTGAAAAATTTAAGAAGTAATCTATAGGTATTAAAACCGTCTTAATTATGAAATGATTTATTTGGATAAGGATTAATACCAAGGTACAAATAAAGACCCTTTTCTAGCGGAGGCATTTCAATTATTTTTTTATAATAAAAGAACACTTATTGTGACATAACTATAATAGTTAGACATATGCTGTCGCGACATTTTTTGTAGATGACAACGTGTTCTACAAAATCGTAGTACATTATTTTGTTCTATCTTCAATAGTTTTCGCAGCGCACGCGATGTAAGGTTTTTTGTTTTCCACCTTGGGTTACATTATTGAAGTTTTAGTAAAGATCCCTGATTATTTTGAAAATATAATATAGCCTATGTTACTCAGGGATAATGTAGCATTCTAATGGTGAAAGAATTTTTGAAATCGGACCAGTAGTTTTTGAGCCTATTAGTTACATACAAAAATACAAAAATACAAAGTTTACCTCTTTATTGATCGAGTGAGCGAAGCGAACGAAGATCTTAGTTTCAACTTGGGCGATTTGGCATTTTATGTATGTATGTATGTATGTATGTATGTATGTATGTATGTTTGTCTGGCGATAACTTTAGAACCGTTGATCCGATCTGCATGAAATTTGATATGTCGATAGCTTGTACTTGAGAAATTTACTGGTAAGTATATGAGTAAAATCGGATGAAGGGTTTTTGAGATATGGGGGTTTTTAAGGGGGCAAAAATAAAAAAAGTTACATAAAAAAATCTAATTACATGTCATATGAAAGGGCTTTGTTTGGACATTCCAAAACAATTTTTACTTTTTTTTTGGGACGCTCTGTTTTTGAGATACAACAAAAAAAGTTAAATTAAGATAACCAGCGATCCAAGAGCTCCCATCTCTAAGAGTTTCGTTGGCATCAAGGTTTTTCTACTGGTCGCCCAGTTACTTTGCTTTTTCTTATTTTTTTTTCTGGAAATAAGTTAAGGAGGTACTCAGTTCTCATAAAATGGTGACGACGACCAGGTCTGATGATGGAGCCAAGGTCTGTTCAACGGAACTCTTCAATAAATAGGCCAATAGAGTTGAAACTTTTTTACCATACCAAGTTAGTAGGCGGTAGTCAGATAAAAGTCCAAAGATAATGTTTGGACTTGCCTCTGACTACTACCTGCTCAAAGTTTTGATGCGTTCGTCGGGCCGCATCACGAGATCTCAGTTCGGGGCGAACTACTAGTAATATTAGTGTAGATGTAGATAATCATGACTTTGCAAAACTGGCGTTGTAGCGCGCCATCCTTACATTCTACCGGATACAGGAAATATGGGTGGACCACGCGACCGTAGCGACAAGCTCGCTTCACGGGCGCGTTCATTAAACTCTGCGACTACTAGCGCCACCTCGCGCGACGCGCCTATAATAAGACGGCCGGCGCGTTACCGCGAGTGATTGTCCGCGCGCTTTTACATATACGTGTTTATTGGCTTCTTTATTGTATTTCTTTCTGTATTTGTCTTCTTTTTTATATCATTAAACACTCTCAAGATCCAGTGAGCGTTTTCAGTGTCCTGAACCCCAAGAACCCTGAGTAGCCAGCCGGGCATCGTTAAACTGGCTGCCCAAGCGAGGGCCTGTGAACGTGAACTGTGAACTGATCAGTGTTGTAGTGAATTCCCCGGACAATACAAATACCTACAATGCCACGTACGCGCCGACAATCGCGTCGTCAATCTGACTTCGAAGACGCGATCGAATCAGATTTCGCGCACGCGTCACAGACGCCGGCGCCGACGACGACGCCAAGCTTCGACGTCAACTCCGTGGCGTCCATCATAGCGACGCTACAGCAAACGCAAGCCACAGCATTTGAACGCCTTCTCGACCGAGTTCTTACTCGGCAGCAGTCGTCACCACCGACGCCAGCGGCGGCGCCTTCGCCCGCCATGGCGTACGCGCCCGCTCACCTCGGAACCTTCGCGCTATGTACCGCGCGGTTCAGCGGAGCGCCCGGCGGCGACTCGCTCGATGGATTTATCGATGCTGTGGAGGCGTACAAGGAATGCGCCTGCGTAGGAGACGACAACGCCCTACGAGGATTATCCATGCTGGTAACAGGAGATGCATCTGTGTGGTGGCAGGGCGTCAAGCCCACCATCACCACCTGGAGCGAAGCCGTGACGTCACTACGAAGCGCCTTCGGCGACAGTCGACCGCCTCATCGCATCTACATGGAGCTATTCAGTATGTATCAAGGTCTCAATGAGAAAACGGAGCTGTTCGTTGCCAAGGTGCGAGCCCTGTTGGCCCGCCTTCCACCTGGTGACGTCACAGAGAAGGTACAGCTAGATATGCTCTACGGCCTTTTACACCGTCGAGTTCGTGAGCGCCTGCGCCGAGACGAAGTTACTTCCTTCGATACTTTATTACGCAAGGCCAGACACGTTGAAGATGCTACTGATGAGAGTATCAACGGCTTCCAGAACCGACCGCAAAATTCGGTCCAGCCGTCATCATCATCTACCGCGGGCGAAGCCCCCGCCAGTAGATCTACGCTGCCGCAACCTCAACGGTACGCGCCGACGACGCCGCGTGAGATACGCGGACTTCATACGTCGAGCGCCGGCGGCAGCCCGCACACCAACAGAGAAGTCGCTCCGCCGCGTAGCTACGCCGGCGCTCCAGCACGACTCTCTTCGCGCGATGTTCCCGCGCCGCGACTCATAGTCGCCGACGGCGATACCCCGTCCTCAGCAAACAAACTAAATCGTTTCTGTGTTTATTGTAGGCGATACGGACATCTACGTGACGAGTGCCTCAAACTGAAGGGAAAAACGGACACGGACAGTACCGATACGCAAGCCGCTACTTGCTACGGGTGCAACGCGAAAGGTGTAACGCGGTCTCAGTGTACAAATTGCAACGCCGATTACTACGCCGTCGAAGTCGCGTGGTCCACCCCTGTATCCAATCTTCCGCCCGGTAAGGTCAATGACCAGGTAAGTACGCCAAAATGTACTGAGCGAAATAGCTCCATACCTAAACCTACAACTTCCCTTCCGAGTATAGTTTCTAAGCCGTTTCATGTTCGTAAACACAAACGAGTCCATGCGCGTATGTACCTGCCTACCGATTTTACAGCGATTCTCCCTTTGCGCTTTTTCGATACCGAAATAGGCGACGCGCCTAGGTCAAAGGTTAGGTCTAGTACTTGTGACGTACCTACGCGTTATTTTGATCATTCGGATACGCATTCAAAACGTAAACATGCCAAAACACCTACACCGACGACGGTCAAAAGTAGTGCGACCATGTCCACGAAAAGTAGGGTGTCCATGAAAAGTTTAAAAGTAAATACTGATGTCGAAATTGGTTCCCTGAGTGACTCTATTGAGCACCAGGCTAGGTTAAGACCTATTTCTGCTGCCGCGGACTTCTTCCGCGACGATGATGGTAGACAGCAGCTGTCCGATTCATTGCAGCATACTGGGATTCTTAAAATGCAGGGGGAGCCTATACCTTTCGTGGAACATCACACAGGAACAGGTGATCATCCGATATCGGACCCTCCGTATAGGCTCAATCCTGCCAATCAAAAGCCTGCTTGTTCAGTACTGTCTCCCGTGTTTCATCAGCGAGGAGAAGTCCTAGCGATAGATTTGTTTGGTCCGCTACCAGCAGGAGACCAAGGGGAGCGCTGGGTGCTCTTGATAGAAGATGTAGCTACAGGGTGGGTAGAATTGTTTCCACTTGTCGAGGCTACCGCTGAGGCTTGTTCTCGGCTTCTTCTCGAGGAGTACTTCCTCAGATACGGACTGCCGCGTAGGGTCGTGTTCAATAACGGCACGCAGTTCGTATCCGCTGTCATGCAGCAGTGCATGCATTTGATGGGTGTTAGGCAGGAGCTTATACCCTTATGCCACCCAGACGCCAACCCAACTAAGCATCGAAATATAGACCTACTTAGGGTACAACTCTCGAAATTAGTAAATAATACTCACAACGATTGGCCTAAGCACTTGGCATACGTTAGGTTCGCTATGAACAGCACCGTGTGTTCCGCCACAGGTAAGATGCCTGCGTCCTTAACTTTCGCACGCGAGATGCGAACGCCATTCGAAAATTTTGTTCCGAAAGCGACACCTTACTTGCGAACTCTTATTTCGTCTCTCTCAGACATTAGGGACTGTGTGGAAAAGTCTCAGTTTACTCCTCCGCTGAACTCCACCGTCCCAGTCAGGCCTAAAAAGCGTAGAGGGAGACCGCGCTGTCGTGTTTTAAGTCCCAAGTTGGACTCGGGACGTGTTCCCAACTTGGAAGGGGAGTCTGTAGCGCGCCATCCTTACATTCTACCGGATACAGGAAATATGGGTGGACCACGCGACCGTAGCGACAAGCTCGCTTCACGGGCGCGTTCATTAAACTCTGCGACTACTAGCGCCACCTCGCGCGACGCGCGAATAATAAGACGGCCGGCGCGTTACCGCGAGTGATTGTCCGCGCGCTTTTACATATACGTGTTTATTGGCTTCTTTATTGTATTTCTTTCTGTATTTGTCTTCTTTTTTATATCATTAAACACTCTCAAGATCCAGTGAGCGTTTTCAGTGTCCTGAACCCCAAGAACCCTGAGTAGCCAGCCGGGCATCGTTAAAGCGTCTTATATTAAATAATATAATATTTGTTTATAACTTTGCTTAGTTTGGGGATATAGATAACATGTAGACAACATAATAAACCTATGTTTTTTGTAAAACATACCTACACAGAGAACAAACATCTAAGTTCATCACGCAAATTTCTGCTGTTCTCAGTGGAGATTGAACTCACGGCCTACAGCGTAGAAGCTACTACTAACTAAGCAGTGTGCTAAACTGAGTTGAGAAATGAAAATTTTTGGGGTTGTCGGATGTTTGTAGCTAGATTGATTTGGTTAAAATTTGGGATAGATATACTTGTTATAACAGAAGCAAAAGTGGTTTTTAATCGAACATCACTAAAGTCGTGGTAAACACCACATAACTAATCCCACGCTTCGTCATCTATAGTATGTGGTTGCCATTCGAGAACCTTAATTCCCTAAAAGATGGACGGCATTCTGAGGATCGTGGAAAGTTGGTGGATCGATAAAGCTCAGAATCATGCTGGAAATGTGCTATTTTTATATTATTTATACAGATTTGAGGAGGTATCTACCGTGCCTGGGGATAAAAGTCATGAAGCTGTGGACGTTTTCAGGCTGATGATGATAACTATGATAAAAACAGTTACCTATAGAAAAAAAATTGAAGTATACAAAGTAACCAAGTGCCGGAAATGACTGTGCACCTTTTTAAAGAATAAAAAGAGGGTTATGTGTCCCGTGACCTTTTTATTAAGTGATTACGTAGTTACTTTTTAGGGTTTCGTACCTCAAACCATAAAAATAGAACCCTTAGTTGCCCTTCCATCAGTCATACCCGTATCAGCTTAGACGTAAATCATTTCTTTTCCTTTCTACGTCATCAAATTTCGATCAGCCGAAAATCACGCTAAAAATCGTTTTTGAAAGAAATCAAGGATTTCAATAAAAAGAGTCGAGGGGGAAAGGTATTGTTTGTTAATATCATTAAGACGCTGACTATCATCAATCAGGTTACTTCTCGCTCGCTACAACCAATTTTCGTATAACATTACAAAAGTTTAATAACAATTTATTTCGATCGAAAGACTCTTTGAAATGTGCTAGTTAATAATAAGAGTTATAATAAGTAGTAGTAATAAGTAGTAGTTATATAAAAGGTTAGTTATAAGAGGAGGCGCAAGATTGGTTTCCTAGACTATACTACTACTATAGGTTTCTTCTAGACCGTTCTGCTCCATCGTTGGCTACATCGTTGTGGCCAAAGGACAGTCTATTAATTATTTAAAAAAAAAACTACTAATACTAAACATCAGCTCTCAGTTCTCTTGTTCCTGCGTTAGATTCTTTTGAATATCTGAATCTGATGGATCACCCGTTAAATATTGCCAGCAGCATGCCGCCGGCTCGTAACAAGTTTTTTATGCTTTTTTTTAAAGCCTTTAAAAAAATAAGCATACTTAATGAGCTTATTTTTTTAAAGCCTTTAAAAAAATAACCATACAAATTAAAAAAAATATACTATTTTTTTTAAATCTTTATTTTATTATTAGCTGAATCACAAACAGCTAATGGAAACCAATTTAATGCGTTTGATTTAATGTCTTTTATCTCACCGTGATACGATCCATACTTTTATACATTTCCCGGACCGAACGGACGAAAAAGGCGCAGCAAGTAAGACAGATATTTACACTGAGCAAGCGTGAGAGTGAGATAGAGGTATCTCCTTAATATGTTCAGTTTCTTCTTAAAAGCTATTCCCGGTCTCTGTGGTGCGGCTACCGAAGAGCTAAATACACATTACACTACATTAAAAAGATGGAAACCCCGAATGGAGGCTTGCCAAAGTGCTAGCTTTTTTCCTGAACGAAATATTAGCGGGTCCGATGTTTTATGGGCAACTGTAAAAGCACTGTGCCACAGAAAAGGCAATAATCACCATTTGTTCCCGGTTTATAATTATTCTTTTGAAAGAAAATCCTGTTGACGTTGATGTTATTGACCTAAAAATTTTATTTTAATAATTATTGAGACCGCCGCCATTTTCTTCAAAACAAATGACGTTCACATGTACTGACTTGACTAAAATCTTTTTAATTAGGTATTCCACTTGACATTGGCAAGATTGTTTATTACGAATTACGAATAGTTACCATAAATGGAGCAATTTACAGGTACAGTCAGCACAGTGTTGTGGTGTGCTATGACTATAACTGTAGGCACAGGCAGCAAGATGGCCATCTGTTTGTACCATCACGTTACCTAATAAAAGCTTGCTTAGTTTAAAACAAGAAACTATCTCCACTTCTCCTTCATTTTGGTGTCAACCATTAAATTTGTAACTATATTAATAAACGAACGTCGCAGCTACTACTGCTTTTTAGCTCTTTTAATGACTCTTACAACGTATGAGCATAAGGGCCTTTTTTGTACACAACATGTAACAGCTCCTTATAAATTTAGAGAATTAGGAGACAATTTTTTTTTCTATTCTTCTACAACAAAAACATTCCATACATATTCATATAATGCTGGCTTAATCTAAACGACCTCTACCGGACCCTTGCAACTGAGCCCCCGAAGCACAACTGGGCTCATTATTAAATTTAATCCGTCGGCCACCGGCATCGTTTAAAGCTTTACAAATTTGAATTGCTAAGCAAACCGCCGGCGGCTTTTATAAAAACAACTTAATCTAGAAACAGACAGATAGGTCACCACTGAACTTGCAAGTACTAATGTAAATATAAGATCACGATTTATTGTTTTAAGAAAAAGTGATCTTTATGCTGTGTCACTAGTTCTGTTGAAACAGTGTGGTGAAAGGATTTTAGGTGTGTCTCAAAAAGGCACTTGGTATTTGTTTTTATCAATCTTGATAAGTTATTACATGCCGGTTTCCTCAAAATGTTGTAGAAAAAGTGATGGAACCATTATCGGGACTAAGCTCCGAAATCATTAGTTTGCCCATCTGATGCTAAGCTGACTCATTTTGGGAAGTCAATTCAACTGGGATGCGTGTACGTTTTCAATGAATGGTGTCCCAGTTTTTCCCTTTTTTTTTACTATTTGCTGTTCGAGTAAGCAGATGGCTCACTTCATGTTAAGTGGTCACATCACCTATAACAAAGCATTGCCCTACCAGTCACGCGTGATAGGAAAGCGTCCTACGATGCAATGTCTGCGTCCATTAACGAGGCATTCAGATAAAGCCTCATGTGCCTGTAAACCAGTACCCTCACTCTTGAAACCTAAACAGTAACGCTTCTTGGCGGCAGAAATAGGTGAGGTGGTAGTGCATCCCCAGTCGAGCTACAAACAAGAAAGTTCTACTAACTACTAATACTCCTTGATCTAGAATATGTATTATTTATTTATAGATAAATGTGATAAATACAATTTTTTATGTATTTATGTCTTTAATTTGTATGTATGTATTGTAAGTAAATATTTATTATGTAGGTTTTTATGTTTTAGTTGTTGTTTTTTGAAGGTTTTTCTCCTCTATTGTCTCATAGAGCACTACGTCGACCCACGACCACACAAAGGTTAACTGGAAGAAAATGCTAATTAGCATTAAGTTCGCCTACGTACTTTATTTATGTGCAATAAAGAATTTTCTTCTCTTACCCTTTTTTTAACCTTTGGAGTGACGTAGCTGTTCTTTTCAAAAAAGTCCGGCTCGAAGATTCATAAAGGTATACTTTTGAGTATCACAGTGAAATATCTTCATTATAAAAGAAAATTGCTTTGAAGGTAGCGAACCAAACTTAATACATTCGTAATGTGTATTTATGTCCTTTTGATGTCCTGAGTAATCAATCTTTTAGGACAATTACGATGGTTTTATGTTAAAAATATCGTGAGCAATGCGGGAAAAATGTTACACACAAAGGAAAGGAATACGTTTATGAAGATTACATTTTATACAAAACACACTTATTTTAGGAGGCTGAAAAGCGTTAAAGCAGGGTTTCCCCTTTTTTGCATGGTGTCCCCCTCCAGATTATAAAAATATTACCATGCCCCCCTCTATTTGTCATCATTGCTTCAATAAATACAAATTATTTTTACGACATATATTACACACGAAAGTTGAATGACTTATTTATTTGGTGTGACAATTATTAGATTAGATTAAAATATTCGAACATTTCATGCCCCCCTTGAGATCTCTCTACGCCCCACCAGGGGGGTACGCCCCACCGGTTGGGAAGTCCTGTGAATAGTAGATAAATTGAAATTTGAATGCTATCCTTTTGCAAAAATGATAACATTCAAATTAAAACGGTCTTTACTCTTGACTTGAATGACTTAATTAATAATTTAGAAAAATTAAGAAAACAGTTAGCATGTGCAAAATTAAATAAAAAATAAACGCAATGCTTTTTTCAATAGTAAATAGGTTACTGTATAAAAAAAATGGTGAATGTGTCATCATAATTACGAAATCTAGTGCAGTGCAAACTATTGGGAACAGAAAAAGCGATCACATTTCGGACAAAATCAACACAGAGCTGAAAGCTCGTAGTTCTAAACTGTCCCGCAATATCGAACGCTATCCAATTTTATACATCAAACAAGGAGCCTTCACACGTGCCAGCAACTTAATTAAATCTTAGTAAGACTACTGTAATAAAACTTAGGTAACATTGTATCCAATAAATAAATAAATAGTAGTAACAAAGAGTAGTAACGCTCTTTGTGAAGGGCTCGTCTTGGGCAAAATGTGAATAGGTATCTGCCAAATGTAATGTTTGGAAGTACCTCTGACTACCCTCCTTATACATTCTTAAAAGAGTCTGGAGTTTGTACTTGGTTCTAAGAATTCTGAGGGGATATCTACCGTGCCTGGGGATCAAATTCGTGAAGACGTTTCAGTTTTTTTCTTTAAACTTTCTTAATAGTATAGTAGAGCTCTTTGTTAAGGGCTTGTCAGGGGAAGTACTACCACCATGTATGCCTATTTTTGCCGCTAAGCAGCGTTGCTGTCTTTCGGTTTGAAGGGTGTGATTGCTTGTGAAATTATAGGCCCATGAGGCTTAACATTTGTATGCCTTAAATTGATAGACGCAAAGCCCTGCGTCCTAGGGCTCTGTCAAATCGTGTGTGAATTGCGAGGCAATGCTTTGTTCTAGGAGATGGTTATCTTTTAACATCAGGTGGGCTATTTGTTTGATCCATCAGCTAGTTGTATATAACGGCGGAACCATATTTTCATCGCCTTCATCAGACATTTTTAAGTTTCACAGTGGGCGCAGTGAGGGTAGAGATCGGTACCAAATTAAATGGTCTAGATCGCATCAACTTTGTATTGAGCACAACTTAGCAAACAGGAATAGCGTAACGACTATGTAAGCTAGGTAGATGTACTACTCGACTGCGATGTTCGACAGACAAAGCAAGAATGTGCTCTCGCGGGATCGCTCGCCGATTAGTAGACTCCGTCAAACGCCGGCAGTTGGCGCTGGCGTTCCGAACGAATGATTTGATGTTTAGATAGAAAGAAAGAAGCATTTAGAACAGAGAACACAGAAATAACCATGGAGGTAGTAGAGGTATATACTGGAGGGAGCCATAAGACTTACATCCTTTTACAACTGTGTATCAAACAGTGATCATCTATCTTTGTTCTTCCCATGTAGCCTAGCTACTAGTAAAAGAAAAGAAGATGTAACTTCACTCACTCCATCTCACTCACTCACTGTCTGAGTAAATCGTGTCCGTCAGTTATTGCAATGTTTTGATCTTGTTTTGACGTTCTAGAAAAAGTCGGTAGCAACATAGCAATGAAGCGAAAGAAATTGTGAAAATTCTAAAGAATTATTATTGTCTAGGCAAAATATACCTATTTGAAAAGGTGAAAGTATGTCTTGTGAAGGAGTTAAAGACCTGGAATTGTCATTTGATACGTAATACTCTTTTTCTATTTTCATGCTAAAAAAATACGTTTTTTCTCCCATAAAGAATGTAGGAATTACATTTTATTAGTACTAGTCATATTTTCCTATGTGAAAATGATATAAACCCATTAATTATTGCAAAATAAAAATTATTGTTTTAGTCATCTGTTCGAGTGATGTACTTCCACCGACCAATTTAGCTTTATCGATAATATTTTATTTTCCGTTTTTGATATGAAACATCTAATGAGCCGGGTCAGATCGGCTGTTCTGTTGTAGTTTCAATTTTTCACACCTTATAGGCGTCTCGCGACGGCTCAATTTTTGTTAAATTTTACATTATTTTTTTAGGTTCTTATAAATGCCCAGAATGAAGACGGGAGTGGATAAAAGCTGTTAGGCGTGAAAACTGATAGACTAAAAAATTTTCTTATGCATGGACGAAATGGCCTTAAGAAAGTGTATCGAGTGGGATGGACATCGCTCTCACGGTTAGGTCAATGTGGGAAACATTATTGACGATGATAGTGTTTCAGTGTCTATAATGGTTTTGGGCTTTCGCAATAAAAGTCAGCAACCAGTTAAAATTAAAAAGTTGAATTCCAATTAAAACGCCTTTTTCATCCATTTCTTATTCTATCGATAGGTTAGTCAATGTTGTCCATTCTCTAGTCACTCACGCGAATACATACAAACTAACAAAAAACGGACACGCCAAAAACCGAAACACTCCGTCTATATGATACTTAGTCTAAGGAAATAACAATAGAAGAATGTTTGATGATGACTGACAGTGTTGTCATCCCGACTACGACATGTAAATGTAACCGGCCAAGAGCAAGTCGGACTCTCTCGAAGGGTTCCATATCATCTACACTAATATTATAAATTATTATTATTATTCATTTATTTCAGATAATTAATCCATACTTAAATTAAATTATAATTAGAATTAAATAACATTACAATTTACAACACAAACACACAATTACAATTTACAGTTCAATTAAAATTAGATAAAATTAAATGTCATGATGGAAATAACAATGAAATATAAATTAAATAAAGAATAAAATAAAAATTGTCTACCCAATTAAATCTAAGCCCATCGTGACTTTCATCCACCTATCCTGAATGGGACAATCCAGGCGGGAAACAATCATCTGCAGGATGCCGTTGCCACTGTCTCGAGTGCGCTGACGCAGGGAGGCTACCTTCTTTCGTACGCACGCGTGGTACCCATCTACTCCTGCCTCCGCAAACATCCCCGAGGCACTGCAGAAGCGAGGCAACCGCAACAGCATCCTAAAGATGTTGTTATATTGTATTCGTAGAGTACTGGCAGTCCTGCGGGTGTGATTTACCCATAGGCTGCTCGAGTAAAATGACTGGCAGTACGCCTTGAAGAGGGTGATTTTTACTTCCCTCGAGCAGCGAGAAAATCTCCTTGCTACCATATTTCCCCGGACTGCCAGCGCTCTGCGCTCTCTTTCTATGTCCTGGTTATCTCTACAATCGTCTGTCACAATGTGCCCCAGGTACTTAAAACTATTAACCATCTGTAGAGCCGCACCGTTTAGCATAATAGGCGGAACATGCACTGGTTTAATTGTTCCACTCTTAAAAATGAGAACCTCACTCTTTTTAGAGTTGTACCTCAGTCCATGTTCCGCCGCGTATGTCTGACAAATACAAACTAGTTTGCGTACAGCCCCCACTGATGGCCCCAGCAGCACCATGTCGTCCGCGTAACTGATGTTGTTTACGCACACTCCATCAACGTAACAACCCGAATGAGTGCTACTGAGCTCACCAATGAGATCATTAACATATAGGTTAAATAACAGAGGAGAGGTGATTCCGCCCTGCCGCACGCCACACTCCAAGCCATATGCCTCCGATAGCGCTCCCGCCCACTTTACCTGATTTCGCTGACAACGATACCAGTATCTCAGCATGGATGTGACTTCAGCCGGTACACCCGCTGCCCCCAGCTTGTCCCAAAGCCGATTATACATAACCGTATCAAAGGCCCTGGAGAGATCCAGGAAGCAGGCATATACCGGCGTCTTTCTATCCGTGTAGTACCTGACAGCCTGCTTAAGGCATAGAATTGCACTCTCAGTAGATAATCCAGCTCTAAAACCGAACTGGGCGTCATGCAGTTTCACATGTTGCAGAAGTATTTTGTTAAGCAGGCTGTCAAGAACCTTTGCCAAGATAGTTGCCAGCAAAATAGGGCGGTAGTTGCACTTGTCCGAGGCATCTCCGGTCTTGCACTTAATTATTGGGACCACCAATGTCTTGGTGAGCTCATCAGGTAAGTAGCCGTGACATAGACACAAATTGTAGAGCATAGAGAGTACGCGCGGCAAATGTACACCAGCATATTTAAGATGCTCAATGCTGAGACTATCGTGCCCGGGAGACTTACCTCTTTGCATACCGCGAATCACCAATTGTACATCACGCGCTTTAAAACTTATGAGTCGCTCACGGGGCAGGACAGTCCCCTCATCAGCGCACGTGGTATATTGCAGTGTAGAACTAACTGTAAAATGGTCTTTAAAAAGGTTAGCAATCGATGTATGATCGCTAATATCATTTACACTCACAGGGAGGCCAGACTTTACATTCATTTTGCCTGTTCCTTTCCAAAAGTGTTTAAAGTCTTTGGCGGCGTGATGTGAGGCAAGCATGTCCATCTTTATTTGTTCCTGCCTATCCTGACACCACTTTAGTTGTTTTTTAAAAGCCCGTCTGCTCTCACACATTTCACTATAAAATCTACCACTTGTTGGCTTGCCCGCCTGCACCCAAACCAAAAATTTAAGTCTGGCCTCTTTGTGGAAATCTCCTACATGTTTGTTCCACCCCGCAACATAACCACCCCTCCTCTGCGTTTTCCCTCGTTCATATGAAGAAATTGCAGCCTCTGACAGAATGGTTATAACATCCGTATAAATGTTCTTCAATACATTTCTATGGTCAATATTAGAACAGAATCCATCACAACAGCTTGAGAGCTCTACTGGAAAATGAATGTCCTTCAAACGAGAGTCGCACAATTGGTGGTAATTTTTAGTTTGACTATCGCTGCGCTCACCCCATTTAATTTTATCTACAGCTGATGGCGGTATCGGTATTTTGCTACAGTTAACTTTACCCAAGTTGCATTCAATGTATACAGGAAAGTGGTCAGACCACTTCACATCATGCTCTACCCATATGCGGTTAATTGAAGGCAGTGCTGCGTTGGTAACCACGCAGTGATCCAGCCATCTAGCAGAACCATGAACATCGCTGATAAAGGTGAACGTGTCAGATTCTGCGCCTAACAAATGAACATCCGCACATATCCACAACTGATCTCTACAAAAGTCTAAAAGTTCTCTGTAAAAGAGCGCCTCTGGGTGCGCATTAAAATCACCTAATATATATGTAGCTTCAGTTTCTCCAGTGTCCTCAATTATAGAGCTAATCTTACCCAAGCATTCTATGAAGTCCGGTAAATTTTGAAGGGAGTCAGTAGGCATGTAGACACAAATTACAACGATATATCTACTATCACTTATATTAATTTTCACGGCCGCTAGGCGCACATCATTACATTCTATCACATTAACTGACCGAAAAGCACTCTTTCTCCAAAGTATTGCGATACCGCCGTAGGGCCGTCCTCGCAGTATGCCTGCAGATGTATCCACTGCCGAGCACCCAGTGCCACTAAATTCGTCTATTGAGTTCAGCATCGGCAGGTCATGGGGCAGTAACCATGTCTCCTGAAGGGCAATGACATCCGCCTGCTTGCATATACCTTTGATACCATCCAACGATCTCTTGAACCCTCTACAATTATAAGTGACGAAATTACTGTAAGGCGTACTAACCATATTGATCGTTGAGTGATTGCCTCACGTTATTATGTGCCTGTTGCACCTCATTTTCGTTATCTCTCAGATTTACAAATCTTCTAAATGAAATTCCTTTGGGCCAAAGGCTGCCTTCAAGAAAGGTGCCTAGGTGGGCTTTGCTCACGAATAATAATAATAATAAAGAGGTAAGATTTGTATTTTTGTATTTTTGTATGTTTGTATGTAACGAATAGGCTCAAAAACTACTGGTCCGATTTCAAAAATTCTTTCACCATTAGAATGGTATCCCTGAGTAACATAGGCTATATTATATTTTAAAAAAAATCAGGGATCCTTACTAAAACTCCAATAATGTAACCCAAGGTGGAAACCAAAAACCTTAAATCGCGTGCGCTGCGAAAACTATTGATGATAGAACAAAATAATGTACTACGATTTTGTAGAACACGTCATCATCTACAAAAAATGTCGCGACAGCATATGTCTAACTATTATAGTTATGTCACAATAAGTATTCTATTATTATAAAATTTTTATTGAAATGTCGCCGCTAGAAAAGGGTCTTTATTTGTACCTTGGTATTAATCCTTACCCAAATAAATCATTTCATATTTAAGACGGTTTCAATACCTATAGTTTACTTCTTAAATTTAAATCGGACATTCCATTCAAAAGATATGACGAAATTAATGACGGGTCGAAAATGTTAACGGGTCCACGGGTCACGCACTGGGTGCGATTTCACTCGCTCAAGGAGAAGGGGGTGTTGTATGAAATAAGTAGAGGCGAGGCTCGAACCCACGGTCTAAGTTTATCCTAAAATGTTCAAAAAATTTATGACCACCCATGCGAAGCTGGGACAGGCCGCTAGTTATTTATAAAAACGGCAAAAAAATCACGTGCCGACGGACGGACAGCTGTTTTTTTTCGCGTTCAGTGTTGGTTTCTTAGAAAAAGTTATTCATATTGATGGGTACTTTAGCACCTGAAGTTTTCAGGATTGGTAGTTTTACACCTTGTCCAATGTATACTACGTCTGTTGTATTGGTGGGTTAGTTACATATTTATTCATATTGATTAGTGCTTAGAGTCAACATGGGTTGATATCAGGGGAGAAGTCGAACAATTGAATGTACTTATATCTGGGTTCTATGAGTAGTCATGCTATTTCGTAGTGTAACGTATCGTATGGTGTAATTAGGTAATTTGGCACATACATTTTTTGAACAGAAAAACATGCCAGTACTATTAAACGGTGAAGGAAAACACCTAAAAAGTTCTATAACATGTGTTAAGTGCTCGAAAGGAGCCCCTTGAGGTGCACTTAAAATCCATTCACCACACTGTTTCGAAAGAAACTAGTGACACAACAAGATAGAGATTATGTAATTCTATTTATCTGCAATAAATTAAACGTATGAATGATTAATAACACGATGAGACGTGTAAGTCACACGACCCGATGACGAGCGTTGTTGCGTTTCGGTTTGAAGAGTGGTTACCGGTGAAGTTACAGGCACATGAGGCACATCTGCATGCTTTAAGTTGGCGCACTTAAAATCCTTTCACCACACTGTTTCTAAATAAACTAGTAGCACGAAAAGTACCTCTGGCCCCGAAGTACCTCTGACTACCCTCCTTATACATTCTTAAAAGAGTCTGGAGTTTGTACTTGGTTCTAAGAATTCTGAGGGGATATCTACCGTGCCTGGGGATCAAATTCGTGAAGACGTTTCAGTTTTTTTCTTTAAACTTTCTTAATAGTATAGTAGAGCTCTTTGTTAAGGGCTTGTCAGGGGAAGTACTACCACCATGTATGCCTATTTTTGCCGCTAAGCAGCGTTGCTGTCTTTCGGTTTGAAGGGTGTGATTGCTTGTGAAATTATAGGCCCATGAGGCTTAACATTTGTATGCCTTAAATTGATAGACGCAAAGCCCTGCGTCCTAGGGCTCTGTCAAATCGTGTGTGAATTGCGAGGCAATGCTTTGTTCTAGGAGATGGTTATCTTTTAACATCAGGTGGGCTATTTGTTTGATCCATCAGCTAGTTGTATATAACGGCGGAACCATATTTTCATCGCCTTCATCAGACATTTTTAAGTTTCACAGTGGGCGCAGTGAGGGTAGAGATCGGTACCAAATTAAATGGTCTAGATCGCATCAACTTTGTATTGAGCACAACTTAGCAAACAGGAATAGCGTAACGACTATGTAAGCTAGGTAGATGTACTACTCGACTGCGATGTTCGACAGACAAAGCAAGAATGTGCTCTCGCGGGATCGCTCGCCGATTAGTAGACTCCGTCAAACGCCGGCAGTTGGCGCTGGCGTTCCGAACGAATGATTTGATGTTTAGATAGAAAGAAAGAAGCATTTAGAACAGAGAACACAGAAATAACCATGGAGGTAGTAGAGGTATATACTGGAGGGAGCCATAAGACTTACATCCTTTTACAACTGTGTATCAAACAGTGATCATCTATCTTTGTTCTTCCCATGTAGCCTAGCTACTAGTAAAAGAAAAGAAGATGTAACTTCACTCACTCCATCTCACTCACTCACTGTCTGAGTAAATCGTGTCCGTCAGTTATTGCAATGTTTTGATCTTGTTTTGACGTTCTAGAAAAAGTCGGTAGCAACATAGCAATGAAGCGAAAGAAATTGTGAAAATTCTAAAGAATTATTATTGTCTAGGCAAAATATACCTATTTGAAAAGGTGAAAGTATGTCTTGTGAAGGAGTTAAAGACCTGGAATTGTCATTTGATACGTAATACTCTTTTTCTATTTTCATGCTAAAAAAATACGTTTTTTCTCCCATAAAGAATGTAGGAATTACATTTTATTAGTACTAGTCATATTTTCCTATGTGAAAATGATATAAACCCATTAATTATTGCAAAATAAAAATTATTGTTTTAGTCATCTGTTCGAGTGATGTACTTCCACCGACCAATTTAGCTTTATCGATAATATTTTATTTTCCGTTTTTGATATGAAACATCTAATGAGCCGGGTCAGATCGGCTGTTCTGTTGTAGTTTCAATTTTTCACACCTTATAGGCGTCTCGCGACGGCTCAATTTTTGTTAAATTTTACATTATTTTTTTAGGTTCTTATAAATGCCCAGAATGAAGACGGGAGTGGATAAAAGCTGTTAGGCGTGAAAACTGATAGACTAAAAAATTTTCTTATGCATGGACGAAATGGCCTTAAGAAAGTGTATCGAGTGGGATGGACATCGCTCTCACGGTTAGGTCAATGTGGGAAACATTATTGACGATGATAGTGTTTCAGTGTCTATAATGGTTTTGGGCTTTCGCAATAAAAGTCAGCAACCAGTTAAAATTAAAAAGTTGAATTCCAATTAAAACGCCTTTTTCATCCATTTCTTATTCTATCGATAGGTTAGTCAATGTTGTCCATTCTCTAGTCACTCACGCGAATACATACAAACTAACAAAAAACGGACACGCCAAAAACCGAAACACTCCGTCTATATGATACTTAGTCTAAGGAAATAACAATAGAAGAATGTTTGATGATGACTGACAGTGTTGTCATCCCGACTACGACATGTAAATGTAACCGGCCAAGAGCAAGTCGGACTCTCTCGAAGGGTTCCATATCATCTACACTAATATTATAAAGAGGTAAGATTTGTATTTTTGTATTTTTGTATGTTTGTATGTAACGAATAGGCTCAAAAACTACTGGTCCGATTTCAAAAATTCTTTCACCATTAGAATGGTATCCCTGAGTAACATAGGCTATATTATATTTTAAAAAAAATCAGGGATCCTTACTAAAACTCCAATAATGTAACCCAAGGTGGAAACCAAAAACCTTAAATCGCGTGCGCTGCGAAAACTATTGATGATAGAACAAAATAATGTACTACGATTTTGTAGAACACGTCATCATCTACAAAAAATGTCGCGACAGCATATGTCTAACTATTATAGTTATGTCACAATAAGTATTCTATTATTATAAAATTTTTATTGAAATGTCGCCGCTAGAAAAGGGTCTTTATTTGTACCTTGGTATTAATCCTTACCCAAATAAATCATTTCATATTTAAGACGGTTTCAATACCTATAGTTTACTTCTTAAATTTAAATCGGACATTCCATTCAAAAGATATGACGAAATTAATGACGGGTCGAAAATGTTAACGGGTCCACGGGTCACGCACTGGGTGCGATTTCACTCGCTCAAGGAGAAGGGGGTGTTGTATGAAATAAGTAGAGGCGAGGCTCGAACCCACGGTCTAAGTTTATCCTAAAATGTTCAAAAAATTTATGACCACCCATGCGAAGCTGGGACAGGCCGCTAGTTATTTATAAAAACGGCAAAAAAATCACGTGCCGACGGACGGACAGCTGTTTTTTTTCGCGTTCAGTGTTGGTTTCTTAGAAAAAGTTATTCATATTGATGGGTACTTTAGCACCTGAAGTTTTCAGGATTGGTAGTTTTACACCTTGTCCAATGTATACTACGTCTGTTGTATTGGTGGGTTAGTTACATATTTATTCATATTGATTAGTGCTTAGAGTCAACATGGGTTGATATCAGGGGAGAAGTCGAACAATTGAATGTACTTATATCTGGGTTCTATGAGTAGTCATGCTATTTCGTAGTGTAACGTATCGTATGGTGTAATTAGGTAATTTGGCACATACATTTTTTGAACAGAAAAACATGCCAGTACTCTTAAACGGTGAAGGAAAACACCTAAAAAGTTCTATAACATGTGTTAAGTGCTCGAAAGGAGCCCCTTGAGGTGCACTTAAAATCCATTCACCACACTGTTTCGAAAGAAACTAGTGACACGACAAGATAGAGATTATGTAATTCTATTTATCTGCAATAAATTAAACGTATGAATGATTAATAACACGATGAGACGTGTAAGTCACACGACCCGATGACGAGCGTTGTTGCGTTTCGGTTTGAAAAGTGGTTACCGGTGAAGTTACAGGCACATGAGGCACATCTGCATGCTTTAAGTTGGCGCACTTAAAATCCTTTCACCACACTGTTTCTAAATAAACTAGTAGCACGACAAGAGAAGAGTGGATGCACGCATGGCAGTGCATCGTAGGGTACGTTCCATTAAAGAATGTCGCGCCGCCACGCTGGTCGCGCTACCACTAATTACAATAGCGCTATATGGTGCCTAACTTACTCGGCCGCCAGTCCAGCCGCCAGTCCGGCCGCCAGTACGCCCCCACCTCATTGCATGCAACACTTGATCCATTCTGATACAGTATCAGTGTGGTGTGGCGACTCTGGTGACTGTATGGCGTCTAGTTTGGTGTCACCATGGTGCCGCCATGGTGTCCCGCTGAAATGTAGCCCTAAGCTACCTTACGGCTGTTACCATGACGATAGTCTTCAGTAGCCTAAGCATTACAAATTGTAAAAACAAACATTATAAACTGTTTTCGCGCCCGTGCGCCGCAGCAACTGAGAGAGTTCATAAATAAATAAATCACAATTCGTGAACATTTTCACACACATTACTCAATGTTTGTTTTCGGTGGGAATCGCACCCACAGCGCAGAGGGCAGAACTACCAACGAAATATTCTTAGAACAACGAAATAATGATGTCTTTGTTTTCATGAGTAGAATTGAAATTCTACTAAGGGCGCGTTCACATATAACGTCCGTTTTACAGGTCCGTTTAAACGTATGTGTTATTAGCGTATGTAGTTGTATGAGCGAGTTCACACAGAATACAGTATTCCGGATCCAGTAAAAAATATCGATCCGATAAAATAAGCAGCAATCCGTTTTACAGGTCCGTTTAAACGTATGTGTTATTAGCGTATATAGTTGTATGAACCAGTTCACACCATAATACAGTATTGTACCGGATCCAGTATACTGATTCGTTTATCGGATCGAATTTGCCTTAATAATGGATGTATCCATTAACGCCGGGGCTTCCTCAGACGCAGGCGACGATAGTACCAATACAACACGACAACGTCCATCCTCGTTGAAAGTAGGCGAACACTGAAGAACGAAAGTGCAGCATCGTATCTCCAGTAGCGACGGATCCGTTAAAAAGGATCCTATAAATGCTGTGTGAATACTTTCTCCAGTAGCGACGGATCCGTTAAAAAGGATCCTGTAAAAACGGACATTATATGTGAACGCCACCCACGCATACCCACTTTATTCATATACAAAATAATGGTAATGGTAATGGGTATAGATCGCATAATCGCTCGTTCGGTTGAAACCCACCTTAAGCCTGTATGCGTATAATGTTACCCAATTTGCGAATCATTCTAATGCCACCAAACAATACATAGTACAACATCAAACATGACGGAATTATCGACGACGCTCGCACAATTCGTTAGGTATTCATGAGCTTGGTTTCCTTTGCAAATAATGTCAGTATTCGGCTTTAAAATAATGTTTAATGCTCAAAGAACTTAATATAGCTTGTTGTGATCCTTTGAGTTTATCGAGCCTTTGATTTACATCGAAACACTTACCACACACCGATTTAGGAAAATATAGTGTTGTTGTTGCGCGCGTTAATTTGAGGTGTATTTTTTTAACCATTGGATAGTCACCTTTTTCCCTACTGGTGATAACGCACTGCCTTGCGTCCATCACCTTGAGGCATACAACACATACATACATACATACTTTGAGGCCTTATGATTCTATAATTTTACCGAAACCCACTTACTTCAAGTCTGAACACAGCAAATAGCATTGCTGCTGGCGGCAGAAATAGACATGATGGTAACACGCCTGGACACGCCTTTGGACCAACGACATTGTAAAAGATCAAACCAAAGTTCCTGGAGAAAGCTAAAAATCGTTCTCCCTAGAAACGTATGGGGAGGAATCATCTTATAGTGGATTTCTCAGGCTAATAATGATGATGAAATACTGACATGCATTCTTCACTAATAATACACTCACTCATACACTCCTTGTACAGATACCGGGATATCGGTGTATAAGGCGCAAAATCGTTATTCCTTGAAATATATGAGAGTGGCATTTAACTAACACGCATTCTTCACTAACTCACTCACTTTCCTATACACTCATGCCTTATAAAGAAGCGTGAAGAATTGTTGTTCCTTGAAATGTATATAAAAACCCATGTCCAGCAGTGGACTTCTCCCAGCTGATAATGATGATGATGATCCTCACTTATGCTACCTGCTAAAGTAAGACAGTCCTCAACATCTTAAAACCCTCAGGCGTAACAAGATTTCCTTTAGTACGTTCCTTGTACGACCCTCCAGATACTCCACTCGAGCCCGGAGCTTCCTTCAATGGAAATGTGAAGCTTAGATTCTTTACAATCTTTTGTAAATGTAACTAACACTAGAAAAACAACTAATTGAGGATTTATAACGAGGCTTGTATAGTTTTGGTGCCGTCAACTTGTCTTTCAGCTTACAGAGTTTAAAAGAAATTGTAAGCTAATTTCTTGAATAAAAATATTAACGATTGTAAAAGTAGTTTTTTACACAATTAACGAAACTATGATTACTATCGAGAGAGTATTCATAACTGTCTAGTCTCAATTATTGAATCTAGACAGATAAAAATTACTCAAGATCTAACAGAATCTAGAGGACTGATAAAGATTGAGGTATCCTAAAAAAACATTCTTCGTGAGGGTGTGGAAGTGCTTATAGCCTAAGCCAATAATGGCTATGGCTATAAGGAAGGCATGGGCCTTCCTTAGACAAAAAGATATCTTCTTATATATTATCTTAATACGAAATACTAACACAATATTATTTGAGAATATCTAAGGAATGTGATATTTTAGGTCAGAAATAATACTACATTAAGAATTATATGACATTTTTGTAACTACATAGATAAAATCGTAATTCGAAGGCTAAAAATCGTTCCCCTAGAACGTATGGGGAGGCATCATCCAAAAGTGGATTTATCACCCAAACAGAGAACAAACATAAAGAAAAAAGAAAACTTATTTGTTAACCTAAAAAGAAAAATATACGCTAAATTAGGTGGGTAAGAGGTATAAAGAAAAAAATATACATTTAACACAAAAATTAAAATAAATAAACATGTTTGTTCTCTGTGGGGATTGAACCCACGGTCTACAGCGAAGAAAGCAGAGCTACTACCAACTGAGCTGTCTATCACTTACTTACCACCCCACCCCATCGCCCAGACACCCTCTCATATTAGCAAAATAGAAATTCCTTCACAATAGTAAAACAAAAAGGGTCACAAAGCTGTCGCAGCATCAGATTATCAATTGGCAGTTGATTCGATTGTCCTTTTTCTTATTCCATTCGTGAAAATTCTTATTTTGGAATGCGTCCAAGTCCCAAGTACGTTGATAAAAGAAAGGTAGCATATTGAACCAGCTTATTTACTTAAATGATAAATATAATGACATGTTTGCATAGGTGAAGGTTATCACTTAACATCGGGTGTGATATCTGCATGTTTCGTTAGTAAGTAGTATTGTTAAAAATAAAAAAGAGATCTTAATTTTAAAGTATAAAATATTCTTAAAGAATTTAAAAAAATAATAATAAATAACATGAATTTTGCATGTCATTAAATATATCGATATGTTGGACCAAGTTGGACAGCCTTCACAGCTCAGTCAGAAGCTCTGCCTTCTGCGCCGTAGGCCGTGGGTTCGATCCCCACCGAGAACAAACATTTGTGTCATAAACATAGATGTTTGTTCTCTATCTGGGTGTTATATAATATTATAAGAATGTATTTACAAAAAAAATGTATATATGTATTATAATCAGCTATCTGGTTTCCATAATAAGCTTTGGCTTAGTTTGGGGCCAGATAGTGCTGTGTAAAAAGCTCAAAAAAAAATATAAACGCGTTTAAGAGTCTTAAGTGCTCTCACCATGCAAATAATTCAAAAAGAGTTAGCGCGTTATTTGGTGAGTTCGTGGTGTAACTTGTAACTTGAGCCATTTAGGTCACTATCGTCATCAGCCTGTAGGAGTCTACTGTTGGAAATAAGGCTTCTTGCTAATTTCCAGAAATAACGATGTTGAGCCATTTCCACCCAAATTCCCACGTTCTCCACAATATCGTTGTCCCGCATTGGGTGGGGGACAATCATTAGTTGAATTATTTAGGCACGTGATCAAAAAAAATGGCTTACGGCTGTAGTTTGTTTGATTTATATCCCTCAAACCTAACCATATTTTTTTTTAAAGATCTTATTAGATTAAATTAATTTTTTCATGATTGAAACAAGTTGGTGTATCACAAATTCGCTTCCATCTTTACGCCCAATTTCCTTTTGCCACATTTTTGCCTATAAAACAAATGTCTGACTTTTTTAGGTATAGCTTTATAACCTTTGTTAGAGGACATTGTTTGAGGCAAACACAATTTGGGGAAAATTCCATCTTGAAAAAACTACTTACTAAACTAAAAACTACGTATTTTATAGTGGTATGTCGAACCCTTAATCTGATCTGCATGGAATTTGGTAGTTTGATGGTTTGGTACTATAACATATTTTGGGGAAATCGAGGGTTAAGGCGAATACAAGAGCTAATGTACCTCTCGCTTGCACGTTTCGACATTTTGAACCCAGTTTCGAAAAATCACAAACAACCATTTTGTGTGCAATCAAACACAGCTTAGGAAAAATTACACTTTGATAGATACATGTTTTCCTACTCAAAAGTTTGCTTTACTAGTTTTCGTACATAAGCAAACTTTTAAGCAGGAAAACTTGTATCGATCAAAAAGATTTAATTACTAAACTGTGTGCGATTTCATTTTTATAGATATAACTAGTGGTTGCGTGCCGCGCGAGCTGCAAGCAGCTCGCGTCTTTTTTGTTTTTATTGTTTTTATTTACCAAACCCCTAAATGAAGTAAAACATTAATTAAAATAAGTTAAAAGGTTTGAATTCCATACAAACTCCTCAATCGCGGTTGGACACCCCGTTAAAACAAAGTCAATCGGTTAAGGTTTCGAAACAAAATCTACATGGCCGCCATCTTGGAATGCAAACCCCTTAATGCATTAAAATGCAGCAAATATGAAAAACTGTGTAAAATTCCATTCAAACCCCTCAATCTCATTCGTACACCCCGTTGGAACGAAGTCGATCGGTTAAAGTTTCGAAAAAAGATCTACATGGCCGCCATCTTGGAATGCAAGCCCCTAATTGCAGTAAAAATGCAGCAAAAATTAAAAGAAGTTGTAAATTCCATTCAAACCCCTCAATCTCATTCGAACACCCCGTTGGAACGAAGTCAATCGGTTAAAGTTTCGATAAAAGTCTACATGGCCGCCATCTTGAAATGCAGGCCCCTAATTGCAGCAAAAATGCAGCAATATTGAAAATCAGTGTAAAATTCTATTCAAACTCCTCAATCTCATTCGAATACCTTGTTGGAACGAAGTCAATCGGTTAAAGTTTCGAAAAAAGATCTACATGGCCGCCATCTTGGAATGCAAACCCCTGATTGCAGTAAAAATGCAGCAAATATGAAAAACAGTATAAAATTCCATTCAAACCCCTCAATCTCGATCGAACACCCCGTTGGAACGAAGTCGATCGGTTAAAGTTTCGAAAAAATATCTACATGGCCGCCATCTTGAAATGCTGACCCCTTATTGCAGTAAAAATGCAGCAAATATGAAAAACAGTGTAAAACTCCATTTAAACCCCTCAATCTCATTCGAACACCCCGTTGGAACGAAGTCAATCGGTTAAAGTTTCGAAAAAATATCTACATGGCCGCCATCTTGAAATGCTGACCCCTAATTGCAGTAAAAATGCAGCAAATATGAAAAACAGTATAAAACTCCATTTAAACCCCTCAATCTCATTCGAACACCCCGTTGGAACGAAGTCAATCGGTTAAAGTTTCGAAAAAAGATCTACATGGCCGCCATCTTGGAATGCAAACCCCAAATTGCAGTAAAAATGCAGCAAAAATTAAAAGAAGTTGTAAATTCCATTCAAACCCCTCAATCTCATTCGAACATCCCGTTGGAACGAAGTCAATCGGTTAAAGTTTCAAAAACCGGAAATGACAGAGACGCCATTTTGAATTTCTGAAATTTCATAATTTTCCCGAAATATATAGGATATAAGCTACTTATCAGTGAAAAAACGGTAGTCATACCTTGAGTTTGGTAGAACAAAGTAATTCGCCAAAGTCAGGTCTGACCGAAAAATTCAAACTCCTATGGCTCGTGGGGTTACCAGCTGCAAGGAACGAAAACGGTCAAATGTCATTTGGGTGAGCCTATTCTTGCCAGCTAGTGGAAATTTTGATTCAAAATGTCGTTATTTCTACTTTTCACGTTCCCTAGGAAAATCTGGGAAACTACCCTAAAAATGGGGAAAATTTTTCAACCAGGCAATACTTCTCAACCCCCTGCACGACCGCTCCATAGATACTATCCTGATCGGGGGATGCCAACTACCCAATATTTAGGTTTAAATATTGAGATTTTATCGAAAATCGCAAACTTTTTTTAAAAATGGCCGCCACGCTGTCGCCATCTTGGATTTTTGAAAAGTCATAATTTTCCTGAAATCTCAAGGATGTAGGCTACCGTTCTGCATACTCAGTGTTGCCAGCTTTCGAGTTTGGTAGAACAAAGTAATTCGCCAAAGTCAAAAAGTCCGAAAAACTAAAAAGTTTCACTTCTCTCGGGGTTTCCAACTAAAAGTAACGAAAATGGTCAAATGTCATTTGGGGGAGGGCAACCCTTCTATCGAGTCAAAGTTTCGATTCAAAATGTCATTATTTCTACTTTTCATGTTTTTGGGGAAAATTTCGGAAACTACCCAAATAATGGGGAAAATTTTTCAACCAGGAAATATTCCTATACCAACTGCACAATCGATCCATACAATTCATCCCGGTCGGGGGATGCCAACTACCCAATATTGCGGTTTGAAAATTGAGATTTTTTCGAAAATTGCAAACTTTTTTTTAAAATAGCCGCCACGCCGTCGCCATCTTGGATTTTTGAAAAGTCATAATTTTCCTGAAATTTCAAGGATGTAGGCTATTCTTCTGCATACTCAGTGTTGCCAGATTTTATATTCCGTAGAACAAAGTAATTCACCAAAGTCAAAAGGTCCGAAAAACTAAAAAGTTTCACCTCTCTCGGGGTCGCCAACTAAAAGTAATGAAAATGGTCAAATGTCATTCGGGGGAGGGCAACCCTTCTATCGAGTCAAAGTTTCGATTCAAAATGTCATTATTTCTACTTTTCATGTTTTTGGGGAAAATCTCGGAAATTACCCTAAAAATGGGGAAAATTTCTTGACCAAACAACACTCCTCAAAGAATCACACGATCGCTCGGTACAACTCATCCCGCTAGAATGTTGCCATCTACCTTAAAAATCGATTTGAAAAATGAGCAAAAACCATCACTTTTACAAAATGGCCGCCACAGCCTCCGCCATCTTGGATTTTTGAAAAGTCATAATTTTTCTGAAATGTCGACGATATAAGAGAAAAAATTGCAAAATCAGTGTTGCCGACTTTGGAGTTTCGTAGAACAAAGTAATTCGCCAAAGTCAAGTCAAAAAAGTGTAAAAATTCAAATCGTAATGGCGCGGCCGCCATCTTGTTTTTTTTATTTTTTTCAACTTTTCCCCCAATCGTAGCCTATTTTCAGTCGGATGAGCCGCTCGGACGCCCTATATCTGTCAAACCCTGCGATTGCGCAAATCAACACCGGCGCCATCTTGGATTTCGGGAACCGCTATAATTTTCCTCTACTCGCTCGGTGCTACTACACATTTTCGTAGTACATCGTTTCGGTCTAGCTCCACTCTTTCTGTCTCTCCGGGCATGTCAGTGAGTCAGTCAGTCAGTCAGTATCGTTTTGGTGTGCGAGGTCTCCTTGTGTCTCTCCGGGCATGTCAGTGAGTGAGTGAGTGAGTCAGTCAGTGGTAGTTTAGCTTTATATAGTATAATAATGTTTTCCTACTCAAAAGTTTGCTTTACTAGTTTTCGTACATAAGCAAACTTTTAAGCAGGAAAACTTGTATCGATCAAAAATTTTTTTTTACTAAAATGCAGTGCAATGTGATTGCACACAAAATGGTTGATTGCGATTTTTCGATAATGAGATTAGTGATTTTATGTCTTTCAACATGTCAAAACGGGGTACGTCCAAATATTCATAGTATTTAACAAAGGGCCCAAAAGGGGGTAAAAAGTACCTCATAAGTTTAACCACATATACAGACCATTGGATACTATCTAATGGTTTGTAATATACATACGTTATGGCCATTACTGCTGTAATTTCCAGCATTGATTGTGTGGCTCTCTCGTTTATGCAAATAGTTGGCAAGCAGGACAGAAATGCAATTGGACTAATTGCCACAAAACTTGTCGCGTGGAACTGGCACCTAGATTCAGCTAGCTTTCAAAGTGATCCTTGTGATTCAACTGGATAAATACCTTTTGACTTTGACTTTGACTTTGAAAGCAGTCAAACACAAGCGCCATTACAAGTGGCATTACAGGTTGCAAGTTTACACACACGTCTACATCCTATCCTACGTCTTATCTTATCCTTTCCTATCGCACTACAATTGTTCGATGTTTGTGGCTCAATTTCCCCACAACCACTAAACAACTGGAGTGAAATTTAAAACAAAGCATATTTCGAACCCGGATTAGTTTATTCATTTGAAAAATTGCCGGGGTAGAAAAAAATGAATGGACCCAATAAAGGCAAAACGCCTTATATATAAAGTTAGTAGTCACTACACTACCTAACGAGTCGTTCGTCAACTCACACCACGAATCTTGTCCCAACTGGTGTGGGTTGTCGAATCGTAAAATAAATATTATTTTCGACGTGAACGAAGCCGCGGGCCTCAGCTAGTTTAAAATAATTGGCGGAATAGTAAGAATACCTATTAGTTTTTTTTGTCTATTTATTATAGAACATATTCTAATATATTATGTTCTAACTTATTAAATAGAAAACGGCTTCATGACTTTGATCACCAGGCACGGTAGATATCCCGTCAGATCTCTTAATACCAAGTACTAACTCCAGATTCTTTGAGGACGTCTAAGGGCGGTAGTCAGAGGTACGTCCAAACATTACATAGTTTAAAGTAAAGTAAAAAGTAATTGATCGAGTGAGCGAAGCGAACAAAGATCTTAGTTTCAACTTGGGCGATTTGGCATTTTATGTATGTATGTATGTATGTATGTATGTTTGTCTGGCGATAACTTTAGAACCGTTGATCCGATCTGCATGAAATTAGATATATCGATAGCTTGTACTTGAGAAATTTACTGGTAAGTATATGAGTAAAATCGGATGAAGGGTTTTTGAGATATGGGGTTTTTAAGGGGGCAAAAATAAAAAAAGTTACATAAAAAAAATAAGTTACATGTCATATGAAAGGGCTTTGTTTGGACATTCCAAAACAATTTTTACTTTTTTTTTGGGACGCCCGGTTTTTGAGATAAAACAAAAAAAGCTAAAATAAGATAACCAGCGATCCAAGAGCTCCCATCTCTAAGAGTTTCGTTGACATCAAGGTTTTTCTACTGGTCGTCCAGTTCCTTTGCTTTTTCTTATTTTTTTTTCTTGAAATAATTTAAGGAGGTACTCAGTTCTCATAATATGGTGACGACGACCAGGTCTGATGATGGAGCCAAGGTCTGTTCAACGGAACTCTTCAATAAATAGGCCAATAGAGTTGAAACTTGGTTACCATACCAAGTTAGCAGGCGGTAGTCAGAAAAAAGTCCAAAGATAATGTTTGGACTTGCCTCTGTCTACTACCTACTCAAAGTTTTGATGCGTTCGTCGGGTCGCATCACGAGATCTCAGTTCGGGGCGAACTACTAGTTTATTTTCTTTCACAATACAGAACTAAAACCGTGACAAGTCGACAACAAGATATATTTAATGCTATTGCATTATAGATGACTAGCTGGTGCCTGCGTCTTCGTCTGCGCAGGATTAGTATTTCGTGTAGCTTATATTAGCGTGGCGTAGTACGTAACTCTAGCGGTTTTGGCAGCGCACGCCAGAATAGCTCGCAGGTGGTTAATTTTTTCCTACTTACTTGACACTTATCGTCATATTTTGAACAATTCACACAATATCTTTATTAATTGTAGCCTATGTGTTATTCTGATGAATAAGCAATATTATTGTAAAGTTTCATTAAAATCAATTCATTCGTTTTTACGTGAAAGAGTAACAAACATCCATCCATCCATCCATCCATACTTACAAACTTTCGCGTTTATAATATTAGTAGGATGATGGTAAAAGACACCCAAAAAGCAACGCCTGAATCAATTATCTATGTACATTGATGTTTTCTTGTTATTGTATTCCTTGGTATGGCTACTAGTATTCTCTTATCTGTGGTATGGCCTACCCTTGCTATTATACTTCCACGGGAAGTGGACATGGATAGGTGCGAATCACTGCTCTTCAGATATTCAGGTCACGCCAGCCAATTCTAAACCATTCAGGTCCACTTGTATCGCTTGTCCTCCAAAATGACAACACGTCGCCGTGTCCATCCAGTCTGTAGACACAGTGAACTAATAAACAGTATCTCAACTTCAAGAGTCATCGATTTTACTACTTCTGCTTATGACAGAGTACCAATGACGGAAGACCAGCGTTAGGTGGTGGTCAACTAATTTTATGCTGAGTCAGGGTTATTGCAACTCTTGGATTCTTATTTTTTAGTATTATGTATTATTATGTATGTATTATATATATTGTAGCTAAGTGTTTTGCAAATAAATATGTTTTCTTTTTTTCTTTCATTATAAGTGTTTTCTCTTCGGGTGTCTTGGGTTAACAACGAATGTGCCACTTTTAATGATTTTTTAAATTGTTTATACTACTCATTGAATTAATCACGATGATGTTAAGTGGTAACCATCCCCTATAACGAAGCATTGCCTCAACCAGCTATGAACGCGCCCTATGATGCACTCTCCTGCGACCATGGCACCAGATGTGATTTCACCGGCACCAACACCTTTCAAACCGCTGCACCTCTTGACGAAAAAAATAAATAATCATCATAAGTTCATCAGCTTGTATAAGTCCATTGTTTGATAATGCCTCTTCTATATTTTAGGGGAAATCTTGACTGCAGTACTGGTGGTGTTCCTCAGGAGAGAAGATGCTGCTGCCAGCTGGTACCCAGTACTTACTTCTTTCAGTTTTTTTTGTACTTTAAACTGATGGAAGAAGCATATATGGCCCACCTGGTTAATTGGTAACCATCATCCTCGCAATAGTTACGCACAATATTACTGACTCAAATGTAACTTAATTATATATATAAAAGGGAATCTCAAATAGATTACGCCTATAGCGAGAACTAACTAATAGGTACGTAAGAAAGGCAGGTCCATTTCTGACATTCCGAGCTCCGAACATGTTCCTGCTAACATATTTGTTCTGGGGTTGGGTACGCACACAGAACTTTCAGAACAACAGCCTCCAGGCAAATTTGTCGAACTAAGTATGAAAATGGATATTTGTGTACACGATTCTATTTCCGAGGAAATAATGATATACCTACCAAACTATAGAAACCATTACCATTAACCCCAAGGAAACTTCTGTATCAATTTTTGTCCGGAGGGAAATCAATACATATCAATACATACCAGACAAACAGTGCCTACTATTAGAGCTCTGTGTGATAGTGCTGGGCCGCTCCGCCCGGTGAGCTGGGTAGCCAACAAGTGTAGCCAGTGCAAGGACTCGACACCACACGTGCACTCGCGCAAACACATCCCCTCCACTTTCGTCCAGCGCCCTTTTTAAATGACACGACCTATAGGCATAATCCCTCAATAATACAAGTACTTGTATCATTGATTTCAAAATGGAGCCTATTCGCGATCTTGATCAGTAAACTATTGGCATTCCCAACGGGATCGAAGCGCGCTCTCAATATCCGAGTAATTTAGAACAATTTAACCGTAATAAACGCCATGGGGATGTTCGTGCCTACACATTCAAATGTTGGCTTTTCATAGTTTACTCGCTAGATAACCCCCAGGCTGTTTGGCCCAGATGCCTATTTATAATAATTTACCCAAATAACTGGTTGAACAATACTTTTACAACCACACTGAGATGCTTTGTGTCGTGGATATCAGAAATTACGAGTGCCATAAACCACAAAATTTAGAACAAGACAAAAGTTCACGAGTGCATAATCTTCAGGTAGGTAGACACTCTCTCAGATCTCTTCGAACTTACCAAGTAGGCAACATTTTATCAACCACTTAGGATTAAAGTTTCTCGAATGGCAACCACGTGCCTTTCGAAGAAGGCCTCCACCTGATAGGCTGAAGATTTGCAGGTCGGTGAATGAAGAAGGCTCAAAACCTAATTTAGCTCATCAACATCATCTGCAGCCTGACTTCACCCACTGCTGGGTGGAAAGATGGCACAAACTATGGGAGGCCTATGCCATCTACCACAATCCATTTAGCTACAAAAGTATATTTTTTAAAAATTGGTTTAGGCAGTGGACGTTGAGATTGCAACACAGTTTATAACTTTCGCAATTTCATCGTTTTATTTTGTAAATTGTGCAATATGTAAATTTGTCCTGAACAAATATTTCTATATTAACTTATGAGGACTTCTTCAAGCTGATGATAAAATAAGTGCATCAAGCATCCTTAAAAAAAAACTGAAATGCAACAAAAATTGATTCACAGATCTATTCATTAAATCACAGCGCCTTTCGATAAAAAAACACAACACAGCACGACATATAACAAGTTATCACATACGAAATAATGAGTGCCAAGTCGGTAAAAACAGCGGGCGCTGGCCTCGTGGCATACCCTAGTATCACAATCAGTCGGGCAATAGTGTATAGCCTGAATAGAATGATTCCAACTTCCGTAGGAGGGTCGGTAGTCACATACAGAGCAGAAACAATCCAAAACGGCGATAGGATCTTAAGCTCGGACAGATAAGCGCGTCGAACGACGTCCGGGTTCGGGAAGAAACCTTTCCTGATCCAAGTCATAGCCGCAACAGGACTCAAAGCGAGCAGTTTGATTACAAGTAACCCCACGTGCGCCATATAAGTCTGAGTTAGTGGACTGTCCAATTTTATTACAAGACTCATTTAGAAATCCATATTGTTTTTGCGAGAATTTTTGGAAGGGAAAACCGCTGTGTCCGATCGATGGTGTCAGCTGTCAAGTTGATGAAGATAAGTGTCGCGTCTACGTTGTTTATGGCCGAGTGACGTCAGGCGTGGCGCTGGTCTATCAAAGTTGATTCAAAAAACAATTTTTATAAACCTCGCACTAAGGTAGCTCGTGAACTAGTCAGTTGTCTAGCACACAATAGATTGTAGGCGATAGATCATTTTTCTGCTCGTAAGTATATTGTTCCACGGAGTTTCGACGTCGTTAAAATGGATAGACTCGGTCCATCATGGCTGTGGCTTGGCTGATAAAGGATGATATTACGTGCGAGACGGTGGCTGGTAATAAACTTTTGAGTAGGTACCTAGTAGTAACTTAGATTAGTCGGAAATAAGTTGACCCTTTTATTTTTTATAAAAAGTGTAGGAACGAGATTGTAACTCACATGGTGTTGAGCGGTTATCTCTGCCTACAAAAAATACATTATCTCACAGTCTACTGGGGGTGTGCCCCATGTGGAATTTCTGCGTCTATCACTCTGAAATGTCTCATATGCCTGTAATTACACCGGCACCCTTCAAATCAGACCACATCAATGCGAGAATCAAATTCAAAAAAACATTTACTTAGTATAATCAAATGTAAATAGGAAGTGGTCGTAGGTTCTTCCGCAATCCAACTCTTAATCATTTCTATTGTTGGCAATGATTTCGCCACGAATCAGAATTAAACCACTGTGTTTACATGATTATGGATGATTTTATAAATGTACCTCCTACTTTCTTCCTAAGTTTGCAGGTTTAACTAAACTACTGCTAACCTATCTTAAAATCAATTTTTAAACCAACCACTTAATTAAAACCCAGAAAATCAAATAAAAACAGCTTCGTACCACACAAATCAATTTACCAACAAAATATTTCCAATCTGCAATACGACAATTTCCTGACACACCAATAAATCGCACACTAGCTATTTTGGCCACCTTACAATGCCGCTCGATAGGTATACACGACCCAGCCGCCCATAAAGCTGGTTATAGCAAAAGATACGAAAAAAGCTCCTTCAACAGCCATTTTTGGGAGCTTGTGCACGTACCCTAAAGCAGCTACAAATCTCGCAGCCACGAAAGCGCGCAGCAACGACAATGCCGTCGCGTTGTCAGGCGATGTGGTCATGTACAATGCAGCCACAAGCCAGAAAGGAGTAAGATTCTTCAGGTCACTGATGTTGGCACGCTGCACTTTTTCAGGGTTGCAAACGATGGACGCCAAAGGAGCTAAAGCCAGGAGCTTCAATGCTAGGATAGCAGAGTATAGAAAGTAGCTTTGCATAAGACTGGAGCAGGGGGTAGAACACGCCATTTTCCACAGAAATTTATATATTTTTTTTTAATTTTTGTGGTACTGATTTTGTGATTAGTGTTTGTCAAAATGACAGACTACTTTCTTTATTTTGACAGGCTTGCGTTGATAGATGGTTGATACCAAGGAGTTAATAAATACCTCTCTTGAGGGATTCGTTTTCTGACATTTTGGGAAGCAATATAGCTTTTTCATTTTAATTGTTTTTCTTGTGTTATTTTGAGTAGTGTTGTGTAATTTCGGTGGCATTTTAACCAACATTACTTGAGGTCTTAGCACAAAGTGTAAGCATTTGGAATGAAAGTGATATCCTGATTTGTCTGAAAATGTTTGGAATGTTTTGAAGAAAACCGCCACCATTTTCTTCAAAACAAATGACGGCCAACTTGACTATGGACTGACTAAAAAGTATTCATTCAATAGCCATAAATGGAGAGAAGAAGAAGACAGCAAGGAGTTAATAAATACATCTGTTGAGTATAAGCGATCTGTGGTTAGTACCAAACATAAATTTTCCCACCCGAAATAAAAATATATATGATCGAATAACTACGAGTAGGTACATTGAAACAAAGCACCTCACTATTTTAAACACCCAGACATTTTCAATAAAGGAAAAGGGTGAAGTATGTACAATATTCTTTTGCTCACGATCAAACAAATTAATTCGCAACGTTTCATTTCAACTTGATGTATTGCTGTCATACAAATAACATTAGATGGGAATAGGGCTCCCAAAAGACATCACGCTTCTAATAGCCGGATTTTTATTATTTTTCGTTATCATATACCTTTTTGATACTACTTGCGGATGGAAAAAACAGGTAGGCCACCTGATGTTAAGTGGTAATCAACTATAACAAAGAATTGCCTCGTAAGTCACGACGATATGAACGTGTCTCATAATTCACTGCTCTGCGTCCATCAACTTGAGACATACAAATGTTAAGCCTCATGTGCCTGTAATTTGCAACCACACCCTGCAAACCGAAAATCAACAACGCTGCTTGGCGACAGAAATAGGCATGGTGATAGTACTTCCGTAGACGAGCTCTACTACTGTGACGCCATCCCATTAGTTCTAGTTTCATTTCACAATGTGCATAGTACTTTTATTTCTATTATTTGCTTTTTGTATTACTTCTTTGCGTAAATTTTATTAGTTTATACGTTTTTTTACTTATTTTGGGTTTTGTATATCAATTAAAAAAAATATAGGGAGACCTTTGCCCAGCAGTGGGACGAAATAAGCTAAAAAATAATTAAAAAAAACCGGAAAGAAGAAGACCGGACGGCTCCACTCTACATAACACTGAATGATCGTGTTTCGTAATGTGAAAACGTGAATGAACAAAAAATACACATACGAGTACTTATTCCCGTTCTAAATTGGAATAACGTACCTACTTATGTAAGGCTATATTTCGCTCACATTTATCACGGTAGCTTGTAATAAAAGGTCAAATTCTTGATATATTGGATCCAGTTAAAATCATATACTTAGCTTTTTTTTTACAACTAGCTGATGGAACAAGCAGATGGCCCACCTGATGTTAATTGGTAACCATCTCCTATAACAAAGCATTGCCTCGTAAGTCACGCACTATAGGAACGTGCCCTACGATGCACTGCCTTACGTCCATCAACTTGAGGCATATAGATGTTAAGCCTAATGTGCCTGTAATTACACCGGGAACCGCACTCACTCTTCAAACCGAAACATAGCAACGCTTTATTGCTGCTTTATTGATCGAGTGAGCGAAGCGAACGAAGATCTTAGTTTCAACTTGGGCGATTTGGCATTTTATGTATGTATGTATGTATGTATGTATGTATGTATGTTTGTCTGGCGATAACTTTAGAACCGATGATCCGATATCCATGAAATTTGATATGTCGATAGCTTGTACTTGAGAAATTTACTGGTAAGTATATGAGTAAAATCGGATGAAGGGTTTTTGAGATATGGGGTTTTTTAAGAGGGCAAAAATAAAAAAAGTTACATAAAAAAATCAAGTTACATGTCATATGAAAGGGCTTTGTTTGGACATTCCAAAACAATTTTTACTTTTTTTTTGGGACGCTCGGTTTTCGAGATAAAATTTAAAAAGTGAAATTAAGATAACCAGCGATCCAAGAGCTCCCATCTCTAAGAGTTTCGTTGAAATCAAGGTTTTTCTACTGGTCGGCCAGTTCCTTTGATTTTTCTTATTTTTTTTTCTTGAAATAATTTAAGGAGATACTCAGTTCTCATAAAATGGAGACAACGACCAGGTCTGATGATGGAGCCAAGGTCTGTTCAACGGAACTCTTCAATAAATAGGCCAATAGAGTTGAAACTTGGTAACCATACCAAGTTAGTAGGCGGTAGTCAGAAAAAAGTCCAAAGATAATGTTTGGACTTGCCTCTGACTACTACCGACTCAAAGTTTTGATGCGTTCGTCGGGTCGCATCACGAGATCTCAGTTCGGGGCGAACTACTAGTTATTATTGCTTTACATTATTTCAAACCCTGACAATGGGAATGGCAATGAAATGATGCCAAGAAGAAATCACTTTCAGCAATAAGGTCAGCAATTTTACTTTACTATTCCATGTTTTCTACCCCGTTTTCGGTCATTATTCTGGACAAAAAGTAGCCTATAATGCTAATCCAGGTTACGAACAATATTTGTTCTAAGTTTCATCCCGATCGGTTCACTGACTAGAGCGTGATTGAGCCACAAACATCCGAATAAGTTTCACAGTTATATTTTTAAATCAAATTTATATAATACACCCTTTCGCTGGTAAAAATAAAGGTCAAGGTCGATTGAAACATCATGGTACGGACATTAGAAGGTTTGGAGGTGAAGCAGTTGTTAACCGAAAATAACTCTACTTAATGCTCGTAACTCGACTTTATCATCCGAAGTAAGGCGAAATTGTTTTAATTAAATTGCCTACCTGATGAAAAGCTAATTACTTCGAGTTTTCAGTTTGAAAGTTCATTCCTTCATGGTGCAGGTGAAAAAAGGCAGCTGGGTTACGCTGCTATGATTTACCCACCGAGTTTTCAAATAAGCGTCTAATTAAAAATTTTCGTTGTATTTTATTCTTACCAGGAGCTTTTTTTTGTTATATTTTATTCGAGACTTAGGTATTTCCCTGCAGACATTAAGGAGAAGACAAGAGTCTTGTTTCAACATGTTGAAAGATATAAAATCAATGTGTGTACATTAGCTCTTGTCTTCACCTTAGTGCAAATGTTCAAAAACGTGCACACACGGATACACATCAGGCTATACACTCCTCGCTTGGATATCCTTTTAGTAGGTACGTAAGCGTCATTTTTATTTGGCTTTGTGAAGCTTGATCTGTATGCGTAGTTTTAAGGGGCTGACAACTATCAAACAACTTCTCGCTCGCACGTTTCGACATGTTGAAAAATATAAAATCACTAAACTCATTTTCGAAAAATCGCAATCAACCATTTTGTGTGCAATCACATTGCACACAGTTTAGTAAAAATTTCATTGTGATCGATACAAGTTTTCCTATTTAAAAGTTTGCTTATGTACGAAAACTAGTAAAGCAAACTTTTGAGTAGGAAAACATGTATCGGTCAAAATGAAATTTTTACTAAACTGTGTGCAATGTGATTGCACACAAAATGGTTGATTGCGATTTTTCGAAAATGAGTTTAGTGATTTTATATCTTTCAACATGTCGAAACGTGCGAGCGAGAGTCACATTAGCTCTTGTCTTCGCCTTAAGTTCATAGTTCAGACCAGTGTGCGATGCGCTTCACTATAATTTTAAGATATGCGTCCAAAATTTATAATTTGTTATAGATGTTACCGTAACCTATATTTTTTGAATCATTTTAAGAAGCCCGCATCACCTCATTGTTAAACAACGAATTTTCCCCAATCCCGCTGAACCGTCACGACGTTTTGCGACTTTAAGTATTAAGTATTCAAATTCAAATTCATTGTTTTTTATTCAGTAACATAATCTATGTTTACATTTTATGGGTTTGAGATCTCCTTTTAAGTATATATACCTGTATTAGGAGATCCCGCTCTTCCGTAAACCATTACAACCGTAACCGTAAACATGTATAACAGCTGTCCCATCAGTAGCTGTACTTCTGTGGAATTGGCAGGCGGAGTATTTGAATGATTAACACAGGAACAATGCCTTGAAATAGGTCGCACTAAATACCGCACCGTCAAGCGCATGGAAATTCATTCTAGGAATCTGCGGGCTTTAGCTACGTTGTAGGTAGGTAGTTCTAAAGTTTTCATGAATGGAGTTTACCTCTGAGGCCGTCAGCTCTTGGCGATAAAATTACCACCAGCTCACTAACTCCATAGCAAATACTACGACTTGTAATATCAATGACATTCTTCACAGCTCAGAAATATTTGTGTGATGAACATAGATGTTTGTTCTCTGTCTGGGTTTTATATAATATTATAAGTATGTATTTACAAAAAGAAAGCATTATATCAGCTTAGATTATTAGTTTTTTTTATACAACTAGTTGATGGAACAAGCAGATGGCCCACCTGATGTTAAGTGGTAATCATCACCTATAACAAAGCATTGCCTCGTAAGTCACGCACGATAGGAACGTGCCCTACGATGCACTGCCCTGCGTCCATCAACTTGAGGCATACAGATATTAAGCCTCATGTGCCTGTAATTAGACCGGCAACCACACTCTTCAAACTGAAACACAGCTTTGCTGCTTGGCGGCAGAAAAAGGCGTGGTGGTAGTACTTCCCCGGACGAGCCCTTCACAAAGATCTCTACTACTCTTAAAGTATTATATCAGCTATCAGGCTCCCATATTACAAGCTTTGTCTTAGTTTCGGGCTAGATAGTGCTGAGTGGAAAGTCTTTCAATATTTATTTATTATTATTATTTATTTTATGATCGCAAATATTGATGTGTACAGATCCATTTGTCTGTAGTTACATACACACATTTTGCTGTATGATATACCTACCAACTACTGCAAAATATAAATATACCTGTACTAGATTTTTAAAGTACCTATAACAAAAAAAAATCCTTACCTATATTAAAAAAAGCACATAAAATTTGTGTAAAAAAAATACATGCGTCAAAAAAGTTTCCGATCCTCTATATTAAAAATGTAGCTACGCAAAAAATTGCGTGGTTTTATTGAATTTTAGTTTCAATGCAAATAAAACCAGTATTTTATGAAATACAAGAGGTACAAAACACTGGGGAAAATATTACGACGATATTTTTGGAACTACAATACGATATTTCAGCATTGAACAGTGTATGTTTGGTAAAAAAACGGCCAAGTGCGATTCGGACACGCGCACGAAGTGTTCCGTACCTTTATCTATAAAAACGGCAAAAAAATCACGTATGTTGTGTGGAAGCCCCCTTAAATATTTATTTTATTCTGTTTTTGTGTATTTGTTGCGGCAACAGAAATACATCATCTGTGATAATTTCAACTGTCTATAACTATCATGGTTCATGAGATACAGCCTGGTGATAGACGGACAGACGGACAGCGGAGTCTTATGTAATAGGGTCCCGTTTTTACCATTTGGGTACGGAACCCTACAAACTGGAATAGCTCCACCACTTAGATCCCCAAGACCGGAAGATGTTCTCTCAGATCTCTTATTAACGAGTACCAACTCAAGAATCTTTGAGGATGTCTAAAGGGGGTAGTCAGAAGTACGTTCAAATATGACATACCCGAATCTCGCAGTAGTCAGTATTCCATACGTGACAGGTTGTAGGCCTATTGCCGCTCCTAGTATATAATATAATAAGTAAAATGTATAATATAGCTAACTGGTTTCCTCTCGAAGTTTTTTTTACCGTTTGAGAGAACTGGCAAAGTAGCGCATATTTTCAAAGAGGAAAATCCATTGGTACACGTCAGACCCACGACCTTACGAGAAGGCGGGGTCATTCCCACTAGTCTACCGGTGCTCGTGTAATAACCAATTTGTAAATAATAAGATCACAGTTTGTGTTTAAGAAAAGCATACTTTTGAAACTTTTGATCGACACGAGCGAAGCCACGAGGGATTGGATTGAGTTTTCAATATCAAGTAAATAAATGGTAATATTAATACACGTTCTCTGAATATTTGTAGTTCTGTCATTAATACTGACTCATTACAAAATGGTATTGGTTGATCCCGCGAACGAAAATTCACTCGTGCGAAACGCATGATATTGGATTTTACCCTCTGTGAAGATTCAGTGGCCTTATATTTGCTATAAATAATATCTGTACCTATTCAGAATTTCACTAATGACATTGGGAATATGTCAAATATGTACATACTATACAAGGTGTTCCCTTAATTGTGTATATAAACTTCATGGGGCTAATGTACCCATCAATATGAATCACTTTTTCTAAGGAACCAACACTGTGTACGCGAAAAAAAAAACAGCTGTTTCATACAAAAGTTCAATACCTACCTGGCTAAAATGTATGAAACAGCTGTTTTTTTTTTCGCGTTTACTGTGTTGGTTCCTTACAAAAAGTTATTCATATTGATGGGTACTTTAGCCCCCTGAAGTTTATATACACAATTATGGAAACACCTTGTATATGTATGTATACCTAATCGTGACATCGTGAGAAAACCAGTTAGTAGGTATTCAAATAGCGGCGATCAAGGGCGGATTTAAGGGGGGGGCACGTGCAAATCCACGGGCAAATCCTTCTAATATTATAAGCGCGAAAGTTTGTAAGTATGGATGGATGGATGGATGTTTGTTACTCTTTCACGTAAATACTACTGAATGAATTAATAAAACTTTACAATAATATAGCTTAACATCAGAATAACACATAGGCTACAATTTATAAAGATATTGTGTGACTAATCCTGCGCAGACGAAGTCGTGGGCACCAGCTTGTATATGAATAAAATAACAGAAAGAACATGAGTGAAACTCTTGTCTATTTCTGGCTGGAATTGCGAATTTTGACAGTTATTGTTAATTTTTTTTCCGTCCGCCCCATGTGCGGATCACAAATCCTGGATCCGCCCTTGGCGGCGATGGGCTTGCCACCTGTCACGAGTGGAATACCCACTATTGTAAAATGTGAATATTTTCCAAATGAAATGTTTAGACATACCTCTGGGTAGTCAGAGGCATTAGTCATCCTCAAAAGAATCTGAAGTTCGTACTGGGTACTAGGAGATCTGAGGGGATATCTACCGTGCCTGAGGATTAAAGTCGTAAAGCTGTTCCAGTCTGGGTCTTATAAGTTTGGGTTACATAGGAGAACCCTGTGTGGTGTGAGGGGGTGTGTGTGTATAAATATTTCAAACTCTCAACGCCATTTAGATTCTATTCCAATTTTAACATTTTAACAGAGTTACAACTGAAGACATCGCAGGGTTAGTTATGACAGTCCATAATATTGTGTTATCCAGAAGATCCACGATGCTAACAAGAATCAGCACAACACTGTTAGTATTTGACAAACAGCGGGTAAACTAACCACGAAGATACATACATCCAACCATAGACATTATACATACAAGCAATCGTACTCCACAAATTTAGATTATACATTTAATACTTAGGAGAAAACATGAATTATAATTATGTTTTAACCCAAATTACTATCTATAAATAAATAAATAAATATTAATATTGGTGGACTTTCCACACAGCACTATCTAGCCCCAAACTAAGCCAAAGCTTGTAATATGGAAACCAGATAGCTGATATAATACGTATATACTTTTTTTTTTGTAAATATATACTTATACTACATATAACACCCAGACAGAGAACAAACATCTATGTTCATCACACACATGTTTGTTCTCGGTGGGGATCATACCCACGGCCTACGGCGCAGAAGGCAGAGCTGTGAAGGCTATAGGAATAACATTTTAATTTAAAATGCAACCTACGGGCTTATGGTTTAGTTGCCACCTTAGTATATTACTGTGATATAAGGCTAAAAATATATATCATGCTGCTTATCTTGCATGTCAAATAAAATGAAGGAATAATGTTTCGTTTTAGTCTCAGAACTGCTCCATCAAGTAAATATTTACGACTATATTCCCGCAGCCAAGAGAATTTAGTCGCCTGAATCAAGCTAGTCGGAGCTGAACTAAATCTTGTTAATTGCATTAAAGGGACAAGAATGCTGATGGCATGGCGTAGGTACTGATTAGACTTATACAAAGCATGGGTGGGTACCCAATTCTAAATTACTAGTGGTTCGCCCCGAACTGAGATCTCGTGATGCGACCCGACGAACGCACCAAAAGTTTGAGTAGGTGGTAGTCAGAGGCAAGTCCAAACATTATGTTTGTACTTTTTTCTGACTACCGCTTACTAACTTGGTATGGTAACAAAGTTTCAACTCTATTGGCCTATTTCTTGAAGAGTTCCGTTGAACAGACCTTGGCTCCATTATCAGACCTGGTCGTTGTTACCATTTTATGAGAACTGAGTACCTCCATAATTTATTTCTAGAAAAAATATTAAATAAACAAAGGAATTGACCGACCAGTAGAAAAACCTATCACAAAAACCGAGCGTCCCAGAAAAAAAGTAAAATTGTTCTGGAGTGCCCAAACAAAGCCCTTTAATATGACATGTAACTCTAATTTTTTTTATTTTTGCTCCCTTAAAAAACCCCATATCTCAAAAACCTTTCATCCGATTTTACTCATATATCGAATTATCAAATTTCATGCAGATCGGAACAACGGTAGGAAACGTTATAGCGTGACAAACATACATATTAGGTACATTAAATGCCAAATCGCCCAAGTTGATTGTAAGATCTTCGTTCGCTTCGCTCGACCAATTATTGACAGTAAAATTATTTAAAAAAAATAAGACATACCTACATTACAAATGGTAATTACAGGACAAAATTAGGTTTATCACCTGTATTGTGTCGTAAGTTTGTGACGTGACGAACCTAGACTAAGATTAAAATCTTATGTCACAGGTTCTGGGTTGATGCAACAGTGTAGTCGAGCAGTATTGTTTTCCCTTGTGCTCTATCCTTATATCGCACTTAAAATCCTTTCACCACACAGTTTCGAAAGAACTGGTAACACAACATGAAGACTGAGAGGTATGAAGGTATACCGTGCTTGGAGATTAAAATAATTAAGTTTTTTTTGCAAAATGTTTACAGAAACATGCTTTTAGTCTAGTTATAGACTCGTTTTATGTCACATTTTCTAAGTATTTCTATGGGCAAGTTGCACTAGCTTAATGTTTTTATAACGACTGCGACCAAACGGAACTCGTCTTCAAAAGCAAGAGGGTGGAACAAAAGCGGAAAACGCAAAATCTTTGTAAAACCAACCATACTTCATGCACTGTTTCCACTGCAAATCCGGCGACACTCAGATTTTAGCGTCACTTTTTAAATTATTACAGCCTTCACAGCTCAGTTGGTAGTAGCTCTGCCTTTTGTGCGGTAGGCCGTGGGTTCGATCCCCACCGAGAACAAACATTTGATGAACATTGATGTTTGTTCTCTGTCTGGGTGTTATATAATATTATAAGTATGTATTTACAAAAAAAAGTATATAAGTAGTATATCAGTTATCTGGTTCCCATATTACAAGCTTTGGCTTAGTTTGGGGCTAGATAGTGCTGTGTGGAAAGTCCACCAATATTTATTTATATATTTATTTATTTATTACCAGTGGCGAAGCTATCGTAGGGCCAGGTGGTGCAGTACACCAGGGCCCTGGAGCTCAGGGGCCCCCTAACCTAAGCTTTGAAAAGCCCTCTCTTTTCAGCCAGCTCTCGAAGCTAGAAAACCTTGAGCTTGCTCACAAAATTCTTTCTCTATGCACCGGGGCCCTTGCCACCTAGCTACGCCACTGAGTAATACACGGGTATTAGTTTTAAAGGTAAAATGCGATAAATACCCGTGTTCAACAAGTGTTATGACGTGAAAGTTTTAAAAACATTTAAGCGTCACAGTCAATCTTGTACGGTTATTTAGACATCAAAGTCAAAGTCAAAAGGTAGTTATTCAATAAAATCACAAGGATCACTTTGAAACGTCTTAAAGCTAGGCGACTCTAGGGCTGGTATTCAGAGACATCAATGAAATCCAAGCTACGACTGCGCAGAGAGAAGCATTGTCGAAGCAGATCTTTGGATTTTGTATTCAGAGAGATTCAGGATGTCAAACTTACATTGATCTTTGCTTTGACTACACTTACCATCGAGTTCGATTTTTTTTACTCTGTAGATAGATTACTGCGAAATAACACAAGCCTATAATTATTGTTCAAGATGTACGAAGGTTTTATTTAGGTAGATTAAGTAGGTTATACTACAAATAAACTCAAGGATTTTTTAAATTTATTTTACGTTGGCTATAGATATCCGATACCTGGTTTTAACTGTGTTTTTAATATAAGGGTCTTGTTAGGGTTTATCATAAACCTTGAAAGCTATTTTTGGACCCAGGAGATGCGCTTTGAATGAATTAAGAGGAAAACAAAATACAAAAATTGCATAAAACGGAACGTTATTCTGTCAATTTTCATGATGTTGAGAGACTGATTGCCAAAGAGGCGTAAAAAATGCTTTTCAGCCAATATTGTTGGCAGCAATTAGATTTTTTAAATTACTCTTTACTTTTTTTTATTACTTACTCGTTTTTTTTATCTTTTTTGTTCGGTACGCTTCTTCTTACCATATTCGGTCAAATATAATTCAGTCAAACGTATCAATAATTGCCATTAGAGCGTTTACAAGATTTCATAAAAGGCTTGATAGGGTGGATCCAACTTGGATAAGTTAGGTTATGTTGAAACATATGGCGGATCCTTGGTTGAGGGAAGGATCCGCCGGCTTGGATTGAGGGTGGCGCTGCACAAGACCGAGGCCGTGTTCTTCCACGGGCCTCGGCAGCGCATCCCCACTGACGCCCACATTGTTGTGGAGGGCGTCAGGGTCGAGGTGAAGGCCCAGATGAAATATCTGGGCCCAGATGAAATATCTGGGCCTTGTACTCGACAGCAGGTGGCGCTTCGGCCCGCATTTCAGCGGGCTGTCGACGCGCCTGCTGAAGGTCGCGGGCGCACTTTCGTGGCTCCTCCCAAATATGAGGGGGCCCAAAGCGCAGTGCCGGCAGCTATATGCCGGCATCCTACGGAGCATGGCCTTTTACGGGGCCCCTATCAAGCCCTTCAAAGAAGGGAGAACGCCGCCGCGATCCGCAGGCCCCAAAGGGCCATCGCACAGCGAGCCGCAAGGGCCTACCGCTCAGTAGGCTTCGCGGCGGCGTGCGCTCTGGCGGGCACCCCTCCTTGGGAGCTCGAGGCATGGGTGCTCGCCAGAGTGTACGAGTGGACGGCGGGGCGTAGGGCGCTCGGAGAGCACCCTGCCCCGGAGGAGCGGGAGGCCGTCCGGCGAGAGGCGAAGGAAGCCATCGTCCAACATTGGACGGTGGACCTCGCCTCCGCCGCGTTTGGCCGCCGAACATTGGACGCTCTCGGGCCGGTCCTGCAGGACTGGCTCGAGCGGCCCCACGGCTTCCTCTCGTTCCGTCTGGTGCAGGTGCTATCCGGGCATGGCTGCTTCGGAACGTACCTGCACCGAATCGGAAGGGAGGGAGCCCCGTCGTGCCACCATTGTGGCGCGGCGGAGGACACGGCGCAGCACACCCTCGAGGTGTGCCCGTCGTGGGCAGAGCCGCGCCGCGGCTTAGTGGCGGTAGTGGGGCCAGACCTCTCGCTTCCCAGTGTGGTGAATTCCATGCTGGGGGACGGGAGGGGCTGGGCGGCGGTCTCCTCCTTCTGTGAGGATGTGATGTCCCAGAAGGAGGCAGCGGAGCGCGCGCGGGAGGAGGACCCTCTCGCGCCGCTGCGCAGGCGGAGGAGGGGTAGAAGGAGACGTCTTCTTCCCCCTCAAGGTGGTGAATAGCGAGAGATAGGCGTGGAGGCGCCATCTCTCGCATTGCACTGTTCGCCACCTCCGTCGGGCGGGAACGGCCAAGCACTCGTGGTCGTTCCCGGGCCCCTCCCTGCGGGGGGGGGGGGGGGCGTGAAAGCCCCGCTGTAAAGGCGGGCGGTCGTCGGCGGGGGACTGGAAGAAAAGGCTCTGCCGGTTTCCCAGTTCCCCTCCATAGTAGACGACGCGGGAGTGCCGCTGGGTTATTTAGTGGGTATACCGGCCCTCATGGGCCGGGGAGTCCCACATATCCCCTCCATCCTCTAATGGGGGGGAATGCGTAACGCAATTTTCCCAGCGAAAAAAAAAAAAAAAAAAATGTTGAAACATATAAATTATGCAAAGCGAACATGCAGTGGCCGCCGAAGTGCCATAAATGTTTTTTTATTCACACTAATCTCCGCAGTACTACAATTCGGGTGTTTATTATTTTACAAAGTAATTTATAAACTAAACATCTCCTGGAGAAAATGATTTCAGAGGAGGACTTCCCTTCCACCCCCACATCCACCTTTCCTAGCCCCACCCCTCAACGAGGTACCGGACCACCTCAATGCAGGTACCGGATATCTATAGTTTAGCCTCTATTTTTCTAAAGTTATTTAATTCGCTTATTTTTGTGATAATCAAATAATAAGAATAAATCTTACCTTTCGGATAACTTGAAATTACATTTATGGTTTTATTTACGTAGATTAGGTAGGTTACACAACAATAAATTGAAAAAATGATATACAAAAATTATTATGAATTATTTAATTCTCTTACATAAATAATAAAAAAATAAGAATAAATCTTAATTCAGACGACTTCAAATTACATTTCTGGACCGTCTAACACACACACAACACAGAGTCGGCACTTTCTTCACTAGAGGTCCTTCCTTCGGTGTACTACTCCGGCTGTCCAAAATCCGGAGAGAGGAATACGTCCTTATGTCCTCTCGTCCACATACCAGAGAATGCTTGCTCTCCCCAGTGTAGTAGTTGGGTCCAGGCAGGATACTGATTTTGAAAGCGATATCATCAATGTTCGATCAAACACATTCACAATGACTTTCAGATAGGTAAATAATCCCACGGCGTGGAAGCTCTAGTGAGGGATCATCAGAGATTACGTGGAAACTCGACTACATCATCGAAATAAGATCAAATTTTATCAAAATATTCCATTGTTGGAAGATTGAATAATTTCATAGACAGAAGTTTGATTTTGTCAAAAATAGTTCTCCATTACTAGTTTGGCGCTAGTTCTGACTTGAGATCGGCTCAAGTAGTCGATTTCCACTACTTACGCTTGACTTAGCGCAAGCCTAAGTTTAGACTGATTTTTAGCGACTCTGAATACAAAACAAAGGCTAAGCTTCCGATTTTGACAAACTCAAGCGTAAGTTCACGCTTACCCTCGTCTCTGAATACCAGCCTAGTGCCAGTTCCACACGACCAAAGCCTAGAAGAACAGGCAACAAACTTACGGCTTGGTTCCTACCGTTCTTTTGTATGATCCTATTACAATGTAATATAATATATTATTGAAGTTTAGTGAGGCGTAGGCATACAGAAAAAGGTAAACGTAATCAAATTTATAAGACAGCACACGCTACGCCTCAAACTAACTACATATTTGTGCAACCAAGCATTGGTAACTATTGTAGTTCTGTTGAATGTTTATTCAGTAACACACAATATCTGGTTTCCTGGTACAATAGGCCTGCACCTATGTACATTGTAGTAATAGGACTAGCGACCTATTATATGGAGGCTATCAGGGATCCATATAGTGTTCGTTACTAGTATATACATATATAAACATAGTAAGAAATGTCCATTAGTATATTTTGTTACTTGTAAAACTGTATCGTATTTTATCTTGTTAAAAAAAAACTTCTGTTTTCGGTCTATTGGGGAAACTAAACAATAAATTTCCAAAGTTCAGTACGTTCTATACCTACCGCTATTTTACTAACGGCCGGTTTCTGAAAGCTCGATCAAAACTAATCGGATGTCAAGTCACTCGCCATTTCAGCTATTACATCGAATTAAACAGAGATAGCTTGACTTGACATGCGATTAGTTTTGGTCGGGCTTTCAGAAACCGGCCGTAGGACTACCGTTCTACATGCAAACAAAAACAAGAAGGGAACATAATGTACACCTGCGCTATAACAATGGAAACAAACTCGGACCACACTCGTATTATGCCAACCTCGGAATTGAAAACGCCACTAGACCTCAGTACCCTGTGATCGCATACCTACTGCCTGCAGCCTTTGCATAATTTCAAGTGGCACGTTACAATGCCTGGACCAACTTGGATCGAAGCTAAAACATCTGAAACAACGTACATCATGATACAAATACTATGGAAACTGGTTATACACAATGGAAAAATACACAAATTGGTTGATTGCGATTTTCCGAAAATTGGTTCTAACATGTCAGAACGTGCGAGCGAAAGGTACATTAGCTCTTGTCTTCGCCGGAAATATAGGCGATGCTCATATACAACGGTGGACTTCAAGCTGATGGTGAGGTAATCGAGTTTTCTCTATAAACAAAAGGGTTACACGTTACGGTCATTTTGGCGAAAACTACGTAATCCTATAATAAATGACGCAATCTTGGAATCCTTCTCACCTTATAAATGTGCCTAAAGGCGCGGTGGTGACACACTACAAAAAAGTTTGCACACAATAAATGAATAAATACTTGTCGGACTTTCCACACAGCACCATCTAGCCCCAAACTAAGAAAAGCTTGTAATATGGGAACCAGATAGCTGATATAATATTAAATTACTTTTTTATGTAAAAACATACCTACATAACATACATAGTAACACCCAGATAGAGAACAAGCATCTATGTTTATCATATTTCTCAGTGGGGATCGAACCTACAGCCTACAGCGTACGTATAAGGCAGAGCTACTACCAACTGAGCTGTGAGGGCTGTGAATATAAATAAACAATGATTAATAGTATTTTATAGCATCCAAACAGAGAACAAACATACCTTATAACTAGAAATCGGATAACCGGATTCATATTTACCTGATACGGACCGTCATATTTCTTTAAGTTTAAACAGTTCAGGGGGCCGACCGGCACCTCTTATAGCAGTATTAAAATAATATTACACTGAAATTTCGTACCATATTATATACGTCATCAAGTCTGTTCAACTACAACCAGATAAAAAAGAATAGCTGACAAGTATGTTCGTACTAGATGACGTTTCAACTTATAGAAGCTAGTACTGTTTTCAAGATTGTTTTCACAACTGCTAAAATTGACAGTTCATAATATTCTCTGTTAGACGTGTTAATGTCATTAACACGTCTGTCAGCATTTTTGCTGAGAGACCCCCATTACCTGGGTACCGACCGGCACCTCTTATAGCAGTATTAAAATAATATTATGAACGTGTGTGCAGCACTGATTTTCAGTATACCGAGGCTGTGTGTAAAGACTGTGTGTCACTACAATTCACTGTGCATATAGCCGTTAGAATAGCCAAGTAGAGCTTTTATTGTCTCAATGTATACTGAAACTATTCGGTAACATACTGTGAGCAAATTTTATTAACTTGCTCATGGAGAAACTTGGGCCGTTAGAACGTTGAGAGCTCGTTAATTTTATTAGGAGCTAGTGGAATGCCCCTGGCTTAGGTCATGGCTTAGGATGAGATGGTGAATGCAAACGCGACTCCATCTCGCTACACCTTTGCGGAGGATGTCTCACAGGGGAGTTTTAGTGGGTTCGAGCCCCACATTACCCCCTTCCGTCACCCCATGGTGGAAATGCGATGGCATTACCCCCCTAAAAAAGATCATGGCTTTAGGTCTTAAGGAACATCTATTCTCAAAAATCAATCGTTCTCTTACAATAAAGTGGTTTCATTAGAATCGCTTTATATGCATCAAAAAAATTTACTCGCGTGATATTTTCTTATAAACTTGAATCCAATGCTGCACCACTAGTTTGGATATCTGTTTTTTTTTTTTTGAAAACTTATTATTCATTTGAATAATAGTTTAAGCGTTGATGGTAACTCAGTCAGTCAGGCACAAGGATCATATATAATTAGATGTGTAAGTGAATTAGCGTGGATGCCAGATAGTGTTTATTATCATCAGACTTAGTTTTATTACCAAGAGCAGCGGCTAAACTACTAATGGTGTTCTAGACTTCTTATCTAGATATTGAATCACAATTGAGCTGTGACAGCCCTCATAGCTCAGTTAGTGGAAGCTCTGCTTTCTGCTCTGTAGGCCGTGGGTTCGATCCCCACCGAGGACAAACTTTTGTGTGATGAACATAATGTGTTTTTTCTGTGTGTGGGTGTTATTATAACATCAGGTAAGTATTTATAAAAAAAATGAATATTAGATTATATAAGCTATCTGATTCCCATAATATTATGAGTTTTACTGAGTTTGGGGCCAGATGTTGTGTGGAAGTCAACCAAAATGTGTTTATATATTTATTTATCCAAAATTGAAATCTTCCGATTCTGAAGTCGTGGGTTCGAAGTCATGCATCGTGCATGCTTCTATCTGAAATATATTTATATATATATATATATTTGACATGTCATGTTATGCCAGCAACCGCATTAGTGTGGATAATTTTTGTTTTCTAATCTCTATAAGACCAATCTCTATTCTCTTGTCATGTCACTAGTTTCTTTCGAAACAGTGTGGTGAAAGGATTATAAGTGCGCCTCAAGAGGCTCCTAAGCTTTCAAGCACTTGACATGTCATGTTATAGAATTTTTTAGGTTTTACGTCATGCCGTTTTCCTCACGATATTTTCCTTCACCGTTTGAGAGTACTGGCATTGTGCACATACATTTTTGAACAGAAAAACTCATTGGTGCACGACCGGTTTCAAACCCACGACCTTAGGACCGGACGGCGGGGCCGCTACCACTAGACCACCAGTGTTCTCATGATAGGAAGACCAATGACATATGACCAATGATAGGAAGTTTATGGAGGAGACATATTCAGTGGACTTCTTCAGGCTGATATGATGATGATGGCGAAAGGGTCTCGTGGACCTAATCAGCATTGTTTTCGTTAAAACTGTTTGTATGTATTCCTAAGAAGGTCCAACTATCTTGAATAACTCATATCCAACACTAACTTATTCAGCATTTGAGTTTGCACACGCCCACTAGCTTGGAGATCCAGTATCTTGGGTTATTTATACAGGGTGTGGAAATACTACTTACGTTCCATTGTGTTTATGTCATATGAGTGTTTGGGGTGAAAGGATTGGAATTTTGCGCCCCTGTGAGGAGGCTCCTTTCGTGCAAGTTGAACTACTTATGAAGCTTCAACGCACAAAGCGCTCACTCACACCAAATTATTTGTCTAGCATGGCGATATTTTAAATGATAATTTAGGTAATTATTATGTTTTGGTGCAAATAGTGAAAATATCTACCGTTATTTAGAGTTCATAATTCCTTATTTTTAAAATGTTATTGTTCTTAATATTTAACAAAAAGACAAAATAAGTCTTAACAATAAAAAAAAGTGTTTAAGTATTACTCAGCTATCTAGTTTCCATTTACAAAGCTTTGATTAGTTTGGAGCTAGATAGTGGAAAGTCCACCAATCTTTATTACTATTTATTTATTTTTTCAGTTTACTTTGTTTTCAAATGGAACGTGTTTTGTTCTTGATACAATCATTGCTATCATTTTCCTCGACTTTATAATAAAAATATTGATTTTTCATTTGAAAATGTATTTGTTAAGCCGACATTTACATCGGAGGTATACCTACGGGGAATATGACTATAGAACCAAAATAACACCTAACAACTATGTATGTACCTACTTAAACTAGACCTAAATTAATTGATCAAGTGAGCGAAGCGAACGAAGATCTTAGTTTCAACTTGGGCGATTTGGTATTTTATGTATGTATGTATGTATGTATGTATGTTTGTCTGGCCATAACTTTCGAACCGTTGATCCGATCTGCATGAAATTTGATAAGTCGATAGCTTGTACTTGAGAAATTTACTGGTAAGTATATGAGTTAAATCGAATAACGGGTTATTAAGATATGGGGTTATTAAGGGGGCAAAAATAAAAAAAATTTACATAAAAAAATCAAGTTACATGTCATATGAAAGGGCTTTGATTGGACGTTCCAAAACAATTTTTACTTTTTTTCTGGGACGCTCGGTTTTTGAGATACAACAAAAAAGTTAAATACAATACAATACAATACAATACAAAATAATTTATTCATGCCACACATACACAGTTTATAAAAAATACAAGAATAGACATTAAAAGTAAGAAAGTGACACAAATTGGCCGTCACTCAGCATAAATGCTATAGCAGCATACGCTACTATAACGCTGGTCTTCCGTGACACCAGTATGCGACAACGCAGCAACTGCGACACCCATGTCATCGTTACAGTAGGTACATTCAATAATAATATTATCCTAATTAAAGACTATAGTTATAGTAAAACATAATATAAAAAAAAAAAAAAAAACTAAAACATTAAGACTTGAAAATAAAATATAATAACAATAATAAGCACAATAAATATATTCACTAATTCAACTTACTTATAAAATATACTAAACTAACCGGGGACCAGAACGACTACCTGTGAATTTTTTTGAGAGCTCAACAGGACAAATTAAGATAACCAGCGACCCAAGAGCTCCCATCTCTAGGAATTTCGTTGACATCAAGGTTTTTCTACTGGTCGGCCAGTTCCTTTGCTTTTTCTTATTTTTTTTTCTTGAAATAAATTAAGGAGGTATTCAGTTCACATAAAATGGTGACAACGACCAGATCTGATGATGGAGTCAAGGTCTATTCAACGGAACTCTTCAATAAAAAGGCCAATAGAGTTGAAACTTGGTAACCATACCCAGCTAGTAAGCGGTAGTCAGAAAAAAGTCCAAACGTAATATTTGGACTTGCCTCTGACTACCACCTACTCAAAGTTTAGGTGCGATCGTTGGGTCGCATCACGAGATCTCAGTTCGGAGCGAACCACTAGTTAAACTAAAACATACCATCACTTAGTTTAAACGTCAGACTTACTATCGGAGTTATAGTTGTTGTTGTGAGGGCGTGGCAACTTGTCGCGCGTGTGACTTCACGCGACTTACTGCGGACGGGCTCTCTCTCTCTTATCGTGTCACTAGTTTCTTTCGAAACAGTGTGGGGAAAGGATTTTAAGTGCGCCACAAGAGAGACGGGCTGAAACCATGTGTAAGCAAAAAATGCAAGGAGTATTTTTATATTTTTAGGAAATGCCGGTTTCCACCCTGTACAAACTATTACCAAGACATAAGCTATTGTAAACATAGGGAAATGGAGCGCCGTTTTTCATATTGGCCAATAAACCGCTCCCGGCACTTTCATTACTTTTAGATAGTTTGTAAGAAGCGCTCGTGATAAAATGTGGCTTCTTTTAGTAGTTTAGTTTAGTTTAGTTCTTTTACTTTATTTTTTTAAACTAAGTTCCTTATTTCATGTCATGCCATCCTATACTACTTCCTTCTTCGTATTTCCTACTAATATACAGGGAGTGGTACAAAATAACGCAAAATATTTCATAGAATTCATCAGCTGTGCTCACCGATTAAAATAGAAATCATAAATGAAGCCCTTATTCCCTCTGGCCCACCGCTTGAGGGTCTTTCCCGGGACACCCTGTATAATAGAACTATTTAGTGTTCCATATCTTGCTTCTATTACTCGGAGTACCAATCAGAGACAGACGTGATTGAACTGTGTAAAATCAAATCACTTTGACGATCAATTGCTTGAGCGTGATTTGTTGGTTTTGTTATTATTTAGATAAACCCATGAAACATTTAATCTATCACGAGATTTTTATTAAAATAAATATAATAACTTCGGAGTTTTTCTCTTACTAACTATGCAAGGTGTTCCATAAGTTGTGTATATAAACTTCAGGGGGCTAAAGTACCCATCACTATGAACAACTTTTTCTAAGGAACCAACAATTTGAAAGCGAAAAAAAATAATAAATATTGGTGGACTATCCATACAGCACTATCTAGCCCCAAACTAAGCCAAAGCTTGTGATATGGGAACCAGATAGCTGATATAATACATATATACTTTTTTTTTTTTTGTAAATACATACTTATATTATCATATTATATAACACCCAGACAGAGAACAAACATCTATGTTCATCACACAAATGTTTGTTCTCGGTGGGAATCGAACCCACGGCCTACGGCGCAGAAAGCAGAGCTACTACCAACTGAGCTGTGAAGGCTGTCAAAAAAAACAGCTGTTTCATACTTGCAAAATGTAGGGACCAAAATTGAATTCAAAGGTTTTGAATGTTGGTTTCTCTAAATCGTGCTTTTCGGAAAATAAAGTCGCGGATGGAATTGCGAGTAATCGCTCTTCCATGATAAGGGCCCTTCAGCAGTCAATCGGCGCTGCAGTCACAAGTCCCAAGCCATTAGAGAAGTCGTATATCGTGTGTTCTTCGGATTCCCTCGCGTCGGCACGTACCAGCCCTCACTTAGGGAAGAGGGCACGCGATTTTACAGCCGGTACGAACTTTTATCGTTGAAATTTTTCATATTTAGAGTTCAATTATTTTCACTTAGATTTTACCTGTACTCTTAAAAAGCACTCTGTTCTGTTCTGTTCTGTTCTATTCTATTTTATAATATTATGACAGCTTTCATAGCTCTCACAGCGCGGTAACTCTGCCTTCTGCGCTGTAGGCTATGGGTTTGATCCCCACCGAGAACATCCCTTTGTGTAATGAACATGATTCATATTTTCTTTCCTTGTTTTTAATATAATGACGTTTATTGGCTACCTTATGGGCACCAAGAGACATAGGGAATGTCTACCGTGCCTAAAATACAATTAACTTTTATCGCTTTATAACTATACCTTTCTATACCATTGTCTGGAAGAAATCGCGTCCAGCGATTAGACCGCCCACTGTGGGACAATTTTAATTTATTTATAATGTGTAATAATGTAAGTGGCGCCAGTGACTGAGAAAATGAGAAGCAATAGGTTAGCGTGGTATGGGCATGTCATGCGAAGGGAAGAATGTCATGTAACGAAAAGAGTGTTAGTTAAGAATGTGGATGGATATAGGAGTAAAGGAAGGCCAAAGAAAAGATGGATGGATTGTGTGAAGGATGACATGGGTAAGAAAGGAGTGACGACTGAGATGACGGATGATGAGAGGAAGTGGAGAGAAAAGTCCTGTTGTGCCGACCCCACATGAAGTGGGATAAGGGCAGGAAGATGATGATGTGTAATAATGTATTCGCTCGATACTGTCCCCAATAAAGTTTTGTTTTATTTATATTGTATTCTTCCATGCCAACTTTTGTCGTGCATCGTTTTAGAAAAGTTGGCTGTATTTACGGCAAATTGATATAAAAGTTTTGAAGTGGCTTCCTGTAGGGTAGTACATTTTGCAATAACTGCACTTAACTAGAATATAAATGAAATTTATTTGCTAAGTTTGTCCAAAGAACATAGACTTCCAGTCTGAAATTTTTGGCAAGGAATTAATAATTTCATGGATAGTTCATGCCACCATGCACTAACAATTATTTTTTAGATTTTTTTATTGGAAGACTTTTCACACAGCACTATCTAGGCCCAAACTAAGCCAAAGCTTGTAATATGGGAACCAGATAGCTGATACAATACATATATACTTTTTTTTTGTAAATACATACTTAATAATAAATAATAACACCCAGACAGAGAACAAACATCATGTTAACCACACAAAAGATTGTAAATAACATTTTTTTATCAACTTGCTTAAGTCACAAGCAGATAGCCCACCTGATGTTAAGTAGTAACCATCACCTATATCAAAGCATTGCCTAGTAAGTCACGCACGATAGAACGCGCCCTACGATGCACTGACCAATGTATCTGGTTGGCATGCAGATATTAAGCCTCATGTGCCTGTATTTACACCGGCAACCACACACTTCAAACCGAAACACAGCAACGCTGCTTGGCGGCAGAAAAAGGCGTGGCAAAGATTTTTCAGAGGCTGCCGTTAAGTATGACTAAAGATCTCTTATTACCAAGTACTAACTCCAGATTCTTTGATTTGAGAACGTCTGAGGGGGGTACTTAGAGGTACGTCCAATATTACATTTGGCACATACTCACATTAAGCAGTAGTTGGTATTCCTTACGTGACAGAATTGTAACAGCGACGATGGGTTGCAATCCCTTCGCAATTGTTACAATACTAACTGGTTTACTCACGATGTTTTTCTTCAACGTTTGAAAATACTGGCACTATGCACATAGGTACATTTTTGAATACAAAATATCATCGGTGCACGACCGGATTTAAACATACGACCTTTTTTTTATACAATTAGCTGATGGAACAAGCAGATGGCCCACCTGATGGTAAGTGGTAACCATCACCTATAACAAAGCATTGCCTCGTAAGTCACGCACGATAGGAACGTGCCCTACGATGCACTGCCCTGGGTCCATCAACTTGAGGCATGTGAGAGACAGAGGTTAAGCCTCATGTGCCTGTATTTATACCGGCAACCACACTCTTCAAACCGAAACACCGCAACGCTGCTTGGCGGCAGATAAAGGCCTGTTGGTAGTACTTCCCCAGACGAGACACACACAAAGAACTTTACTACTCTTACCTTACGATCAAAGGGCTATACTACTCATTCCCACTAGAGCTCGGTACTCTTCTAATAACTATAATGATCCTTTTATAATAATAATCACTACAAAGTAAGCTACGTCTCAAGATCCCAATCAGTTTTTAATTAGAAGCAGAGACGCGTGCAAACCAAAACGCGAAGTATCATCGAAATGTAGCTCTTTGACAGTTTATCCCTGAATCTGCAGGTTCGTGTAGTGAGCGCGTAATTATAAGGCTCAAGTCTTAGAGCTTTAACTAATGGAAGGGACATCAATGTACGAAGCATTTTAAACGGGTTCTGTTTTACCAAAAGTGGACAATGGACATGGCCAACGAGTAAAGAACTCAATTGCTTTTTGTTTATACAACTAGCTGATGGAACAAGCAGATGGCCCACCTGATATTAAGTGGTAACTATTACCTATAATAATGCATTGCCTCGTAAGTCACGCAGGATAGGAACGCGCCCTACGATGCACTGCCCTGCGTCCATCAATTTGAGGCATACAGATGTTAAGCCTCATGTGCCTGTATTACACCGGCAACCACACTCTTCAAACTGAAACACAGCAACGCTGCAGCATAAAAAAGCGTGGTGGTAGTACTTGCCCGGACGAGCCCTTCACAAAGAACTCTTCAAAGAGCTTTTCAAATTTCAAAAAGGCCTTCCAGTATCTATATATCTGAGGTTCGGTTTAAGTAATTACATTACCATATCTGAGTGCGCGGTTTGGACTTAAGGGTTGCTTGAGATGCTTAACTTTAGGTAGATACTTACATACGTATGAGTGACATGTTCAATCTACTTAATTGAGAGTACCAACTCCCCCTTTCTCCTTAAGAGGGAGTACGTATGTAAGTATCAGTTGCAGTTTTTATTGAGATTAAACTTTTTTTCTTGTCGTGTCACTGGTTTCTTTCGAAACAGTGTGATTAAAAGTGGCTCCTTTCGAGAACTTGACACATGTTTTAGAACTTTTTAGGTTTTACATGCCGGTTAAACTGAAACAGCTTCATGACTTTGATCCCCAGGCACGGTATATATCCCTTCAGATCTCTCAGTAGTACGAACTACAGATTATTTGAGGACGTCTAAGGGGGGGTAATCAGGGGGTGGTACTGCCAAACATTACATTTTGCACATATCCACATTTTGCAGTAGTTAGTATTCCACACGTGACAAAATACGTGTTACGTTGATAAAATACTAAAGGGTTTCATCACGATCTCAAGATCAACAAGGACAAGGTATTTCAAGGTCGCGAGAAACTGATGCCTAGATTCACAGGGTTTATAAGACGTTTCAAAGTGTTGTGATTGAAAAACCATTTGGATTATTGTTTCAAAATCATAATCCAAAAAAATAAACAATATTATACTTTTTTTTAAGCTCGTCTCTACATTGTGCATCCTCTCATCATTTTCCAGTCTTTATCTCACTTGTCTATGTGGGGTCAGCACAACAGGTTCTTTCTTTCCACTTTCATCCACAAACACATCACACAACCATCCATCTTTTTTTTGCCTATACCTCTATTCCATAATCCATCCACGTTTAGACATAACACTCTATTCCTTACATGCCATTCTTCCCTTCACAATGACATTCTTCCCTTCCCTTATTATGCCCATATCACACTAACCTATCAAAGAGTGCAGGTACCAAATTTCAGAACTCAAGACCTTTTAGTTTCGGCGGTCTGTGGTGAGAGAGGGAACTCCTTCATAAATATAGATTTGAAGTTAGTAATAATATTATTTTGCCATAGCAGTTAGTAGTTATTCGTGCTTCAACCAAATCGAAGAAACTTCGACTGGTTAATATTTAAGTTTCCCTCAAATTTGTATTCTGGATCGAATTCTAATTCGCCAGTAGCTGAGTTCAATTTACTCATCAGTTAATACAATACCATCTTGATTCAACCCTTCAATTACTGAGCCAATGCTTCTGTCTTTCAATTATGCAAATGTTCACGCATGTCTTACTTTGATAAGGGTCCAACTTATAATCCAACCTCGGTAATGTGTTTGGAATAATTGCAGAAACTCATTGTTGCTGGGTGAATTGTGGCTTCTGATCACGATATTGATTTTACAAAGCGTTTACGTTCTTGAAAAAGGTGAGTTAGAGCTGATTTCATGCTTCCATGCTCTGTTCTGTTAGTCTTATGATTATATGAGTTTAATTAAGGAGTGCCCTTTGCCGCCAAGCAGCGTTGCTGTGTTTCGGTTTAAAGATTGTAGTCGGTGGTGAAGTTACATACAGGCACATGAGGCATCTGTATGTCTCAGTTGATGGACGCAAGGCCTTTCCCTTTTGTGCATCGTAAGTCACGCTCGATAGAAACGTGCCCTGCAATGCACTCATTGCAGGGCTCTATCGAGCGTGACTTACGATGCAATGCTTTGTTATAAGTAGGTTAAGGTTACCAGTTTACCACTTGGTGTCAGGTGGGTCATTTGCTTGTTCCATCAATTGTATAAAAAATCAAATAAAAACAGTATGGCACACATCCACATTTCGCAGTTAGTATTTCTTACGAAACAGGTTGCAAGTCCATCACCGCTAAAGTGGACACCACATAAGAATTTTTAGCCCGTGGAGGTTTTCTCAACTGTATTGTTCTATAAGTTTCTTATATTCATTTAGCTCTACTAAATGTGTTGCGTTATTAGGTTTTAGCTAATGGCTTTCAACAAATTGTTTGTATCTTTACAGGCCGTTCAAGTCACGGTACTTTGCGTTATGCAGTCGTTACCGCTTTAGAAATTGTTTTGTATTAAATGGAGCAGCTTAAGCTGCTAATGTATAGTAATCGTAACATGGCTTAAAAAGACGGCTCCATAGTCTAGGCATGGAATGGGTTGGGGGTCGTTCCCGGGATGTGCTTTTGAACGTTATGCGAGAGGGGCACCCATGGACGAATTATGATATTTCCTCCGGGGGTACCGAAATGTTCTTTTTAGAGTCGTCGGAGCCCCTTGACATGCATTGAGGCTGACCAGCGGGGTGGTTTTAGTGAGTCGACGAGTCCATCATCCTCACACTACCCTATCACACTCCTCGGTGTGGTAGGGTGTCTGTGTGCAGATTACCCACTTACAAAAAAAAGGGATAGAATGGGTTATCCAATCAGTAGTTGTTGTAAGGGACGAAGGGAACACAATAAGAGATGAAGTCTGAAGTCCATGTTACGCAACTGCTTAGTCGAAAGTTTGTTGCCTGAGGGCTGATCACGCATCTCTCTCTTGTCGTGTCAATAGTTTCTTTCGAAACAGTGTGGTGAAAGGATTTTAAGTGAGGCTCCTTTCGAGCACTTGACACATGTTATAGAACTTTTTAGGTTCCACGACATACCGATTGTTCCTTCACCGTTTGAGAGTACTGGCATTGTGCACATAAATTTTTGAACAGAAAAACTGATTTGTTTCGACCGGTTTCGAACCCACGACCTTAGGATCGGAAGGCGGAGCCGCTACCACTACATGCACCAGCAGTGCTCACAAATCACGAATGAATTTTGACATTTGTCGCGTTAAAGTAATCTAGCTTTGGTCGCGTGGAACTGGCACCTAAGAGTCACCTAGCTTTAAGTCGTTTCAAAGTGATCCTTGTGATTTTATTGAATAAATACCTTTTAACTTTGACTTTGACTTATTCGACCTTATTTTGTTGCAATAAGGGATACGATAAGTTTACATGACTAACTTCAAATTCTTTCGTGATTAGACTGCTGTGGCTTCGTCGCGTGAAACTGGCACCTCGATTCACCTAGCTTTAAGCCCACTAAGAAAAACATCCGTGGTAGATGGTCCTAATGATTCAATTGAATAAATACATGGAGAGGATGGATGAAAGGAGACTAACGAAACAGGTGCATCAGGCGAGCGTAAATGGGACTGTTGGGAGGGGAAGACCTAGGCGAACGTATCTCGATCAGATAGCAGACGTTCTAGAGAAGGGCCAGGTCAAGAGTACCCTAAACCGACGAGAATGTATGAAGAATGTTATGAGAGTGAATGAAGCGAAAGAGGTATGTAAGGACCGTAGCAAGTGGAAATCCGTGATCTCTGCCTACCCCTATGGGAAACAGGCGTGATTTTATGTATGTATGTATGTATGAATAAATACCTAAGTACCTTTTGACTTTGATCCAAATTTAACGTATTTGGAATAAAGGGCGCCGGTAAGGAATTCCAATCATTATACAAGTTGAAGCAAAGCATTTGTTTCGGGTAGTAGGTAAATGTCAACCATGAATGGATGTCTCGTTTCTGGACGTCTATAAAGGGATAGAGCAACCATGTTGTTTAATTATATCGCACACTTTCCGAAATGTATTCTGTTTTCTCCTATTTATTCCTAGGCGTACACAGGCGAATACTAAGCCCTGTACTTCCCCGGACGAGCCGTTCACAAAGAGCTCTACTACTCTTAAAGTTTATATGCACTATGCACCTCTATCACAGGTTACTAATAAATTCTGTGTTTACTCACCCCTATAGATCTGGGGCCTTATGCTCACTTCGAGCGAGATTATCTCACGGTAGAGATGACGTCATATCTCGTTCGATAACTATTTATCCCCATTCTCACGATCTCACTACCCAATTTTCTCATTCAAAGTTCATGCGAGACGCAACGTCAACGAGTTATTGAACGAGATGTGACGTCATCTCTACCGTGAGATAATCTAGCTCGAAGTGAGCATAAGGCCCCTGTCGTTGTCCGAAATAGAACATTTTTATTTTATTTACTCACTAGTGGATCCCCAAAATAAAACTAAAGTGATTCAGAAAATGTTACAGCAAACTGTGATGGTATGGATCAATGTAGTTTTTAAATGTTTCTGAAAATACAACAAAACCTTCATCCGAAAGGTAAGAAAACCTAACAAACCAACAGCGAATTATCGCGTTTTATAGATTTCAAAGGTCTCTTAGGGTTCCGTACTCTAAGGGTAAGATGGGACCCTATTACTAAGACTCCGCTGTCCATCCGTCTGTCCGTCTGTCACCAGGCTGTATCTCATAAAACGTGATAGTTAGACATTTGCAATTTTCACAGATGATGTATTTCTGTTGCCGCTATAACAACAAATACTAAAAAACAGAATAAAATAAATATTTAAGGGGGCTCCCATACAATACAACAAACGTGATTTTTATAGATACGGGTACGGAACCATTCGTGCGCGAGTCCGACTTGCACTTGGCCGGTTTTATTTTATACTACTTGCTGATGGAATTTCAATCTCAAGAGCCGTATAGATGAATGAGGGTAGCCCAAGAACGTGTGGAATGACAAGAGTAGAGGCCCAGCAGTGGGCTAAATCAGGCTGCGGATGATAATGATGACTCCCAGGAAACTCAATAATGATCCTTGTAACATAATATAGGAAGTTTATTCATCTTACGAAAAGACCACTAAGAAAAACATCCTAAGGCCCTGATTACATTTATTGTATATCTAATCTCATTCAGGCTATGCCGGTTAAGGGGCTGGCAAACGTTATACCACTTCTCGCTCGTAAATTTACAGATAAACATATAGTTATCGCAACTTTATTTGCTTACAAATGAATGAAATTGCATTGCTATGGTAATCTTCTATTTCTGTCAAATCTTTCTACGTGTTTCATAGACCAAACCCAAAATGAAATATGCCCTTTAACATTCGACGCATGGCACCTACATTAACCTAGATTTAAGACGTTTCAAAGTGATCCTTGTGATTTATTGAATTAATATCTTTTGACTTTGACATGTAATCTTCAAATATGTCGTGGAATTAAAGTATAAAACATGGCGTTTTCAACCGACTACAAGATTTACCCTCATACTATAAAATGGTGTTTAAATGCTTAAAATTAGGGCTGTCTCTGTTTGCCATTACGCATTGGTAAGAGATGGCTATAGTTTAAGCATAGTTTATAGTGTGACAGATTTTTTGTAGAAAGGCCGAAAATGTCTAAATGGTACTTTTGATTAATTACAAAAACACTTTTCAAGTAAAATATTAAAAATGCCTTAGTCTTTTCAACTTTTAAAGTTTTCGAAGTCGTCATGGTCGAGCAAACTTTGATAAATAAATTTGTAAAGATTCACCTGTGCTGTGTGTTTGTAAATATTTTTTGTTTTGTTAATCGTTTTAAAAACCTGATAACAGATCGAAAAGCTTACATTTTTAAGCTTTATATCTACGAAACGATTTGTAAAAAATCACAAACAAATATCTTCCTCTTAAGTAGATCCATCATGTAGAGTTCGCTAGCATCCAATTTCCCGGCAGGGTCAACTCTTATAAAATACCCTTGGGAGGCATAAAAACGATGACCTGCGCTTCTGTTCTTCGGCTTGACCTTGTAGGAGGAAGTTGACAATGAACTTTTCATATGTTTTTAGGTATAATAATTATATACCAACTCGATATATTTAAGAGTAGTCTCTTTGTGAAGGGCTCGTCCGTTGAAGTACTACCATGTTAAGTTAAGCCTCATGTGTAATTACACATGAGGCTTAACATCTGTACGCCTCAAGTTGATGGACGCAGGGCAGTGCATCGTAGGACACGTTCATATCGTGCGTGACTTGCGAGGCAATGCTTTGTTATAGGTGATGGTTACCACTTAACATCAGATGGGCCATCTGCTTATTCCATCAACTAGTTGTATAAAAAAAACTAGATACATACATTTTATAAAAAAATGCATTTAAAAACCACTTAGGTTTGTGCTGGTGCTATCGCGACTTAACGTATTTTACATCTTACTAAGTAGTTACTAAATCTGTAAATAAACTGAAGAGTTAGGTACTTATATGTGTTATTAATATTATTTTTAACTGAAGATAGATTTAAAAAATCATGTTCAATCAAATAATAAATAAATAAATAAAACGTTTGAAGCTTTAGAAGATAATATAGATGCTTCATGCGTCCTAATGTAGATTAAATTAATAAAATAAAAACCTTTGCGGTCACAATGGGACCTTTTAGGTACCTACGTAATTGAGTTTTTATGCAGAGCAACGGGCAAGTTATTTTAATTTTATTTTAACCCTTAATGCGCAACTCTGTCCACGTGGATCGTTTTTCAGTGGACCTACAGCTACACCACCACACGGTATATGGGGCCGGCACCCGTCAAAGTACTTCTTGCTTGCACATTTTAACATTTTGAAAGATAAGAGTACCTAGTAGAGCTCTTTATAAAGGCTTGTTCGGGGAAGAACTACCCACCATGCCTTTTTCTGCCGCTAAGCAGCGTTGCTGTGTTTCGGTTCGAAGAGTGTGGTTGCCGCTGTTATTACAGGCACATGAGGCATAACATCTATGCCGCAAGTTGATGGACGCAGGGCAGTGCATCGTAGGGTACGTTTTTATCATGCGTGACTTACGAGGCAATGCTTTGTGTATAGGTGATGGTTACCATCTGCCTGTTTTATCAGCTAGTTGTATTAAATTCAATTCAATATTTTTATTTCAGACCACATTATAAGTCCATAAAATAAGTTAAAACACAACAAATAATACAATAAAACACAAAATACACATTACTATACAAATAATCCTTAAACAACACATAGTTAATTGATTCAGGCGTGACTTTGCGGAATTCCATTGTTAAACATAAATTTAATGAAATAAATATATAGTACTAATCCGCTAATCTAATCTTATGTAAGTAAACCAAATGTAGACTTGTGTGTGCACCCTTCACTGCATCTGCCAACTCTGCAAACTCTGTAACGTGAAAAAAGGTGTATTAGACACAACAAAAATACCACAAAAAATATAAAATACTTAACAAGACTTCGACACGTGTTTCGCCTCTCTACGAAGCATCTTCAGGAAGATTGACTTGCTGTGCAATGTGTGTTGAATGTGTTTGTGTTGAATTAAATTTATGTCTTAAACAACACTGCAAAAAAATGATAAGTTTGCATAAGTACGAAAACTAGTAACAAAAGTTTTTGGTAGGAAAACTTGTTTGGATCAATATGATATTTTTTCTGAACTGTGTGCAATGTGTGCACACAACTTGGTAGATTGCGATTTTTTATAAATAAGTTCAGTGATATTAACGAGAAGAATGCTAGGAATGAATGTGGATGGACATAAGAGTAGAGGCCAAAGAATATGGATGAACTGTGTGAAAGATGACATGAGTAAGGAAGTAGTGACTTCTGAGATGAACGCTGTCTCCTCAATCAGCGTTCTCAACTTCTCATTCTCAATTCCTCATTCAATTCCTCAATTCCAATTCAATTCCTTAAACACTCTCAGAGTGAAGAGAAAAAACCTGTTGTGCTGACCTCACATGAAGTGGGATAAAGGCAAGAACATTATGAATGATGATGATGATGATGATGATGCTCAGTGATTTTGAATCTTTCATAATGCTGAAATGCACCAGCGAGAGGTACTTTAACGGGTTTCAGCCCCTTAATCGACTTAATTCACGTTGATTGAACTGGGTTTAATATCTAGTTGATCATCGTCGCAATACAATGCGATGACACGATTATCGCGCGATCAAATCATGCATATTGATATTGAACTGTCCTAACGCGCGATGTGTTCGCTATAATTTATGCGACGTCGCAATAAGTGGTGATTGCGCGATCAAAACAAACATACTGGTGACGAATAGAAGTCCTCTTTGGATTTTCGCGATTTTTTTTTTTTATTACCTTGTGATGTGGACATGGGTTCGCACGATCATACATCAACGAGACCCGGTCTCCACCGCGAGCGGAGCGGTGCCATTAAGGACTCCGTTTAACTCTCAAGAATAAACTGCATACTTGTATTTCCACCAACAAATAGTCGAGCGGAAAGGACTGAGCGAGCAGAAAGTGTTGAAATGAACTCGCTCAGCTCTTCAGTGCAAATCAAAAGATAAAACTCTTTGTTGGTGGAAACGTAAACCTATTTCATTGAAAAGGAGTCCGCTAACCATTTCTCGCTCATTACCCTTTCGCGGTGGAGACCGGGCTTTATACTATAAAACGGTGCTTAAATTTAATTTAAATTTAATGCTTAAAATTTGCGCTGTCTCTGTTTGCCGTGATTTAAATTATAGCCCCTCGTATGCCCAGTTTTTTTAAAGCTATTTAAGAACTTCGCTCCGTGCCGGTTAGTTTACTGGTTTCGCCATAAAAAATGTAACAAACACACACGTTTACAAATTTATGATAGTGCCCGAGGGTCATGGGATCGAATTGCATTAGCTACGAGTAAATATAAAATAAAATAGAATGTCTCAAATTGGGTTTATAAAATGTTACCGGCTCTGCTTTTCATTTAGACCCCTACATTTAATGTTGTCCAACCGCGAAACCAAAATGAGAATGGACATTAAAACTTTGGAAGGGCGTTTTTAATATGGTCGATTTACATTTTCATAAAGGAACGTAGGACGCCCTCCAACCCGACTGGCTGATGACATTGTAAGGGAAATCGATGAATGGAGAAGGCAATTACCTTCTACTGTTTCTTTATACTCTTTTCAAGAGTATTGCTACGAGCCCTTCATAAATATATCGAATCTTTGAAGGGCTCTTTGTCCGGGGATGTCCTACCCCCGTACCTATTTCTGCCGCCAAGCAGCGTTGCTGTGTTTCGGTTCAAAGGGTGTGGGTGCCAGTTGAGTTACAGGCACATGAGGCTTAACATCTGTACGCCTCAAATTGATAGGCGCAGGGCATCAATTAGATTTTTTTATTTAATCTTCTTGGAAACTTAGGGTGGAGGCACAGGCTTTTAGCTGAACTTTTTCAGTCTGATGATGATTATAAGCTATCCTCAATTTACAAAAGACTTGGTAGCTGTTAAGATCGGTAAAAAGTTTTGAAGTCAATTTCAGGAGACAGCTTATGCGGATATTGGGATTTCAGTCCCATTTCTGTAAATGGATATAAATGGCCAATACGTTTGAAACCCAAGGGTAGCTAGTTAAAAGTTACTAACAAGAAATGCCGTCTCAATATTGCACCTTCTTTTAGTAAAAAAAATGTGCTACTTTGTAAGAATCCTAGAAACTTTTTCACGAAGCTTGAGTTACTTTTTGGCAACTTGTATGGACATTAGTTATTTGAAAAATACGCTGTTGGGTACTAAAAATATATTTGTGTGATGTTTTGTTTCTTGACTGAAATTGGGTGGCAGTCACTAGTCAAGCTAAGTCAAAAATATTAGTGGACATATTTTCACACAAGTTGTTGTATGATAATATGTCCAGTAATATTTCTATCTAGCATCAAACTGAGTAAAACATTTAGGCACTATGGGAAGAACATACGTAGCTAATAAAAAATATTCATATACTTTTATGTTGTAAATACCACGAAGGTAGGTCCTATGATTATCCAACTTCCGCTAATCCAGCAGAAAATTATTCTACACAGGTGCGGAAACCTTTGAACTGAGCTCATTTCCATGTCATCTCAATATTCAAGTCCTGGAATTTCTATACAAGTTTAGCTTACGCCTAAAATTGCTTCGTGCCAATTTCGGAGGTAGGTACGGCCAAAATCAAGGTGGAATTTTGGGTAGAGGGCGCTGCGGTGGCGGTTAACCACCTGTGCCTTAATTGGACCAACTTGAACGGGTTTTATTTGGGACGGATATTTCGGCAACTTATAATTTGGGCATTTGTGTTATTTTATATTGTCTAAGGCAGGTCTAGCAATAGACATCAGGCAATGGACTGGTATCAGGACGGTAGAAGAGCTATTTTTGCTTGAAAACTTGAAACTTGAAACTTTTATTTTTGCCCTAGATAAGAAGAAAATTATGGACATGACTGCCAACCTTCAGTAGTGGAGAGGCACCCTAAGAAGAAGAAGGTCTATAGCTTGAAGAACTGACAACGGCTGGGAAATAAAGGTACTCGAATCCACGAACTGGAAGACGAAGCGTGGGACGCCCGAGAAAGTTAGTGGATGGGAAGGGCTCAGAATCGTTCTTCCTAGAAATTTATAGGTGATGTTATTGTTTATCATAAAGCTGATGATGATGATATTATTATTATTGAAGCATTAAGACCCAGCTAACCATACGGGTTTAGCAGTTGAAATCACATCGAAATGTGAGCTTTTAAAATCAAATGCATCTTTTATGCTATTCTTTCGATGTCTACATACGCTTCTGTGAGCGCCTGAGAGACACCGTGACACTGTGGTATACGGCGCAAACCGTGTTAATCAATGTGTTAGTTTTTAAGATATTTAAGATATGGGTCGGTATTTAAATTTTAATTGCTAAGTTGCCCTAAAATATATTATTATCTTTCTATTTCTAGATGCCACCTGATACAATCCATCACTCACATCAGTCTGCGAAACTTTCCTAGCAAGTACAAAGCCACAAAACTTTCCTTTCAAGCACGTAGCAAGGAGTCCTCACTTCTCAAAGTAATACACTATTCTATTCTATTTTGAGTCGTGTTTGTTGCTACGTTTATCGTATTTTAGTCCTCCATAATATAAAGATATTCTCTGTAAAACCTTTTACCCGAGCGGGGTCCTAATTGGTAGTACCTACATACATAAAATACTAGCTCTGACTAGCAGCTTCGCTCGCGCACGTTTACTTTAGAATACATAAAAATAAAAGAATGGTTTATTGATATGATTGGCAATATCTTTAATAATTTTTTTGTATATACTTCCATATAGAACAATATTGAGCCAAGTATTTTTATCAGAATAAACAGTTACTAACTGACGACTTGAAGTTCCTGCCTCTTCGATTGTTTGTATAAAATATAAAAAAAAAAATATACAAAAAAGTTAAGAAATTCGGCATAAAAAGTATCCTATGTCCGTCCGTCTCCTGGGTCTAAGCTTCCAAGCCCACTAATTTTCAGCCAAATCGGTTCAGTCGTTCTTGAGTTATAAATTGTGTACTAACACGACTTTCTTTTTTGTTTATAGGATTTACTGTCTAAATTTAAAACTCTATTTATTATGGCTTTTTCATTTTTATTTATAATAATAATTATTTCCAAATTCCTTTATGTAAATTTACCTATACACTCAAAATCGTAACGAACTAATATATTTTAGTATTGAACTCCTAAGACAAGTTATACCTACGTACAGTGAAACCTGGCACCGTATAGGTACTTGTGAAAAGACCAACACATCTCACCAATTCCACACAAATCAATTTTGGTTTCAGCAAAATATTAAAAACTTTTTCGAACAATATGCGTGAAACTTGTGCGTAACGAAATTCTTTGTGAGCGTAGGAAAGTCTTCATAAAGCGTAGACCCATTTATATTATTTAGCTACCGAGGCAAACCAGTATAAAATATGTCAATTTCCGTGGTCCCAGTATAAAATAGGACCCCTCCATTAATTCCCATAGATATCTTGACAGCCATAACAGCTCTGTTGGTAGTCGTTCTGCCTTCTGCGATGTAGGCCGTGGGTTCGATCCCCACCGAGAACAAAAATTTGTGTGACGAACATAGATGTTTGTTCTCTATCTGGGTATTATTATGAATACACCTATTTAAAAAAAGTACTTATTAAGTATTATAATATCAGTAATCAGGTTTTCTATTGCAAGCTTTGTTTAGTTTGGGGCTAGATAGTGCTGTGTGAAATTATTTACATTTATTTATTTATAACTTTTATTATTCATTATGAAGTTCGTTATAAGTATTCTTGTGCGTCAAATAAACGTATTTTCTTTGTTTCTTTTAGCAGTGAACTTATTGAGGCTGTTAATAATAGGTAATGCAATTCAACTGAAAATTATATATTATATTTCTTTAGCTAAGGTGTCGTAGACTGCGAGGACTTCAGACAATAGATTTCTATAACACTGTCACAGTAGATTTGTATTGTCTTGACCAGATCTTGTGTTTAAATAGACGAGGGTAAACCCAGTTCGGACTTCTTTTGAGGTCGGCTTGTACAAAATATTAATATTTGCCGTGTGAAAAGGTCCGCCAATATAACGGTTCACCTAGGTGGACTGGAATTTATATTTGTACAAACAACTGGTCAACAAGTTGGTGGCCACACTCTTCTGACAAAATTCATTTGGCCATCGTTTCGAAATACAAACTCAAAACTACTCAAAACTTACTCTATTCTATTCGTACGTGTAAAGGCAAACCGGCCACGAAAACTCAAGTTATTTCCAACATTCACCGTAAAAGCCTGTCCACACGGCGCGTTTATTTGACGCATTGCCGGCGACACAGGCGCTGCGTCACTGCAGTGTTGCTACAATATTGTCATGACCGGGGCGACATCGCAATGACATCACCCGCCGTCAGTTGTGTGTGCGTTGCGTTCACGCAGCGCACCGTGTTTACACTGCGCATATTTGTATGTAAAATACGTAAAATCATAAACTCTCTAAATATTTATGTAAAAATGGATCTTATTATTGCTTGTTTTAATTATAACTGTAGTAAGTACCTACCTACTCTATTCTTAGACATTTATACTTACTCTTGTTTTTATCTTTTTTTGTCGTCTTTTATATACTTACCTATTTATTGTATTGTACCTTTGTACAGATTTGTGTGTGCTGTATATTTTTTATTGAGGCTCCCAAAAATCACAGCCCTACCTCCCGAACTATGTGTCCTGTATGTGTGTGTGTCCAAAATAAATAAATTTTCCCTTTTTCCTTCTTTAAAATGACGCAGCGATAGCGCTACGTCGTCGTCAACGCAACGCTGACGTAACGCGCCGTATGGAAAAGTCCTTAGTCCTCGAGAGTGGTCTCGGAGTTATTCAATAGCACCAGCGCTTAGCTTCCGCACACGGTTCTCGACTTTTCTTATTTGCAGTAAAAAGTTCTCAAGCATTTGACATATACCTAGATAAGTATCGTTGGGCAGCAAAAGAGAAGACTGGCATAGGGCCGGAAATGACGTTTTAAACATTTCAAACACATTTTGAATTATACAAGGTGTTCCAATACTTGTGTTTAAATTTTTCTAAGGAGCCAACACTGTAAACGCGAAAAAAAACCGCTGTTTCATACAAAAGTACAATATCTAACTGGCTTAAATGTTTTTTTTTCGCGTTCACAGTGTTGGTTCCTTAGAAAAAGTTATTCATATTGATGGGTACTTTAGCCCCCTGAAGTTTTTAAACGCAAGTATTGGAACACCTTGTATAAAACCACTGAATTTATGAATTTATTTATGAAAAACCGCAATCAATAATATATTTAAAATCATGTTTAAAAAAAACTAATATCTATACATTCGGTGATTTCATATCTTTAAAAATTATGAACGTGTTACCACTTTACATCAGGTGGGCCATATTCTTGTTACATCAGCACGTAGTATAAAAAAAATGTCGACTAAGGGAACGCACCAGGGGATGGGCATCTCCTGATGAGGTCATCAATCCGTATTCTAAGCATGGTGACTATGGCAAAGCCACCCGAATTCGGGGGAGTCTTTATGTCCAGCTGTAAACATATCAGACTGATGATGATGAATCTGATAATGAACATTTCTTTACCCAAAGCATAAACCCGCAAAAAAGTACTCTTCTTAAATCGTAAGGTTTGTATATAAAACAACCCTAACCCCATAAAAATAAAGCTCAAATTAATAAAAATGTAGTTACTGTAAAGTCTTCAAGATTAGTCGACCACCATCCGAGTAAATGGCCCGCCAGGGTTGAATGCAATATGACCCGTACTTTGACCTTTGCGAGTGAAATATCTTCCCTCCCGTTCCCGCACTTTAATAACGCTAATGCAGGACAAAGATAGATGGAGATTGCCGCCGAAGAATATAACGAAAGTGAACCTACTCGTAACTCTTGCACAGAAGTTTCATGAGGATTTAGGGTACAAATATGGTATGGATGAAGTTGTGTTTGTACTGTTTGGACGTGCCTCAGATTACCCGCTTAGACATCCCCAAAATATCTTTGGTACAGATACTTACTAGGAAATTACTTAGATAGCTGAGGGGAGCTTTTTTATGAGAAAAATGACACAAGCACAAGTTATGACTATGAATTACTTGATGTTAAGCGGTTAACCTACTAATATTATAAACGCGAAAGTTTGTAAGTATGGATGGATGGAAGGATGGATGTTTGTTACTCTTTCACGTAAAAACTACTGAATGGATTTTAATGAAACTTTACAATAATATAGCTTATCCTACTAAAACTATAAACGCGAAAGTTTGTAAGTATGGATGGATGGATGTTTGTTACTCTTTCACGTAAAAACTACTGAATGGATTTTAATGAAACTTTACAATAATATAGCTTATACATCAGAATAACACATAGGCTACGATTTATAAAGATATTGTGTGACTAATCCTGCGCAGACGAAGTCGCGGGCACCAGCTTGTCTTTCTATGTCGTTTTGATTTCCTATGTCAAGCAAAGCGGCGAGGGAAGCTAGTTTTGAAAAAGACAGAAGAGATTTTAGCTCTAGGCACTAACTGCGGCTAAGTGAAGTATAATAAGGTTTTATGTTAACGTTTTCTATTAAAGTTTATGTCGCTTGTGATTTTCACTCCAAGTTCCTTGAAGTCGGGTTTTCTTTTAAAGCGAGCACTTCGGTACTACAAGTACAACTGATAGCGTGACAGTGTCCATCTTGAAACAACTTGTGTAGTTAGAACTTAGTTGAACCCGTTTTATTTCATCACTGATAACAAGCCATGCCTTTTGAGTCCAGTTTAGTTTCATTTATTTTTAGGAAAAACAATAGCACATAGAACAGAAACGATATAACAAAAATGTGAAAACAAAAATAGTTAAAATAAACAAAAATACCTAGTAGCTATTGCCAATAATAGGTTTTCACGAATAGACAAGAAATAGATACATAAAAAGTGTGAACAGAACATAGTAGCTTACCTAGTATAGAGCACTGGTGTTCTAGTGATCTAGTACTGGTGATCTACTAAGGTGGTGGGTTCGAAACCAGTCGTGCATCAATGAGTTTTTCTGTTTAAAAATTTATGTGCAACATGCCAGTACTCTCAAACGGTGAAGGAAAACTTCTTGAGTAAACCGGCATGTCGTAGAACCTAAAAAGTTCTATAACATGTGCTCGAAAGCAGCTTTTTGAGGCGCACTTAACATCCTTTCACCACACTAATTCGAAAGAAACTAGTGACACGACAAGAGAGAGAGACTAGCTTACCTACAAAGATAAAATACGAAAACTTAGGATACTTACAGAATTAGGAAAAGAAGTCGCCACCCACACTGGAGAAGAAAAGGTGCAGGTTTTGTGAGGTACCTATATACGGATGATGATTTGATTGACTGATTGATTGTCGTCAAGGAAGTTCTATAAGTTAAAGTCAAAAGATATTTATTGAATTGAATCACAAGGATGTCTTAGAGCTGGGTGAATTTAGAATTCACTCGACCAAGCCTAGATGAACAGGTAACAAACTTACGGCTTGGTTCCTACCATTCATTTGTTTTACCCATATTCAAATATTCATTCGTCATCAACTTCATTGCATTCTATTTGTTTCTCAGTTAAATACACAATATACGTTCAATTTGTACTTATCATATTTATAATTTGAAGAAAGTAAAGACGTCCCTGGCTATCTCGTCTAGCAATTAGGAACCCAAAATGTATGCTCAAACAATGCGAAAGAATGCGATAGGATGCGCAAGGATGCGAAAGGATGCGGAAAGATGCGATGCTACCTTTTTCTGTTAAGCCTACGCCTCAATAAATTCGACTGGCACCACACTGGAGCTTCAATATTGTATTATATAACATTGTTGCAAAGATCATACAAACGAACGGTTGGGACAAAGCTGTAAGTTTGTTGCCTGTTCTTCTAGGCTTTGGTCGCGTAGAACTGGCACCTAGAGTTACCTAGTTTTAAGACGTTTCGTAGCGATCCTTGAGATTTTACTAAATAATACCTTTTGACTTTGACTCATTAGCCGCCGTGCTTCTCGTTATATTCAATAGGTACATTAGCAACCACGACAGATGCAACGTGCCTGCAATATTGCATTACGCTCCCACTAGTTCATCTCCATAAATCGCTCAGTTGCTTCAATTAAACCGCAAGCAAAATTGCATAATCCTTTAGTTTTATAAAACGCGGTGACCACCATTTTATTCCAACTAAGCGTTGGAGAGAAAAAGGATGGCAGGAAGAACAAGTGATAGAGATGGTTGGAGGGATTCGGGAAACTTTTGCCCAGCAGAGACAGCGTCCGATTTTAAATATTCTGTCAGCTTTCTGATTCCCAAAAGACAAGATTGTTGCCTGTTCTTCTAAGGCTTTTAGGAGTAGTAGAGTTTTTTAAGAGTAGTAGATTTTTTTAAGAGTAGTAGAGCTCTTTGTGAAAGGCTTGTCCGGAGAAGTACTACCACCACGCCTTTTTCTGCCGCCAAGCAGCGTTGCTGTGTTTAGGTTTGAAGAAAGTGGTTGCCGGTGTAATTACAGGCACATGAGGCTTAACATCTGTATGCCTCAAGTTGATGGACGCAGGGCAGTGCATAGGGCAAGTTCCTATCGTGCGTGACTTACGAGGTAATACTTTGTTATAGGTGTTGGTTACCACTTAACATCAGGTGGGCCATATGCTTGTTCCATCAGAAAGTTGTATAAAAAAAGGCTTGGTCGCGTGGTACTGGCCCCTGGAACTGGATCTTTATGACTTTTTGACTTTAGTCCGAATGCAAAACCCATAAAAACATACACCATTTATTTTTAAGCAACGGACCATCAGCTAGTGCTTATCACATATTTTAAGTTCACCGTGATAACACGGTCGCTTTGTTTGTTAAAACTTCTTGCGTTCTTGATTAGAATTTGATCCGGAGTATAATTATAAATCTGCATGACGTAGAGCTGGCCTTAGTCTAGAATAGAATATAATTTTATTTTTCTCCAAACAATAGTACCTACAAAGGTTTTTTATAATTTTATTTCGTAGGCGGGGTGTACCCTGGGTCTACGACATACTCCTACATAAACCACTGAAAAAATTTCGCGCTTTGTGTTAAATTCATTTGATTGTGTTCGTTCATTTTTTTACTCCGCTCTGAGTAATTTTCTGGGATAAAAAGTAGCATATAAGCTATTCAATACTTTATGTATTCTTAATTCCATTCCAAGTGATTGAGCCGCACAAACATCCAAACATCGTAACCAGTGGCGTAGCTACCGTAGGTGCAGGTGGTGCAGTGCACTGGGGCCCCGGAGCTCAAGGGGCCCTCTAACCTAAGCTTTTAAAAGAAAGGGTCAGCCAGCTCCCGTAGCTAGAAAACCTTGAGCCTGCTTCCTTTTTTTTATGATTTATGTTAAAGTCCAATATAAGTTCAAGCTATGTGGAAAGAGGGGGTGAAGGTATGTAGCACTGTAGGTACAAAGGGGTAGCTTAGACAGAAGATAGAAAATACTACTTAAGAGTAGTAGAGCTCTTTGTGAAGGGCTCGTCCGGGGAAGTACTACCACCACGCCGTTTTCTGCCACCGAGCAGCAACGCTGTGTTTCGGTTTGAAGAGTGTGGTTGCCGGTATAATTACAGGCACATGAGGCTTAACGTCTGTATGCCTAAAGCTGATGGACGCAGGGCAGTGAATCGTAGGGCACGTTCCTATCGTGCGTGACTTACGAGGCAAGGAACGTGCCCTACCAGGCAATGCTTTGTTATAGGTGATGGTTACCACTTAACATCAGGTGGGCCATCTGCTTGTTCCATCAGCTAGTGGTATAAAAAAAAACTTCAAGTCACACAGCTATGAGAAAAAAAAGTATACAATCAACTATCCTATCGTATTTCCTTCTTCCGTTTGTGTCTGTATTGTTCGGCTCTGAAGAATGAATATTAAACTTTTACATCACGCTTTTAATCGAGTTATGTTTAGCTTCATCATACTGTACAACATAATTAAATTATGTATGCCTCGAGTTGAGTAATGAAAAATATGGAAATTTACAGGATCACGCCTAAATTAGATTGTTTTTGTCCCTTATGGCGATAATGCGGTGGTCGCCTTATTTAAGGCGAGAATGCCGTCCAATTATAACTTTCAAGTGTTTTGATCATTATGAGTAAGTGCGTTTGTAGATTATGATGGCACTTCACACCGCTATTCGTGTTTGTTTATTTATTTATTAGGAAACGACAACAGCACAAATATAAAAGTTAATCCTAACTAATATTATAAACGCGAAAGTTTGTAAGTATGGATGGATATTTGTTTCTCTTTCTTACTGAATGGATTTAAATGAAACTTTACAATAATATACCTTATACATCAGAATAACACATAGGCTACAATTTATAAAGATATTGTGGGAATTGTCAAAAATATGACGATAAGTGTCAAGTAAGTAGGAAAAAATCTACCATCTGCGCAAACGAAGTCGCGGGCACCAGCTAGTACAAAATAAATCTATAAAATGTGTGCCAATTACAGGCATGTATAACATTATCCGTTCGTGTTCGCGTATTCAAAATCGAAGTCAAAGTCAAAAGGAATTTATTCAGTTGAATCACAAGGATCACTTTGAAATGTCTTAGAGCTAGGTGAGGCTTAACATCTGTATGCCTCAAGTTTATGGACGCAGGGTAGTGCATCGTAAGGCACGTTTCTATCGTGCGTGACTTACGAGGCAATGCTTTGTCATAGGTGATGGTTACCACTTAACATCAGGTGGACCATCTGCTTGTTCCATCAGCTAGTGGTATAAAAAAAAAGTGAATCTAAGTGTTAGGTTAGTTCCATGCGAACAAGTCTAGAAGAACAGGCAACAAACTTACAGCTTGGTTCCTTTCCTACCGTTCTTTTGTATGATCCTTGTTATAATATACGAGTAGGTAGGTAATAATATAATAATGAAGCTCCAGTTAGCTGCCAATCGAATTCGTCTTATTTCCCAATTACGACGTATAGTGACTCTATTTGCCTATTTTTATTTTTTCCGGTGTAATTACAGGCTCATGAGGTTTAACATCTATGCCTCAAGTCGATGGACTCAGGGCAGTGAATCGTAGGGCACGTTCCTTTCGCGCGTGACTTACGAGGCAATGCTTTGTTATAGGTGATGGTTACCACTTAACATCAGGGGGCCATCTGCTTGATCCATCAGCTAGTTGTATAAAAAAAAAACACGAAAAATAATGAATACGAAAATTTATACGAGCAAGTAAAAATGCGACTAGGTACCGAATACCGATGTGAAATGCCACCATTAGATTAATTTGCGTATACACTTGTCTGACAGCCTTCACAGCTCAATATGTAGTAGCTCTACCTTCTGTATAGAGCGTTCCCTAATTTGGGACAGCTACGAGTTTAGTAATGTGTGTTTTGTTGACGTTCCACTATAGAGACCTTCAAAATTAAGAGGCTGACAACCGTCAAACAACCTCTTGCAAGTTTCTACATATGATTTGAAGATGTAATTATGAAAAATCACAAACAACAATGTTTCTGAGAATACCATTACAAAGGTTCAGCTAAAATTTCATTTTGATCCAATTTTTTTTCCAAAAAGTTTGATAAATTGAAACTAATTGACAGCCTTCCTTCACAGCTCAGTTGAAAGTAGCTCTGCCTTCTGCGCCGTAGGCCGTGGGTTCGATCCCCACCGAGAACAAACATTTTTGTAAAGAACATACCTATAGATGTTTCTTCTCCTTTTTTTTGTTTTTGGAAAGTTGACTACTGGTATCTATTACGCTACACAGTGCAAAACTTATTATTTTTCTAAACAGTGTTTGTTACATACTATACAACAAACTTTATCCATACTTCAGGCACTATTGTTGCTCAAGTAAATCCGAGCATTGTTCCGCTAAAAGCTAGTTATCATAAATCAACACAAACGAGGCGAGGCCACAGATTAGTTACATAGAATGCTGAGCTTTCATCTTTCATATTAAAATTTTACGTAATAAAATTATTGTTATGCTAAAACGTTTCAGATACTTACGAGGAAGAAGTACCGCGTTTTTTTTTAATAAATATTGGTGGACTTTCCACCCAGCACTATCTAGCCTCAAACTAAGCCAAAGCTTGTAATATGGGAACTAGATAACTGATTTAATACATATATACATTTTTTTGTAAATTTATACTTATAATATTATATAACACCCAGACGGAAAACAAACATCTATGGTCATCACGCAAATGCTTGTTCTCGGTGGGATCGAACCCACGGCCTACGGCGCAGAAGGCAGAGCTACGACCAACTGAGCTGTGAAGGCTGTCGTTTGGTGGTATCCAGCCTGTTATGCCTAAGGTCGTGGGTTAGATTTTCCGTGATTCAAAAATGTATAACTCACAAAATACCTACTGACTCTTCGTTGTCTATGCTTCATTCCTGAAGATCGTTATCAACCAGGTGTTGTTCAGGCGTTGTTCTGCAGGCGTAGACGTCCTGTCTCCAGTGACTCCGACAGTGGCGTAGCTAAGTGAACAAGGACCCCGGTGCATAGAGAAAGAATCGGGCCCTCACTTCCCTCTTTCCACATAGCTTGAACTTATATTTAGCATTTAAAATAAAACATTAAAAAAAAATATGAGCAGGCTCAGGGTTTTCTAGCTTCGGGAGCTGGCTGCCCCTTTTTTTTCAAAGCTTAGGTTAGAGGGCCCCCTGAGCTCCGGGGCCCTGGTGCACTGCACCACCTGGCCCTACGATAGCTACGCCACTGGACTCCGATCCGTAGCCATCTGCACCACACTGTAGAATGACATCGGCCTGTCTCTAAGCTGGTCAGACTAATCAGGTTGGGGATTCTCCACGGGAGCGTTTCCCTTCCATGTGGCCGACTATGACCAACTTTTCTAATTTGTCGACACCACGTCAGCTCAGCACCTATTAACTGAATTCTTGCCGGAAGGTGTCGTGTTCATCGGAAGCCTTCTTTTTTACAACTAGCTAATGGAACAAGCAGATGGCCCACCTAATGTTCAGTGGTAACCATCACCTATAACAAAGCATTACCTCGTAAGTCACGCACGATAGGAACTTGCCCTACGATGCACTGCCCTGCGTCCATCAACTTGAGGCTTCCAGATGTTAAGCCTCATGTGCCTTTAATTACACCGGCAACCACACTCTTCAAACCTAAACACAGTAACGCTACTTGGCGGCAGAAAAAGGCGTGGTGGTAGTACTTCCCCGGACGAGCCCTTCACAAAGAGCTCTACTACTCATAAAAGAGCTAGTTTCATACTACCGACCGTCCTATAGCTAAAAGGCCGTTAAATGCAAAATCTTCTTTTTGAGTTACGCGAGAATAAGACAAAAGGCGGGAAAGCTTACAAAAAATATTTAACGGCAATCAAGCTAAGCAACCAACGTACCGTTTAAGTTCACGTAAAAATTAAATAACCATTAGCCATTTTTAAGCTTAGCAATGACACTTAGCAACATTAAAGCATTGAATTGATATTAATTTGGTTCCGGTAACGACATTTTATTGTTTCATATTTCGAAAACTATTAAAGCTATTTGAATTCTGATAAAATTGATCGATGTGTCTTTTTTTTCAGATTACAATGTCATAAAAAAGTCGAAATTGAGCAAGTGTTGGTTAAAGGTCTTTTAGCTATTTAAAGGACGGCAGCATAGTGGAGATAGTTGCCTAGTTAATTTATAGCGGTTCTATAAAGTAGGTAGGTATACATTATAGAGCCGCTATAAAATTACGGAGAATATGGAGGGCTTAACTGTTTGAAGGTAAATTCACAGTTTGAAAAGCTTTAGCAACATTCTCTTATCAGTTTCTCTTAGTTCATTGAATGAACTTCTATGAGACAAAGGTATCGCTGCGCGCACCACGAAGAAACTTCAGCGGGTATTGTTCCTGAAGCTTTATGCAGAGGGCGCTGTTATCAGCTTTGTTTACTTTTTGTACTTACAATGAGGAACGGGTTGCGTTGTATTTGTGTATGAAAGAAGTCAAGATAATGGCGAACACGTGGTACAACTATTTTTGTGACTTACTAGATTAGTGCGAGAAGCTTGTTCATTTCGTTTGTTGTCCGAGTACGTAGGTAATACTGTGTACCTAGGTAGCTGTAATACTAGTTTACCTACACGGATACAGGTCGAGTGACACAAATTTAAAGAAAAATGACGCTTACTACATAGACATACAAGCGAGCAGTGTACACTATAGCCTGATGCGTACCCGTGTGTACCATGGATACCTATGGCCTTACTACAAAAATCAGTCACGATAAACTATGCTTAAACTATTGCCATCTCTTACCAATGCGTAATGGCAAACAGAGACAGCACTAATTTTAAGCATTATTGAAATTTAAACACCATTTTATAGTTTGAGGGCTAATATTTATTTCCCGTTGTACCTACCTTCCTAAGGTATAAATATTTCCAGTCGCCCTACCGATAGTGCAAGCTACAAGTGCAACTACAATAATATAAAATAAATATTTATTATAGCTAAATTAAAAGAGTAATAAATAAAAAATCTAACATTAATAAAAAAGCAAATCTTTATTTACACACTTAATAAAAGTATATTTTTTTAGCTTACATAGGTACTTTTTAATTTATATGAAAAAGTCACCTAACAGATAAATCACAATACATTTCTAATTTATGGATGAACAAATTATGGATCATTGACATCTGAAATAAATGAATTGAATTGAATTGAATTACTCGCAGTCCCTACTTGAAGGTAGGTACTCGTACCTAGGTAATCATAAAACAAATAAACACCATCCAACAAAATTCATAAACTGATATAATATAATCTACTAATTGAAAAGTGTCCATGGTTTTTTTTACGTCAACTTTACAATTGTTTTATCCTAACTCAAATTTTATGTAAAAAGACAATAAAATTGTAGGTTAGTATATCGCATGCGACATTCACAGAAAGCAGTATTTTTTTTATGTTTTACTTGATACATTCGTTTTCTTACAATCCTAGGTAGATAGGTACAAACTGAAACATCTTCACGACTTTGATCCCCAGGCACGGTAGATATCCCCTCAAATCTTGTAGCACCAAGTACTAACTCCACATTCTTTGAGGACGTCTAAGGGGGGTAGTCAAAGGTAAGTCCAAACATTACATTTGGCACATACCCACATTTTGCAGTAGTTGGTATTCCATACGTGACAGGTTGCAAGCCCATCGCCGCTGTTAGAATGCTAACTGCTTTCCTCACGATGTTTTCCATCACCGTTTAAGAGCTCTGGCATTGCGCACATACATTTTTCGATGGGAAAAATCTATTGGTGCACGACCGGATTCTAGCTTCCGACCTTATGATCGGAAGGCGGGGTCACTCCCACTAGACCACCGGTGCTCTATTACATAGGTACATACACACACATATTATTTACAAAGGTAAATACATCTACATTTTCATTGTCTTACATCAACGGTCTTCAATCTAATGAAATATGAGAGTTTTCGCATACTTTCATCACTTTTACGATAATTTTATCTCTAAAACTTTTCAATGGACGTCAACTCGTTCGCTCATTTCAACATTTTCCAAGATGTATTTTATGTTATTACGCAAGCGAGATGTTCAGTTGTGAGCATCTTAAGGGGCTGATACCCGTTCAAATTCAATATGAACTCATCGCTCGCACTTTTCAATTTTTTTTTTTAATGTGCAGATCACTGAACTTACTTGTATTTATTAAAAATTGCATTCTACCCAGTAGTGTGCAAAAGTTTTCTCTACTAGTTTAAAATTATTATTTTTCTGAACTGTGTGCGATGCTATTGCACGAATTGGTTATCGGTTTTTAGTGTTCCGTACCCAAAGAGTAAAACGGGACCTTATTAATAAGACCCCGCTGTCCGTCCGTCTGTCAGTCCGTCTGTCACCAATCTATATCTCATGAACCGTGATAGTTAGACAGTTGAAGTTTTCACAGGTGATGTATTTCTGATGCCGCTATAAAAATACATATACTAAAAAACAGAATAAAATAAATATTGAAGGGGGCTCCCTTAATGGTACGGAACCATTCGTGCGCGAGTCCGACTCGCACTTGGCCGTTTTTTATAAATAAGTTCAGTGAATTTATATCTTCTAAATTTTTTTAATGTGCGAGCGCGAAATACATTACCTAAGTCTTGGTCTTATTATAATTTTCTACAATGATTTTTTGGATAATTGAACTTGTACATTGACTTACTAATTTTATTGATTTATTGACAATTTATTATGGACATCTTTATTATAATGTACCTAATTTAATTTAATGATAATATTATTTAATTGTACCAAAGTAAAACTTTGCATGCCAATGATTTGGTGAAATATGTGATACTACTTACCAACTAAGAACTAACTTCTAACCATATTTCTCGCAAATAAACATTTCAAAACATTTCATTTCATTTCATTTCATTTCATTTCATTTCATTTCATTTCATTTCATTTCATTTCATTTCATTTCATTACAAAAAAACCTTTTGAACCTATCCCAGAAAGCTCTTCCTTTGATATCACGTAGTCAGTTGAAAGGCATCTTCTCATGTAGCCACTGCCGCTTGCCCTCGTTGAATTCGGCAGCAGTATGGTCCGTGCCTTCCAGTATCCATTTCGTGGTGAGCAGACCTTCAACCCCAACTGGCCCTGAAGGAAACACAAATCCTTGAGCATAACCATTTTTAGTAAGAAGTTTGGACATATTCGTTTCATCTGAGATTATTTAATATCTAGAATAGTATAGAAACTTTTATCATAATCTATTTATTATCTCACGAGTCATACTCGATAAGAACGTGCTCTACGATGCAATGCCCTGCGTCCATCAACTTGAGGCATGCAGATGTTAAGCCTCATGTGCCTCACCAGCAACCACTCTTAAAACCGAAACAAAGCAACACAACCACACTCTTCAAACCGAAACACAGCAACGCTGCTTGGCGGCAGAATAAGGCCTGACGGTAGTACATCCCCGGACGAACCCTTCACAAAGAACTCTACTACTCTTGTGCATAGTCATAAAATAATGAAAATAAACAAGAACTGAATACTAGTCTCCCTCTGCATCAAAGTCAAAAGGTATTTATTCGATAAAATCACAAGGATCACTTTAAAGTGTCTTAAAGCTAGGTGACTCTAGGTGCCAGTTCCACGCGACCAAAGACTAGAAGAACAGGCAACAAACTTACAGCTTGATTCCTACCGCTCTTTTGTATGATCCTTGCTACAATGTGAGGTATAATCTTCTCTTCGAAATCGAGACCAAATACCAAAGATCGCGATAAACGTCTAAAAAATAATAACATACCTTTGTTCTTTTACAAAAAGCCGTAATTCTAAATACCTGCAGAATCGTTCGTGAGTTTTTACAAGCAGACATTTCTTCTGATGTGCAGACATCAATTTCCAGTGCCCAAGGACAGCCAACTAGACCTAATGATGCGCACTTAGCTTAGACCCGTGCTCATCATTAATTCCACCGACTCTAGTAAGTCAAGTAGATAATAATCTTTACACAATAATTATAAAAGTTTTTTATTTAAATACCTCTGGCATGGATCCTGGCTGTAGATATTCCAACTTCAGCTCCAAGCCCGAATCGGAAGCCGTCAGCGAATCTCGACGACACGTTGTGGAAGACGCAAGCGCTGTCTACCGCATGCAAGAACTGCTTAGCTGCACTGTCTGTAAAAGAACAAAATATTAGTAGTAGTAGAGGAGTAGGTAGTCAAAGTCAAAAGTGGAGAGGCACCCTAAGAAGAAAAAGAATTAGTCATAAATAAAAATGACTCCTACCGATGATATTGCGAGCACTTCACTGTTTGTGAGCACTGAATTGGGCACATTTTTTTTATTGCATAATCCATAGCTACACGACTGGATTCAAACCAGCAACTTTAGATTTGGAATGCGGGGTACACAAGACCACCAGTATTTTGTTTTGTATATACTCGTAGTTGGTATAAAAACACGGTTATATCTTTTTTTTATTTTTGTCTTGACAATGTTTACCTTTTGTGTGTAAACAATGTGACGTAAGGTCACACACAAAAAACATCCTAATTCCTATTCTATCCAACTTTTTAGGGTACCGTACCCAAAGTGCAAACGTCATAGGGTCCCTATTACTAAGACTCCGCTGTCCGCCTGTCTGTCTATCTGTCCATCTGTCACCAGGCTGTATCTCATGAACCGTGATAGTTAGACAGTTGAAATTTTCACAGATGATGTATTTCTGTTGCCGCTATAACAACAAATACTAAAAAAATTAAAAAAATATATAAATATTTAAGGGGGCTCCCATACAACAACAACAAACGTGATTTTTTTTGTAGTTTTTATAGATAATGGTACGGAACCCTTCGTGCGCGAGTCCGACTCGCACTTAGCCGGTTTTTTTTTTAATATATAAATGCGAAAGTATGTTTGGATGTTAGGGTGTTTGTGGCTCAATCACGCCCTCAATACTGAACTGATTGGGATTAAACTTAGAACAAATACAGTTCGTAATCTGGATTAGCATAGGCTACTTTTTATCCCAAAACTACCGGGAACGTGGTAAAAGCGAACCCAATAAAGCCAAAATACCTTAAATATGTTAGCAATCATTTAATACGTGGACAAAACCACGGGCGGAAGTTGGCGTCGAATAAATGTCGAATAAAAACTAAAAAATCACACAAATTATAATTGGAAGCTGGTGTAGAATAAATTGTACTAATTTTATGATTACTATAAAATCCCACAAATTATAATTATTATCAGTTCAAAGACGCGTGACGCTCGAGGAAGCTGTATTCGGCTTATCATTTTCTAATTTACCGGGTCTATTAAACTTGAACTTGTTATCTTATCTGGCATAACGTCATTGTTCAGGACATGTTCTTATGTCTCAATAGATAGTTTGAAATTATTTACCCAGCTAAAGCTAAGATGGTTTAATTACAACAGTAGTGATATTCCGTAAACAACAAAATCACGGAGAGTATCACGTAGAGAATCCGCGTTCGCTTCGATCACGGGCCTCGCCTCACTCGCGTTGGTATTTTCACACACTCACGCTGGTGCCGCTAGTAATGGGTAAACGTAATAAATGCTCAATTTAACCTGCTATGTGACACTAGCGTTGCTGTGTTTCGGTTTGAAGAGTGTGGTTGCCGATGTAATTACAGGTACATGAAGCTTAACATCTGTATGCCTCAAGTTGATGGACGTAGGGCACGTTCCTATCGTGCGAGACTGGCGAGGCAATGCTTTGTTATAGGTGATGGTTACCACTTAACATCAGGTGGGCCATCTGCTTGTTCCATCAGCTAGTTGTATAAAAAAAACTGAGTTTCAACAAGATATTTTGCGGAATTGTGCACAATTCTTAAAACTAAATTAGCCCTATATTTTTAGTAACTACTGAACGACAGATTCATCCACAAATAATACGCTAGATCAAACATCATCTTACCATTTTCTGTTACAATAACATCCGTATGTGAGCTCCCAAACTCGTGGATATGGTCGACCGCCTCATTCAAATCCTTCACCACCTCGATACAGCATTCCAGCGATCCATACTCATGACGCATGGTCCTCGCAGCAGGCGGACCGAACGTCAAATTACTAGCCAACTTAGGCCCCGCGTGTATGGTGACACCTTCGTTCTTCAACATGTTACAAATCTCAGTGAAAAGGGCCCCCGGTACATGGTCTTCATGAATCAGTAGAGTTTCCATAGCATTGCACGCAGCAGGGTAGTCGCATTTCGCGTCGCGGACTATCTTCAAAGCCTTTGCGGGGTCCGCGTCTTTGTCTACAAACACGTGGCAGATGCCTTCTGCGTGACCTAACACAGGTATGTGCTGGGATTGCTTCTGTATACTCCTAACAAGGTCGGATGACCCTCGGGGGATGATCAGATCTATGTGTTTCTCCATAGACAGTAAGTCACTGATTTCTTCACGGGTTGAAACTAGAGAGATGGCATCCTCAGCACCGACGGTTTGCAAAGACTCTTTCACGAGATCCATCAAAGCTTTGTTTGAGTAGGCGGCCTCTTTGCCACCTTTGAGTAGGAGACCGTTGGCTGAAGCCATAGCTAGTGCTGCTACTTGGGGTAAAGAATCAGGCCTGGACTCGAAAATTACTAGCAGTACTCCAATTGGGACAGTCACTTGTTGAAGAACCAAGTTCTCAGCTAGCTTCGTCTTAGTCAAAACCCTTCCTACGTTCTCGTAGCTCGAATCCGCTATTTGCTTCAGACCGACAGATAAAGTCTTCAACTTCCCTTGGCTGAGCGAAAGCCTGTCCAACAAAGGCTTCGCAACTCCATTCTTGGTTGCTTCTTCCAAGTCCTTGGCGTTTGCTTCTAGGATTTTTTCTTGCTTGTTGACAAGAAGGTCAGCTAGGGAGTGAATTGCTGAAGCTCTTTCTGATGGGGTGAGTTTTTGCATTGTTCTGCTTCCACTGCGAGCTTTGGAAAAAAATATAGGTTAAGCTACGACTAAAAAATAACCCTCAACTGATTAGGTTTCATTGAGTTAAAGTTGGGCGCTATGTTCCATCTGGCAAGTTGTACAGAAAGAAAAACGTTATCTGAAGAGTTCATTTACCTTATAGGTTCTATGGGTAGATACTCTGATAGTGATATAAAAAATTTCCATAATCTATTTCTACCTTCAGCGTTGTTGTGTTTCACTAACCGTGTATCAAGATACACGGTTAGTGTGGATTGGGCCGTATCAGATACGGCTTGTATCATTAACGGGTATCATCTTGCGTCCAAACTAGCGATCATGATACGCACCGAGGCCACGCAACGGAGATACGATACACCGAAATGATACAAATGTGGACCCAGCTAGATTACAAGCACATGATGGATGCAGAGTTGGGCACGATTCTAACGTGGGTGACCTGTGAGGTCATTCTTTGTTATAGATGATGGTGTCCACTTATCATCAGAGAGACCCATCTATTTGTTGCACCAGCATGTTGTAACAAAAAATTGTCTATAATTTCAATCCTGATTAAACTCAAGCTAGTAAGAAACAATCATTGTTCCAGCTCACCTTGTTCAGCCATAGTATCCACCGATGCCGATGAGTTCGTTACGAAGTCGGTGAAGAAAGTGCCCACCTTCCTTCCATTGATGATGGTTTTGATAGCTTTCTCCTGCATACCGTTGCAGATAACCACGCTGACGCCACGGGCCATGGCCCATGTGGCTGCGTTCACTTTGGAGTCCATGCCTCCAGTGCCTACCTGGAAATGAAGTTGGTCAGCCGGAGGCAAATCGATATATCTACAAACGTCTAGCTAGATAGATAGAAATAAAACATTTATTCAACCCACCACAGGTATAAAATTATAAATACACAAAAAGCAAACTTAAAACCTTAGTACAAAGACCAAAAATATTACAATATTTGTAATTAAAGTTCGACTCTGTGTGATGGTGAACAGATTCAGCTCAGCATAATGCTATAGCATGTTGCCACGCTACATCGCTGATTTTCTGCTGAAGCCAGTGTTGTTGACATCACGAACATATCGACCCAGAGAAAGCCTTGTTTAAAAAAGTAAGCATCTTTAAACAACGTGTAACATAATACCCCTATAACCCCGGAAGCAGAGTATTCTACAGGTCATGGTGATCAATTTTTGTTCTAAGACTTATGAAATTTCGAAATTATTCATTCATGAAATGCCTCTTAAACTATCCTCCAAAATGAAACTAACACAAAATGACGCAGCCCTATTTATAGCTGCTTTTTACCTTTTATTATGAACTGTAAAGAAAACAGGTAACAGACCTGCCACCAATTAGAAAACGCAATTAGCGTATGTACCAAGATCACGTACACATTATCAGAGTTGTTGCAAATTTTTGAGACAATTTTAATTTTACTTTTGTATGGAAATTTCTAAAATGATTTATTCAAACTTTACAAACGTCAAAGTATTCCAATGTTTGACCTGATCTCTTGGTCTATGACCGTATAGGGGTTAAACGTTGTATAATAATAATCCAAATAGAGAATAAAAAAGAACAAACAATTAATAACAAAATAAAAGTACATCTACTTTTCATTATAAGGGCCTAAACTTTACTTTTAGATGTACGTAACCATTGAGGAATAAAGGTTTTCGAATAGCGACCACGAAATGGAAGACGAAGCGTGGAACGCCCTCAGTGGATGCAGAGCGCTCAGAATCGTTCTTCCTGGAAATGTATATGGTATGCCTTTGTCTAGCAGTGCCTTCTTCAGCCTGATGATGATATCTGGTAGAAAAACAGCCTTTGCTAGCTTTTTTATGTAAGTTTTGTATAAGTTTATATGATTCGAATCTCCCTGTAAATATTTGAAAAATACTATTTTACCAGTATAGGTAAATACACAGTAAATGGAATTATAAAGCTATTGTGTCGCCTAAAAATATGGTTGACATGCTTGGATATTATTCAGATTTTATTTTACCGTAATATACGATACCACAACGAACATGTTTCATAATAATATGTGTGTTAAGCCTTCGTTCTTTAAAAAGAATCCACCGTCTTTTGACGGACTTTTGGCTTCAGCATTTTACCGAGACTTTCATGATTGTTTGTGAATGTAGAATTACGGCTTCACTTTATTACAATCATCTTTCTTCTTCTTTTTGTACCTGTCTTTACTTTTGTGAGTCTTTAGTTCTGTAATTTATTTTCGTGTCTTGCTTTGTTTCTGTGTTATCTGCTTTTGTTTCTACGAATAACTATTATCTGTGTAAATTGTGTTTTTGTACTCTGGCCTCCAGCGGTACAGGCTTGTCCTAGTGCGTAATTTTTTTATTTTTTATTATTTATTCTAAGAGCTTTGTCGCTGAGCAACCACACTGCCCTATAATAAAACATCAAAAAAATACATCTCAAATAAAAACTTATAGGTATAACATATTTACATTAATTATAATAGTGTCATCCATTATTAATGAATAGGCTCAAAAGTGAGCCAACTGAAAAGTAGCTAGTAAACTTTTGAGCCTATCCATTCAGTGAATTTCTATTTGTACATAGCCAATAGAACGTTTGCCAATTATTAAAAACCAATGTTGTCCTAAAATTATTTGTCGCTCGCAAAGCATAAAATACTTTTTAAATATAATTGTTTCAAAAACCTCGGGGGATGGAATAAGTTATTACACGCATCTGTGAATAGCCGAAATAACTTTATTAGAGTGACAGCTACAAATTACAATGACAAGTTTATTGCCTTCGAAATTATAATAGATTTTGGAACAGTTTGGAATCATGTGACATAAACTAAATTCACAGTTAATGTACAGTATATGCACAGTAAATGCACAGTAAATGCACAGTAAATGCACAGTAAATACACAGTAAATGCACAGCAAATGCACAGTAAATGCACAGTCTTATTTAAATTTATGCTGAACGACTGCTAGTAGTTGAGCTGTCCTATTCCCTTCCAAGTTTTGTAAAGAAGTCTAATAAAAAAAAATTGTTTATATTTTTCAAAATTAATTTTGAATTGTGATGAAAACAATTTCAGCGAGATTCAATACTTTTTCGACTTTGTTTCTAAAATTTTAAGTATTAGTGGTTATAAAAAGGTATGGAAGCTATTAGTTATGGACATTTGATTTAGTAAATCATTTTAATCTTTTTACTCCTTAAAGTAAATCAGAAAATTGGATTCTTATTCAGAAAGCGTTAGATGCACACGTCATTTTGAAAAATCTGAAATAAGAATTTGACTTAAAGCTACCTTTTACTTAGTCTGCACCCCTGGTACTTTAACTCAAGTTCCTACAAATCAATTCATAGCCTAAGCTATTTTGTCACGTCTAAATTTGTTATTGTTTAGTTGAAAATAATTTGAGCCTCTGCTTCTTTTTCAGCGCCATGACCACAGAATGCTTAATAATACTAATAAGGGGCGAATTGCTACCAACGTAAACGTCATCTCAATATCTCGAGGACCGAATCGCCCATATACCATCTGTTCAATTATGTGGAGAGAAGGTTCGAACTCGTTATTTTCCTGAAAATTGAGAGGCCTAAGGACTTTTTCTGGCTGACTATACATTGAATTTCACACAGGTGCCAAGCAATCTGTAATTTTCGAAAACTTTCCTCACCTTAGACTTCCGACCAAATTGAACCAAGTCCTTATCTTGCGAGGTGTAGGTATGCATCATGCGAGCGCCGTCTTCCCAGGGCGGCTTGTTGTAGATGCCATCCACATCTGACATCATGATGAGGAGATCGGACTGGATCTCTGCTGCGAGGAGAGCTGAGAGGCTGTCGTTGTCTTTTATGCCGATACCCTGAAAATACAATTGGTTATATCTTCTGTTGAGAAGCCTTTACATGAGAGGTCCTTATAAATATATTTACTGCAATGCATGGTTTTGAAAATGATTATTACAGTTCTATAAATTTAGTGTCAATTATTATAAAATTATGTCAAATTTATCTGAATACATATAAATGAATTTGTACTTTTTATATTATGTAAATATAAGAGGCTTTATTATTAGGTACCTTCTGCACTGTACAACGGACTTTAATTTCTACTTTTTATATACCTACCCACTTTTTAAATACATTCAACAGATTGTCATATATACATTCTGATTCTGATAATAATTAAATTAAGAGGCTGACATCTGTCAAATTACCTATCTCTCACACATTTCAACGTTTTGAAACATGTATAATCACGAAACTTAATTATGAAAAAAGCAATCAACTAAGTTGTGTGCAATCACATTGCACACAGTTCAGCAAAAATATCATTATGATATTACTCAAAAAAAATATAAGTATGGCTACTAAAAATGATTGCTATTTTTCTTAAGGCGAAGACAAGAGCTAATGTGACTCTCGCTCGCACGTTTCGACATGTTGAAAGATATAAAATCACTTAACTCATTTTCGAAAAATCGCAATCAACCATCTTGTGTGCAATCACATCATTTAAAAAAAATCATTTTAATCGATACGATATGTAAAAATTTCATTTTGATCGATACATGTTTTCCTACTCAAAAGTTTGCTTTACTAGTTTTAGTACATAAGCAAACTTTTAAGTAGGAAAACATGTATCGATCAAAATGAAATTTTTACTAAACTGTGTGCAATGTGATTGCACACAAGATGGTTGATTGCGATTTTTCGAAAATGAGTTTAGTGATTTTATATCATTCAACATGTCGAAACGTGCGAGCGAGAAGTTGTTTGATAGTTGTCAGCCCCTTAAATAAGTTGAGTGATTGATTATCTTTCGGAAAGTGCGATCGAGAGGCACATTAGCAGTAGTCTTCAAGGATAATACTTCGATAATGGACAATAACGAAGACTTTATTTATTTATTTAATCATCAAAGAGCACATTTTCAGCAATATTTCCTGAAGATTTCCAGCTTTCAAATGTCAGCACTTGTTTCAAATGAGAAGTTTCTGCAACTTTTAAAGTAACTACTTTTTAAAATCCTTTAATGGACTCTTTATTTTCCCATCCTAGAAAGCTCCATCAGTACTTTTCAACGAGCAATTCCGTCCAAACCGTAAATTCTATACTGAAACAACTTATTATACGCCTTAAAAGAAGGAAGGTAAGATTCAAACTCGCGTACCTTCTTCCCAGTGCCCGGTACCATGGTGTCGTCATGGATGTACATCGGTGGACTGACTGCATCGTTGGTGTTCACTATCGGGACGATGTTCAAGGAGATCAGCTCTGACAGCGTGCAGAACAGATTCTTTCGCGTTTCCTCGTTGTAGAAGTCGGGTTTTGTTACCAGAACCTGGAGAAAATCAAAACCAAAATCAAGATCACAATCAAGTCTATCTTTATACAGAACAATCACAAGGATCACTTTGAAACGTCTAATATACTAGGTGAAACTAACGCTAAAACCTCGCGTCAAAAAAAATACAGAGTGGTTAGATATATTTTGATACTTGATATACAACGTGTAATATAATATCCCTATAAGGCCAAAGACTCAGAGATCAGACCAAGCACTGGAATACTTTGACGTGTGCAAAGTTTGATTACTATACAAAAGTTAAATTACTATTGAGAAACTATAAACTATTGTCTCAGAAATTTGCGACAACCCTGAAAATGTGTACGTGACCTTGATACATCCGCTATTTGCATTTACTAATTGGTGGCAGTTCTGTTACTTATTTTAACTACAGTTCACAATTAAAGTTCAAAAAACAGCTGTAAATATGGCTGCGTCATGTTGTGTTAGTTTCATTTTGTTGGAAAGTATAAGAGACATTTCATGAATGAAAAACTTCGAAATTTCCAATGTCTTATTAACTACAGTTGTTCGCCATGACCTGTAGAATACCCTGCTTCCAGGGATATTGGGGTATTATGTTACACGTTGTATAAGGCGATGACAGTTTTTAAGTACGAAAACTAGTAAACCAAGCTTTTTAGTAGGAAAACTTTTTGGGATCAAAATTATATATTTTTGAACTTAGTGCACCGTGATATTAATAATGAATAAGTCACACAACTCAGTTGAATGTGATTTTCTTAAATAAGTTGATTTTCTAACTTCCAAAAAGTTGATGTGCGAGCTAGAGGTACGTCGGTTGTCATCGCCTTAAGCTCTAAGCAAGTCCATCGACTATAAATCTGTTATTCTTATTATTATTGATATTTTATTCATAAATTGAGCGACGAAAAAAATATCTCACATTTATTTGGCATTACGTAAGAAAAATCCTAAGAAAAGTTGTTTTGACCTAAATATATTCGCATTTACCAAGAAGTATATATAACGAAGGAGGAAAAGATTCTATTTTTGATAAAAATCTGTCGAAAAATCGACACTTGTTTGTCTGGATTCGTTAAAGTTTTACAAGAATATGAATAAAGGTAATAATCTACACAGAAAGACGAAACGTTTCAACGCTTAAGCTCATCTTGACAACCTTCACAGCTCAGTTGGTAGTAGCTCTGCCTTCTGCGCCGTAGGCCGTGGGTTCGATCCCCACCGAGAACAAATATTTGTGTGATGAACATAGATGTTTGGGTTATTATATGTTATATTATAAGTATGTATTTACAAAAAAGTATAATATGTATTATATCAGCTAGATAGCCGATTTATACATATACATACATTATATACATATTTAATATGATACGTTTTTATCCTCTCTTGGTTTCCATATTACAAGCTTTGGCTTAGTTTGGGGCTAGATAGTGCTGTGTGGGAAGTCCACCAATATATGAGGTGTTCCAAATATTGTGTATATAAACTTCAGGGGGCTAAAGTACCCATCAATATGAATAACTTTTTCTAAAGAACCATCACTGTGAACGCGAAAAAAAAAACAGCTGTTTCATACATTTTAGCCAGGTTGGTATTGAACTTTTGTATGAAACAGCTGTTTTTTTTTCGCTCTTAAGAGTCTGGGCTACAGGAGATACCGTGTATGGTGGATTTGGGTGTGTTAGGGAGGTGTGTAAGAGTGGATGAATGTGTAATAGGTGCTCCTGAGAACACCAGCCTCTTAAGAGTCTGGGCAACAGAAGCACCATCAGAGTGAGGTAAGGTGTAAAAGGTATTGGTGTTAAGTGATGTGTGATGTAAGCAATAAATTAAACGTTTAATTCGAGTAAGTGTTCAGTATCTGCATAAGATAAGCTCTGAAGCCAAGCAGATACCGTAAACTTAAATTTTTTTAAGGTCAAGGGATAGATGTTGAGTTCCTTATTAATTTTATTATAAAGCAAAGAGCTGATATGCGAGAAGTGTCTGCTGGCGATAGCAGTCCTACGTCCTTCAATTTGACACACTCTGTCACTGCGTCGATTCGTCTTTAAAAAGTTTGGGTTATAGGGCACTTGACCATGTTTACGTAAAAGGGTGTTTAATATAAACAGTTGTCTTACCGTAAGAACTTGCAGAGAGAGTAGAGCTTAGATAAATATCAAACAAAGTATCTCAGAAGTTTAAATAAATTCTGTTACAAATGTAATTCTACAATTTAAATCCGACTCTAGACTTGCTTATTTTGCCAGCTGCTAAGCTAGTTCGCAAACTTAAATTCTGATTTATGTCCAAACTTGCAAATTTCATTTCAAAATCCCAGGCAATGGAAAAACGGACGGTAACAATACCTACACAAACATGTAAATTGAGACAAAGGTCCAAAAATTTTTAATTGAGTATCTGAAAGGTAAGGAACTTGTAAAAAAGTATGCTAATTTATTTGACCTTCTACCAGGCAATCGTTACCGTATCCCCGTGACCACTTAACTGGGATACGGTTAAGGGCAGGAAGATGATGAGGCTTTTTCTTCTTTATGAATGAATGACTGAATGAATGAATGAATGAATGAATGAAAATGCTTTATTGTACACCTTACAAACTAACAAAATAGGAAACATATAATTACAACTATAGATATGTACAATAGGCGGTCTTATCGCTAACAAGCGATCTCTTCCAGACAACCTTTGGATGGAGAGGAGCTTATAAATAAGATGGTTGGTTTGGGTGCACCATAAAAATAACATGGTGAAATAATAAAAATTATAAAACAACATATGTGTTTTTATTGTGTTTATATTGTGTTTAGTTTTGTGTGCAATAAAGTATTTTCTATAAAAAATTATACGAGATATTTGCTGATGGAACAAGCAGATGGCCCACCTGATGTTAAGAGGTAATCATAACAAAACATAACCTCGTAAGTCACGCACGATAAGAACGTGCCCGATGCACTGCCCTGTGTCCATCAACTTGAGGCATACAGATGTTAAAACCTCATGTGCCTGTAATTTCACGTCTACAACGATCTTAGTAAGATTTGAACTACTGAGCTAGAAAGCCCGTCAATGGTACATATTTTCACCAACTTTTGGATCACAACTCCTGGTGTTCCAGAAACTTTTTGTGGAACATAGTTTGCACGATAGTTTCACTCGCATGACCTTTTAAGCCACAGAATAAGTTACACGTAGTATGTAGCGTTCCCTAATTTGGGACAGCTACGAGTTTAGTAATGTGTGTTTTGTTGACGTTCAACGATAGAGACCTTCAAAATTAAGAGGCTGACAACCGTCAAACATATATCTCTAATACTATAAGAATCAAAGTCCTGACTGACTGACTGACTGACTGACTGACTGACTGACTGACATATAGACAACGCACAGCCTAAACCGCTGGTCCTAGAGACTTGAAATTTGAAGAGTACATAGGTCTTATGGCGTAGAGGTGTACTAAGAAGGGATTTTTGGAAATTCAACCCCTAAGGGTGTAAAAAGGGATGAAAACGTTTGTATGAAAAATTGTATTCCTTAAACCTACAAACTTGAAACTTGGAGTACATATACTTCAAGACAAAAAAATAGGAAATACATTTTTAGTTTTATAAAACTACCCTTAACCCTCTACCACCTACCACCTAATCTTGTCACACAACCACCTACCATACGTCTCACAGACGGGCGAGTGAAAAGAACTTCGTACGTAAAATCCAAGGGCGAAAGGTTTGGTTTTTGAATTAAAATCTATCAAAATACATATCAAAGTATTTATTAAAGTAAACAAGGCGCAGAAAACTTAATATGTTTTCTTAAAATCTTAATTTGTTTGAAATAACTATTAATTCTATCTTAAAAAAATTGTTATTCAAAAAACGAGTTCTATAAAAATAATCACATGAGATAGGATTGTTTTTTCTTTCTGTTTATAAAAATAGAATAATCAACAAGACATATAAAATAATCACTGTCTCACTATAATCACATCTATTGCAAAATTGCAAGGCATCAATCTTATAAATTTTCCTGACTGAGAATGCACATTTCGTAGGAGCATTCGATACAAATTGGCTTTTTTCACTCAAAACACATGTATTGTGTCCTGCGTTTCTCTTTAGGTGATTTCCGGTTTCTTTGTAACATCATCTACTTCTGGCATATGATGCATACTCGACAGAGTGATCACTGCTTTATTTGGTTTTGGGACGTTAGATGATATAGTTATATCTTTTGTGAAACCAAAGATCGTTAAAGTTCAATAACACTATCATTAGAAGCCATTTTAAAGTGAAACAAAAAAAAAACCAAATTTAAAAAAGTCACGCAACCACCTACCATCCGTCTCACAGACGGACAACAATAGTTTTTTAGTTACCAGTGACAAACGCGTGCAACTCCGACCACGACGAGCGTTTGTGCGGCACTGAGGGACGCGGCAAGAAGGTACAGGGACGTACAAGATGATACGTGCTTTGCGCGCCAAAATATTACCGATTTTAATTTCCTTGCGTCTGTGAGACGTATGTCAGGTGGTTAAGGGTTAATAAGTGTGCTAAGGGATGTAAAAGTATGTATGGGAGTTTTTTGACCGCTGGTCCTAGAGACTTGAAATTTTAAGAGTACATGGGTCTTATGGCGTTGAGGTGTATTAAGAAGGGATTTTTGGAAATTCAACCCCTAAGGGTGTAAAAAGGGATGAAAACGTTTGTATGAAAAATTGTATTCCTTGAACCTACAAACTTGAAACTTGGAGTACATATACTTCAAGACAAAAAAACAGGAAATACATTTTTAGTTTTTTAAAACAACCCTTAATAAGTGTGCTAAGGGATGTAAAAGTATGTATGGGAGTTTTTTGACCGCTGGTCCTAGAGACTTAAAACTTGAAAAGTACATAAGTCTTATGGCGTAGAGGTGTACTAAGAAGAGATTTTTGGAAATTTAACCCTTAAGGGTGTAAAAAGGGATGAAAACGTTGGTATCAAAAATTGTATTCCTTGAACCCACAAACTTGAAACTTAGAGTACTTACATATACTTCAAGACAAAAAAATAGGAAATACATTTTTAGATTTTTAAAACTACCCTTAATAAGTGTGCTAAGGGATGTAAAAGTATGTATGGGAGTTTTTTGACCGCTGGTCCTAGAGACTTAAAACTTGAAAAGTACATAGGTCTTATGGCGTAGAGGTGTACTAAGAATGTATTTTTGGAAATTCAACCCCAAAGGGTGTAAAAAGGGATGAAAACGTTTGTATGAGAAATAGTATTCCTTGAACCTACAAACTTGAAACTTGGAGTACATGTTCTCCAATGCAAAAAATAGGAAAGACATTTTTAGTTTTTTAGAACTACCGTTAATAAGTGTGCAAAGGGATGTAAAAGTTTGTATGGGAGTTTTTTGACCGCTGGTCCTAGAGACTTTAAATTTGAAGAGTACATAGGTCTTATGGCATGGCGTAGAGGTGTACCAAGAAGAGGTTTTTGGAAATTCAACCCCTAAGGGTGTAAAAGGGTTGAAAACGTTTGCATGAGAAATAGTATTCCTTGAACCAACAAACTTGAAACTTGGAGGACATTTACTCCAAGGCAAAAAATAGGAAAGGCATTTTTAGTTTTTTAGAACTACCCTTAATAAGTGTGCAAAGGGATGTAAAAGTTTGTATGGGAGTTTTTTGACCGCTGGTCCTAGAGACTTGAAATTTGAAGAGTATAGGTCTTACGGCGTAGAGGTGTATTAAGAAGGGATTTTTGAAAGTTCAACCCCTAAGGATGTATCAAGGGTTGAAAACGTTGGTATGAAAAATTGTATTCCTTGAACCTACAAACTTGAAACTTGAAGTAGATGTACTCCAAGGCTAAAAAACAGGAAAATCAGTTTTAGTTTTTTAAAACTACCCTTAATAAGTGTGCAAAGGGATGTCAAAGTTTGTATGGGAGTTTTTAACGCGTGGTGCGATTGATTTAAAACTTGAGGTAAATATACCAAGAAATAGTTAATTAAGAATGACGCTTTTAGCTTTTGATAATTACCCCTGCAAAGGGTGCAAATGGCTGGTAAAAGTTAGTATGGGAGATTTTTAACGCATAGTGCTATTGATTTCAAACTTGAAATAAATATAAACCACAATAAATAATTTAAATCACGTTTTCAATATTTTAAAACCACCCCTGCAAAGGGTGCAAAAGACTGACAAAGTTTCAAGGTTTGTATGGGAGATTTTTAAAGCGTAGTGTAATTAACTTCAAACTAAAAGAAAATGTGTTCTGTGGATAAATAACAAAAAGACAGTTTGATTTTCGAAAACAACCCCTAAAACGTTACCCTCCTTCGTTGCGCTCAAGTAAAAAGGATACAACAAGGCGTCAATGTTTGTAAGGGACATTCTAAAACGGAAACCTTGAGTTGGTACGAATAGATCTGAGGGTATCTACCGTGCCTGGGGATCAAAGTCGTGAAGCTGTTTCGTTTCGTTTGTTTTTGGGGTAGAAACTAGGAACAAATAAGTACTATATTTACCGTGTAAGGTTGTCTTTGTTGTATTTGTCATGTTTGTGCTAAACTCAGTACCTATGCCTACCTACCTACCTAATATAGGTATCTCTTATACCTGCGTAGTATCCTACCCTAATAATATACAAATCAATGCGAAAGTTACGATGTTTGGATGTTTGTGGCTCAATTACGGCTCATCACTTCAACGCGTGCGAAGCCGCGGGAAGCCACTAGTATAATATAAAATTACTGAATGAGCAATCGCAAACAATGTTTCGGAGAATACCATTGTAACCTTTGTAATAGACTAAGCGCGAAAACAAATGCTTAAGGCGAAGACAAGAGCTAATGTGACTCTCGCTCGCACGTTTCGACATGTTGAAAGATATAAAATCACATAACTCATTTTCGAAAAATCGCAATCAACCATTTTGTGTGCAATCACATTGCACACAGTTTAGTAAAAAAATCATTTTGGTTGATACAAGTTTTCCTACTTAAAAGTTTGCTTATGTACGAAAACTAGAAAGGCAAACTTTTGAGTAGGAAAACATGTATCGATCAAAATGAAATTTTTACTAAACTGTGTGCAATGTGATTGCACACAAAATGGTTGATTGCGATTTTTCGAAAATGAGTTTAGTTATTTTATATCTTTCAACATTGCGAAACGTGCGAGCGAGAAGTTGTTTAATAGTTGTCAGCCCCTTAAGAAAACTTATTTGGATCGAAACGATATTTTTTCTGCAGCTTTGTGATTCTCCAAAACATAGTTGTTTGCAATTTTCGGTTTAAAGATCTTTATTATTAAATACAAGCCGGTGCCCGCAACTTCATCTGCGCAGGATTAGTCACACAATATCTTTATAAATTGTAGCCTGTGTTATTCTGATATATATTATTATTATAGCGATATTATTGTAAAGTTTCATTAAAATCCATTCAGTAGTTTTTACGTGAAAGAGTAACAAACATCCATCCATCCATACTTACAAACTTTCGCGTTTATAATATTAGTAGGATAACTCATAGAAGGACTTAGATACATTTTCTAAGTGTGGTAGGTAGACAATTATTTAAGGTTAGGTAAGTTTACCTAGGAGCCAGTTTATAAGTTTTTGAGTTTTTTTTTTTTTATATTACCAAGTAAGCAAACAAGCATACGGACCACCTGATGGGAAGCGGTTACCGTAGCCTATGGACGTTTGCAACACCAGAGGTGTCACACGCGCGTTGCTGACCCTTTAAATGTTTTAGAACGCCTTTTTTGAAGAACCCCATGCTGTACTCTACAGGAGTAAGAGTGAACAAAAAATCATCATGAAGGCAAACTATAAAACGCATTTAAAACAAAAACAAGTTTACTTATAGTTTTTATATTTTTTATTTCCACAATTAGTTTTTTTTTTATACAACTAGCTGATGGGACAAGCAGATGACCCACCCGATGTTAAGTGGTAACCATCACCTATAACAAAGCATTGCCTCGTAAGTCACGCACAAAAGGAACGTGCCCTACGATGCACTGCCCTGCGTCCATCAACTTGAGGCATACAGATGTTAATTACACCGGCAACCACACTCTTTAAACCGAAACACAGCAACGCTGCTTGGCGGCAGAAAAAGGCGTGGTGCGACTTCCCCGGACGAGCCCTTCACAAAGAGCTCTACTACTCGTAATTACATAGGTATCATCAAATTTTTTATGTGCGAGCGAGAAAAAATTTGACGGTTGTCTTCGCGTTAAGTAGAACGAGACAATGTGCTAATTGCTTTGTGAATGGATATTAACAAAACTAAAGCAATTGCGAGGGTTCCATTTCAATTTGTAATTGACCCTTCATATAATATTTGACCTTTCGAAAGGTTCAACAAATGGTCGCCAGGGGGCATTAAGGTTATTGATACTACAATTCTAATAGAATATGAAATACGAAATTGCCTACAAAATGTTTTAGAAATGGAAACAAAAGCCATTGGTTTTGCGATAAAAAGCGAGGTTTTATTAACTGGCTTCTAGTTTTTAGGGTTCCGTACCCAAAGGGTAAAACGGGACCCTATTTCTAAGACTCCGCTGTCCATCTGTCTCTCTGTCCGTCTGTCTGTCCGTCTGTCACCAGGCTGTATCTCATGAACCGTGATAGTTAGACAGTTGACATTTTCACATATTATGTACCTATGTCAGTTGCCGCTATAACAACAAATACTAAAAAACAGAATTAAATAAATATTTAAGGGCTCCCATACAACAAACATGATTTTTTTTGCCGTTTTTATAGATAATGGTACGGTCCGACTCGCACTTGGCCGGTTTTTATTTACTGGAACAAGCAGATGGCCCACTTGATGTTAAGGTGTAGACTATCAGCTACAAAGCATTGCCTTGCAAGTTACACATGATAGGAACGTGCCCTACGATGCACTGCATTGCGGCCATCAAATTGAAACATACATATGTTACACGTGACTGTAATTTCACCGGCAATCACACCCTTCAAACCGAAACAGCAACGCTGCTTAGCAGCAGAAATAGACATGTTGGTAGTACTTCCCCGGACGAGCCTTTCACAAAGAGCTCTACCACTCTTGTAATGGAAGGTAAATTAATAGACCCCTTCAACTTACCTAGAAACTACTCAGACTATTAGACAGATTATTAGCTCATAAAATATGAACTAAGTTAGTTAGAGTACTTCAGTGCAAACAAACGACTTGCGAACTACGTCATTATCAAGTCTACATCCCTCATAGGTATTCAGTATTCATATTTCATATTCAGTCATGAACCAATTTGTAAGTCCGTAGTTAAGCATTTTAGCTCAGATCATTACGGTCATAGCGCTAGGTTTGAATATAAAGAATCAGATAAAGACGAGGTCTTCACCTATCGGCTTATCACAGATAGCCGTACTAAAAAGTTTCAGAACAATGTTGAACTGAAAGTGTCCCTTTTACCATATTTGACTGACCCAAATGATCTTTTTATAAAATTGACAAATTTAATAAATGAAGAACATAATGATACTTTTCAACTTAAAACATGTAAAGCTAGTGTAAGTGTCAAGTTCGCTGACTGGGCAACTCCAGGTATTTACAAAAGTAGGAATAAATTATATGACCTATACGCTGCTAGGGAGTCAATGCTGAATGACCCAACGTTTATTCTACACACTAAAAACTACTCTAAAATTTTCAAAAAAGTATGTCACGCGGCAAAATCATTGCATATAAGAAATAAAATTGAAAAATCGACAAATAAAATTAAAGCCACTTGGAAGGTAGTTAATAACGAAACAGGCAAATCAAAGATCGGTAATAAACAGATAAATTTAAAAGTAAACAATAATGTTTTTACAAAAAATATTGAAGTCGCCAACGCGTTTGATAGTTTTTTCTCCAGTATACCTAAACTTGTGACTTCATCCCTAAATTCCTCAGCTGCTGAAGCGACAACACTATTAGAGTCTAGCGTTAAAAAATGTAATGATATCTTCAGTTTTAAATATATTAATGCTGATAATATTGTGAAAACTTTTAAATCCTTAAATATTAAAAATACTGAAGATCTATGGGGAATGTCCACAAAAGTTTTAAGCGCTATTATAACTGATATTGCACCATGTCTAGCATACATTTTTAATAGATGTGTAGATGAGGGCGTTTTCCCTGATTTAATGAAACACAGTAAACTCATTCCCCTGTACAAGTCTGGAAATGAACAAGATCCTGCGAACTACAGGCCTATTTCGGTACTGCCTTCGTTAAGTAAAATTTTTGAAAAAATTGTTCTTACTCAGTTATTATCACATTTTAACGTCAACGGCATACTTCATAGTCATCAATTTGGATTTACTAAAGGTCGATCAACGACAGATGCCGGTTCGACGCTCCTGAAGCACATTTATGATGCTTGGGAACACTCACAAGATGCGATTGGGGTATTCTGCGATCTGTCCAAAGCTTTTGACTGTGTAAGTCATGCCACCTTAATATCTAAACTTAAACATTACGGCATCATAAACCAGGCAATTGGTCTTATACAGTCATATTTAACCAATAGAGTGCAAAAAGTTGATGTTGGCGGTGAGAGGTCGTCTGGGTCGGTCATTGATATAGGGGTACCTCAAGGTTCTATATTGGGTCCCTTTTTATTTCTAGTATATGTAAATGACCTTCCACCTTTTGTAAAGGATTTATGTGAAATAGTTCTATTTGCTGACGATACCTCTTTAATATTTAAAGTCGACAGATTGAAGACTAACTTCGATGACGTTAATGCATCTCTGTCGCAAGTACTTAACTGGTTTACTGTTAATAATCTTTTGCTCAATGCCGGGAAAACGAAATGCATTAAATTTACTTTGCCAAATGTGGTTCAGCGTCCAACCAATATTGAATTAAATGGAGAATCACTTACCCTTGTCAATTCTACTATTTTTTTAGGACTTAATATTGATGCAAAATTGCAGTGGGGTCCACATATCAAATCACTTGCTGGTAGACTGAGTTCGGCTGCATACGCAGTTCGCACAATAAGATGGCTTACAGATGAAGCTACAGCTAGGCTAGTATATTTTAGCTACTTTCATAGTGTAATGTCTTATGGTATATTGCTCTGGGGGAAAGCTGCTGATATACAAAGTATATTTGTACTTCAAAAACGGGCGATACGTGCCATTTATAAAATGAAACCACGCGAATCATTGAGGGAGCGATTTAAAGAAATTAATATTCTCACAGTAACTTCACAGTATATTTATGAAAATCTATTATACACTCATAAACACATAGATAGCTTTAAGAAAAAGAGTGATGCACATAACGTTAACACTAGAAATAAAAACAAATTATGTATTCCTAAATTTCGACTCCAAAAGGTAAATGGCTCGTTTATGGGGAACGGTATACGCTTCTATAATAAACTTCCAGAAAGTGCCACTGGGCTTCCTATTAGAAAATTTAAAGCATACATTAAGAATAATCTAATAAGTAAAGCTTATTATACTTTAGATAGCTATATTGATGATAAAAGTGCGTGGCCCGATGTCCCGGTCGCTCTGCCCATCGGCAGCTAACATGTCTGCAATATCTGTACTGTACCTACTATTGTGTGTTTTATTTTTCTCTGATTTAATAGATTGTATTTAATTTTATGCATTAGGTATTATTAGTTTGAAGCGTAGCTGTCTTATAAATTTGATTATGTTTAACTTTTTCTGTATGCCTACGCCTCACTTAACTTCAATAATATATTATATTACATTGTAAAAGGATCATACAAAAGAACGGTAGGAACCAAGCCGTAAGTTTGTTGCCTGTTCTTCTAGGCTTTGGTCGCGTGGAACTGGCACCTAGAGTCACCTAGCTTTAAGACGTTTCAAAGTGATCCTTGTGATTTTATTGAATAAATACCTATTGACTTTGACTTTGACTTTGACATATATTACTTTAAATACATACATACATACATAAAATCACGCCTGTTTCCCATAGGGGTAGGCAGAGATCACGGATTTCCACTTGCTACGGTCCTTACATACCTACCTCTTTCGCTTCATTCACTCTCATAACATTCTTTATACATTCTTCATTACTTTAAATAGGTATAAGTATTTACAAATTAGACAAAACTAGCGACCCGCCCCGGTTTCGTACGGTTATTGTGGATTCTGTTCAAAAATGCATGTGCACAGTGCCAGAGCTCTCAAACGGTGAAGGAAAACATCGCGAGGAAACCAGCATGTCGTAGATCCTACAAATTTATAAAACATGTGTCAAGGGCTCGAAAAGAGCCTCTTTGAGGCGCACTTAAAATCCTTTCACCACATCGACTGTTTCGAAAAAACTACATGACTAAACACACTACACAAATAGTGTAGTTTTACTAGGTATGACGCTCAAAACAGCTCAGAAATATACAAATTTTTAGTTTAAGGCGTAGACAAGAGCTAATTTGACTCTCGCTCGCACGTTTCGACATGTTGAAAGATATAAAATCACTAAACATATTTTCGAAAAATCGCAATCAACCATTTTACTAAACTGTGAGCAATCACATTGCACACAGTTTAGTAAAAAAATCATTTTGATCGATATATGTTTTCCTACTCAAAAGTTTGCATTACTAGTTTTCGTCCATAAGCTAACTTTTAAGTAGGAAAACTTGTATCGAACAAAATGAAATTTTTACTAAACTGTGTGCAATGTGATTGCACACAAAATGGTTGATTGCGATTTTTCGAAAATGAGTTTAGTGATTTTATATCTTTCAACATGTCGAAACGTGCGAGCGAGAAGTTGTTTGATAGTTGTCAGCCCCTTAAGTTTACTAATTTAATTCACTGTGTACAATAAGTAACAAGAAATAAATGTAATAGAATGAAAGCCAAAATGTCGTTGTTATATTAAAATTAATGAATTTTAGTGACAGTTCTTTTTTTATAGGTTAAATATATAGTTAAATACTTCTTAAATTATAAGATTTTTTTAAGTTATAAGCAATCGTTTGACTGCAACCTCACCTGTTGCGTGATGCTGCGGTCAACGATTTGCATACGTTATACGATTTGATGTTCAATCAAATGGATCCACTATCCGATGCCTCGATAGAACATAAAGCATTCAATCTGATCGTAGCTTAGATTGAATATATGCGCCAGCGATTTAATCCCGACGAACACGCATAGATTATGCAAAGGGGAATCTTGTTTGAATAAGAAACGAGGACTAGGTACTATGGAAAACGTATTTCGTATTGACGTTTTGAATTACACTGCTTGGCATGTGAGCAAGTGACAACACGACTGTAGAACAGACACCAAGTCGCTACGCAGTGTAACTCAAGAAGTGGTTTTTCATTCTTGTGTCGTGAAGATTTCTGCATTCTAACTTTCTATCAAATGTGATGGCAGCCAAGCGCTTAGCTATCAATAATAAAAAACAAGATCATTTTGTCAGATGTCAACTAAGAAGTTATACAATGAATATATACAGTAAGTACCATGTTATACAATACCATGAATGTTGTGAACTTTATAAACATGACAAAGATTCTATTATTTAGAAAATTATTCACACTCAAGGTTAAAATAATATAAACTATTATAGGATTTCGAGCATAACTCCTATATAGTAGAATCATTATTTTGGCGTGGAATTCGATTCCATTACTGTAAGTTTTTTTTTAATGTATAAGTATTAGATTGGCATTACTTGTTTTGTCTATTGGTACATACAGCTGATTAGAAGGTAGTATTTAATTATCATTAAGAGTCCACTGTTGGGCATAGGCCACAAAATATGGGAAGGGGCATATTTTGGGGGGGTTTGCCAGTCTTCTTCTTCTTCTCTCCGTTTATGGCTCCTGTCTGTCATTCGACAGACAATCTTGCCAGTGTCAAGTGATTTGTATTGAATAAATACTTTTTTGTCAAGTCAGTCTATAGTCAAGTCGGCCGTCATTTGTTTTGAAGAAAATGGTGGCGGTTTTCTTCAAAACATTGGAAACATTTTCGGTCAAATCAGGATATCACAATACACTTTAATTTCAAATGTTTACACTTTGTGCTAAGACCTCAAGTAATGTTGGTTAAAATACCACCGAAATTACACAACACAACTCAAAATAACACTAGAAAAACAAATAAAATGAAAAAGCTATGTTGCTTCCAAAAATGACAGAAAATGAATCGGTTTGCCAGTCACCACAAAAAACAAATAATTTGTCATTTGATTGACAGCAAATTAGCAACTTAAGCAAATCTAAACAAGCACGTTAAGCTTTTGCGCAGATAAAATAAATATCATAACAGAAGAATAATTGGCGATTCGAAATCAAAAGATACTACTGCCCATTATTCCCTGGTGCATTTGTACTAAATATAAATTTAAAAAATGTTATTAAAAATATATTTTTAGAATCTGTATTTTTAGTAATCAACACCGCTAACCACGAAATATTTTTACGGTTTCAGAAATATCCGATACCAAGAGGGCAAAACTTATTATTTTGTTTTCTTGCGGTCTTGTCTGCCTTTCTATTTGTTAGCAAGAAATAGATAAGGAATATATGTATATTTGGTTTTTTTTTTTTCAAACGGAGTCTTTCAGTGGGTTTACCATGAATTTTCCTAGACTATACTGCAGTAAAACATACGCATAGTTAAAAACTTGACATTTGTCATATTCTTTGATTTCATACTAAATGAAAGGTAAGCATAACTTCACACAGCACGAGCTGCCCTAAGATGCACAGCCAAGGGTCCATCAACTTGAGGCATACCTACAGATGTTAAACCTCATGTGCCTGTAATTTCACAAGCAACCACATCCTTCAAATCAAAACACAGCAATCCTTCTGGCTGCAGAAATAGACCGTCTTTTTTTTTTACTACAGTGGTTAACAAGTCTAGGAAAACTCATGGTAAACTCATTTATAACAAAAGTTGTTATGTTCATATTTGTATACCAGCCTCAGAATAAGAACCAGTTGCCAACTTTGACGACAAACTCCTCGGGCTGCTCAGAAAGTTTCGTCAAGTCTTGACTTTAAAACTAATTGCATACATGGACATTATTATAATAACTATTATTAGCTTAGGTCTAATTTAGCTTTGAGGATTGTCATGTACCCTGTGAGGACGCAGCAATTTTACTTTAGTTCTAAAAAATATGTCATGCAGGTATAATTCTTAAGTCTAAAACTAGGCAATAAAATACAATTGATTCTGGTTTTAAACAAAACATTAGGAATAAAAAATTATAATGTCAACACAATACAATAAATACTAATGTAAAATTTTCCACCTTCCTACTATTCAATTCAATTCGTTTATTCAATTACAAATCCTGTCTGAATCTTAACCTAATATGCAACAAAATAAAATAAACAATTTAATTAACATAATGTCCCCATTGAAATTAAAATACAATAACTATATAATTCGCAATATCAACAATAATTAAATGCCACTTCAACGAATGTATTGTAAAACGAAACTCGAAGTGGATCGAGGCACAAAAATAATTCATGCTTGGGCTTAGAAGCAGTTCTCTGAATTTTCAGACATTGGACACACATCCCTCGAAACCCGTCACTAAATTTCAATTCAGAATTAGACCCTTATACTCAGGAAAAACGGTCCACGACTGTCCCCAAGCACGGTAGATATTTCAGTATGCAGTATATTTATTGCCTTATTTTGTAGATTTAACATTGTCATGTGAATTGTATGATGAGTATGTTAAAGAGTTCTTGGAAAACAGATAACTTTCCAGCAGCGGCGATAGGTTTACTGACTTGTTATTCACCAACAAACTAAATAAATGCCCAATTTCATAGTTTTTTTTTGTATAAACAGAGCCGCAATACATACAATTACATTTACATTTGTTGATAACAAATGCAAATAATGTTTTTTTTATACATCTAGCTGATGGAACACGCAGATGGCCAACCTGATGTACTATGTGCCTTTCAGTGCGTTTACCATGAGTTTTCCTTTTTTTTTTTTTTTTTTTTTTTTTTTTTTTTTACGATGGAAAAATGCATTACGCATCCCCTCCATCTCGGGGAGAGTTGGAGGGGTAACCATGAGTTTTCCTAGCTTAGACTCTACCTACTGCAGTAAAAAATACGCATAGTAAAAAACTTGACATTTGTCATATTCTTTGATTTCAGACTAAATAAAAGGTAACCATCACTTTTAACAAAGCATTGTCTCGCAAATCACGCACGATAGGAACGTGCCCTACGATGCACTGCGCTGCGTCCATCAACTTGAGGCATACAGATGTTAAGCCTCATGTGCCTTGTAATTACACCGGCAACCACACTCTTCAAACAGAAACATAGCAACGCTGCTTGGCGGCAGAAAAAAGGCGTAGTGGTAGTACTTCCCCGGACGAGCCACACACAAAGAGCTCTACTACTCTTAATAGTGTACAAATTACAATGATGTACCTAAACAATAGCCAATAGAGTTCAAACCAATTCCCCAAATCTGAGTTTATCGTAACGTTAAACTCAGGCCGTTTTTGTATGGAGATTCGATAAGCGCCTCTATCGGGCGTGCCAGAGAACTCACGGAGACTTGTGAGTCTTGACACGCCCGCACATAAAGGCCTGACGTTACTTAAAACAAAATACGAAAAATGGTTATACCCCGTTTACACTCAGCTCATGCCCGTGGAAATGTGCAGAGACATGGGCAGTGACTTGGGCAATGCGAGAATGTAATCAGGTCACTTCCATGTCCACTCGCGTTGCAGCTCGCGTTGACCTTATACCCCGTTTACACTCAGCTCATGTCTGTGGAAATGTGCAGAGACATGAGCAGGGACTTGGGCAATGCGAGAATGTAAACAAGCCACTTCCATGTCTGCTCGCGTTGCCCGTGTTGCGTGAGCACACATTGCCGGCGACGCTGCTGCAGACATATGGACGGCAACATTTCTGTCCACGCGAATGTCTAAATGTAAACGCAGTATTAGTGTCCGGGCTAAATGTGAACACATTGCCGGCGACGCTGCCGCGGACATATAGCCGGCCACATTTCCGTCCACGCGAATGTCTAAATGTAAACGCGGTATAAATAAAACTCCGACTTGGGGTACTGTAAATCTTCCTCTCCCTCCCTTTGCTCGTATTCCTGTCCCTTTAACCCTTTTTCCTGCAAAGGGACATGGAATGAAGATACATCTTTACGTTCGACTTTGAATTTGCCGTGAAATGACAAAATTATTGGTTGCGTGTAATGGGTGGCATTGATTTACGTCCAATTAAGCTTTAGCAAACTGATAAGCCTAGGGTAGACAGCTTAGTAAAGGGTTATTTTAATCGTGTTAGAATTTACAACCGCATTGAAACATGAGTCGAAGAGTCTCGAATGATGGGATGAATGGATTAATCTGAGGGATATCTGAAGAAGAAAGGGGATATCTATTGTGCCTAGGAATCAGTCGTGAAACTGTTTCAGTTTTTTTTGAAGTCGATGCAATGGCGTGCCATTGAGTAAAGAATGTCGTAACGCGTAAACAAGCAACCTAGATACCTACGTACCTTCCAATAGCGACATTGTGTGCGTAAAGAATAGACAACAGTGGGTATTGCGAGAACCAATGTTTCTAATATCTATCTACTTGCTTTTTTATAAATATTGTTTTCGTCCAACTGACCCTTATAAGTTTATCAAGGAAAGTTTTTGTTTTTACCTTCTTACTTATTATGCATGCAATAAGTCCTTACTTTAATTTTAAGAAGTTTACTTACCAAATTAAACCTACTATAATTTCTGTGTTTAAAAAGTGTAACAGCTCGAGTCAGTGCCAACATCGACACAAACCTTACTAGGTTTCACGATGTTCTAAAGTGAATACTGTAATTAGTGATTTTGGTAAATAAATAAATAAAATAAAATAAACGTTACTTAAAAATACTTTACCTACTCCTTAGACTTTCAATTTCAACCTTACTTACCTCTAAGCATTCTCAAATGACGCCGTCCAAGTTTTATTAGTTACCTAAGCAAAAGTGATTTTTATCATTAGTAATAAGTTTTAAATTTACTTATATAACTTACTTAGGTAGGTATACCTACTTACTTTAAGATAAATGAAATGAAATAATTTATTTGCGTGAAGATACTCATTAAATGGGCGTAAAAAGCATTGTAAGGCCCCAACAGGGCTCATGTCCTGGACATATTGTTACCCCCAAACAATCTGTATGACAACATGATACAATGAATAATTGATTATGATAATGATAATATTGCCTTGTCTTTATTTGTCATTTGGCAATCGTTTTAGCTCGTTGGTCTTCACACAGATCTTAATATTGTCGTCGTTAAAGTAACGACAGTACGGGTTTGGATGAATCGTGAAATACGTCGTTTTTATCCTAGAATAACGTATAGATGGTATAGGCTTTTTACTGTTCATCCGGGTAGGTACCTTACGAGCAGAACCGCGGGCAGATGCTAGTACAAAATTAAAACAAACGACGGAAACATAAGTCCTAAGTTTCTTGTCTGTTTTTTAGGCACCCAGATTGCGATTTATTGAACAATATGCTCGAAATTTTAGTCAGCATAAAATTGATCTTAAGCGTCGCTAGAATTAAAGGTTTTTATCATTGGAAGAAAAATGCCATTAAAAATAATAAACTGTGGCAAGCTCAAAGTCAAAGCCAAAAGTTGTCTGGAAGAGATCGCTTTTTAGCGATAAAACCGCCCATTGTACATTCGAATTTGTTTAATTGTTATAATTTGACCTATTTTGTTAGTTTCTATGGTGTACAATAAAGAATTCACTTATTCATTCATACAATATAACAGAGCTGCTTCTCAAATTGTGGCCATCAATAACATAGGCCACACTAGACGTAGCGGACTGATTGCTCGATCAGTGGAATGATCAATCGGCCACTTTTGCCTGACGTATGATATCAATAAGCATTAGGGTCAATCTATAAGGTTAAATGGCAGTCTGCAAGCTCAATTCAAGATTTATTTGAGGCTGGAATTGATTCAATAACAACATTGAGACAGCTTCATGACTTTGTTCCCCAGGCACGGTAGATATCCCCTCAGATCTCTTAGTACCAAGTACTAACTCCAGATTCTTTGAGGACGTCTAAGGGGGATAGTCAGAGGTACGTCCATACATTACATTTGGCACATCATTTTGCAGTAGTTGGAATTCCATACGTGACAGGTTGCAAGCCTATCGTCGCTGTTAGAGTAACTGGTTTCCTCGCGATGTTTTCCTACACCGTTTATGAGCACTGGCATTACGCACATACATTTCTTTGATAGGAAAACGACGAGTGCACGACTGAATTCTAACCAACGACCTTACGATCGGAAGGCGGGGTCAATCCCACTCAGGGCCGGATTTAGGGGAGGGCAAACGGGGCGATGGCCCCGGGGCCTCAACAAACGGGGGGCCCCCACAATAGAGACTTAGGAAAAAAAATCTTTCAAATCCCAATTAGTAAACACTAGTAAACATCTTCTTTTCCTTTGATATTTTTTTTTTGCTATTTTACCTTCTATTTTTTGCTATTTTACAGCCTACAGTACTTTGTACATACATGATTATTTGATTATATTAATCTTAAATAACAGAAATCCAAAAACACCAAAAAGAGTAACTCTTTTTGTAGGTACAAGAGAATCTACTTGGTTTCACAATAAATTATTTATTGAAAAACTCGACTGAAAAAAAATTCACTTTATTGGAAAAAAAATTGGCGCGAGGGGGCCTCCACTCCTTTGTTGCCCCGGGGCCTCTGGACCTCTAAATCCGGCCCTGATCCCACTACACCACCGGTGTTCTCGAAGGATTCAATATAAATAAAAATCCTACAATTACAGAATTGTAATTTGTCTTGTGAAAATGGAATCCCGTTGTGAATACCTTGCCACTAGGCATAGGTATCTCGTTTTTGAGCTGAAAAATGGCCCGAGGCACCCGAGGCAAGATAACATTGGTGGACGGTAGAACTCTTTGTGAAAGAGTTCGTCCGAGATATTTGCCTAGCAGTGTTCTGATTTAAAGGTGACGTGCCGCTTTTGTTTTTTTTTTATACTACTAGTTGATGGAACAAGCAGATGGCCCACCTGACACTCAACCGCTCAACAGGTAACCATCACCTATAGCATTGCCTCGTAAGTCACGCACGATAGGAACGTGCTCTACGTGCACTGCCCTGCATCCATCAACTTGAGGCATACAAAAATAAAATAAAAAAAAACATTAATTTAATAATATCCAAATTTTCTTTACCCTGTTTTTTTAGTAACCCGTCGCAAAAAGAAGGGTGCATGCGTGTGAGTGTGTATGTGTTAAAATTTATAATTTTTGAAATTTTTGTTAAGTTTATACCCGTGCGAAGCCGGCACGGGCCGCTAGTATGTACAAAAAATCTTTTTTACACACTGTGTTACACTGTGTTACACCGTGTGGAGAACGCAAGGAAAATATCGTGTCAAGTCACATAAATCCTGTTAGAATATTGAAATTCTAACCAGAACCGAAAGATTTAATTAAAATGTCAGCAAAGAAAACAAGAAACCAAGTTAATTCAGCAAAAGTCCCTTGGTACCTATAAAACTACAATTTATCAAGCCTTGTCTAAACTTAAACGAGTAGAGCCCAGGGTAGGACGAAGGAAATAATGAAGCTAGTTCTTCTTTTAGTGTCACTTGTTCTTTCGAAACAGTGTGGTGAAAGGATTTTCAATGCCCTCAAAGAGGGATCGATCATTTGACACATGTTTTGGAACTTTATGAATGAAGCTTGTTGATGCCTTTAAAAAAAACGTAAATTATAATTTAGTTTACAATTATGACTTAAACGCTAAGTGAGGTCGCCACAACAGGATTTCTTCTTCCACTCTCCTCTATCATTCGTCATCTCAGTGCTCACTCCTTTCTTACTCATATCATGACAGCCTTCACAGCTCAGTTGGTAGTAGCTCTGCCTTCTGCGCCGTAGGCCGTGGGTTCGATCCCCACCGAGAACAAACATTTGTGTGATGAACATAGTTGTTTTTTCTCTGTCTGGGTGTTATTATATATTATAAGTATGTATTTACAAAAAAAAGTATATAATATGTATTATATCAGCTATTTGGTTCCCATATTACAAGCTTTGGCTTAGTTTGGGGCTAGATAGTGCTGTGTGGAAAGTCCACCAATATTTATTGATCGAGTGAGCGAAGCGAACGAAGATCTTAGTTTCAACTTGGGCGATTTGGCATTTTATGTATGTATGTATGTATGTATGTATGTATGTATGTATGTATGTATGTATGTATGTATGTATGTTTGTCTGGCGATAACTTAAGAACCGTTGATCCGATCTGCATGAAATTTGATATGTCGATAGCTTGTACTTGAGAAATTTACTGGTAAGTATATGAGTAAAATCGGATGAAGGGTTTTTGAGATATGGGGTTTTTTAAGAGGGTAAAATTAAAAAAAGTTACATAAAAAAATCAAGTTACATGTCATATGAAAGGGCTTTGTTTGGACATTCCAAAACAATTTTTACTTTTTTTTTGGGACGCTCGGTTTTCGAGATAAAATTTAAAAGGTTAAATTAAGATAACCAGCGATCCAAGAGCTCCCATCTCTAGGAGTTTCGTTGACATCAAGGTTTTTCTACTGGTCGGCCAGTTCTTTTGATTTTTCTTATTTTTTTTTCTTGAAATAAATTAAGGAGGTACTCAGTTCTCATAAAATGGTGACGACGACCAGGTCTGATGATGGAGCCAAGGTCTGTTCAACGGAACTCTTCAATAAATAGGCCAATAGAGTTGAAACTTGGTAACCATACCAATTTAGTAGGCGGTAGTCAGAAAAAAGTCCAAAGATAATGTTTGGACTGGCCTCTGACTACTACCGACTCAAAGTTTTGATGCGTTCGTCGGGTCGCATCACGAGATCTCAGTTCGGGGCGAACTACTAGTTTATATTTATTTATTTATCATCTTTCACACAATCCATCCATCTTTTCTTTGGCCTGCCTCTCCTTCTAAAACCATCCACATCCATTTCCAACAATCTTCTCGTAATATGACTTTCTTCCCTCCTCCTTACATGCCAAAACCTCGCTAACCTATTGCTCCTCAACTTATCTATCACAGGCGCACTTTTAAACTTCCTCTAATATACTCATTCTTTATTTTATCCATCCTTGTCACACCGCACATCCATCATATACAAGTAATAAAAGAATTTTAAATATATCTACAAACGGATATTATTTTTACCAACGGATATAGATACTACGTTGCTGAGATGAAAAACATATACATTATATGAGTTTCACGTAGGAAGCATAAAAATATGAACATCCATTCAAACAGATAAGGAAAAGTAAAATGTGCCGCGTGATCAATCCACTTTATCATCAAAGGAATCCGCCGCCAACACTCGACGGAATGCTAAAAATACAGAAAAGTAACACATTTTATTTACGAAAAAATATGAATGTTTTGTCGCTGTTTTTTTAGCTTATAAAAGTGTTCCCTTCATAAAACTTAAGGCTAATGTGACAAGAGCTAATGTGACTCTCGCTCGCACGTTTCGATATGTTGAAAGATATAAAATATGTCAGTTACAATATGTCAAAACGTGCGAGCGAGAGTAACATTAGCTCTTGTCTTCGAATTAAGCTTTTAAAACAGTGGTTAGCCCCGAACTGAGATCTCGTGATGTCTTCTCCAGTCTTACGTTGATACCAAACACGATAGTTGGCCTCTGACTACCCCCTACCTACTTGGGGTAACTAATTGCATTTCTAAAATCATACTTACGTCCTGGAATAAAAATAAAAATGGTATTGTTCAAACCTAACGGCCCTTTCATATGACACCTTACTTGTTAGATTTGTGTAACAAAATTTATATTGCTCCTTTTTAAAACCCTATATTTTAAAAACCCCTTGTCCGATTCAATTCATTTACCCGTAAATTCATATAAATTTCACTAGTGCCTACAACCTATCGACCTACCAAATTTGGTGCAGATCGGATCAAAGGGTCCGAAAATTAAAGTAGGTGGTAGTCAGAGGCAAGTCCAAACATTGTGTTTGGGCTTGCTTCTGACTACTTTTATTTTAAATATACATAAGTAAACTTTCCACAAAGCACTATCTAGCCCCTAACTAAGCAAAGCTTATTGGGGCCTTGGAAGGTCTCTGTTTCTATGTCTAGGGAAGCAACTAATCCTACGAAGCTTCACTAACTTTAATTACACGATATTTTATTACGAAAAACTTAGAGCCATAAAACAAGCTTACGCCGCGCCGTCTAAAGGTGTTACCTAGTACAAATATTATTTTAGAAACTAAGAACATCCAAAGAAATTTGCGTCATTGTATCATGATTTAAATCTCTACGAGTATAATATAAAAGAAAGATAGTTACAATATTTATAACTCAAGAACGGCTGAACCAATTTGGCTGAAAATTGGTGGGGCGGAAGCTTAGAACCAGGAGACGGACATAGGATACTTTGAACCCGAATTTTTTGTACTATTATTCTTATATATTTTATATACAAAAGATTGTTCCATGGAGAAGAAAATACATTTTCTTTTATTAAAGATGTTGCCGATCATATCAATAAACCATTCTTTTATTTGTAAGTATTCTAAAATAAATGTGCGCGAGCGAAGCCGCGGGAAGACCTAGTCCTACTATCCTACTAATATTATAAACGCGAAAGTTTGTAAGTATGGATAGATGGATGGATGTTTGTTACTCTTTCACGTAAAAACTACTGAATGAATTTTAATGAAATTTTCCAATAATATATCTTATACATAAGAATAACACATAGGCTACAAGATATTGTGTGAATTGTCCAAAATATGACGATAAGTGTCAAGTAAGTAGAAAAAAATCTACCATCTGCGAGCTATTCTGGCGTGCGCTGCCAAAACCGCTAGAGTTACACATATGTACTACGCCACGCTAATATAAGCTACTCGAAATACTAATCCTGCGCAGCTGAAGTCGCGGGCACCAGCTAGTTATTAATAAAAGTACGCCTTGATGAATAATTTAATGGTGGTAACTTCGCTGGTTTGTGTATATGTATAACGTTAAAACTTTCTATTTATAATTATTTTTGTACTGATTTTTAAATAAAACTAAATAAAACTTAACCTAAGGTTTATGAAAAATAATTTTAAGCGCAGAAAAATCTCAGCTTTCCCAAACTAAGCAAACTACTATGGAAACCAGAAAACTGATGGAATACGTAAAAAGTTTTTTTTGTAAATACATTTTTATAATTTACAATATAACGTAGGCTCAAATCCCACTCAGTTCATAAGCACTTAAAAACCGGCCAAGTGCGAGTTGGATTCGCGCACGTAGGGTTCCGTACAATTATCTATAAAAACAGCAAAAAAAACATGTTTTTTGTATGGGAACATTGGGAACCCCCTTAAATAATTATTTGCTTCTGTTTTTTTAGTATGTTGTTATAGCGGCAACAGAAATACATCATCTGTGAAAATTTCAACTGTCTAACTATCACGGTTTATGAGATACAGCCTGGTGACAGACGGACAGATAGATAGACAGACAGACAGACGGACGGACAGCGGAGTCTTAGTAATCAGTAATAGGGTCCCGTTTTACCCTTTGGGTACGGAACCCTATAAATATGGTCAAGCATTTTATGCCCACGGCTTTGCTAGTGATTTTCAAGATATTTTTTATTACAACCTTCTGGTGTAGGTATATCTGCCCAGCGTTAGTAGAATTTAATAAAACCGTGATATGTACTGTAATTTTATTAAATTCTTTAAGCCATTGCCATGTTTTACTATTCAGTGAAAAAACACTGTACTAAATTCTCTAGCATTTTTTACAAAAACGCAGTACTAATACTCGGAGCATGCTTGCTTCATTTGCATTTCAAAATTAAATTATTATTTTTGTGCAACGCCGCGTCCGTCGCTTTTAAAACTTGGCATAAATAAAACATTTTTTTCAGGTGAATTCTCTTTAAAATGTTTTTGATATTTAAATCTCGTTTGCAATTTTGGCTTTGGCAACGTGGAATGCGATAAAATGACATGACACGTTTATCAGTTTGTAGTATTTAGGGTCGTTGCAAAAGTTAATAATATACACATTTATTTTTTATTTATTTTTATACATTTCACACATTGACAGCTCAGGTTGATAATAGCTCTGCCTTCTGCGCTGTAGGCCATGGGTTCCATCCTCACCGAGAACAAACATTTGAGTTATAGACATAGTACTAGTAGATGTTTGTTCTCTGTCTGGGTGTGAAATTATATTATAAATACGGATGTATTTACTAAAAAAAGTTTAATAAAATAAATAAATATTGGTGGACTTTCCACACAGCACTATTTAGCCCCAAACTAAGCCAACGCTTGTAATATGGGAACTAGATAGCTGATTTATTACATAATTATTATATGCTTTTTTTGTAAATACATACTTATTGATCGAGTGAGCGAAGCGAACGAAGATCTTAGTTTCAACTTGGGCGATTTGGCATTTTGTGTATGTATGTATGTATGTATGTTTGTCTGGCGATAACTACAGAACCGTTGATCCGATCTGCATGAAATTTGATATGTCAATAGATTGTACTTGAAAAATTTACTGGTAAGTATATGAGTAAAATCGGATGAAGGGTTTTAGAAATATGGGGTTTTTTAAGAGGGCAAAAATAAAAAAAGTTACATAAAAAAATCAAGCTACATGTCATATGAAAGGGCTTTGTTTGGACATTCCAAAACAAATTTTTACTTTTTTTTGGGACGCTAGGTTTTTGAGATAAAACAAAAAAAGTAAAATTAAGATAACCAGCGATCCAAGAGCTCCCATCTCTTAAGAGTTTCGTTGACGTCAAGGTTTTTCTACTGGTCGGCCAGTTCCTTTGCTTTTTCTTATTTTTTTTTCTTGAAATATATTAAGTAGGTACTCAGTTCTCATAAAATGGTGACGACGACCAGGTCTGATGATGGAGCCAAGGTCTGTTCAACGGAACTCTTCAATAAATAGGCCAATAGAGTTGAAACTTTGTTACCATACCAAGTTAGTAGGCGGTAGTCAGAAAAAAGGCCAAAGATAATGTTTGGACTTGCCTCTGGCTACTACCTACTCAAAGTTTTGATGCGTTCGTCGGGTTGCATCACGAGATCTCAGTTCGGGGCGAACTACTAGTAATATACATATAATAACACCCAGACAGAGAACAAACATCTATGTTCGTCACACAAATGTTTGTTCTCGGTGGGGATCGAACCCACGGCCTACGGCGCAGAAGGTAGGTACTACCAACTGAGCTATGAAGGCTGTCCTATAATATTAGCTATCTGGTTCTCATAGCTTTACTTAGTTTGGAGCTTACAAATTTACAGAAAAATCTTAGCCGGTTTCGTAATTACAAAAAATAGACACAGAAATTTCAGTTTCACTTTTGTTTGTAGGTAATTTGATTGTGTGACTTTGATTCCCAGCCGCGGTAGATGTTTAAAAGGTGGTTATCACAATTATAATGATATAAAATATGCCTTTCAGTCTTTTCAGTAACTTTTATAGCGCCGCTTTATTTTTCGTAGAAAAAAAATTACTTAGCAGTTTTTTTTATTTTTCTTCTTAGTTTTTATGCTCGATTTCTTCTAATAAACCCAAAATAAATAAGTCCAGAATGAAACAACTCCTTTTGGTTGGAAACAACCATTTAGTACCATGCTTTATGGTGATGGCGATAAAAATCGGCAATCCACGAATATTGGTCTAACGTTTTGGGAAATTGTGTGCTTTTAATAGATATTTTTTTTTATAAGGACCTTTTCTCACCGCTAACAGGTTTTAGTTCCAGGGTCGTGGACTTTGCAGTTTTTTTAATTTTGAATTGACTTCTATTAGACTATTATTATTATTATGTACTTACCATTTTTTTTGTTTTTATTTTTTTGCCTTTTTCCAAATAAAATGTGAAAATACCCGTGTATCTTTGTCACGTGTATCTTTCAGGATACCGATCACCTAGCTTTAAGGAGTTTAGAAGTGATCCTTTTGATTCATTGATTTTTCCAGATTCAAAATTGAAGTTACAATGGCACGCTGTCTGTCTCCTATATTTTTTTTACTGTATTGAATGCATTTGATGTAAATAAATAAATGATTTTTATTCGATTCCATTGCTTAGTTCAATTTCCAGTAACGATCAAACTCTCGACCTCAACGGAGCAATGCATAATTGATTTGCTATAGAAACGACCGATCGAACGAGCATTCCGATGGAGCAATTGAAATGTACGTTAGTCGGAGTTGAGGAACATAATAACGAATTTACGATATAGAATAATAGAGTACTTTTATTGTTCTTCCAGGCTTGATCGCGTCGAACCTGCACCTTAGTTTCACATAGCTTTTCCACTTTTCAAAGAGAAGATTCTATAAAAAAAATACCTTTTGACTTTTAGCTTTTTACGTTTCACGATACCGTTAATTTAAAAATATACCTTAGCTACTTCTATAGACTTTTAAGCAAGAATACGGCACTGATATTTATATTAGAAACGAATTATTTCATATACCATACCATAGAATTCCAAGAGACTTTGCGTTTAAGCGGAAGCACAGAAACAAAGAAGTACGCGGAAAGTTTATTAAGGCATTGTTTCTTTTTTATTGTCTGTGTCTTCATGAATTTAATGAAGAAAAAATAATAATAATAATAAATAAATTACACAAAATGGTTCCTGCGTTGCACTAAACACAAATACACACCATGTGACATTTCTATAGCACTCGACAATTTTATAGTTTTTTGGAGTTTTCTTTGGAGTCTGAGAATGCGACGAACGCAGTACACAATTCACGCTGATTCCCCCGGCTATGTGGCCGACTCACCTGTGCTATTTTGACGTTGTACTGCGTTGACTATCTATAATATTATAATAAACGTAGAAGAAGACGAAGTGCACAACTCGTTTCGATTCCCCCAGCTATTTACGCAACTCACCTGTGCTATTTTAACGTTGTACTGCGAGAACATAGCGTCGTACATAGCCATGAGCTCGGACTGGCCGACGGCCGCCGCCGCCCGCGGGTCCAGAATGCTGCCCGCATCCTGGGTAACACAGTGTTTGTATAGCGACGATGTTGCTTTTGGAAATTGGCTCTCGTTTAGCGCTCCATAAGCTTATCTGACCGATAAGTTTGTTGCTGTCTCTTTTCATTGGCATAAAAGTGACAGTAACAGATAAACTCTATAGAGCCGCTATAAAATGGAAGGGAATATGAATAAACTAAATATCAAATGTCAAAATAATGGAACAAGCTGATGGCCCGCCTGATGTTAAGTGGTAACCATCGCCTATAATAAAAAAATCCTCGTAAATTGTAGTGCATCGGTAGTGCACGATAGGAAAGTGCCCTGCGATGCGCTACCCTTGAGGCATTCAGATGTTAAGGCTAGTATGCCTATAATTTTACCTAGGATGTTGCTTTTGGAAATTGGGCTCTATCGTTTAGACTCTCGACTACGATGTTACAAACTTATGGAATCAGTACTTACCCAGAAACTGAGTTTTTTTGTTCGTTTTTCGTTTTCAGTATCGTCAGGCCGTTTTTGTATGGAGACTCTATCAGCGAGACCTCACGAGTCTCCATACAAAAACGACCTAACGATGAGGAAAACGAAAAATAAATCTTAGACTTGTGGTAAAAGTGTCAATACCATTCATTTAAAGACCTCACATAATGTTCACACACGTTTGTTTCGTCAAAGCCAAAATAAATAAATATAGTACATTATCTTACTTCTCTTGTATGGTCGCTTGGTGACAGCGTCTCTCTCATTGATAGAGACATGAGCAATTCCTGCGTCAGTTTCTGCCTTCCGAAGGCAACGGCACCGCTGGTCACCATAATGCACTCCCGGCCTTCGTGGTGGCATTCCGCTACCTGGAAAATTTGAATTTTATAGAAGAGAACATCTGGAAAGGTTTTTTATAATACTACTTGCTAATAGAACAATCAAATCGCTACCGACCCGTGGTCCGACCGCTATGTCCAACTGTTTGTACCACGGGTAAGTGAAACTATCCATGGTCCAACCGGTTGTACAAAGGGGCAGCAAGTTTACCAGTAAATTTATCTGTAAGTCCAACACTAAAAAGTTGATGTTAAGCGGTAACCATCACCAATAACAAAGCATTGGCTCGTAAGTCACGCACGATAGGAACCCTACGATGCACTTCCCTGCGTCCATCAACTTGAGGCATACAGATGTTAATCCTCATGTGCCTGTATTTCACCGGCAACCACACTCTCCAAGCCGAAACTGCTTGGTGGCAGAAAAAGGTATAATGGTAGTTCTTTCCTGGACGAGCTCTTGACAGAGAGCTCTCTCTGTACTACTAAAAAAAAATAACTTTATTGAGGACAGAATGGAGAAAGTTATAAACGTAAATGTACATTAAGTTTGTCCTACAATCGGGGGTCTTATCGCAAGTAGCGATCTCTTCCAGACTACTCCTAAAACTGTAACTGTAGTACTCTGTCTTGAAAATTACGTTTGTTGTATGGGAGCCTCCTTAAATACTTATTTTATTCTGTATTTTAGTATTTGATGTAATAGCGCCAACAGAAATACATCATCTGTAAAAAAATTCAATTGTTTAACTATCATAGTTCATGGGATACAGCCTGGTGACAGACGGACAGCGGAGTCTTATTAATAGGGTCTCGTTTTACAATTTGGGTACGGAACCCTAAAAACGATATCCTATCACTGCTTGTTATTAAGTCATTACCCATTCATTTATTATAAAGGCCGCCATTAATAGTGTAGACAGAAGACTTCTGTCTATTATTGTATCATCTATGAGACCTAAAACTTGGTCTTGTGAGTACCTATAAACGTTAACATGTGGTCCGAAAACCCATTTTAGGTTAACCAATAACATAATTACTAAGTCAGATATTCGAAACCTCGAGCAAAAAATATGAGAGACTCTAAAGATTCTCGTAACCGTAAATATGTGAAAATATATTCCAAAAGGCATTTACTTTCCCAAATTGCCATACCTCACATACAACCACAACACGTGCTCTTCAACCTCTCTTTCATAATAATATTCAGGCAAATAAAACTTCAATTCAGACAGAAGCTCGCCAAAAAGCCTTTGATTCCGTTCTATTACAAAGTTTTCCTCTTTGATTTTGTTTAGCTTATTTATCCCCCAACTTTTTGTTATGATATTAAATTTCAAATTTTCCGATAGCTTTGTAGGGCTCTGACAACTTTTTTTTTTCTTTCAATAAAAGCACGGAACTAAATAAAAGTTGGAGAGATTGTTTTTCCAATTACTTTGAGTGGAGTGCGAACTACTGCGAGGAACTTGTGGATTTTTTTCTATCGGCTCCACTTTGACTTGGAACATGATCCTAATCAAACTAGTTTTCTTTGCTGCTTTCATTCTACATAATTCTCTATCTGCTTTGAAAGACCCAGCGAAGTTTAAATAAAAAAAACAAATTTTTATTTATTTATTTAATTAAAACGGTTAAAACCCAATCGCATTCATAAAAAAAAATAAGTATCATAACATAGAATATAAAAAATAAGAAAACACATAAAAATTCTTTAATAAAAAATATAAAAATTAGTAATAATATTAAAATAAAAATGTCACAGCTGATATTATTAATTACATATACATTTACCATTTAAATTGAACAACACAAAATTAAATGAAATTGATGTCTTAGAGGTGCGCAGGTGGAACAGCCCCGTATCAAGGGAATGATCGTGGGTTCAAATCCCATTCGTTTAATAACTTTGATTATGAAATCCTAATATCTCAAGTAAATTCATTTAAAAATTACGTACCTACACTAACCGTATCAGACCAATCTGACTCGAACCCTTTAAATTTGATGCTTTTACGATTAACGTTACGAAATAGGTAAGGCTGAGTACCTTCTAAAACCAAGAGCAGCAATTTTATTCAATCTCTCTTAAATTTAAGAGGGTTATCAAAAAAAAAGGAAAATTTGCCGACCCTCGTAAAGAAATCAGTTACGAGTATATCCCAATGTCCATTAAGAAGAAAAATAATTCACGCAGGATATCCGATTGAACTCCAAATGAGATAGAATTAAAAACCCACTGCGGGGTAAGTGCACTTACTTGAATTGCTTGCCCGATGCAAGCGAATCTTATCCATCCTTTTTTTATAAGGTACTAACTGATCTACCCGGCTTAGCACTTAAGGCGAAGTCAAGAGCTAATGTGACTCTCGCTCGCACGTTTCGACATGTTGAAAGATATAAAATCGCTAAACTAATTTTCGAAAAATCGCAATCAACCATTTTGAGTGCAATCACATTACACACAATTTAGTAAAAAAATCATTTTGATCGTTACATGTTTTCCTACTCAAAAGTTTGCTTTACTAGTTTTCGTACATAATCAATCTATTATGTAGGAAATCTTGTATTGATCAAAATGAAATTATAATTTTTTATTTAAATGTTAACGCGGTAGATTTTTTTTATGAGAAAACATGACGGAACAAGTACATTACATGCCGATGCATGCCTATAACGAAGAGCTCTATGTGGTTTTACACTGCCTCCGTCACTCTCAGACGTATGAGTGTTAATTCAAGTGCTTGTAACTCTACCGGCTTGTAAAAATACCATTTACACAGTTCGCATTGCTGTCCGACACCACTACTTGCACTGCTACTGCAGTATGAACCTTACCTGCTCTATAATAGAAGCCAATCGCCCTAAAGCGAGTCCATTCCCATCTTCCCTGGTGATGACTGCACTGCCGAGCTTCACTACCAGTCTTCGGGCGTATTTGAGTTGTGATCGATCTGTGAAAGTCTTCTTCTGCGTCTTGCGTTCCGCGCTCGCTAAGTTACGTTTATCTACGTTCAGACCCTGCAGAAAAATACAAAGATTTAAAAGCAGATAAACTGGGTACGTATAAATAGGACTGGGCGGGTCATGTCAGTAGATTGCATCAAGATAAATAGACAAATCTGGTAACTTTTTATAGTGTCACTAGTTTCTTTCGAAACAGTGTGGTAAAAGGACTTAAATTGCACCTCAAAGAGCCTCCTTTCGAGCACTTTTTTTAGCTTTTACAACAAGCCAGTTTCCTCAGAATTTTTCCCTTCACCGTTTGAGAGTACTAGCACTGTGCACATACATTTTTGAACAGAAAAACTCATTGATGCACGTCCTGTTTTGAACCCACGACCTTAGGATCTGAAGTCGGGGCTGGTACCACTAGACCACCAGTGCTCTCTAGTAGAGAATGGTGGGAAAGAACAAGGGATAGAGACGATTGGAAGGATTTGGGGGAGACCTTTGCCCAGCAACAGGACGAAACTGCATTGAAAAAAAAACATTGCTAGGGGTAGCACTATCTATTTTCATTTCATAATGTAGTATCATATATAATCCATTCGTAAAACATACTTTTTCAGCAGAAAAACGAAAAACAAGTTTTAAACATGTATGTATTACGTATTATAACCTTCATCCCTAGCAGTTTCGAGAAAACGCCACATAAAGCGACTTCATGCATATGAAAGTAGTAAAAGCCCCAGCCGATTCGTCTATTGTGGGATCTTGAGAATGCCTAGGCTTGATAAAACGGGACATATATTACCTGACTACATAAGTATACAGGTAGATACTCGGTGTGGTTGAGCGGGTAAGTTTAATTTAGCTAGACCGAAAACTTTGGATTGTTTTGTCACAGGTGTACTCACCTACCTTTCATAAATACAAGACCTCTACGAAATATTAGAGTTCGTTTTTCTTCGTATACATTGTTGGACATAAAAATTGAAATCTTTTTGTATAAAACAATAATATTTTCACTCATTCGAAAAGAGGCCCTTCGTTCCTCGATAAGTGCGCGCAAAATAGGTCATTCCAGCGCACTTAAGAGTGACGAAATGACTTTTGAATTTAGAACACTATTAAATTAAAAAGTTTGAACGCAATTCGCTTCGATAAAGTCCTGGCTGAATAAAAAAGCGCGCCTGCCGCCGCGACATTGGTTAACCAAATAAAAAAAATACGCGGGAACTCCTTAAAGGTTTTTTTATTACTTTTTATCAAAATATTACAGTCAATTTCAATATAATTCACATAAATTGAATAAAAGATGAGTTCTAGCAGTGAAAGGGAAATATTAACGCCAGAAAGTGTAAAATTAAACGCAGAAACTGTCTTAAACAATTTACTACCGAACAAAAAACTGAAACTGGATTCAAAAAATCGCTCTCGCCCTAAATACATTATTTTGGTAACCTAAGACACAATCTACTATTTGCTGGTAGGTGCTACAGCCCAAACCACTTTTTCTTTTGGTCGTGTCCCTTTTTTTGTGAAAGTGTGGTGAAAAAAATTTAAGTACGCCTCAAAGACTTTGGAGTACCTACTGAAGCCAGAAAACTGAAATATTAAGCGTTTTATGATAAAACCACGGATCAAAATATTAAAAAAGGCTAAAAAGGAAGAAAACTTTTGTATGATAAAGGTATTCCTTGAACTTACAAACTTGAAATTTTTCATCGTGGTGTCTATGAATATATCCTTGACAGCCTTCACAGCTCAGTTGCCAGTAGCTCTGCCATCTGTGCCGTAGGCCGTGGGTTCGATCCCCACCGAGAACAAACATTTGGGTGATGAACATAGATGTTTGTTCTCTGTCTGGGTGGTATATAATATTATAAGTATGTATTTAATAAAAAAGTATATAAGTAGTATGTCAGCTAACTGGTTCCCATATCACAAGCTTTGGCTTAGTTTAGGGCGAGATAGTGCTGTGTGGAATGTCCACCAATATTTATATTATTTATTTATAGAAAAATATTTTGTTACAATAGTTAAGTATGAGTACCTAGGTAAACTTTATTACAAAAACATTCTAGAGTGAAAACATTACCAGAAGAGGCGTTTGCTGTTCGGTACCACTGAGCACTGACTAACAAGTTCAGCCTACTAATATTATAAACGCGAAAGATGGATGGATGTTTGTTACTCTTTCACGTAAAAACTACTGAATGGATTTTAATGAAACTTTTACAATAATATAGCTTTTACATCAGAATAACACAAGCTACAATTTATAAAGATATTGTGTGACTAATCCTGCGCAGACGAAGTCGCGGGCACCAGCTTCACTATCACTACATAGTATAAAACAAAGTCGCTTTCTCTGTCCCTATATCCCTATGTTTGCTTAAATCTTTAAAACTACGCAACGGATTTTGATGCGGTTTTTTTTTTATAGAAAGAGTGATTCAAGAGGAAGGTTTATACCTCATAATACAAGCATAATCTCTTAGGGATAACCACAATAACCGTGCAAAGCCGGGGCGGGTCGCTAGTGTATTATAAATTGCCAACAGCAATTTCAAGTGACATCAATAAAAAGAGAAAACCCCCAGAAGTTTTACGAGAATTTCACCAACAAATTCCTCCGTAAATATTTTCATTTGCTTCCTGTTATTTTCGTGTACGATAATGTAATTTCTCTGGCTTCAGCCATTTTGCTTTGGTCTGTTGATTGCTAGCGTCGAATATGATGTGCCACTTCATTTATTATTACGGGAGTCAGAAAGAACCTCTAATGAGACAAAAATGTTTATAGAAAATTGAGCTTTAGCGGCAATATTGATTATTGATATAGTCCCAAAAGTTATTATCCGAGTGGGATTTGAACCCATGACCTTCGACCACGACCACGATCGTTATTAGTAATGGTTTAACCATTACTTTGCCGACATGCTACTAATACCTTTTTTTTTAAATAAATTATATTGTATTATGGAAATGATAATTATTCTTAAGCAGGTACCGTAAACTGGGGTGAATTGGATTAGATTTTGAGGAAATACAATTAGCTGATGGAACAAGCGATGGCCCACCTGATGTTAAGTTGTAACCATCACCTATAACAGAGCATTACGTCGTAAGTCACGCACGATAGGAACGTGCCCTACGATGCACTGCCCTGCGCATTCTCTTATCTGTGCCTGCGCCCATCAACTTGAGCCTCATGTGCCTGTCATTACACCGGCAACCACACTCTTCAAATCGAAACACAGCAACGCTGCTAAGCTGCAGGAAAAGGCGTGGAGGTAGTACTTCCCCGAACGAGCCCTTCACAAAGAGCTCTACTACTCTTAGAATGATTCTCTTGTCAGTGATCTTCAAGAATGTTAAAAATATGCGAACGAGTAATGGTATATTAAGTTAGCATAAATGTTTGCAATTTGCAGACATTTATGCTAACTTAGTTTGTTTATGGGTATGCATATTATTGCAATAAATTAATGTTATTTCCTTGTGTATGTACAACAAGACCAGTGTAATCGATACTATAACAGTCAGACCTTGTGCTAAGACCGCGGTCGCCACCGATGTGACAGCTCATTAGATCCAACTATAGTATAGCTATATGTAATACCTATACAGGGTGTTAAAATACCACTCCCGAAAACTTCAGGGGACTAAAGTACCCTTCAATATGAATAACTTTTTCTAAGGAACCAACACTGTGAACGCGAAAAAAAACAGCTGTTTCATGCAAAGTTCAATACCTACCTGGCTAAAATGTATGAAACAGCTGTTTTTTTTTCGCGTTCACAGTGTTGGTTGATAAAGGTATTGATGGGTACTTTAGCCCCCTGAAGTTTTCAGCAGTGCTATTTTTACACCTTGTTTAATAGCTATATATATATTATAACATCGTCGCTTACGAACTACTCTACTTACCTACCTGTATTTACATATTGTTATGTACATCCATGCAGCTGTACAGTCAACATCATAATAAATGACGTACCTAAAAACTGCAGTGGTGAATGCTAACATATAATATTTGAGGTGTTTTTCTTTTATTGGGTTCGTACTTTGGTGAGAAATTATAAAGCCGACTGTACTAATTAAAGATCACAAATGTTAGAGCTCAAAATTAATTATAAGATATAGATACTATTATCTAGATATTTATGACATGCAGCGTTCGTTTCATAAATTGCTCAATTTGCACATGGCATGAGTAACAACACCACATTATCACAATATTTACCTGTACCTGTGAAGGTACTAATATAATAAGATGAATACTAACTAAACAGTGTAGAGGTAGACTATAAACCAAAGTATATTCTCTTATCTACACTAATATTATACAGAGGAAAGATTTGTATTTTTGTTGTTTTGTATGTAACGAATAGGCTCAAAAACTACTGGTCCGATTTCAAAAAGTCTTTCACCATTAGAATGCTACATTATTCCTGAGTGACATAGGCTATATTATATTTTCAAAAAAATCAGGGATCCTTACTAAAACTCCAATAAACTCCAAGGGGGAAAAAGAAAACCTTACATCGCGTGCGCTGCGAAAAATATTGATGATAGAACAAAATAATGTACTACGATTTTGTAGAACACGTCATCATCTACAAAAAATGTCGCGACAGCATATGTCTAACTATTATAGTTATGTCACAATAAGTGTGCATTTATTATAAAGATTAATTGAAATGCCGCCGCTAGAAAAGGGTATTTTATTTGTACCTTGGTATTAATCCTTATCCAAATAAATCATTTCATATTCAAGACGGCTTCATTACCTATAGGCTACTTCTTGAATTTTTCAAATCGGACATTCCATTCAAAAGATATGACGAAATTAAAAATGTTAACGGGTCCACGGGTCACGCACGGGGTGCGATTTCACTCACTCAAGGAGAAGGGCGTGCAAATGTATGAAATAAGTAGACGTGAGGCTCGAACCCACAGTTTAAGTTTATCCTAAATGTTCAAAAAATGTATGCCCACCCATGCGAAGCTGGGACAGGCCGTTAGTGTATGAAATAAGTAGACGCGAGGCTCGAACCCACACGGTCTAAGTTTATCCTAAAATGTTCAAAATATTTATGACCACCCATACGAAGCTGGGACAGGCCGCTAGTAGCTATATGTATAAATACCTTACGTACCTACATTAGAAACCTAAGTACGTGGTACATGAAATGAAAGTATTCAAATATGAATCGAATTAACAAAATAGGAACTTTGATCGATACAAAGTTCGATAGATAAAAATCACTTGTGTATTGTGAACATGTTTATCAGTTCGATACTTTATAAAAGTGTTATTATGCCTATTTCAAGTTTCTGATAAACAATACTGTTATCAAAAGTGGACAAAGTACTATGTGATATTTTAACATCACTTATGCCCCTGTCAATCATTCAATAGAATATAATATAATTTTATTGTTTATAGTATGTGTTTTTGTGTTATTTATTATATTGTATTATTTGTATAAAGATTAAAGAACACAAATAATTCAACCTACTAATCTTAAGAATAAAATCGAACTGTATAGGTAGGTATATGTTTTTGTTGGAAATAAACATCAACTATTTCTTATACTCAATTATTAAAAAATAATAATTGAGTATTAGAAATAATTTATTTTTTTAGATTTTTTAAGATTTCTTTGTACATCTATTTCTGTTCACTACTACTTTGTATAATTTAATTGAGGTAAATTTGTTGGTTTATGTGTCTCTATAATTATGTTATTTTTTACTGATCTATTGTACTGTTTGTTTCCCAAATAAAAGAAAATCCTACTACTATTATAAACGCGAAGGTTTGTAAGTATGGATGGATGGATGTTTGTTACTCTTTCACGTAAAAACTACTGAATGGATTTTGATGAAACTCACTAATAGCTTATACATCAGAATAACACATAGGCTACAATTTATAAAGATATTGGGTGACTTATCCTGCGCAGACGAAGTCGCCTAAGACCAATGTTCAAAAGACCAAAATTCAAATGTCAAAGAACGTTGTTCTCGCACTATCATCTCGATCGACTTCTAAATCTGAATGTTATGTAACTATTTAGGTAGATAAGTAGTTGATATCTTGTTTGTATGCCATAAAAGGATTACAAAATGATATGAGACCCGCAAAGCTATCACATAAACCATAATGATTATAATCTCGCTCCATTTAAGTTCTATGATCCGTACCATTTATCACAAGATAATGTCGAAATAATGTGATAATGAGTAACCGAAAAGAAATAAGGGTCAGGGTTTTTTATAACATTTCTGATGGAACAAGCAAATGGTCCAACTGATGTCAAGTGGTAACCTTCTTTAACAGAGAATTGCCTCAAAGTCACGCATGATAGGAACGTGTCCTACGATGTACTGCTCTGCGTCCATCAACTTGTATAAGTATATCAGGTATCTAGCTCCTTAGTTTGAGGATAGATAGTGCTGTGTGGAAAGTCCACCAATGTGTTATTGATTTTATTGATTGTTTTTTTTTTTGAGAGCACTTGTGGTCTAGTGGTAGCGGCCCCACCTTCTAATCCTAAGATCGTGGGTTCGTGACCAGTGTACCAATGAGTTTTTCTGTTCAAAAATGTATGTGCACAGTGCCAGTACTCTCAAACGCTGAAGGAAAACATCGTGAGGAATCCGGAATATCGTAGAACCTAAAAAGTTCTATAACATGTGCCAAATCCTCGAAAGGAGCCTCTTGAGGCGCACTGAAAATCCTTTCACCACACTGTTTCAAAAAGGAACTAGTGACACGAAAAGAAGATTTTATTAATGTTAAAAATATTTATTATTATAAAATGTATGTTAGCATAGTGGCATAGTGATGGTAATGAACATACCTCTTGAGACACTTTTGGGCTCTTTAAAGAGAACTTGTCAAATCCAACGACAGTATAAAACCTTCTCCCAGTCAAACATTTGTTAACACTCCCACGCAATCGTAACATGATACCTCAATTCAAAGGTTTATTTTTAATTAATGACAAAGACCGTTTTTTAGGTCTCTTTTTAAAAAATTGCTGTTTGCTGTATTCACTTTCCCAATCTCAACTTTTATAATGTAGTAGGTATATGTTTATTATAACTAGGTCACTTTTGAATTTCGTACTGCGTCTTTATTTACGTGAAATGCGACGATTGGTTTAAGAGTTATAAATATAATAATTGGTGTAGCAATAGAACAAACGAGGATCGACGTGGACCTTCTTTTGTTTTAGTTTTAAAACAATTATTTCAATGACATCTCTGAGATGTCTCGCGACTGACTGAGCGCTGTGATAAGCTAATGAACGTATACTGTGTTTGTTTTCATTAAAGACTATTTACCGTTCGTATTTTTAATGAGAGATTATCCTTGTTTGTACTTGTTTGTACACGGAGTTGTTAAATAATTAAAAAATAAATAAATATTGGTGGACATTCCGCACAGCACTATCTAGCCCCAAACTAAGCCAAATCTTGTAATATGGAAACCAGATAGCTGATATAATACATATTTTATACTTTTTTTTTTTTTAACAAGGTGTTCCAATATATTGTAAGTATGTATATACTTACAATATATTGGAACACCTTGTTTAATAACACCCAGACACATCTATGTTCATCAGACAAATATTTATTCTCGGTGGGGATCGAACCCACGGCCTACGGCGCAGAAGGCAGAGCTACTACCAACTGAGCTGTGAAGGCTGTCCTTTATCCTACTTCCTACAAATATTATAAACGCGTATATAATATTAGTAGGAAGTAGTATTATATTATAAACTTTGTAAGTATGGATGTTTGTTACTCTTTCACGTTAAAACTAATGAATGGATTTTAATGAAACTTTACAATAATATAGCTTATACATCAGAATAACACATAGGCTACAATTTATAAAGATATTGTGACTAATCCTGCGCAGACGAAGTCGCGGGCACCAGCTTGTTTATAATATTATATTAATTTCTAATGTAATGTATGACCACATATTGACTTGTGGTTTAAATTCACTGGTTTCAATGGAATCAGGAACAATAAATTGTTTATTGTGTCTGGGATCCTGCAGTTGTGGAATTTAAATCATGCTACCAGTGACGTGAGATGGTGACAACTAGCTGAAAGGTTAGAGGTGAGGGTTCGAAAGAGAACATTTTTACTTACTCTACCATATATAGGTTCCTATGTGTTCCTGGTCTGGGTTTGTGTTACCTTGCTTGTACATAAATAATGCAATTTGTATGTATAAAATGTACCCATAGGTAGGTAAGTATATGACTCTATGTGACTATAAGCTGGTCACGTATTTGAGAGTCTCTATGCTAAAAGTCAGCTGTTAGTACAGATATACGCAAAATAAAACAAAGCTCATTAAAAAAATATTAGAACATGCCCAACTCCAGTAATAGTGAAATCTTCTAGAATTAAGCTAGTAAAATTTCCCATTCCTCAAACGTCGTAGTTGTGTAAATTTGCCAGAACATACAGATGATCCAACTGATTTATAACCCTTTGCTTATAAATTTGCATTGCATCACATAGGCATTGTATAATGTTTGAATAAAAAAAAAATACTATATCGTGTAATTATATTTAAAACTAGCGGCCTGTCCCAGCTTCGCATTTCTTCATACGCCCTTCTCCTTGAGTGTCGCACCCCGTGCTTGACCGGGGACCCGTTAACATTTTTAATTTCGTCATATCTTTTGAATGGAAAGTCCGATTTGAAAAATTTAAGAAATAATCTATAGGTATTGAAACCGTCTTAATTATAAAATGATTTATTTGGATAAGGATTAATACCAAGGTATAAATAAAGACCCTTTTCTAGCGGCGGCATTTGAATTATTTTTTTATAATAAAAGAACACCTATTGTGACATAACTATAATAGTTAGACATATGCTGTCGCGACATTTTTTGTAGATGATGACGTGTTCTACAAAATCGTAGTACATTATTTTGTTCTATCATCAATATTTTTCGCAGCGCACGCGATGTAAGGTTTTTGTTTTCCACCTTGGGTTACATTATTGGAGTTTTAGTAAGGATCCCTGATTTTTTTGAAAATATAATATAGCCTATGTTACTCAGGGATAATGTAGCATTCTAATGGTGAAATAATTTTTGAAATCGGACCAGTAGTTTTTGAGCCTATTCGTTACATACAAAAATACAAATCTTACCTCTTTATAATATTAGTGTAGATTATTGATTGGTTTGCTAGTTAGTTGTATGGCTACACGGTATTTTGGCTACCTAGAAGGCAAGCAGAAATTACAACACAACAAAAAAACAAGCCTTTACGATTTAGTATCTATAGGTTCTGTCTACAACAAAATAAGAACAAACCAAGCCGATAATCTGATGCTGTATAAAAAGTACTGTTGAATTATGAAAGAAATAAAAAAAAACTGAAAACTTACATTCAATCCAAATCCATGAACGCTGAAGGTTCTCCCTTGATTCAAATGCGTATTTTTTAAACCACTCAGAAGCCTTTTCACACCGTAAGCTTTGAAGCACAGCGAAAACTTATTGTAGCACATTTTCACACTTTTTCACTAGGTGCTCATGAGGAAAGCAGTTTCGTTTGACGAAAGTAATGAAGAAGATTATAGGTATGATAAATGTAGCGTATTTAATAAACGGTAATAGAGACTTTGTTTGTTTTCGCAAGACGCGTACGAAGTCTGATAAAATTATGTCGGTAGTGGCTCCTCATTTCAATAAATAATTCTACGAGTTGGTATATAGGTACTTAGGTAGTGCGTGTGATAAAGTACTAATAATATACAATTAACAGGGTGATATGAATTACTTTAAATTGATTATCTATGTTTATATTGTGTAGTAATAAAGCATTGGTGTAAAGACACCAACATTGGTGACCCCGATTTTCACATTTAAAAACACATTTGGAATGACAGTTCCAGAAAAGCATCTGGAATAATTCTATGTATATTTAAATGTCGGGTAAGTAAATATCCACTAATAGTATCACTTACAATTTTTATTTACATAATTAATATCGCCCCGGAACTTGAACGGGCAGAAGTCTAATTGTCTTGGGTTAATACGCTCCATCGTCAAAATGTACAATATGCCATGGTCATAATGCTGTCGCTATTTGCCTGCCTGTTAAACAAGCCGGGTTTCGAAGCGGTTTCTCTGCTATCGATCACATAGTACACTGTCAAGCAGCTGATGGAGAAGTGTTCCGAATACAATCGGCCCTTGTGTTTAGCTTTCGTCGATTACGAGAAAGCCTTCGACAGTGTCAAACAATGGGCTGTGTTTACCTCCCTTCATCGCTGCCAGATCAACGCCCGATATGTGGACGTGCTTCGGGAGCTGTATGCTGAGCAACAATGCCGGTCAAATTACATGACCTTACTAGCCCTATTTCCATCAAAAGGAGCGTGCGACAGGAAAAAACCATTTCACCTAAGCTCTTTAAAGCTGTTCTTGAAGATGTTGTGAAAACACATGTTGGATCACTTGATGGAATTAACATCAACGTTGTCTATCTGTCGCATCTCAGGTTTGCGGATGACCTTGTTTTGTTTTCTGATTCCCTGGAAGATCTGCAAAATAGGCCAAAAGACCTTACCGATGCCTCTTTTGGCTTGAAGATGAATATGTCCAAGAGAAAAATGATGACAAGTACCTATCTCTAGTGTCACGACTCCAAAAATTAAGATTGGAGACGAGAAAATGGAGTTCATTGATCATTACGTGTACTTAAGACATGTTCTATTTTTTATCAAGGAGAATCACAAGAAATCTCCAGAAGAATTCAGCCCGAATGGGCAGCGTTTGAAAAACTGGAAGATGTCTTCAGATCAAGAAGAATCCCACAGTGCCCGAAAACACGTCTCTATAATCAGTGTGTCCTGCCAACTACGACATACGGTGCCGAGACATGAACGCTCACTAAGGTAACTGCACCGAGTAAGAGTTGCACAAAGGGTCATGGAGCGAGCCATGCTCGGCATAAACCTTTTAGATCGTCGTACGTCTACGACGTCGGAAACAGGGCGGTAAATCTCAAGTGGAGTTATGGGCAGGACAACTGGTTAGACGAGGTGATGGCCGGTGGAGCAAAGCCTTGACCGAGTGGTGGCCAAAGTCAGACCAAAGAAGTTTAGAACGTTCGAAAGCGCGATGGATCAACGACATCGTAAAGGTCGCAGGCAAAACATGAGGGAGGCCTATACCCAGCAGTGGGTGATAGCAGGCCAAGATGATGGTGGTGGTGATGAATTAATATCAACAAGTTTAAGTAGAATTCATTGACTCCTGAATTAGTCAAACAACTGCGTTTCAGGAGGGAGTAGAAAGTATGAGAGCGAGAGAGTATATTTGGAAATATTATTTTTATTACAAACCTCACAAAACCTCAATATAAAATATATATGATTAATGTTTATTTTTCACATGTTTTGATCTTGATCTCCGGAGGAGACGCTAACGTCAAGCTGCGTTGCTGTATTTCAGTTTGAAAGATGCGGTCGTTGGTGAAATTGCAGGCTTGCAATATTCTATGCCTCAAGTGGATGGACGCAGGGCAATGCGTCATAGAAGTCATCTTATCCTGCGTGACTTGAGAGGCAGTGCTTTGTTATAGTTGATATCATAAGGTTGCTTGTGCCATCAGAAAGTAGTATATAAGTAGTATAAATAATGGTACAAAAGTTGCAACACCATGTATACAAACCTGCTAACAGACCCTGATGTGAAGTATCTACGTAGTTGCGTAATTATAATATTGTTATCATAAACGCTACAATAGAGGTCGCGTTTATCGTGTAAACAAGCCATTTCCTAGATCAATGGTTTAAAACGTTATCTTGTTTCAATTTCAGTAATAAACTAAGCTAGTATTTTTCACACAACTTGAATTTGTGAACCAATTAACCTTAAGTTTTAAACATGCTTACGTTTTTAGTTGGCAGGAACTGTAGATATTTCCCTAGCGCATTTTCACATCTTTAAGTACCTACTAGATTGTATTTTATACATGACTGGTCACAATACCATAGCCTCTTCTAGAATGCTAACCGGTTTCCTCACGATATTACCTTTACCAATTCAGAGCACCGGCATTGTGAACCCACGACCTTACGATCAGCAGGCGGGGTGTAACAAGGATCATACAAAAGAGTTGTAGGAACCAAGCCGTAAGCTTGTTGCCTGTTCTTCTAGGCTTTTGTCGCGTGGAACTGGCACCTAGAGTCGCCTAGCTTTAAGACGTTTCAAAGTGATCCTTGTGATTTTATTGAATAAATACGTACTTAGACTTTGGGTCACTCCCACAACACCACCGGTGCTCTTGGTAGTGATTGCTATCATTAATATTTAAGGCGTTTTGGTTCGTACCTACATTTTCTCTACACCATTCCCGGTATTTTTTTTGGAATAAAAGCCTATAGGTATGTTACATTAGGTTACGAACTATATTTTTTCTTAGTATACACGGTTCAGTGGTTTGGTTAGGTAGTGATTGAACCACAAACATCGAATTCGGCTCCGAACCGCAGTCGGAAGCACCACGAAATAAGGCCGCTCCACGCCAAAAAATTCACAAAAATTCGTTATTATTATGTGTTTATACCTTGCGATACATCAAAAGTTGCGGATACGCAAGGCGCATACGATCGTGTAAAGAGTGCAGTAAAAAGTGAATTTTCCGAGAATTTCCGAGGATCGCCTAGCGACTCTAGGCGATCCTCGGAAATTCTCGGAAACGACAATAAAAAAAACCACAAACTTCCCAACATAGTATAATTTTCGCATTTATATTAAAGTATGAAGTTGGATAATATTTGTTTTGTTTTATGCCATAGCTGGAATACAAGCATACGGGACACCTTTTTTTTAAATATAACTAGCTGATGGAACAAGCAGATGGCCCACCTGATGTTAAGTGGTAACCATCACCTATAACAAAGCATTACCACCTGATGTAAACTGATCACTGGCACCCATAGACCTGCAACACCTGAGGCAATGCTGTGCGCTGGTCTCGTTTGAACCATATTAACCATACATACTAATTAAGGTATTATATTATTATTTTTGATTATATCACAAAACACTTTGGTTTGAATATTAGAGGGTAAATAATATGTAGTTATTCCAAACAGTAATATGTAGGGCGCTTTGTCACTGTACCTATTAGGTACAAATTGTGTCAATTGATTGCTCACGTTGTCTCATAGACGCACATAGCACTTGTGTACCTAGCTACATTGCTTCGTCCCTGAATGCAATTGCAAACAGGGTGTAAAAATACTACTTCGGAAAAATAAACGGAACACGCTGACAAAATGTTGAGTAGCAAAATTGCAGGGGCATTATTCTCTATTGCCAATGCAACCGCGTTACACAGATACGACTAGACAGCGGCGGGAAATCGGACAAAAACCGTATTCCCTATGACTTTGTTGTCATTCCTAGTTGTCATTCTTAGTTCATTTTTTGGTTTATGAATCGCGTTTGCGTTTAGACCACGCTGTGACGTCACACGGTTATGGCACGGAATCTCCTATGTCATAGAGAATAATGCCCCAGGGCAGTGCATCGGGCGCGTTCTTGTCGTACGTGACTTACGATGCAATGCTTTGTAATGGGTGATGATTACCACTTAACATCGGGTGGGCCATCTGCTTGTTCCATCAGGAAGTTGTGTAAAAAAAAACTATTTTTAGTACAATTTTGAATCACAAAAATCTTTATTAACTTTTTTTGGGAAACAAAACATCTTTTGTGATACATGCCCACAAGCCATTTTTAATTTTATAAGCAGAAATATTTTGGGATAACGTTATTTTATTTTTTTAACCCACATGTACGGACTGACCTGTAGAAGCTACCCCTTGGGTCAATTCTGCTATTTTCGTATTTTTGTTTGATCAAAAATTATATAAAAGTTAAGTACTTTTAAATTATAACATAGTATTTCTTTGTTATCTAAACATGAACTCAAACAGCTGAGGTGAAACGTAAATGGAAAAATATTTGCTTTAATGTAGAGAAAACCAGTTTGCGTAAAAAATTCCTCGTTAAAATGCATATATTATGGATTCACATATAGTAGCAATAACCTAAGTAGGTATAACCTAACTAGGTGTGCTAGGCCAACCTTTAGTACGCATGTTACAAAACGACTAATAGGCAAACTTTTTTTTTTAATACAACTAGTTGATGGAACAAGCAGATCAACTTATAACTAAATAATTAAGTATTACAAATAATAAAGAGTAGGTATATAATCTAGCACAATAAAAATAATATATTACCGAATTAATTAATTGAACTAAATTTGACAATATCAGGAATCTGGTTCCCATATTGCAAGCTTTGGCTTAGTTTGGGGCTAGATAGTGCTGTGTGGAAAGTCCTCCAATATATATTTATTATTATTTAAATGAATTTATATAACAAATAACACAAAATAAACAAATGTTAGGCTATTTCCAGACCAAAAACTCTTCCACGGAATAGAAACATTTCACAAAAACCTCTACAATTTATCTACTTTTAAATACATTTGGGCTGTTGATTAACTTCATATCAGTAGGTAGACGATTAAAAAGTTTAATGGCTTGGAACCGACAGCCATGCATTGCAACATTCAACCTTAAACTTACCCAAGCAACATGATCACGTGAAAAGTGACGACAAACTGACGTCATCTTTGAAACAATGACGTCCTTCGCAATAGATGACGTGATAAAATGACGTGATTCGGAGCTATATGTCGTCGTTTGCTTTATATGACGTGATAAAATGACGTGATTCGGAGCTATATGTCGTCGTTTGCTTTATAAGACGTCATCAAATAACGTGATTCGGAGCTAGACATCGTCGTTCATTTTTTAAGACGTCATCAAATGACGTGATCCTACACTCTGTATCGTCATTCGCCTTTAATAACGTAATCAAATGACGTGACCCTGCGCTGGATATCGTCTTTCACCATACATAACGTCACCAAATGACGTGTCCTTGCGCTGTGTATCGTCATTCGCCTTAAATAACGTCATCAAATGACGTGACCCTGCGCTGGATATCGTTTTACGCCTTATATATCGTCACCAAATGACGTGACCCTGCGCTGTGTATCGTCATTCGCCATAATGTACTGTATGTTTCACATTTATTATAGAGGTATTATAGTATAATATACTGTACTGTACTGTACTATACTGTAAATACTGTACTATACTGTACTATACTGTACTATACTGTACTATACTGTACTGTACTATACTGTACTATACTGTACTATACTGTACTATACTGTACTATCCTGACCGTACCGTACCGTACCGTACCGTACCGTACCGTACCGTACCGTACCGTACCGTACCGTACCGTACCGTACCGTACCGTACCGTACCGTACCGTACCGTACCGTACCGTACCGTACCGTACTGTACCGTACTGTTATAGTATTGTACAGTATTGGACAGTACAGTACAGTACTATACTATGCTATATTATACCATAATAAATGAGAAAGGTGATGTGAATGTTTGTTACCACGTATCTCCGTAACTTATTTTATTTAGATGAAATTTGGTATGAAGATAGTTTAGGTTCTAGAATAATACATAGGTTGATCTATATTTAAAATGAATCTCTGAGGGGGTTTAAGTTTACAGGAATATTATTATTCCTTGTTCGATTCACGCAAAACGCGGTATAAATAAAATACAAAGTAAATAATTTATCACGGGGGTGTGCAATTCTGCTTTTTTTTCTAGCCGTGCATGCTGTTTGGAAAGCAATGCCAAACTATTTACTACCTACTGAAGGAATACAACGAAAGACCAGGCGGTATACATAATTATGACTATAGCCTGTTGAAAAAAAAAAAGTACGGTTTATTGTTTGACATTTTTTATGGCGGGCATCGGGCATCACAACAGTAATTAATACATAATTTTGTGAAAAGTTTTCATTAAATTCCTAGGGGTTAGTAGGTATGTACGACTGTACGTGGTTGCTGAAGAAGAAACGAAGAATGAGGAGATTGCTGTAAACGTGGTCATAGTCTCATCAGTTAAGTTTATCTTTGTAAAATGGAATATCTTCACAACAATGATTCCAGTATTTTGTCCGTAGACTTTGTTAGTGTACAAAATGCACGTGATAGGCCTTGACTAACAGTTTTTAACTACAGTATGCCTGCATGTCCTTTCGTTTAATTATAATGATATAAGTACTTTAAAAATAAACATTACTATTTTACTTTTTTTTTTTGAAGGTTCAGTCCAACCATTTCTGTCTACTGATGGTGATACAACAAGTATCCTACGCATAGAGGTAAAGTATTATCTACCTATATTTTTTTTCATTATGTTTATATTGGATTAGTTACAATCTGATAGAGGTGTTTACTAATAACATTATAATTTTGTTTTTAGTGCCATAACAACCGTTCATGCCTACTGAAGAACTAGTAAGTGTTAATACTACACCTACACCATAAAATTGAGAGGTAAGTCTTTGTCTTCATATGACTTTTTTATCACATTGCCTGCCCAAAACATAGAAGATCTGAGAGAATAAAAGAGTTAAAATATGCACAAACCTATGGCTAATGATATGGCAGCTTCCATACAAAAATGTTGAAATGAATGTTGAAAAATGACTGCTGGGTTTTATTTACTTTAAAGAAAATTATTATGTGTTTTAGGGTCATCACAATCATCGTTGTATACTGAAGAATTAAGAGTTCCAACAACGCATCATACCAAATTAAAAGGTGCTATGCCTGCAGATGGCTTTTCTGCAACTACACAGCATTGGAAGTTTGAGTGGTAGAATGTACTTAATATAATTACTTAATTGGTTTAATTATAAGTAAGTATTTTAAGGTGTGGAAATGTAGTGAATTATCCATGAATTTTGTTGTGAGCATTTTTTGTGTAATTTTACCCTATTAAAACTTATTGTCCTACTAACCTACCTATTGTGTTTGTTTTTAGATGAGGACTCAGGACGTAATATAAGGTTGTTTGAGAAGACGAATACGGCCGGCAACATACGTCAGGTTACGCATCGGGTTCCTCGATCAGGTTACCGAATACGGGCACCCGACGGGAAACCCGATGCAAAAACCTGACGTATCTTGCCACTCTACGACGACATTATGACGTTACAGGTGACGTCAAAATTGACGTAATTTAAGACGTGATTGTCACGATGAATACGACATTTTAGACGTTACAGTTCACGTCAAAATCACGTTAGTTAATCACGACAAATTTGACGCCATTTATGACGTGATTGTCACGACGTATACGACGACATTTTAGACGTCATCGTTGACGTCAAAATCACGTAAGCTAATCACGTCATTAATGACGCACTAATTTGTGACATCCTCACGTCAAAACTGACGTCTTAAATGACGTGATGCGACGTCTTTCGATGCCGTAAAATTCACGTCATTATTCACGTGACCATGTTGCTTGGGTAGGGAGCTCAAGGTCTTTTCTTCTCGTATTCAAACCTTATTCGATTTTCCCCGACTCACATCGATATGGATGTCTAACGATGTCCATAAGAACGACTTGTATACTAATATAGGCTGGGAAGGGTTTTCCCATGGAGGTATTTGCACTATTGTTCGAATAGCACGTTTTTGTAGTACAAAAGCTTTATTTATATTGTAGTTATAACTTTTTCCCCAAAATTTGACACCATACCTGAATTTTGACTCTACGAAAGCATAGAAAACAGATTTCAATTGCTCACGACTGACTCCATCTCTTATGCTTCTCAAAGCGAAGAAGAACTAATTGAGTTTTCAAGGGCTTCTAATTCCGATTTCCAGTTTAATGCCTGATCGATATGTAAAAGTGTGGTTGCCGGTGAAATTACAGGCACATGAGGCTTCACATCTGTATGTCTCAAGTTAATGGACCCAGGGGAGTGCATTGTAGGGCACGTATACGTGCGTGATTTACGAGGCAATGATTTTTTATAAGCGACCACTTAACATCAGGTGGGCCATCTGAAAGTTCCATCAGCAAGTTGTACTTATAAAAAAATACCTAGCTACTATAAGTAAATTATAATGTTAGGATACGTTTAAATTTTTAGCACGTCTTTTTTTTTATACCAACAGTTAGGTTGGCTGGTAGAAAATTCATTAGCATTACGTAAGCCCTCCGATTATAATTGTACTCAAATTGTGTATTTTGTTCAATAAAGTATGAATAAAATAACTAACGCAAATAAATATGATGTAAAAACGCACAAACCCGTGATGGGCACAGAATAGTTGGTTAGTTAGGTGTCCATTCAATCACGGAGTACACAGCACCACTAACATAGTTCCAATTAGTCTGCAATCTCCCTACACAAATCGTGTAAGAACCTATATGTACAGTATCCAGGTAGGCAGGTATAGATAAGTTAGATAGCTCACTTGTAGGCGTTAATTGCCTACGAACTACAGAGTAGACGCTATTGACTATTTAGAAACACAAATAGCTAAGTAGATATTAATATCTATATCATCATCATCATCATAAACAAGGTGTTCCATTACTTGTGTCTAAAACTTCAGGGGGCTAAAGTACCCATCAATATGAATAACTTTTTCTAAGTAGCCAACACTGTGAACATGAAAAAAAAACAGCTGATTATTACATTTTAGCCAGGAAGGTATTGAACTTTTGTATGAAACAGCTGTTTTTTCGCGTAAAAAGTTATTCATATTGATGGGTACTTTAGCCCCCTGAAGTTTTAGACACAAGTATTGGAACACCTTGTATAATACTTTATTTTATATTTTGAGTGTTTTTTGTTTAGTTTGGTGTACAATAAAGTATTTTTCATTCGTTTATTCGTTTATTCGTTGTCTGAGAAGTCATAAGGCCTCCCCAATTCCAAACGGCACTATCTAGCCCCACTAACCAAAGCTTGTACCAAACCAGATAGCTTGAACCAGATAGCTGTAAAATACTGTTTTCGAACCCACAGCCTACAGCGCAGAAGGCAGAGCTACTACCAACTGAGCTGAGTGAGGGTTGACAATGCATAAAACCGTTTGCAGGTAACACCTGGGAGCATGATCAATTACATAACGTCTGTAGTTTGCGTTCTGACACGCATACATTACAATAACAATTGTTGCCAGTAATTTACACCGTATCCCTGATGAAAACTGAGACTGCGGTGGACCTGAAACTCATCTAAGCGGCAAATTGCTACACAAATTGTTCAGTGAACCAAGATGACGGGCTCGTGACGTAGCTTACTTGGACATTCTAGACCTATTCAGACCTGTTCAGCACAGTGACGATTTATGTTCCGACTTTACCTTATGGACACACTAGACCCGTCACGGGGTCGTCGTTACATTTACGCCATATTTTTTTTCTATTTTAGTAAACTGACCAATAAAAAGATTAGGATAAAAAAATATATTTGTAGAGTAAATGAATTTAAAAAAGGATATACAAAATCGTAGGTTATAGTAATAACAGTTAGTCAAAGACAATTTTATAAAAAAAAAAGGTACATAATGATAATGAGGGCGTTGTTAGAGACTTTCCCTTCCCTGAAAAATCTGAGAATAATTTGACAACCTCATATTGGCTTGTCATTTCTCAGGGTTGCATTACAGAATTTGATAGAAAAATGTTTATTTCATGTGACTTCATTCTACTTTTTTTTACTTTCCAATATAATTTCGATGCCGTGGCGACGTTAGATAGGTGACCGCCAGAGGCATTAAAATCTGAATGAATGAAACGAGCGAAATAAACTTTCCGTCAACACGTAAGTGGTGTTATTAAACTTGTTCACAATTTGTAACACTCGGCGTAGGCAATTAGAAAATATTGCGATACGTTCCACGAAAATTAAAATTATTTATTGTACTCCCTACAAACGAATAAATATCAAATGCTTTAAAGCACGATAAGGCGAAGACAAGAGCTAATGTGACCCTCGCTCGCACGTTCGACATCTTGAAAGATATAAAATCACCAAACTCATTTTCAAAAAATCGCAATCAACCATTTTGTGTGCAATCACATTGCATACAGGTAAGTAAAAAAAAATTTTGATCGATACAAGTTTTGCTACTTAAAAGTTTGCTATAATGTACGAAAACTAGTAAAGCAAACTTTTGAGGCCCGTCTCGGGACTAAATAAGGTACTTTCACCCCTATAGGGTAACAACATACTATCTGATCCAAACAAGTTTTCCGAATAAAAAGGTTGCTTTACTAGTTTTCGTACATATGCATACTTTCGCATAATTAAGTTCAGTTCGCATAATCAAGAGTTTAATGATTTTATATCTTTAAAAAAATGCTAAAATGTTGAAATGGGCGAGCGAGAAGTACTGGTGATAGCCTGAGGAGCTAAGCTACGAGAAGGCCTAAGGGCGGCCTAAAACCACCACCACCAAAGTATCATATTCTCTAACCGCAATAAAAAGTCAAAAGATATTTATTCAATAAAATCACAAGGATCACTATACCCTCTCTCTCTCTTGTCGTGTCACTAGTTTCTTTCGAAACAGTGTGGTGAAAGGATTTTTAAGTGCACATCAAGAGGCTCCTTTCGAGCACTTGACACATCTATTAGATTTATTTAGGTTCTACGACATGCCGGTTTCCTCACGATGTTTTCCTTCACCGTTTGAGAGTACTGGCATTGTGCACATACTTTTTGCACAGAAAAACTCATTGGGTTTTGAACCCACGACCTTAGGATCGGAAGGCGGGGCCGCTACCACTATACTGAACACTGACATAGCATGATTTCGTTACGAACGTGTAGGTACCTTTGTTTATTTGCAATACTGGTATATGGACATGGATTGTTTATTTTAAACTCAGCAATGACAGCCTCGGTTTTGTAACAGCAGAATCAGTCCTGTAAATTAAATTGGAAACAATAGTCCCCCGCTTTGTGTACCCACTCGAGTCAAGAGTCGAGGTTGCAAACACAATGTTGTAACGAAATTATATCATTCGCTATCTCTTCCGGGAAACGTAAAGGAGATCGCGCACGGCGACTAAAGGCGAGAAAAGACATTTCAATTTTGATTTTGCCATTACAAAATCAAAATTGAAATGACTTTTCGGAAAAAAACCGACTTTAAATACACTGAAAACATAAAACAGCAAAATGCGCAATTTCATTTACTTTTGATGACATAACTTTTTCCTGTTATTTTGATTTAAAAGCCGAAGTACTAAATCGATTTTGATGAAATTTCCAATCTGAAAGTATATCCTCAGAAATAAAAAAAAGAATCGGTTCATAAGTACGGTAACAAACATAAAAAAACAGTCAAATTGAGAACCTCCTTGTTTTGAAGTCGGTTAAAAAACTGAAACAGCTTTACGACTATGATCTCCAAGTATGGTAGATATATCCTCAGATCTCTTAGTACCAAGCACTAACTCCAGATTCTTTGAAGACGTCTAAGGGGGATAGTCGGAGGTACGTCCAAACATCATATTTGGCACATATCCATATTTTGCAAGTTAGTATTCCATACGTGTCAGGTTTTTTTTTAAGTTGCAAGGCCATCATTTATAATACAGCAATAAACCGAAATACAGCAGCGCTGCCTGGCGGCAAAATTAGGCATGTTGGTGGTACTTCCCCGTACGAGCCACACAAAGACCTAAACTACTCTCATAACTTCTTTTTTATACAGCTGTAGCAATTCCGTTAGGGTGACCTACTCACATGGCAAGACAAGTGCTCATAAAATCAGAGTAAATTTTACGCTGGAGCGCATTTTGGCTTGAACGGATATAAAGTTGAGTCATGGAATAAATAGGCGATGGATTTATGGGCAGGTACGTGAGCTAGGTACAGTCAGCGACAAAAGTAAATTAAGAGGTCCCAAAAAATATTATTTGATTAGGATTTGAACCCTATCCTATGATCACTCGGCAATTAAATCGTAGGGATCTTAATAAGTTACTAATGCGACCGTGGCTCCATCTACAGGGCTGACATTATTGATAACAGAAGTTATATTCAGTTCAATCGACGAGGGTTTTAATCCCACTTGGATAGGTAATAGCTTTTTGGACATTATAAAACTAGTGGTTCGCCCCGAACTTGCTTCTGACTACCGCCTACTAACTTGGTATGGTTGCCAAGTTTCAACTCTATTGGCCTATTTATTTGAAGAGTTCGATTGAACAGACCCCAGGGTCTGTTTCAACGGAACTCTTCAAAGAACGACCAGCTCGCTGTCACCATATTATTAGAATTTAGTACCTTCTGAATATATTGCTAAAACAAAGCAAAGGAACTTGACGACCAGTAACGAAACTATGATTTCAACAAAACTCTGAGATGGGGCCTTAAATTTTTCGTTGAATCTTAATTAAAAACTGAGAGTCCTAGAAAAAAAGTACAAAGGGTTTTGGAATGTACAAACCAAGCTCAACAACAAGTAACTTGATATATTTCTGTAACTTTTTTAATTTTATGCCCTCTTATAAAACCCCATATTATCTGAATAACTCATCCGATTTAACTCATATTATATTCCCATATTATTTCCCAGTAAATTTCTCAAGTACAAATTATCGACTTACCAAATTTCATGAAGATTAGATCAACGGTTTGAAAGTTATGGCCCGACCAACATAGGTACATACAAACATACAATGCCAAATTGCCCAAGTTGACTGTAAGATCTTCGTTCGCTTCGCTCACTCGATCAATAATTTTATTGTTAATAATTTCAGAACCAAGGCGTCGCTCAGACCGAGAACAAAATGACGTGATCGACAAATACCAGCCGGAATAGAACCCAAGCAACATGATCACGTGAAAAATGACGACAAACTGACGTCATCTTTGAAACAATGACGTCCTTCGCTATAGATGATGTGATAAAATGACGTGATTCGGAGCTGTATGTCGTCGTTTGCTTTATTTATGACGTAATAAAATGACGTGATTCGGAGCTATATGTCGACGTTTGCTTTATAAGACGTCATCAAATAACGTGATTCGGAGCTATACATCGTCGTTCATTTTTTAAGACGTCATCAAATGACGTGATCCTACACTCTGTATCGTCATTCGCCTTTAATAACGTAATCAAATGACGTGACCCTACGCTGGATATCGTCTTTCACCATACATAACGTCACCAAATGACGTGACCCTGCGCTGGATATCGTTTTACGCCTTATATATCGTCACCAAATGACGTGACCCTGCGCTGTGTATCGTCATTCGCCATAATGTACTGTATGTTTCACATTTATTATATTATAGTATGATATACTGTACTGTACTGTACTGTACTGTACTGTACTGTACTGTACTGTACTGTACTGTACTGTACTGTACTGGTCTGTACTGTACTGTACTGTACTGTACTGTACTGTACTGTACTGTACTGTACTGCACTGTACTGTACTGTACTGTACTGTCCTGTACTGTCCTGTACTATCCTGCACTATCCTGTACTATCCTGTACCGTACCGTACCGTATCGTACCTTACCGTACCGTACCGTACCGTACCGTACCGTACCGTACCGTACCGTACCGTACCGTACCGTACCGTACCGTACCGTACCGTACCGTACCGTACCGTACTGTTATAGTATTGTACAGTATTGGACAGTACAGTACAGTTACTATACTATGCTATATTATACCATAATAAATGAGAAAGGTGATGTGAATGTTTGTTACCACGTATCTCCGTAACCTATTTTAACCAGGAATATTATTATATTATTTTTGATTCACGCAAAACCCGGTATAAATAAATTACAAAGTAAATAATTTATCACGGGGGTGTGCAATTCTGCTTTTTTTCTAGCCGTGCATGCTTTTTGGAAAGCAAAGCCAAACTATTTACTACCTACTGAAGGAATACAACGAAAGACCAGGCGGTATACATAATTATGACTATAGCCTGTTGAAAAAAAAAAAAAGTACGGATTATTGTTTGACATTTTTTATGGCGGGCATCGGGCATCACAACAGTAATTAATACATAATTTTGTGAAAAGTTTTCATTAAATTCCTAGGGGTTAGTAGGTATGTACGTGGTTGCTGAAAAAGAAACGAAGAATGAGGAGATTGCTGTAAACGTGGTCATAGTCTCATCAGTATGGCTTACGCCAAGAAAGTTAGAGAGTTTCTGGCCCAATTCAAAGTTTTCTGCTCTATTTATCAAACTTTTAGTAAAACAAACATCCAGCAGAAGATGGCCTATCATACAATTGAGGCGGAATTTTTACAATGACTAGTAAGTATGATCAAATTATTACTACCTAGGTACATAATTATTGTTCACCAGTTTCTGGCATCTAAAATATTTTAGGTTAGTCAGTAAATATTTGTTGGGTTAAGTTTATCTTTGTAAAATGGAATATCTTCACAACAATGATTCCAGTATTTTGTCCGTAGACTTTGTTAGTGTACAAAATGCACGTGACAGGCCTTGACTAACAGTTTTTAACTACAGTATGCCTGCATGTCCTTTAGTTTAATTACAATGATATAAGTACTTTAAAAATAAACATTACTATTTTACTTTTTTTTGAAGGTTCAGTCCAACCATTTCTGTCTACTGATGGTGATACAACAAGCATCACACCTACGCATAGAGGTAAAGTATTATCTACCTATATTTTTTTTCATTATGTTTATATTGGCTTAGTTACAATCTGATAAAGGTGTTTACTAATAACATTATAATTTTGTTTTTAGTGCCATAACAACCGTTCATGCCTACTGAAGAACTAGTTAGTGTTAATACTACACCTACACAATAAAATTGAGAGGTATGTCTTTGTCTTCATATGACTTTTTATCACATTGTCTGCCCAAAACATAGAAGATCTTAGAGAATAAAAGAGTTAAATTTAGCTATGGCTAATGATATGGCAGCTTCCATACAAAAATGTTCGAATTCTTTTGTAGTGTGTGGGTTCGAGACAATATTATAATGTGACTGCTGGGTTTTATTTAGCTAAATGAAAATTATTATGTGTTTTAGGGTCATCACAATCATCGTTGTATACTGAAGAATTAAGAGTTCCAACAACGCATCATACTTACCAAATTAAAAGGTGCTATGCCTGCAGATGGCTTTTCTGCATCTAGACCTGTCCACAGCATTGGAAGTTTGAGTGGTAGAATGTACTTAATATAATTACTTAATTGGTTTAATTATAAGTAAGTATTTTAAGGTGTGGAAATGTAGTGAATTATCCATGAATTCGTTGTGAGCATTTTTTGTGTAATTTTACCCTATTAAAACTTATTGTCCTACTAACCTACCTATTGTGTTTGTTTTTTAGATGAGTCCAAACTCAGGACGTAATATAAGGTTGTTTGAGAAGACGAATACGGCCAGCAACATACGTCAGGTTTCGCATCGGGTTCCTCGATCAGGTTACCGAATACGGGCACCCGAAGGGAAACCCGATGCAAAAACCTGACGTATCTTGACATTAAGACGTTACAGGTGACGTCAAAATCTCGTCAAAATTGACGTAATTTAAGAAGTGATTGTCACGATGAATACGACGACATTTTAGACGTTACAGTACACGTCAAAATCACGTTAGTTAATCACGACAAATTTGACGCCATTTATGACGTGATTGTCACGACGTATACGACGACATTTTAGACGTCATCGTTGACGTCAAAATCACGTAAGCTAATCACGTCATTAATGACGCACTAATTTGTGACATCCTCACGTCAAAACTGACGTCTTAAATGACGTGATGCGACGTCTTTCGATGCCGTAAAATTCACGTAATTATTCACGTGACCATGTTGCTTGGGAATACAGCACAGGACCGCCCAGAGAAGAGAATGGGGGAAGATTTTGCCCAGCAGTGGGACAGAGAAGGCTAATAATAATATAGTCCAGTTTGTAAAGTCCGATTATTTCTTAAACCAGCCGACATGAACCTCAAGTGACCTGAAGCCATATATCGAAGTTGCCATTTCTTTGCTACATCCAGACAGAAACTAAAAAGGTGCACAACTTGTTCACAAACTCCAAAGAAAAATGATCTATTGATCCATTCAGACGGCGTCAAGAAGACAAGACAAGTCACAACAACGCGATGGAAGACCTCACAATGATTTCGATAATTTACCAAATTATAAATTGAAATACAAACCCAAGCCATGAATCCAAATGATAAGTAGAATCTTAAAATCGACAGCAGGCAAGCCATGCTCCTGCCCAGAGGGGAAGATATGTGAAGGGTGTAAGAAGAAGATAATCGTAAAGTAATTGTCTACTATATTGTGAGAATGGTGTATTTGTTTATCCCTCCGAGATACAAAAGGTTAGGATAAAGAATATTCTTCTCGAATCCAGACTAAGTCAACCTTGCAATTACCTACAGGCACATGCGGCTTAACATCTGTATTAGTGCGTTTACATTTAGACATTCACGCTGCCATTCGCGTGGACGGAAATGTTGCCGTCCATATTATGTCTGCGGCAGCGTCGCCGGCAATGTGTGTTCACACAACACGGGCAACGCGAGTGGACATGGAAGTGGCCTGTTTACATTCTCGCATGGCCCAAGTCCCTGCCGATGTCTCTGCACATTTCCACGGACATGAGCTGAGTGTAAACGGGGTATAAGCTTCAAGTTGATGGGCGCAGGCAGTGCATCGTAGGGCACGCTCCTATCGTGCGTGGCTTGCGAGACAATACTATGATATAGGTGATTGTTACAACTTAACATCAGCAAGAATTAGGCAACAACGACGCGAACAGTATATTGAAACAATTGGATCTTTTCTCAACCCCCTGTAAGGCCAACGTATATGCTGTGAAAATATTCAAACGGTTGTTCTTTTCCAGACCCCAAGTGTACATCGAAGAACCGCGTCGTTTACCCGTCCCAATAGTGATACAACGCTATCGAGAAAAACCTTCAACTACAGTGCAAGATAATCCTAAACGATGGTCCATCCGTAAGAAGGCAAAGGTGCAGACAAAAAGTCCGGTCAAGAAGACCACGCTTTGCCAATGGTATAGACGGAGAAAGGCACTGAATGAATTGAAAAGTGATCATCTGAAGGAGAGGAGACGGGAGAAACAGGTAAAAACCTTATCAACAGTTTCATCAGTCTTAAGAAGTTCACTGCTGGAATGGGGGAGGCCTTTGCCAGGAAGAACCATTTCGAGCGCTCTCTATCTATCGACATCTCGCAATCTTTTCAATGTCGTCGGTTGACGTTCCGTGCCGAATCCGCTACCGAATGAATAAAAATCGCCCTGCAGGTCAAACAGACTTGAACACAAAAAAATTACGCATAACCTTCATTGGGTTATGGATTAGGGTAGATGTGTTTTTTTGACAATAAACATATTCATTGCATATCAACAGGAACGACTAGAAAAGGCGAGGCGGGAGCGTGAAATCGAGGTGCTAGAGTACCTGAGACTTCAAGCAGACACTCCAGTGGTAGAAAAGAAACGGAAGCAGCAGAAGCAGCAGAAACCGAAGCACGTGAAGGCTCGGACTACTTCGGCGAAGCCTCGGGCGGACTCCAAGTTTGTCTCGGTTAAACAATAGTAAGTAACATTTTACGACATCAACATGTCTTAGTGAAAACTCGGTTTTTGAACAAAAACTTCGTTAGAAACACCTAGGTACCTACTGACTGTTGATAAATTTCATAGTTCGATTTTATATTGCGCAGATGAGGTTTAGCGCAGTTTATACGAGTAGGTAATCTATTTTCTAACAATTCGACATTATGGCGCCACAGCAGAGCGCATATTGTTTTGAACTTTATTTCGACGAAATTGCGTGTCTAATTTAAAATTGCGCAACTGCTAATCAACGCAATTTGCTAATCAACGCAACGCTATGCCGCGCTTTTAATCAAAGTCAAAGTATATGCACTACTACGGTGAAATTACAGGCACATGAGGCTTAACATCTGTATGCCTCAGATTGATGAACGCAGAGCAGTGCTACATAGGGCATGTTCATATCGTGCGTGACTTACGAGGCAATGATTTGTGATGGTGATGGTTACCACTTAACATCAGGTGGGCCATGTGCTTATTCCTAGCTTGTTCTATAAAAAAACTACTTTTATATGTATAGCTTATTATAATGCTAGTATTCCGAGACGCCACTGTTTGGTAGCTAGTAAAGTGTCCAAATAAATTACAGGATTTTATTTAATAATTTTCTTTCAGTAACAGATACGACACTCTCAGCAACCGCTTCGTGAACTGCTGCTACAGAATCTGCTGCCAGTTCTACTGTTACCTCTCCTGTATATTTATTATTGGATTCGTTTTAATTTACTTCCTTTGACAATAATTTTCATACCCGGAAAGCACAAAGTACGTGTGAACGAATGTGACGTTTTGAAGTAATTAAAAAAGCATTTTTGACTGAATTAGCTGGTTTTGACTTAACTTGTAATAATAAATACTTTTGACTTGTCAAAAAGAGACATTACTATAATTTTAAAAAGATATATTTTTATCAGAAGAATAGCTTTGCTTTGTGTTGGTCGAATCCGCCCCGTCTATTATTTATTACCCTACCCTCTTAGGTGATCAATTTATGTAATAATAATATAAGAAACATCTAAGCTTATACACAGTTTTTGATCTCGGTGGGGATCGAACCCACGGCCCACAGCACAGAAGATAGAGTTACGTGAGCTGTGAGGGATGTTTTTTTTATTTACTTTTTGCTGAGGACCGTGCCCTACAATGCACCGCCCTGCGTCCATCAACTTGAGGCATACATATATTAAGCATCATGTGCCTGTAATTACACCGGCAACCACACCTTCAATCCGAAATACAGCAACGCTGCTTGGCGGCAGAAATAGGTATGGTGGTAGTAACTCCCCAGATGAGGCCTTTACAAAAAGCTCTACTACTCTTAGAGCTGATTTCACCATGCTCTGTTAGATTAAAAAAGGATTAAAGGGCCGTCAAAATGTGCTCGTTTGACATCTAAGGTTAGAGTTAACAGCCTGTTAATCCTTTATTAGTAACTAACAGAGCATGGTGAAATCAGCTCTTAAGATTGTATAGTAGTAGTAGTATCTGAATGTGGCAGCAAAAGTTACTTCTTTTTGAAAATGATACGTCGATTTGGTATTGTCATAGTTTTTTTTATTATTATTATTATGAGCCCTCCGGGTCCCACTGCTGGGCAAAGTCCTCCCCCCATTCCTTCCACACGTCGCGATCCTGTGCTATGTTTGCCCAGTCTGTCAGGAAAACATCTAGCTCGTCCCGCCATCTCCGCTTTGGTCGGCCGCGTCGTCTTCTCACTGGGTCAGGACTCCAATCAGTGGCTATCTTTGCCCACAGCTCACCTGGCATACGGCAGACATGACCAGCCCAATTCCACTTCAGCTTGGCGGCTTTCGAAGCTACGTCTGCGATTTGTGTCTGTGAGCGCAGTTCTGTGTTACGGATTCTATCCAGTCGCTTGACACCTAGAATACTGCGCTCCATCGCACGTTGGCAAACCTTGATTTTGGACTTTTGAAGTTGCGTCAATGACCAAGTTTGCGCACCATAGGTTTTTAATAAATATACCAATAGGCACCATATTGTCATAGTTATTTTAATAAATTATACTTCAAGTAGGTACTAAATCAGTAACAAATATACTTACAAAACGTAAGGTCAAGGTAATCATATTATGTGATTCATTATTACAAACTTAATAAACTATTATAGTAGGTATTAGGCACTTGGTAATCGTAAGACTTTAAAACTTAAGGCTTCAGTTGGTACAGTGACGCTATCACCAGAGATTTATTAATTTAAGAAAATAATAAAAACCGGCCAAGTGCGAGTTGGACTCGCGGACGAAGGGTTCCGTGTTCCGTACCATTATCTATCAAAACGTCAAAAAAATTACGTTTGCTGTATGGGAGTAAATATTTATTTTATTCTGTTTTTTAGTATTTATTGTTATATCGGCAACAGACAAATAGAAATAGATCATCTCTGAAAATTTCAACTGTAACTAACAGGTTCATGAGATACAGCCTGGTGACAGACAGACAGACAGACGGACAGCGGAGTCTTAGTAATATGGTCCCGTTTTACCCTTTGGGTACTAAACCCTAAAAACAAATACAGCTATAAGACTTTGATCCCCAGGCTCAGTATTTTGACTGTTTATTGATCTAGAATAAGCACTGAAAATATTTTTTAAATAATAATATAGTATCTTGTTTTTCATAAATTAGTAATCTCTGATGAGGGCTCCACTGGACTAAGATTACAGCCTTAATAATTTACAACATTGTTACTACTTTCTGATTCAAAATTTGACGAAAACTTGATAATTTATAAAATGATACAACCAAATTAAAATCAACACAACTAACCCTATTTTTTAACATTTTATCAATCAGGAAGTAGCACCGTTCAACAAAAAAAAAACAAAAATAACTCACTATAACTCAGTCTCTCGTATCGCGAACTCATTTTCCTTCTCCACCATAATCTTTTTCACATCACTAGTGGAACTTCCCTCGAAGCTAGAGCTGGCACATCTCTTTCTGTGCGGACTTTTATCGATAGTTACTATATTCTTATCGATCTTCAATGTATTTTTATCGATACTGATACTTTTCAACGGAGAACGAATTTCCACTGCTAGGTTGCTTATCGACAGCGTTAAATCACTAGGAACGTTACCATCGAGGCAATATAGAAGCGAATCAGAGAGTTTTTCGTCTTCACTCGATTTATTTAGTATCGATAAATCGACGGGCATCGCTGTCAATACCGATCTGCTTTGTAAATACTCTCTGAATGGTTCGGATAGAGATTTCTGTGTAGTGGTGAATTTTGGCGTATCTTCGCATAGTGTTGTGTTGAGATCTTGGACCACTGATTGGCTGGTTGCAAATCGCGTTTTCTCAGACCGTAGTGGGCTTATCTCGCTGATCGAATTAGAGCGAGCTTCGAAGGGGTTTTTTGGAGGTGTTGTAGATTGGTTTGATCTGAGAAGTAAACAATAAAATTACCTGGAGGTCTAGACATGTTCGACTTTCTGTTTGCGGAACACGGAAGCAGCAGGATATGAAAATTACATTAGTTTCACAAAGATTTAATTAATTAAAGATTTACATTAGTTTGACAGACGCGTATGCAAAACTGATTTTCATTTTAATATACTCTTTCAAGGAAGAGTAATTTTGAGCGATCTATCCACCGACGTCCCAATATCTTAACATAGATGGTCCATCGGGTGAAGGCCGTCCTACATTACGTCTACGGTTGTCATCAATTTTATACATACAGGGCCGATCTAAGTTCTTTGAGGAATCTTTGCTCGCTTTGTTCGCTCAATCTTATATATTTTTTAATTTTATGAGTCTCTCTCTCTTGTCGTGTCACTAGTTTCTTTTGAAACAGTGTGGTGAAAGGATTTTAAGTGCGCCTCAAAAGCACTTGACACATGTTATAGAACTTTTTAGGTTCTACGACATGCCGGTTTCCTCACGATGTTTTCCTTCAGCGTTTAAAATTATGTGCACAATGCCAGTAGCATTGTGCACATAATTTTTTTAATAGAAAAACTCATTGGTGCTCGACCGTTTTCGAACCCACGACTTTAGGATCGGAAGGCGGGCCGCTACCACTAGACCACCAGTGCTATCTTTTATAAACTGTTCTTCAGCTACTATCAGTCCTGATTATGAGATCACATTCTTACCGTTCGCCTGAAAACGTAGATCGGCTCATATCCTCATCGTCTGAAGACACAAAGTCGCTGTCGTTCTTGGGGGAAAGAGAGCGGTATACGTCCGATTTGGTCGTCTCGCTCTCTCGCGCCGTCTCATTGGTCGGCGGCAGGCTGTCGCGCTGGTCTGACGTCATTATCAGAGGCTTTCGGGATCGCGGAGTCATTATTGATTCCTGAAACGTAAGATATACACTGACTTTAAAAATAATATTACTTAATTATGTAACAGTTTTTACAGTAGTAAACGTGATGGGACTTAGCAAATGGCCCACGTCTGCCTATAACAATTGCATTACTTCACAGAGCACCGATGACGTGCCCTATGAGGTAATGCACTGCGTCCATCACTCTGAGACGTAAAAATGTTGAGTCTCATGTGCCTGTAATTGCACTGGCAGCCATGGGCTAATTAAAAACATTCGGAAACCGCAGTTTCTGTCTTTTATGTTTATAAACAAACAAGTAGTAGTAGTATGAGAGACAAAATCTGATGTTTCCGATAGCAAACGTTTCCGAATGTTTTAAAATAACCCTGTAGAACACATCACTGCTCGGTGACAGAAATAGGTACGATGGTAATACTTCCCCGGACAAACTCTTTAACAAATAGTACCTATCCTACTTTTCTACGTATAAAATGATACACGAAATGCAACACTGACAGAAGAATAGAAACAGGTTAAAAAAGCGTCATGCAACAAACCTGCATAGCCTTAGACAACTTCTGCGTTGACTTAGTTATAGGCGACATGGACGCCCTTCGGAAATTAATAGTATACGGCGTAGTGCATTCCTCATCGAAAACCATAGCTTCAGTGACCCCAGGCGTGCTCGTCAGATAATGAAGCTTGACATCCTCGATTTTAGGTTCAGTTTTCTTTGGCGTGTCCGAGATCTCGTCTGTTTCGTTCTGCGACGCGTCTGAAGTGTCATCGTCGAAGCATGATACACATGTAGGCGTGCCTCGAATCGGGCCGTTTCTCTTCCTGTATTTGTTGTTTAGGCTCGTCGCGGACAAGACTTTTGAACGGAACAGTCTCGAGCTGCCTTTCTTCGTGTTCTTTGGCGTTTCTTCCGAGTCTAAGAGGCTTAGGTTAGGCTCCGATACGAATTTAGGGCTTCGTTTCCTCGATCTGTTCAACGCACTATCGGATAAGGTGCTCTCATTGCTTGCGTCCGACTCGTAGTCATCGTCCAAAGACTCTGAACTCGCTATTTTGTTCGCCAAGTTTTTGAGTACGATGTTCTTATGTGAAACGTCGACTTTTTCGTCTTTGAAACGAAGTTTTCCTTTGGTTTTCTGCAAAACATGCGTTAGGGGAAAGTTAGGGATAGAAAGAGATCGACACACGTGTTATTATTGATGGTAGAGTAGCACACAAGATAATGAGTATGGACTTCACGAAGATTAAATGTTTTTTACAGTTTCCGACTCTTACAATGTCACAATTATGTAATTTGGGTTACATTTAGTTATGGTGCATTAGGCATAGCACATACATTCGATACGGATGCGACATGCATTTCACTCGAAAACATTAATAAAATATTATATCAACTATCTGGTTCCCATATAACAAGCTTTGCTTAGTTTGGGGCTAGATAGTGCTAGATAGTATGGAAAGTCCACCAATATTTATTTATTATGTCTCGCATCATCATAATCGTAGATATTGCTAAAATATTGTGCCATTGCATCAACCGGGAACTGTAAAGAAGGCTCCATTTTGCACAGTGGTAGTATGATGTTAGACGAACACATGACATGCTTTAAAACAAGACATCACAAATAGCTGAAGCACAAACGTAGATTTTTACTTAAAATAATATGGTCTTATAATAAAGTCGGTAAAAAAGAAATTGAAAAACAATAAACATGTTTATAGCTAAGATTTTTTAATTTAGTCCCAAAATTTATTATCCGAGTGGGATTTGAACCTACCTCTTGATAGTTACATGTCAGACCTGTAGATGGAACCACGGTCGCATAAGTACCGTAGTAGCATGTCCCTGAGTTATTCGTCAAGTGTGATTGGAATCCGATGGCGCAGTTGGTTAGCGCGGCCCCGTATCAAGGAGAAGGTCATGGGTTCAAACCCACTCGGACAATGACTTTTGGGACTATATTAAAAAATCTTTGTGATTTCCTTAAGTGTGTAGGTAAACACTATAAAACTAATAAAAAATTATGTTTATAACTCTTACATTTTTCTCTCTTTCTTCAACTTACTTCAACAACAAAAAACCAAAAAAATGTTCTATTGTTCTCTTATAATAACCACTGATATTCAAAGTATTGAATCTAAAGACGTTAAAGATTATCAATTCATCTAAGCCGCTAGCATTATGTCAAATCACTTCCAATTTTGACATACGCAATCTAAGTTCACGTTAAGTTTCGCCAGTGAATCTTTAGTCCTACCCTCTTATTACTATTCCCTGACACGTTATAGCGGCTCAATAAAGTATTCGTGTCACTGTCACTTTCATCGAAATAAAAGAGATAGCACCAGACTTAGCGAACGTTTAAGCTAATTTATATTTATACTGACATTGGACATTTAATTTAATTTTTATATTATACTAACTGAGTTTTCCCTCCATTCTAAGATTGATTTATGACTTGAATTTGAATATTGTATTTTTGTAATGTTAATTTAATTAATGTAGGTAAGTAATGTTATTTGTGTGTTTTTTTTCTGAATGTTTATATGCCGTCAGGCTGGACTAGTGAAACAAAAATGTCTAACCCCTAACACCTTTGTACCTAGTTTTTCATAAACAAAAATATCTTTATGTTATCTTAAGCTAGTGGAGCGCTCGGCATGAATAAGGGCCCTAGTTTTAGTCTTACCTCTTCTATAATATTAATGTTGGATCCAGATCCCTTCTTCGGCGTTTTGTTGAGCAGTCCCTTGTTGAAGATGTGACGCTTGATGGAATCGCCGAAGCTTCTAGAACCGGCCACTTTACCTGTTCTCTGTATCTGTATTGGTGTACCTGAAAACGTATAAAATTACTGTATTAACAAATAATAACAAGTTTTTTTTTATACTACTTGCTTATTAAACAAGCAGGTCTCGCATGGTTGGAACGTGCCCTACAGAGCATTAACCTACATCCATCAACTTAAGGCATACCAGAAAAAGAGACAGAGGTAACAAACAAGAGATACAGGTAGAACCTGTATCTCCATTCCTTTGTGACACACTATGTTCCTCAGTAACACTAAATTTTTTAGTGACACACTATTCTTCAGTGACTCACAACAAGGCCGTGGGTTCGATCCCCACCGAGAACAAACATTTGTGTGGTGAACATACAGGGTTACAGGAAAAGTCGTGCTAGATCCGTTAAGGGCGTGGAGTACCCATCATTCCTGACATATTTCACTATGAAACACCCTACCCTAAACTAAACCCTTTTCGAGATATTCGACTTTTAATTTTTTTATTGAAAATTGCCGATTTTTAGGCAATTAAATTTATTTTTGGTTGTTTTGTGTATCTTATTATTATTATTATTGCATTTTTACATGTGTAATTAGATGCTTTAGGACGTCAATCATTAAAATAGTGCATAAGTTAATTGAATAGACCGTAGTAGACAAGTGAAAGTTAAGAAATAAAAAAAAAATTAGAAAGTTTATTTTTCTCTAAGGGATATCTAAAAAAAATATTATGGCAATTCTTCGGCAGATGTTTTTAAAAATATCTACGTTTCATCAGCTATCTAACGAGGTATAACAATCTAGGGTTTGTATTACATTTCGTGGAAAAAAAGTAGTTGGGACGCTCCAGGTAGCAGTTCTAACGGTCCCGCGCCTATTGTCCTTCAAGTTCAGACACACCGTGAGAGCGAGACAAGTGACGATTTATGTAGGTATGAATGAAAGAAAAAATGTGTAGAGACCGGTTAGGGCTGGGAATACAACAGGGGGTATTGTTTTGGTTGTCAGTCTGCTTTTGTGCTTCGTACATAGTAGATGTGATATCGTTTTGCTCTTTTTCTCGACTTGGCTGTGATTCTGGACTATTTCTTCTGATTTGTGACTACTATACTTGTTAACCGGACTCTGATTTGTACCTGTGATACGGAAGTGTTGAAGATGACGTCCTACACACCTGAGGAATATGCTGATATGCTTATTTGTTACGGATACTGCGATTGTGTATCTGCGCAAGCTCGCAACGAATACGTAACTCGCTACCCCGGTCGTCGAGTGCCGGATGTGGCCGTTTTTGACAGAGTTTATCGAAGACTTCGAGAATCTGGCTCTGTTTTGAGACGTAATACAGACATGGGTAGACCACGAATTGACGACGAAGAACAGGACAATGAGATAGTGCAACGCTTTCGAGCGGATCCGACTACTTCCACTAATATTGTTGCCCGTGATCTGGGACTTTCGCAATGGAGAGTGTGGTTTACAGTGCATACTGCTGGCCTATACCCATACCATTACACGCCGGTACACGTTATTGAAGAAGGAGACCCCGCGAGAAGATTGGACTTTTGCAGATTTATGCTAAATGCTGACGTAGAAGACCCAGATTTTCTAAGAAATATCTTGTGGACGGATGAGTCCAAATTTGATAAAGATGGCATAACTAACTATCACAACGCCCATTACTGGGCCCCAAAAGCACTAAGGAATCCCAATAAGAAAAGAGTGAAGGGGTCCCAACGAAGATTCAGCGTGAATGTGTGGATGGGCATTATCTCCAATCATTTGATTGGACCTTACTTTCTACCGGATAATTTAAATGGGGAAAGCTACGAAAATTTCCTGAGAGCAGACTTGAGTGATTTGCTGGATGATCTGCCACTCAACCTGATCAGGGACATGTGGTTCCAACACGATGGCTGCCCTGCCCATTTCAGGAGAAGTGTCAGAGACTGGCTGGACACAAATTATCCAAACAAATGGATAGGACGAGGTGGGCCGTTGCCATGGCCAGCAAGAAGTCCGGACCTAACCCCCATGGATTTTCATGTGTGGGGGTGCATGAAAAGTCTTGTGTACAGCGAGCCGAATCCAGTTTCGTCTGTGGAAGACCTAAGAGAAAGGATTGTGGATGCAGCAAATAAAATGAGGACCACGTTGACCACTGGAGTAGTGAAGACTGGTCTCCGTAGAAGGATGCGACAATGTATCAGAAATAGAGGCGGCCATGTTGAACATGAACTGTAGAATAAGAAAAAGTTGTGTGAAAACCTTTAATAAATGACATTTCATGCTTACCTATTGTTTTACTTTTACTTTTTAGGGCTAAGTATAAATTTTCTTCTCCACTGTCGCCTATAAAACTAATTTTTTTTCAATGCAATTGAATAAAACCCTAGATTATTATACCTCGTTAGATAGCTGATGAAACGTAGATATTTTTAAAAACATCTGCCGAAGAATTGCCATAATATTTTTTTTAGATATCCCTTAGAGAAAAATAAACTTTCTAATTTTTTTTTTATTTCTTAACTTTCACTTGTCTACTACGGTCTATTCAATTAACTTATGCACTATTTTAATGATTGACGTCCTAAAGCATCTAATTACACATGTAAAAATGCAATAATAATAATAATAAGATACACAAAACAACCAAAAATAAATTTAATTGCCTAAAAATCGGCAATTTTCAATAAAAAAATTAAAAGTCGAATATCTCGAAAAGGGTTTAGTTTAGGGTAGGGTGTTTCATAGTGAAATATGTCAGGAATGATGGGTACTCCACGCCCTTAACGGATCTAGCACGACTTTTCCTGTAACCCTGTAGATGTTTGTTCTCTGTCTGGGTGTTATATAATATTCTAAGTACCTATGTATTTAAAAAAAAAAGTATATATCTATTATATCAGCTATATGGTTCCCATATTACAAGATTTGGCTTAGTTTGAGGCTAGATAGTGCTGTGTGGAAAGTCCACTAATAATTATTTTATTTATTTACAACATTAATTTATAAATGAGAAACAAAACGATTGGTAGAACACTGAATTTTTCAGTTCTATACTTTTTATACAATGACCCATTCTTGTGTTCCTAATACCCCGTTTACACTCAGCTCGTGTCCGTGGAAATGTGCAGAGACATGCAGAGAAATGCGCAGGGACTTGGGCAATGCGAGAATGGGACGGCAACATTTCCGTCCACGCGAATGGCAGCGCGAATGTCTAAATGTAAACGCAGTATATTGGTATTTAGTTTGATATTGTTCGCTTACCATATCCATTTTGTCGGTTAAAGTGCTTGATGAGTCGTCGTTTCTGCTGTGAATCGGGCAGTGCCTGTATATGTGCGTACAATTGCGCCAATGCCGTGTCTGTCGGGTTAGACTCGTTTTCAGCCTTCGTGCGGGGACGATCCACAAAGGCGTATACTGTGTTTGCTGCCGTTCTGAAAAAATATAAACAAACAGAACGTAAACATGCGTTTTATGTCTACTTCGATAAGACGCTGTAGTGCCTGGAACATTTTTTTTTATACATCTAGCTGATGGAACAAGCAGATGGCCCACATGATACAATTTGGAGTAAGGTTGCCCACTTTAATCAAAAATCTTATTAATAATCTAGTCTTCGGCAGGTGTGACAGTTTTCATAAACTACTAATATTAATGTTTATGTTTGTATGCTAAGCAGCAGGATCTGGAGATTCTTATCTACACACCAACCATCTTATTTTTTGTAAAACCCAGATTCACGAACAATAAATGATTTGATTTAATTTGATTAATAACTATACCCAATTAAATGATCTTTTCCTTCCTAAAATATTATCTGAGTGTGTATTCCGAATTTCTCTCACTGATGTTGGTGCTGCGAAAGCTCGTTTTTCCAGCGCAGTATGTTCACAGTACTCTCAAACGGTAAAGGAAAACATCGTGAGGAAACCGAAATTTCGTAGAACCTAAAATTATCTAAAACATGTGTCAAGTATTGGAAAAGAGCCCATTTGAGGCGCACTTTAAATCCTTTTACCACACTGTTTCGAAAAAACCACTGACACGAAAAGAAGAAGAAACGGAAAGCATTTATTTTCTCAAATGTACTCCACTTATTCATTCCTTAGTGCCACATTCCTCCTCCTGTAGGCAAGCTACAATTCACAGTGCCCCACTACATTGCCCAGTGACCCACTAGATTCCCCACAGAAGTGTGTTAGACCAATTAGACATAAGACCTTATAGTACCATACTTCAGGCAAATACCTCTAAATACAAAACCACGTTGGGCGCCCTTTTCGCAGCCGGCAGCTCAGTAAAGCTATTACGAAAAGATAATTTGTTGTGCTTTATGATAATCTTGAATTCTTTCACAATCTGGCTACAAATTCTTGACATTATATTAGAAGGCAGATGACAATACGGGTCCCGGCACAAAGAATCGACCAACTCGTCTAGATCTCGAACTTAAACTAGCGCCACTGTTGCACTGGTGGTCTAGTGGTAGCGGCCCCGCCTTCCGATCCTAAGGTCGTGGGTTCGAATCCGGTCGTGCACCAAGGAGTTTTTCTGTTCAAAAATTTATGCGCACAATGCCAGTACTCTCAAACGGTGAAGGAAAACATCGTGAGGAAACCGGCATGTCGTGGAACCTAAAAAGTTTTATAACATTTGTGTCAAGTGCTCGAAAGGAGCCTCTTTAAAGTGCTCTCTTTAAGGCATCTTTAAGGCGCACTTAAAATCCTTTCACCACCCTGTTTCGAGACTAGCGCCGCCACGGAAAACACGGCGGGGCGAGGCAACTTATAATGATTCGTCCAGAAACCTTGCCGGGAGCCGACGTCACCACGGTATAAGGACCCTGACACATGCTATACATTTCAGTGATACAGTACACTCACTTATCAGTAATGCTCTCGTTAAGATCTCCGGTCGGCGACAGAACCCGGCGCCGCTCGCGCGCCTGCAGATACGCGGAGGCGTCGGTGACCAGTGGAGCCGGCGCCGAGAACACCCGCCCAGACTGACGGATCATGAAGCTGATGACGGGAGACAGGGCTATGGCGTCCGCGTGGAACGTTTCTGGTGATAACTGGAAGATGAGGATTGGATGAGTACCTATTAGTATAATATAGATGACTTTTTGTTTTCGGCTTGCTATGTCATGATGTCATGTCTGCAATGTCTGCACTATTGTGTTTTTTTCTCTACTATAATAGATAATGCATACAGCATTAGGTATTATTAGTTTTGCTGTTAGTGTGCCGTTTTATGAATTTGATACCTTTACCTTTTTCTGTTATACCTACACCACACTAAATTCGATTGGCACCACACTGGGAGCTTCAATATTGTATTATAATATACAACAAAATCAACAAACGTGTCAACATCGCAAATGACATCGCCTATGCCTGCAAACGCAAACTTAACAATTATCTTAAAAGACAAGACTACAGCAGTAAGGAAGATCTTATGGCAGTAATATCATAACATGAATAATAACATAATCACAAAATATCTATTGGATGTTGAAGCTAGGAACCAACATGTCCTATTTTATTTTATTTTACTCTACTCTACACCATAAATAATTACTACTTCTGGGAAATATATCTATGTTGTATCACTTATAAAATCATACATAGGTACATACATATTATATTTCTTATATTATATACGTATATATACTATATAATATATATATTACTTAGGACTACTATTAGGTTATATGCTGGGATTAGCTTTAGAACAGTGTTGGACAGACTAGACCTAGGACACGAAACATTTACCTACTCGGAAATAGTATAATAGAGATGCCGAGGCGAGTAGCTGTTGGCCCGCTATACAGGCTCGATAGAGACCTAGTGTGGCCAACAAAACTTAACAAGGTAGACTACTAGAATACTTTGATAGGTAAAACAACTATTGTTTAAATATACCTAAGTGAAACTGTTTTAGTATTATAAAAACTATGTAACTTAACTACCCCTGTACACTGTTCTGTTTTGTATGTGAAATAAATAAATAAAAAAACTCCTAAAGTCAAAGTCAAAAGGTATTTATCCTTTTGACTTTTACTTTAGACACGTTTTCAACGTGGAGCTACGACGCCGATCGAAAGTCGTAGACATAGGTATGCGGATAACAAGCTTAAAGTGGAGATGGGCAGGACACGTGGCAAGAAGGAATGACGGAACGATGGCCAAGAGACCTTCAGCAACCACGAGGCAGACCACACGCCCGATAACCATCGGGCGTGTGGTCTGCCTGTTGAATGTTGTGATGGTAAATATTTTATACTATGCCTAAGGCTTTAGAATGCCGCATAACTCAGTAATATACAACTTTGATTCAACAGCACAATACTCTTACCTTTCTGGGGCACAACAAGTGTGGCGTAAACATAGTAGCAAGTGTGTCAGGCGACATCCTATTGGATGCTTCATTATCAGCGACCAATCGGAGCAAACACAGCAGCCTTTGCAGAAAACTCCTGTGAGATGGAGTCAGAAGTAGAAGTAATAGTTGCAATGCTGTGAGGAGTTTGGTCTCAGATGACTCAGCATTCGGTGGGTATTGGTCTGGAAATATCATAAATTAACATAAAGATGGATGTTACTGTCATCTAGGCACTAAAAGCTGAACCACATCTAGTCTGAGCATTTTGCAATCAATATGGAGGCAAAACAGTGGTAACTTTTGTATTCATTATTCAAGTACTCATCATACCTGAATAAAATAAATTATGTTATTTAGCTAGTGTTAACAAAAATTTGTCCAAGAAGTTTAGCTATTTTTTTTTATTTTCTTATTTATTTATGAATTCTGTTGTAACCATTTTAAGACGATAGGAATCACTATTGTCTTAAAATGGTCAACAGAATTCATAGTGCATTCAACATCAGTAGATCAGTTATAGGAAAATATAATACTATGGTGATATCACAGAAGTCACTAATAGTTTTGTGGTGAAGTCACTAATGTGGTACCTACATGCAAACACTCATTTTAATGAATACAAGAGTAAGCACTTCACAGCCTTCACAGCTCAGTTGGTAGTAGCTCTGCCTTCTGCGCCGTAGGCCGTGGGTTTGATCCCCACCGAGAACAAACATTTGTGTGATGAACATAGATGTTTGTTCTCTGTCTGGGTGTTGTGTAATATTATAAGAATATATTTACAAAAAAAAAAGTATATAAGTAGTATATCAGCTTTCTGGTTCCCATATCACAAGCTTTGGCTTAGTTTGGGGCGAGATAGTGCTGTGTGGAATGTCCACCAACATTTATTTATTATTTATATCTTCAAATTATTTAAAAGATTAGGTAAGTACAACATAAAAATGTATACTTACTAGCCAAAGTATAATAAGTCTGATAATACTGATCCATCAGTAAAGGCTGGGGTAATTCTGCAAGAAACCCTTTAAGAACTGATGCACAGTCATGCACAGAGAACCTACTCTCTTCAAGCTTCAAACTGGAGCCTGTAAGGAGTAGCTGACGTAGTTCTTGCTGCCGACTCAGTGAGCCAGTCCGACGGAATATACCTTCTTGGGTGACATCTGAAAATTGAAAACCGATAAACTAAAGTGTTAAGTCAAAGTTATATTTAAATCAGCACCCTAGACTGCTGTGATTTCAGACCATATGAGTGGAGATGAGTTACTTATATAATAGTCTATCATCTAAACAGACCCAGATATAAGTAATATACTTAGGTACAAAGCATTTTAATTTATTGAAATCAGCTTTTTTAAGATGTTCCTAAACAGAATGTAAGCTGTTGTCAAAACCAAGCCAGATAGATGTAACTTATTAGTAGAGGAATACTTACTATCAGGTTTAGATAAAAAATCTATCAGTTCATTTAGCCTCAGTATTCCTTCTGTAATGGAGTTCACCTCTGTATTATTCTTAGCATTATTACCATTGTTTTGACTAGAAATCGATGTGGAACTTTTCGTTTTCTTATGGAAATTCCATCGAAATTGCTTTGGTTTGTCTGTTGAGCTATCAACACTAAAATAAATAAAATACATACTTTAGACACGATAAAAACAGCTGTTTTTAAAAATTTTAAACTACATTGTTGAAACTTCTGTACTTACTCGTCAGTATTTATATCCACAACAAAAGATAAATGCATACGCACTAATGTAAAAAACTGATCGATATTCTCTTTTCTGAGCTTTTCTATCAAAGAAACATCTGGTGAGGTCATGGTTACAAAGGACTTGTAAAATCTAGGCAGACGTCAAGGACACCGTATTTGGTACATATTTACTAGTAACTAGTTAGAGCATTTTAATACGTTTTTATTACGTTTTCTTGTACATTTTTATTTATTTTCAACAAAAACTTCTCAATAATCTCATTGTTTTCAAAAAACCTTTCAACGGTCAAACAAACGATTTGAATCTTCCTTTCCTTCTTCTTTTCTCCGTTTGGCTCTCTAGCTCATTCATAGATTTATAACTAAGAGCTCATTCGACCATAGATTTTTATTACTTGATCAATGCATTCGACCATTCGACAGACCTTCGACAGACAATCTTTTTTTATCAGTCAATCAATGTTATACATTTTCCTACTGCCACTGCCAAAAAGCTGTCAGACTAAAGCACAGAGTATAAAAATCTCAAATTATTAATTATCGAACCTTCCTCTTTGGTAAAATAAAGTAAATAACTAATTTCGATTTTCGAAGAGTATAATTCATGGAGGTAATAAAGTATAATTTGTCAACATATTTTAGTTAGTTACCTACGAGCTGAAATATTTATGAATGATGGTTCCTATCAATGTGAACACTGAAATATTTCGTATTTTCAAATATTTTTAAATAATTTATTTTAATCGTTTCTTTGATCTTTGTCAGCAAGCAATAAAAGAACATAAAATTAGTTTAAAGATAGCTTGAGCTAGAAGAGAAAATACCTAACATCTCATAATTCTCTCCTATTTTTCTTTATGATAGTGTTTTTTTAAAATCAGGTTGTAAACTAGTAATTTGCTAACTGCCTCTAAATAGGTAAGTACATGAAACCAATAACACTCACTTTCATAAAGTGAAATTTGTTTTTCTTGGAAGCTGCCTACTAATATAATTTCTTTTTAATCATCATTAAACAGCAATTACATCTCAGTACCTACATAGTTATTGAAAAATAAGAAGTAACCTTTCGATTGATATAGATTTGTTTTAATTTATTTTACATAAGTCTTAGCAAAAGTGGATACTTGGAACTTTTAAAACATATCATCATGTCCCATTTCAGCCAGCATATTCATTCCTCTGTCCTTCAGGGCTTTGGACAACAGTTTCTGCTGTTCAATTTTTGCATCCTGTTCTCTACGTTGGGCATCAAGAATATCATCCACAGACACCTCTGTAAGGGGAAGGCTTTCTTCTTTGTCTTTATCCTGAAATTAAGATAGTATAATTTAATAATATAAGTGCAGAATGTCTGCTCAAATATTTTAATAATGGATCATCTTTTTATGAATGGATATCAAGCTCTGTTAGTGTCAGGAGTCTGAAGGTACAGCCAGCATCAAAACTAGAATGTAAATTTCAGTTACACAATACTCCTTTTCGTAAAATTTTGCATAGATATACTAGAAGCTTCGAGTCATGGCTCGAGGCGGATTAAGACTTAAAGTACACTGAAGTTTAACAAAATATTTAAGCTCAAAAAACACGAAATGCTTACCTAATTTTGACGCTGACTTTACCAATATATGATTGGTAATGTTGTGTGGCAAAACACCGAGTTATTAGTAGGTAATTCGTAATTAAATAGCAAACTTACAATTTCTCCTAGTAGCACCACATTCTCTCCTCTAACTATAAATATGCCTCGCGGTATATCCCCGTATTCCTTGCCAACGTGAATCCTCTCAATCGTCTTATGGAGCACCAGATTCGCGAATTGGTCAACGCAGCGAAGGTATCCAATCAGCGTCCTGCCATCTCGAAGCAGCACCATAAGTTTTTCTTCATGGAAAAAGAACCACTTGATAAGACATGAAAATGTATTTAATTAAGATTGGTAAGCCAAGACACGTACTGTCTAATTCGTCTAGCAAGTGTGCGGTTCCTTCAAGAGGATTTACAGCGCTCGACATATTCATCTTATTTGTTTTATGTCTTGAAAATATTAAATTAGGTAGGTACAAACAAAATTTCCTCTTGTTGTTTACTTATTTTTCTATAGTACTTTACTTACTGTATTACTGTGAGTGTTTTTTTTTAGCCGTGTGTTGGTAGGGCAGGCTAAAATTTTAAGACCATACTACCCCGATCCCACCCGTCTTTCGTGCTATGCTTTTTTACGGTGAATCGATCATCTTTCAACTAAAATCTCACATTGGAAATTACAGGCGATGCAGCGATGTACTGAAGTTGAAGATGGAATGGTCTAGGTGTAGCTAGAAGACATGACTCAAGCAAAACACTTTTCATTCTTCTGATAGGTCAAACACCCGAGGCCCTTACTTACAGCTTACTGTCAATGTCTATTTTATCAAACTGTCATGTCAAAAATACGTTTATGCCATAAAAGAAGAAGAAGATGAAAACGACTGATAACAAAAAAAACCAGCACTTGCTTTTCATTTCTCAGTTCTCCACACTTTATTATTATTTTACTGATTCCACCTACTTCAAATTATTATTCAAAAACAAGATAAAATAAAGTCTTTGTCCGTGATATGGTTATTATTGCACGTTCCTTTGAAGGAAAGATCAACAGTCCCGTAAGATTTACAATACAACATGGAACAGGACGATGAAATCAAGTCTGGCTGTTTGTTGTTCCCGCCAGCCGGAGGAAATGTTTTCAATAAATTCCCCAAAAAGGTAGGTCATAAATAGAACGATAAACCTGAATATACATGAAGCACGTAACTAAATCATAGCTATTCACGCATTTTATTACACGAAGGCATGTTTGACATAAATGCAATAATACGTATGACTCACAGGTAAAAGCAGGTCCTAGCCTAGGTAGTTGTTTGTTGCAGTGTTACCTAACCTGTTTGCCTCATTAAATCATGAAAGAATCGTACTAAAATTACCATACATGCAATACTGTATCTACATAAATATTACATATTTTTCCAGAAAAACTGGCAGCAGAAACATTGCATACTGTTCAATGCGAGCAAACAAGGCATAGAGCGGCTCGAGATATACGACAACAAAGATGATGTGACCACTGGTGCTATACCCAAAATCATAACTCTTGAGAATTGCATAAAAATAACTCATTCTAGTCCAACTATAACCATACTTACTAAGACAAACACTCAGCAACTCAGTGCCTCATCAGAACCAGAGACACTGGAGTGGGTTAAAGCACTGCAATCTGTAGCTTTCAGAGGCCGAGACTCTAACCCTATCAGTTGTGATGAAGACAATGACCTATACTGCTCATCCGGTGAAGGTGTTTTCTCAGTAAAGATGTGTACTTCAGAGGCATCTACAAGATGTGGCTTCGAATCAACCAGATACCTCCTTTTGCTCACAGCTACTGCCATAGAATTAAGAGATTTGAATGATAATAAGCTGTATGCTACTTGGCCATACAGATACATAAGAAGATATGGATACAGACAGGGAAAATTCACATTTGAAGCAGGAAGGAAATGTGACACGGGTGAAGGTATCTTCCATTTAGAGCATCCAAACCAGTCTGAGATATTCAAGTGCCTTTCTCTGAAGATGAAGACAATGAAACAAATGATTGGGAATGATAACCTCCACAGTCCTGAACACTCCGAGTTCAATATTCAGCCCAGTGCAAATCTATTCCCTGGATCCAGGAGCCCTTTAGTGGCAGCTAGACCTGATGACTTGAGCTTGACCGCACTCTCATTCAAAACCCCATCGGTGACAAGCCAGCAGAGTTCAAGCACAGAAAGAGAAACAGCACCATTACTCATGCCGAAACCTGCACTGAAACCTAAACCACAAAAACCTCCACGTAAAATTATTAACCTTCCAAAAAGTATTACAAAAGATTTATCAATAATGAACAAGGATATTTCAAGTTCCACTGATGAAAGCATAGATTTCAGCAGATTCATGAAACTTGATAACTATGAACCGATCGAACAAGTGAAGAGAGAACCCAGTCCCTCAAATGTGCCATATGACAAAGTAGAAGTCCGTAATGAAGCCTGGAAAACATTAGGGATTGATAATCCTGACCACACTGAATACATTCCAAACTTGAGTGATAATCCAAATTGCATGAAGCTGATTTCCAGATCTCAAGACAATCTTAACTTGTCTGGACCTGACTCTTCTAGAATCATTCTTCTCCCTAGTTCAGTTGTTGACCCAGAAGATGAAAACTATGATCGTCTGCAATATTTTGGATCAACTAGCAAGTTGAACAAGTCATCACGTTACAAGAAGATTGAAGCTCGTCCTACAACTTTGGCTTTGGGAGAGCCTAAATCAAAGGACACTTGGAATGATTATGATGAAGTAGAAAATGTGATGCAACCAGCTAGGTTGGCTGATGATTCTCATCTGGGTTATGGCATGATAAGGAAGCCTAACACACCAGGGCCTCAAGTACCCACTGCTGCTCAAGTCCAAATTTTGCAAAATCAAGTTGGCTTGGAAGAAATCAACCATAATAACTGCAATGGCACAGACTATGCTATTGTAAGTCGCGCCAAAAGGGTTTAGTGCTAAATGATTTTATTGTAAAGACTGACTGTGAAGTGTATGTTCACATTTACCATTTATATAAGCATAGATAATGTATAAAAATATACTGCTTTATTCTATTAGGTTTATAACTAAGCAATTAAAGAAAACTTATTCCAAAATGAGACTGTACAGCATTCCTCTTTGAATATCTTAGGTGAGAATGTTTTTTGTAACGCACAAATTATATTTTAATTTAAGAGGTGTAATTTTGTGATGAATAATAATAATACCCATGCCTTATTTTGGATTACCAGTTAGTGCCAATTTTATGAATAGAAGCACAAGATATTGTACTGTATTAAGTATTAATATAGGTAAGATAAATAGTTTTTATTCGATATGTATTATAGTTTTAAAATATCTATAGATTTTGATACTTTTATTTTTACAATGGTTATAAAATTAGGTATTCAAAAGTCAAAGTTGCTTTATCATAGTTAATGAAATATTTGGCCATACATTGTGATTTGTAATCTCTGTATAATTTATAGGAATAAAATAAATCATGTAATCTTTTACAGTTTTTTTATTGATTTCCTACATAAATGTTCATAAAGATTGATACAATAAGGGGTGCTGCAGTTTGCAGATTTTAGAGCAATTACATAGCTTACAATAATAACGGTGGGTTGAGTAATTACCTGTAAGATAAAAAAAAAACATCTCTACTTGACTACTCAAGACTGAAATATTTTAATTTGATGGATAGCATGTACTGCGGCATTACTCTTCGATAGTTAAATTCACCCTAAAACACAATTAACTTATATTGAAATATACCTACTTAATATTTTAATACAATTTAAAAAAAATCTGTTAAATCAATATCACATAAAAATTCCTAAGCAGAGGTACCTACACAATTTCTACAAGCAATGTAAGACCTATAACAAAAAGGAACATCAAAATGTGTTTGCCTCCACTACTTTGGAAAAAATAAACAATGTAGCCCATTTGCTGGTGGGCTCAAAATTGAAAACACTGCCAGAGCTTTTTGAAGCCATCACCATGTGGTACTAACACTGTATACTATTATATAAATATTATCATTACAAGTAGCAAGCATCTTACATACTTTTATCATTACATACTGAAAACTTTCAGTAAAATGAGGAAGACAACAAGTTATCTAAGATTATATTATCAAGTGACTTATGTTTTCGGTTTATGTCAGGGTCTCATAACCTCCAGCTTATTTTTCTTTTATTGCTGGGAATCATGATATAAGGGATTCTAATACAGATAAAGTTTTTAAGCTAGAATTTATGTTTTATAGACCATAATATGTTTTCAAACTTCAGCCTTTTAAAAGAACACGATCCTCAGACTTTTCCTCACTCTCAACCATTTCCTTAGCAATAAATTGAAGATCTTCAGACATAATTTTCTGAACTTTCTCTCCCTTTTCCGCCATTATGTCCTCAATGTTTTTTTTACCATTCATATCGGAGAACCAGTTGAGATTGTCTGCAATAAGGTGTTTGTTTTCACAGCCATCACAGTTTACAATGACCACACCTTTGTAGTATGCTTGCTTTGATATCAGTTTTGAGTTCCGTGTGTTACATTTCTTGCAAGTGTACATAAGCTGGAATTTTCCATCAGTCATCTTTGATGAGTTCAATGCCCCCAGTTCACTGAAGTTTTTCATGGTTGTGCTAAAGTTCCTAGGAGACTGTATCTTTGGAGTGGATGTAGACAGCGGTGCTGCAGAAAAAACCACCCTTCTCCCGAAATAAGAGTTCCCATTACTCGGAAAGAAAACTAGATTGTTCAGCAGTCGAGGTGAACGATATTTCACTATGAAGTCAATGAGGTTCTTGTGTGGCATCTTTACTGTAGGTAGGTGTAGTTAGTCGATGTAACGTGAAGCTAATTTACCCAAAAGGTGTGCTGTTTAAGTCGAGTAAATAAAAATTGCACCACCTTTTCGTCAACCACAAAGCAGTAGGAATACAACCAAAAACTGGATGTATACAACAAGTAAAAATCGAGTCGGTTAAATAAATTATCGATTTTAGCAAAGACGGAGCAGTTTTTCTAATTTCTATAGACTTGATTCAAAACACGAAAATTATAAAATTGGAAAATCAATAGACTACTTCTACATGCCGTCCGTACCACAGAACAATAATACTCCTGACTGAAAACTGACTGACAGTGACATGACAGGGTGACCTTATAAAAAGTGGCAGTTTTGCTACACAGGCACTGGCCAAAAATTCTGCCAAACCATGGAGGTAAGATTCAGTCGCTAGTATCTTTAGATCGTTTGAAACGGTTTGCTCAAGATAATCGTGTAAAATATTATTTCAATAAACTTGGTATTTGTTAATATAAGTCGTCTTTTCTTTTCATATTGAATGGATCGTTACTCAGAACTCTGGGGCCTTATGCTCACTTCGAGCGAGATTAACTCACGGTGGAGATGACGTCATATCTCGTTCAATAACTCGTTGACGTTGCGTCTCGCATGATCTATGAATGAGAAAATTGGGTAGTGAGATGGTGAGAATGGGGATTTAATAGTTATCGAACGAGTTAGGACGTCATCTCTACCGTGAAATAATCTCGCTCGAAGTGAGCATAAGATACACACACGATAGTCCTGCACACGATAGACACCAAAAAAAAATGAGAAACAAAACTTGATTAATAACCAAATCAATAAAGGTGAAATGATTATGAACCGAACAGGGGCCTTATGCTCACTTCGAGCGAGATTATCTCACGATGGAGATGACGTCATATCTCGTTCGATAACTATTTATCCCCATTCTCACCATCTCACTCCCCAATTTTCTCATACAAAGTTCATGCGAGACGCAAGGTCAGCGAGTTATTGAACGAGATATGACGTCATCTCCATCGTAAGATAATCTCGCTCGAAGTGAGCATAAGGCCCCAGATCATTCTGTTGTCCACTATGCCTAAACAATCGCAATCTTGTGTTACGGTGACTATCAACGTAGTGTAGGTGACTATCCGAGATATTGAGTGCTCATGACGTCATCCCAGTTAGTCACTGAAGATAGCCAATACCAAACTAGCTGTTTGACAGCCAATCGTTGAACACTTTGCCGAGTGATCTTCACTATGAGATATCCACCGAGATAGCCAATAGGCCTGCAGGTTACCGTTCTTAATTCACACGAAGTATCTGTGTAAAAACAGACAAGGCGCAAGGTGCACTAGATTATGCGGGCATTCCCCGTTCAATCTGGTAATCTGATCATGAAACAGAAGTTTCTGGTACGGTAAAATATAAAATAAATTAAAGTGAGTGAATTTTCAATGAAATTATCTTTATAATTTCATTGAAAATTCAAACTAATACGTTCTTGAAATATTTCAAATCTGCCCCTTTTTGTAAATCGACAGTTTTGTAAAGCTGCCAAAATGGCAGAAATCATCCACAAATGGCCACACCTTAGTACCTGAGTACTGACGACCACAGGCAGATGATAGAAAAACGTAATAGTGAAACTTGGAGGAATTTAAAATACTATAATATTTCGTCTGAGGATTTACGATGATAGACAGACAGCCGCCGCGCCGCCGGCCGTCTCATTTCGACGGTTAATCGTGCCAGTTACCTGTTGTTATCTTGTACCTGTTTTAGTCAAGATGTCGATAAAGTAGTAATATTTTAATTATTGTTGGCGAATGTGGCGATTTTATCTTATTCATGATATCACATTACTTTTACTTTTATTATTATTATGTATGTTAGCCTGTAATTATTCATGATTTTTATTATGAATCGTATTTAGATTAGTTAGTTTATTGCGAAAAAATCAAAGTAACTATACAGACTATTAAATTTTAAATATATACCATACTAGCAGCGAAACCCGGCGTTGCTCGGGTTAAAATACATCGCATGTTTAATGGTATAAGTGTTGGACTGTCACTAGCTCATCACTACTGGAAGTGTCCCATCCCTAGTGAATTATTATCTGTGGCATAGGACTTCCGGCTCGGCAGCCATGTTACTGTTCCTCCATCTCCGTTCCCCTAAAGTGTGTGCTCGTAGTGAAATTAGATTATTTAAGTTTTGGAACCTTTTAAATGAAAGTATTGTTTTGTAGTATGAACATACTGTTTATTATAAATAAAAAGATTGTGCAACATTTGTTTCGGCGTTATAAATCATCCTCTAACAAATGGTAGCAGAGCGTGGTTGGGTTCATCATGGCTACAACTTCTCATCAAATATCGCAATATCGTATCGAACTGCTAAACAGAAATAACTATGATACGTGGGCAATACAAGCTGAAGCGGTACTTGTAAAAAATGGTTTGTGGAAATCTATCAGTGACCCAAAGCCCGATGCCGAAAAGGATTTGTTGGCGCGATCTGAATTATTTCTCCTCATATCGCCCACAGAAATACGACAAGTGAAAAATTGCAAATCTGCATCCGAAATATGGAAAAAATTGAAATCTATATACCAAAGCGAGGGTCCCGCCAGAAAGGCAGCATTGCTTAAGCAATTAATCCTAAAGAAAATGTTGGATAAAGATGACGTGCAGGATCATTTAGCGTCCATTTTTAATTGTGTTGATATGCTCAAGAACATGGACGTGGGAATAAATGACGATTTACTAAGTATAATCATATTGTACAGCCTGCCGACGTCCTACGAAAATTTTCGAATCGCTATTGAAACGCGTGAAAAATTGCCAACTCCTGAAGAACTAAAAATAAAGGTCGTTGAAGAGAGTCAGGCAAGGACCAGGAACAAAAGTCAAAATGATAGAAACACACCGGAGCGCGCTTATTTCTCAAATAAAAGAAAAAATGTCAAGTGTACAGTATGTGGCAAAACTGGTCACGAATCAACCAAGTGCTGGTCTCGAAACAAGAACCAAAGTTCTAACACAAATGAAAATAAAAAGAAAAATTCTAAAAATTTCTTTATTTCAGAGCACACAGCAAATATGGTCCATACTGCAGCTACTGATGACGTTTGGTGCCTGGACAGTGGGTGTACATCACACATGACTGGGAAAGCTGAGAAATTCACAGAAATTGAAGCCGGACAAGGCAAGCTGAAACTGGCATCAAACCAAAGCGCAGAGATTAAAGGTACAGGGACAGTCCCAATAATTTATAAGAATATAGACATAAATCTCAATGATACCATATATGTACCTGAGTTATCAACAAATTTGCTGTCTGTTGCTCGTATAACTGAAAGAGACCATACAGTTTTGTTCACCGATAAAAAGGCATATGTAAAGGATAGCCAAGGAAAAACTGTACTGACTGCAGACAAAAAGGAAGGACTTTATCTGACTTCTTTAGAAAGCTTAAAAACAAATGAGCAGGCGAATAATATTTCTGAAAATGATTTAATGAAATGGCATCAAAAATTGGCACATTTAAATGAAAAAGATTTAAAAGATCTTGGATCTAAAAATCTGGTATCAGGTTTAGATTTAAACAAAAATGAATTATTTCAAAACTGTGAAACCTGCATAAAAGCCAAGATGACGCGGTTACCTTTTCCCACTTCGATCAACAATCAACCTAGATTACGTGTGGCGGGCTCAAAAACGGCCCGAGAAATAAGAGCACAAATAAATTTGTGTTCTTATTTGAGTTTAGTATGCTCCAACCACAGCTAACGTGCGGACGTGCTAAAATGCCTCAGTGTGCTTTAAAACTGCGAAAATAACCCCTAAAACAGTAAGGTTTCAGAAGGAATGTCTTTTTTTTCGGTAATTACATGTCAGTTTCCGTTTTGCGATGCTTAAATCATTGTTAACAATTAAAAACAAATATTTTGTCGTTTATTCCGCCAGTCCGCCATCGAGGCACCTGTAGTGTGTGTGAGGAGTAGTAAAATACAAAGAAGCAAACAGAAACAAAACGAAACGAAAGTAATAATGTAACTCACAAAGTAATAATGGGGAAAAGTACTTTATTTGTTGCAACATAAGGTTGATTACACAATAAATGTTATTTAACCTATGTCTTTTAATTTCAAGGGGACGGCTGTAATTGACGAATGATCATAAGTGTAAGATAGTATTTTGTAGATTTGTGACTTTATTACAAGGGTTTATGGTTGTAATTAGGTTGAACTTGAAACTGTTTAAAAACCTTTGAATCAGTTCGATGTAGCTGTTTATGTGTGTGTAAGTAGATGTTCAAGCGGACAGTTTTTAGCTTTGATTTTGTATGTGACACGCAATCTAGTTGATTGTTGATCGAAGTTTTCCCAAAAATGATGGAATGAAATCAAAACAGATTTTGGAGGTTATACATACTGACTTGTGTGGACCTATGCCGCAAGTAACCATTGGTGGTGCAAGATACATCTTAACTTTTATTGATGACTTTAGCCGCTATTGCTATGTTTACTTCATACAGAATAAATCAGAAACGTTAGAAAAATTCAAAGAATATAAAGAAGAAGTGGAAAAACTTACAGAAAATAAAATAAAGTTTCTACAATCAGATAATGGTACAGAATATTGTAATAAAGAATTCAACCAGTATTTACAAGAAAATGGTATCCAGAGAAGACTATCAGTCATATACACACCGCAACAAAATGGACTGGCAGAAAGGAAAAATAGAACCTTAGTGGAAAAAGCCAGGTGTATGATGATTGAGTCTAAAGTTCCAGAAGTTCTATGGGCAGAAGCTGTATTCACTGCAAATTATATTGTGAATAGATGTCCAGCAAAAGCTCTGAATGGAGAGACACCTTATGTAAAATGGGTTGGCCGTATACCATCTGTAAGACATCTACACATATTTGGATCAAAGGTATTTACACTCAACAAACAGAAAAAACATAGAAAGTTTTCACCTAAAGCAAGTGAAGGTGTGTTTGTTGGATATGCAAAGTACAGCAAAGCATACAGAATATACCTACCAAAACAAAATACAGTTATTGTGCGTCGAGATGTAAAAGTACTGGATGGAAAAATGTACTATCAAAACAATGATGCCCAAAATGATCTAAGTCTTTCTGAACCGGAACAACCTGACATAGAAAATGAAAGCATTCATGAAGAAAAAGAGAGAGAACAAGAAAGGAGGATAACTACTAACTTACTCTTTCAGCCTTTTCATTTTCAGCCTTCTTTATTTCAGCAAAGTAGAGAAAGCACTTATACTGCTGATGATGATGATGATGATGATGATGATGATGATGGCAACGATGAGACAATGCACTCTTTCAGCGAATATGAAGATGACAATGAGGTCAGTGTAGCTGAAAACGTAAGTCCACAAAACATTACCTTACCTCATCAAACAGAGCCTACTTTAGGTATCCGATCATCAAGATTGAAAAAACTCCCTGTGTGGTCCAAAGATTATGAACTTGGAGGTACAGATGAGTGCAACTACATGTGTGAAGAAATTGAAGAAAAAGATATCAAAAATAAAAATGAATGGCAAGAAGCCATAAAATCAGAAATAAGGTCTCACATAAAAAATGATACATGGAAAATTCAACAAAAGGAAAAGAATTGTAAAAATATAGTGGACTATAAAATGATTTTAAAAGAAAAATTAGGCCCAGATGAAAAAATAGTCAAAAAGGCGAGATTGGTGGCTCGTGGTTTCACTCAAAGACCAGGAATTGATTATAATGAAACCTATGCCCCTGTAGCAAAACTGAGTTCAATCAGAACATTGTTGGCACTTGCAGTTGAACAAGATTTAAGTCTACATCAAATGGATGTTACTACTGCATATCTAAATGGAAATCTAAATGAAAAAATAATAATGAAAAAACCTGAATATTTAGAAGAATATCTCACAAAAATAATACTGGATGAAAGTAAAAATAAAAATTTAGAAATATTCAACAAAGCCAAAAATATGCTACAAGATATAAATAAAATAAAAGGCGAAAAAGTTTGTCTACTACAAAAGGCACTCTATGGCTTGAAACAAGCTGGTCGTCAATGGTTCTATAAGTTGGACCATGAGTTGAAAAAGATGAATTTTAAAGCAACAACAGCTGATCCATGCATTTATACAAAAATACAAGGCATAGATAAAATAATAGTTGCAGTATATGTTGATGATTTAATAATTGCTTATTCAAATGAAAGCTCATTAAATAAATTAAAGAAGCATCTAAATGGAAGTTTCGAAATGAAAGACATTGGAAAACCAAAAAATGTACTTGGCCTTGAAATAAAACATGAATATAATAAATTAAAAATAACCCAGAAAAGATATATTGAGAAAGCTTTGAAGAAATATAATATGGAAAACTGTAAACCAATAAGTTCTCCAATTGAACCATATCTAAAGCTGGAAAAATCTGAAAATTGTGACAAAAATATTCCATACCTAAATTTAATTGGAACATTGATGTATTTGTCTGTGGCAAGTCGGCCAGACATAGCTTATTCAGTGAGCTACCTGTCACAGTTCAATAATGCTTACAGTGAAGAGCATTTCAAGTATGCAAAACGCATTTTGAGGTACCTGAAAGGTACCATAGATATTGGTATATGTTACACCAAATCAAGCAAAGATTTCTATGGAATGGCTGATGCCGATTGGGCTGGCTGCAAAATAGATAGGAGATCTTACTCTGGCTACTGTTTCAAGTATGCAAATGCTTGCATCAGCTGGGAAGCAAAGAAGCAAAAATGTGTGGCCCTATCAACAGCAGAAGCTGAATATGTAGCTCTAACTGAAGCTGCTAAAGAAGCTATTCATCTGAAAATGCTATTTAATGATTTAGGCATTACTATAAATAATGTTGTAATTTTCAGTGATAACCAAGCTGCCCAGATGCTTTCCTACAATCCAGTAATCAGTGGGAAGTCAAAGCACATAGAAATAAAACAGCATTTCATCAAGGAATGCGTTCAACAAGGAACAATCAGCATCCAATACAAACCTACTCTGGAAATGGAGGCTGACATTCTCACAAAGGGTGTTCCTGGACCAAGGCTCCTGATGCTGAGGGAGTCACTTGGCCTATCATGAGCGATAAGCTCGTGAGGAGGAGTGTTGGACTGTCACTAGCTCATCACTACTGGAAGTGTCCCATCCCTAGTGAATTATTATCTGTGGCATAGGACTTCCGGCTCGGCAGCCATGTTACTGTTCCTCCATCTCCGTTCCCCTAAAGTGTGTGCTCGTAGTGAAATTAGATTATTTAAGTTTTGGAACCTTTTAAATGAAAGTATTGTTTTGTAGTATGAACATACTGTTTATTATAAATAAAAAGATTGTGCAACATTTGTTTCGGCGTTATAAATCATCCTCTAACAATAAGAAATATTTAAGGATCCATTTTCTAAAGTAGATAGATATTGTTTTGGATCGATTTGAACAGTTACACTCATTTTGGAACTTTCTAGATTGATTTCATCAGTTGCACACATTCTGGAACTTTCTAGATAATTCCCGAGATTTTCAGAATTTTACAGAAGTTTACATTAGTTAGAGAAGGACAGATATACAAGGTGTTCCATAAGTTGTGTATATAAACTTCAGGGGGTTAAAGTACCCATCAATATGAACAACTTTTTCTAAGGAACCAACACTGTGAACGCGAAAAAAAAACAGCTGTTTCATACAAAAGTTCAATACCTACCCGGCTAAAATGTATGAAACAGCCTTTTTTTTTGCGTTCACAGTGTTAGTTCCTTAGAAAAAGTTGTTCATATTGATGGGTACTTTAGCCCCCTGAAGTTTATATACACAACTTATGGAACACCTTGTATATTATTCAACATTTTGGCCACACACAACCACCCACATCCACCCACCCCAACCAAACTCCCTTATGCACACCAGGAGACCAAGAGGTAGGTATTTGCCATCCCAACGGGAAGTTGATCGAAGATGCGGATGATAGAAAAAACCGTGGACACACGTACGAACATTAGCATTTTATATAATACTAGCGGTCTGTCCCAGCTTCGCATGGGTGGACATAAATTTTTTCAACGTTTTAGGATAAGCTTAGACCGTGGTGGGTTCGAGTCACTTCTAACTCGCGCCTTGCCCGGGCCCGCGCTGGGTGTGAACGCGCCCCGTGATCTTATATTTTTAAAATCTTTTGAATGGAATGTCCGATTTGAAAAATTCAAGAAGTAATGTATAGGTATTGAACCAGTCTTGAATATGAAAAGATTTATTTGGATAAGGATTAATACCAAAGCACAAATAAAGACCCTTTTCTATCGACGGCAATTCAATTAAATTTTTATAATAAAAGAACACTTATTGTGACATAACTATAATAGTTAGACATATGCTGTCGCGACATTTTTTGTAGATGGTGACGTGTTCTACAAAATCGTGATACATTATTTTGTTCTATCATCAATAGTTTTCGCAGCGCACGCGATGTAAGGTTTTCTTTTTCCACCTTGGGTTACATTATTAGAGTTTTAGTAAGGATCCCTGATTTTTTTGAAAATATAATATAGCCTATGTTACTCAGGGATAATGTAGCATTCTAATGGTGAAAGAATTTTTGAAATCGGACCAGTAGTTTTTGAGCCTATTCGTTACATACAAAACAACAAAAATACAAATCTTTCCTCTTTATAATATTAGTTGTAGTTGTGTTGTTTACAACGGAATCACTTCAGATCCTTTCGATATGTGCAGAGGCGTTAGACAAGGCTGCGTTTTGGCCCCTACTCTATTTGGCATATTCTTTTCTATGCTGTTTAAGGTTGCCTTCGGTGATACTGCTCAGGGTATTCACTTGTACACCAGAACGGACGGAAAATTATTTAATATCTCCCTGTTAAAATCCCGTCGACATCGCGAAGACCTTTTCGTCGATAGCCTTTTGTTTGCTGATGATGCTGCTTTTGTAGCCTCATCACAGGCAGAACTCCAAATTATGATGGACAAGTTTGCGAGAGCATGCGAACTCTTTTCAATGTCTATAAATCCAAAGAAAACCGTGGTGATGGCGCAAGGATTTGACGACAAACCAGTGATCAATTTACTTACATGACTCGTCGTTGGAAGTTGTTAATAGTTTCTGCTACCTTGGTTCCACCGTGTCGAGTAAACTTTCACTCGACGCAGAGATAAATATACGCATCGGCAAGGCATCCACGATGTTCGGGAAGCTTAGTGCAAGAGTTTGGGACAATAACCATCTGTCGGTTAAGACCAAGATGACTGTTTATCAGACCTGCATCGTAACCATTCTCTTGTACGGAGCTGAGACCTGGACGTCGTATGCCAAACAGGAGCGGAAACTCAACAACTTCCATATGCGCTGCCTTAGGAGCATCTTAAAATTTTCGTGGAGGGATAAGGTGACAAATGAGAAGGTTCTTGAAATTGCTCAGTTGTCTAGCATAACCGCCCTGTTAAAACAGCGGAGGTTGCGTTGGCTGGGTCACGTGCACAGGATGGACCCTTCTCGTTTGCCTAGAAAAACTCTCCTAGGGGAAATAGCCGATGCCAAGAGATCTGTTGGCAGGCCGATTCTTCGGTTCAAAGACAGTGCCAAGCGTGATATGAACTCTTTTGAAATTGACCCTGCTAAGGGGGAAGAGAAAGCGGAAGACCGAGACAGTTGGAGGAAAACTCTTTTCGACGGAGTCATTGCTCATGACCGAGCATGGCTTCACTTGTTGTCTCACAAGCGCACTTTGCGACATCAACGTGCTGCTCTCCCTTTACCATCTACAGGGACGACACAATATTCTTGCACAAAATGTGGTCGTGCCTGTCGCTCTCGTATAGGCCTTACAAGCCATGAACGTAAGTGCCTATTGGCCTTGGACGCTGTTTAAATCATCTTATATAGATGTTATAGGCCTAACTATAATATTAGTGTAGATGTAGATGTAGATATATATATTAAGATTTTTTAAGGACCAGAAACAAAGTTTAATATTACACTTTTTCACGTCTTTGTGCATAATTTGTAGGCTACTAGATTCAGACCTTGTAATATTGGTAAAAACGTAACGCACAATGCACGTAAGACGAGGTTTTATAATCGTAAGACATTAGCCTGTCCTTTGCCGGTCGAACCGCGAACAATAAACAAAAAAAAAATAACCTAGCTTTTCAAAATCCAAAACATAAAATAATATTTTACTGATAAATTCCAGTTATAAAGGAAATATTGCAGTAGTTTCCTGCAGCGATAATGTTAAAGTGTGAAAAATAATATCTACTGTTTCTTGTAAAAATTGCAACAAGATGGATTCTATATGGTTCAAACCTGAGCTGGCAGATGAAATTGTGGCCAACGATGATATATTTGCTCATACTCAGAGTATTATCACTGGTAATTGTATTTCTAGTTCCAATAATAATTTCTAATCGAAAGAACACTCTTATTAGAAGCAAAATATTTTATCTTTGGAAGCATAGCCAAGCAGTCAGGAAACTGTTATTACATTATTACATTATTACCCGAGAGTTATTTAACTTCCTGCTAGTTTGTTACCATCAGATAGATATAATTAATATTTTGGACTTACTCAACTTCTTCAACACATAAATATTTTATTTCCAGACATGATATCAGGCCGAATTGATATTACCCATCTCCTAGAAAATATGGGAGGCGTTCTAACTAACAAGGAAGCTGAAAACCGCGAGAAAGGCATGAGATTCTTCACAAAAATTCTCAAAGAACTCCCAAAAGACTACCTAACGGAAACCCAGATCAAGTTCATTTCTAAGTTCTACATTGACCGCCTGAAAGACAATCATAGAGTGATACCGAACGTCCTGGATGGGTACCTAACTATTATTGATATGTCGCACTATAACATAGAGAGTAGTGCTGAGTTTTTTACTGTTTTGTTCAGAGAAGTGGCTTGCCAATCGCAAGTTAGACAGGACAGGTATAACATTTACCTGATGGTTCAGAAGTTGATGGATAAGAATTTGGAATGTGAGTTTGTTTTTTCTTTATTCTGTGTTGCTCTTAGTAGATTCTAATTAAGCTATTAAACTCAAGGCTGTATAGATACTATCATAAACTAAAAGATAACCCTTGACCCTCAATGTTTTATTTTACAATAAATATACAACAATAATGATTTATTTAGCAACAGGGGAAACTCATGAAGAATTCAATTAAATACACATATGCATGAGTGAAAAAGTTCGGGGTAGAATTTTAGATACAGTGGTTTGTCCAGCACTATCTTTTCAGCCTAATCAGCCTTATTACTTTTTTTTATACAACTAGCTGATGGAACAAGCAGATGACCCACCTGATGTTAAGTGGTAACCATCACCTACAACAAACCATTACTTTATAAGTCACGCATGATATGAATGTGCCCTACGATGCACTGCCCTGCATCCATCAACTTGAGGCATTGAGATGTTGTGAGTGATGTCACATCCATGCCGGTTTCGGCTACGGCGTCATTGTTCCTGCTTATGTGCTCATTTGCCTTTCATGTGCTCTAAGATGACTAGAGTAACCAATTTTGGCTTTAAAGGTTTTAGCACTTAATGTGCATGTGAGCGCTCCGTTGATAAAATTATAATTTATATTAACAGGAGGTTTACTTTTAAGTTGGTCGCGTTTTCTCGCGATCTAGTTCGCGCCTTCGTTCATCTTCAAAGGTATCAGCCTCATGTGCTTGTAAAACACATGTTAAATGGCTCACTCATACATAAGTTACCTTTCACTCATTGTGAGAGGTATAAATTAGTGCCGCAATTTATTGTTGTGTTATTCTTAAATCATACTGGCTATATAGCAGTTTGTCTTACATTACAGACATGAAAACACTGGGCCCTGACTTTGTGTATGGCGTCATATCATCCATGGATGGGGAAAGAGACCCTCGGAATCTGATGTTTCTATTCACTTTCCTACAAAACTTCATCAAGCATATACCGCTGGGTCATTTAATTGAGGAAATGTTTGAGGTCATATCCTGCTACTATCCAATCGACTTCCATCCGTCGCCTGATGATCCTGCAGCAGTCTCCCGACAGGATCTGGCAAGGGTATTAGCACCATGCTTGTGTGCTACTCATGAATTCGCAGAGCATTGCTTGGTCTTGCTGGTTGAGAAACTGGATTCCAGCTTAAGGTTGGCGAAAATTGATTCGTTGAAGTTGTTGGTTAGTCTTTTTTTTTATTCTGTATTTTGAACTTGTGTTGGGTAGAATCTATTTGTGATGGTTTTAGCAAGCCACTATAAAAGTTTTTATGAGAAAAGAGGTTGGAACACCCTAAGTGTGGAACATACCACCACGCCTTTTTCTGCCGCCAAGCAGCGTTGCTGTGTTTCGGTATGAAGATTGTGGTTGCCGGTGTAATTACAGGCACATGAGGCTTAACATCTGTATGCCTCAAGTTGATGGACGCAGGGCAGTGCATCGTAGGGCACGTTCCTATCGTGCGTGACTTACGAGGCAATGCTTTGTTATAGGTGATGGTTATCACTTATCATCAGGTGGGCCATCTGCTTGTTCCATCAGCAATTAGTATAAAAAATAAAATAGAAAAACAGGCTGGTGCCTTGAAGTGTGATGATTACTGCTGAAAAGTAATATTAATGATTAAATTTATTAATCCAAGATTTCTCTTATTGGGATTTGGATCTATGCATGAATCTATAGAATCAAAATTGTGAGCCATTTTCATTTCCCTTCATTATTTCCAGAGTGAAAGCTGCAAAACATTCAAAGCGGAATCTTATGCCCCCTTCCTGAAAGCATTATGGTCATCTATACACAGGGAAATGGCACAAAAAGCAGATGATGAACTCAGAATGGCTGCTCACGAAGCCCTGTCGACTTTAGTCGAAAAGCTAGCTAGTACAGCCAATACCAACCAAGCCTTTGAGAATTTCATCAAAGGCATCCTAATAGCCATGCAGACTGCAGTGGCTGACTCCAAAACGGTAGCACAGTTCGTTCAAGCAACAAAAGTACTGCTTACCACAGCAAATGCTTCAAAAGAATCATGCGCGATCATTACAAGATCAATGATCCCCGCTACTATAGCGTACTACGAGTTCAAAGTATCGCCAAAACTACAAATTGGCAGCCTGCAATTTCTAGGAGATTTGTATGACATGGCTAAACACTGGGAAGTCTTAGATGAAATTCAGACACAAGTGAAGGAGCTCCCTCAAATATGCCTTACAGCAGTTAGCCAAACATCGAAAGAATACCAAATAGCGGGATTCAAAACGCTGATAAGAGTTAAAAATGTCTTAGATACGGACCTAGTGGTGCCTTTTGTTGAGATCTTAGTGCACAATGTTCAGCATTCTCAAGACGATGACTTACTTAGAACTAGTGTTGAAACTATACATGCTATAGCTAGAAAATATCCAGAACTGATAATGAATTTAGTTGTCAAAGGGAAGTGTGATTTGGAAAACTTGACACAAGACAAAGTTGCCTTACAAAAACGCCTAAACCTACTATCTAACTTAGCAAGCATAGATGACTTTACCAAAGTAATTATTGAAGAGATGCTAAAACTAATCACAGTGAATGATAATGCTATGAATGTTGTAGAAGCCTTGAGTGAGAGTATGTCAAACACAAGTTTGTACACAGACACCAAAGTCTCACAAATAGAAAGTGATCATGGTCTGATAGACTCCATACTAATATGGCTACTAAAAGAGCTGAAAACTGGGTCTCAGGACTTGACACACGGCTACTCCCTTATTTCAAATACAATAAGCAGTCTGCCTATAGAAAAACAGCTGATAATTATCATGAAACACACATCAATAATCTTAGCTCAATGTGAAATAGATAATAAATACTTCCTAGTTATAGAAAGCTTGTACAGTTCTGTGCACAAGGATTTGTATGATTCTAAGTTCGAAGAGATCATGAAATTGTCCTTAAAGCTATCATTGAATAGTGAGAATGAGTTTGTAAGAACCAAAGCGTGTGCATTGATAGCACATTTTTTAAACAAGGCAGAATACGGACAGAATTTTGAGTTGCTTTATGAACTGTTGAAGGGTTACCTATCTTCTTGTAAGAGAGATCAGAATATCTGTACTAAGCTGATTTTGTTGTATGGCTGGATAACAAAAGCTTTGATTATGAGAGGCAGTGATTTGTTCCTGTTTTGGTTGCAAAAAGTAAGTTTGTTCTATAGTAAGTTATGTCTATATCAGCGTTGCCAAATTTTTTTTGCTATGACGGGATTTTGGAACTTCTTGAGTGAAAAAAGCGGGATTATTTCGTCGAAAGCGGGACATAGTAAAAAAACTTATATAATCAGAAGTTTTTAAATATTTATCTTTTTATTCGAGTTCAAATAACGTTTACGTGACAATAGGTAGCAAAAATAGCCATGGAAAATGTATTTTAATAAAAATATGATATTTTAAATCAGATTTAGCCTATCGTTAAATAGTTACGTTAAATAGTTATCGAGTTATGCCCGAAAAGCGGGACTGAGGCTGTCCCGCGCGGGACATTTAATTTTGATTTAAAAATAGGGACGTCTGGCAACGCTGGTCTATATCTTCATAACTCTGGCAACGCATTCACTATTTGAGTGAGTAGATGCTAGTGATCGTTATGCGTTGTCGGCCCTAGCTATGTAAATATTTATGGCTAAGTATTTATGTCGTTATGGCATGACAAAGATTTTCCGCTTTTATCTAAGAGGATTTTTCCGCGATTAAGAAATACGCCAACTAGGCATCGGCGGCAACAAGCTAAGTTATCCTAATGTAGAATTTGGACCATCTAATTTACAGGGTGTCATATACGTCTCCCCAATACTTGAACGCTTACGGCCTTACTACAAAATTGCCATCTCTTACCAATGCGTAATGGCAAACAGAGTCAGCGCTAATTTTAAGCATTATTTAAATTTAAACACCATTATAAAGTAAACACTGCCACAATTGCCAAAGAAGCTAAAATCATCGGTGGCAGTAAACAGATAATATGATTTAAAAAAAAAATTTTTTTTTTCCTAAAAATCCCAAAAAAATGTTGCCAAAAAGGAAGTTGAAGTTGACAACAACTGGTTTATTTATTCTACTTTCAGATCACAAACACAATAACGACCCCTGAGTATTGCACCCACGGCGCTGAGGCTATACACCTAGTAATGACGGACTTCCCCGAATACCTAACCCCCAAACAACACTGCCGAATCAGCCTGCTATACAAACAACGTATGTTCGTATCCTTCACGAAACTGGCAGAGGGAATCGGGGAGGTGAAAGAAGAGACTAAAGAAGCTTACCTGCTCAGCTGGGCGTATGTGCTGGGTAAAGCGCCGAGAAGTGTACTTAGTAATGAAATCAATAAGGTAGGTTATTGCATGTAATACTATCATGAGGCAGCCCTCAAGGCTATTTGCTAAGAATACGCCGAAGCGACAGCAGTAGCAGTAAAATTACGTTAAAAAATCTCACCGCTGTCGCTATTGTTGTCTGTCATGCTGTCAGGAATACTTAAAATTTTAGTACATTGATTTTAGACAGAGAACTAGTCATCTATCGATTGGCGCTCTGTAGTAATTGTTTTTAAAAGGGCTGACAACAGCCGATAAGTTATCGCTCGCACAATTCAAAAATTTTGAAGATATTAAATCACTGAATGTATGAAAAACCGCAACTAACCAAATTTCGAAGAGTAAAATCACAATGATACAGCAAAAATATCAGTACGAAAACTAGCAATTTATATGGAAATATAAATTGCTAGTTTTAATATATTTTAATAAATTTTCTAATTATTATAATTTTCATTTCAGATATCTCCAATAGTAATAGAATCGTTAAATTACGACAATAAAGACCTACTTCTAGTGATGATCGACGTGCTATGCCACTATGTGCAAGCGAAACACGTCTCTATTGCCGACAGCTTACAGACTATACTGCCGCGGCTAGTGACGCTGACGAAATACGTAAAATCTATGGTAAGTGGTCTTAAAGGCTGGGATTTAACTGTTGCGCTTTTACTACCCAGCCTTATACTGCTGTATAATTTTCATCTTTAAAAAAAACCTATATTCTTAATAAACATATTTAGCATCTGTAATTGATCGAGTGAGCGAAGCGAACGAAGATTCTTGTTTCAACTTGGGCGATTTGGCATTTTATGTATGTATGTATGTATGTATGTATGTATGTTTGTCTGGCGATAACTTTAGAACCGTTGATCCGATCTGCATGAAATTTGATAAGACGACAGCTTGTACTTGAGAAATTTACTGGTAAGTATATGAGTAAAATCGGATAAAGGGTTTTTGAGATATGGGGTTTTTTGAGAGGTCAAAAATAAAAAAAGTTACATAAAAAAATCAAGATACATGTCATATGAAAGGGCTAAGTTTGGACATTCCAAAACAATTTTTACTTTTTTTCTGGGACGCTCGGTTTTTGAGATACAACAAAAAAGTTAAATTAAGATAACCAGCGACCCAAGAGCTCCCATCTCTAAGAGTTTCGTTGGCATCAAGGTTTTTCTACTGGTCGTCCAGTTCCTTTGATTTTTCTTATTTTTTTTTCTTGAAATAAATTAAGGAAGTACTCAGTTCTCATAAAATGGTGACAACGACCAGTCTGATGATGGAGCCAAGGTCTGTTCAACGGAACTCTTCAATAAATAGGCCAATAGAGTTGAAACTTGGTTAACATACCAAGTTAGAAGGCGGTAGTCAGAAAAAAGTCCAAACTTAATGTTTGGACTTGCCTTTGACTACCACCTTCTCAAAGTTATGGTGCGTTCGTCGGGTCGCATCACGAGATCTCAGTTCGGGGCGAACTACTAGTATGTAATTTTACTACTTTTTAAATGTATTACCTATCTACTTTTTTCCTCTCCCGTGCACTACTGACACATCCTGTCTACGATACACAAGGGTTATCTGGAAGATAATGCTTTATAGCATTAAGTTCGCCTTTGTTGTTATTTTTATGTGCAATAAAGTATTTTCAATCAATCAATATATTCTGTGAAGTTGAAGAGTTTTTGAATGGCGCGCCAATTGAAATGTCTTGCTCCTGACAAAATTGTGTAATTATTTCTGTCAACAAATATTTATTCATTTAATTCTATATTGCACCAAACAAAGTGTGTACTAAAGGAGAGCTTATTTCTAGACAGCATTTAAAAATATACCTTTTTTTCATTATTTATTTTATGGAGCGACCAAAAATAAACCTTTTAAAATGATATCGAAATGCTGCCGCGCGTTCTACTCTCGAATAGCCTATCTAACCGCCGGTTTCCGAAAGCCCGATCAAAGCTAATCGGGTGTTAAGTCACTCGCCATTTCAGCTATTACATCGAATTAGATAGAGACAGCAAGTGACTTGACATGCGATTAGTTTTGATCGGGCTTTCAGAAACCGGCGGTAAGGGTTATTAATTTATCTTTCAACAAGTTATTAATTTATCTTTTTATTTCCTTTTCAGGATGTCAGAATAAAAAGTTTGCAGTGCTTGTACGAAATCGCTAATGTTTATAGCACTACCCTCCTTTTGCCCTACAAACAAGACGTGTTGATTGATTTAGCGCCATCTCTTGACGATAAAAAGCGACTTGTGCGAAATATGGCGGTGCGCGCGCGAACTAGATGGTTCCTGATTGGTGCGCCGGGAGAAGCGAAGGAAAACTGAAAGACACAAAGCGATTTTTCTCGAAATGGCTAAAACAAACTTTTTTTTTTTATTATTTCAATCAACGTACTTTCGAACGCTTAGATCTGAAATAAAAGGCCTGCATTCTCGTATCTAAGTACGTAATACACCAATCACTCAGCTGTAAGCTCATCGAAATTGTTATGTGCAACTGATAAAATTGTTATTAAATGCTATTTATACTTATTACAAAAAAGCGCTTTTATTTGGTTCCTACCAAAACGTGACAATTCCTTTTTCACAGGCACAGTAGGTAGGTACTTAAGCAGGTATATCAGTAGTTTTTCATCTTATTACTTCATAGGTACTGTACTGTACAGGTTGCTTGGGTACCAAATAAAACACTTAGTTCGAGTAACGTCTGCCTGGGTTGGCTGCCTGGAATCGAGTGCCCCCACGACCGTGCCCAGTCAGCGCGCATAGTACACTACAGGTACCCACAATAAAAAGAGTTTTTTTTCTTCTGAATCTTAGTTGGAACGAACATAAAAAAACCCGGATTTCATTTTTTAGAATGCTTTTGAAACTTAGCGAATCATCCTTTATTTTTAATTTTGACTCACCTTTGAATATTTTAATTTTCGATATGGAATGGAGCACGTTGGTACCTAAACGCACTCATTAGCATTCCAAAGCAAATCATATAGGTAAGTACTGTGGGATTCTTTAGATCCAATGAAACACAAATATATTATTATACGAGGTTATGCCTTCCGCCCAGCACGCCCGCACCAAGCAAGTGTCGCCAGCATGTCGCTAGTGTTGCCAGCGCGACTCGGCTAGACACCACATCCTCATCTTTATTAAAATTTACAAACTTCAGAACACTTACAGTAAACCATATTTGTAAAAGAGTCAGTAATCATGAAAGTATAAGGCACAGTTTAATAGTTATGGATTAGTTTATATTAGTATACTTTGTATATAACACATTTATAAACAAAGCAAACCACAACTTATACAGGTACACAGAAATGTATAAAACACACATGATGCAATGGAGCATTTGTAGCCCTTTGCAAACGCTATTATTTATTACTTACATTTTAGATTATATTGTCACCATTGATTTCCTTATTTACTTACCCATATTCAATACATATTGTATTATGTAAGTACATACCTAAATTATTGGAAATGTAGCATAGGTTGAACAAAGATTAAATACGATGAAATAAATAGTAGAATTAGTTAGTATAACAGTTATAGTATAGGTACAACATTTTAAGTCAACACTAACATTTTCAAATATTTTGGAATAGTTATAGGTATTATAAATAATAACTGATTAACTCTTTCTTCTTCCTATCACTACCTATATTCCTTCCCCTTTTCCTTTTTTTTTTTTGAATCCTTAACCTTAAACTAATACCAGGCAATAGAATATAATTTGACCGATTCAAAATGTTGAACGTTCCGTTCGCCATTCTATTAATTTGCGGCCTTTGAGTATTGAACATTGATTAACATATGGAATTTTAAAATTTCAAAAAGTTAAACTACTGGTAGAACTTACAGGTTAGTCAAGGCACTAATATTTGTTTATCTGTGGTCAAGGCAATCCATTCGTGTTCTTTGATTGAATTTTACAATTCATATTCAATAAACTATACTAAAAAGGAAACTAGTTAAAATAGTTGGCTGAGACATCTTAGCAATCATGCCGATTTCACCTCTTGTTACTTTTATTTGCTGGTTTAAATCTAATAGTTCTTACATTGTATCAGCATGAAAGATGCTTTAATTGTTAATATTAACATGAACATTTTTGTAGGTACATTTACATATTTATTAATTGAACGAATAGATTTCAAATTCATCGTATTAGTAGAAGGATATCTCTACAAGAATAAAAGCATAATTCTACATAACTCATAAATCTTGTCTGATGCACAACAGATTTCATATAGAAATAGAATAATATCATTATCATAACATTGATTTTGTCAGTCGTTTTCGAATTTGAGTGTAACCTCTAGTAAGTTGAAAGAACAATTTAGCCTGACTTGGTTCCTAGTAGTTTCTTCATAGCTCAATTCAATTCAACAGGCGATTCGTTTTCTGACAATTTAAGAAGCAACATAGCTTTTTCATTTTAATTGTTTTTCTCATCTGCGTCTAAGGTTTTCTAGTGTTATTTTGAGTTGTGTTGTGTAATTTCGGTGGCATTTTAACCAACATTACTTGAGGTCTTAGCACAAAGTTTAAGCATTTGGAATGAAAGTGTATATCCTGATTTGACCGAAAATGTTTCTAATGTTTTGAACAAAACCGCTACCATTTTCTTCGAAACAAATGATGGCCCACTTGACTGACTTGACTAAAAAGTATTTAATACAAATCACTTGACACTGGCATGATTGTCTGTCGAATGACGGACAGGAGACATAAATTGAGAGAAGAAGAAGAATTCAACAGGCAGAACATTTACCTCCATGGGCAGAACAACTCAGCTCTTGGCGTTTGTTTTGTGTGTTGATTAGCTTAATCTAGTTCTTTTCACTCTCAGACCATTAACAGACATATCATGGAAAACCAAGGTTCTTTCAAGATAGGTACAATGTTTAAATTTTCATAATAAAACCTATTATCTCTTTAAAACTTCTTGTAGTTATTTTACCTTGATTTAAGTATGTACCTACCTAGGTAAATAAGTAACATAATTTATTTATTCATCATCATCACCCTTATTCTAATGTAATAATGGTAGTATGTACACTTCGTCAATATACTATGTGACTTTAAGGTATTGATATAGGTTCAATTTTCATTAATACAGTTGATATAGCTTTTGGTAGAATCCTTACCAGAAGAAGACACGCTTTGATATATTCAGCTTCGTTCATTAGATGTCTCATGCCTTCAAAGAGTCTAGTAACTTTTATAAGTCAGTACGTTCTTTTTACAGTTGCTCACTACCAGTCTGAGTGACCAGTAGATTTTATCAATATTATCAAAATCATACAACACATTGAAAAACTTACTTAGTGACACATTAAGAACTGTGTGCAAGGCCAAAGTTAATAAAAGTAGAGATAAAAAGTACTTTTTCTCCATTATCAGATAAAACAGGGTAAAATACCAATTTCTATCAAAATGTTGCTTAAACATTTATTTTTAATTGTTATGTATTACTGTTATTTTATTTCTATTCAAAACCAGTTTTTAAACTGTACTTTGTCAAGTTTAGTTAAACCAATGTAATTCTTTTCCTTTTGTTTACTTGATTATTATATTATTGTCTATTAGAAATCTTCATTGGTTCACTTAGTAATAAATACCAAGGTACCTACATACTATGTTGTATGTCATTAGTTAGGCCAGTTGAATGTTCTATTGGCTTGTGTTAAGCAGATAGGTTATTTAATACTTACTTTCACACATAAAATTGTAGTTCTAGGCAGACTTAATGCTAATAGCATTCTCTATCAATCATCCAGGAAATACAAGAATATAGTGAGGTATGACTGTCTCTACCTAAGTATAAAGGCATCAGTACAATAATTTTACTTTTCACGTTCAAACATGGTGTATGGATGTTCAACATAGGCACAAGTCTCTTTTGCTGCTGTAGCTACAGAATGCATACTCCTACTAACACAATTTCTGCTTTTGTTTCCATCATTCCGGTAAATGTTTTTTTTTTAGAAAATAAATAACCTTTATTTTATTTTCGTAAATGCTGTTGAAGTTTCTTTAAATAGATTAACCACTTTTTAAACAGTTTGATTTACGTATGGCTGTTTTGAATTTATATAGTGTTCTACAATGTAGGTAGGTAGGTAGCTCAAAAAATCTCTGAACAAAATATGCAGTTATGATTACCATTCTATTGATAGTATAAGTATGTAGTATTTATAATAGCTACCAAGCAGGTCGGTCGATTTTTGGAGTGTTCGTACCCGAGTGGGTTTGACCGCCTTGTTTGCTGTAAATGATGATGGTCTATCTTACATATATTATATTAGCAGAGTTATAATAACATAATTAGAATAAATTGTCAAGGCATTTAATTATATTATGTATTCGTGCATATTTATGCATATTCGTGGCGTTATCAACTGCTAACAGCTGCATTGCCGTGTTTGTGTAGGTTAAGTTTCTTCTTAATTTTTCGTTACATAATACCTACTCACATTTTAATAATGGGAGGTAGTTTGATATCTATATTATTACGGAACAAATATTTTTATTTCTTTCTAAAGATGCGGTAATATAAATTGTGAAATTCACAACACACAAACTTTTGACAGTAAAGCAACCACTACGAATAATCAACTAGGTAGATTATACCCACCCAGTAGACTAATTATAATGATAATGGTAAGTATATAGTAAGTTACAAATGAAACGGAAATCGAGATAATACCCAATAATCTTCCTGTGATTTGCCTGCCACACCTGGCATTGGTATACTATAACACAGGGTTATTCTAGTTTGGGTACAAATTTTGTTCGAACAGGAAATATCGAAAAGGTTTAACATAAACCCAATTTAATAAAATACTGTAATGTTTGTTAACGATTTTAAATAAATAAATTTCATTTTATCTAAAACACTCAAAAGCTAAGTGCTATTAAGTATGTTTGTGATCCAGTTTCCGATGCATATTTAACAAATATGAATTATTCATGGCCTTTAATTTTTATTATATTGTCACATGTGATCACACACAGTGCATTTGATGATTTTTCATATCTTTTGCCTTTTTGTCATTTCCGATGACCATTTATTAAATGCATGGCTTTGTTTTCCATCTCTGATGAAATATTTATTGCATGGCTTTTTGGTTATCTTTAATAACATTATACATAGCCTTTATATCATCTCTGATGACATTAATTACATGGCCTTAACATCATTTCTGATGAGATTAATTACATAGCCTTTCCGTCGTCTCTGATGTGATGACACTTATTGCATGGCCTTTATTTACATGACCGGTATTTGGAGCCTGTAACATAACACTTTTCATATTAGATATTGTTTATTCATTTTAGGTCGTGGCTCATGTTCAGCGCAACAATAGTATAGCTACTTTGTTGCATTGCCCTTAAAACTGGTGCTAGTTTTTCCAGTCTAGATTGCAGTTGCAATAGGTAGGTATAAAAGATATAAAAACCATTCACCCAATTGCTAATAAAACATAATAGTAAAATAGCAACAGCCTCAAGACTTTGATTCCCAGGCACGGTAAATATCCTCACACATCTCTTAGTACCAAGTATCAACTTAAAGATTTTTGAGGAGGTCTAAGGTGGTCAGATACGTCCAAATACTTTTAACATTTGGCACAAACCCACATATTACAGTAGTTGGTATTCCATATACTGTAGTACCTGGTGACGTGGGTCAAGACGTACAGATATGGTTGATGATGATGTGATGTGTCGTCCAGGCCGATTTTGGCTACGGCAGCATTGTTAATGCTAATAATTTTCAAAACATTTCTACCTTCATAGTGATCAAAGTAAAAATCTTTTCTTTCACAGAAGGTTTTCGTAGGTTAGGGTAGGCAGGTAAAATTATTATGCAGCGATAAATTTTTCTAGATCTTTTTCTAACAGGTATCTCAATTACGTAAGTAATACTTTGATCTAATATACAGTACCCTCGTACTGTACATGTTAGTTCAACGTAGGTCTCGTACCCTGTTTATTGAATTGGAACTTGAACTTCAACTGCAAAATAATTACTTTGGAATGCCATCTATCCCTTCCTTTTCAGTAAAAATGAGTTAAATTACTCACGTTCTCCTCAGTCGCCACTTTGTGGGATTCTTTAGATCCAATGAAACACAAATATATTATTATACGAGGTTATGCCGTCCGCCCAGCACGCCCGCACCAAGCAAGTGTCGCCAGCATGTCGCTAGTGTTGCCAGCGCGACTCGGCTAGACACCACAAGTACCTATTATCTATAACAGCTATCTGGTTCCCATAAATAGCTTTGCTTAGTATGGGGCTAGATAGTGCTGTGTGGAAAGTCCACCAATATTTAGGTAGGTATTATTGTTAGGTATTTATACCTGTTTTGTCTACCTTTGTACGATTATCATAGGTGTTACGTAAGATAAGACTTATCTAGACGAATCCAACTCCTTCACACCCCCATAACTCTTTACCAATCCGTGAGTTAAAAACGGTATTAGACCCCTTCATTAACATTTAAAGTGCTTACGGGCGCGGGAGAGCGATAACAGATTATGGTAATGGCCCAAATTGTTAGTGGGCAAGGATTTGTCTGACTAATCCTAGACGTATCTTTGAGATATTTTTACAGTTGCGTTTACGACTGGTACCTATTTAATGACGGATATGATTCTAAATGACGCTGGAGCTGATATTAGATACGTAGATGCTATAGGTAGCTACACAAGTAGGTATCTACAATCAGTAGGTAACGAAAGTCAATTACGGCTTAGACAAGAGCTAATGTTAGGTACCTCTCGCTCGCACGTTTCGACGCGTTAAAAGATACCTAAGTAGGTATAGGTAAATCACTAAACCCATTTTCGAAAAATCGCAATCTATTCATGATTTTTTTACTAAACTGTGTGCAATGTGGGATTAGATAGATAGATATTTCGCAATCAGACAGGACTGAACATAAAAAAGAGAGAGAGGGGGGGGGGGGGGAGTCTTGTGTACACACAGTTTAGTAAAAATTTCATTTAGATTGATAGGTACAAGTTTTTCTCCTTAAGTACGAAAACTAGTAGGTAAAGCAATTATTATTTAAGTTATTATCTATAGCTTGACAGCTGACAGATCAAAATGGAGATACGAGCGAGTGTAAATCCCAAGAAGTGAGATTCCCCGGTCCGGTCAAAATTACGCAAATTGGATCGGACCTTCCTGGCTTAGAGAACAAATCCCGTTGATGATTCAATTTGAATGTGCTTATGTAGGTACTAGGGTAGGTACCTAACTCGTACCTACCACACTATACCTAAGGTACTGAAAATTCAAAGTCAATTTTATTATTCAATTTTCAACATAATTTCTAATAACCTAGGCTTTAAACTTTTTAATAAATCTGTGGTAAACGGTGCTGGTATCATAATAAGTAGGTACCTACCTAATTTAGTTATATTTAAGAGTAGTAGAGCTCTTTGTGAAGGGCTCGTCCGGGGAAGTACTACCACCACGCCTTTTTCTGCCGCCAAGCAGCAACGCTGTGTTTCGGTTTGAAGAGTGTGGTTGCCGGTGTAATTACAGGCACATGAGGCTTAATATCTGTATGCCTCAAGTTGATGGACGCGGGGTAGTGCATCGTAGGGCACGTTCCTATCGTGCGTGACTTACGAGGCAATGCTTTGTTATAGGTGATGGTTACCACTTAACATCAGGTGGGCCATCTGCTTGTTTCATCAACTAGTTGTATAAAAAAAAAAAAAAAAAAAAAAAAAATCAGAGTAAATAATTATATGCTATTCTGAACATTGGATAGATAGTGCTACAGTCTACAAAGAGATGCACCATCTCTTTCTGTATTCTGTGACCTACTCAAAATAGATAAGTGGATACCTGCCTACCTAGGTACCTATCAGTGTAACTATTCAGTGAGTTCCTTTATCCCGGCTCAATGAGCAGGTGGGTTATATTAAACTTGAGCCAAATCGCAAATGATTTCCTATTGACTGGCTTGTTTTGAGGTAAATAAGCAGGAATCTGCTAGATACCTAATACCTATCTACATTACTCTACATTTACCTACACTATAACACGCTAGTTTTCCTGTGTAATTGAAGCTGCCTTTTCACAGTTATGCTACCTGTAACCAGAACGTGGCGACCTATAAAGAAAATCCTCTTTTCATTGTTGTTTATGGAACTGTCGACACGAAATACCAACTTGGGTAGTAAGTGCCGTTAATAATAGTTGCTGCCGCAGGTAAACTTTGGTATGTTGTACCATAAATATCATCACAAACTGAGAGCAAAGATTCTATGCGTAAAAAAGTCAATTTTTAATTGATTGGTCTCTGTTGCACTGCAAACCGGTACCTGATAACTAGGTTTTTCTATTATCTATAGGTTTCGTTAACTAAAAAAAAAATTGCAATAGGTATACTTTCTTCTTAAATTTAAGAGTTTCAGTTCTTGTCGGGGATCTGATGCAGTTTCTTCTAATAAATAAATATTGGTGGACATTCCACACAGCACTATCTCGCCCCAAACTAAGCCAAAACTTGTGATATTGGAACCAGATAGCTGATAATACTACTTATATACTTTTTTTTTGTAAATATATACTTATAATATTATATAACACCCAGACAGAGAACAAACATCTATGTTCATCACACAAATGTTTGTTCTCGGTGGGGATCGAACCCGCGGCCTACGGCACAGAAGGCAGAGCTACTACCAACTGAGCTGTGAAGGCTTCTAATTGAGTCTTTCTAATGCGGCCTCGTTTACTTCTTTAAACGACATGACAGCGACCTTCTCTTTTATCTGGCTCACGTAATTTTTCTGGCCTTCCCCTTCCTCGGTCTTTTCCAATTGATCCTTGTGATCGAACTGAATAAATACCACTTCGATTTGGATTTTGACAAAACTTATTACTTTACAAAAAAATAGAGTTAGGCAATTCACGATTATTTACACACATAAATAAAATCACACCTGTTTCCCATGAGGAATTCCATTTGCTACGATCCTTACAATACCTCTTTCGCTTTGATTATTTTATGCTTATAAATAGTCCTAAACTGTTGATGATGATGATGCTGATAATATAAGCAGCGGAACGCATCGTACTTAATCCTGTCTGTGTAGTCTGTGCGTATCGGAGTAGAACCGATTAAATACTACGAAGCAGTGTCGCAATTCCTAACACACAATAAAAAAGACTGAAGAAAAAAAAGCCGGCCAAGTGCGAGTAGGACTCGCGTACGAAGGGTTCCGTAGCATCAGCTATAAAAACGACAATAAAATCACGTTTGTTGTATGGGAGCCCCCTTAAATATTTATTTTATTACGTTTTTTAGTATTTGTTGTTATAGCGGCAACAGAAAAACATCATCTGTGAAAATTTCAACTGTCTAATTATCACGGTTCATGAGATTCAGCCTGATGGCAGACGGACACACAGACGGACGGATAGTGAAGTCTTAGTAATAGGGTTCCGTTTTTACCCTTTGGGTACCTACGGAACCTTAAAAAACAACAGCTTTACGAAGTCACATAGAATCAACGCAAAGATGGCAATACACTTAGCGGCTATTTAAGCTAGTGAAGCTATGAAACCAAACTACCACCAAACCAAAAACCTTTCTGAGTAGATGCCTAAATAGAGTGAAATTGTAGTGTAAGTAAAAGTGCTACGCATAAAAAACACAAAAATAATGTGTCCTCTCTAGAGACCGTAAAAACATTTGAATAGTACTTTTTTATGCTGGTTAAATCAAATAAAAATTACCTGCTAACCTACATTATGGTTAGATTGGATAAAATCATGTTATTCCAGGTCATGAACACTTTTTATTACCTACAAGTTTCATCCAAACCCGTAGTCTTTACAAAGATTAGTGATCACATAATGCTGTGTGCATTATGTGATCACTAATCTTACTAACTAGAATTCGCATTAAAGAATAAGCCCTCGCCTCTTTTCGCTTTTATTGTCTTAAAAAACTGACAAAAAAAAAACAGTCGAGCACAAAACCTGTGTTGGACCGATTTTGAAAATTATCTTTTGTTTGAAAGGATTTATTGAGGTAGTCCCAAGATTTATTTTCAGGTCGGTTTTTCAAGTAGGGAGGATGATAATACAGCGATGACACACTGCATATGATATATACTACGCCTCAGATACAACAGCTCTTGTAAGGATTAGCTCTAAACGTTCCCAGGCTTTGTGTAAAGGATACAATCCCAAATCTCAGTGCATTATTGTTGCTTGGAATACGACCAGCATACAGCTCAAAATGAAATGCAGGCAAAGGCATAAAGGCTGTAATTACAGGCATATGAGACCTTAACGTCTTTGTGATACAAAGTCGAAAGATATTTATTCTATTGAATCACAAACATCTTTGAAACGTCTTAAAGCTAGGTAAATCGAGCAGGTTCCTACCGTTCTGTAGCATGATCATTGTCAAAAAATAATTTTAATCGAATAAATAACTTATTTGACATAGAATCAGAGTTATGGAGGTAGTTTAAAACCACGTAAGGCACGTGTAGCCGTAAAAACACGTGGACTGTTGTTGCTCGCTCACGGATTATCTAAAAATAAAACACGGTACATAGACCCTCTGAGGCTTAGTCTTAGTTTGTTTGGCACATTTCACGAATTTATTATTGGTTGGAAACATTTTTGTGTGGAAACCTGAAAAGTCCCCCTAGCCGACACTTAGAGAATTTCGTTTTGTTCAAAAATGCGTGTTACACCAACACCACACGCGTGTAATGTGCCGAAATAACTCTGACTAGGCCCTCTGCTACGAAAATGTTAGGAAATCGTAGAGCATTGCTACGCGGTTGCTACTTAGGTGCTACAATTTTGCGTAACTGGTTTAGGTAGTAGCCTTCACAGCTTAGTTGGCAGTAGATCTGCCTTCTGCGCCGTAGGCCGTGGGTTCGATCCCCACCGAGAACAAACATTTGTGTTGTGAACATTGATGTTTGTTCTCTGTCTGGGTGTTATATCTACACTAATATTATAAAGAGGAAAGATTTGTATTTTTGTTGTTTTGTTGTTTTGTCTACACTAATCCTCATCTACACTAATATTATAAAGAGGAAAGATTTGTATTTTTGTTGTTGTTGTGTTAAACTATTGATGATAGAACAAAATAATGTACTACGACTTTACAGCACGTCATTATCTACAAAAAATGTCGCGACAGCATATGTCTAACTAATATAGTTATGTCACAATAAGTGCCCATTGTGAAGAACAGGACTGGTGATGTTTCGGACCAGACCAACTATCGCCCGATATCTCTGGCCACGACTATTGCTAAGATACTGGACGGTCTGCTTGATTCATGCCTAGATAGATACATAAGTCCTCATGACGCCCAGTTCGGGTTTCGGCCCGGATTGTCCACTGAAAGTGCGATCATAAGTCTCAAGCATACCATCCAGTATTACACAGACCGTAGAACGCCGGTATATGCCTGTTTTCTTGATCTCTCCAAGGCCTTTGATCTCGTTTCGTATGATGTGCTCTGGAGAAAGTTGAGAGACAGGTGTGTACCGGTGGAAGTCCTTAGATTGCTCCAGTGCTGGTATGCCACCCAGACAAATTTTGTAAAATGGGCTAATTCTCTCTCGGGAGCGTATAGATTGGAGAGTGGGGTAAGACAGGGGGGGTTGACGTCTCCCAAGCTCTTCAACCTGTACGTGAACGATCTCATCGTGGGGTTGAGCAGCATGCCTGTCGGTTGTCGGATAGACTGCGTTTGTATTAATAATATCAGCTATGCTGACGACATGGTGCTGCTGAGCCCAACGGTTGGTGGCTTAAGAGAACTGCTCAAGTTTTGTGAGAGCTATGCAGCTGAACATGGGCTCACATATAATTTGAGAAAGACAGAGTACATGGTCTTTAAGGCCGCCGGTAAAAGTACAATTGAGCTCAGTATAACTTTGAATGAATTAAATATCAAACGTGTAACACAATTCAAATATCTGGGTCATCTTCTTACCGACGACCTTAAGGATGATGTTGATGTTGAAAGGGAGCGTAGAGCGCTAGCGGTTAGAGGTAACATGATTGCCCGCAGATTCTCCCGTTGTACTGACCAAGTTAAAATCACGCTCTTTAAAGTTTATTGTCAGAGCTTTTACACGGGAAGTCTGTGGGTCAGGCATACCAAAAAATCGCTGGACGTTCTACGTATCCAATATAACAACATCTTCCGGATGATGCTGGGACTGCCGCGTTTCTGCAGTGCATCAGGGATGTTTGCGCATTACCAAACAGATGGCTTTCACGCCCTGCTGCGCAAGAAAACTGCGTCACTGATAAGCAGAGTGCGGGGCAGTCCCAACAGCATCCTGAGGACTGTTGCTGATAATATGATGTCGCCATTATGGAAATGTCTTGTGCTGAGAAAGATCAATGGTGGAATATACTTCTCCCATTGATCGTCCTCAGAGCCTATTTGCCTATTTGTTAGCCTAGTTAGGTTTAAGTGTTTTTAAAAAACTGTATGTAAATTAGTGTAGGTACCATATGGACTCAGTGGTCTGAAATAAACGATTTTTATTTATTTTTTATTTTATAAGTATTCTTTTATTATAAAAAATTAATTGAAATGCCGCCGCTAGAAAAGGCTTTTTATTTTAACCTTGGTATTAATCCTTATCCAAATAAATCTTTTCATATTCAAGACTGGTTCAATACCTATACATTAATTCGCGCGGATCACGTGGCGCGTTTTTCACTCAGCGCGGGCCCGGGCAAGGTGCGAGGCGTGCAAATGACTCGAACCCACCACGGTCTAAGATTATCCTAAAACGTTAAAAAAAATTATGCGAAGCTGGGACAGGCCGCTAGTAATATTATAAGTATGTATTTACAAAAAAAAGTATATATGTATTATATCAGTAATCTGGTTCTCATATTACAAGCTTTGGCATAGTTTGGGGCTAGAAAGTGCTGAGTGGAAAGTGTACCAATATTTATATTTATTTATTTTGTTTAGCTAAAATAAATGCATATTGTTTTTTTCTTTCTTTATTTGTCCGTAGATGGCATTCAAAAGTGATCATGGCGTGGCTTGCCCAGCCATTCTTAACCGATCGATTTAGTAGCAGCGTTCTGCGCGTTTACCACTGGGACGGGTGACCGCTACTAGCATTTAGATTTGAGCGTTTCCATGTACGTTCACCTAGGTAGGGTAGGTCTTAGAAGTTTATAGCTTCGTGACCTTGGTCGACAGAGGCCTTGGGGCGGCCTAAAAACTGCGTCATCAGAGTTGGCTCTAGCATAAAAACAGGTGTTTCATACAAAAGTTCAATACCAACCTGGCTAAAATGTATGAAAAACCTGTTTTTTTTGCATTCACAGTGTTGGTTCTTTAGAAAAAGTTATTCATATTGATGGGTACTTTAGCCCCCTGAAGTTTTAAATACAAGTATTGGAACACCTTGTATAATGTACTTCAGTTAAAAGTAAAAATTATGTGGCCTCAAGATGTACTCTGCTAGGAAAGTGCAGAAAATCGTAGCACATGGCTACGCGGTCGCTACGAAAGTGCTACAAGCTCGTAGCGTGTTCCCAAATCTTATTAACCGGCGGTTCATGGTTCAGTAGATCAGAAACTCAAGCCCGAGTTTCTTTCGTTTTTGGTTTACTGTATTACGAGCCTGAGTTTTGTATGGAGTTCATAGCATACAGTTTTATACATTTCAAAATATTGATTTAAGCGAGTGAGAACTTGTTTGACGGTTGTCAGCCCCTTAAAACGTACACTAAAGAGGACCTTTTAAGAGTAGTAGAGCTCTTTGTGAAGGGCTAGTCCGGGGAAGTACTACCACCACGCCTTTTCTGCCGGCAAGCAGCGGTGCTGTGTTTCGGTTTGAAGAGTGTGGTTGCCGGTGTTATTACAGGGACATGAGGCTTAACATCTGTATGCCTCAACTTGATGGACGCAGGGCAGTGCATCGTAGGGCACGTTCCTATCGTGCATGACTTACGACGTAATACTTTGTTATAGGTGATGGTTACCACTTAACATCAGGTGGGCCATCTGCTTGTTCCATCAACTAGTAGTATAAAAAAACACCATTTTCACAATTACCATTATTATTATCACCCACAAGGTATAGACACACTAGATGTGTTTCTGTATTCTGTGGTATAGACACGCCCTTGTGCCTACGTCAGACGTAATTACGTTTGTAAACAACACGATGTAAAGGCTGGACCACACATCCGAACATAAACGCCACGTTTCAACATAACCCCGAATGTAACCCTTCAACCCTATACGTGAGCATACCATCTTCTATATGTTTTTATGATGAAGGGAACAAAGTACTATTGAAACTTTTTGTGGATCTAGATGGAGTTCTAATCTTTCTCTCTTTTTTTCTAGATTGACTGCTTTGATTGTATGCCAACAATAAAAAACCGGCCAAGTGCGAGTCGGACTGGCGCACAAAGGGTTCCGTACCATTATCTATAAAAACGGCAAATAAATCACGTTTGTTGGCTCCCATACAACAAACGTGATTTATTTGCCCTTAAATATTTATTTTATTCTGTTTTTTAGTATACAGCCTGGTGACAGACGGACGGACAGCGGGGTCTTAGTAATAGGGTCCTGTTTTACACTTTGTGTACGGAACCCTAAAAATGAGAGTGCCGGTGGTTTAGTGGTAGCGGCCCTGCCTTCGGGGCTCCTTAAGTGTAGTAAACACTATAAATCTAATAAAAAAAAATCCTTTCAGATAATATGTTAGTCGTACCTACCTAGTCCCACTCAAGTACTGTACTATCCGTATGAAGTCTGAGTTTTGTTTTAGTTTTCTGTGTCGTCTGAGATTCGATAATCGCCAAATATAGTGGCTCAAAAAAACCCCAACAATACGGTAAACCAAATATCAAAAACGAAAAAAACACTGGGTCTTGCGGTACTGTACTCAAGATTCAATATAACTATGCAAGCATGCTTACTAAATATGGGGTCGAAGCCTACCGCGACTTGGACGTTATGAACACGGGCTTGGCAAAGTTACATGCGCATGTTAGCAAGTCAGTGAGTGTTGAGAACATGCCAGGTCCCTAGCAGAGGTTACCACTGAACATCAGGTGGGCCATTAGAAATCAGAAATATTTATAGGATATCTGTTGCACAGAAAATATCTTAAATAAAATAAGATAATACCTTATTTGGTATGGTATTAACATTCAAAGCAGTAATCACTCACGTTTACATACGTATATTATACTTTAGTTAGAGCGAGGTGCCTATGCAAAGACATTACAAAGCTTTATACATTTTAATGTAATCAACTACACTCGCCCGCAAAAATAAAGGGTCACCTTTGAAAACAGCAATGTCTTCAAGAAATGATCAAGATAACTTCTTTTGCTTGTGTAATTAAACCAAAAAAGGATATGCAGACAATATGCAACCCTGCGTTTAACCTTTTGTTACTGTAATGGCATAAAAAAATGCGTTTTATGTAAATATTACATGTTTTCAAATTGTGATTCATTTTACAATTAATATTATATTTTCAAAAAAATCAGGGATCCTTACTAAAACTCCAATAATGTAACCCAAGGTGGAAACCAAAAACCTTACATCGCGTGCGCTGCGAAAACTATTGATGATAGAACAAAATAATGTACTACGATTTTGTAGAACACGTCATCATCTACAAAAAATGTCGCGACAGCATATGTTTCAGCAGTCAAGTTTATTACATTAACTAAACAGTGTTCCTACCTACTTCATGTTAGTTTTAAATTGTTTTATTATTATGTGTTATTTTTAAGTTTGTATGGATCTATGACATCTGAAATATTTTTTATATTTTATTTTTTTATTTTTAATATGTCTAACTATTATAGTTATGTCACAATAAGTGTTTTTTTATTATAAAAATTTAATTGAAATGCCGCCGCTAGAAAAGGGTCTTTATTTGTACCTTGGTATTAATCCTTATCCAAATAAATCTTTTCATAATTAAGACGGTTTCAACACTTATAGATTACTTCTTAAATTTTTCAAATCGGACATTCCATTCAAAAGATATGACGAAATTAAAAACGTTAACGGGTCCACGGGTCACGCTCGGGATGCGATTTCAGTCTCTGGCGTGCAAATGTATGAAATAAGTAGGCTCGCGAGGCTCGAACCCACGGTCTAAGTTTATCCTAATATGTTCAAAAAATTTATGACCACCCATGCGAAGCTGGGACAGGCCGCTAGTTTTGTATAAATATGGGACTTGAAATAGATTTTCTTTATTCAATTCGAGCTATTTTTGCAAAATGCCTTTGTCTTTGAAAGAATGTACCAGAATTATCACCATGTTAGAGTTTGGGTTTAGCCAGCGCAGAGTGGTGGTAGTTTATTTTATGCCTAATTAAATTTTCTTTCGGATACTTTTTAATTTAAAGAGTTAGATTGTGTGGTTTCAAAGTTATTTGGAGTTAACTAGGTGACCCTTTATTTTTGCGGGCGAGTGTATTTTATATACCACTACTACTGTACTTCATTATTTTTATTAACCTACTGTTTAACCTTTTTCTGGAAATAAATATTTTTATTATTATAATATTTATGGCATTTTTCCTTGATTGGGTTATTTTTTCATGTTTTCTACCACGCTCGTTCCAAGGAATAGATCGGGATAAGCAAATACCTATACCTATGCTAATCCAGGTTACGAACTATGTTTTTTCTAAATTTCATCCCAATCGGTCATTAATTCGATGCCACACAATTTAAGCGTGACTCATCCAATCTCCCTCATGGATGAATCGATTTTGAATTTCATTCCTATTGGTCATCGAATGTTAAAATTTGCGTGTGTGGCTACCATCTCCCACATAGATGAATCGATTATGATTTACTTTTCAAGTTTGAAAGATAGTTTGATGGAGGCTGTTCTTAGGTATCAATAAAAAAGGGTGGAAAGAATTGTTTTTTTAAATAAACTAGTTACTCTCTGGCGCCTAGTGCTTATTGGCGTCATAGCGAAGCGTCCATTAAGGGGCTGACAACTATCAAACAACTTCTCGCTCGCACGTTTCGACATGTTGAAAGATATAAAATCACTAAACTCGTTTTCGAAAAATCGCAATCAACCATTTTGTGTGCAATCAACAAAAAATTTCATTTTGATTTATCCATGTTTTCCTACTTAAAAGTTTGCTTATGTACGAAAACTAGTAAAGCAAACTTTTGAATAGGAAAACATGTATAAATCAAAATGAAATTTTTACTAAGCTGTGTGCGAGACGAGCGAGAGCATCCATCATAACATGAGCGAGAGTCACATTAGCTCTTGTCTTCGCCTTAAATTACCAATGACCGAATAGAACGCGCGACTTTACAATTTTAGAACAATAGCGGGCTGGCATTGATGTATTGATGTCTTGATCGCTTTGTTTTATAAATCTCACATCTTTACCGGTAGTTGGCTCTGTAGTGTGTAGTTAATATCACATTTTCTCGTTTGTTACTTTATTTATTATTTACTTTACTAGTGTTCTATGTTTATAATTATCCTGTTTATGTTTGCACCGCAGCTTTATTTACATTTTTGTAGCCTTCTTTTTATGTTCTTTGTGTTTATTATGTTTTTTTTTATTATTTTTTATATAATGTCCGTGCCGTTACCGGCTTTAGGACCTGGCAGAATACCAGTGTTGCACTGTGTGGCGTGACCCACCCACGGTGCGGCAAATACTGAGCCAGGGACCTAATTTGCCTAACATAGCTAAGTAGTATAATGTATGTATAGGATATTCTTTTCTGTGTTGGTCAATAAATTGCTTTTCTTTTTTTCTTTCCTTCTTTCTCTGTCTAGAAACTACTAAGTTATTTGTCATATCATTTCATAGCTCCGTGATAAGCACTCTCATTACTGTAACATCCTCATTAGTGAAAACATTCTCACCAAAGCCCGAAGCATTAGGAAGGTTATCGTGACCGTCATAAAGCCTAGATGCCGCGAATGTACCAACATTGAAATTACAGTAATTCTGTAAGTGGAATTACAGTAATTTTGTGAATGGAATTACAGTAATTCTGTTACAAGGGTCTTGAGAATGCATTAGGCGAAAACATACGGCATCGCCTACCGCACGAAACGCGACGTGCTGTTTATCGATCAACCTAACTGCGTGAGGCTGTGTGTTTTCTTACTTAATAGGCTGAGACCTATGTAATTTCAATCATATTGCCAGTGTCAAGGTAGTAATTTAAAAACGAACACAGATTTTTTTTTTCTTTTAACCACTTGCTGATGGAACAAGCATAATTAAGCTTCATGTTCCTGTAATTTCTCTCGCAACCACACCGGGTTGTGCAAAGCATCGGGCTACCGTAGGGAACCGCCGCATTTTCGTGCGGTAGGCATTCCGTATGTTTACGTCTTTCCAAACGAGTATTTGACATTTGCAATGGAGCGTTTGTTGTCCAAATAGCTAGGATATTATCCTTTGCACAAAGGCTGTGGATTCCTGGGTTCTAAAGTAATACAAACAATGTTTGTACTTAGAAATACGAAACTGGATTAACACCTGGTTACTTACTTTACTACGGGCCCTGCTTAGCTTCAGCAGTATTTTTAACTGTTTTTTTTTTATTTTTTTTTATTTATTTATTCATCATCATTCTTACTCTATCCTTACAGGTTAACCTAATGCGATAGCGTAATTCCAATACAATAAACAATCAGAAAAAAAAATCTAATCATAAATAACATAAAAATCAATTAAAAATATAATAACATAACATAAAAATAAAAACACAATTAAATAGAAAATAAAACTAAAATTAAAAATTTATCAATTATTACAAAAATTACATTCTAAAATATGCAAAGAAGCCTTTGCGAATTCGCTCAAAGAACATTGAAATATGTCAATTTTTTCTGCTACTAGATTTAGTGTTCTAACCGTCCGAGTCAACGGTGCCTTTCCCAAAAGGTTTGTTCTAGCGTGCGGCACATCCAGAAGAGGTGGCCGCCTCCGCCGGTGCACGAACTCATTAGGCACTCTTAATCTCACCGCCTCTAGGATGTATGCATTTGTAATCTTGCCCCGGAACACCTTAAACACATACAGAACAAGCGCCAGGTTCCTTCTTACTTCCAATTTAGTGTATCCGACCATGCCCAGAACGAACAAGGTGGGATACATTAATGGATAATATGGATATACTCCATATAGTTTCCAGTACAAGTACCTGGCAAACTTGTTCTGTATGCGCTCTATCATAAGGCTGTATTTTGCCTCATGTGGAGCCCATATCGCAGCGTTACATTCCAATTGGCTTCTGACCAGCGCGTCGTATAGTGCTCTTACGGCTTTAACGTTTTTGAAGCCGTTGGCTCGTCGAAGTACAAACCCCAGAGTTCTATAAGCCTTTTTGCAAATGTTCACCACATGATCTCGGAAATGCAGCTCTGCATCCAGACGAACCCCAAGATCTCTCACCGATTCCACCCTTTTCAATTGTGAACCGTTGACTTGGTAGTCGTAGTGGAGTTGAGCCCTTGCTCTGCTAAAGGTGATTACTGAGCATTTATTGACATTAAACTGCAGTTTGTTTTTATGACTCCACTCCACTACACTATCCACATCCTGCTGAAGCCGTTCACAGTCTCCTTCATTGTATATCGGTAAGAGAAGTTTAAGGTCGTCAGCGAATAACAAGCATCTGGATTCGATAACCACATCGGGCAAATCGTTGATCATTATGATGAACTCCAGCGGTCCTAAGTTGCTTCCTTGGCTTACTCCGGTTCTAGTAAAATATGGCTCTGATTTGAACCCCGCGTACTCTACGTATTGCTGCCTGTCCTTCATATAGTTTGCGAAGAACTGAAGCAGCTTAGTAGTGCAGCCGATCGTCGCCAATTTTGTAAGTAGCGTGTCATTATCGACCAAATCAAACGCTTTTTTGAAATCAAAGTAGGCGGCGTCGACTTGCACTCCTGCGTCGACATACGGGAGCACGTAAGTCATTGCGTTCATGAGGTTGCTGGTCGTGCTGCACGCTGGTCGGAAGCCATGCTGCGCGTCGGAGATACGACCCGTTATTTGCTCTTGCATGCTGCGTTGCACCGCCGACTCGAACACCTTCGCTGGCGTTGAAAGAATTGCCACCGGTCTGAACTCGCTTACTTCCGATGCTCTACCTTTCGGTATTGGTATCACTCGTGTGACTTTCCAGCGTTTTGGAAAATAAGATGCCTGTAAACATAGGTTGTAGATATGCGCGAGCGGTTCGGCAATCACCATGCGGCAGTCTCTCATTACGTACCCGGGAATCCCATCTGGACCCGCAGAGCGTTTCGGCTTGAGCCGAGCAAGCGCTGCACGCACTTCTGTCAGCGTCAGCTGCGGGACATGCACTCGCGCGCTCGAGGCGAGACTCACTGCTTCCGCCGCAGGCACGTCCAGTCGAGCTGTCGAGCTGCCAAAGACTGAGTGAAAAAACTTAGCGAATTCACTGGCACATTCGTTATCTGATATGATGTTTCCGTTTAACGTTACTTTTTTGCGATTTACAGACCCTTTCTTTGCTCTTACATACTCCCAAAACGACTTAGGATCTTCCGCCAGATGGCGCTGTACTCGCTCCTGGTGTGAATTGTGTGCCTCATCTATCATCACTTTAACTAATGCTCTACATTCTGAGAAAGCAGTATAATCTCTCTTTGAACCATTCGACTTGTACTGCTTATGTAGTTTCGCTTTTAACCCTATTTTGCGTATTATATCTGCTGTATACCACTCCGGGTAGCTATATCTAGAGTTTGCTTTTTTAGTTCGTTTTTTAGGTACACAATCATCAAATATATTATTAAGAACTTCGTAAAAATAGCTTATGGCATCCTCTGACTCTTGGTAAAGGTATAAGGAGCTCCAATCGACTGCCGCTATCGATGAATATAATAACTGAAAATTGGCTTTAGAGAAATTCCAGCGGGGCTCGTCATCAGGCGCAGAAGAGATTGACGCTGCCGGCGAGGACCGGCGCCGCGAGGCGCGCGGCACTAAGACCGCAAGCGGTGGGTGCTGTGGGTCCCTCGGCACCAACTCCTCGTCGGCTAAGCTCACTATCACCTCATCCATTTCCAATGGGACTAACACTAAATCTAGTAGCCGGTCATTACAATTTCTTACCTCGTTCATTTGAGCGAAATCGCAAAAAGCTGTAAAATATTCAAAATAATTAATTACATCAACACAACATGAATACAAATTAAAATCACCTAACACTAAACACATATTATATTTAGAGATCCAGCCTTCAATAATTCTAAATAAAAGCATATATTCATTTTCATTACTACATGGAGGAATATATAATACACAACAAAAAAATAACAGGTTATCATTTAAATACACCGCTGCACCGACTATTTCGAAAGCACAGTTGTCAACCTTTACGTCGCCCGGTATATTCACTTTTCGCAACTCCAGTCGGTGAGTGGCCACAAGAAACACTCCACCGTGCTTGCGTCCGTCCGTCCGGTCGCATCGTAATAGTTGAAAGCCCGGAGGTACCAACTCTGCGTCTTCTATGGATTCATTACACCCTGACTCAGTGATTGCGAATAGATCAGCGCTTGAACCTTCTATATTATTGTAAAAGCGATCTAGCTTTGTTCTTAAGCCTCTTGCGTTTTGGTAATAGATTTCTATGCTACTACTTTTTTTCTCTGAGATCTTTAAGCCAGAGCCATAAAGCTTATTGGGTGGCCGAGGAACCACGAAAGGGCTGTTTGCTACCTCTTGGATCATTGGCGTTCTGTGGGCCTGGCTGCCTATATGTAATCCAAGTTTTAATTCTAGCATTAACTGGCCAGACTGCCGTCGATAGGCAGGTTTCCGTGTAAAGAGATGGAACCCCCAACTTATAAGACTTGTAGTTGCCTCTTGGGTTTAGTTCTTCCACGGTACAGGTACCGCTGGGACAGAGCTGTTGTAGATATAAACGAATATCATCTGCGCTCGACTCCATATTCCATAGATGTATGAAACTCCGGGCCTCTACAGCTCTAAGAGATGTAATTGCGGGGCCAGCGGTGCCGCAAAGAGGCGGTGGTCGGCGGCTTCTCTTTTTTACCTCGGTCCATGGTTGCTGTTGGATATCCACTGCCACTACTCCTGGATTGATAGCAGCAGCAGAGTCGGTGTCTACACTAGACTTTTCGGAGTCTCTTGGGTCCCTTTCCGACACGGGAGGCGCCGGAGACAACTTCCGTTGAGCATTTTTGTAGACAACCTTTTTCTGCTTCGATACTGCTTTAGGTGATGCGATATAGCAATCTGGAGGTATGACTGCCGGCTGGGATCTACGCATATTAGCAAAAGGAACCTGGTGTTTATCTTCATTTTGTTCTATTTTGTCATGAAGCGCTTGGACGTGAGTTGCATAACGCTCCAACTTAGTCTCGTAGCTCAGTATAGTAGTCACGGCCGCGCTTAGTTGGTCTTTCAACGCTGATATTTCTTGTCTCAGGCCACGTATCTCATTCGGTAAGTCAGTCATTCCATGCGCGTGTTGGCTCTTATTCATGCGAGCCGAAGCCTGCTCCTTAGTTAAAGGGTTTGTTTCTATATTTTGGAGCTTGCCTGTTCCAACTACTGGTATCACTTTGCGGTATGTGACATTTGGATCTCGTAATGTTTTGGACGTGCCGACAGGCGTAAGGCTATTATCACCACCTCTCCTAGCCGCACAGCTACACTCCGGGCAGACCCACTCGCTCATAGAGTCGGCTGATTTTTTTCCTCCCGCACAAAGAAGATGATATATTTTACCGCATTTATCCAAAGTACACCGCAAGCTATCTTCATCCATAAGAATAGCGGTACTGCAAGCGGCACAACTCATATCTACTGAACGCAAGCAAAATTTCAGAGGCGAAAGAAATGATTGTACAAACCAATTATGTTAGTAGGTAGGTGCGTAGATGAGCATAAGTGTCGGCAAACACCAGCGCAGAGTATGACTCAGCCCTCTTCGACACCACTGCAGGTAGGAGCGTTGACGGCGAGTAGCCGGACGGCCGCGATGACTCAGTAGCACGAACAATAGCAGCGGGCGCACGGCGAGTTGTCGTAGGTCAGTTACGTGAACGTTTGCAAAAATATTTGAAAATGTTTTTGCTTATATCCGCGGTGTTATTGAACCGATTTTCAAAAAATAAAAATCACCAGGCACATTTGTTTGCTTATCACAAAAATATATAACTTCCACTGATAGAGCAGCACTTTGAACAACTTTAAAATTAAAAAGTTACGGAGCGAACAACAAAGATGTTGCGTCGGCGGCGGGTACGGCGGGTATACTGTTATAAACGATACCCTGGTACCAGGTGAGAGGCCAAGGTATTCCAGTGCTCTTAAGCGGTGAAGAAAAACATCGGAAACCCTGTCACGTATGGATTACCAACAATTGCAAAATGTGGGTATGTGCCGAATGTAAGTTTTGGACGTACCTCTGACTATCCCCCTTCAAAGTCCTTAAAGAATCTGGAGTTAGAACCAAGAGATCTGAGGATATCTACCGTGCCTGGGGATAAAAGTCGTGAACTGTTTCAGTTTTCCTAAAGCGCTGGTCTTCCGTGACGCTGGAGTAGAATGGCAGCAACTGCGTTCAGTGTCTCAGTCAGAGATTCCGTACGATATGATTGCACCCACATTGCACTTTATGGGGGCCAGTGGGCATGGCCCGGGTGCAGTCGAAATGTTCATTAGCTGGGTACTGTGGCAATATTAGCTTCGGTCGAATCATATCATAACTTGTTCGGCTACTACTGAAACTCGCTTTATTCTCACGAACTATTTTCAAGCATGAATACAAACCGCAAGGTTATTACTTTAGAACAAGCAATAGAGATATCTATATCAATAGAGGTAGTAGTGAAAAACCTGGTTTAAAAATTCTAAAAATGTAAATCCTTTATTGGCTGTATGCTAGAAACCTATGTATTTACATTGTATCTTAAGAGCTGTGGATTTTGTTCAAAAATAAATAAATAAAAACCTCATTGCTATCGCTTGATGTCTATCATGCTGTCAAAAAAAGCTGAAAAAGGCTTGATCCATCAGCAAGTAGTATAAAAAACCGGCTAAGTGCGAGTTGGACTCGCGCACGTACTTCAATCATCTTTGTGGTTCGATTAGTATAATTATAGTGTTCATACACTATAGTAATGAAAGGTCGTAATCAGTATAATTATAGTGTATCAAGTCTTGATTACTAATTCACTTAACCACTTCACATCACCGAAGCCACTGAGAGCACTGGTGGTCTAGTGGTAGCCCCCGTTATCCCATCCTAAGGTCGTGGAATCAAAACCGTGCACCAATGAGTTTGTCTGATCAAAAATGTATGTGCACAGTGGCAGTACTCTCATCTCAGAGGAAACCGGCATGGTATGTCGTAGAACCTAAAAAGTACTAAAACTTGTGTCAAGTGCTCGAAAGGAGTCTCGAAGCGCACTTAAGTTTTTTTATTAACTAGCTTTTGGAACAAACAGATGGCCCACCTGATGTTAAGTGGTAACCATCACCTATAACAAAGCATTGCCTCATAAGTCACGCACGATATGAACGTGCCCTACGATGCACTGCCCTGCGTCCATCAACTTGAGGCATACAGATGTTAAGCCTCATGTGCCTGTAATTACACCGGCAACCACACTCTTCAAACCGAAACACAGCAACGCTGCTTGGCGGCAGAAAAGGCGTGGTGGTAGTACTCCCCGGACGAGCCCTTCACAAAGAGCTCTACTACTCTTAAAATATTTTAATAACACTGTTTGATGACAAGACACGACAGATGAAGAAGATCTCCGAAGGCAGAGGTGGCAGAGCTGTGATGCCAGTAAACAAAAGAGCGTGAATTTGCATAGTATTCAAGTGGTAGCCAGTTACAGCAAACCATGCAATTTCGTGGAACCTCGCTAATAAAGACTGCACACGTGCCGGTGAAGGTGTATGCCGCTAAAATGACGCTCGGGGAGACAAGCATTGTATACGAAACAATTTAACACTATTTTTTTATATTGCATGCTGATGGAACAAGCGGATGTTCCCTGATGACATCCGATTAGTTTTGATCGAGCTTTTAGAAACCGGCTGCAATTCTCATCAATTTTTTAGATTAATAGGTACCTATTATAGATTTTAAGTGCTTTAAAGAAACATGAAATATCGAAACAGGATGTTTTTCAGTAAGTATTTTTTGGTTATATTTTATGAGAAATTTGAAAAAAAAAGCTAGACTAAACCAAGTCTAAAAAAAGTCTAGCTTTAAACAAAATAAAGTCATAATGCGACACTTTGTGCTGTCATAAAATGTATGAATAAGTGCTTGAGCAGCATATTAGCCGCAGCAGAGAATGATCATCACAGAGCGCCCCTCGCGTGCAATAACTCGGGACAGCTAACGACGCGGATATCTATTGTATTTCTATCCTATTGTGGGACCGCGCCAGATATCAGAGCACCGCTGGTATTCAGATCTCGCTATGATTTATTACCACGATACCTTCACTTGAAGATTTATGGTATACTTAGGTATCTTCCTAATAGGTAGGTAGATAGATAAAGGTAGAAAATACTTTATTGCACACAACTTATAGATATAACATATAAACAAAATGAAAACTACTGTACAATGGGCGGTCTTATTGCTAACAAGCGATCTCTACCAGACAGCCGTTGGATGAAGTGGACTGCTAAGTGCGAAGAGATAAAAGAGATTTTTAGGTAATTGAATAATTCAAGGTTTTAACTTACCTACATCCTTCATTATTAAGTAAGTATAATATAGCGCCCTTTTTTCCTTTGCATTTTTTAAATTTCATCCCTCTAGGATTAAACTAGTCAAACTGTACGATTGTTGTACGGTAATCTGTAGCCATCTTATATATTATGGAATATCTTAAGGAGATATTTCCTTCCATGAATGAACAGAAAACAGAATTAATTAAATAATTTCTTTCAGCTTTTCAATATACAAAATACAGGTTACTAAAATAAAAACGGGCCAAGAAAAGTCGAGGTAGTTTTTTAATCAAACGAAGCCTCAAAAAATCAAAAAGAATCTCTGAGGTCGTTGCTAATTAAGTTCGCGTACAATTGACATCAAAGTAGAACCTAGATACAAGTATCTAAGGGCAGCAATAAAGAGGCTAAATTAGAAAAGGAATTAAATTAAAAATCTTAGAATTGCGTGGTCTATGAGTATCAGCCTAAGATGGGGGTTGCTGACCGAAGTTTCATTGATTTAATTTACCTTTACCAATAGGTATTGCAGTTTTTAATCAATAATAATTGATATAATAATATGGAGAAGTTTCTTTATAATTATTTAAATATTTTTTGCTGTCCTTTCTCTTCAAGGATTATAAGAGTAAAAGTCGATTAAAGGAGTTGTTTCATCAATGCATGGAGCCTGGGTTGGGTCTGTGTACAATGTATATAAATATCGCTTAGCAATATAGATAACAGTTTTAATTGTTTTATTTTAATTTTTACTTCGTTTTCTTGAGCTTCAAGATTTTCTGGATCAAAGAGAGCGACACAATTTACTAAAAATATAGAGGACTGACATGCGTGAAATGTCATTTTGACATATGCCAAGCTTGAGAGTGGAACTCATTACCGTCAAAAAAAAGTAACGAAACTGTTAGAAAATGTAAAAAAATTATGCGTCATGTCAAACGTCAATTACAGACTGTCATGGCGGGTCTAGAAGTGTTCAGATAGTAAACAGATAGCTGATCGCGTAACTTTGTTGCAATCAGTTTCAATCAGTTTCTATTTGTAATAAGTAAATATTACGGTTATGCGGTTACATTTTAGCTGCAGTTGCTAACAAAGTTAGATTGCAACTGGTGTTTTTATTGATGGATAATAGCAAAACTTTCATGTTATATTAAATACTTATTGTGAAGCTCTTTGTGAAGAGCTCATCCGGGGAAGTACTACCACCACACCTTTTTCTGCCGCCAAGCAGCAATGCTGTGTTTCGGTTTGAAGAGTGTGGTTGCCGGTGTAATTACAGGCACATGAGGCTTAACATCTGTATGCCTCAAGCTGATGGACGCAGGGCAGTGCATCGTAGGGCACGTTCCTATCGTGCGTGACTTACGAGGCAATGCTTTGTTATAGGTGATGGTTACCACTTAACATCAGGTGGGCCATCTGCTTGTTCCATCAGCTGGTTGTATAAAAAAAAAAAAAAAAAAAATTGGTTTCATAAAGAAAATGATTGCAACGAAGTTACTAATCACCCATTTAGGTATTGCAACTTTATCAACATACAAATGAATGAAATTGGACTTGTATTACCATACAAGATCTATATAACATCTTCTATTATTTTTAATGTTTTTACGTAGTGTACATAAACCAAACCCAGAATGAAATCCTTTGAAACTAAAAAATCTTAGAATTTACTAATAGTTCTCGCAACTAATTTAAACTAAAAACAATGTTAGATCAAAGCAGTCTTATTCGTATCGAACTGAAAATATAAGGCAACAACGCTACTGCATATTGTCCCAAACTACTTTGGAAGCCGGTGATACCAGACGCCGAATGGCTTTTATTGTAAGTAAATTTCAGTTTGCTTTTGTTTTGGATAAGAACACAACGGTATGTTGAAACGTGCTTTTTTAATTTAAAATTGCTATCTTGAAAATGGTTTCAAGACACTTTAATTAAACTGAAATGTAACATTGTGAGGAAACCAGTTAGGTAGTACGTACCTATTCTGGCAGCGGTGATGGGCTTGCAGCCATAAGACATAGACATAGACAGTTATTTATTGGCCACAAGAACACACAACATATAATTAGGGTAATGTAGGTAGGTACAAAAATGAACAAAAACAGTGACAACATGATGAAACAATAACATGATAATAGGTATAAAACACAAAACAATTTAAACAAACGACTATTTTACAATTAATTCAATTTTAAAACAAATTTTAACTTGACTTTGATTATCTTATTAACAACTATCTTTAATTTGACTATATACCTACCTATATACCTACCCATGGAACATATCTATTAGATATTACAATGGGTACCTAACAATAGTGCTGTGTGCTACAGCAGCAAAAAGGTCCCGGCTCAGCATTATGCTTCTCTATCCGAAGACAGGTCAGCGCTGTTATTCTGCCGATACCTTGGTGCAGTCATTGAACCCCATGAAGAGCAGTGTCAGTGCAAACCATGATATTATGTTATACTACATACGATCTCTAAATATTATACATAAATACATACATAATCTTGTAATACTGTTTGGATTTTTATTTTAGTTAAGTTAGTGCAAGTGTTAAGTGAAGGTATAGTATGATGATAGTAAATAAGTATGTGTGATTGTGAGCTCTTCTGATTACACAAGTCTCTTAAGAGCCAGGGTTTCACAAGAGAGCCCACTACGTCTGTACTGTATATGAAGTGTGTTGGAAATCTGTACTCAGTGTGTGTGTGTGTGTGTTTATCTGGGTGAGTTCTCCTGATAACAGAAGAAACCCACATGCGTGCAATTGTATAGATAGGTAAATATATTATAGGTCATAAAAGTTATATATACACAAATATCTAGGCTACATAGGTTACTTCTAATCAACAAGTTAAGGGCGCACTACAGCTATTTGTACCAGACAACCCAGTTTTCTGCAATTGTAATAAGTGTTTTTTGTATTGTGCTTTAAATGAGTATTTAGATTTTAACAGACGAAGAGGTGGTGGTATGTTATTCCAACACTTGGTTGCCTGGTACCGAAAACTGCCCCTGAACGCTACGGTTTTATGTTTGGAGTAGTGCAGCAAGTCTCTCGTTGGTCTTGTGCTATACTTAGTTCGAGAACGGTTGAGTTTTTTAAAGAGGTACTCTGGAATTCCAAATGCCATGATGCCGTGCACCAACACCGCCAGATGCAGATCCCTCCTCGAAGCCATATTGAGAGCAGATGACTTGTTCAAATAAGGTGTTATGTGTGTTCGTGGAGGTACATCATAGCAAAACCGGCAACAGGCGTTCTGGACCCTTTGTACTAAGCGAGCAGTTTTCGATGTTAAGCGTGGCCCATACACAAGGTCTCCGTAATTAAGCTTCGAGAGTATTAGAGCCTCGCAGACTTTTATACTCTCATTCAAGAAAGTTTTGATTTTATATAGTAGTTTTAGCCTAAAAAAACAACTCTTGACAAGTCCCAAAATATGACTGTCAAAACGGAGAGAGCTGTCTAAAGTTAAGCCAAGATTTTTTGCTTCGTGAACCTGTTCAACGTGTTCGCCGAGAATTTTCAAATCCAGACTTTGGGCAGAAATGAGGTTAGTTACACGCTCTGAACCAAACACCATAAACTTTGATTTGGTTGGGTTCAGGACAAGAGCATTGTTGCATGACCAAGTAGTGCATAATGTGCGAATATTTATATTCGGACGTACCTATGACTAACCCAACATAGACATACCTACTTAAATAATCTTGAGTTAAAAAAAAGCTAAACAAAAGATGACGTATGGCCTAATGCGTTTCCGTAAGTATAAAGAGGTTTGAGTCACTCAAAGTCACTGAACAAAGTCGAAAAGTCTTTTCTCTTTTCTGTTAGCTCATACCTATTACAAATGTAGCACTGTGTACCTAGGATTTTTTTATACTACTAGTTGATGGAACAAGCAGATGGCCCACCTGATTTTAAGTGGTAACCATAACAAAGCATTGCATCGTAAGTCACGCACGATAGGAACGTGCCCTACGATGCACTACCCTGCGTCCATCAACTTGAGGCATACAGATGTTAAGCCTCATGTGCCTGTAATTACACCGGCAACCACACTCTTCAAACCGAAACACAGCAACGCTGCTTGGCGGCAGAAAAAGGCGTAGTAGTAGGATGATAGAGTTGGGTTGTACAGTTATTATCGGTCATCCACGCAGCAATTTTATATATTCAGCAGATTTCAAAACTCAATCAGTAAATGGCCGATCACAAAGTACACTATGCATCACAAAATTGTATCGAAAAGCTTTTACCCAAATTGCAACTATTATCCATGTCCAACGCACAAATCCACGATACAAGCCCGGTATGGAGCGTAGTGATTTATTTCTAAACGTGCTTATACACAGCTATATTTTGGAACTCAACTGCGAACACCGAAACTTGATACTAATGTAATCGCCATGGCATACGATAAAGAAATAAGACTGAGAAATATTCTTACAAAAAAAATGTTTTCATAAAGCTATCTACTTTCTATCCTAACCTACTTCCTATCTCGATGTTTCTGCTACTGGTTAGTGTAAAACAAAATAAACAAGTTTTTCTTCCAGCGACAAAACCGTTAAAATATATAAATTTTAAATAAAAGTTTTTCTTATAAAAAAAACGCCTGTGTTGCCAGTTTTTATTTAAATATAGATACCTAGATAGATAAATGATTTATTGTTCACAAGGAAATAACACATAGGTACAGAAACATAAATAAAATGTGGTACAATGGGTGGCCTTATCGCTAATAGCGATCTCTTCTAGACAATCTTTGGATGGGAAGGATAAAACGAAAATCAGAAAGACGACGCTGTACAATACCTATTTTAACTATTCCTAAAATTTAAAATTAAGTAAATACCTAAAAAAGTACCTTAAAAGGAATATTAATAATTAAAATACAGACCCATATCATAAAAACCTTAAAACTAAAATAAATGTTTTTAGTTTTCTTACTGAAAAGTTTGCATTAGTACGAAAAGCAGTTTGGTACTTATTCAAACTTTTTAGAAGGAAAACTTAGTTGATTGCGATTTTTCTTATGTAAGTTTAGTGATTTTATATCTTTCAACATGTCGAAACGTGCGAGCGAGAGGCACATTAGCATTTAATTTTGTCATCGCTTTAACATTTTACTTGAGGTACAGGCCAATATCGTCTAATACAAAGTGCAGTGCAAACGGTGTAAGGTATCGGTATCGGTACCCAATGATAGCAATTAAATAAATGTGTTCGAACTAGTTACGTCGAAGCGTGCTGAGCCGGCCAAATTGCCTATAAACTTGGTGCTTTGCTGGATCGAGCCAGTGGGAACTTATTTCTAGTAAATCAAATCCTTTTTTTTATTGATCGAGTGAGCGAAGCGAACAAAGATCTTTAGTTTCAACTTGGGCGATTTGGCATTTTATGTATGTATGTATGTATGTATGTATGTATGTTTGTCTGGCCATAACTTTCGAACCGTTGATCCAATCTGCATGAAATTTGATAAGTCGATAGCTTGTGCTTGAGAAATTTACTGGTAAGTATATGAGTTAAATCGGATGAAGGGTTATTAAGATATGGGGTTTTTAAAGGGGGCAAAAATAAAAAAAGTTACATAAAAAAATCAAGTTACATGTCATATGAAAGGGCTTTGTTTGGACATTCCAAAACAATTTTTAAATTTTTTCTGGAACGCTCGGTTTTTGAGATACAATAAAAAAGTTAAATTAATAGAAAATACTTTATTGCACACAACTTATGGATATAACAAAAAAACAGACTTAAAACTACAACGTACAATGGGCGGTCTTATCGCTAAATAGCGATCTCTACCAGACAGCCGTTGGATGAAGTGGACTGATGATTTTCAGGAAGGGTGCTGGTGTGCGGGGAGATAAAAGAGATTTTTAGGTAATTGAATAATTCAAGCTTTTAATGATTTTTATTATATATTTACCTGCATCCTTCATTATTAAGTACAATATAGCGCCCTTTTTCCTTTGCATAGTGCACCCATGAACCCCATAAGGGCTAAAAAATTATGAATGATGATTATTGTGTGGTTTTGGCCAATGTAAGTGAAACTTTACGCGGTGATTGTGAATTATTAATTAAAATGGTTGAAATAGTTACTTATTATTTGTAAATAAAATTCTTATAAATATTAACACTCGGGCAGATCTCTCTTTTCGTGTCACTAGTTTCTTTCGAAACTGTATGATGAAAGGATTTTAAGTGCACCTCAAGAGGCTTCTTTCGAGCACTAGACACCATGTTATAGAACTTTTTTTAGTTTCTACGACATGCCGGCTTCCTCACGATATTTTCCTTCACCGTTTGAGATTACTGACATGGTGCACATAAATTTTTAAACAGAAAAACTCATTCGTGCACGACCGGTTTCGAACCGACGGCCTTAGGATCGGAAGGCGGGGCCGCTACCATTAGACCACCAGTGCTCTCAGACAGATAATAAGGCTGGTATTCAGAGACATCTATGAAATCCAAGCTACGACTGCGCAGAGAAAAGCATTGTCGAAGCCGATATTTGGATTTTGTATTCAGAGAGATTCAGGATGTCAAACTTACATTGATCTTTTCTTTGACTACACTTACCATCGAGTTCGATTTTTTTTACTCTGTCGATAGATTACTGCGAAATAACACAAGCCTATAATTATTGTTCAAGATGTACGAAGGTTTTATTTAGGTAGATTAAGTAGGTTATACTACAAATAAACTCAAGGATTTTTGAAATTTATTTTACGTTGGCTATAGATATCTGATACCTGGTTTTAACTGTGTTTTTAATATAAGGGTCTTGTAAGGGTTCATCATAAACCTTGAAAGCTATTTTTGGACCCAGGAGATGCGCTTTGAATGAATTACGAGGAAAACAAAATGCAAAAATTGCATAAAACGGAACGTAATTCTGTAAATTTTCATGATGTTGCCAAAGACGCGTGAAACTAGCCATGGGTAACTCACTCAAAAAACATGATCTGCAACGCATCGGCTCATTTACAGTCTCGAGCCGGAGCCGAACTGCGGTTCAAACGGCTCAGAATTTCAGGGCCAATTAATTTTCATGTGCTTTCAAAGACTCCAAGCAAGAACCGATAAGACTTGGCAAAAGGACTAGACACCAAAACAAAAAAATACGACTGTACAAATAATTTTGTAGAAAAATAAACAGGCAAAATCTTTGAATTTGTATGTTAGCAATAACTAATAAATATTGCTAATAATGAACGACGGAATTAAAAAATTAAAGTAAAAGTTCTACTATTCAAAATGAACCTTGAATAAACGATAAAACGGAAAATATTTCTGCAAATTATGACGAGCCTAGAACGCAAAATATCCTTAAATATGTATGCTAACACGCGAGGGCATCTACGGGCTGTTGCTTAAACAACTCAAGTTAATAATTCAAATTCGTAACCCATACCATTTAAAAACATGCTTTTCTAAAAAGAACCGTAATCCGCCAATTCATCCTAACTCCACTCACTCACCCGCGCAGATATTACTTCAAACAATTCAACTGTTCGAGTACGTATTGAACCTCTCAATGACTCAAAAAAAATATTTTACTCGAACGGTTCAGGGTTCTATTTATCATAAAACCAATCTTTGAACCGTTTGAGTTGTGTATCACATTTATGAGTAGATCTTTGAACCGCTCCACAGATCAAGAGTGGCAGCATTGGAAATTAGATCTTATTATCTAGACGAAACAATTCAAATTCATTTAGCAAAATTTTTGATCTGGATATCTTTTTTCTAATATAGACCCTATTAGCCTAGGAATAAAATTTATATTAGGCTGGCATGAGAGCTGTTGAGCCGCTCCAAAAGAAATAGAGCCGGTACTGACGTACTCACTACGATATGAGCCGCTCCAGACGCGTACGTCTGACTCCTTCTACCCACGGCTACGTGAAACGAAATACTTTTCAGCTAATACTGTTGGCAGCAATTAGATTTTTTAAATTACTCTTTACTTTTTTTTATTACTCGTTTTTTTATCTTTTTTGTTCGGTACGCTTCTTCTTACCACATTCGGTCAAGTATAATTAAGTCAAACGTATCAATAATTGCCATTAGAGCGTTTACAAGATTTCATAAAAGGCTAGATAGGGTGGATCCAACTTGGATAAGTTAGGTTATGTTGAAACATATAAATTATGCAAAGCGAACGTGCAGTGATCGCCGAAGTGCCATAAATGTTTTTTATTCACACTAATCTCCGCAGTACCACAATTCGGGTGTTTATTATTTTACAAACTAATTTATAAAGTAAACATCTCCTGGAGAAAATGATTTCAGAGGAGGATTTCCCTTCCACCCCCAGATCCACCTTTCCTAGCCCCACTCCTCAACGAGGTACCGGACCACCTCAACGCAGGTACCGGATATCTATAGTTTAGCCTCTATTTTTCTAAAGTTATTTAATTCGCTTATTTTTGTAATAATCAAATAATAAGAATACATCTTACCTTTCGGATAACTTGAAATTACATTTATGGTTTTATTTACGTAGATTAGGTTACACTATTAGATTACACTACAATAAATTAAAAATTCTATAAATTATTTAATCTCTTACTTAGCATATAATAAAAAAATAAGAATAAATCTTATTTCAGACAACTTGAAATTACATTTCTGGACCATATAACACACACACAACCCTTTCTTCACTAGAGGTGCTTCCTTCGGTGTACCTAGGTACTACTCCGGCTGTCCAAAATCCGGAGAGAGGAATACTTCCTTATGTCCACTCGTCTACATCATCGAAATATGATCAAATTTTATCAAAATATTCCATTGTTGGAAGATTGAATAATTTCATAGACAGAAGTTTGATTTTGTCAAAAATAGTTCTCCATTACTAGTTTGGCGCTAGTTCTGCTTTGAGATCGGCTCAAGTAGTCGATATCCACTACTTACGCTTGACTTAGCGCAAGCCTAAGTTTAGACTGATTTTTAGCGACTCTGAATACAAAATAAAGGCTAAGCTTCCGATTTTGACAAACTCAAGCGTAAGTTCACGCTTACCCTCGTCTCTGAATACCAGCCTAAGAATCAACATAATCTTCTAAGTTTGAACTCAAAAGAAGGCAGATACTATTCAACTGAACTGTAAGACAAATTATGTCATCCCCTCAAATACAAATCTTTGTTCAAGAAGGAACTAAAAAGACTATTCAAACGAAGCATCGCCAGTTTTATGTACACGGCAAATGGAATTACTAAACGTAATTGGAACAATACTTTTTATCTCGATTGAACTAACTAATCTTGTAAATGTTGCGATACCGGACGGCGTACACTTAAAACTTAGCCAATTATCTCGTTATTGTTCTATTGAGAAGACACTATAACGGAAGATTTTGATAATTGAGTACATAAGTTATTTTAGAGTATGCGAAAACAAAAATATGGTGATGAATGTTGGTTTTTATACTACTCAACGATGAAACAAGCATAAAGTCACCTGATGTTACACGGTAACGATCAGCTACAAAGCATTGCTTCGCAAGTTGTGCATCAAGTGCATGTAAGAAATGTGCACTATAATGCACTGCCCTGCATTAACTTGAGGCATGCAGATTGTGTTTGCGTTATAGAAAAAAAAAATTACAGCATTTTCCGTAGGTTAGGAGATTTCCGAATGGAGCTTTCTTGTTCTCATGATTGTAGTGATGCAGCTAGTAGACAAATCATCATCTGTCTGCCCTTATCCCATGCTGCATGGGGTCGGCACAACAGGTTTTCTTCTTCCACTCTCCTCTATCATTCGTCATCTCGTTGTTCACTCCTTTCTTACTTATGTCATCTTTCACACAGTCCATCCATCTCTTCTTTGGCCTGCCTCTCCTTCTTATGCCATCCACATCTATGCCTAACACTCTTCTCGTAATATGATTTTCTTCCCTCCTCATGACATGCCCGTACCACGCTAACCTATTGCTCCTCAACTTGTACTGACAAGTTGAAGAGCAAAAGGTTAGCAAAATTAAAATCAAAATCAATCAAAACGGTCTTTATTCAGTACAATCACAAGGATCACATTGAAAGTAGTGTCACCGGCGCTACTTTCAAACATCCTCTAATTATACTCATTCCTTATTTTATCCATCCTTGTCACTCCACACATCCATCTCAACATTCGCATTTCTGCCGCGTGCCTTCCTCTCTTCCGACCCTTTGGTTGCAGCTACTAGTACATATAACTCCAAATTATCTAGCAACCTAAACCTCAATTTTCAGTTTCCGAAGCGTCCAATCGCGGAATCGTAAAGTAATTAAGATATTACACATCACCGCCTGGGTCCGGACATAAATCTTGTAGATCCCTGCGGAGTCATGACCTCTGATAACAACCCCTTAATTTCAGGGTCTGTCTCGATCACGATCTGAATTGGTGCTTCCGCAGGCTGTGAATATTATTATATATGTATATATTAACATAAATAATCGTTTATTTCATGAAAATCACGTTTGAAAAAGTATGTAGGTATGTAAAGATTTTATAATAAAATTTTAATAGGGCTCGTCGTACTACCACCATGAGTATTTGCCGCGGAACAGCGTTGCTGTGTTTCGGTTTGAAGGGAGCACTGGTGGTCTTCGAGAGCACTGGTGGTCTAGATGTAGCGGCCCGCCTTCCGATCATAAGGTCGTGGTTTCGAAACCGGTCGTGCACCAATGAGTTTTTCTGTTCAAAAAATTATCTGTACAATGCCAGTACACTCTCAAACGGTGATGGAAAACATCGAGAGGAAACCGGCATGTCGTGGAACCTAAAAAGTTCTAAAACATGTGTCAAGTGCTGGAAAGGAGCCTCTTGAGGCGCACTTAAAATCCTTTCATCACACTGTTTCGAAAGAAACTAGTGACATGACAAGAAAGAGGTTTGAAGGGTGTGTTTGCATATCTATCTATCTCAAGTTGTTGGACACAGTGCAGTGCATCGTAGGGCACGTTCGTATCGTGCGTGACATGCGAGACAATGCTTTGTTATTGATGATGACTACCACTTAATATCAGGTTGGCCATCTGCTTCTATCAGCTAAGTAGTCGTACACAACGGCGCAGTTGATATCAGAAATTGGCCAATACAAAGTAGTATAACAAAAAAGTTTCAAATGCGAGTAAAAAGTAATTCAAAATAGATAGGTACGTGTAATTATTTCCAAAGACTAAAACAGGGAAGGTAAAAAATAAATCCTAAAGCAGTCTACATTCCAAAGGACCATTCAGATGGAGAAACTAAGCGAAGGTGTCTCATTAGAGAAAACGTTTGTCTTGCGCCTCTTGTGCAAGGAAACGAACGATTTTTTGTGCACACAATGACTGCAATTTAGTTTCCAGTGCTCTTCTAAAGATCTTCTGGATTCTTATAAACTTAGCAGCCGCTTCATGAAGATCGTCATTTGTTAATTACTAGCGGTTTCTCGCAACTAGGTACGTCCACATTGCAAAGTTATAGGTAAAAATGAAGACCACACTCCCTCCCTTATTAATTTTCAGGAAGAACGATTCTGAGCCCTCTCCATCCACCGACTTCTGGCGATCTTCACGATGACGGTCCATTGAAAAGAAAGGCGTTCCACGCTTCGTCTCGCAGTTTGCACTTAGTTCGTGGTCGCCATTCGAGACTTTTTTAGGGTTCCGTACCCAAAGGGTAAAACGGGACCCCATTATTAAGTCTGTCCGTCTGTCACCAGGCTGTATCTCATGAACCGTGATAGTTAGATAATTGAAATTTTCACAGATGATGTATTTCTGTTGCTGCTATAACAACAAACAGTATAAAATAAATATTTAAGGGGGCTCCCATACAACAACGATTTTTTTGCCGTTTCTATCGATAATGGTACAGAACTCTTCATGCGCGAATTGGCCGCACTTGGCCGGTTTTTACCCTTTTTTATCTTCTATACTTAGTTGAAAAAAAAACCTATTTATCGCAGCTCAGTCAACAGATTACACCAGAAAGAGAGAAAGCTTTCCACGGGTAGGTACACACGGATACAGATCATGCTTTATAAAGCCAAAGAAAAATGACACTTACTACAAGGACATAAAAGCGAACATTGTTTAGCCCGATTCGTATCTGTGTGTACACGATTCAGGAGAAACTCGCTTATCCTACTAATTCTACTAATAAAAAAATGCGAAAGTTACGATGTTTGGATGTTTGTGGCTCAACCACGCCATAACCACTTAATCGGATGAAACTTAAAACCAACACAGAAAGATCTATGCCTAATCATAAATGGAACGCTGCTATTACGGCAGACAAATTACGTTCATCGATTTTTAAATACCTAAGGAGCTTATCCCGTTGCTCTAGAATCCGATTTAGAGCACCTGTTTTAAAATAATTTTGTTAAGTTGAAATACATTTTGCAAATTGCTGTATACATATAATGTATGTTACATACATACATTTTATGTATATAATAACCGTTATTTCATGAAAAGAGCGTTTGAAAAAGTATGTATGTATGCTTAGAGATCATAGTAAGGCTGTTTCTGGTTTCTGTGTGTTTGAAAATCTAAAGGTGAAGACCTAAAAAGAAGGTTAACTGGTTGCCACATTTTCTTACTAATGGGTAATGAATTAACCTTGATAGAGCGTATTTTAAGCAATTTACAAATTTTCTTGTATATTTTTTCCTGTATGTCTCAAGTTGATGGACGCAGGGCTGTGCATCGTAGGGGGCGTTCCCATCGTCCATCGTGACTTGCGAGGCAATGCTTTGTTATAGGTGATGGTTACCACGTAAAATCAGGAGGACCATCTGCTTGTTCCGTCAGCAAGTCGTATACAACGGCGCAGTGCTTATTTTCTTGCAAACTTGAATATTCAAGTTTGTAAGAAAATAACACCTCTAGACAAAATCCACTTCCCTTTATAAAAGCAATCTTATATCAAAAACATATCTGGAAAGCAACATTCACAGGATAAGCCACTCAACAATAAAATAAAATATTGCGAAGCTCCTTGAAAACAGGGATCTAATATAAATGTAATATTACCTAAGCTCTCTTTTGATCCTACCTGATATGGCTTTGGACCGGTATAATATCCGGCATCTAAGGAAACTTTTCCGTTTTTCCTAAGAACTGGCAATTGTAGTTTTTGTCAATACTCCAAAAATGTTTTTCCAAGTAACATCTAGGAGGTTAATCTTTTTTTCATAATCATTTCAGAGTTATTTATCGTCCACTACCCAAAATAGATCTTCCTCATGTATTTATAGAGAAACAGAAATAGAAACAGCCTCGAGTCTTTGAGCCGCAGGCACGGTAGATACCTCTTTTTTAATTCTACTTGCTGATAGAACAAGCATATGACCCACCTGATGTTAAATGGTAACCATAACCTCTAACAAAACACCGCCTCGTATGTCCCGCACGATAGGAACGTGCCCTACGATGTGTTGCCCAGCATTTTTTTTTTACAACAACGGTCTGAAATGATGATGATGATGATGATGATGATGATGATACAACTAGCTGATGGAACAAGCATATGACCCACCTGATGTTAAATGGTAACCATTACCAATAACAAACACCGCCTCGTAAGTCACGCACGATAGGAACGTGCCATACGATGCACTGCCCTGCGTTCATCAACTCGAGGCATACAGATGTTAAGCCTATGTGCCTGGAATTACAGCGGCAACCACACTCTTCAAACCGAAACACAGCAACGCTGCATCCATCAACTTAAGGCAGACAGATGGTAAGCCTCATGTGCCTGTAATTTCACCACTCATGGTCCATATACTACCAATAAAAATAAAAAAAACACCTTGTGTAGACTGAAATCATGCAATATTTACAAAACAAATGAAACAAGTTATATACCTACAATTCTCTAGAAGTATTTCTGTAAAAAGCCCCTGGATTACTATGTCAATTTAGCAAGACAATACAAGAGCCTTATCCTGCCTGCCGTTCCCCGCTGAGATCCGCTAAGCTCCGTAATCGGACATGCATACGACCAATCTGCACGGTTCTCCCCTATTCCTTGGTACCACGCTAATTTGCAACCTGAATTTCTGGTTTTCGTACGAGAAGATTTAGATTTACCTGCGAATACATTTTTTGACGGCCGTATCTAGAGTGATAAAAAAATATGTGAAGCATTTACTGGTTAATCTCTATCATCATCATCAGCCTCAAGAAATCAGCTGCTGGACGTAGCCTGCCTGTTCTTCTAACAGGCTTGGTCGCGTGGAACTGGCAGCTAGAATAACCTAACTTTAAGACGTTTTAATGTGATCCTTTTGATGCAATTGAATAACCTATATTGAGCCTACTCAATCTTCTGACTTCTCGCGATCTTTACGTTTGGTTTTCTGGTTTGTGGTTGACATTCGAGAACATAGTTTCTGGCGGTTGTCGTTCTACGAGCGACATGGCCAGCCCATAGCCACTTCAATTTGCTAATTCTGAGAGCAATGTCCGCAACCTGCATTTTTCGACCGGTGCGGTTCATTAGGTTAAAAATTTAATTAAGCCCACATACTTCCCAAGAAAGGCTTAAACTAATAAAGAAATCGATTGCAAGGTGGAATCCAAACCGTGCCCTAATGAGTTTTTTTGTTCAAAAAAATTATGTGCACAATGCAGTAGAACCTAAAAAATTCTATAACATAATGTGTCAAGAGCTCGAAAGGAGCCTCTTGAGGCGCACTTAAAAATGCTTACACCACACTGTTTTGAAAGAAACTAGTGACACGAAAAGAGAAAGAAATCGGATACAAATATTTCCATCTTTGTTTTTAACAAGTCTAAAGCATAGGCGGAAATATTTTTGAGTAAGCGTTACTCTGAGTTCGTCGAACCCGCCCTAAGTCCGCCGTATGAAAGCCTACTTAGGCAGGCATGAGGAGCCCAGCTTGTATATGGAAATTGGAAATTGTTGGTTTATCTCAATTTTCTTAAACTGACGACCGTTTTAACGGATGTATGACATTTTTGTTTTTCCTTGGAAATCGAACCCACAACAAACGAACACGCCAATAGCAGACTACCAACTGAGCCGTGAGTTTATCTTTTGACAGATATTAATCCGTAAGGCTATTAGTATTATGGGTAAACTGTCAACCACAGACAACATCTCACCGACATCACGCCACAATCATTTATATCAAGTTGAAGAGAACAAGTGGGCATTTAATTTTCCTAGACCCTCTTATAAGGGTACCTGCAAACCGCTTTGTTTTCCTTAAGGGCCCTACACAACAGGAGGTTGTACACAGGGGTCGATGCCCTTAGATACATCAAAGGCTGTCGTCTCCACGTCTGTCCGTATGTAGACTTTTTTAGCCGCACAATTAGGCTTTTCTGGATTTGACAGTAGCTCCTACTACTGGTTATATTAGCTAATATAAAAATATATACATAATATCTTTGCTGAGTAATTCGACGTCTTCGATCGACGTCTACCCAGTCGGATTGAAAGAAAAAAGGCTCATGACTGTACCATGGCTGTCATGACACACTGTATAAATGGCTTTTCTTTTAAAAATCTGTCAAAATATGATCAGTGTTTTAGCTAATTAAGGTAATGATGAATAGTGATAGTAGAACGGCGTGTTGTTTTTTAGAGCAAGCCGTAACGACAACAGTAACGTGAGTCATTGATTAAGTATAACGATTACATTGATTAATTGACAATCAATAAGCGGCTGGTCTTCTGTCTGAATATCGATGTACTAAAAATAAAGCTTTTTCATAGCACGAAAATCGACTAGCATGATGCATAACAATAACGATGTCAGTGAGATTTGTTTATTCAAAAAGCAACGGCTCATGTTACTGCTATCGTTCGTGCTTCTTTTAGATAATTGAACCAAGGAGATACATGTACTTCTTCTTATTTTTGTTTGTATGGCCTTTGCAGTGCTACCCGCAATTTCGCCATGAAACAATGCATTTAGATTAAGTTGTTTTGGAAGGCGATTTATGTTAAATAGGTTGGCAGAATTAGGGTTCATTAGGTAGATTAAGTTTTGATACGAGATGTATTTTTTTTATGTTTTATTATAGGACAGTGTGGTCGCCCAGCGACATAGCCCTAAAAATAAATAAATAAACTTTCTCGATGGTATTGACAGTATTGGCTTGCGGTTGTCATTCGAGTGAGTGACACTAGTAGGAGCTCTGATGTTTCCGTGGGGCGGGCATCGTGCAAGGGATTACAACGATCCCCTACAACTAAGGGATTTATTCGTACAGGCTGTTATTACGTTTCCTTATTATTTTCAAGTTTTCTCTTTCTGCAGATAAGGAAGAAAAGTTTTGTGCAAGTGAAATTGATGGGATATCTGTCTGATACTTTATTCGCTTGTTAGTTTTTTATGGAGAGCGCCGGTGCTCTAATGGAATTAACTAAAAATAATTAATAAAACTATTCTCTAACACTGAACACTGCCTTGAAATGAAATGACAATAGGCAGGCCATGTGGTCAGAATGAATAACCAAAGATGAACTTTAATAGTTACCAGATGGAAAGGTCCTACAGGAAAAAAGAGACAGACCAAATGCCAGATGGGCAGACGAGGTGCAAAGAGAAGCAAAAATCGCGAACTGGCTTAGTCTTGCTCTGTGCGCGGACAAATGGAAAAGTCTGAAAGAGGCCTAATACCCGAGAGAGGTCCTAACGTAATTTTAATTTTTATTTAAAAATTAAAAAATATTTATATGTTTTTAGATTATTGTGTAGGTAGGTACTTATGTGTTTAATTAGGAATACAAAGGGTTTTTAATTTTTATTTTTTTTATCTATTGTCGCCGTTAAAACAAAACATCAAATCTTCAGCTGACACAGAATATCAAAAGTTTATTCTCTGTTCACTCAAATTTCAATTTGTGAAAGCGAAACTAAAATTGGTATCTTCTCGTCTGGTGATATTTCGGTATCTTATTTTATTTCGAATGAAAAAAGTTATTTTATTTCGGCCCGAAAACAAATTAAATTTACCTACACTCCGAGAAGTTAACAAAGAAATGAACAAAATCATTCACTAGAAAATTAAAACAAAGTTAAAAAGTTTATTTATTTTCTCGTTTCTTTTGTGATAGATCTTTGGAAACAGTAAACTTGATTATTTTCACGAAGCGAAAAAATCTTTTATTTAATTTAATTTTGTTTTCCGGAATTGCACTAGTATGTATTTGTATCTTTTTAAAACTTATAAAAAAAACCTAATTTCTAATTGCACAACGATCGCTAATCGTATTTAACAAAAAAATCTTAATACTTAATACAAAAAACTAACAATGCTTCACTAAATTTTTATTTTAAATTAAATTAAATCAGATCTTTGTGCAAGCGTACAAATTGAAGGCTAGCCCAGCCTTCAATTTGTTTTACAAAATATTGAAAGTCTTTAGCTTTCAATCCTAATGATGGTAAATGTCAAACTGACGGTGGAGTAAGGCGGTAGAATACATTTATTCACTCCTGCCTTAAAGACACCAATATTGTACTAAAAACAAACGACGTCAAATATAGATTGAAGTGACACAGTAAGCCAACTTCAAAAGGCGATATCGTAAATATATTTTTTTGCGGGTAACACCGATGCGAGGTTAACGACCTCCTAAATAAACCAGTCTAATCTGCATGTTCGAACAACATCTTCGTTGATGTTTAAGCGATACATTCTTTCTTACGATGTTCTTTTGTTTATACCTAAGTATAAAATTCTATTGTAAGTAACCAACCACCCCAACCCCCAACTCAATTTTTTTTAATGTAATTGCTGTCAAACATACTTGCTTACTTTTGTAATCCTTAAGATGAATAAAAATAATTTGGTTATTGTATAAAAATACATATGTAAATGTTTTGTTTTACTCTCCTTTTTGTCCCAATAATTTTAGCTTAATACTAAATTAGTGATATAAGGACGTATACGAACACACAGTATACCACACAATAAATAATAGTACCTCCTACGTACTTAAAGAAAGTAATCGCTAGCACATAGTTAAATGTTTGAAGTTATAAATTATCTGAATATAACTATGAAAAATCGCAAGCAACCAATTTTTTGGTAAGAAAACTTGTTAGAAGCAGAACTATATTTTTGCTAAACATTTTTGTTCTCTAAAACTTGGCTTTTTGAAATTTCTTATACCTAACGTGTATAATAATACAATATGATAACGTAATATACCTCTAATTCAGTGATGTAAATATATTTAAAAAAAAATTGAAATGTGCCAGCGAGAAGTTATTTCAAAATGGTCCTTGTGATTTGACGGTTGCTTGCCTCTTAAATAATTCCGTTTCCACTTTAGTCTTGCCAAAATCGATGCTGGAAATATTTAAATCTGATGTTATTTTGCGTTCGTCAAAGCTCCCTCTTTTACCGTCAGTCTGATTAAGTGCCATTGATTGGATGTGAGTAGTCACAAAACTCCCCATGTTTTTCTCTACAAGAGTGAATAAGGTTTATATTTCTAAAATTAAATGCAGTATTTTCCACATTTGAGAGATTTTTACATCCAACAATAGGCACCACAAAAAGCCTTTTAGGTTCCAGAGTTGCTGAAAAGAAAATTTTAATAATGTGTTTGTGCCGAGTGTTGCCCGCTTATTGTGGCTTTTTGAAACATTTCAGCTCCTTTACAAAAGTCTGGTTGGTTTTTAAAAGGCGTTACAAAATGTGAACATTTTTACACATTCTTTTCGTCAAAGGTTTTATTTAATTTGTGTGAAATTGAAGTGAAATAATCTTATTTTTGGAGAATAATAATAAAGCCGCCCCGTTATTGCTTCGTAGCTTGGATATTATTTTTATAACCTTCATTTATATCCAGAAATATTTTATTTATTTCTAAATAAAGTAGTACCTCTACAAACCATGTTAAAGACGGGTACCTTGCTTGTAGTTCAAAATTCGCAGGTAGTAAATCGAAGTATTAATCAATGCCTGTGGTATTTGCCAAAAGTGAACGTTATTCGCAAAATTGTGGTCAAATTGAACCCGCCCAACTAGTATTTTTTTATTGAAAAAAATCCAATTTTAAAGAAAATTCAATTCAGTGATAAATTCAAGAATTTATCACTGTTTTACACCAGTTTGTACGCGCTGGTTTAACCTTCGATTTATGGGCCGTAATCTAGACTTTGAAAAAAAAACTAATACTTACTTTGTTTTCTGTGGGATATCTGAATGAAAAGGCTGAAAACCTTTCTTCCTAGAAATATATATGGGAGTCCTATGTCTGCAGTGGATTTCTTCAGACGGGAAGTGATGATTTTTACCCCTCCATCCTTTGACTTCCTGCGATCCTCATTCTTCACCATGTTGTCGATCCATCGGGTAGAAGCGGGCTTCATACGCTTCCTCCTCCTGTTCGTGGTCGCCATTCGAGAACCTTAAATCCAGCGGTTGTCAGTTCTTCGAGAACAAGATGATGATGCTATAATGACGTGCCCATTCATCATCATCAACAGCCTGAAGAAGTCCACTGCTGGACATAGGCCTCCCCTACACATTTCCAAGAAGAACGATTCCGAGCCCTCTCCATCTACCGACTTCCCGCGATCCTAACTATATCGTCAGTCCATCGGGTAGCCCGGCCATTGCCACTTTGTTAATTCTGCGATGAATTTCTATACCAGTCAAAAAATCAAACCCTCAAAGTGTTAATTGCGTTAACATCAGTTTACACCGAATATTCGATGCGCTTATTATGACTGCATCGTTATTCCCTCGGGGTGATTACTTGCATCCGATGCAGCGATCAACATAATCGCACTCCGGGTAATTGTCATGTATGGACGTGGTACAAGTTATGAGTTCCTGGTTGTTGCATCTTCTAAAACCTACCCAATGGAAGTGCTTAACAGCGAAGCGATGTAGAAAATCCACAGTCGCCGATCCCCTCAAAGCTATACCTCGTCAATGATAAAACTTTTGAATGTGCGTTTTTACAACTAGGCTCCTATTCCCTGCCGTTTCTTCTTCTTTTTTTCTTTGTTTATGGCACGAGTCCGTAATCCGTCAAACAATTTTGCCAGCGTCAAGTGATATAGATGAAATACTTTATAGTCAAGTCAGTCCATAGTCAAGTCGGTCGGCATTTGTTTTAAAGAAAATGGTGGCGGTTTTCTTCAAAACATTCGAAACTTTTTCGGTCAAATCAAGATATCTACATACAATTTCATTCCAAATGTTTTCACTTTGTGCTAAGATTTCCTTCGGTGCATTCATTCGTGTGAATCAAAAGGTTCACTGTGAAATATCTAGAAGCTGTGAATTTGTATATCAGTTCCAAGCTACTAGTCTAGAAGAACAGGCGACAAACTTAAGGTTTGGTTCCTACCATTCTTTTGTATGATACTTTTTACAAAATAATATAAGTATTAATCCAGCTCTAGTGAGATGCTCATCGAACTTAGTGCGACCGACGTAGGGAAAATAAAAATGTAAAGGTGTTACATAAAGGTTTAATTAATCGGGTTAAAATGACGAAAAAAATCCTTTTTGGTCCTTGTTCGCTTAGGCCATACTAGTAGTATTATAGCAAGACACAGCGCTGTACGCAACCATACGTCAAGTTTGACGTTTATCCAATATACTACGTGCTCTGGGTAGATCTAATCGGCGTCTGACTGTTTCTAGTTTATTTATCCAGACTCTTGTGGGGATAGCCTGTTTGAATGGTTATTAATTATTTTATTTGTGTATATCATTTTAGCATAGGCCAAATGATATGTAGGGTGCAGTAGTTGGTACGAATAGATGTGTTTGTGAAAGAGTGTGTGTGTGTTTGTGTGCTAGGGAAGTACTACCTTCTTCTGTCACCAAGTAGTGTTGCTCGCTTTGCTGTGTTTCGATTTGAAGTGTATAGCTGCCGTTGTAATAACAGGCATGTTTTTTTTTGTTAATACAACTAGCTGATGGAACAAGCGTAAGGCCTACCTGATCTTAAGGGGCGGACAACCATCAAACAACTTCTCGCTCGCACGTTTCGACATGTTGAAAGATATAAAATCATTTTCGAAAAATCGCCATCAACCATTTTGTGTGCAATCATATTGCACACAGCTTAGTAAAAATTTCATTTTGATCGATACAAGCTTTCCTACTTAAAACTTTGCTTATGTACGAAAACTAGTAAAGCAAACTTTTAAGTAGGAAAACATGTATCGATCAAAATGAAGTTTTTACTAAACTGTGTTTTTTTTTTTTTTTTTTTTATACAATTAGCTGACGGAACAAGCAGATGGCCTACCTGATGTTAAGTGGTAACCATCACCTATAACAAAGCACTGCCTCGTAAGTCACGCACGATAGGGACGTGCCCAACGATGCACTGCCCTGCGTCCATCAACTTGAGGCATACAGATGTTAAGCCTCATGTGCCTGTAATTACACCGGCAACCACACTCTTCAAACCGAAACACAGCAACGCTGCTTGGCGGCAGAAAAAGGCGTGGTGGTAGTACTTCCCCGGACGAGCCCTTCACAAAGAGCTCTACTACTATTAGACGTGATATTTAACACCTATAACGTAATTATGAACTCAAATTCATGGACGCAGTGCATTACAGCTTCAGTAGACGTGCTTTGTGCGGCAATCAGGAAAAATAAAGTATTTTCTACGTGCTTGCTGTAACTATACCTGTCTACCAACTATACGAATATTAATTTAAAACCTCGGTCTGCCTCCATGTTGCCATACCCCATGTGATACTTTTATTTTTTTATTTTACTACTTACTACTTAACACCTAACAACAATGTATGTACTTTAACTAAATCATGTGTAAGCAATAAATGTATTGAGTATCAGGAATAACAACATATCATCGGGGGGTATAACAAGAGGTACTAGTGTGGAACGCGTCCGCAAAAAGTTTATTTCAAAAAGTTTGTATGCAAATGTCATTAGCATGAGCATTGTGAGCATCTGTCAAGCTAATGTATTTTACATACAATGTCTCTTTCCGCAGGTGTGTTCTGCAAACAGACAGTGGATCTTGTATATAGACCTCAAGGGCACAGTACATATCCAGAATTCCAGAGTATGTCAACTAGTTCCATAAAAATGTACATTCAAATAGAAAACCCAATTTTCCTTTCGAAGTCCCAGCAAAGGCAATCCAACGAGGCGTATCACATAACTGTCGTAAATCTTATAAAGATGTGCCACTCGGCGCACCAAATATTTGTAAAGCATTATCAGCCGATTTTCCCGCAGCTTGGCTATGACAGGGGCCGATTTTATGGCGTTCTCAAAGAGACTATACGACTGTAAATCAAACACAGATTTTTTGGGTAAGAAGGCTATTCCGATGCCGTAGTGTAGCTTCAAGTGTCGTGTCTTTCCGGAATCATTGACATTTTTTTTAAGTTTTGTAACGTGGTTTTCGGCATCTGTTGAATTGGTAAGTGTTATGGAAAAAGAATGAAAGAAAGAAAAATGATTTGTTAACTTAACGTACAGGGTACAAGAGTAGGTACAGTGCAACAGAAAAATATAACAAAGAAAAAAATAAGTGACAGAAAAACACTGCGCTGCGTCGTACACTAATAGATAAAAATAGGTCCCTGGCTCAATATTAATATGACATATCGTCGTTGTGGTGCGATAAGTAATTAAATGCAAAAAGCTAGTTTCGAGATAATCGCGTTTGAAAGTTTTTTGTTCTTAAAATTGGTATAACTCATCAACGCTTGTAGTTACAAAAGTGGTTTCCTCATACAAAATATAGATAAATTTACCTTGCACACGAACGTTCAATAAATTATGTAAATAATTCTATGGTTACTGAGATATATAATAAAAAGTAAGTAAATTAATTCTGGCATACTCATTCAGATGATTTTTGGTGAGTTAATTAACTTTCTGTGTGCATTAAGTTATTATTCTGCGTACAGCATTATTCTATAAGGTGGATCGCGTCGAATACATTGTATGCTAAATGTAACTAAGTGACTTTAATGAGCAGAGCAAAACTTGCAAAATATTGTAAAAAAGTCGTTGTGTTATTTTTTACCTTCGAGCCTTCTTCTAAGGTTGAAGACAACCTTATCTTTTAGGTTATGGATTTTTGAGAGTATGTAGTTGATTTTCGAAGAAGTTTTAAAATTAAATAATGTTATTATGATATGTATGTATGTGCTAAGGAACATTCGTTCGATATGGTTATATTGAATTATCGAACACACATAATTTTGACAGTTTTGTTCTTCCCTAAACACCTATTGGAATTAATTTACCAGAGGTATCATATACGAGTATCAATCCTTCCCCTAGATTACGCCCGTTGCATCTAGAATTAATGCTCAGAATAAAATTAAAAAAGCATAAAATTAATGCAAATTCCTACGAGTTCAAATTAAAACTAAGTTACAGTTGGAAATGGGACGGTGGAGTACTGACCCGTTTTCGCGACGGAACAATGCTCTCCACTAAACTAAATTACTTTTGCGGGGATAAGGTATTTTTTCTGCGAAACTTGGTATTTTTCTTGTGGGAATAGCGAGCATTTTGTTTATCATAATATTTTTTTGCTCTATTTTTCTCATAGGATAACTGTCACTGATATTCTAAAAACTAAAAAATAATATATTTATAATAATAATTATATTATTTAGAACGAAAATAAAAGAATTATTTATTTTTATAAATCAACCATGTTTTAGATTATATTGCAGATGATTAGTAGATGAACAAAATGAAAAAATAATAATTTGACGATTTTTCTATAAAACCTTCCGTTACGAGTATCGTGTCGGGTAGATGAGTAATATCGGGTAAGGAGCTCTCGCTCCAGCATTTCAACACTTTTTGAAATCGTAACTTGGATTCGTTTTCTGGCATTTTGGGAAGCAATGTAGCTTTTTCATTTTAATTGTTTTTCTTGTGTTATTTTGAGTTGCCTTGCGTTATTTCGGTGGTAATTTAACCAGCATTACTTGAGGTCTTAGCACAAAGTGTAAGCATTTGGAATGAAAGTGTAATATGTTATATCCAGATTTGATCGAAAATGTTTCGAATGTTTTGAAGAAAGCCGCCACCATTTTCTTCAAAACAAATGACGGCCGACTTGACTATGAACTGACTTGACTAAAAAGTATTAATTCAATACAAATCACTTGACACTGGCAAGATTGTCTGTCAAATGACAGACAGGAGCCATAAATGGAGAGAAGAAGAAGAAAATCGTAACTTATTCATGAAAAATCGCAATCAACCAAAATTGTGCACACAATCACTTTGCAGATAGTTCTGAAAAAAATATTATTTCGATCCAAACTATGTGATTGTAACTTAGTTGATTGAGATTTTTCCTAAATAAGTTCAGTGATTTTACACCCATCAAAATATTGAAATGTGCCAGGAAGATATAATAATAATAATAATAATAATAGGTAGGTATTTATTTTCAGAAAAATATACAGAAAAATTTTACATTGTAGTAGGTGCAACATAGGTGCGGTGTGTTGACGAATACAGTTTTTATTGAATATACAATTTAACAATTTGGTCTCTATCTGTACTTTACAGTGAAAAACGTTGAACCTTGCTCTAACTAAGTTAAAAAACTTGTGTTTAGACTCAAGGGTCTCTGCTTCGGCTCTGATTGAGAGATGATAGGTTGATGATATTAGCAGTTATCTTCGCCTTAAATACACAAATTGTTTTTATTTGCAACAGCAAACGATCACAGGCTCAAATAAACTCCCCAAAGTCAAATAAAATCTTCAATTCCTTTCACCAAAGCTTAGCAAATTTGTTTGCCTTTTGCAAAAACGTTTTTAAGTTGACACGATCTGCTGGGTTTTCGTCCAAGCCGGCTCTGGCCAATTCAAAAAGGGACAAGAAATAATACTACTGCCGGCCTGCCGTGGCACAGACCAGTGATAGTAACACGCGGACATTTCACTTCTACTTGTTACTTAGATTTTTATATTTTTTATACAAGTTCCAATGTTGTGCTTAGAACTTCAGGGGGCTAAAGTACCCATCGATTCGAATAACTTTTTCAAAGGAACCAACACTGTGAACGCGTACATACAAGTATTGGAACACCTTGTATATACATATAAAGTTATTATACGAGTGGGGTTTAAACCCGCCTTTCCGTCGATACGGGACAATATATATTTTTTTGTTATTTCCTTAAGTGTAGTAAATACTATAAAACTAAAAAAAAAATTGTTACTTGAGGTCTATCTCGGATGGGCAGTTGTCGGGAATTTTTAAGAGTAGTAGAGCTCTTTGTGAAGGGCTCGTTCGGGGAAGTATTACCTGCCTTTTCTGCCGCTAAGCAGCGTTGCTGTGTTTCGGTTTGAAGAGTGTGTTTGAGGGTGAAATTACAGGCACATGAGGCTTGACTTAACATCTGTTTGCCTCAAGTTGACGCATCGTAGGACAAGGCTATGCTGGGAGTTTCGTAATAAGATATGTGATAGGATCAGAAATGAGGAAATCCGTAGCAGAATCAAAGTAACCGTCACAGCTCGTAGAATTAGCAAGTTTAAGTGGTAATGGGCATATAGCTTGATGAAATGACAACCGCTGGGAAATTCAGGCCCTCCTACCCGATGGACTGATGGCATTGCGAAGATCGTTAAAGAATGTCATAATCTCCACTGGTGGGGACAGCTTAGTGGGGATTACGACAATAAACCGATGGAGATGGCTCAGAATCATTCTTCCTTGATTTTTTTTTTTTTTTTTTTATACAATTAGCTGACGGAACAAGCAGATGGCCCACCTGATGTTAAGTGGTAACCATCACCTATAACAAAGCACTGCCTCGTAAGTCACGCACGATAGGGACGTGCCCTACGATGCACTGCCCTGCGTCCATCAACTTGAGGCATACAGATGTTAAGCCTCATGTGCCTGTAATTACACCGGCAACCACACTCTTCAAACCGAAACACAGCAACGCTGCTTGGCGGCAGAAAAAGGCGTGGTGGTAGTACTTCCCCGGACGAGCCCTTCACAAAGAGCTCTACTACTCTTAGAACTGTTTAGAATTGTTTAGGGGAGGCCTCTGTCCAGTAGACTTTTTCAGGCTGATGATGATTTTACTTGTTTCGGACTCCTGTATCCGCATTTAGACTTTAAGGCGGTCCATTAAAGCATTCTAGCGAAAACGCGAAAATATTTTAATGGGCAAAATCTTTCTTTTATTAATTATGACATAGACTAACTGCTTATTTCCCTAAGAAATAAAATTATGCGTGAAGGGGTGATCCGGCTAAAATTGTCGCCATCCTAACTCCTCCTAGAAGCACATAAGTTTGCTGGGAGCTTTTTAGGCTTGGAGGAGTGACCTGAGGTTTCTTGTCTATCTGTTTTGAGATAGTAGAGAACCGGACATTTCATTCTTATCAGCTTGGAAAGAATCGACAGCTTTAATAACATTGAAATATTATGTTTTAAAAATGCAATTATTTTTGTCAGCATTTCAATCGATAGCAGTAAGATTTGTTTAATCTTCAAGCAACGATTTATTTATTGCTACGCCATTGCTACTGTTTTTAGGTAATAGCCCTGCCAGTACGACCTAACTATAATTTCGTAAGCCATTTTGAACCTAATCGTTGATACAACAAAGCTCAGTTTCCTATGAAAGTCGATATCGAATGTTTGAATCTTGATTGGAATGTACTATGTTAATCGGATCTATTTAGGAGTATTTCTATGCTAGTTGAAAGGGGTTCGCATTCAATTCGTTTTGATTCCTTTTAGACGTTTTGCGAGTTAACTGAATAGTTACAAACATTTTTCGTATTTTATTTTTTCCTTCGAATGTAGGAGCGATTTGCCAGTGCTCTTGAACAGTGAAGAAAAACATCGTGAGAAAACCAGCTTTGATGGTCCTGTCAAGTTAAATTTTAAAATTTAAGAACTTTGTTATCTATATAACTAGGAGTCATACATTTATAAATTTAATACATTATGTAACACAAATAGATAGCAAACATTTATGTTTACCACACAGATATTTGTACGCGATATGTTCCCGTGAATAAGGGCATGAGTGAAAAATTGGTTTGTCGTGTCACTAGTTTCTTTCAAAACAGTGTGGTGGAAAGATTATAAGTGCGCCTCAAGAGGCTCAAAAATTGCTCCTTACAAAATTTTTTATGCAAAAGGTCAAATACTTCTTATAAAAAAATATGTATGTATCTATGTGTATGTATATAAATTATGTATGTACCTCTTTCCTAAATCTGTAGGTACTTACAATAAGACCTACAATTTTTCATCCTTAATCTCAGAAATCCACTTTAATTATCCTTCGTCTCATTAATTACATCCTAGATAGTGTCTAAACGGGCAACTTTTCTAAGCAATTATTGTTGGCACACAGTGATATAAATCGTACCTTCGTACCCAACCAAATTGTCATGAATTTGGACGAGTGACCTCTAGCTGCATTTACATCTGAGCACTTCCGTGATTCTGAGGGTATGATTTATTGCACTACATTTTTAGGTATATAAGCGAAGACCGTAACTTAATTTAGTTAATTGGTTTAGAATGACCAAGCTTCACCACGAGAGCTTTTCTATAGTGCTTGAAATGTTTACTCTTTCTCTAAAAAAGCTATCGTTTGTCTTCAGTCAGTAAGCTTAATAAACGTATATACGTTTATATGCTAAAAAACGCACACACTTACCAAACATATTCAGATTAAAGAAATAAAAGAAAAGGGAAAACAAGGTTAGCTTAGTTTGGGGTTAGATAGTGATGTAAATTGTGCACCAATATTTATTTATTATTTAAAAGCAGATAATTAAGATGGTAGGCTTAGTTATGTGTGCTTCAGCAGCATTATTGTTTCGATGTTGGGCTTAATCACGAATGAATTAACCCCTAACTACAACAGAATAAAGACAAAATCAAATTTCATACGTGATTGGTCCCAGAGTTTGCCTTACCACTATAATGTAATAGTCACGCGCTATTATTCTGTCAGCCAGAAGAATCCAATACAGTACCCGTTGCCCGTGTAGAAACGACGTCAGATAGCGTTACCATTAGAAATGTAAAACAGCAGACGAAATGAGTTTCTGGCCTGATCCATCAGGTTCAAGCGTTCATTAGCTTCGATGGTAATCTTGGGGTGCTTTTGTTGTACGGAATCCATTCAAAATCATTTTAAGCTGACGAGGAATAAGAAAAAGGGAGGGAGTGTCAGAATCCTGCGATAATCCGCACGATTTGCTAAAGAGGCATTGTTGTTTATTAGTTTATCTCACAGAACGGCACGTTATATCAAAATCACAAAGTAATAATCCTGTTGTGTCTAAACAAATAAAAAAATATGTAAAAATATAATTAAAGTTGACTGCATGCCTGACGTATAAAATAAAATACTCAAAAGTTGAGTATTGCCAACTCTTACCGAAAGTAAATATAGAAACAGCTTCACGACACGGTAGATATCTTCGCAGATCTCTCAATACCAACTACCAACTCACGATTCTCTTAGGATGTGGGGGGTGCTCCATCCAAGTAACATGTGACACATAACCACATTTACCATACCTATTTTTTTATGTTAAGGGCTTGTCGCTGTGCGACCACACTGCCCTATAATAAAACATAAAAAAAAATATCTCACAGGTATCAAAACTTTACCATGACACATGACAATGTCGCTGGGTACTATGGTCAATTTTAAGGATTTCTAAAGAAAGTTATGTTTATGAGATGGAGTATAAAAACGATGCTTTCTCTTTGCTCGCAAAACTTGTCTTATCTGTGAAACAAATAATATAGAAAAAAAAACAAACACAACTAGCGTAAAATAATTTCCATTGTCTGTCAGTTTTCTATTGACGTTTGGCGACTCATTTTTTCCTGTGCAAGAAGCTAAACGTAATTAACTTCTTAAATGAGATTAGAGGCTTGCTAAGCACGTTTAAAAAAGAAAAATTTGAAGAAAATGATTTGTCAATCTTAAATGCGATATCCCTCCTTTTTTCTTTATTCCGTGATGAAAACAACTCTCCATCGCTTGCAGATTGACTGATTACTGCTTGGATATTAGTAAATGTCCTGGCGAGCTGAATAAATGTCGTGTTTTGTGCTTCTGAATACAGCGCCATTGAATAACTAAGAAGGGGTTCATTTGTTGTGCGATTTAATAAACTGTTTTGATAGCATCATCATCATAGGTTTTGGTGGATATTGTTTTACGTGTTTTAAACTTATTGGTAGTTTACTTGTAACGATCTACTATCCTATCCTCTACTCCTTCCCGCATGCATGTGCACGCCTAGCGCCGTCTCGCTCTGACGGCCGCCTGCGCCTGCACCACGCCGATTCTTCGGCCCCGCAGTTGACGAATAGACCTTGTCCTCACCGCGTGGAGCCTGCTCCGAAATATATAATTCAGTGATAATATTACCACTGCATTCCCGCTGTTATGTGTGCCTAAACTATACCTACGTGTGACTTTTCATGTGAAATAGTAGATAGAATAAAGTGTCGTTTCGAACCTCTGACCCGCCGTGGAGTCGCTGGGTCTTCGTTGTGACCTGGTGCTGAGCCTAAGGATCCGCTTTCCTGGACTTTGGAAATCTACAGGTACGTGCATGTTTCTTATCCCTTTAAGCTGCTGTATTCTATTCCTGTGATTTATCCACCTGCAGCAGTTGGTTCGTCCTACCATCATTAGAAGGTCGTTACAAGTGCTATTGGTTTCTGTGTATCTAGGCATAAGTAATCCTCTTTTGATCCGCACAAATACAGTCCACTATCTAACCCTATCAGCCTCTGAGCAATCGTTGAAACCCCCGTGAACGTCAAGTTCATACCCCACTGTGGTGTGAAAAGTTGAACCAGCTAGTATTTTCCACCATAAGAATGGTCCTTCGAGCCGGATATCGTATAAAATTGGTCCGGATATTCTATTAAAATATAGTATTTGTTCATAGAAATCCATCTATTTCAACGTTAAATTTCATTAACCTACCCTCGGACATTGAGCTTCATCTCAGTCCGTATAACGACACTAATATTTTTACATCTACCTATGTTCACATTTTTTTAATTTACTCCCGCTATCTAATTTTGTACGTCAAATCCTGCTGATAAATTGTATAAGTTGTTCAATTTCTTCTTATATTCGCACCCCGCACGGACAACTTATTCAATTCATTATTTTTCCCGCTAAAATCAGTATAGGAGCTTCGTACATCAACCGCTACCGCTATCACACGTTTCTATTCGTACGCATAATTAATATAACCGCACCGCTACATATAGTTTAAGTTTAAAAACGAGTCAAATTATCGAAGTATTCGATCGCCTTCTATTTACAACTACCCGCATTCTGCGTTATTTTGCTCATTCTTCGCTCACAATCCGCTGCGCGCTAACTCGACTCGCTTTGGTTGAGTTTGTGTTGCTAACCGCTATCTTGATACAACTGCGCGTAGGTCTTGCCCGTACCAACTATTGCTTAAACTACATTTTACTGTACCCAGAGTATTCAATAGTTTGTATCGAACGCAGGAATCACGCGTACTCTCTAGCTATTCTGTGGCAAATCGGTCAATACAGATTAGGCTAGCAGTTTGTATCGAACGCAGAAATCACGCGTACTATTTAGCTATTCTGTGGCAAATCAGTCAATACAGATTAGGTTAACAGTTTGTATCGAAACGCAGAAATCACGCGTACTCTTCGGCTAATCTGTGTCATTGCCATATGGTAATTACTTTATATCGTCTTTGTATTTCATTCGTTATATTATATTAGCTTCGCTTATAATTGAGTTATTGAAGTTTTTCTTTTTATTTTCGCCTTTACTTCTATCGCTGATTGTTCACAATGAGTAAAAAAGATAAAAAGGAGGCTTCGGAGGATCTAGACGAGAGTTATGATGAAGATAGTGCCCAGAAAGCGATGTTCGAATCTAAACGTGAAATTCTATTTGCACGCATGCAAGGAATTTATGACTTAGCTAAGAAGGTGGAACTTGATTCTTCCAAGCTTAAGGCTTTGCTACAATCCGCATTTAATATCGATCAATTGCATAAAGATTTTGAAAAGGTATTAGACTCATATAACACTATTTCATTTAAAGTTAACCCTAAACACGTCGTTAAGTTTCAGGAATGGACAAATTTCGATATCATGTATTGCCATGTCAAGCAAGTCCTTCAGACTCATTCGCCATCTCCTAAAGATGAATCGCCCCCACAAATAGAGAAATCTAAACCTAGACTTCCTAAGATAGAATTACTCTCATTTAATGGTGATGTCCGCCTATGGCCGCTATTTTACCAGCAGTTCAAATGCACCGTTCACGAGAACAAGTCATTGTCAAATAGTGACAAAGTGTATTATTTGGTTGGTAAACTGTCTGGATCCGCTGCGTCCGTCTGCGCTCGCTTGTCTCCCACCGCTGAAAATTACCCTATTATTTGGGAGGCACTAGTGCAAAAATATGACGACCCCAGACTGCTCGCTAGTTCATATTTAAATCAGTTGTTGAATTTTAAACCGCTAACCGCTAATAGTGCTACTGGTCTTGAATCATTTTTAGATAATTTCGACACGTCTGTAGGAGCCTTAAGACAACTAAGTCTCGGCGACTCGACCGACTTCATGCTGCTGCATCTCGCTCTGCAGCGGCTGGACTCGGAAACTGTCAAGTTATTTGAGATAATGCACCGCAAAGATAAAATACCTACATATTCAGATCTAATTGAGTTTGTTAAGGAACAAAGTAAAGTGTTATCTCGATCAGCTGGCCCGACCATAAACCCGCAAGCGCAGCACAAGGCTCGCAACACGCACACACCTAAGCCTAGTACTCACAGTCAAACAAAGTCTTTTGTAAATACTGACCAGTTGTGCGCTGCAAGCGATAAGTGCGCTTTGTGTCATCGTGACAAACACGAGCATCTGTACCGCTGCTCCGCTTTTATGAAATTGACGCCTCCGGATAGGTATAAATTCATTAAAGATAACTTCTTCTGCAACAACTGTTTAAGTGTAAAACATAAAACATCACAGTGTGTTTCCAAGCACACCTGTACGCATTGCTCGGCCAGACATCATTCGCTTTTGCATTTCAACCCGCCCGCTAATAATAATAACAATATTTCAAAACCCGCTTATACAATTCCGCCCGCTAAATATACTGCTAACGCTACCGCTCATGACTCAGGTTCCGCTGCGCCTGGGCATGTTATTTCTGAGTCTAATACTCGAACTCCCGCTACAGCTCTCACGCCCTATGCGTCTAAGGCTGATTCTTCACTACCCGCTACCGCTACCGCTAATGATCCAAGCACATCTGTTTGCAATGTGTCCTATGATCACAATTCGCACACAATAACAACTGCGTTATTGGCTACCGCTAAAATAAAGGTTCTTGATGCCTTCAACCGCCCTCACTTTTTGAGATGCTTGGTCGATCCTGGCTCTCAAAGTGAGTATATTTCCGCTACATGTAGTAAGCGCCTATCGCTGCCTATATCAATGCAAAACCGCTTTTCTAAAGTTCAAGGTATAGGAGGGGTCTCTCAGAAAATTCTGGGAGTGACTTCGCTCAAATTTACATCTCGCTTTGACGACGGACATGAGTACCATATCCAGCCCATGGTGGTAGAAAGCATCACGTCACGACTACCTGACTCGCGCGTCGACGTCAGCGCTCTCAGTCACGTACGTAATCTTCCCATGGCTGATGATGACTTTTCCGAGCCCGGTCCTATTGACCTTCTATTGGGCGTGAATTTGTATTGTCAAATCCTCCTATTTAATAAAATTACCGCTAATAATTTACCCGCTGCCTTGGAAACAACTTTAGGTTATATCGTTATGGGAAACGCCCCCGTTATGTCCCCGCTCTCTTCCTCGCATACCTTTTGTGCATTTAGTAATGACCCGCTACACCAACTCGTGGAAAGGTTCTGGTCCACTGAGGAACCACCTTCCAAGTTGTTTTTAAGTCCCGACGATCAGCGCTGTGAAGATATTTACACTTCAACTACTACGCGAAATGAAGATGGCAGCTATGTAGTGCAGCTTCCATTTAAAGATGATCCGCAAAAGCTAGGTAATTCTTACATAACCGCGAAGAAAAGGTTTTCATGCCTTGAGAGGAAGTTTTTAAGATCACCGGACTTACATAAAAAATATAATGAGATTATTAGTGATTATCTAGACAAAGGTATTTTAACGCGCGTTTCTACTAACGATTGTACTTCTCCAGGTTATTACCTGCCGCACCACCCTGTAGTCCGGGACGACAAGTCCACGACGAAGGTCCGCGTCGTTCTAGACGGCAGCGCCGCGACTGATTCAGGCCTGTCTCTAAACGACATTTTGTATAAAGGCTGCAACTTGCAGGCCGATATATTTAACATTTTGATAAATGTTCGCATACATCGCATAGCCTTTTTTGCAGACGTTAGGCAGATGTATTTATGTATTTATACATATCCCGCACACCGCCGTTATCAACGGATCCTATATAGGTTCTCTCCAGACGACTCGCTGGAAACTTATCAGTTTGAGCGTGTCACTTTTGGTCTCCGTTCTTCTCCAATGTTGGCGCTGCGTACCTTACGTCAACTGGCACAAGATGAAAGACAAAAGTGGCCCATTGCTGCTGACGTCATCGAAAGGGATGTATATATGGATGATCTCGCTTCTTCTTCTTCTTCTTTGGATGAAGCAGTCAAGACTGCGCAGGAATTGATTGAGATTTTTAAGGCCGGTGGGTTTGACTTGGTCAAATGGACTAGTAACTCGTCCGAGTTGCTAAAACACATACCCGTATCGCACAGGCAATCTGAATCAATTTCATTCGATGATGATGACACGTTCAAAATTCTAGGGCTACGCTGGCTCCCCGCATCTGATAACTTTACATTTTTAACTTCTGTTCCGCCATCCGCTTTTACAAAGCGCGCTATTTTATCTATGACCGCACGTCTGTACGATGTCTTAGGACTCGTCGGACCCGTAATTCTTTACGCTAAATTGATAATCAGGGAACTGTGGCTTTTGCACATCGATTGGGATGACGAGCTACCCTGTGACATCACCGCTCTATGGCAAAGATATTTATCTGAGCTCCCGCTGATCTCGCACCTCAAGTTCCCTCGCCATGTAGGAATTGAGGAAACTCATTCTAAAATCTCGCTAATCGCATTTTCGGACGCAAGCGAAAAGGCTTATGGCTGCGTTTTATACCTGCATGTATCAAATGGTAACCAGCCACCTTCGATATCGCTTTTGTGTTCTAAGTCCCGCGTCGCATCAGCTAAACCAACAATTACGTTGGCTAGGCTCGAGTTGAATGGCTTAGTGCTTCTGGCTAAGCTACTTCGCGCCGTTTATGACTCGCTATCCGCTCGTTGTCATATTGATAACGTTTTCATATTTTCTGACTCGACAGTCGCCTTGTGTTGGGTAACTTCATCTCCACATAAGTTTCATACTTACGTCGCAAACCGCATTTCAGACTTTCAGTCTACCTCGCCGTCGCAAACCGTATATCACGTCGCAGGAGTAGACAACCCTGCTGACTTAGTTTCCCGTGGCCTTTTGCCCTCGCAGATTTTAAATAATGACCTGTGGTTCCATGGACCCCCATGGATGTCTTCGCCGCTGACAGATTGGCCGGTTAAGAGTTTTTCCCCGACTCAGAATCAATTGCCTGAGGAAAAAACACTGTCCCATGTAGCTGTGGTAAATGAGGAGAACCTTCTTATAACTTTAGGATCCAAGTTCTCTTCTTGGCATAAGTTTCTTAGGTCCACAGTCATCGTTCTTCGCTTTTTAAAAGTTCTGCCTCGCAGTCTAGTTATTTCTGCTGAGGATCTGGACACCGCAGAAAATAGAATCATTCGAGCTGTCCAGGAAACCTGTTTCGCTAGTGATATACGGAACATTCAAAAGAACAAACCTTGTTCAACCGCTGTACGGAAGTTATCTCCATTCATATCTGATGAAATCGTTCGAGTAGGAGGGCGACTCTCGTATTCGAGTCTAGATTATCATCAGAAACACCCCGCTCTTATGCCTAAAAATGGGCACATCGCTGAACTTATTGTAGATTGGTACCACTGTGAAAATAGTCACGCTGGTCCACAGCTACTTATGTCAATATTACGTCAGAAGTATTGGTTTTTATCCGCTAGGCGCCTAGTGCGCAACCGCATTCATAAATGTGTTCGTTGTTTTAGGTTGAACCCTAAACCTACTTTTCCCGCTATGTCAGATTTGCCTAGTTGCCGTGTTGAACCGTGTAAGGCTTTTACGCACACAGGTGTAGATTACGCTGGCCCGCTGTATATAACGACGACTAGAAAAAGAGGTGTGCGTAGCCAAAAGGCTTATCTCTGTGTCTTTGTGTGCTTAGTCACTAAAGCAGTTCATATAGAACTAGCGTCGGATCTAAGTTCCGCTACTTTCTTAGACGCATTTAAACGCTTCTTATCAAGACGTGGCCCGTGCAGTTTTGTCTACAGCGACAACGGAACCAACTTTATCGCTTCACAGTCCTACTTAAAGGAATTATTTGAATTTTTGAAATCTGACGCATATTATCAATCTTTTAATGACGAACTCGCTAAACACAAAATTACCTGGAAGAGGTCGCCCCCCTTAGGAAGCCATTTTGGTGGAATTTGGGAAGCTAACATAAAAAGTATAAAGTCGCTTCTCTTCCGCGTAATCGGAAAGCAAATCCTCACTTACGAGGAGATGCTCACGGTGCTTAATCAGGTCGAAGCTGTACTGAACAGCCGACCTTTGTACGTTCTGAGCTCCGATCCTTCGGAGCCGACCGCCTTAACACCGTCGCATTTTTTATCTACTAAACCGCTAGCTTTTTTACCCGCTGCTGATGTCAGCGAAGAACGAGCAAACCTTTTGTCTCGTCATTCTCTGATGGACTCGCTAGTCCAAACGTTCTGGAAGCGATTCAAGAATGAATACCTCCATAATTTGCAAATGCGCGAAAAATGGAATACCGCTAGTAACCCACTCACTGTAGGCACGGTAGTTCTCTTAAACAATGAAAACGCACCTCCGCTATCTTGGAAATTAGGTAAAATTTCTGAGGTCTTTCCTGGGAAAGATGGTAGAATTCGTTGTGCGCGAGTGGAAACTGGTGATAGCTCGTACGTCCGTCCGGCGACAAAGTTGTCACCTCTGCCTATTCAGTAGGGTGACCATATCGCTACTTATCTCGGATATTCTTATCCAACCCGCTAATTTTATATTTAGTTTTACGCTATTTCCCGCTAATATTATTGTTTTTCCGCTATATTAGGATAGTTAAATTCTAAAACCGCTATTATTTTTGTTTTTTTTTCGCTACGCTATTTATATTCCTTTCGCTTTTGAAGGAATCCTTCAAGGAGGGGGAGATGGTGGATATTGTTTTACGTGTTTTAAACTTATTGGTAGTTTACTTGTAACGATCTACTATCCTATCCTCTACTCCTTCCCGCATGCATGTGCACGCCTAGCGCCGTCTCGCTCTGACGGCCGCCTGCGCCTGCACCACGCCGATTCTTCGGCCCCGCAGTTGACGAATAGACCTTGTCCTCACCGCGTGGAGCCTGCTCCGAAATATATAATTCAGTGATAATATTACCACTGCATTCCCGCTGTTATGTGTGCCTAAACTATACCTACGTGTGACTTTTCATGTGAAATAGTAGATAGAATAAAGTGTCGTTTCGAACCTCTGACCCGCCGTGGAGTCGCTGGGTCTTCGTTGTGACCTGGTGCTGAGCCTAAGGATCCGCTTTCCTGGACTTTGGAAATCTACAGGTACGTGCATGTTTCTTATCCCTTTAAGCTGCTGTATTCTATTCCTGTGATTTATCCACCTGCAGCAGTTGGTTCGTCCTACCATCATTAGAAGGTCGTTACAAGTGCTATTGGTTTCTGTGTATCTAGGCATAAGTAATCCTCTTTTGATCCGCACAAATACAGTCCACTATCTAACCCTATCAGCCTCTGAGCAATCGTTGAAACCCCCGTGAACGTCAAGTTCATACCCCACTGTGGTGTGAAAAGTTGAACCAGCTAGTATTTTCCACCAGGTTTCTTTATATTATTATAATTATTGGGGTTTGCTGTATTACTGCTGTATCCATTTAATAAACTTTAATGATATCATCATCATTAGCATTAAAAGTACAATTAGAATTATAGCTGGATTTTGATTTTAATGGCAAACCCCCGTGATTAAATGAATAGTCTAAGTAATCAGGGGGGTTAGCCTTAGTCACACTTGGCAGGTTTATTGGTGACTGCAGTACAGTCATACACAGTGGGTTTTCAATTGGTTCAGTGATCGTTCAATTTTCGATGAGAACAGTAGTGTCCCTCGCGTCGCGTTCGCGTACCTAGGTACCTACAGTGCAAATTGCAAACGCATCATAACAACGTCGCCGCCGACGTGCCGCCGGATTGTGACAATGACCCAGTTATTTGTCGCGTAAGGCATGTCTATCGACGACTAATCATATTGTTAAGGCGACACTACTTGCCCTAACAATGGATACACCAAGTAAGGAATTTACAGTGTTGCTGCGGACAGAGCTGGAGTATACATTGTATGACCGCTACAATAAAACATATGAGCGCCTCAGAGAAGAAAAGCAAGAGCGGGAAAAGCTGCAGGGCCTTGTGGAAAATATGAAGAACCAAATTGAAATTCTTCAACAACAGCTGAAATGCGTTGCAGAATCTAACATTCCATCAACATCGAATATGGAAACCTCCTCAGCACTCAGTAATGCTGATTACTGCACGGACGAGGAGGAACTAGCAAAAGAAACTGAGTGGATTAGAGCAAAGTCCAGGAAAAAAAGGAAAATGAACACCTCTCCCACTCAGTCCCCGCCGCAAAAGAACACCATTGTAAAAATTCAAAAAGTTCCCCCACCCCCTCCCATTATTGTGGATGATGTGAAGAACTACCAACAATTTTATGACTTCTTGTCTACAAAACAACCAGCTGGCACCTTCACAATAAAAATGTTAAGTGGAGACAGCGTTAAAATAAATGCCTCAAATGAGGAATCTTACCGAGGTCTAACAAAGACGCTGTTGGACAACCACAGCCTCTGGCATACATATGAAAATAAACAGGAAAGGCCGATACGGGTAATGGTAAAGAAATTGCCTTTTACTTGTATGCCAGAAAGGATTATTGAAGACCTAAAATTTAATGGGTACAAAATCGAGGAAGCCGTAAATAAACTAAGCTGGAAGAGCAAAGAACCCCTGAATATGTTCCAGCTCTCATTCAGTAACAAAGAGGATATTAACAAAATCTATGGAATTAAGTCTATACTAGGTTGCATGGTGGAAATACAACCACTCAGAACAACAAAATTAGTTCCTCAATGTAAGAGGTGTCAAGTCTATGGACATACTCAAAAGTATTGCTCCAAAGAGCCAAGGTGCGTTAAATGCACCGGAAAACACCTAACAATGGACTGTAAAAAGCCTACAGAAGAGAAGCCTAAATGCGTGCACTGTGGAGATGCACATCCGGCTAATTATCGAGGGTGCATGATAGCTAAGGAAATGCAGAAAATTCGTAGTAAAAGCATTAAAAAACCAGATGTAATGCGGAAAACTGCTAGCGGTAAGCAACCCACGACTAGCCTTCACTCTAGTATTGCTAAATTGTCAACTGCAACCAAGAGCGTCAGCTACGCTCAAGTTACTTCCAAAAATTCTACGCCTGCACTTGTGCAACACAAGGCGCATGACGTCACTAACAACAGCAAGCTAGACGAAATTCTTAAACTAATGTCATCCTTCGATGAACGCCTGAAAAAAATCGAACATAGCAATAAAATGGCTATTTCCAAACATTCAAAATGATTTGCAAACTTAAAATTATGGCTTGGAATTGTAATGGGCTACTAAATCATCAAAACGAACTGCAAGTAGTCCTTGACATAGAAAATATTGATTTGTGTCTCGTATCGGAAACTCATTTCAATAAACAATCACACATGGCATTTAATGGCTATAAAGTCTATCATGCTCTACACCCTGCTAACAAAGGAAGAGGGGGTAGTGCTGTTATCATAAAAGAAAACATCAAACACTATGAAGTGAGTAAATGTGAAGAGCCAGATATCCAGTCTGTAGCTGTATGTGTCAATACAAAGCGATATTCTCTTACGGTAGCAGCCATATACTGCCCACCGCGACATACAATTGATGAAGATACATATTTAAGATTTCTTCAAACGCTTGGCCAAAGATTTGTACTGGGAGGGGACTTCAATGCCAAGAATACGTATTGGGGTTCCAGACTAACGAATACAAAGGGCAATAATTTGATGAAAGCCATAAAACAGATAAAAGGTGACGTCATATCTACTGGCTCACCGACGTACTGGCCAACAGATCCAAATAAAATTCCAGACCTGATAGATTTTTTTATCTTTAAAAACCTATCGCGTAAATACTTACAAATAAAAGAGAGTTATGATCTAAACTCTGACCATTCTCCAATATATCTAGAAATAAGTGAACAAATTTTACAAGTTCAAAACGCTCTGACCCTAGTAAATAAGTATACTGATTGGGAGAGTTTTAAGATAGAACTAGATTTTAATATAGATCTTAAGGTTCCACTAAAAACACCGGAGCAACTTAACGTAGAAGTAAACAATTTTACAAAACTTATACAACAGGTTGCCTGGAATAATACACCAGTAAACAAGAAAAGAGCCACAAGAAACAACTACCCTTATGATATCCTACAACTTATCAATGAAAAAAGGAAACAAAGAAATATTTGGCACCAAACTAGATTTCCACAAGATAAAAAGAAGTTGAATAATCTAACAAAACAGCTAAAAAGAAAAATCCAACTCTTTAACGATGCGTCAACTGAAAAATGTCTCCAAAACCTCACCAGCGACCGTAGTACAAACTACTCACTTTGGAAGGCAACTAAAAATATGAAACGACCCGTTACCCTAATTCCTCCAATAAAAATAGGACCAGGGAAGTGGGCCGTTAGTAACGAACAAAAAGCTGAAAGATTCGCAGAGCATCTAGAAGAAATATTTAAATCTAACGAAGGCCAAAGCAACGATGTACCAACAATAAACGAAGTTTGTAACGAAACACTAACCATAAAGCTGGTATCACCCAGAGAAGTTTGGAGTGAAATAAAACATCACATAAGCCCAAGAAAATCTCCTGGATTTGACCTTATAACGGGAGTGATTTTACATAACCTCCCAAGAAAAGCACTAGTCAAACTGACAACCCTAATCAACGCAGCATTCCGACTAAAGAGTGTACCAGATTTATGGAAAGTTGCTGAAGTTATAATGATAGCCAAGCCAGGAAAACCGCCACATGAAGCCTCATCGTACAGACCGATTTCCCTGCTACCTATCTTGTCAAAACTATTCGAAAAGTTGTTACTCAAAAGACTCAAGCCACTCATAAATAATAGAGGTATTATACCAGACCACCAATTTGGATTCAGAGAACAGCATTCCACAATAGATCAAGTTCACAGGATTACAGATGTCATTGAGAAAACACTCGAAGAAAAAAAAGTTTGCTCCACTATCTTTCTAGATGTAGCACAGGCATTCGACAAGGTATGGCATGAAGGGCTATTACTGAAACTGAGGAGAGTACTACCTTCAGAAATCGCAGATGTAATAGAATCCTATTTATCAAATAGAGCTTTTAGAATAAGGCAAGAAGACGCTTACTCAGAACTTAAAAAAATAAAAGCTGGGGTGCCACAAGGAAGCGTACTAGGCCCGGTCCTGTATCTTCTTTTCACAAGTGACATTCCCGTGCTACCAAATAACACCATTGCAACCTTCGCTGATGACACTGCTATAATGGCTGTCGGAAGCACTCATGCAGAAGCTGCTGAAAAGGTACAAGCAGCAGTAAATGAAATCCATGATTGGACTATAAGATGGAGAATAAAGCTTAATGAATCCAAGTCGGTTCATATCAACTTTACTAATAAAAAAGACAAGTACTATGCGGTATTTATTAACAATAAAATCATACCATACGAAAACACAGCAAAATACCTAGGTATGACGCTTGACGCGAAGCTGCGCTGGAAAGCACACGTCAAGAAGAAAAAAGAAGAGTTAGAACTACGCTACAAAAGGATGTACTGGCTGCTTGGAAGGCAATCCGCTTTGTCAGTGCATAACAAGCTTTTGTTGTACAAACAAGTCCTGATGCCAATATGGACGTATGGTATACAGCTGTGGGGCTGTACCGTTAAAAGTAACATTGAAATAATACAGCGATTTCAAAATAAAGTGCTCAGAGGCATTGTCAATGCACCTTGGTACGTGAGAAACGATGATCTACACCGGGACCTCCAGATTGAATTCGTTGATAAATTAATTAAAAAATACGCAGAAGCTCACGAAAAAAGACTTCTTCACCACGTGAACGTCGAGGCCATCCAGCTCCTCGACAACACAGACAAAGTGAGAAGACTCAAAAGAACCAAACCTTTTGAGTTAGTGCAGTGATAAACCTAATATTGTGTAGTGATAGTGCTACTTATAATGAACACAATAACAAAGTGTAGCCTTAAATAGAGACTGTAAGAAAAGTGCCAATGGACACATTCTTAGTAATATTATTTCTATAAAATTAAGTCAAAGCAAAATTACTCAATAGCCTACTTGGCTAGATTGTAATGATATTAGGGTATCGCATAACAAGCGCTACACTAATATAGTAAAAAAAAAAAAAAAAAAACAGTGGGTTTTAAATGAAATAGTATAACCAAAAATCTGAGAGCAAATTCGTTTTTTTGTGTTAATTTATTTGTTTTTTTTCTAATACGTTTATATCCTATCATAATTCCTACTTTTAATTATATTAAGGCCATTATAGGAAATATTGTTTTATACGATACGACCACCCGTAGTACATTACTAAAAATAATTTTCTCTTTTTTTTTGTAAAGTGTAGAACAAATAACTTATTACGAGTATATTATTCAATAAAGTTTTATGTCATTCAACTGCTACGTATGTAGCATACAGACAGAGTCAGTGGCGGCGCGAGACCTAAACTTTATGTGGGCAAGGTACATTTCGCGAGGCCCTCTGATGGTGCAACCCCGAGCTATGCCCCGTCTCTGACCCCCGGTCAGAGACGGGGCATAGCTCGGGGCATAACTCCCCGCCATAGCAGCTTAACGCCAACTAATATTGCCAGACTTTATATGAATGATCGAATAAACGACAAAGATGAGATTTTTTAAATACTTAATATTATAAATAATATTTTTCATCAGATATATCGATTTTTTCATTCACAATCATTTGGTGTACCGAAGAGTGGAATATTTTTAAGTTGATAATTAATTCTTATAGGTTTTATTAAAAGATAAATGATCTGGGTACTTTTGGATTCTCCATACTTTTTGGGCGGTGGCCCACACCGCCCATGCCTTAACGTCGCCTCTGGACAGAGTGCAGTAATAACCCGTTCTAATGATTATTTGTAAATAGAGACTGGTACTGGAGCCCCAGTCGGGTCGTATAACGAGCAATGCATGTCCGCTTGGCTCTTGATTCTATTCGCTCCTTCTTCGAGTTCCGGGTAGATGAACACGGTTCAAAAATATGGACAGCCAAGGTAAAGAGCCTGAGAACTGTCAAACCACTTCTCCGCAATTTCAATATTGTTGAAGATTAAGAGTAGTAGAGCTCTTTGTGAAGGGCTCGTCCGGGGAAGTTCTACCACTACGCCTTTTTTTGCCGCCAAGCAGCAACGCTGTGTTTCGGCTTGAAGAGTGTAATTACAGGTACATGAGGCTTAACATTTGTATGCCTCAAGTTGGTGGACGCAGGGCAGTGCATCGTAGGGCACGTTCCTATCGTGCGTGACATGCGAGGCAATGCTTTGGTTGCCACTTAACATCAGTTGGGCCATCTGCTTGTTCCATCAGATAGTTGTATAAAAAATAGTTTTGTTTACCAAATTTCGTATTTCGTAACGTCAAGCCTTTTTTGTATGGAGATTCGATAAGCGCCTCTATCGGGCGTGCTGAGAACTCACGAGTCTCCATACAAAAAAAGCCTGACGTTACGCAATACGAATAATGGTAAACAAAGCTCAGGATTGGGGTACTGGTACCACAGGCAACAAACGGCTCTATGCAGTGGTGGATTTACCAGCAGGCTGAGTAGGCTGTAGTCTGAAAACCAGCGCTGCTTACCATCTATGGATGGTCAGCAGCATTTCGCTGAGACGGGACCTGTTTCGCATATGGAGGACTACTCTGCACCGTCTGAATGAATGAATGAATTTTTATTTAACACACACATAAAAACATACACAGAGAAAAACTTCTGACACAGCTAAAAAAAAAGAAATTAAAAATAACTTACAACTAAACTATAACTATAGGAAACTATACATAGGTTTATAGAAAATGAAAGAAAAACACATCTCTTCTCCGTCTCTTTTTTACGTTTATTATACTTATTTAGGTTATATTATACTATATCTTACTATATAGCTTTTAAATGTAGGTCCACATATGTTTTTGTGAAAAATAAATACATTTTCTTTCAAATACATTTTCCTAGGGCGGCAGATTTTAGGGGGCGGCAAATTAGGCCCTTTTTTCTTATAAGTATATCTATATCTTGGTTTTGGGTATATTTCTTAGCTAAAAAAAGCTCAATCATGTACCTTCTACTTTTGCAAAAGGAACTGACACATCGATCCACTAGTTCACAACAACATCATACTAATACACATACAAGGATCATACAAAAGAACGGTAGGAACCAAGCCGTAAGTTTGTTGCCTGTTCTTCAAGACTTTGGTCGCGCGGAACTGGCACCTAGAGTCACCTAGCTTTAAGACGTGTCAAAGTGATCCTTGTGAATTTATTGAATAAATACCTTTTGACTTTGACTTTGACTTTGAAATAACGGGAAAAAGCTGATGTAATGAGGACGATACTGCCCAAATCATTGCAAGTTTGACAAAAAATTCAATAAATATGAAAATTAAATAAAAGGTCTATATGAAGGTTATAATGAAGTGGCGGCATGAATAGTCTACTAGTGGAAAATATGTAAATCCACCACTGGTTCTATGAACGTTTTATCTGTGTGTAAGACGTTTATGACTGCCGCATCGAGTACACTTCAGTATTGAATTTAAAGTTCACGGAGCGAGCTTTATAACCAAATTAAACACTGGAGGAAACGTTTTAGTTCTTGTTCTTTTTCAACATTGCTAGAACTCTGGAACGGTGAAGGAAAACATCGTGAGGAAACCAACTAAGTACCTATTTCAATTTGTCATGGAATACTTACGACTGCAAAACGTGGCGATGTACCTACTAAACGTAGGTAATGTTTGGACGTGTCTCAGACTAGTCCTTTTAGAAATAATCACACTATTTGGTGTAGATATTACGTTCGAAGACTCGAACATGTCACTACTACTCATAATTTTTATATTCCAATAGAATAGAAAAGCAATTAGTATTAGGACTACGCCTACGCCTATCTAAGGCACGGTAGACACGGAACGGAAGGGCACGGTTGATATCCTCTCAGATCTTTTGGTAAATACCTACTCAAGATCGGAACCCTGTAATTGCATGCCAATATCTCTCTAAGTGTTTAGAAAAAGCTTAAAAAGAGAAGAAAAACGAACATTCAATGAATTTTCTCTACTCAAAAAACACAATACGTTCTAACTTTGAGCACATGTATTTTCATAACCTACATTGTGATTTTAGACCTTAATACCTAGGAGTTTGATACTAAAATGCTTTGGGCAAGTATTTTGTTTATTGTAGTCTGCAAAGTCAACAATAGGGATTCCTAACGTGGCATCCTATTGTGATATTGTCCCGGAGGGTAGGTACTAGATATTATTAAAAATTCCAAAGGAAAACCCTCGTAAGTCCTCATATTATGGACATTTAAAATTGTACATAATCTACCCTTATTTAATAGCTTTTTTTATTTTTAGGCGATTTAGTTTAGGTACAATAAACGTCAAAAGTATCTACATAAAATATATTATCGGACCTAAATGCAAAAGAAACGGTCTGCAGACGCTTTATGTGTATTTCGTCTGTTTTGTTAACTCGCGATAGATAAATTAGAATTTAAGAGTAAGGCCCAGTTTCACTATGCTCTGTTAGTTACTAATCAAGGATTAACAGGCCGTTAAATGTAACCTTAGCTGTCAAACGCGTACATTTTGACATATTTAACGGATCTTTAATCCTTTGTTAATCTAACAGAGCATGGTGAAACCAGCCCTAAAGCTCTTAGAAAAGGAAGTTGGAAGAATATAATCTCAAACTGGTCGTTTGCTCGTTGGTCGGATGAGTTAAGGAATACAACTGACACCCCAAACTGGACAAAAGTGGCAGAAAACCGCGACCAATGGAAAGAGCTGGAGGAGGCCTTTACCCGAGACGGGTCTTAATTTGTAATTCTATTAATTATGGAATAAATGGTATTTTCTATGCTCTTTCAGGGTTTTTTTTTAAATTAGAAAAGATTCCGGGAAGAAAGTCATATTACGAGAAGAGTTTTGGAAATGGATGTGGATGGTTTTAGAAGGAGAGGCAGGCCAAAGAAAAGATGGATGATAGAGGAGAGTGGAAGAAGAAAACCTGTTGTGCCGACCCCACTTAGCGTGGGATAAGGGCAGGGAGATGATGATTAACTCACTGAACTCATTTTTGAAAAATCTCAACCAACCAATACTGCACACAGTATAGTAAAAATAATATTTTGATCGATACAAGTTACAAGAAAACCAGTAAAGCATCTACTATCTTATCTACACTATCCATCCACAATTTGATTGACGTCCCCCCTATTCAATTCCTCGTAGATTGATGCATGAAATTGCGTTTGTAGCCCTGAGGCGGTTGGTATCTGCATCTCACCTTAGTCGCAAATATTGAGCAAACTTTGCATACCACAGATAAAATAGGTTCGAACTACGTTTGCTGTATTGGGGTCGTGGGTAATACTAATAATACACTATGCCTAAAATCTTCTTTAGCCAAGTTGCAATGACATAACGATTTTACTTAGGTGAGAAAAGGTGCTAAATGTGATGTTCGTGCCTCTGACTGCCCCATAAAGCAAGCAAGCACGAATAGTAGAGCTCTTAAGGCCAAGACAAGAGCTAATGTACCTCTCGCTCGCATTTTTCGACATGTTGAAAAATATAAATCACTAAACCCCTTTTTGAAAAATCGCGATCAACTATTTTGTGTGCAATCATATTGCACACAATTTAGTAAAAATCATTTTTATCGATTCCTAGCAAGCAAACAAACTTTTGAGTAGGAAAACTTGTATCGATTAAAATGTTTTTTTTTTACTAGGTAAACTGGGTTTTTAGTAAAAAAAAAAGTCTGCCGTCCTACAGCGTTGCTGTGTTTCGATTTGAGGAGGGTGGTTACCGGTGAAATTACAGGCACATGAGGCTTAACATCTGAATGCCTGAATGGCCGCAGGGCAGTGCATCGTAGGGCAAGTTGCTATCGTGCGTGACCCACGAGGCAATGCTTTGTTGAGGGTTACCAATTAAAATCAGGAGAGGCCTTCCTCGTAGCTCACCGATTTTCAGAACATCGATTTCCGAGCACCAATCTTGTTCCTTGTAGAGCAACAAACAATATTTGGACAGTATTAAAAAAGCTTCCTCGTAGAGCACCTACGGTGTAGTAGCTTCTAGTGTTGGAGTATTATTTTTATTCTACTCAATAATGATTTCCCTTCATAATAATATGCATCGAAAAAAAATGGAATAAATTGACGTGAGCCTATTTTATTTTATAGTTCCATGTAACGCCTATTCAAGCTCGTTGAAACTTTCAGCCTGAATAGCTACACCGGTAGCTTTTTCATCGAATAGGGATCAATGCCTATTGACTGCACGCATTCAAGTTTAGAGCTTTTGTTAACAGTAATTGGGTACAGTTTGCTTAGCACATGTTTTTGAAACTAGTTGCGAAACTTGCTAGGTTGGAAAATGCCATAGTCTAGCAAGTTAGCTCGGTTGGCCTAAATAATAAGACAAAACGAATAAAAAACTAAAAATCCTTTTCAGCCGTGCATTTAAGATCGTTGCTACATAGAAATATGTATAAATAATTATCCCAGATAACAGTTTGTGTTTTAACTGACGGTTTATGACTGAGTTCACGTTGTACTGTATTCTTGTTTTGCACGTGCTACTAAGAGATCTGAGGCGATATCTACCGTACCTGGAGATCAGAGTCGTGAAGCAGTTGTTCAATACAAAAATAAATGTTAATAAATAGTAAAATAAACACTACAACTTGGGTCTCTACAAGGCAAAAGTGAATAGGTGTCTTCTAGACCGTTCTGCTCCATCGTTGGCTACAACGTCGCTTACCATCAGGTGAGATTATAGCCAAAGAACGGTTTATTACCTATAAAAAAAAAACACCTTAGCCTCAAACATTTTAAAACAAACTTTTTAGAGTTAGCCAAACAATGGCAACGCAAAATGTTTTAATATTCCGTCAAAAAGTTCGAGTGTTTCACGGACATTCGAGTGTTTTCGTTATATTTAATTTACACAGACAGAGATTTTCGCCACAAATACACGATTATCGAAATGATAATATCGTGTAAGCTTCGACGATCTTGCATGAGTTGCATGATGAGTTTTTAGAAGAAAATAACCTTGAGACTTATAATATTGTAATTTAATTATTTTTTTAGGGACATCACAATTTAATTTAACCCCTCTTTCATGTTTGTTTGCCGCCAGGTAAAGCACAGAGATCAATACTTGCCTACGATTACCATCTACTTTTATGTAAAAAATAACCTGTGTTTACAAACGAATAAATGAAATGAGTTGCATGTATGGAAAAGCTATAATATCTCGTCTGTTACTTAGTTTACATGACCTAATTTCGTTTCAAAGTATTGTAGACCTCTTTGTGAAGGGCTCGATCGGGGAAGTACTACCACGATGCATATTTCTGCAGTCAAGCAGCGTTATTGTGTTTTGGTTTAAAGGTTTCGGGTGCCAGTGAAATTAGAGGAAAATATGTTAAGCCTCATTTAACATCTTTTATGCCTCAAGTTGGTGGACGCAGGGCAATGAATAGGCCGAGTTCATGTTGTGCGTGCCTTGCGAAGCAATGGTGATGGTTATTATTTAACATCAGGTGAAAAATATGCATGTTCTATCAGCAAGTAATCAAATAAACTTTTATTTCACAGACACACGTTACACAGAACATATATTTATACGGACAGAAAGTCTCTGGGTCAGCTGAATTACTGAAAGTGAAATCGTTTCAAAAAAAGTGGTCCGTAACTTTTATAATAAAGACTTTGTCATTTGAATTTTTTCATAAATTCAAGGATTCGTACAAAAAACGCTCTCCATGTAAATGTTTTATATTTATGTTCGCTATGTACGTTTTGACGCGAACAAATAAGCGGCTTACGGGTGTATACATTTTATTCTTTTGATTTTTTTAATGAAGGGGATGTTTTGTAACGTAAACATGACGTTTTACCAACGCAGAATTTGAGTTGGTATGTAAAGTAGTAAATAATTTATATTGGACGAGATTTCTGGTAAATATGTTCTTTTTTTATACGTCTTGCTGATGGAACAAGCAGATAGCTAACCTGATGTTAAGTGGTAACCATCACCTATAACAGAACATTGCCTCGTAAGTCATAGATGCACTGCCCTGCGTCCATCAACCTGAGGCATACAGATGTTAAGCCTCATGTGCCTGTAATTTCACTGGCGACCACACTCTTCGAACCGAAACATAGCAACGCTGCTTGGCAGCAGAAAATGGCATGGTGGTAGTACTTCCCCGGACGAGCCCTTCGCAAAGAGCACTACTTCTCTTTAAGTACTCATAAACCGAATACCGATAAGAGCTAAAAACGTAAGGCACAAACTTAATTATTTCTTATTTTTATAAGTTTTATAATGTTTACTACACTTAAGAAAATCAGAGAGACTTTTATAATATCCCTAAAGCTAGTATCCGAGAGAGTTATAAAAGTTATAACGTACATTTTGTCTGGACATCAACAGTTCTATCGATACGTATATTTCACCACCCGTATATTGTACGCAGCATCGTACGTTCTCGTTGACGTTTCACGTGTATTCACGTGCGTCCATTGAAAACCTGGTCACCCCGGTCGCGACATTGTCCCGTTGCAGACAATACACATACAGGTACAGTCAGCGTCAGCAACAGACAAGGATCATACAAAAGAACGGTAGGAACCAGGATCGTTGAATGTTCTAGGCATAGTCGCATGGAATTGGCACTTATATTCACCTAGCTTTAAAACGTTTCAAAGCGATCCTTACGATTCAATTGAATCTCAGCTGGGATTCATTTTCTGACATTTTGGGAAGCAACACAGCTTTTTCATTTTATTTGTTTTGCTAGTGTTATTTTGAGCTGTGTTGTGTAATTTCGGTGGTATTTTAACCAACATTACTTGAGGTTTTAGCACAAAGTGTAAACATTTGGAATGAAAGTGTATTGTGATATCCTGATTTGACCGAAAATGTTTCCAATGTTTTGAAGAAAACCGCCACCATTTTCTTCAAAACAAATGACGGCCGACTTGACTATAGACTAACTTGACAAAAAAGTATTTATTCAATACAAATCACTTGACACTGGCAAGATTGTCTGTCGAATGACAGACAGGAGCCATAAACGGAGAGAAGAAGAATCTCAGCTGCATTTTGACTTTGTCAAACTGATTAACCACTCGATTGATTTTTGGCCAAAAAACTGGCCAAAATAAACCAAAAAATTGGCTGAACGAACACATACAATAAACGAGTGTTTATTGTATGTGTAAGTGCTGAAAAAATTACAATAACCTGATACAATAAACACTCGCGTCAAAGTTTAAATAGTCAAAATTATGTTATCTGAATCAGATGCAATAATTTTTCAATATACCTTGAAATTTGAACTGTATAATGGCACGGAAAAACTCAACACTCCAAAAACACTCTTTTTTATCGACGAAATAAATTTTATTCTTATTCTTGATACTCTTGAAACGTTTTAAAGAACCATAACATTTGCATACTTTAAAAAAAAATCTAATACTGTTTTACTTTATATAGGAAAAAACATTATTATGAAATATACGTTTGTCTTACAACTTTATACAAGTGTTTATACAATTTTGTCAGACTATTGGGGATGTTTTTTTCGTCGTTGCAATACGGATTTTTTGGAAAATAAAGGATACTAAGCTACTATTGAGGTTGACTGTACCTACAAAATACATGGCTACATGCATGTGTGTTGTGATACAATACAGTTCATCATTCATAACAATATTATATCATATTGATAGTGGATAGGGATGTGGATAATATATCTGAATGCGGGAGAATTACCGGGCGTGCGTGACCTGCGAGACAGTGCTTTGTTATATGTAGATAACTAGCTCCCGCTCATGGTTTCCCTCGCATATAAGAAGGGATTGCTATCCTGCTTTTTAGCTAAGGGGCTGACACCCGTTCAAGTACCTCTCGCTAGCACGTTTCAACATTTTTATAGATAATAAATCACTGAACTAAATATTTATTTCCAGTAAGTAGTAAATAGATACATACATAGTAACAGTCATGTACATAGGTAAAAACTTATTAATAAAACATCGCAATAAACCAAGGCGTGTGCAATAATAATGTAGACAGTTCAGAAATATATAATTTTGGTGATTTACCCTCCAAATAGCTGTATTTATTTGTTGGTAGACGACTGGGTTGCGCAACCACGGTCTTTCAGGGCTTTTAAGTTATTACCTTCACCGCTCAAAGAGTGCCTGAGCCAAATTTTAGACAATGTGGCCATTTTAGACCTATTAAACTTAAAATGTGAATGACCTATATGAGGCCACATTTTTCCTTATCATTTCAGTTATCGCCGCTACTTTCAAACTGTTCAATAAAAAAGGTAGTCAAGACACGGACGAAATTATGTTTATTTTATTGTAAGCCATGCAGCCAAAAAGTTGCCATTACAGCCTGGTTTGATTATAAAATGGGGAAATAAAGTTCTGCTTATAAATTAGTGCAAACAGCAAGATGCAATTAGTAGTAAAGTGGCAGACAGCTCTGACGGCGCGGCGGCGGTCTGGCTTTAATCCAAGACGGAACAGACTGGTCAAAGAGAAGTTTAGAGCATGAGATGGACTATGCAACACCATAGAAAACTATTTCGTTACCGGACTTCAAAATAGGAAGAGGTATTAAACTCGACTGTTTTTTTGTTTATTCCAAGATTACTTCGACAATTTGATGTATAATTTGTAAATTCGTTTGTAAGGAAATGCTTTGTATGCGTAATGGCAGGATCTAGTGTTCATCTCTAACCATGACATCTGTTTTTATAAACCTACCTAGATACACAAAGAAGAAATGATTTATGATAAAAAAAAAATAAACAATAGTGAAATTACGATGTTTTTTTTTGCTTGGTAGGTAATACTTCAGAAACAGTTAGAAACAGGTCTCATCAAAATTGAGTCAGGACATATTGAAAAAAAAAAATATGAAAAATATGTAAAAGTTTTCCTTTTTTGTTTTTTTTTTGCAAAAAAATATATTATGTTTATACCAATTACTTTATTGATGGATAAGTTGAGCTATCTAGATCGTTTGCAACGGTCTGCAGATAACTCAACTGTTTCATATGTGTTTTGTACATTTTATAAATACATGTATTCATTGTAATTTTCTTTGTTTTACACTAATATTATAAAGAGAAAAGATTTATATTTTTGTATTTTTGTTGTTTTGCATTTTTGTATGTAACGAATAGGCTCAAAAACTACTGGTAAATAATAAAGAGTAGTAGAGCTTTTTGTGAAGGGCTCGTCCGGGCTACTTGTTCCATAACTAGTTGTATAAAAAAAATGCTTAATTGATCGGTCCTTGAATTTTCTTTTGGACATGACTTTTTTTACTGCTTGCTGCGTGGTAACCGTCAGCTAACAAAGCAATGCCTCGCAAGTCACGCACGATAGGAACGTGGTCAATGCACTGCTCTACGTCCATCAACTGGAGGCATACATTTGTTAAGGTTCATGTGCCTGTAATTTCACCAGCACCACACCCTTCAAACGGAAACACAGCAACGCTGCTAGCGGCTGGAAAAGACATGGGTAGTGTTTTTTTGAATACAATCATCTGATGGAACACGCAGATAAGAGAAGCTTCCCCGGACGAGTCCTTTGAACTCTACTACACTTATGGTGAAGGTAGTACCATCTATAGCTCTTGATTCAGTACTACATACATAATTTATTGTCCTAGAATGTCTGATGTACAAGTTGTACAACCAAGTCACACCAGTAAGGTGCGTCTGAATTCGCCGGCTTGCCTAATCTATTTGTGGCGCGCTTCTTCGGCTGCCAATCGCTTGGCCAAATAAGTTGTCCGATACATTATATACGGTAGATATCACGTTTTGATAACAAATTTAACGGTAAGCAATCTTATAGAGCTTTGTGTTTACAAGCGAATTCCAACCCTAACGGTAGTTGAATACAGTTGGATTTGGATTGTGCTGTTAAATGAGAGTGTATTGTAAATTATTTTGTACGTATTTTATAGTGAAAACCACACCACAAAGAGATTAGTAGGAAGATTTAATTCAGTCTTCGTTAAGTTCTAGTTTGTGTGGAATTGTTTTCACTTAGCTTTAGCGAGATGTTGATTTAGGATTTGTGTGTCGGGAGATAATGAAAATTAAATTTAATTTAGGGACTGGTGCAATTTCCTTTGTTGAAACGGCATGGAGGTGTTCTTAATGAGTTTAGATTTAGTAAATCAATTTGTGCACTGTTTTTTAGTAAATCAATTTATACTCCCACTGCGGGACGTCATTGCTGATCTTATTCCCCCACCATGCACTGTTTTGTTCTTTAGTAGCCTTTATTTCCGTCGATTTGTAACTAAGATGTACAGTGACGGGAGACACGCATTTTTTTTATAAATATAAAAAACTTACGGGTTATTTCCTATACCATTTGTTTAATGAGATCAGTGGGCCAATTACGTAACTTTGTTGCATAACATCATGTGCATGTGTGATGAAAATAGATGTTTGTTCTCTGTATACCTCAAGTTGTTAGGAGTGAGGCAGTGTATAGGAGGGCACGTTCCTATCGTGCGTGACTTGTGAGAAAATGCTTTGTGAGGTGATGGTTACCACTTCCGATCACGTGGATATGCCTGTTTCACCAGCAAATAGTATTAAAAATATAATTTTAATCTGCATTCTTTTGATCATGATAATATAACAATGCAGGCAACAAAGTATAACGCATGATATTGCCAGTACACTAGACGCAATACACACAAGGTGACGAAGACGGTTATTAGTAAACCTTCAACGTAAGTCCCTGTTTATACTATCCTGTGTGCATTGTCCCTTAGGTACCTGTCAAAACCATTGTCCGTGGGCTCCTTTATACCCGTGTATACTCACATCAAAGAGAATTAATCAAAACACGTGTACGGTACATACCAGAATTAATTTTAAACATTTTTACCCTTCGCGTACAGCCCTCAGGTAAGCACGCAATTACTGCATCGCCCCACGTCAGCTTTCGAATAAATCCTTTCATACTTTCCACTCGATGGATCGGAGAATGGAATTGTTGATCCGTTACGACACTGTTATTCTGATTGCACAATAAAAATACGGGAGCTGTTATGTTATTTACATCATGTTTACAACAAGCCAACACAAATAAATGCCCTCGTTTCTAAACTGTGATCTAGAAATGTTCTATGCATTTTTGTATCAAGTGATGAATTATCATCATCAGCCTTTTCTAGTTCATTGCAAGATGTAGATATCCCTGCACCAATAAGCTCAGTTTTCGGCTCTTATAAGTCATCCATTGTCTACCTTTTGCGAATTGTCAGTTCTTGCCAGAGAGCTGGAAATTATGTACACACACTCTTCTTTATAATAAAAACTGTGCCTGACTATAAACTCCCAGATCATAAATTATAACAAGCATAAAATTTAGAGAAATATCTTCGTATTTATTTCGCAATCCCTCACATTGCATCACATATTTACAGTAGGGATTACAAAGAAATCTCTGAAAGATGGGACACAATAGCACCATGCGTCAACTAAGTCAAACGCAGTCAAGCTAATCATCAGTCAAATATCATTCGGAATGGATCCACTTTCAGAATCCCTAGTACGCACAGCTAAAATCAAAATACAGTGCATGGACCCTTAACCAATATTGGCTCGCTGGAGGCGAAGTAAATTGCCAGACTAACTGGGGTTGGACAGCAATCCGCGGCGCCCTGCGGCTCTGCGTCCGGTAAAAATACCGGTATGTTACGATACGGGGCTCTCAAACTTTCATCTAGTAGTTACGAGTTGGCGTTGTGATGTCCGCTGGGAGAAAAAAATAGTTCTAAATTAGTAGAGATTCTAAATTTGCGCAAAATAGTGTTCTGCGGTTGAATAATATACAGTTTTTCTTTGAATTTTATACATGTCTATGTCTATAAGAATTCAAAATATAGAACTAATATGCCCAATTGATCCATATCTGGTTGCTCATTACTGCATTTAACTGTGACAGGGACCCAAATAAACCCAAACGATAAAACATTAGTTAGTGTGCTTTAGAGCATTGGTGGTCTAGTGGTAGCCCCGCCTTCCGATCCTCAGGGCTTGGGTTTGAAACCTGTCATGAATGAGTTTCTCTGTTCAAAAATTTAGGTGCACAATGCCATGAAAACATGAGGAAACTCGCATGTCGTAGAACCTAAAAAAATTCTGTAACATGTGTCAAGTACTCGAAAGGAGAGGCTCCTTTCGAGCAGTTGACACGCAGTTAAAAATTCTTTTACCACACTGTTTCGAAAGAAAATAGTGACACGACAAGAGAAGAGAAGTGTGCTCTTAGTTAGCCTATGTGTGTATAATAATATTTATAGGCTCATGAGGCACCTGTACGTCTCAGAGTGATGGACGTAGATTATATTGTGTTCAATATCAGGTGAGTCATCAGCTTGTTCCATCACTCATTCTCATAAAAAAAGAGCTAGGTACTTATCGAATTTCGTATCCCGAAGCCTTAGTAGAAGTAATAATTGGCAAATAACCAACCAATCCCAAACGAAAAACGATGGTCGCTATACTATATCACTATATCTAACAACATTTGGACCAAAACGCAAAACGACGCATACGTGAAATGACCCATCTATATTCGCAAAACGGTGCACCATTATCCAAGCTTTGCAGAGACCGTTATATGCGGTCCGTTGCAACTGAAACTGTAATGTTTGGGAATGTCTGGACTGAGGTTTACACAATCCTGTTTATGTATACTGAGTTCATACATCAGAAGTTTGATGGCTGTTGATGCACTCTACAAGAGTAGTAGATCTCTTTGTGTGGGGCTTGCCCGGGGAAGTACTACCACCATGCCTATTTCTGCCGCCAAGCAGCGTTGCTGTGTTTCGGTTTGAAGGGTGTGGTTGTCGGCGAAATAACAGGCACATGAGGCTTAACATCTGTATGCCTTAAGTGATGGACGGCAGTGCATCGTAGGGTACTTTCCTATCGAGCGTGACTTGCGAGGTAATGCTTTGTTTTACGTGATGGTTACCACTTAACATCAGCTGGGCCAACTGCGTGTTCCGTCGAAAGTAGTACTAGTAGTTCGCCCCGAACTGAGATCTCGTGATGCGACCCGACGAACGCATCAAAACTTTGAGTAGGTAGTAGTCAGGGGCAAGTCCAAACATTATTTTTGGACTTTTTTCTGACTACCACCTACTAACTTGGTATGGTAACCAAGTTTCAACTCTAAGGGCCTATTTATTGAAGAGTTCCGTTGAACAGACCTTGGCTCCATCATCAGACCTGGTCGTCGTCACCATTTTATGAGAACTGAGTACCTCCTTAATTTATTTCAAGAAAAAAAAATAAGAAAAAGCAAAGGAACTGGCCGACCAGTAGAAAAACCTTGATGTCAACGAAACTGTTAGAGATGGGAGCTCTTGGGTCGTTGGTTATCTTAATTTAACTTTTTTGTTGTATCTCAAAAACCGAGCGTCCCAGAGAAAAAGTAAAAATGGTTTCGGAATGTCCAAACCAAGCCCTTTCATATGACATGTAACTTGATTTTTTTATGTAACTTTTTTTATTTTTGCGCCCTTAAAAAACCCCATATTTCAAAAACCCTTCATCCGATTTTACTCATATACTTACCAGTAAATTTCTCAAGTACAAGCTATCGTCATATCAAATTTCATGCAGATCGGACCAACGGTTCTAAAGTTATCGCCAGACAAACATACATACATACATACATAAAATGCCAAATCGCCCAAGTTGAAACTAAGATCTTTGTTCGCTTCGCTCACTCGATCAATAAAAAATCTCTTACGGTTCGCAACTATGTAGCTCTGACAGTTTTGATTTAAAACGGAAGTTTCGCGAATACGAACGGTCTGCGTTGTCCAGAATACATAACTACTGAATATAAATGAACACTCAAAACACATGACTGATTTTACACTAGTACGAGCTTTGTGTAGTTATCAGACTAGTGTGATGTGTAAATAGTAAACTATTGATGAAGTTATGACTACATCAAAAAGATGCAGGTAATCTACGATTTTCAGTTTCAATCTTTTGTATCACATTCATACATACATCACGCCTGTTTCCCATCGGGGTAGGCAGATACCACGGATTTCCACTTGCTACGGTCCTTAAATACCTCTTTCGCTTCATTCACTCTCATAATATTCTTCTTACATTCTCGTTGGTTTAGGGTACTCTTGACCTGGCCCTTCTCTAGAACGTCTGCTATCTGATCGAGATACGTCAAAGCACAAAAGCTGTAAGTATCACAAAGAAACAAATTAAAATCACGTGGGTTTGTCAACTCTATCTATACGCTTCGCTGTTATTGATAGTTTTCAAAATTTACGACAATCATAATGCCTATATTTTTGTAGCTACTAAGTTGAAATTCTGGTACAAATCGTTATTACGGCCGCCAGATTACCGTTGCCGTTTCTCAAATAACCCTAAACAATAGTAATCTATCCTATCAGCACAAATTGAACAATAATAACAGCTTACTGCCGCAATAACCAGAGATTAGATGAACAGGGTGTTGCCAGACGCATAAAACATGACAAAATTCGGGCACACTCGCTGGGCGGCCGCCAGCCAGCCCCCGGATACCCAGATTATTGGCAATGTCTGTGTTTTGAGTTTGTGCGTTATGGCCTGGGACTTTATAGTCTCAGGACGAAAAATGCGAATTTCGATTAGTTAAGTCACAGATAAAGGTTCAGCATACATACGTACCTACATACTTATTAACACCTCGGATTTCTATGCGATGACTCGCAGTGAATCCAAAAGATTCTTCATTTTTCAAGTTTCTGTGCCGTAGATAATTCAGAGAGACTAAAAAAAATATTTATGACGAAAACAAGTACAAGTTTTTAGTTATAAAAACTTGTTTTGATCGGAATAAAATTTTTGCTGGACTTTTGTAATATTACTTATTTTCCAAAACATTTGGAAAATAATATTAATAGTAAAGACAGCCTTCACAGCTCTGTTGGTAGTACCTCTGCCTTCTGTGCCGTAGGCCGTGGGTTCGATCCCCACCGAGAACAAACATTTGTGTGATGAATATAGATGTTTGTTCTCTGTCTGGGTGTTATATCTACACTAATATTATAAAGAGGAAAACTTTGTATTTTTGTATGTAACGAATAGGCTCAAAAACTACTGGTCCGATTTCAAAAATTTTTTCACCATTAGAATGCTACATTATCCCTGAGTAACATAAGTTATATTATATTTTCAAAAAAATCAGGGATCCTTACTAAAACTTCAATAATGTAACCCAAGGTGGAAAACAAAAAACCTTACATCGCGTGCGCTGCGAAAACTATTGAAGATAGAACAAAATAATGTACTACGATTTTGTAGAACACGTTATCATCTACAAAAAATGTCGCGACAGCATATGTCTAACTATTATAGTTATGTCACAATAAGTGTTCTTTTATTATAAAAAATTAATTGAAATGCCTCAGCTAGAAAAGGGTCTTTATTTGTACCTTGGTATTAATCCTTATCCAAATAAATCATTTCATAATTAAGGCGGTTTCAATACCTATAGATTACTTCTTAAATTTTTCAAATCGGACATTCCATTCAAAAGATATGACGAAATTAAAAATGTTAACGGGTCCACGGGTCACGCGCGGGGTGCGATTTCACTCACTAAAGGAGAAGCGCGTGCAAATGTATGAAATAAGTAGACGCGAGGCTCGAACCCACGGTCTAAGTTTATCCTAAAATGTTCAAAAAATTTATGACCACCCATGCGAAGCTGGGACAGGCCGCTAGTAATATTATAAGTATGTATATAAAAAAAAAAGTATATTAGTAGTATATATCAGTTATCTGGTTCCCATATCACAAGCTTTGGCTTAGTTTGGGGCGAGATAGTGCTGTGTGGACTGTCCACCAATATTTATTTATAATTTATAAATAAAATTTTTGCTGAATATTATTATTATTAAATATTATATAATAGTAATATTATTTTATGGTTGTTAACCATTTTTCATAAATAAATTAAGTGAATTTAAATCTTCAAACATAAAAATGTGAGAGCGTGAAACTTAAAAAAAATCTATCCACCTGTTTGTCCAAAAGCTGAATAATTTTAGGCGATACCACAATGTTTATATTTTCCCGCAAAGTTTATTTTGTGGACTTTGTCGTTGTAAAGTTATTGTTTGATATTTGCTTTTGTAAGTGCTCGGTAACATCAATGTTTAATCTTTTTATATGGTTGAAGCCGTTGATGCGAGGTAAAACATTTACAAAGTATTACAAGATTATAACAATGTTGAATTTTGGATATGTTTTGGTAAAGAAAATGATCTACGTCTTTCTCTCTTGTCGTGTCAACAGTGTGGTGAAAAGATTTTAAGTGAGCCTCAAGAGGCTCCTTTCGAGCACTTGACACATGCTATAGAACTTTTTAGGTTTTACGACATGCCGGTTTCCTCACGATGTTTTCCTATCTACTTAAATATTATCCCTCATAAAATCAGGTGCTATAAAATGGTGCTTAAATTAAATAATGCTTAAAATTAGCGCTGTCTCTGTTTGCCATTACGTATAAGTAAGAGATGGCAATAGTTTAAGCATAGTTTATCGTTTGACAGTTTTTTTTTAGTAAGGCCGTATATGTTTGAGCTATACTCGAGAGAAAAGGTAGATAGGTTTATTTCGCGATCTTTTAAGGACATCATTATCATCCCAATTCATCAGCCTGAAGTATATAGGCCTGCCCTATACACTTCTAGGACGAACGATTCTGAACCCGCACCATCCACCCCGCGATCTTCACAATGTCGTCAGTATATCGGGTAGCAGCTTATAATTTTAATATCTGAGCACGGTAAATATCGTATCAGATCTTTTGGTACCTACTTAAAATTCTTAGAGAGTAGTCAGACATAACATAGACAAATCTTACAAACCACTTTTGTAATACAGCAAAGCTTAGAATATAGATAGAACTTAGAATAAGACCTCAAGAAATGATTATTAATTTGATTACAAAAATACGATTGATATATAAGTTTCGCATTTTCATTTAATCTCAAAATTGTATTTGTCAATCTTGTTTTTAAACTATTTTAATTATAAACGAAATGTGCATCAGATCACAATTTCATAAAACAGCTAGCCCAAGTTTTAATTATTGTCTGAGATGGTAGACAGAGCCTTAATTAAAAACATATACTAGAAGACAACTTGTTTGTTTAAATAAGTTTTTCCTTTGAGAGTAAAGTGATGAAGGATTAAAAGTTTACTTAGTGAAGTTTGAGAGCAAAATACTGAAATTATATTCTAGGTTTGAGGTTTATTTATTTCAGAAACCTCCGATGTTTATAAATAAAATTCACCAAAAAACGAATACTGAAAAGAATAAAATTAAGTTACCCTTTCCAATCCTACCTTCCTTAGATCTTAACATCTGTATGTCTTAAGATGATGCCGAGATTTTAAAGACAGGTAGTCCTGCTTTTTTTGTTAAGGCCCACCTGATGTTAAGTGGTAACCGTCACCTATAACAAAGCATTACCTCGTAAGCCACGCACGATAGGAACGTGTCCTACGATGCACTGCCCTGCGTCCATCAACGTGAGGCATACAGATGCATGCTTAATAATGTCTTGCTTATACGAAATATCTAGATAGGTCGTTTCTATTTTTTACATTAAAAAAACAGCTACTTTATTCTTTACAAATAGCTTCAAAGTAATTCTGATATACAACATTTGCCCTGATCATAAAACGTCCCAGAAAATAAATTTCCAAATGTTTAATTCACTAATGTTTATAATTTAGTCAGCCGTATACACAAGCTGAATGTATTCATCAGTGAAAACAGCGGGACAGCCGACTATTAGGGTAAATGAGTCTAATACCGACTTTGCGGTTAACGATCTATTTGAAATCAGAGCCGCTTGTGCCATGCTGAAAGGGTTGCCAGTGGAATTTAAAAACGCCATTTTTCTCGTTTTTGAGTTTCCTATACCTTTTTTAAATTTTTTAACTAAGCTTTCAAACGAAAATCTGCTTGGTACCCACTTTGATGTTTTGCAAGCATCAGAATAATTTTTGTAGTTGTATTTTCTATTCAAGAGAGCGTTTTTTTCTATGTATTTTACAAAATAATAGACATTTATTAATAAAAAAAAATTGATTGATGTTCTTTTGAAAAAGTACAAACTACACTGATATAAGCAACGTTGTTCAATATGACAATTATATGAATTCTTATTTTCAGAATTTCCTAAACTGTTTAGGTTTGATCATACGTTACTTCGTCTTCTTCCCTCATGTATGGCTTCTACTTGTCATTTCGTATAAACTTGGCAGCATGGAGGTACTATATACTGGAGGGAGCGATAAGACTTACATCCTTTTTCAACTGTGTATCAAACATTGATCATCTATCTTTGTTCTTCCCATGTAGCCTAGCTACGAGTAAAAGAAAAGAAGATGTAACTTCACTCACTCCATCTCACTCACTCACTGTCTGCGTAAATCGTGGCCGTCAGTTGATGCAATGTTTTGATCTTGTTTTGACGTTTTTGAAAAACTCGCAGCAACATTGCGATGCAGCGAAAGAAATTATGAAAATTTTTAAAGAATTATTATTGTCTAGGCAAAATATATTTGAAAAGGTGAAAGTATGTCTTGTGAAGCTGTGTTTTGTGTATCAAAAACAACAAAAGGAGGAGTTAAAGACCCGGAATTGTCATTTGATACGTAATATTCTTTTTCTATTTTCATGCTAAAAAAATACGTTTTTCTCCCATAAAGACTGTAGGAATTACATTTTATTAGTACTAGTCATATTTTCCTATGTGAAAATGATGTAAACCCATTAATTATTGCAAAATAAAATGCATTGTTTTAGTCTTCTGTTCTAGAGATGTACTTCCACCGACCAATTTAGCTTTATCGATAATATGTAAGTTTCCGTTTTTTATATGAAATATCTAATGCGGTGGGTCAGACCGGCTGTTCTGTTGTAGTTTCAATTTTTCACACCTTATAGGCGTCTCGCGAGGGATCAATTTTTGTTAAATTTTACAATATTTTTTTAGGTTCTTAAATGCCCAGAATGAAGACGGGAGTGGATAAAAGCTGTTAGGCGTGAAAACTGATAGCCTACAAAATGTTCTTATGCATGGACGAAATGGCCATAAGAAATTGTATCGAGTGGGATGGACATCGCTCTCACGGTTAGGGCAATGTGGGAAACATTATTGACGATGACAGTGTTCCAGTGTCTATAATGGTTTTGGGCTTTCGCAATAAAAGTCAGCAACCAGTTAAAATTAAAAAGTTGGATTCCAATTAAAACGACTTTTTCATCCATTTCTTATTCTATCGATAGGTTAGTCAATGTTGTCCCTTCTCTAGTCACTCACGCGAATACACACAAACTAACAAAAAACGGACACGCCGAAAAACCGTAACACTACGTCTATATGATACTTAGTCTAAGCTTGGCAGTGTCAGATCAAGTTAATTATGCAAATGGCAAGCAAAATTTTATTCAAGTCATTCGAGTACATCAAGTTGACTCTCATTTGTTTTATAAAAAATGGAGGCTAATAAGGCTAATACTGATCTTTGTCAAAACCAAATCAACTGTCAAACTCCACAGAGACTTCAAAAACACCATTAAACTCTTTTGAATGCAAATAAGCTTCGACAAAAACATCGATGTGAAGCTTTTACTCAAAGCGTTAATTACTCTCAAAATCTAAAAGAGAAACACTGAAAATCCACTCCCCGCAATTTGAATTGAAATTGGCAAACGGAGGAACCGAACCTACCTCCGTGTGGATACCGCAGTGAAGACCTATAATATTCTAGAAGTGGTATTTTTTTAAACTCTCGCGAACATAAGTTATGATCGCGATATAAATACCCGTGTTACTTCAATATGTGTTATGATTCATAACACATATTGAAGTATTGTGTTATGATTCATAACACATATTGAAGTATTACACGGGTATTTATTGCGCTTAACTTTATTTCTTGGAATCCCGTCATTGGTAGGTTTGGATTGGTAGGCGACACACAACACTGTCAGTGTTGTGTGTCGTAATGTGAACACGGACATTATGGATTCTGACGATCAAGTGAGGGTAGTTGTTGAAATTGCTTCCACTTCTCGACGACGGTAGATATCAAGTTCAATGCTCCAGTCTGCATCCCGCGACCACGGCTATTGCAATATAGCCGAAACGTCGGGAAAATAATGAAGGTAAACGCGATAAATACCCGTGTAATACTTCAATATTCTAGAAGTGCTTGGAAGATTACTTCAGCTCCGCGAGTTATGCTAGCTATGGAATTTTCGTGATATTTCTGTCATCGTCCCCAATGGATCCTCCTACCCGATGGACTGACGACATTGTGAAGATCGCGGTAAGTCGGCGGATGGAGAGGGCTCAGAATCGATCTTCCTGGAATTGTTTAAGGGGGTCTACGTCCAGCAGTGGACTTCTTTACGCTGATGATGATGATCTGTGATCGAAAGATGATGATGATGTTTTTTTTCACCCTTGTTTGTTAGTGAGGAGCACTGGTGGTCAGTGGGATTGGCCCCGCCTTCGGAACGTGAGGTCGTGGGTTCGAATCCAGTTTTGCACTAATATGGATTTTTCTTTTCGTAAACTAGTGCCCTCAAACGGTACAGGAAAACATTCTGAGGAAATCAGCAGGTATTCCAGCAACGGCGTGGGGCTTGCAACCTGTCACGCATGGAATACTACCTACTGCAAAATGTAGGTATGAATAATGAAATATTTGGACATACCCCTGATTACCCCCTCAAACAATCTTAAGTTACTAAGTAGGTACTAAGTCGTTGGGCAAGTTAGACAAACAATCATTTATTTGTCACAAAACACAAAATATACAATCAGGCTAAAAATAAGGCAGAAGATGTAGGCAATTACAAGAAAACAAAAGAAATTAAAAAGCCAAATAAAACAGGACTTTTTACAAAAAAAATAATCAATTTCAAAAACTTATTAATATCACAAAAAAAAATATTAAAGGTACTTTTAGGTACGTTTTTAGTACGTCTGTATCTTGTATGTCTTTGATTTTTTTTTCTATAAAATGAAACAAAGACATACAAAATACAGACAAACTAAACATAAACTACCTCAAATCAAAATCAAATCAAAATCAAAATATTTTATTGCGGAACTTTAAACAAATGGGGTAGGTAATACAATAATAAACGATGATAGCTGCAGTAGTTACGTCACAGTTTTTATAAAACTGTGACGTAACTATCAACGCCCACCTCCTAGATTCAGGTATGGAGAGTTCCATAAACAGTGGTACAAAGTATACCTAAAGTTCAGTTTGCGCCTTCCATTCACTTTACATCATGGTCGCGCCGCCCGTGATCGATGTCTGCAAATTAGCTGTGACACCCTGCGTGCCGGTGGTGATTTTTCACACCGAACTTTTAAAAGGCTCCTGATAACTTTCCTGCCAGTAATGCTCGCTGGGAGAGTGTTTGCTAATTGTATGAGGGCTGCTGTTTTTGTTTTCAAATAACGCTTCGTTTTTCGTAGTTTTTAGGGTTCCGTACCCAAAGAGTAAAACGGGACCCTATTACTAAGACTCCGTTGTCCATCCGTCTGTCTGTCTGTCCGTCTGTCACCAGGCTGTATCTCATGAACCGTGATAGTTAGACAGTTGAAATTTTCTCAGATGATGTATTTCTGTTGCCGTAACAACAAAATTATAAAAAACAGAATAAAATAAATATTTAGAGGGCTTCCATACAACAAACGTTATTTTTTTGCCGTTTTTATAGATAATGGTACGGAACCCTTCCTGCGCGAGTACGACTCGCACTTGGCCGGTTTTTTATACTACTTGCTGATGAAACAAGTTTAAGGCCCAGCTGATGTTAAGTGGGCCATCTGCTTGTATCATCACTATAACACCTACAACAATGTATTGCTTCGCAAGTCACACACTAAGAAATGTGCCCTACAATGCACTGAATCTGTCATCTGTCCATTAACGAGGCATTTAAGCCTCATGTGCCAATAATTTCACACACCCTTCAAACCGAAACACAGCAACGCTGCTTGGCAGCAGAAAAAGGCATAGTTGTAGTATTTCCCCGGCCGAGGCCTACACAAAGAGCTCTGCTAGAGTGTGACCAGTAAATATTTTATCAGTTTAGTTAGAAAAACATACATCATTATTATTATATTCTACCGCGTCCGTGCGACCCGCGTGGGTCCTTTGTGACCCATCCAAACTTTCCGCGCTGTTTCGACATCGCTAATAATACTGTACGAGCTTACCCTATAACAATGATAAGTCTATGTTACTTTATTCTGTTATCCCGATGGGAAAAAACTGAATTTTAAATACGTTTTTTTTTCTTCACACTCAATCCTAGTGTACATAATATTTTTGGTCTTGTACTGCAATAGTTCGCAACGATCGAATGGACAGCACGGAAAGCACCGCACGCACCGCAAGAAAGTAGCATTCATGCATGCCCCGCATCGACTGATTCGTCCACCGCTTTCTAAGCACCGAATACCCGCCATCAAATATTTATGCGATTTAATTGCTTTCAATTTTTTTCAGGAACAAACAGCATTCGACAAAGATTGTTGGCGAAAACTGATGTTTCAAATCAATGTGCGTTTACGTATAAATTTCATATAAAGTTCATTCTTCTTGGTAGAAAAATATTAAAAACTAAAATTGCAGATAAATATCATCGTTCCCACACCGTGTTGGCAAGTGGTAGAAAATTTGGAACAGGTATTGAGCTGAATAGCTGGCAAATAAATAGCCGAACCAAGGCGAAAAATACAGAGCATTGTAAGCAAGACAGGTGGCATTCTGCCAAGCTGTAGCTAACTAGAATGTGGTCGTGTGAACTTGGAGACGATAAAACTGGAGGGCAACGGTTTTGAACTACAAAGTAAAGTATGCACATACGCTTGCAGCGTTTGTAATGTGTATCATTCTGTTGACATGCAAGAAAGAATGAACGAAATAAAATATATGACAATACACGACAGAACAAGCGCTCTTGTTCTGTCGTGTACTGTCTGTCTCTTTTTCTGTCGTGGTGTACACAAAAATACCAGAAATCATAGGCAATGTTGTTGTGCTGCTGGTCTTTCAGGGAAATATAAACTCACATAACCTTAAAGTAGTAGAGATCTATGTGTGGCTCATTCGGGTGATCCGGGGAAGTACTACCACCATGCTGTATTTTGCCGTGTTTTGGTTTGTAGGGGTGGCGGTAAAATTACAGGCACATGAGGCTTAACATCGGTGTGCTTCAAGTTGACGGACAAAAGGCAGTGCATCATAGGGCACGTTCATATCGTGAGTGACTTCAGGGGCAAGACTTGCTAGTGATGGTTACCACTCTACATCAGGTCGGCTATTCAAATGTTCCATCTGTATATAAAACCTTCTCCAGATTTTTCACCTCCTCGGCAAGGTAGTGGGATTCTAGATTCTCGCGTTCACAAACTGTAGTGCTACTAAAAATGTTTTTACTGTGCTTTTCATGGCTCAAATAAAAACTCTGCATCCCTCGAGAGTTTATTTTATACCTTCTGTAGATAATGTTGCCACTCGACCTAATGATCCTGTTTCTGGCAGTTCCAACGAGTTGCCTCTATTTTGTAGAGTTCGGCAGAGGCTTTCAAAAAAAGGTTTTTAGCCTCCTACGCATTATGCATTAAAAAAATGACGTAGGTAGGACCTATGCCGTTTTCGTTGATATAATGGGTCTTTTAAGGTATTTATTAATGTTTTATTTTGAAGGGATGATATTTTTTTTTATTTAATAAATAAATAATATTATATAAATTTATTTTATTTAATAAGTCGTGAAAATTTTAACAATGACGGCGAAACATTATGAAAACCTTTTCAAATATTTTGAAGATATGATTATAAATATTTTGAAGATCTAATTCTTCTAAGTCACGCACAATAAGAACGTTACTACGATGCACTGCCCTGCGTCCATCAACTTGAGGCATACAGATGTTAAGCCTCATATGCTTGTAATAACACCGGCCACACTCTTCAAACCGAAACACAGCAACGCTGCTTGGCGGCAAAAAAAGGCGTGGTGGTAGTACTTCCCCGGACCACCCCGGACCACCCCGGACCTTCACAAAGAGCTGTAATACTCTTGAACAGTAACCTTGAATTTGACCTGTTCGTTGACTGCTGGTCCAAAGTTTTGACTGTATGCTTATATTTCTGTGAGCGTCTTTCTTAATTTATAAATTTATAATTGCGACATTTATTGATATTTGTAAACTGTGTTTGTATAAATTTAATAATAAGTACCTACCTTCTTTTTTTTGACATTTTCACTTTGTATAATATTTAATTTAATATTTTGTTTTATAATGTATTCTCATTTGTTTAATTTATGTAATAAGTTATGCACCGTGTTAATTAAAGTTGATAATAATAATCTACTAATATTATAAACGCGAAAGTTTGTAAGTATGGATGGATGGATGGATGTTTGTTACTCTTTCACGTAAAAACTACTGAATGGATTTTAATGAAACTTTACAATAATATAGCTTATACATCAGAATAACACATAAGCTACAATTTATAAAGATATTGCGTGAATTGTCCAAAATATGACGATAAGTGTCAAGTAAGTAGAAAAAACTCTACCATCTGCGAGCTATTCTGGCGTGCGCTGCCAAACCCGCTAGAGTTACACATATTATGTACTACGGCACGCTAATATAAGCTACTCGAAATACTAATCTTGCGTAAACGAAGTCGCGGGCACTAGCTAGTAAATAAATAATTCTTGCTTAGCTATAAGACCTCCATCAGATACGAGTAGGCCTCCGCATTTGTTCGGTGTAACTAGAAACTAGTGCCCAAAGGTTTATCTCGCAATTTCTTGCTGTTTTAGGTTATGCTTCATCCCGCGTCTGCGACTCATCTGTATTCAAATTTAGTCTGGATTGAGATGAGATGTGAATTACAATTATTTCGTCCTTGGCATGTTCTGCTTTCCTAAAAACCGGCAACCGTTCTTCTCCTTATCGTACCTATTTTAAAGAAAGAAAAGAAAACAAAAAAATAATAATTTTGCGTTTTTAACTACCTTCAGTATTTTTTTATCCTCTAAATGTTTAATATGGGTGACATAGAAGCGGTTTGGCGGTTGACAGCCTCTTAAAATTCATGTATTGCACACGGCGCCCATTTCCTTCGAGCCGGACCACAACAATTTGTACATGTTTTATATTTGTTTACTACAACTCTACTGAGTACAATAAAAAATAAAGAAAGTATCAAGGCGAGTACTTACCACTACTTGGGGCAGAAATAGGAGTTAATGCAATTAGAGAAAATAAGCAGATAACTAATTGACAAAAAAACCATTATATTACGTTCGTCATATTAAACCTGACACAGCTTTTAGGGAAACTCAAGCTTTAAGTTATCAATTCAATGCAATATGGTCCCGGGATTGGCGCTAAATCAAATTATAGTAAGCAAACTGAGAATTTTACGACTTTCTTTCATAAATGTCAATGCTCTCAAACGGTGAAGAAAAATCCTGTGAGAAAACTAGTTGAACATGCAACAACGATAAGCTTGCTTCTTGTCTAGTTTGGAGCACTAACTAGTCATAGTCAGTGCGGCTGGTGTGACCTCTAAGATGAGTCAATTGGCCATGATGGCATAATCATAATCATTTATTCACAGGAATGTGAGAATGTGAGCCTTTGTTATTTGTTTGTTGACAGCCTTCACAGCTCAGTTGGTAGTAGCTCTGCCTTCTGTGCCGTAGGCCGTGGGTTCGATTCCCACCGAGAACAAACATTTGTGTGATGAACATGTTTGTTCTCTGTCTGGGTGTTATATAATATTATAAGTATGTATTTACAAAAAAAAAGTATATAAGTAGTATATCAGCTATCTGGTTCCCATATCACAAGCTTTGGCTTAGTTTGGGGCGAGATAGTGCTGTGTGGAATGTCCACCAATATTTATTTATTTGTTATGAGTCTGCCCGCGACCACGGGTATTGCAACATAGCCGAAACGTCGGGAAAATAACAAAGGTAAACGCGATAAATACCCGTGTAATACTTTCAATATGTGTTATGATCGCGAGAGTTTAAAAAATACTAATGTAGGTACAATAGTTGGTAATTTAAAATGCTTGAGGCCCGTTACATTCTGCCCCGTCAAGGCGTGCAAAATTTGTATCTTTATAAAATAACAATTGAAAACAATTTAGAGTAAAACAATATAAATTAAAAATAATAATGCAACATATATCAAATAATAAAAAAGTACGATTAAAAAAAGTGTTTAAATCGTTGATATTTTGATAAATGCCTTAAAAAAATAAAGCAAAATAAAATAGGTACACCGAAAAATTTACGGTCGTAAATAGTAGTATTTTCAATATTTGCGTCTTATGTTTTTTGACCAATATTTATAAAAAAAATGTTATATAGTACAAGTGATGTTTTTGTAATAACTTTGAAAACTTGCTATTTTCTTACGAATAAGATTCTGCCGTAATTTTCAAGTCATTTCAGAATCAGAATCAGACAAATCATTATTGTAAACTGATGAATGTACCAACTCTTATTAGGGTGTATAAACAGGATGTTCTAAAAAGTAGTGTTAAGCGGAAGTTCAGAGATAGAGCACCATTTGGAGTACCCGAATCACCCCCGTGTATGTTCCGCGATTTTTCTTATTTTTCGAGTTACGTTTTTTTTGAGAACTTTCGACCTAAATAACTTTACAAAATACTACTACTAAAGACTTTTTCGAGTTCTTTTTTTGCAACTGTATCTTCATGAGTTGTACTTTTATGCATAAAACAATCAGCTTCTTAACTTTGATGAAAATTATGGAAATATTGGTGTAGTGTCAAATTTACTTTCAATTAATTATGACTTGAAATTTCAACTTTGTATATATATATATACACCACTATTTTGTAATTACCAAAAAAAAAAACCGTATACTCAGTGTCAGTTACTGATCACGTTTATGTAGTTAAAACTCAAAAAAAATAATTAAAAAGAATATCCCAAGAAAAAGATGATAACTAGTTACCCATTATCCGTACGTACCTACTACAGAGTCTTATACCCGAGTCTCATTCTCATCCATTCATAAATTTTTGTCTCGTTCAAAACGAAACAAAACGCGCCGCTCGCGCAATACTAACTATTATTTCATCTATGGCCGGCAAACTCGTGTCGAACTAAACACATACCCGCGGACAATTTTTATTTTACGGGTGTCACTGACCGCTGCGCTCGCACCTGCATCTAATTTAGAGTACTTAATTTACACTACCAGAGAATACGCATACATGTTACGTACTTACGTATTTTTAGTCTGGGGAAATGTGAGTGATTACCTACGGATGTACCGTGAATGGTACCCAAACAATCGGCAACCAAATTACTCCACGATGTCCAGCATATTATACCAACGCATATTAGACCATGGCTCTGTTTACGTGCCGCAAGGACGAGGAGGGCCTGCATACTCCCGAAACTTCTACGATGACCTCCTAAATGATTTTGAAGAAGATCCTCGGAGGAGCACGCGTGACGCGGCATGTCGCTTTAGCACAAGCCAGTCCTGCGCTTGGAAGATTGTGCGCTCAGTTGAGATACACTACAGGAAGAACCAGGAGCTACTAGCCATCGCCAGGCTGGAGGATATTCCGTTAACAACCTGGCGGGAGCTATGGTTTCAGCAGGACGGCACGCCACCGCACTATCATCGCGCAGTGCGAGAGTACCTATCTCAAGAGTTTGGCACCCGATGGATTGGTCGCGGTGGCCCAGTTTGCCTGGCCTCCGTGCTCGCCCGATCTGACACCCCCAATCTTTTTGTGGAGCGAAATAAAAAGACTAGTGTATGTGAGTGAGCCTAACAAATGTACAGGACCAAAAACAGCGCATTAGACGCTTTTGATAGTGCAAAGACTAAGTAATTTCCCACAAAAACAAGTTGTTAAAACGTGTGTGTGTTTGCATTGACAATGAAGGTTGACATTTTGAACAACTTTTAAAATACTGTAGGTTAGTGACGTGCGTAGTTGTAAGTACTTACTGTAAATAACTTTATTTGTTGTAAATAGCTTGACGGTCCTAAGCCCGCCAAAGTAGGTATGAAGAAAAATGGCAATTAATTACAAATAAAAGGATTTAAAAAAAAACAAAAATATTGCCTTTTTTATGATACTTACCTACCTACCTACCCATCGAATTATTTATCTAGTGAGCGAGAGAGAAGGAATACGATGAGTGCGACAAGATGATGTGACGTAGGTAGGTACTATACCTACGCCGAGACGGTAGATGGAAGGAGTCATAATGAATGGAGTGTTTACGATGTTTACTAGCAGTAGTATTCCGTAGTATTTTCTTGTAGGGTGTCCATAAAATTGTGCAGGATTTTGCTTGAAAACAAAGCTCGATAGCTTGGTGAAAGTTAAATATTAAAAAGTTTTGACAGTGCCAATAGCATTAGTAGCCTCTGCTGCAACTATCCTTAATTTTTTTCTGGTTAATACAAAATAGTGGTGTATAAGTACAATCTGCTGTATTCGGAAGAATAGGAATATTAATTAAAAATATAAATATTTAATTACAAAGAAAATCACAATGAATACAACTAGGTAGTTACAGAATGTACACAATACATATGAAATTGTTGAGCTATCTGCAGACCGTTGCAAACGATCTAGAGATTGCTCAACTGATCCAAATAAAAAATTATACAACTATCTGATGCAACAAGCAGATGGCCCACCTGATGTTCAGTGGTAATCATCACCACAAAGCATTGCCTCGCAAGTCACGCACGATAACAATAATATTGTGTTATAAGCATGTAATTTGATATTTCATGCGTCGAGGTGCTAATCTAGCGGCAAGAACCAACCTTAAACAAATCAATACGTCACCAATTCATTCGAATACGCTTAAATTGTGATTATTTTAATTCATTCTAAATTATTTACCCCATCAGAAACATCCGCTAGCGAAATTCACGGAATTTCGCCAACAAATTAATATTTACAACTGGTATTAAACTGGCACCGTTAAAAGAGCCTTCAGTTCAACGATGTCATAGAGCATGGAATTATTTACACCCACACGATAAAGACATTTCCCATAGTAGTGCGTTCCAGCCTTGCTACTCAATTACCATAAAAAAATTATAAAATATTTTATACTAGCTGGTGCCCGCGACTTCGTCTGCGCAGGATTATTATTTCGAGTAGCTTATATTAGCGTGGCGTAGTACATATGTGTAACTCTAGCGGTTTTGGCAGCGCACGCCAGAATAGCTTGCAGATGGTAGATTTTTTCCTACTTACTTGACACTTATCGTCATATTTTGGACAATTCACATCTTTATAAATTGTAGCCTATGTGGTATTCTGATGTTTATGCTATATTATTGTAAAGTTTCATTAAAATCCATTCAGTAGTTTTTACGTGAAAGAGTAACAAACATCCATCCATCCATACTTACAAACTCTCGCGTCTATAATATTAGTGGGATTTTTTATATTTAAAGCATTCTCCAAAACCACAGTTTATAAAGAAAACATCACAATTTTTTCGGTAAAATGTTGACTTCGAAAATCATAATCATCTCAGCCTGGTATCGCCCACTGCGGAATCTGAATTACGGAATACGAAATGCGAAAAACAAGTTGTCAAATGTCGGAATATATACTCTACTAGTTTTCTTTGCACCAGGCCTTTAAAACGCCTTACTGAACCAACATAATTATGCAAATATAATGGATCAATTTATTTATTATGTCAGCCTTCACAGCTCAGTTGGTAGTAGCTCTGCTTTCTTCGCCGTAGGCCGTGGATTCCCACCGAGAATAAACACTTGTGTAATTAACATAGATTTTTGTTTTCTGTCTGGGTTAAAGGTTTCACAATAAAAAAGTATATTATGTCAGCTATCTGGTTTCCCATATTACAAGCTTTGGCATAGTTTGGGGCTAGATAATACTGTGTGGCAAGTCCACCAATATTTATTATTTATTTGAACAGTGGTAACTAAAACTCTTGTTAGGGTTAAGCTCGCCTTTGTACATGTCCTCTATTTATGTCTTTTTCCTATGTATTGTATTGTGTGAAATAAATAATTATGGGGCTGACAACCATCAAACAACTTCTCGCTCGCACGTTTCGACATGTTGAAAGTTATAAAATCACTAAACTCATTTTCGAAAAATCGCAATAAATCATTTTACTAAATGTGTGTAATGTGATTGCACACAGTTTAGTAAAAATTTCATTTTGATCGATACAAGTTTTCCTACTTACGAAAACTAGTAAAGCAAACTTTTGAGTAGGAAAACATGTATCGATCAAAATGAAATTTTTACTAAGCTGTGTGCAATATGATTGCACACAAAATGGTTGATTGCGATTTTTTTAATATGAGTTTTGTGATTTTATATCTTTCAACATGTCGAAACGTGCGAGCGAGAGTCACAGTTCACAGGAGAGTCTTCTCTTCGCCTTAAGAACTAACTTTACCTACAGCTTTCGCAGCTCTGTGGCTACAAAGGCGTTTATGACTGTAAGCCTGGATTTGGGCCGGATCTGCGCTAGCTGATAGCGAGTTTCAGAACTCACTGTAGCTTTCAAACTTATTGCTGAGCGCTCCAGAGAATTGTTTTTCTTGTCACCCAGCGAATGAATACTATTATTTTACTGAATACCTACATATGCATAAAGGTAAACATACATTTCTGATAAAAACATGAAACAGCTTCACGAGTAGCTTTAAGAGTAGAGAGCTTTAAGAGTACTTCCACCAAGCTTTCGTCCGGGGAAGTACTACCACCACGCCTTTTTCTGCGGCCAAGCAGAAAAAGGCGTAAGCGTTGCTTACGTAATTACAGGCACATGAGGCTTATCATCTGTATGCAATGCAAAAGTTAACCTACCTGGCTAAAATGTATGAAACAGCTGTTATTTTTTTTCGCGTTCACAGTGATGGTTCCTTAGAAAAAATTATTCATATTGATGGGTACTTTAGCCCCCTGAAGTTTTCGGGAGTGGTATTTTAACACCCTATATACATTTATTTATGTTATAATTAAGCTCTTTATTGGGTATTTACTTTATATTACACTAGCGGCCTGTCCCAGCTTCGCATGGGTGGTCATAAATTTTTTGAACATTTTAGTATAAACTTAGACCGTGGGTTCGAGCCTCGCATCTACTAATTTCATACATTTGCACACCCTTCTCCTTGACTGAGTCAAATCGCACCCCGTGCGTGACCCGTGGACCCGTTAACATTTTTAATTTCGTCATATTTTTTGAATGGAATGTCCGATTTGAAAAATTTAAGAAGTAGACTATAGGTATTGAAACCGTCTTAAATATGAAATGTTTTATTTGGATAAGGATTAATACCAAGGTACAAATAAAGACCCTTTTCTAGCGGCGGCATTTCAATTAAATTTTTATCATAAAAGAACACTTATTGTGACATAACTATAATAGTTAGACATATGCTGTCGCGACATTTTTTGTAGATGATGACGTGTTCTACAAAATCGTAGTACATTATTTTGTTCTAACATCAATAGTTTTCGCAGCGCACGCGATGTAAGGTTTTTGTTTTCCACCTTTGGTTACATTATTGAAGTTTTAGTAAGGATCCCTGATTTTTTTGAAAATATAATATAGTCTATGTTACTCAAGGATAATGTAGCATTCTAATGGTGAAAGAATTTTTGAAATCGGACCAGTAGTTTTTGAGCCTATTCGTTACATACAAAAATACAAAAATACAAATCTTTCCTCTTTATAATATTAGTGTAGATTTAAGAATATGAAGGTAGGTTTTTGCTTCAGTACAGTACAGTACATTATTTATGATCCTTGTTTTCGTTATCCTTTCTATTCAAACGTTGTCTGGAAGTCATAACTCTTATGAATAAGGCCACCCATTGTGCTTCAATTTGTAATATTTCTGTATATGTTTATTTTGTGTACAATAAAGTATTATGTATATATCGTTTTATGAGTAGTAGAGCTCTTTGTGTGCGGCTCGTCCGGGGAAGTACTACCACCACGCCTTTTTCTGCCGCCAAGCAGCAACGCTGTGTTTCGGTTTGAAGAGTGTGGTTGCCGGTGTAATTACAGGCACATGAGGCTTAACATCTGTATGCCTCAAGTTGATGGACGCAATAGTGCCTCTATAGGCAACCGCTCAACATCAGGGTCATAAGTTTTTTCCAATTACAACGCTCAGTTTTATAATAAAATCTGAACTTATCTTAACTAAACTTTTCAATATCGAGTGTTTACCGCGCGTTCCCCGTCTGAGCGGTAGGTGACGCGTGAATGCTTGATATCTCGCACCATTACACTTTGGGGTGGGGTTGGGGGTTGTGGGGGTTTTTTTTTCTCTTTGCTCGCTTGTTTTTCTCGGATGCTATACGTGCACTCATATAAAAAAAACTGCACACGGCGAATTTTCTACAAGTGCACGACACAATGAAGATTGAAAAATCGATAAATCACCGATCGCACAACGCGTGACTTGAAATGCTAGTAGCGTGCGCATACTGTGCATTTATGCACAGTATGCGCGCGCAAGCCGTCCTGATTATGAGAATTTGTTGCAAAGCGTTACGTTGTTAAAAGTTACATTCCATTATTCTAGCACTAATGTGGACAACATTTTTTTTATTAAATATATTTTAAAATTATCGCAATGTGTGGAAGGAATGGGAGATCTTTGCCCAGAAGTGGGACCTGGAGGGCTCATAATAATAAAATATAAAATATTGTTATAATTTTTATTTATAATTATTTTCAAATAGCTAAGCAATGCCAGATTTAAGTCAAAATGAAAGTTTACCAAATATGGAACAGCATTTTCCCTCTTTGGCTGTTTTGCAAGCTTCTTAACATGTTTTGATAGGCTTCGTTTCCGGACGAGATGTTTCAGTAGCCTTCGTTTTGGACGACGCGTTGTAGTAGGGGCAGTTTAAGGACAATGTTTTGTAGGAGGCTTAGTAACTGGAGGAAGCGTTGTAGGGGGCTCAGTTACTGGAGGAGGCGTTGTAGGAGGCGCAGTTACTGGAGGAGGCGTTGTAGGAGGCTCAGTAATTGGACAATGTGCTGTAGGAGGCTCAGTTACTGGACAATGTGTTGTAGGGGGCTCTGTTACTGGAGGAGGCGTTGTAGGAGGCTCAGTTACTGGAGGAGGCGTTGTAGGAGGCTCAGTTACTGGAGGAGGCGTGGTAGGAGGCTCAGTTACTGGACAATGTGTTGTAGGAGGCTCAGTTACTGGAGGAGGCGTTGTCGGGGGCTCAGTTACTGGAGGAGGCGTTGTAGGAGGCTCAGTTACTGGAGGAGGCGTGGTAGGAGGCTCAGTTACTGGACAATGTGTTGTAGGAGGCTCAGTTACTGGAGGAGGCGTTGTCGGGGGCTCAGTTACTGGAGGAGGCGTTGTAGGAGGCTCAGTTACTGAAGGAGGCGTGGTAGGAGGCTCAGTTACTGGACAATGTGTTGTAGGAGGCTCAGTTACTGGAGGAGGCGTTGTAGGGGGCTCTGTTACTGGACAATGTGTTGTAGGGGGCTCTGTTACTGGAGGAGGCGTTGTAGGAGGCTCAGTTACTGGAGGAGGCGTTGTAGGAGGCTCAGTTACTGGAGGAGGCGTGGTAGGAGGCTCAGTTACTGGACAATGTGTTGTAGGAGGCAAAGTTACTGGAGGAGGCGTTGTAGGGGGCTCAGTTACTGGAGGAGGCGTGGTAGGAGGCTCAGTTATTGGACAATGTGTTGTAGGAGGCTCAGTTACTGGAGGAGGCGTGGTAGGAGGCTCAGTTATTGGACAATGTGTTGTAGGAGGCTCAGTTACTGGAGGAGGCGTTGTCGGGGGCTCAGTTACTGGAGGAGGCGTGGTAGGAGGCTCAGTTACTGGACAATGTGTTGTAGGAGGCTCAGTTACTGGAGGAGGCGTGGTAGGAGGCTCAGTTACTGGAGGAGGCGTGGTAGGAGGCTCAGTTACTGGACAATGTGTTGTAGGAGGCTCAGTTACTGGTGGAGGCGTTGTAGGGGGCTCAGTTACTGGAGGAGGCGTGGTAGGAGGCTCAGTTATTGGAAAATGTGTTGTAGGAGGCTCAGTTACTGGAGGAGGCGTTGTCGGGGGCTCAGTTACTGGAGGAGGCGTGGTAGGAGGCTCAGTTACTGGACAATGTGTTGTAGGAGGCTCAGTTACTGGAGGAGGCGTTGTCGGGGGCTCAGTTACTGGAGGAGGCGTGGTAGGAGGCTCAGTTACTGGACAATGTGTTGTAGGAGGCTCAGTTACTGGAGGAGGCGTGGTAGGAGGCTCAGTTACTGGAGGAGGCGTGGTAGGAGGCTCAGTTACTGGACAATGTGTTGTAGGAGGCTCAGTTACTGGTGGAGGCGTTGTAGGGGGCTCAGTTACTGGAGGAGGCGTGGTAGGAGGCTCAGTTATTGGAAAATGTGTTGTAGGAGGCTCAGTTACTGGAGGAGGCGTTGTCGGGGGCTCAGTTACTGGAGGAGGCGTGGTAGGAGGCTCAGTTACTGGACAATGTGTTGTAGGAGGCTCAGTTACTGGAGGAGGCGTTGTCGGGGGCTCAGTTACTGGAGGAGGCGTGGTAGGAAGCTCAGTTACTGGACAATGTGTTGTAGGAGGCTCAGTTACTGGAGGAGGCGTTGTAGGGGGCTCAGTTACTGGAGGAGGCGTGGTAGGAGGCTCAGTTACTGGACAATGTGTTGTAGGAGGCTCAGTTACTGGAGGAGGCGTTGTAGGGGGCTCAGTTACTGGAGGAGGCGTGGTAGGAGGCTCAGTTACTGGACAATGTGTTGTAGGAGGCTCAGTTACTGGAGGAGGCGTTGTAGGGGGCTCAGTTACTGGAGGAGGCGTGGTAGGGGGCTCAGTTATTGGACAATGTGTTGTAGGAGGCTCAGTTACTGGAGGAGGCGTTGTTGGGGGCTCAGTTACTGGAGGAGGCGTGGTAGGAGGCTCAGTTACTGGGCAATGTGTTGTAGGAGGCTCAGTAACTGGAGGAGGCGTTGTCGGGGGCTCAGTTACTGGAGGAGGCGTGGTAGGAGGCTTAGTTACTGGACAATGTATTGTGGTAGGCTTTGTTGGGCCTGTATGGCATGGTGATGTTGTAGTTGCCCTTGTTGTTGTACGAGTAGTTGGTGTGGGCTTCACAGGAGAGTGACATTGGTGCGTTGTTTTTTTTGTGTTTGACTCGCAATGAGGTAGACAGGTCTTGATGCATTTTTCTGAAACATAAAAATATCACAACATGAGTTACTCTTACTTTTGTGCACTTTAATTCTGTTTAGATAGACAGAAAATGATTTTTAGAGCATACCGACAATTAATTCATTTTCTTATTTATTAGCCCAAGGTTTCGGGCCGTTTCTCAAAATTATTTAATTAGCAGTTAAACTTAAACAATTTAAATAAATAAAATAAAATTAATTAGATTTTAATTTAATAACCTCAAAAATTAAATAACCTATTGCAGTTTTATCTTGTTATATCAGTGGAGGTAAATAAAATGATGGTTATAAACCGAAATATATTCCTTGTATGTCGTTCGTACTTAAACATTTATATATAAACTGTTGTATGTATGTATGTATATGCATAAAAATAAAATATTTGCACCATGATCAATATTTTTAAATAGGTCACTGTTGAATCCATTACCTACTTTCTAGTTATATTTATATCTAAAATCTTGCCTCAGGAACTAAGGAAGAAATACATGACGGTAGAAAAAGGCATAGGCACTCGCTAAAGGCTGTTTTTTACAAAATTGTCGTACTTACCTGCAACAGGCTTGATTATGTTGAAGTGAGGATTCGGAGCCGAATATATCACAGCTAACTGTAAATAAAAATAATATTACTTAGTCAATTATTTGTTTATTTTATTTATTCTTAGATTCACAGTTTTTTTTTGGTCTATCTTCGACAGCCTTCACAGCTCAGTTGGTAGTAGCTCTGCCATCTGTGCCGTAGGCCGTGGGTTCGATCCCCACCGAGAACAAACATTTGTGTGATGAACATAGATGTTTGTTCTCTGTCTGGGTGTTATATAATATTATAAGTATGTATTTATAAAAAAAAGTATATAAGTAAGTATATCAGCTATCTGGTTCCCATATCACAAGCTTTGACTTAGTTTGGGACGAGATAGTGCTGTGTGGAATGTCCACAAATATTTATTTATTTATTTATTCCTGCCCTTATCTCACGCTTAGTAGGTAGATAGATACTGAGTAGATAAAAGTAGGTAAAATGGTAGGTGAGTTTAAAGTAAAAATATTACGAAAAGAGTAGATAGGTTCATGAACCGTTTCGTTTCGTACACTATTTAATTGATTGAACTAGCAATAAAATAGCCACGCGGGCTTAAGTAGTCTGTACATTAAAATGGGATTTGAAAGGATGTCTACCGTGCCTAAAATCACAGCCATGAGTTTATTTCATTTCAATTTCTTAATAATTTTATGCACTTACCATATAACAGAGAAACGGAATGATCGCCTTCATTTTATAGGCTTATTATTCCTCACACAACCACCAACCCACTGAAGTCACTATGAGTGGTTTAAATTTACTTATCCACCTTATTTATACTAGCATACTAGTGGAATTCACGCCACTTCGTACGCTTAATGCTATTGTCTTACAACCAAGCCACCCAATAAGTGAAAGTATGTTTTAATTGTTTAAAAAAAACAAAAGAGTAACAAGTTTATTTTTTTGCATTTTTATAGGTACACAGAATTCTTTTCCTATGTAACTTACGATTATATACACAGATGGGGTTTACAAAACCTTAAACCTATGATAGTTTCTTCCAATAAAATACTTAGCTGCCATCTCTCTCAAATGATTGAGGAATTGCTTGTTATTTGTCTTGTTCCTACTAATGTACTTACCTACCAATAGTAATATTTGGACGTACCTTGTTTTGTCTGTTCGTTGATTGGTTGCAACTGTTTGTATAAGCATGTATATACATTTATTTACACATTGTTTACGTCTTTAATTTATATTACACAGCTGTTTAAAAAAATAATATTGTTTGTTATTGTATGAATAATGCACTGCTGTACTGCATTTTATCCAGTGCACGGACCTAGATCGTTTAGTTCTAGGTACCCTTCCGATTCTAAGGAAAGATTCGTAGGTTCCAATCCAATCACGCTCGGGTTTGAGGCAGAGATGTGGGCAAATAGTTTAACCGTTTATCTACGTGTTAAAAGGTGAAAAAAATGGATTAGGCGAGTAGGACTTGCGCAATCAGAGTTCCGTGAGAACTGAATTAGGTATCTTTTATGTTATTTTGTAAGAGACAGTTCTTTCATCTCGGGATGGAGTTCCAGATAACTTCACCTATGATAATACCTTTCAAACATATTCATATTTTTATTTTATCAATAATTCAATTTCAATTCAATAATTCAAATAATTCAATTTCATATGTTTTGACTCTTTTTTTTCATTTGAGTCTCCCTCCAACTTAAAAATTGTGAGGTCATTAAAAGCCATTAATATTTTATAATTTATGAATTGATATTTTTTAATAATTTGAAATATTTCAAAATAAAGCTTCTAGCTTCATTTTATCACTACATTATAAACTTGCAGACCTTTTTTAAACGTTTCACAGAAAAATGGTTTTGGCAGATAGACAGATGGAAGAGCAAAAATTTGATCTTAAATATAAGAACTCACTTTGTGTAATACTTGTAATACACGTAGATGAAACACATGAATTGTACATGCAGATGAAAAAGCGATAACATGAAGTAGAACTAATTAAACTAAACAATAAAGTAGGGTAGATAGACGTAAAATAAAATATACAAATACAAAATAACTTTATTGACATCAATATTTACAGATCGTTATTGAATCCATAGGCTCTTGAACTAGTTCAGACTGTGTTTCAGGGGCCAGTGGCTTCACCCATAATTTTAAAGACAGAAATTTTGTCATCAAAAAATACACTTTTTTAATATTAATAACTAGCAGCGTGTCCCAGCTTCGCATGGGTGGACATACATTTCTCAACATTTTACGATAACTTTAGACCGTGGGTTCGAGTCTTGCAGCTACTTATTTCATACATTTGCACGTCCTTCTCTCTCGCCGCGTTACCCAGCGCCCGTTGCCCCGCGCGCTCGCCTATATTATGTAAAATACATAATAAAGCGAACTAAATATTTTAATTTCGTTATATTTTAAATGGAATGTCCGATTTGAAAAGTTCTAGAAGAAATCAGTTTCTCACTCTCTGATATGAAGATAGGCTTAAACGAACCCTCGATATTAAGGTTAGAGGTGCTGAATTTAGTGGTGTCAATTTTTTTGTTATGAGCCTTGTTGATAATTTTGTCTCTTAAGATCACACTCGTAAATTCAGCAGTTATGGGCTGGTTAGTCTCATTTTTTGTGTTGATCTGATACACATCACGAACCTCCGGCTCTTGAAGAGGTATACTCAGTTTTGATAACCAAGTTAAGTAGGTTTTCTTTAATAGTCTCGCCAGTTTTTTTAGGAACATTACGAACCTCGTGCTTCGTAGGCTTCGATTCAGTTGATCAAGTCTAGACTCCAGAAACTGAATATATTTTCGAACTGCAGACTAACTTGCAGACAGACTTTTCTCGCTCGAAGAATTCCAGTCTTGAGGTCATCTCTTCATATTTTTTCCCAAGAAAATCTACTTTCTACGCATCTGAGATTTCGCTATTCGGTTCGGAATGCAAGTCTATCCCAATTCTGTACCTTTTTCTTGAGGGCAGTAAATCGTTCATACTGCTCTTTTTTTTAAGCAAGTTAAACTTCCTCTCTATTAATATCGTCTCCTTTGCGCTTATGCAGGATGTTGGTCAATGGTCACTCATAGTTTCTCGTGAAAGTGAAGGTACGGTAATATAAGATTGGCTACCTGTGTGCAGCGTAGGTAGAACAAGCTAGCTTAGGCAGTGCTCTAAGCAGTGTGTGTGTGTGTGTGTGTGTGTAATGACGTGAGAGGACTCACCGACAGCACACAGGATTACGCTGTTGGTTCGGATACGTTGAGCTACTTGGAACTTATGGGCTACTATTATTTGTCATTGATTGAAATAGTGCAAACTTGGTGATGTTAGGATTTAAAATGAAGTAGGGACTGTGTAAACACGTCTGCACTATGCAGGGGACCGGGGGAGAAGGTACATAAATAAACATTCAATTTAATAACTTTTTTATTGTTTCGAAATATATGTACGAGTATGTCTTTTTCTATACATCGATAGTGAATAGTTTGCACGAGCGCTTACGTTTGCAAGAGGTAGAAGGTTTTTTAGTTGAACATGGTTTTGGGGGCGGTGTTTTAGTTGAACATGTTTTTGGGGGTGGTGTTTTAGTTGAACATGTTTTTGGGGGCGGTGTAGTAGTAGAACATGTTTTTGGGGGCGGTGTAGTAGTAGAACATGTTTTTGGGGGCGGTGTTTTATTTGAACATGTTTTTGGGGGCGGTGTAGTAGTAGAACATGTTTTTGGGGGCGGGGTAGTAGTAGAACATGTTTTTGGGGGCGGTGTAGTAGTAGAACATGTTTTTGGGGGCGGTGTTTTAGTTGAACATGTTTTTGGGGGCGGTGTAGTAGTAGAACATGTTTTTGGGGGCGGGGTAGTAGTAGAACATGTTTTTGGGGGCGGTGTAGTAGTAGAACATGTTTTTGGAGGCGGGGTAGTAGTAGAACAGGTTTTTGGGGGCGGTGTAGTAGTAGAACATGTTTTTGGGGGCGGTGTAGTAGTAGAACATGTTTTTGGGGGCGGTGTAGTAGTTGAACATGTTTTTGGGGGCGGTGTTTTAGTTGAACATGTTTTTGGGGGCGGTGTAGTAGTAGAACATGTTTTTGGGGGCGGTGTAGTAGTAGAACATGTTTTTGGAGGCGGTGTAGTAGTAGAACATGTTTTTGGGGGCGGTGTTTTAGTTGAACATGTTTTTGGGGGAGGTGTAGTAGTTTTCACGATGGGCTTGCAAGTTGCTATCTTGACAGGACCGCACCGATCCCTACAAGATACAGGAGAGCCAGCTGAAAAAAAAAGTGTTTAATTAAATTATTCATTAACATTTTTACGGTAGACATCATTTGATAATCAATAGGTGTGGCGTGGGGTGCGTCGTTCGGCTCCAAGCCACCTTTACCAGGTGGGTGTTGAAAGATAAAAGTTAGTTAAATAAATATATTTGCCGTATATTCATTCTTCTATTACAAAGGTCTGATCAGATACCACCATTGTGTGTTTTCTTTTCTGTTTGATGTATAAATTGCATCGCAAGAGGTGCTTATCGTGACTCCATACAAATCCACTTCGAAAACGTGCGACGCATTGCACAAAAGCTAGTGAACGTGACTCGGACTTAGAGTGCAGTTCAATGCTGGGTAGGTGACTACCATACAACACAGGTACACCACACAGGTATAGGGGCTACCATGCTTTGTCCTAGACTCTAGGACAAAGCATGGTAGTATAATCTAGGACCTAGATTATACACGATAGCGACTGAAGTAATAAAATTTTAAATCTTATCAAAAAGTTGGCTAATTAATCAAACTTACTATCTCCCGAACATGGATGACCAAACAGATTGGGATCAGGAGCAGCATAGCAGATTATAAGCTGAAAAAAGAAACACAAATATAAACACAATAAAAAATGGTATTTAGGTCTTATACCCTTGAAAAATATATTTTGAAGTTTGCTGGATTATATGTATATGTGACAGCCAACTGGTTAAATTCCCCATTCAATCAACTGCCTAGCCGTTCAACCAAACGGCGCCATTCAACCAAATGCCTGAATGATATATCCACCACAATGTTAAAAATCATGTTGTACCGAATCAAGACGAAAAAAAACCTAACAACGTAACCAAACCTTAAAAGGTACAATAGGTTGTTAGGTTTTTTTTTATTAAAGTTTTGATTTTTGTTTATTGACTTGACTAGGAAAGTCGTTAAATGTTCAGGCATCATTCAGGTAGTTAGCTGAACGGCGCCGTTCAACCAAACGGCCAGGCAGCCAATTGAACGGCGAACTCAACCAGTTGGCTGCGACATATTCATATTAAACCCCATAGAGATCGGGCCATAGAAGTAATCGGTGTATATCTATGTCTTAAAATAATATGTTAGCTTTTTTTTTACTACTACTAGCTGATGGAACAAGCAGATGGTCCACCTGATGTTAAGTGGTAACCACCACATATAACAAACCATTACCTCGTAAGTCACACACGATTCCTATCGTGCGTGACTTACGATGCACTGCCCTGTGTCCATCAGCTTGAGGCATACAGATGTTAAGCCTCATGTGCCTGTAATTACACCGGCAACCACACTCTTCAAACCGAAACACGGCAACGCTGCTTGGTGGCAAAAAAAGGCGTGGTGGTAGTACTTCCCCGGACGAGCACTTCACAAAGAGCTCTACTACTCTTTTTGGTTGTTAGAAAACTAGTTTGGATCAAAATGATTTTTTGCTGAACTGTGTTTTCATAAATAGGTTCAGTGATTTTATATCTTTCAAAATGTTGAAAAGTGCGCGCGAGAGGTACATTAGCAGTTGTCATCGCCTTAAATTACTTTTTTTATACGACTTGATGATGGAACAAGCAGGTGGCCCACATGATGTTAAGTGGTAACCATCACCTATAACAAAGCATTGCCTCGCAAGTCACGCACGAAAGAAACGTGCCCTTCAATGCACTGCCCTTGCGGCGTACAGTTGTCTGTAATTTCACCGGCAACCACACCCTTCAAACCGAAACACAGCAACACTGCTTGGCGGAAGAAATCGGTATGGTATGGTATGGTGGTAGCACTTCCCCGGACGAGCCCTTCACAAAGAACTCTACTACTCTTAAAACTTAGTTGTTTTTGGTACAATACTTACTGCAGAACAGAGCGAGAGAGGAAACAATAGCTTCATTTTTTACAGCCAACTGCTCGTTACCACTACTTATGCTAATATACTTTGGTATCTTTTAAACAACTCAAGCCTTTTTATACCGTCTAGCTACATAATGGAAAACGTCAATGACTATTCTTTGAATACTAAACTTTATTAACACAGCATTGACGTGTTTTTATTAATTGTTTCAATAAAACATTGTTAATTTTTTGTAAATACCATAGCGTTTTCACAATGTTTTTGTTTTATAAAGCCGCTTTCTAACGGCTGTGTATGTTTGTTTGTTTGTTATGGGTTATGTTTTTTTAATTTGGCTATAGTCACCTCGCTTATCAGACAGGTTGGCAAACATTGCGTACTCCAGGAAATGCTTTCGCCTTTCCTGCGGTTTTCCTTCCCTTAGTTGCCTTTTACGACAAGGGAGGTGATGGAAGGGACTTATTCTCTTATTGATCCCACCCATTCATTGACTCTCTTTCATTGACTCTCTTTCATTTATATTATTATTTAATGTATTTCATTAGCATTTATAAATTTTATTGAAATGAAAATTTGCAAATTGGTTTGTAAGAACTTAAACATATGTGTACGCCTGAATGGCAGGATCCATAGTCACCACGCTTATCCCTCCTACCCGATGGACTGACTACATTGTTAGGATCGCGGGAAGTCGGTGGATGGAGAGGGCTCGGAATCGTTCTTCCTGGAAATGTGTAGGGGGTGCCTATGTCCAGCAGTGGACTTTTAGGCTTAGGCTGATGATGATGATGGGATCTAGTGTTCTTACTCTTACCATGTCATTTGTTTGTATCGCCCTTTGGGACTTAGACTGAATCTAAAGGTCCCTGGTCTCGGCACCAATGTTTGTATCGCCCTTTGGGACTTTATAGAATGAAAAAACTGTATATTCATGTACTTTTGATTTATTTTTATTTAAGTAGGTCACACACATTACAGAGGTGAAAAGGAAGAGGAGTGTTGCCACAATGGCACGCTTTAATTGTGCTTAAAACTAATTTTATGTCATAGACAACATTTGTGTTTTCGAACATACCCACCTAGATTCACAAAAAATAAAAGATTTATCAAAATCAAAAATCAAAATCAAAATATGTTTATTTGGGAAAACAAAAATACCAGTAACTTAACTTAAAGTCGGGAACGATGATATCTGCAGAAGTATTAAACTGTGTCGCAGATACCAACGCCCTCCTCCAGTACAGTGGAAATACTAATAATAAAATATAAACGAGAAAGTAAGTAGGTACATTATTAAAAGTAACAAGAAGTAAGTAATAACTAAAATTAACATTAACAGTAGATGCTAAATGAAGTTTAAGCTAAGTAGGTTATCTAGCTGTGAAACTGTATAAAATATGTTAGGATAGTGAATTATTCGTGTGCAATTGTGTGTGTTTGTGTGTTCGTGTGTGTGAGTGTGAGTGTGGAATTAATTATGTGATTTCCGTGTGGATAAGGGGGTATGAAAATAATTATGTTTGTGTCAATGAGTGTAGTGCGAGTATGTGGGAGACTCTTCTGCTAAATCCAGTCTCTTGAGAGTCTGGGCTAGCAGTTGAGATGGTGATTACTATTTGTGATGTGTGAGTGTTTGTGTGCAAGGATATGAGAGACAAAGAATGGAGAATAGGGTGTTATGTAGATGCGTGGAGGGTTGAAGAACGGTGAGTACACAAACAATTATGTTGTTAGCCTTAGAAGATCCTCAGTATCCTCATAGGTCAGGCTCAGAAGCCACTCAAGAGTTTTTTGCTTACATTTATAGGTAGTTAATGGGTATATATTTAAATTACGGTTTATTTTGTTATATAAGGGTGAGCTAGCAAAGTAAAAGTAACGGCTCGCCATTGCAGTGCGACGAGATTCTACCTTGCAGACCTTATCCGACCTTCGTTTAGATGCTATGAGGTTTGGGTCATATTCGAGCTGTGCATGTTTTCGAAGGATCGTTTGATGTATAAATAGTTGTCGCACTGTGGGAACTTGGCAGACGGAGTACAGATCTTTGGTGGGGAACCAGATGGGTTTTTTGATCATAACTTTGAGGACAGCCCTTTGGGCTCGTTCTAGTCTTAACATTGTAGTTTTGGGCAGACCACCCCAAGACACTATGCAATACGATGTAATCGACTGTACAAGGAATATTGTTTTAAGTAGTTGGAAACTGAGAACAGATCGCAAGTTTTTGAAGACATAGATCAGTTTCCTAACGCGAGAGACGGTGAAATGTATATGCGGTTTCCAAGTCAAGGTGTTATCTACAATGATTCCAAGATACTTTACACTAGACGCTCGCTCTATAAGACAGCTACAATTACATGAGGGAGGGACAACATTAGAGTCACATACATGGGCGCAGATGGAGAGAGTAGAGACAGGTTGAGTGGACTCGTTAGGAGAGAAGGGGATAAATTTACTTTTAGAGACGTTAAGGGTAAGAAGGTTGGAGCGGAGCCATTTCATAACAGTTTTTAGTGCGTATTCCGAGAAGTCACGAGCCTCCTTCCAGGTACGGCCATGAATTAAGGGAGCTGTGTCATCGGCATAGGTAATAATTTTACAATTTGGGATATCTAAGTTACAGAGGTCATTAATTTAAAGCAAAAATAGGGTAGGCCCGAGGACGCTACCTTGAGGGACACCGAAAGAGATTTGTTCATCATAACTTTTATAATTTTCTATCATCACGTACTGGGAGCGGCATTCAAGGTAAGATTGAAATATGTTCTGTGCAATACCTCTTGCACTGATACATACCAATTTATGATTTCACAATTTGCTGGCAGAATGATGTGGTCGCCGCTGATATTACAACCTCAGGTTGATGGACGCAGGACAGTGCATTGTAGGGCAGGTGCATATCGTGCGTGACTTGCGAGGCAATGCCTTGTCATAGGTGATAATAACCACTAAAAGTCAGGTTGGCCACCTGCTTGTTCCATCAGCTAGAAAAAAAACTTATGTTCGTGTACTTTTAGCTGTATTTTGTGAGAAATTCGACAGACCCGTGCGTAGTTGTTTTCAGGCCGACAGTCTCATAAAATAAAACTCATAAAGATAATATGGCGAAGTTTATGAATAGCAGCATATTCATCTTGGTAGAGCAAGATTATTACATTCTCTAAATGTCGTGAAACTCAATAAATCTGTGCTTGGAATGTTTGGTCAACCCTTCCGACATCCATACACGTATCTCCAGGAGGAAGGGTTACGGTCTGAGATAATATGGAAATTCTTGAGATGTTATGGCAAGATGTGGCTTAGTAGCATTATTAGTTCTTCTTCTTGTCGTCTCATTATTCCTTTAGAAACAGTGTGGTGAAAGGATTTTAAGTGCGCCTCAAAAAGGCTCCTTTCGAGCACTTGACATATGTTTTTAGAACTTTTAGGTTTTACGCCAGTTTCCTCACGGCGTTAACCTTCGCCGTTTGAGAGTACTGTACCCCAAGTATGAGTTGTGTTTACTATATTTGGTTTTTCGTTTTTCGTTCTTGTTCCGTGTTCATTGGGGGTTTTGTATGAAGACGCGATAGAGATACCGATACGGAACTTTATGTTGCAAGTATGATGAAAATTAGTAGTATAACCACTAGATTGATTTTTGGCCAAAAAACTGGCCAAAATAAACCAAAAAACTGGCCTTAAAGTTCCGTATTGGTATCTCTATCACGTCTTCATACAAAACCCGCAATGAACACGGAACAAAAACGAAAAACCAAATATGGTAAACACAACTCACACTTGGGGCACATACATTTTTAAACAAGAAAACTCATTGGTGCACGACTGTTTACGAACCCACGACCTTAGGATCGGAAGGTGGGGCCGCTACCACTAGACCACCAGTGCTCTCAGCATTATTAGCATAATAACAAGTACATGTCTACTGTCTAGAGTAGTAGAGCCTTATGTAAAGGGCTCGTCCGAGGAAGTACTACCACCACGCCTTTTTCTGCCGCCAAGCAGCAACGCTGTGTTTCGGTTTGAAGATTGTGGTTGCCGGTGTAATACAGGAACATGAGGCTTAACATCTGTATGCCTCGTGGCACGTTGTATTGTGTGTGACTTACGAGGCAATGCTGTGTTATAGGTTATAGTTACCACTTAACATCAGGTGGGCCATCTGATTGTTCCATCAGCTAGTTGTATTTAAAAAAAAACATGCAAGGGCCAGATGTAATATTTGGAAGTCTGACTACCCTTAGATATTATCATAAAATTATCTTGAATTGAAACTTGATACTAATAGATCTGATGGTATATCTACCGTGACTGGGAATATAAGTCCTGAAGCTGTTTTTGTTTTTTAACTAGTAGTTCGCTCCGAACTGAGATCTCGTGATTCGACCCGACGAACACATCAAAACTTTGAGTAGGTAGTCAGGGGCAAGTCCAAACATTATTTTTGGACTTTTTTCTGACTACCGCCTACGAACTTGGTATGGTGACCAAGTTTCAACTCTATTGGCCTATTTATTGAAGAGTTCCGTTGAAAAGACCTTGGCTCCATCATCAGACCTGGTCGTCGTCACCATTTTATGAGAACTGAGTACCTCCTTAATTTATTTCAAGAAAAAAAAAATAAGAAAAAGCAAAGGAACTGGCCGACCAGTAGAAAAACCTTGATGTCAACGAAACTCTTAGAGATGGGAGCTCTTGGGTCGTTGGTTATATTAATTTAACTTTTTTGTTGTATCTCAAAAACCGAGCGTCCCAGAGAAAAAGTAAAAACGGTTTTGGAATGTCCAAACAAAGCCCTTTCATATGACATGTAATTTGATTTTTTTATGTAACTTTTTTTATTTTTGCGCCCTTAAAAAACCCCATATCTCAAAAACCCTTCATCCGATTTTACTCATATAAATATAAATTTCTCAAGTACAAGCTATCGAAATATAAAATTTCATGCAGATCGGACCAATGGTTCTAAAGTTATCGCCAGACAAACATACATACATACATACATAAAATGCCAAATCGCCCAAGTTGAAACTAAGATCTTCGTTCGCTTCGCTCACTCGATCAATTACTAACTAAAAGCTCTTGCGAGAGGTACCAAGGTCCCGCTCAATCAAATGGACAATAACTCTATTTTTTAGGGTTCTGTACCCAAAGGGTAAAACGGGACCCTATTACTAAGACTCCGCTGTCCGTCCGTCTGTCTGTCTGTCTGTCTGTCTGTATGTCCGTCTGTCACCAGGCTGTATCTCATGAACCGTGAAATTTAGACAGTTGAAATTTTCATATTGCTGTTGCTGCTATGTTAATAAATAACAGAATAAAATAAATATTTTAGGCGTTTTTGTAGATAATGGTATGGAACGCTTGACCGGTTTAATTTAACTAAACTGTCCATCACGCATCCGTAGTACAGTCAGCTACACTAGAATGTATACAATTCGTAACTTTCATGGTGGTGACGCAGTATTGCAATGGTCATTTATTAGGCAAATTATCAAAGATTATGAAATCAGTTGATAGTTACTTATTTTGTCTGTTATTGCTTTGTAAATGCCCATTGAAATGCTGCGATTCTTAATTTGTCATTTACGATTCGTATGTTCTAGTAGTGCTGGGATTTTGACTATATGATTGAATGGGAAATGAGGAAATCCGAAGAAGAACCAAGGTAACCGACATAAGTTTTATGTTTTTTTACAATTTAAGGTAATTTGACCGCAATCGCACCTGATGTTGAGTGACGATACAGTCTACGATGTGACACGCTTTCCTAAATGTATAGGAGAGACCTATGTCCAGCAGTTCGGTAGAGCTGTAAGAATCGTCAGACGATCACTAACATTTAGTCCAAAAAAAAACTGATGATGACGATACATTCTAGTGCAGCTGACTGTACTTTCTGCCTAATCGTCGCGACCAATTTAGCTGTTCGATGTGTAATCGCGGATGTTATTTAACTAAATAGCCTCAGCATTCCCGGATTCCTGGCTAGGGGACTATTCTCATATCGTGTGATATCACAACAACGAGTCTCATCAAATATAGTTGTGTCAAAAATAAATATTTATAATCGAGATAAATATTATTTACTAGATGACCCGGTGTACTTCGTATCACCTATCCTAACGACATTAAAACTCTCCCTTCGCTTCAAAGTTCAAGTAGAACAGTTTATATGGGAAGATGAAATTGTTGTTGTTTTTACACTTTTAAACCTTCCCTGGCCTACGACAAACATTTCAAAACCAAAATCAGCTAAATCGGCCCAGCCGTTCTCGAGTTTTACAATTTTATATTTTAATAGCGAGACAAACGTTTTTTTATATTTATTTATTTAATGATAATATGCTCATTGCTCAGTGGTCTTTAATAAATTCCTTTAGTTTAAAAAAAGGAATTACAAAAACAATGATGTTAAATAGTACTGAACACTTCTAACGCAAGCCGGAACACCGAAGCTTACTCAGTGTCCGTCTACCTGTGAACATAAAATCCAAGCGAATTCATTATGAGCGATTCTCAAAACGCAACGATAGCGCGTTCTAGGATCGTACACAATTTAGCAGCGCCATCTAGTTGTGAATTCTGAACTACTATGATGTTAGAGGCTCGGTCATGTTTAACACATTTTGGTCGGATCACTTGCCACTCATTGTGGAATGTAATTTAAGACTATTGTAGGTAACTAATAATTGTGATAGTGAAAATTTAATTAAATGTAATAATAATGTGACATGGAGTAACTGGACACTGATCAAATAAATAAATATAGGTAGTGAATACTGTAATATTAAATTTAAATTTATTAATTTCCCAAGTGACTTTAGAAATTGTTGTTGTTGTTATGAAATAATATTTTCTAGTACATAACCAGGATGATAAAAATATTTTGGATATGCTTTACAAGTTTAATGTTAAGGATATTGAATGATTCAGCTATGTCACAGATAAGAGAACTATAGTTTAGTAAAAGTAATGATTGCAAAATTAGAAGTAAATACCACAAGTCACGCGTCATAGGTTGGAAGTGCGAGAAACACGCAGGGTGGCCAGCCTTATTTCAAAATTGGGTCTGGCATAACAATCTGGTTATATACAATGAAATGTGCCAAACAAGAAAACATTTAAAAGTAAATTAAAATGGTGTCAAAATCATGAGGATCAAGTAAAAATGGATATTATAGCAGAACATCGCGCATATATGTAGGTAATAATTTTAGTGAATTTTAGGGAAGCAAGAAATAATTTAAACACTAAGGGCCGGTTTCACCATGCTCTGTTAGATTAACAAAGGATTAAACGGCCGTTAAAAATTACAAAATGTACGCGTTTGACATCCAAGGTTAGATTTAACGGCCTGTTAATCCTTGATTAGTAACTAAGAGCATGGTGAAACTGGGCCTAAGCATCGGAGCGTGGACCCGCGGTTACGTTTGCACCATTGATTTGCCCCATTAATGGTGCAGACGTAACTGGTTAGTTATGTTTGCACCATTTAGGAGGGTACTAGCTACAGTAGCCTGATTACTGATCTGTTTAAAAATCACTTTATAGTAAGCTCCTCGTTGGGACAATCGAATGTGGTGATCGATGCTGGTGATGGGCCTGTCCTGACTGGTGAACTTATCAGGTATCGGCCAAACAAGTATCAATGATAATTAAAATATGGTAAGAGGCAAGTCACGGTCACGATAGCTTCAGCATTTGCGAGAAGAGATAGAGATATAGAGATTGCATTGATTTATTTTGGCATAACAGATTCAGATACTTGTGGTAAATAAATAATAATAATAAAGTAAATTGTCAATATAAAAACAATAATCAGAACAATTAAATAATGATAAAGTATAAATACTTACTCTAAGTAGAAAATTACAAAAATTTAAGGCCATACCACGAAGGCTTTTGACTTTAGTGGCGTAAACGTATAGTATCCCTTACTACAACACAATAAGGTCAGACAGCCTTTACAGCTCAGTTGGTAGTAGCTCTGCCTTCTGCGCGGTAGGCAGTGGGTTCGATTCCCACCGAGAACGAACATTTGTGTGATGAACATAGATGTGTGTTCTCTGTCTGGGTGTAATTGTATAATAAAAGTATTTACAAAAAAAAAAGTTTTAAATCAGCTATTTGGTTCCCTTTAAGACAAGCTTTGGCTTAGTTTGGGGCTAGATAGTGGTGTGTGGAAAGTCCAACAATATTTATTTATATTTATATCGTTACGATACGTTTAACGCCACAAATGTCACAAAATTATCGTGATCGAGGCCGAGGAAATGATATCGAGCGGTTCGAGAATAAGTGTTCAGTTCGTCGTCCTCCCGGTATGTGTCGGCAATACCTCTCTCATCAAAGAACCAAGTTTTAAACGCCGACAAAGACCCTGGATTTTTAAATCATACTTCACATAGTCTAGTTTTTTACACGCGACAAGTATTTAAGAGTTGATTGAGGGTTAAATGAGGTTAATTCGCAGTTGCAGTGCAAAAGATGTGCAGAACTTGGCCAGTGTAGGGTTAAAATTATATTTTTCCCTTACAATAACATTATTAATCATAACTAACTAACATTATAAGTAGTAGAGCTCTTTGTGAAGGGCTGATACGGGGAAGTACTACCACCATGCCACTTCTACCGCCAAGCAGCATTTCTGTGTTTCGGTTTGAAGAGTGTGGTTGCCGTCGAAATTACAGGCACATGAAGCTAAACATGCCTCAAGCTGATAAGACGCAGTTTTGAAATTGACATTATTATTTGGTTGATTTTTTTGAGCACGGGGTGTATTGTTCGAAGCCTTCTTCATTTCCTCTCCGTTTATGGCACCTGTCCATCATTCAACATACTGCGTTTACATTTAGACATTCGCGCTGTCATTCGCGTGGACGAAAATGTAGCCGTCCATATGTCTGCGGCAGCGTCGCCGGCAATGTGTGTTCACGCAACACGGGCAACGCGAGCGGCAACGCGAATGGACATGGAAGTGGCCTGTTTACATTCTCGCATTGCCCACGTCCCTGCCGATGTCTCTGCACATTTCCACGGACAAGAGCTGAGTGTAAACGGGGTACTACTTGCCAGTGTCAAGTGATTTGAATTAAATACTTTATAGTCAAGTCGGCCGTCATTTGTTTTGAAGAAAATTGTGGCGGTTTTCGAAACATTTTCGCTCAAATCAGGTTATCATGTAATACATTTTCATTCCATGCTTTCACTTTGCGCTAAGACCTCAAGTAATGTTGGTTAAAGTACCACAGAACAATTACACAATACAAGTCAAAATAACACTAGTAAAATAATTAGAATGAAAAAGCTATGTTGCTTCCCAAAATGTCAGAAAACGTATTTTGCCTTCTCTCCGTTTATGGCACCTGTCCGTCATTCGATAGACAATTTTGCCAGTGTCAATTGAGTCATAGTCAGAGTCCGTAGTCAAGTCGGTCAGTTGTCGAGCTTGTTTTAAATGCATTGAGATATTCTGTGACGCCCTGAGCTAGTCTGAGGGTAGAACAATCGAGTGGTACAGCTACTTTTTGAAGTATTTAATTAGAGCGGGCCCAAAATTAACATCACTTCTTCATAATTCCCTCAAAAACCGACCCTCGAGAGTTGGGGAAGCCAAATACTTTCGTTGATTTAATCTGAGACGAAACCCGATATTTTAGGGGAGTTTTCGCTTACCCACTCAACTTGAAAGATTTTATAAATGTATTTTGAGTTTTTATAAATTTGTTTATAATAAGAACAAGGAAGTAATGTTCAAGAAGAGGCTCCATTTGGATGGGTGACCATTTGTAGCGTTTTTAAGAGATAAAAACCACGATTTTTAAGGTACAGCAGATAGTGCCCTACGGTGCACTACCCTGCGTCCATCAACTTGAGGTATACAGATGTTAAGCCTCATGTGCCTGTAATGACACCGGTAACCACATTCTTCAAACCGAAACACAGCAACGATGACTGGCGGCAGAAAAAGGCGTGGTGGTAGTTCTTCCCCGGACGAGCCCTTCACAAAGAGCTCTACAATAATCATAAAAAAAAGACGCTCTTATAGCCTCCTTCAAACATGCTATATGATATCGTATATATCGTCCTTGTGAAGAAAGTAGAAAACAAAACGAGCCAAGATTTATAAAACCTTGACGTAAAGAACATTACCTGGAGTTGGTTACCTTTGAAGCTCGGATGGTAACCATCCCTTTGAAATACGAAGCTCATATAGGGGTAATCTCAGTGAATACAACCCTATTGTTACCCATTTTAGAGAAATAGGAAATTCTTGAGTATAAATCGTTTGTTTTTTTGTGAGTTTGTGAAGTTGTATAACCTTAAATTCATATGATTATCATACAAAAGAGCGGTAGGAACCTAGCCGTAAGTTTGTTGCCTGTTCTTCTAGGCTTTGGTCGCGTGGAACTGGCACCTCGAGTCACGCAAAGTGATCCTTGTGATTTTATTGAATAAATACCTTTTGACTTTGACTTTGATAAATGCCATGTGATTTTAATATGCCTAAATTAATTTGTACTTGTATTTTGTACATTTTAGGTTTAAAGAGTTTATTCTCACAAGAACAGATACAGTTCATTTAAAATGAGATATAGGTAGAACTTCAGGCTAGTGGCGAAGCATGCATAACTTAAAAAAAGACTTGCATTAATTGTAATTTTCTTTGTAAATAAATTTAATTTGTACTCTAAGAGGTTTTCCTTCACCGTTTGACAGTACTAAACTCATTGATGCACAACAGGTTTTGAACCCACGGCCTTAACATCGAACGGTACCAACGAACGGTAGCGCTACAACTAGACTTCCGGCTCTCTGGAAGGTATAAAAATGTTACAGGAAGAATTCAACATCAAGTGGGACATTTTCCCACCAACCCATTTTCTCAGTAAAAACAATATATTTTGCCTCGGAAGCCGCAAACAGGTATAAAGCTGAATTTCTACTCAATAGCACTAAAACACTTGAGTAAACTAAATTAATAAGAAGTAAATAAATAAATTAACCATTTGCACATGCATTATTGTATCTGCAGTTTTATTGTCATTATTATGACAGCTTAAGGTTATAATGTTGCCCTCTCATTCGAGATTGATTCAAGAACGAATTGTAAGTAAAGTAAACTTGTTTTGCCTTGCAATCTGTTTTATAGTTCTTTAGTTATGTCTTTTTTATAGTGTTTGCCCTACATGAAAGGATTTTCCTTTTTTATTTAAATTTTATAAGCTGGTAGGTACTTACCTAACCTGTAATCATTGTATACTTACCTACAACAGTTATGACAAAATGTATCTAACATTAAGTACCTACCTACTAGCTCACTAATACCTATCTTATCTTATATCTTCCAAATAAAAATGTACTTAGACTCATTATAAGAGGACTGTGAAGACCTTCTTTGAGTTTTAATAATAATGAAGTTCTTTAAACCGAACTACATAACATGTTATTTACAATCTCAAATTTGATGTAAAGTTGAGATTTGGTAAAAATACTGTAAAAAGCATTTTAGTATATAACAAGCTTTGATTAGTTTGTGGCTACATAGCACTATTTGAAAATATTCAAAATAGTTTTTTTATTTAAACCTAACATAATTTAGACATAACAAAACTGAAGTGAATTTTTGATAGATAACACATTATTTGCCTAACCAATACACACAGACAAACATACAAAATCAGAATAAAAAAACAACAAATAAAATAAGAACGAACAAAAATAAAAAGAACCAAAAGTAAATAAGAAGTAAAACAAACATTTTAAATAATAAACATTTAGTGTAGTTATGTGTGTGTTGCAGTTAGACAAAAGGTCTAAGATCATAATATTGCTCGAGAGCAAAGCACTGATTCGAGAGCAAAGCACTGATTTTCAGCTAATACCTTCCGAAAACACAAGATAAACGAGATGCTATAAAACAGAAAGTATACGCTTATTAATTTAATAAACAGCTTTATTAAAAAAAATTAGGTAATTAATTGATAAGTGTACCTACCTATGTATATGGTGTGAGTGTATGTATTTTTCTGAGACTTCTGAGAGTGTGTGTGAAAATTTTGTGTATGTATGTTATATGAGGGCGTGAGGGTGTGAATGAGTGAATGTGTAAGTGTGAGTGTCATGGTTCTCCTGATTGCAAGAGTCTCTTATGAGCCAAGAATTTTGCTTATTAAAATTCCTTTTTTAACATGCGAACGGGAGATAATCCTTTTCTTATGTATGCGCTGGGCAAGCGTTAAAAGCAATCTGAATTTTTCATGAGATAGGTATTAACCTCCTTTACACAGTATCCATGATCCTATATCGCAAGAAACCACAAAAAAACGCGCGAAAGAATGCGCTTCTTAGTCACGTTTTTAGGTTTGTGATTACCGGTGGTCTAGTGGGACCACAGTGGGACTGTCTCTGGGAGTGTTCCGGCTCGAATCCGGTCGTGCACCGATGGATATTTACATTTCTGTGGATTTTTCCAAAAAAAAAATATGAAAATAAAGTTTTTGTCTTATACAAGGTGTTCCAATACTTGTGTTTAAAAACTTCATGGGGCTAAAGTACCCAACAATATGAATAACTTTTTCTAAGGAACCAACACTGTGAACGCAGAAAAAAAAACAGCTGTTTCAAACATTTTAGCCAGGTTGGTATTGAACTTTTGTATGAAACAGCTGTTTTTTTTTGCGTTTACAGTGTTGGTTCCTCAGAAAAAGTTATTCATATTGATGGGTACTTTAGCCCCCTGAAGTTTTTGAACACAAGTATTGAAACACCTTGTATAAGTATTCTAGCAGCTATCTGGTTCCCAAATAACAAGCTTTGCTTAGTTTGGCAGTGTGTGAAATGTGTGTCAATATTAATTTATTTACAAATAAAGTGACAACTCTTTAACATCGGATCAGTAATTTCTTTGCTACATCTGAATGCAATAAAATTAACAAATAATTTGAAAGGAAATGCGGCTTGCCGGTAAAACATAATCTTTTTTATTTTTGCCTGCGTGAAATCCTGTACAAAATATGCGCGGGAAAGAACGATATGAATGTACTGTGTAAACAAAAAACGGCCCTTGTATTAATATGGATAAAACGGCATCCGATCGATGAACAATGTTTTCATACATGAAAGAATTTTATTTTGCACCTCTTTTATTTTCAAGCGTTACGAATTTTGTAAATTGTTCCCAGTATACTGCGTTCTTCTGTACATGACATTAATTTAGGCTACAGTTTTCAAACGCAGCAATCAAAATAAAATTCATGAAGATCACTGTAAAATGTCTTATAATCTTGCTTGGCTTTTTAAAAGTATTTTAACAGTTTTTTTTATATTTCATGAATTATATTTTATTCTAAAATAAAGCTATTTAGTAGCTGAAATAGCAATATTATGAACTCAGTATTTTATGGGTTTTCAATTCAATGGGTAAGTGTTAAATGATTAATGGCACATTTTCTGTGTCTGGGCTAATTTTAAACAATGCTTAGGGCCGGTTTCACCATGCTCAGTTAGATTAACAAAGGATTAAAGGGCCGTTAAATATGTCAAAATGTACGCGTTTGACAGCTAAGGTTAGATTTAACGGCCTGTTAATCCTTGATTAGTAACTAACAGAGCATGGTGAAATCAGCTCTTAAGGGAACATTTACCTCCATACTACTGTGGATTAAAGTTCTTAAAATTTGCCCTGAGACTATTCATTATCTATTCGTAAGAGATGGAAATAACTTAAGCATTGTAAATCGTTTGATATACAAATAATATAAGTGTAAGTTTTGACATAGTATAATAATGTGTGACTAATCCTGCGCAGACGAAGTCACAGGCACCAGCTTGTTTTGACATTAAGTAAAGCAGTTATAAGTTATTGATCGAGTGAGCGAAGCGAACGAAGATCTTAGTTTCAACTTGGGCGATTTGGCATTTTATGTATGTATGTATGTATGTTTGTCTGGCGATAACTTTAGAACCCTTGATCCGATCTGCATGAAATTTGATATGTCGATAGCATGTACTTGAGAAATTTACTGGTAAGTATATGAGTAAAATCGGATGAAGGGTTTTTGAGATATGGGGTTTTTTGAGGGGGCAAAAATTAAAAAAGTTACACAAAAAAATCAAGTTACATGTCATATGAAAGGGCTTTCATTGGACATCCCAAAACAATTTTTACTTTTTTTTTTGGATGCTCCGTTTTTGAGATTAAATAATAAAAGCTAAATTAAGATAACCAGCGATCCAAGAGCTCCCATCTCTAAGAGTTTCGTTGGCATCAAGGTTTTTCTACTGGTCGGCCAGTTCCTTTGCTTCTTCTTATTTTTTTCTTGAAATAATTAAGGATGTACTCAGTTCTCATAAAATGGTTACGACGACCAGGTCTGATGATGGAGCCAAGGTCTGTTCAACGGAACTCTTCAATAAATAGGCCAATAGAGTTGAAACTTGGTAACCATACCAAGTTAGTAGGCGGTAGTCAGAAAAAAGTCCAAAGATAATGTTTGGACTTGCCGCTGACTACTACGTACTCAAAGTTTTGATGCGTTCGTCGGGGTCGCATCACGAGATCTCAGTTCGGGGCGAACTACTAGTTATTTAAGTAAATATTATGTGTTTATTTACAAAGGCGAGGCGAATACAGACAGTGAAATAATTCAAAAAGGCATCACAATCCAAAATGCATGAACCATCAAGTAGCGCGGCAATAAACGAAAATTGTCATGACGTAGAACGAGCTGCTGATTATAAATTCCATCACGTTAGATTGCCTGTAGCGCCTGTATGATGGACACTGTACAATATTGCGGCCAGAAGTGCTATTTCGTAAAAACCAAAATCACGGGGAGTATCACTTAGTGGACCCGCTCTCACTTAGGTTTCAGGTTTCGCCTCACTCACCGATCCACCCAGTGGATGCGCTCACTTCGATCACGAGTTTCGCCTCACTCACATTGGATGTTTCACCGCCAATTCACTCACGCGGGTGGCGCTAGTGATGGGTCTCTCTCTTGTCGTGTCACTAGTTTCTTTCGAAACAGTGTGGTGAAAGGATTTTTAAGTGCGCCTGAAAAGGCTCCTTTCGAGCATTTAACACATGTTATAGAACTTTTTATTTTCTACGACATGCCGGTTTCCTCACGATGTTTTCCTTCAGAGAGTACTGGCAGTGATGGGTGAGTGTTTTACAAAATGCCAAATTGAAATCTCACCGCATTAAGAATTTGAAATACACCGCAATTGAAATACACACAATAATTAAAAGAAAAACTAACAAACCTGCTATATCGTTTTTATTATAAAACCATTTTGGGCACCATCTCTTAGCCAGAGGTTGACTTTAATCAAACAACTTCTCGCTTGCACATTTCATTGTTTTTGAAGACATTAAATTACTGAAAGTTATGAAAAATCAACAAAGCATAAGATTAAAACATTACAAAGGTTTAGCAAAATATGGATGGATGGATAACTATTTATTGATTACCACAACAAATAAAGTTACACATTTTTACCTTAAAACTAATAATTGTAGTATTACAATAGGCGGCCTTATCGCTAACAGCGATCTCTTCCGGGCAACCTTGGGATGAAAAAAAAAATAAAAAATGAAAAATATTGACAGGACTGAACATAAAAAAGAGAGGTGGGAGTCTTGGGTGGGTTTAATTAATATGGATACCTATTCTATTTTTAAAGTAGGTTTACCCTGCATAAACTTACATAAAATAAATACATAAACATTACACAAATAACACAGAGATATTGGCCAAACAAGTTTGCGTTCTTTAATAAAAAAATAAACCGCCTTTAATACAACGAACCATTTGGACATAATTGTTATTCCGTTTTAAATTAAAATTAAGCTATTTATTTAGCTTAATTTTTAAATCTAAGCATAAAGCACGAAAAACACAATTGGAGTTGCGCTGCTGCTTCTAAGCTTACAACTGCCAAAGTCTCACAAAAGATCCTTTCATCTATTCACTATGAATGGAATACAGAAACAGTATTTGGTTTGTTAAAGATAGGTATACGTTGCAGTCTATATTAGCTTTCGATTATTTAGTAACCGCCTAAAGGCGAATACAAGAGCAAATACAAGTTAATCCGGGGAAGTACTACCAACACGTCTTTTTACCAGTAGTAGAGCTCTTTGTGAAGGGCTCGTCCGGGGAAGTACTACCACCACGCCTTTTACTGCCGCCAAGCAGCGTTGCTGTGTTTCGGTTTGAAGAGTGTGGTTTCCGGTGTAATTACAGGCACATGAGGCTTAACATCTGTATACCTCAAGTTGATGGACGCAGGGCTGTGCATTGTAGGTCATGTTCCTATCGTGCGTGATTTACAAGGCAATGCTTTGTTATAGGTGATGGTTACCACTTAACTTCAGGTGGGCCATTTTTTCCATCAGCTAGTTGTATAAAAATATATATATTTATATGTTTATATATCAATCGATACAAGTTTTCCTATTCAAAAGTTTGCATATAGGAAACTAACGAAGCAAACTTTTGAGTATAGGAAAACTTGTATCGATCAAAATGAAATTCTTACTAAACTGTGTGCAATGAACACAGAATGGTTGATTGATTTTTTTTTTAAATGGGTTTAGTGATTTTATATCTTTCAACATGTCGAAACGTGCGAGCGAGAGGTACATTAGCTCTTGTCTGTGTATTAATATGCTCTTGAGAAACCTTGTTCAGAAAACGCTCTTGAAAAACCTATTAATAAAGCCCTGTCCTACTAAAAAGCTTAGTTTTCTGTTAAGTCTTACTTAGATGTTAAAATATTTTGCTTTTAAGTACATTTTGCTGCCTCAACAATCAACTAAACAAGTCCCAAAGAGACTAATTAAATTTTAAAATCTACGAACAATATAACAAGTCTGATTAATTTACAGCGAGGTATTAAACAAATTTACTGGAATAGTAAATTTGTTTGAAAGCCAATTTATAGAATGTAAGCTATTTAATTATAATTAAGAAATAACACTCCAGTCTGGTCCATTAGTCAATTGCTCAAAAGGAGCCTCATTGAGGCGCACTTAAAATCCTTTCACCACACTGTTACGAAAGAACTAGTGACACGACAAGAATCACTGGCAAAACTAATTCAAAATATTGTTATGTCAATTTCATTTCACCTTAATTTTGATACAATTTAAGTATTCCAAACTAGCTCCTTATTTAGTTGCTTCGACTTCCCGTGACATTATGTTAATGTGCTTGTTGTGTAAGCAGCACAAATTGGCTGGACACCGTTACATAAGCGCAAACTACCCTGCACTATTGAAATCAATTATAGGGTAGGGTGATTTCAGAGGTAATACAGTGTAGATACAGGTAATACGGTATAAAATTTGGGCTTATGTTTGGTAAGGACATAACGAAACGAATTTAAAAGCACCGCTAATCATATCTCTGGCCGATGCAGATAAAGCATTAGGTTCAGATTTTCTATGAATAAAAAAATAAATAAAAAGAACTATAATACAATATTGAAGTTTAGTGAGGCATAAATACAAAAAAAAACAACATGCATTCTTTCAGGCACAAATCCAGCCTATAAAAAAGGTTGTGGTCACAGCTACCCGAAATCGGCTAAGTGTGAGTAGGAGTGTACTCGCTCCTGGTCGATATAGTGCATTCTAGAAAAGAGATGCTTACAAAATATATGACGCCCTGACCAAAACATTGTACAGTGTATAGTTCCACATGGACAAAGCCATGGGGTGAACACTGTGTGAGACGTAATAAGTCTATTAGAGCTGTAGGCATGCCCATCCTGCCCCGTCTATCAGATGGGGGGCCGTTCTACGCTACCTCAAGATGATATAGTATGTTGTCGATCATAAGTGTGAAATTCACTAGCACACTAATACAAGAAGAATTTATGCTGTTTTCTCTGAGCACAGCCTACTCTACGCAGTGGTTGTAGGTGGCATGTAGTCAATTTGTCGTCGTCCGCGGCAGTGATCTAGCGCAAACTAGATCCATCTAGTTACGTGAGGATCGGATTAGGTAGTTTAGGTACAGGTAAGGAAACGTAGGAGTTTTGTAAGAGCTTTTAAGGCGAAGTGGAATCTTTTGAGATTAAGTTTTAAGAGCAGTCTCTTTGTGAGGCTCGTCCGGGGAAGTACTACCACCACGCCTTTTTCTGCCGCCGAGCAGCGTTGCTGGGTTTCAGTTTGAAGAGGGTGATTGCCGATGAAATAGGAATAAAATAAAAAAAGTTGGTTGAAAGGCCGCGGAAGAGGCAGCAATTTTGTTGAATCTTTATTTTAGATTTTTTAAAACAATATTAGCTCAGCCATAGATATGAGATTACCCCAAACTAAGCAGAGTTTGTACAAAATATGGTACTAAGATAACTGATATAATAACTAGGTACATACTGTTTTTGAAAATGCATTTTTTATAATACAACTAGCTGATGGAACAAGCATAGCACCTGATGTTAATTGGTAACCATCACCGATAACAAAGCATTACTTCGTACGTCATGCACTATAGGAACGTGCTCTACGATGCACTGCCCTGCGTCCATCAACTTGAGGCATACAGATGTTAAGCCTCATGTGCCTGTAATTACACCACACACTTCAAACCGAAATACAGCATAGCTGCTTGGCGGCAGAAAAAGGCGTGGTCATAATACTTCCCCGGACGAGACCTTCACAAAGAGCTCTACTACTCTTGCATACCTATAGGTAGTATAACACATCTATGTTCATTACACAAATGTTTGTTCTCGGTGGGGACCGAACCCACGTCCTTCAGCGCAGAAGACAGAGCAACTACTAATAACATAGCAGTATCATCCCTATAGACTGTAGCTGGTTTATTATCTATAGCGATTTTTTCACATACACCGTGTTATGTGAAGTAATATCTACAGTCGTAATCCCTTTTATTTAAAGTTGATTAAAACCCAAAGGAAAATGTTTCAAATAATTCTAATAAAGATTCCATTGATTTGTTACTCCCTCTAAAGTTATCAGAATGACTTCAAATGCCAAAGTTACCCATTCTGGCAAATCGGAATGGTTACTTATTTCTATATAATAGAGCTCAGAATCGCTTGGCAGGTCTCCAAGCTAAGTGCATGAAATAACGAAAATCCGCTTTCAGCTAGATATGTTTTATACGCGTCGCTGGGATTCTATAACATTTGGACTAACTCATAGCAAACTTACAATCCTTTCAATGAATTCGGATTGATTCGTATGTCAAGTGTATAGGGTTCAAATTCTATGTGGTAACTGCTTGGTGGATGAAACGTTAGGTTTGTGAAGTAGTACCGAATTACTACTCTTGCGTTTGAAGGTGCCTATTGATTACTCTTTATGTTTTCCTGCTTTATTTTAGTTAGGGAAGCAATAAAAGGCTTTCTCTTTCCTTTGTGATTTTTAGGATGGTTGGCAAAAAATAACTTTATGTGACAGTTTTGCCGATTTAGTAGCGAGATGCCTACTATATTAGAGCTTAGCCGACTTTTACAAATTTTCACACAATAGGTCGCATATCGTCAACTTAATAAAACCTCTGATTACTTTTGATTTTTTTCACTGTTTTATAGCAGCTTGCCATACTGAAAAATGAAATAACTTCACGACTTTGATACCTAGGCACTGTAGATATACCCTCAAATCTCTTAGTATCAAGCACGACGTATGTCTAAGGGTAGTCAGATAAACGTCCGAACATTACATTTGGCGCATACCCACATTTTGCAGTCAAAGTCAAAAGGTATTTATTCAGTTGAATCACAATTACCACTTTGAAACATCAAAACTAGGTATAAATAAAGATAAATATATTTTATTTGCAAAACATAAGTACAATAGTTTCATTCAGGTGTTAAAGTAGGTAATTAGTTTCATTATATTTTGCCTTGATATAAGGCATGCAAATTCTTAGGTAGGTACCGGTTCCAAGCCTAGATGAACAGGCAGTTCCACGCGACCAAGCCTAGGAAAACAGGCAACAAACTTACGGCCTGGGGCCTTATGCTCACTTCGAGCGAGATTATCTCACGGTGGAGATGACGTCATATCGCGTTCAATAACTCGTTGACGTTGCGTCTCGCATGAACTTTGAATGAGAAAATTGGGGAGTCAGATGGTGAGAATGGGGATAAATAGTTATCGAACGAGATATGACGTCATCTCTACCGTGAGGTAATATCGTTAGAAGTGAGCATAAGGCCCCTGATCCTTGTTACAATATACCTCTAATATGGAAGTTGTAATAGTATAGTACTCCAAAATTCAAAGGAAAGTACAAGGAAAACACTTTATCCTGATCATTTTTCTATACATCAACGTAAATTCGATTTCCATTTGATTGATTGTTCGAAAATTGACTTGTGCAATAAATATTTTGCCCAAACACGAAATCTGACAAATGTAAAAGAACTCGAAAGACCATAAATGCGAGGTTAAACTTTGGGTTTCACGATGTTTCCTTTAGAATTTATTTTCATAAGAATACTTACCTACCTACGGTAACTAGAAAGTGAAGCGTAAAACGGGGCGTAAAATGGGGCCTAGGGACAACGCGCATCGAGATATTGATTTCCACGATGCGCGTGGCCGCTAGGCCCCATTGCCTAATCGATAATCCAGCAAATAAATAGCAAGGTATAAACGGGTAAAGGGGCCCTGAGCATTGTGTTACCTTGAGGGACTTGGTTAAAATACAAATTTACCGATCCATAATTGACGGATCGCAACACAAGAGTCAAAAACCAAAGGTCAGTTGAATCACAAGGATCACTTTGAAACGACTCATAGCTAGGTGAATCTAGGTGCCAATTCCACGCGACCAAGCCTAGAAGAACAGGTCAATCCGACCCTGGCTGTCTATCGGGTGACCCCACCCGATAGACAGGCGACACTAATACCACAAATTACGAAAATCATTCAATGGTACGAAATTGGTTGAAAATAAAAACAAATTGTGGTTGTGTCAATATAATATTTGGACGTACTTCTGACTACCCCCTTAGATATACTTATGGCGAATACAACAGCTATTGTAACTCTCGCTCGCACGTTTTGACGTGTTGTAAGATATAAAATCACTAAACTCATTTTCGCAATCAACCATTTTGTGTGCCATCACATTTCACACAAAATAAAATAAATAAATATTGGTGGACTTTTCACACAGCACTATCTGGCCCCAAACTAAGCCAAAGCTTGTGATATGGGAACCAGATAGCTGATATACTACTTATAAGCCTTTTTTTTTTTGTAAATACATACTTATAATATTATATAACACCCAGACAGTCCAAATGGTGATTGATTATCTTTCAGCATGCCGAAACGTGCGAGCGAGAGTCACATTAGCTCCTGTCGTCGCCATAATGAATCTTGGGTTAATATGTGGTCCTCAAAAAGGGATTTGAAGGGGTATCTACCATGCCTCGGAATTAAATTCGTGAATCTGTTTGTTTTTTTTTGTTTGTTCAAACGGTCTTTATTCAGAAGAATCACAAGGTTCACTTTGAAATGTTTTGTAAACTCGCGCCAGTTGCAATCTATGTGCCAGTTTTTTCTTACTCCCGCAAATTTTATGAGACATTAGTAAAACATTCAGAAATGTCTTCGAGCAAAAGCATTTCGTCTTGTTTGGTTGTAAAAAAATTACAGAAGCTGACATTTCAGACAAGAAAGGTTTCCAAATGCTTTAAAATAGCCCGACAGACATGCTTTTAATTAGATTAGAAAGGAAAAAAAAATATTTTTTATCAGATATCCCAGTCAGATTGCATTTACTAGTGATTTTAATAGTGGCCTTTCTATTCTGTGACTATACAACGTGTAACATAATACACCTATAGGTAAGGCCAAAGACCAAGGAGATCAGACCAAGCACTTGATTACTTTGATGTGTGCAAAATATGAATACTTCGTTTTATACATTCCCATACAAAAGAAAAATTCATATTATCTCAGAAATTTGCAACAACCCTGATAATGTGTACGTGACCTTGGTACATTCGCTATTTGCGTTTCCTAATTGGTGGCAATTTTGTTACCTATTTTATCTAAAGTCCACAATTCAAAGTCAAGAAACAGCTGTAAATAGGGCTGCGTCATTTTGTGTAACTTGCATTTTGGAGGAAAGTTTAATAGGCATTCCATGAATGAAAAACTTTTAAATTTCTTAAGTCTTCAAGTCTCTTATATCAACAGTTGTTCGCCATGACCTGTAGAATACCCTCCTTCTATGGTTATAGGGGTATTATGTTACACGTTGTATTAAGGTACTCAGAAAATCTTACTTTATAGAAAATAGCTACCTACATTTCTGGTAGGCAATTAAAAACTTCACCAGCATTCAAATAGATCCCTTTTCTTTGTTTCTCTAACGAACCTCTCGATAAAGCTATCGAATAGGCATTCTTAATTAATTGAACCTATCTCCAACCGTCGGAATATCAGCTTTTTTATCTCGCAGATTACACGCAGAAAACATCGAATATCAACTCTAACCTTATAGAAATAGAGTTGGAAACTGTGAAAGGACTCGTGCCTTTAATTTGCAATTTTCTGGCTTACTATTACGGCGGATTACGCTCTAGCATAGAATAAATAATAGTTTGTACGTTGAAGTCTACTTCGATGAAACGAGAACTGACTTGAGTATGAATTTTGCGTGGATTGACGATATCGGATTTTAAACTCAGTGTGTTACGGTTCAATTCCATTTGATAACTTACTTGTGGGTAATCTTGGGTGCTTTACGGTGGTTGGGAAGCGCGTAGCATGCTTCGCTACGCGGATCGACTAAGTAATGATCAGTGCTGTTGATATTTGGGTGGGTGACTGCTATTAGCATTTACCTCTATATTTAAGCGTGGATGCTATGTTATAAAAATATGATGGAAAAAACCTGGACAATAAGTTAGCAAAATGTTGATAATTCAAAGGGTTGGATACATTTTTTGGCGTCCTTTGCCATTTTCGCTCGCACGTTTCGACATGTTGAAAGATATAAAATCACTAAACTCATTTTCGAAAAATCGCAATCAACCATTTTGTGTGCAATCACATTGCACACAGTTTAGTAAAAATTTAATTTTGATCAATACAGATAGTTTAGATAGTGTATGTGTGATAGTTTTCCTACTTAAAAGTTTTCTTATGTATTACGAAAACTACTAAAGCAAACTTTTGAGTAGGAAACATGTATCACATCACATTATCTCTAGTCGCTAGGGCTAATGTGAGTCACATTAGCTCTTGTCGCCTTAAAACCCAGTTATATAGAGGTCATTTTACTTTGCATGCTAATTTTAAGTGGCATAGCTTTAGCTCTAGGATAGAATCTTTAATTTCCTCCGGGCGTAACTGTCGGGATGATATTTGATTCAAGTCCAGGAAGGATACACTTTTTTTATGTAAATCCGTACTTAATTGCTGTGCTAGATATAAAGATATCATTGAATAATTTCACACACTTCATATACAGACGTAGTGGGCTCTCTTGTGAAACCCTGGCTCTTAAGAGACTTGTGTAATATCAGGAGAGCTCACTTCCACACACAAAATCACACATAATGTACCTACACTTAACACTTACACTAACTTAACTTAATTATAAATCCAATATCTATGTATTACAAGATTATGTATGTTGTATGTATTTATGTATTTATGTATTTGTATGACAGCCTTCACAGCTCAGTTGGTAGTAGCTCTGCCTTCTGTGCCGGAGGCCGTGGGTTCGATCCCCACCGAGAACAAACATTTGTGTGGTGAACATAGATGTTTGTTCTCTGTCTGGGTGTTATATTATATTCTAAGTATGTATTTACAAAAAAAAAGTATACATATGTATTATAATAATAATAATAATAATAATTATTATTATTGGTGGACATTCCACACAGCACTATCTCGCCCCAAACTAAGCCAAAGCTTGTGATATGGGAACAGATAGCTGATATACTACTTAAATACATTTTTTTTTGTAAATACATACTTATAATATTATATAACACCCAGACAGAGAACAAACATCTATGTTCATCACACAAATGTTTGTTCTCGGTGGGGATCGAACCCACGGCCTACGGCACAGAAGGCAGAGCTACTACCAACTGAGCTGTGAAGGCTGTCAATAATAATTATATCAGCTATCTGGTTCCCATATTACAAGCTTTGGCTTAGTTTGAGGCTAGATAGTGCTGTGTGGAAAGTCCACTAATATTTATTTATTTATGTATAATATATGGAGATAATTGATCGAGTGAGCGAAGCGAACGAAGATCTTAGTTTCAACTTGGGCGATTTGGCATTTTATGTATGTATGTATGTATGTATGTTTGTCTGGCGATAACTTTAGAACCATTGATCCGATCTGCATGAAATTTAATATGTCGATAGCTTGTACTTGAGAAATTTACTGGTAAGTATATGAGTAAAATCGGATGAAGGGTTTTTGAGATATGGGGTTTTTTAAGAGGGCAAAAATAAAAAAAGTTACATATAAAAATCAAGTTACATGTCATATGAAAGGGCTTTGTTTGGACATTCCAAAACAATTTTTACTTGTTTTTTGGGACGCTCGGTTTTCGAGATGAAATTTAAAAAGTTAAATTAAGATAACCAGCGATCCAAGAGCTCCCATCTCTAAGAGTTTCGTTGACATCAAGGTTTTTCTACTGGTCGACCAGTTCCTTTGATTTTTCTTATTTTTTTTTCTTGAAATAAATTAAGGAGGTACTCAGTTCTTATAAAATGGTGACGACGACCAGTTCTGATGATGGAGCTAAGGTCTGTTCAACGGAACTCTTCAATAAATAGGCCAATAGAGTTGAAACTTGGTAACCATACCAAGTTAGTAGGCGGTAGTCAGAAAAAAGTCCAAAGATAATGTTTGGACTTGCCTCTGACTACTCCCGACTCAAAGTTTTGATGCGTTCGTCGGGTCGCATCACGAGATCTCAGTTCGGGGCGAACTACTAGTATGTAATATAAACATAATAACATGGTTTGCACTGAAACTGCGCTTCATGGGGTTCAGTGACTGGACCAAGGTATCGGCAGAATTACAGCGCTGACCTGATAGAGATAAAGGAACAAAAAAAGGTCCCGGCTCAGCTAATGCTGACCTTTTTGCTGCTGTAGCACACAGCCTATTTAATATTTAATATATATGTTCCATAGGTAAGTAGGTATACAGTCAAATTACCCTAAGATTTGTTTGTTATTTAATTAATAGTCAAAGAGTCGTTTGTTTCAATTGTTTTGTGTTTTATACCTATCATCATGTTACTGTTCAATCATGCTGTCACTGTATTTGTTCATTTTTGTACCTACCTACATTATCCTAATTATATGTTGTGTGTTTTTGTGGCCAATAAATAACTGCCTATGTCTATGTTTATGTATAAAGAAAGAATGAAAAATGTTTTATTATATTCCAAAACACAAGAAGTACAGAGTAATAGTTTTTTTTTGCAAAATAAATAAAACTAGTGGCACAATATATGATAATATTGATGGTATAATAGTAGATTAGTAGCCAAGGGCTGTAAGGCATCAATTGCATCCCGAGATATTTAGGCGCACGAGCGCAGCGAGGGCGCCTATAGTTCGAGGGTGCAATTGGTGCTTACACCCGAGCTAACTATTCTGCTTTACATCTCGATTGTGAAGTAAGTAGAAAAAAAACGGCATTACAAGAATAAATAATATTTAAATATATATAAAGGGCTTAGTATCGCCTGCACCGATACCCATTTTACGTGCATTTTAATAACGGAAACTGTTAATTTACTTATGTCACTGACTATACCATGCATGTTTGTTTTTTAATAATATTTGTAGAAGATAAACAAATAGCATCATTATAATATAAAAAAGGTTTCTGGTAACGTTAAAATCTATTCAGACCCCTTAGTTCTTTGAAAATAATGTTTAGCAATAACATTTTTTATAACAACATGGTCATAAAACAATTGTTGGTTGACTTGGCTTGAAAACACTTATTGTCTTATTGTAATGTAATTAATTGCAATATAATTAATAAATAGAAATGTGAGTGAATAAAAAACCTTCATAATTAAAACAAAAAGTATACGTGCGTAGCCTTTTTTTTATGAGATCACCGGCGGCAGCGGCATTTTTGAAAATTTTATGTATTTTTTTTACACTACTTCCTAATGGAACAAGCAGATGACCCACCTGACCTTAAGGCCGTTTGTCCACCGCCGCCGTCACCGGACCGTCAACGAGAACGAGATGACGGCGCCGAAGTACTGATACATAGACTACTAATAGCCGCGTGTCCACCGCAAGTCCGTCACCCGAGCACCGTCATCCCGGCCGCCGAGTTTCGAGTAGATCGGCGTGACCTGTGCCGGCAATCAGTGTTGCCACTTTAGCCAATTTTTAGCTAGATCTAGCCACATTTACGAAATAGTTAGCTAAAGACAAAAAAATTTAGTTGCTAAATTTATTCGCTACACTTTATAGCTACTTTCAACACTACTTAAGTAAGTTACCATCGTCTCAATCAATTTCAATTTGTGCTATTAAAGGAAGAAGAATACATGATTAGATGCATTCAGAATGCAACTAATGTTCTGGTAAGATTTTGAGTTATGAAGTGGTAACCCCAAATATGTCTATGTACTAAGGTTGCGTTCTAAAACACTCCCGTTAGAGTAATTCTCGACGCAATAATTAAAACACGACTACCACCTACAAAAAATCTGTAGGACTGAGCCACCGATATATCGGCGCTGTGGACAAACGATCGCCGTCACGTCATCTTAAACTCGGCCCGAAATAATCTCGTTCTCGTTGACGGTTCGGTGACGGCGGCGGTGGACAAACGGCATAAGTGGTAATCATCGCCTATAACAAAGCACTGCCTCGTAAGTCCTATGGTGCGTATAGGAACGTGCCCTACGATGCACTGCCCTGCGTCCCTAAACCCGAGGCATACAGAGGTTAAGCCTCATGTGCTTGTTATTTCACCGGCAACCACACTCTTCAAACCGAAATACAGCAACGCTGCTTGGCGGCAGAAAAAGGCATGATATGCTTTCAATCGGTGAAGGAAACTAGTTAGTAGGTTTCCTTTCACCACACTGTTCCGAAAGAAACTAGAATAAAAAAAAAAAAAAATTAGAATACCTAATCTCTCTCGTGTGACACAACAAGAGAGATAAATTAGGTATTCTAGCAACGGCGATGTGCTTACAATCTGTCATGTATAGAAAACCAATTTCTGCATAATGTGGGTATGTGCCAAATTTAATATTTGTAATTTTTACATTCTTCTTGTTATGTCACTAGTTCTTTCGAAACAGAGTGGTGAAAGGGTTTTAAGTGCGCCTCAAAGAGGCTCATTTCGAGATCTTGACACATGTTTTTAGACTTTTTAAGTTCTACGACGTACCCCTGACTAGTACTAAGTCCTTTGTGAGATAATGTTACTATTATAGGCAGAGACGGCCAGCCAACATAAATTGATACATCACAAAAACATTGGACGTTTATTTCTACAGCTTAAAATTAGAGCCAAGTACATAATCGGATCATCGAAAAACCTCGAGGTGTTAAAAGGGTTAATTTATTTTTCTGGAATTTAATTTAAATCCAAAAAGGCTTTATTGGAATAACAACATAATATATTCTAAAAGTTTGGCTGTTCCAGACAGACTCATCATCTTCCTGCCCTTATCCCACGCTGCATGGGGTCGGCACAACAGGTTTTTTCTTCAACTCTCCTCTATCATTCGTCATCTCGGTGCTCACTGCTACAGACAGACTGTGAACTGTATTTTGTAGAATACCTAATTGGATAAATAATAGTTAATAACCAACTATTTAGAGACCAAACAGGTAGTTCGTCTTGTTGAAATATAATGTTTCATTCATTTTATAGTGTTTATTATTATTATAATTTTATATACAACAACAAGCTGATGGAACAAGCAGATAGTCCACCTGAAATTAAGTGGTAACCATCACCAATAACAAAGCATTGCCTCGTAATTCACGCACGATAGTTATGTGCCCTACCATGCACTGCCCTGCGTCCATCAACTTGAGGCATCCAAATGTTAAGCCTGATGTGCCTGTAATTAAACCGGCAACCACACTCTTCAAACTGAAACACAGGAACGCTGCTTGGCGGCAGAAAGGCGTGGTGGAAGTACTTCCCCAGACAAGCCCTTCACAAAGAGGTCTACTACTCTTAAAATCTTTCTTCTTATATTATGCATCTACAAAACGTTGACTAAATTTACCTGTCTATAAAATTACCTGCCTAAAAAGAGTCTACCTATTTACATAATGAAAATTGTGCAATATCATCTCAGGAAATACTGCCAAGCAAAGGTGCAACGTGAGCAGCGTTGCTGTGTTTTAGTTTGAAGGGTGTGGTTGCCGGTGAAATTACAGGCACATGAGGCTTAACAAACACATGCCTCAAGTTGATGGACGTACGGCAGTGCATCGTAGGGCACGTTTATTAAGTGCGTGACTTGCGAGGTAATAGATGATCAGTTGACTTTTTAATAAAACTAAAAAAATCTGAAACAGCTTCACGAGTTTGATCTCCAGGCATGGTAGAATATCCTCAGATCTCTTAGTACCAAGTACTAACTCCAGATTCTTCGAAGAAGTCTAAGGGGGGTAATCAGATGTACGTCCAAACATTACATTTGGCACCTACCCACATTTTGCAGTAGTTTAACTAATTTATTTGCACTTTTTATTTAAACTAATAAATAGCTAAGTAGTGATTGCCGAATCAATAAAAGAAAGAAGTAAATATGTGGCTAGCTGAATAACTTTAGATATATTTTCTAAGGAATCCAAATCAATAAAAAAAATAAGTTAATAAGTGGCTAGCTAAATAACTTTAGATATATTTCCTAAGGATTCAACGGACCCGGGTAGAATCAATTTCCGAGAAGGAAACGACTTCCCCACAAAAATGTGCGAGTTTTCTAGAACGCACGCAACCGGAGGAAAAATAATCGGAAACACGTAATATAGGTTTTCCGTTTCATTCGAATATCATACAGTTATTTAGCCTGAAAAGAACTGAAATCTTGGCTTGTGGGTAAAGTAAGGAAAACTCATCTTTTTTTTAATTTGAACATTATTTTGACTAAGCAGAAACTGTCACATTCTCATGCACGGACCAAACGTTAAACAAAAGGGATTCGTTTTCTGACATCTTGGAAGCATAGCTTTTTAATTTTCATTGTTTTTAGAGAATGGTGTTCTTCTGTGGTGTTTTTATTTATTTATTTAGAACAAAGTGTGATCAGTTGGAATTAAAGTGTACATGTGATATTCTGAATAGAAGAGAAATGTTTCTCGTAGGTTTTGAAGAAACCGCCGACAGCCCGACTTGACTAAAATCTTTTAAATTATTCCACTTTATACTAGCAACTGTCTGTCAAAATGTTGGACAGGGCGTTGATTCTCTAAACAACAAAATCACAGGTATTTTCCTCACTCACGTTGGCATTTCGCCATTCTCGCCAAAATATTCACGCGGTGAGCACTTCAGGAGCCATAAATGAGCGAAGAAGAAAAAAAAACAAAGGAGGCTCAAACTTTCAAGGAAAAATGCAGAATGTTTATCACAACTTTATGGTTCATTAATCAACATACTTAACACCTAAAGCTCATAATAGGGTTTGAACACGCGAGAAAGCCGCGCTTAAGGCGCGTTTACACGTACAATAAAGGCATCATAAAATCTGGGAAGTGTTGAACAATGTTATCAATGCAAAGTATCATGTAACACAAGCACCCTAAATTTTGTGTCGTTGCTAAGGCTTGGTGCACAATGAGCGAGCGTTTTAAAGTACTCAACAAAACGATAAACGAAAGTTCTTTATTTGTTACACTGCGCGGCAACAGGGCTTAAAGGGTAACGTCTTTTTAACACAATCCATAATCTCCGCATTTGTAAATTCGACTCTCCTACTCCTAGCATTTGTTTGTTGTATTGATGAGATGAGAGAACTATGGAAAGATTTTTTTTCCCCTGGAACACCCAGTTATCTTGAGGTGTATACTGCTAGGACATTCATACACGAGCCGACTGCATGTGATTATTAAATTGTATCATTCGTCAAGACTGAACAACTGGAGTTCACTATTAAGAAGAAATTTAAAACATAATCTTGTTTCCATCCTTTTAGTTTGGGCTGCCGGAGTTTTTTTTTTATTAAAGAGTTTATTTACATATCTATATCATTGATATTATTAATAATATTATGAAAATAATAATTTTAATTGTATTACAATGATTAACATAATTAATTCATGTCATTAATTTTATTAACTAGGCTTCAAACACTTTGATTACAGTAACTGACTAATATCATTGATATTATTAATAATATTATGAAAATAATAATTTTAATTGTATTACAATGATTAATATAATTAATTCATGTCATTAATTTTATTAACTAAGCTTCAAACACTTTGATTACAGTAACTGACTAAATAAAAACCATATTATATTATTATTACCAAAGCCTGCTGTACCTCCAACTGAACGAACTTAAGGCAGTTAACGTTACACTTAATTGTTCGTAAAACAAAAGTTTCCGGTGCCGATAACGTAGTAGGGGCAGCCTCTACCCCGCATTCCTCAAAATGCGCCCCCGAGGGGGGAGGATGTAGGGGTGGTATATAACTCACAAGTTTGTATGTCCGGAGAGACAGCTCCGCTCAATTTTATCGAATTTCCACAAACGAAACAAAGTTTTAATATTGTTATAAGTTGCTTTCATTCAGTGAAATGTATACTAGGAAGTTAGAGCAGATAATGTTACAGAAACTTCGAACTAATAAACAGTGGAACAAGGTAGCTTTTCGTTGTACCTGTTTATATTTTTTTACTGAGCCATTCGTTGTATATTTTTTACAAAGAGAAATAAAAGCTTTTAGACTCGTAATGTACAGCACATTACGAGCTCTTAGTACAAATTGTTTTACGGGTGTATATAGATTTTAGCTATCGGAAAATAGGTTTTATATGTATAAGTTAAGTAGTACTTAAAATAAAAAAAATAAAAGGCTGTTTTAATCAGAAAAACATTAAGAAATGTTACTTTGACACATTAAAATACCTTTATAATAAATACATAAATTTTTACGAAATAATGAAAAGGCATGCAAGTAAAAGAGGTTTTTTTTTTAAATACAGCTATTTGATAGAACAAGCAGATGGCCCACCTGATGTTAAGTGGTAACCATCACCTATAACAAAGCATTGCCTCGTAAGTCACGCACAATAGGAACGTGCCCTACGATGCACTGCCCTGCGTCCATCAACTTGAGGCATACAGATGTTAAGCCTCATGTGCCTGTAATTACACCGGCAACCACACTCTTCAAACCGAACCACAGCGTTGCTGCTTGGCTGCAGAAAAAGGCGTGGTGGTAGTACTTCCCCGGACGAGCCCTTCACAAAGAGCTCTACTACTCTTAAAAGGTACGTATAGTCTAGGATAGATAATGCGAGCTACTTATACAACATGTTTACATAATACCCCTATAACCCTCTTTTGAAATGCCTTTTAAACTTTCCGCCAAAATGAAACTAACACAAAATGCCGCCCTGCCGTATAGAGCATAGAGTATAGTAGTCTCGAGAGTTCATAGCACGCCCAATAGAGGCGTTTATCGAATCTCCATACAAAATTCGGCCCAACAATACAGTAAACAAAAAAAAAAACTCTTATGGTAAAACAAGCACACACTAAAACAACGTGTTCAAAGGCTTATATACTACTTATACTTTGGCAATGGTTTTTTATCATAGGTAGGTGTTTAAGAGTCTCCGCAGCAGAAGGACAGATAAGCAAAATCCCGGAATAGCTAAACCTCAGATTAACAGGAGGACAAGACGCTGACAACCGTCAAATGCCTGCTGTTTGGGACTTATTTACTAGTAGTTCGCTCCGAACTGAGATCTCGTGATTCGACCCGAAGAACGCAGCAAAACTTTGAGTAGGTAGTAATCAGGGGCAAGTCCAAACATAATTTTTGGACTTTTTTCTGACTACCGCCTACTAACTTGTTATGGTAACCAAGTTTCAGCTCTATTGGCCTATTTATTGAAGAGTTCCGTTGAACAGACCTTGGCTCCATCATCAGACCTGGTCGTCGTCACCATTTTATGAGAACTGGGTACCTCTTTAATTTATTTCAAGAAAAAAAAAATAAGAAAAAGCAAAGGAACTGGCCGACCAGTAGAAAAACCTTGATGTCAACGAAACTCTTAGAGATGGGAGCTCTTGGGTCGTTGGTTATCTTAATTTAACTTTTTTGTTGTATCTCAAAAACCGAGCGTCCCAGAGAAAAAGTAAAAATGGTTTTGGAATGTCCAAACAAAGCCCTTTTATATGACATGTAACTTGATTTTTTTATGTAACTTTTTTTATTTTTGCGCCCTTAAAAAACCCCATATCTCAAAAACCCTTCATCCTATTTTCCTCATATACTTACCAGTAAATTTCTCAAGTACAAGCTATCGACATATCAAATTTCATGCAGATCGGACCAACGGTTCTAAAGTTATCGCCAGACAAACATACATACATACATACATACATAAAATGCCAAATCGCCCAAGTTGAAACTAAGATCTTTGTTCGCTTCGCTCACTCGATCAATTATGAAATGTCTTCATAATTTTTAATTTAAGTAAATTAACACAAGTTACTTACCTTCGAGGCACAGCTTGCCAGTCTCCATTTTTATGCATAAAATTTGCATACCAAATATAAACAAAATAGTGAATTCATTTTCACGATGTTTTCATGAAAAAAGTATTCCAATCAATTAACAGGTAAATTTGAAATTCATACTGAAATTTTAATTGAAATTCTCTGAACAAGCGAACCGCAAATATCTGGTTTACGCCAGTCCGATCTAGTAAATCATTGGTTAGTTAGCAAGTTTGCGATTTTAGTTTGAACCATTTTGCTCCAATCTGGTTTTATTTGAAGGTGTAAGTTATAGCACTATCTACCGCAGTGGTGCGTTGGAGGATTAAGGATTTGCATAATTTACGTACATTCATAAAATCACGCCTGTTCCCCGTAGGGGTAGGCAGAAACCAAGGATTACCACTTTCTACGATCCTGACATACCTCAAGGTTGTCTGGAAGAGATCGCTGTAACCAGCGATTGGCCACACATTGTATTACTATGATTGTTCGTTTTTAATAAAAAAATTAAGTATCCTTGTTTACTGTGGTAATCAATAAAGAGATATCTATCTATCTATACCTCTTTCGCTTCATTCACTCTCATAACATTCTTCATACATGCTCGTCGTTTTAGGGTACTCTTGACCTGGCCTTTCTCTTAAATGCATAATTTAACTAACGCTAAGCTACCGTTTATAGTAGAGGTTGCCGGAAGAACGTGGACTAGAGTAGCACAAGATCGCCAACATTGGAATCGCATGGAGGAGGCCTTCATCCATTTTTGGGTGCCCAAATAATACTAGTAGAAATACTAGTACTAAATAATAGTAGAAATAATAAAATCATAATAATATAATCATAATAATAATACCTAAGTGAAACGAATAATTTGATTAATGTGATAATTGTTTTGGAAATAAAGGCTTTATTTATTTATTTATTTATTTATTTATTTAAGCTACCGTTCGCTGACACCATTTGAATCGGTGATCGTTAGTCACATCTGAGAACTTCTGTGTTTCATTGGCAAGGATAAGATCAGTCCCTGACCCATAATGGGCGCCTTCGGGTGGCACATCTATGTTCATCACTCAAACCACTGTTCTCGGCGGGGATCGAACCCACGGCATGCAGCGCAAAAGGCAGAGCTACTACCAACCGAACTGTGAGGGTTGTCACCAGTGGCGTAGCTAGGTGGTCAAGGGCCCCGGTGCATAGAGAAAGAATCGGGCATGGAGATAGAATTTTGTAAGCAGGCTCAAGGTTTTCTAGCTTCGGGAGCTGGCTGACCCTCTCTTTTCAAAGCTTAGATTAGAGGGCACCCTGAGCTACGCCACCACTAGCTCAAAGTCAAAGTCAATAGGTATTTATTCAATAAAATCACAAGGATCACTTTGAAACGTCTTAAAGCTAGGTGACTCTAGGTGCCAGTTCCACGCGACCAAAGCCTAGAAGAACAGGCAACAAACTTACGGCTTGGTTCCTACCTAACTGTAGCCTAACTGTAAAATTGAGGTTTTGTTTTCCCGTTGTTGTTCAATTAGGTCAATATGTTGGTTAAATAGCTTAGCAGCTCCATAAAGGTCAAAAGAAAAATGCAAAATGTTCATCACCATTAAACAGGGATCATAAAATGCAGTGTACAAGCGAGCCGTTTCGTTAGTTTTTACAGAGGCAATAATGGAGGACAATGAAGCTTAGCATCCGTAGTTTACGACGTCATATCGCTGTGGAGAGCCCAGTGCGGGATATGGAATAAGCCAAACAAGGTAGCGTTTTTTTGAAATAAGCTTATAACTCAGGTGAGTTATAAGATTATTTCCGCTCTGGGCGTGAAGCTGCATGAAGTGTGATGTACTGAATCAGGTGATTCAGTACATAAAAACGACAACTTCACGAATATGGCCCCAGGCACAGTTGCTCACAGATGACTAGGTACCAATTACTGACTTAAGATTCTTTTGAGGATGTCTCAAGGGGTTGTCAGAGGTACGTCAAACGGCACATACCCACATTTGCATTGAGTATCCTAATTTTGATGGCTATTGAGAATCTCCACGTTTAAAAGGGTATGAAATCGACAAATATCGGTTGATTTTGGGAGACCTTTGACCAAAGGAGAGACAAGGTTATTGAAAAACCGCTCAATGCAATATCTTGTACCGTATCCAAAAAACAATTTATTGCATTTTACAACTATGCTTCCTGAATGTAACATTATTTTTCATTACTGTTAACTCCACCCAAAGCGGACGTGTTTGACCTTTTATTTTGGAAAGCTAAAGCTTATACGATCCCAGTTTTGTAAGTGGTGTTTGTGCTTGAAGTGTACAAACACCAGTAAAAAAAATATGCGTGTTTTCTGGGTGACTATGAGCTTAACATAGAAACACTACTTACAAAGAATTCAGTGACTCCGTAATATCGAGTTTACATTTAGACATTCGCGTTGCCATTCGAGTGGACAGAAATGTGGACGGCTATAATATGTCTGCGGTAGCGTTGCCGGCAATGTGTGTTCACATTTAACCCGGACTCATAGAGCGAAGTCCTCGTGTTTAAGAGTGGTAAAGATCGACCGGTCCATGTTCCGCCAATTATGCTCAATGGTGCGGCTTTACAAGTGGTTAGGAGTTTTAAATATCTAGGGCACGTTGTCACCGAAGATTTAAAAGATGACGAGGACATTGAAAGGGAGCGCAGAGCGCTGGCAATCCGGGGTAACATGCTTGCACGCAGGTTCGCTCGCTGCTCGAGGGAAGTGAAAATCACTCTGTTTAAGGCTTACTGCCAGTCCTTCTACTCGAGCAGCCTCTGGATAAACCACACCCGGCGGGCTGCCAGCTCTCTCCGAGTGCAATACAACAATATCTTCAGAATGCTGATGCGGCTGCCTGGTTTTTGCAGCGCATCAGGGATGTTCGCGGAGGCGCGCACGGACGGCTTTCATGTGATTATTCGTAAGAAAGTCGCTTCCCTACTCCAGCGCGCGCGAGGCAGCGGCAACGGCATCCTGAGGATGATTGTAGCACGGACAGACTGTCCTATACAATACCGGTGGATGCAGCTAGTGATGGGCTCCATCTAATCTAAATTTTAATTTATAGTTTTCATAATTTTATTTATAGTAATTCCATATTTTATGTATCCTATTTTCAATTTCTTGTGACATTTTATTTAATTATTTTTATCATTACGTGTATAGTGTAAGCTCTGTGTAAAATTAATAAAATTGTATGGATTTTTTAATCTGAAAATAAATGAATAATAATAGGGAGCGCGGGAAACGCGAACGTCAACGTGAGTGGCAACGCGAGCGGACATGGAAGTGGCCTGTTTATATTCTCGCATTGCCCAAGTCCCTGCCGATGTCTCTGCATATTTCCACGGACATGAGCTGAGTGTAAACGGGGTATAATGCGTTTAGACAAAGACAGTCTTATGGCTGGTATCTGAAAGTCCGATCAAAACTAATCGCATGTCAAGTCACTTGCTATCTCTATCTAATTCGATGTTATAGCTGAAATGGCGAGTGACTTAACATCCCATTAGTTTTGATCGAGCTTACAGAAACCGGCCGTTACTGGACTATCTTGTGACATGCGGGGAAGTCACAAGAAATATCCCTTAATTTAATACAGAGTTTTTTAGTGCTAATCTTACACAACCAATGACGGATTAACTTTTTTTGAATATGTTTTTATAATCAGACAGTTGAATTACAAATATGAAGCTAACAAAATGCAATTACAAATATGCTACCTTGTTAAATCTACCAATTTATGTATGTTGCATGCGTAAAATGTACAAATGGTTTTTATGAGTAAGAATGACTTGAAATTAAAGTATACACAAGCCCAGTTGCTAGTCAGCGCTTAGCTACTGTACTGTCACGTTTCTGCCATAATGCTACCTGGTTTTGCCTTGTCTTTAGTTTTCAGGAGTGAAATCGTTATAATAGCATACGTAAGCATAAGATGGATGCGGCATCAAAATTAAAAAAAAAACACGGCGAGTATCGCCAAGTGGATTCGCGCTCACATCGATAAGTACTATTCACGTTGGCAATTTCAACGCCAAGGTACATAACATTACCGCCTTACATTCACCCAGAATGTACTACAGAATACTACTTGTACTACTAAAGAAAGAATGTACCACAGAATGTCAATTTGAACAATTGAAAAATTGCCGCAGATTCAGCGGTCACTAGGGCGAGCTTAGACTAGTACCTCCATGAGGGCGAGTGTTGTTGACGTGGCAATGTCAAATGCAATAATTGGACGTGCGTTATGTAACTTTCATTTAAACCTTTCAAAAAAGTTTAGTCTATAAATCATAAAATACAAGTGCCATATTCTGCCATGGTTTTACTTCAACATTCATATTATTTACAGCAAACATTTTTATTTACGCACAAGAAGATCATAGCACCAGCAAGAAAAATACTGAAAATCTACGGTAGGTTTTTTGTTGTTAAGTCTATTTAAAGAATCACATTGAATTTAATTCCGTTAAAATATGCATCAGTTTAGTGCATTTTTATAGCACGGCAACATTTTGATACAATGAAAATAATTAAACTTCATTTTACAACCATAGGTTTAGCACTCACTGCTATAAATCTTACCCCATTGGGTACGCAATTAAATGCGAATTACACTTTGTTGTCGTGATCACTTAAACAGCAAATAAAACATCTGATAAGAAAGCAACCTTTTTGACATTACGCAGCTCGGAGCCATACAAAACGAAAACTCGTGAATTCCGCCGGGATACTTGGTTGCTTCTCTAGTAAGTTGTGGTTTCTAAATTAGTGTTTTTTTTTTGATTAGACAAAGTTTCAAAATTCAACCTTATTTTTTTTATTGTATAAACGCTGCTGGATAACAAAGTATTGCCTCGTAAGTCACGCACGATAGGAATGTGCGCTACGATGCACTGCCCTGCGTCCATCAACTTGAGGCATACTGATATTAAGGCTCAAGTGCCTGTAATTTCACCGACAACCGCACTCGCAACACAGCATCGCTGCTCGGCGGCAGAAAAAGGCATGGGTAATAATGGCATGGCATGGCATGAGGATTCAAAAAAGAGGTTAACCTATCATCATTAGGATTAAATATGTGATTACTGCCATTATAACAAAGTGAATTCGTGTACCTGATGAGGTAAGATTTGTAACAATGGAAGCTTAATCTAACAAGCCACCACTCGGCGTAAAACTACAAAGTTGGTCGGTATGTAGGTCAATACGCTTGTATAAATAAAGTAACCGTCTCTTCATCTCGGTACAATGCAGAAGATTAAGTGTTTTTATTACAAAAACGGGATGAAAAACGAACTTACCTAAGTAAGAGTGGATAAGTTAGATAGGAAAAAAGAAAACTCTACCCCGAGACTATGTTGGACTGTTTTTGTGTATTATAAAATAAAAAAGCATTTTATATAAATATGTATTAAGTTAGGCTTTTTATTATTAGGATAATACAACGTGATAATATAAAAAAAAAAACCAGTACCTCTCTTGGGATATATATTTTGGTGGTTTACAAGCCTTATTCATGTTTACGAGAGCTGTAAACACGACAAAAAATATGATATAATTTTTTTTTACTTTCTTGTAAAACAATCATGATGTCTTTTTTGTCAAATTTGATAACTGTGATTCCTTTGTGATATCGAAAAAGTTCATAGACTGTCTATTATTTACAAAAAAAAATGAATACAAGTATTTACAAAATATACATGAAACGGGATATCAGTGGACCGTTTTTTTATACTACTAGCTGATGGAACAAGCAGATGGCCCACCTGATGTTAAGTGGTAACCATCACCTATAACAAAGCACTGCCTTGCAAGTCACGCACGATAGCAACGTGCCCTACGATGCACTGCACTGCGTCCATCAACTTGAGGCATACAGATGTTAAGTCTCATGTGCCTGTAATTACCACACTCTTCAAACGGAAACACAGAAACGCTGCTTGGCGGCTGAAAAAGGCGTGGTGGTAGTACTTCCCCAGACGAGCCCTTCACAAAGAGCTCTACTAGTCTTAAAATATCAGTGGACCGTTGCGAACGACGATACCATATAAAAACTAGCAACTTCTCTTTGAGTACGCGCCTAGGTCTTGTATTATAATAATGGAGGCCCTGATCAAATAGTTTGCCCTGCGATAGCATGCCTCAATTATTAATTGCAAAAGTTTGTTATGAAAACTTTGTTTAATTATTATGGATTGTTTAAAGATTCTTAGATGTTGTATTGTAAGAAATTTCTAGAGCCACAATTTACTATAAAAAGTCTTGGGGTTTAAGTTACGAGTATTTAACAAGAAAGGCTAAAAGGGTCTACAATTTCGAGTTTTACAGCTATTACATTTTAATTGTGAAATGTCACAGTAAAATAAATAAAATAAATAAATATTGGTGGACTTTCCACACAGCACTATCTCGCCCCAAACTAAGCCGAAGCTTGTGATATGGGAACCAGATAGCTGATATACTACTTATATACTTTTTTTTTTGTAAATACATACTTATAATATTATATAACACCCAGACAGAGAACAAACATCTATGTTCATCACACAAATGTTTGTTCTCGGTGGGGATCGAACCCACGGCCTACGGCACAGAAGGCAGAGCTACTACCAACTGAGCTGTGAAGGCTGTCAAACAAAGAAGTAGAACAAAGAAGGGATAAAAAGGCGGTCAAACGTCACTGTGCACGCTACTGTGGACGCCGATTGAACGCGTCAGAAGATGAGGTCTTTTTCTAAACTTCAAATTTGACTACAGTGACGCTTACTACTTTTTTATGATACGAGTACTTCACCTTTAATTGTGAATTAGGGAGTATCCCTTAGAATAGTTTGTTAAATAATTTTGTAGTTAGCTCTAAAACCAACACAGCCTTCACAGCTCAGTTTTCCTTCAGTAGCTCTGCCTTCTGCGCCGTAGGCCGTGGGTTCGATCCCCACTAAGAACAAGCATTTGTGTGATGAACATAGATTTTTGTTCTCTGTCTGGGTGTTATAATAATGTATTTACAAAAAAAAGGATAAATTATTAAGCCAAAGCTTGTTATATCAGCTATCTGATATAACAAGCTTTGGCTTAGTTTGGGGCTAGATAGTGCTGTGTGGAAAGTCCACCAATATTTATTTATTTATTTAATTTTGACACTTTATCTGATAAATAATAAATAAACAAATATTGGTGTACTTTCCACACAGCACTATCTAGCCCCAAACTAAGCCAGAGCTTGTAATACTACTACTACTACTAAACTGAGCTGTGAAGGCTGTCAATCACTTACTTTTGATGATTTTTTATACTATGAAGTAATCAAACAAGTGTACGGCCCACCTGATGGAAAGCGGTTACCGTAACCTACGAGCGATTAACTGCACTATTATTGATATACTCAGAAAAGAGAAAACAAAATAAACTTCCAGCGCGCAACCGAAACGAAATCCAAAAACTTTTAATTTAGAATTCAATTTTGAATTACAAATCAGTCTGACGGACGACGGTTTAATTTGACGGAACAAGTCGTAATTAAATGGAAAATAATTTCAGAACTCAACACTCAGACATTTAAATTTTCCAATTGCTGATTGGAAAGGTAGAAAATGGTAGCTGGAATAAAACCGTTTATTTGTAAAAACTGGCGTGATGGGGTCAGATTTTGTTTCTTGTTTAATTTTCACGAGTTTTGTTTGTTTTCGTTTGTTACAAATACGATACAACTGACTAAAAGATGCAATAGATGAGTTTTATTCTAGCCGCGGAAAATTATTTTTGCATAATTGCAATACAAGACAGGCTTGTCAGAAACCTAGTCCCCTAAACTAGGTCTCAAAGCTACGTCAGATTAGCTATAGATTTAGGTGACCTACCTATATGCCTATATCATGCAACATACATGATATATCACGTACCAAATTACTTTTGAGAAAAAATATTAAATAAAACTAAACTACATAAAGCCTTTCTTACCAAAAAAATATTATTTTATATAAATAAAAATATTAGTTTATCTTATCTTAAATATGAACCATGTCTCATAATTAAAATAATTATAATAAATTGCTGAATTTCCATAGGTTTTCATTTCCATTTCCACAACTAAAAGCACTTGTAATTGGATGGAGAAAAATAATATTTTTGCTGAATATTGTTATTTTAATCTCCAAATCTTGGTTATTGGCAATTTTCCATGAGTACAATAAGTTGTTTGACGGTTGTCTTCGTCTTAAAACTCAAAATTATTCACCAACTTTATAGGACACAATTTAATTATTTACTAAAACAACGCACGTTTGTTTTATACTAAATATTCAAATTGGTTTTAACAAACAAACGAGTTAGCTCATAGAAATGTACTACGAAATATAAATTTTTTACCCCTTTCAAAATACAAGCCTTAAATAATAAATGCGAAAGCAATTTTTCATTTTGTTCAAAACTAAAACGAATCTGGCATTATTTCAGCGAGAATTTAGAACCTGAGAAGTTAATCAAGTTGTTCGACCTGGGCCTTTTTGAATAATAAAGAAATACAGCAGCACCTAGCGATATTGAAGAAAACAATATTAAGGCTTCCCGTACACTTCTGCCACCATGCTTTTTGTGGCGCCAAGCAGCGTTGTTGTGTTTCGGTTTGAAGAGTGCGGTTGCCGGTGTAATTACAGGCACATGAGGGTTCTGTGTGCCTCAAGTTGACGGACACAGGCCAGTGCATTGTCAGGCACGTTTTATCGTGCATGACTAACGAGGCAATGCTTTGTGTAATTACAGGCACATGAGGGTTAACATCTGTATGCCTCAGGTTGATGGACGCAGGGCAGTGCATCATCGGGCACGTTTTATCGTGCATGACTTATGAGGCAATGCTTTGTGATGGTTACCACTGGGCAACATAACATCAGGTGAGTATACAACTTTTTTATACAACTAGCAGATGCTAGTTGTATCAAAAAGTTGTATAAAAAAATAAAAAATAAACGTGCATACACAGTCACTTAGTGGCCAGTGGCGTACTACTTGTTGATGGAAGGAACTGATGATCCACCTGGTATTTAGTGGTCTTCTTCTTGTCGTATCACTAGTTTTTTTCGAAACAGAGTGGTGAAAGGATTTTAAGTGCGCCTCATTAAGCACTTGACACATGTTATAGAACTTTTTAGATTCTACGACATGCCAGTTTCCTCATGATGTTTTCTTCACCGTTGAGAGACGTGCACATAATTTTTTTGAACAGAAAAACTCATTAGTGCACGACCCGTTTATAACACACGACCTTAGGATCGGAAAGCGGGGCCGCAACTACTAGACCACCAGTGCTCTTCTGTTTGTGTATTCCTATTTAGTGGTAACCATCACCTATAAAAAAGCATTGCCTCGCAAGTCACGCATGATATGTGCGTGCCTTACCACTGCCTTGCTTTCATCACCTTGAGGCACACAGATGTTAAGCCTCATGTAACCTGTAATTTCACTGACAACTTGCAAACCAAAACACAGCTACGCAGCAGAAATATGTACGGTGGTAGTAAATACATCCTCAGGCTAGCCGTTAACAAAGAGTTCTACTAATATTTAGGATGAAGAAAATATGTGAGGAAAGCTCTTACAAAATAAGAAGTGTTTCACCGATTGCTTTTACTGGGGCTATGGTGTGTGGCCAGTGTGCGGGGGCACGAATCTCATACTAATTTAGCTTGCACTTTTATATAACTCATCCATGCTTATAAAAAATATTTTTTCAATCTTGTACGCCTGAAAAAAGAATTAAGAAGAAGCACCTCAGTCTTCGGCTGAATAAAGAAATAACTTGTTGCCTTAGGGCTGTCTGAAAAAATCATATGCCTACCTTGTTTGGACCTAAAAAACTTCTTCATGGTTTTTAGTCACTCGGACAATGATTTAGTTCAAAATACAAAGAGATTTTATGTAATACAATCACAAGGATGGAAGATCACAGCACAGAACCACCCGTGGCTCATAGACAGCAGTGGGGCATAGAAGGATAATAATAAAAATCACAAAGGATCACTTTGAATCGTCTTTTAAACTAAGCACCGCCGGCGCCGGCCGCGCCAGTTAGACGCGATCTAACCAAAGCAGGCATCAAACGAATATAAAACAACGATACTTTAAAACTCAGTTACAGTTCAACGTATTCATCAAAAAGTATTTGGTCGAAAACTAAGAATTTTTAAATTTTTTTTAGCTTTTTTCGTCCCACTGCTGGGCAAAGGCCTCCCCCAAGGACTTCCAGTTCTCCCTATCCCGAGCTCCCTCCCACCATCTTATTTTCCATATCCATATTTCAAAAAATCTACATCGTCGTTTTTAAAATACTCTGTGCGACAACCTTATTACACCTTTGGCCTTTCCAGAATTTAATTAAGCATTTTTCGCGCTGATTAAACATCTTGGCCTCTTAATAAACAGAGCTAAGAAATCGCAGACTTTTCTTCTTTACGACAACTGCTTCATCCAAGGTTCATGTTACACAGCCTTTTTACGTCTTTAATAAAGTTAATTTGTTAGGAAGCCTCTTTGTGAAAAGGGCGTTTTGTTTTCTATAAATTTTTGGGCTATAAGTTTTGTATTTTATATCTAGACTAGCTGATCCGACAGATGTTGTCCTGTCTTAGCTATGAATATTCAATTCGAATTGGTTTAACACACCAATCAATCGGTGTTGTCAATTCTATGTCAAACGTCATAAGGTTACATTAAAAATACCTTACCGGCGTCCGTTTTTCCGAATGCCTATAATTTGGATGTTTTCAAGAGAAGAGTGAATTGGTATTTTCTAGGTAAACGTGCCACATCGTCGACCGCATCTTCACATAACATCAGGTGAGATTGCGGTCAAACTTTTTACCTATAAGTTATAAAAAAAAAAGTTTATACCTATTGTCCAAAGCGCTAAGGTTAGATTAGAAATAGTTTTATATAGTGGTTAAGCATTCTTAAATTTTCGAATTTTCCGCGCAATCTTATTTATTTCATAAGAACCTTCTCCTGACAATAACAAACACAACAAAAAAAAAAGAATTAGCGAAATCGGTCCAGCTGTTCACGCGTGATGGCGTGACCAAGGGACATAGGGATTCATTTTTATATTCATTATATAGATGATCATGAAGCAACTGTTGGTTCTATGAGAAAAAATGTTTCAGTAAACCAACGCTCCCATTTTCATTGCAAGCAGTAATGCAGTATGTTGTGTTACTGTTTGAAGGGTAATAGAATGCTGGTGCAATTACAAGCATTTATCGAATGGACGTAGTGCCATGATATGTGTCACAGCCTTGGTAGACTCTCGGTGGTGGTGCTTTGCGGGGTACCACTTGCAGGTTACCTAATAACTTATAATAACTTATATAATAACTCAACATAATGTGGAACATTAGCTTGTTTGGTCACTTTTTTCCTAATAATGTAATTAAACTCATAACCCTCCTTTAACTGTGCTGCAGTCGGGTAATTAAGCACCAATTTGCTTATGCTATGCAAGAAAGTAAAGATGCTATAAACTGAAACGTTTTACGATTTTAATCTAAGCGTTGGAATGCTCTGTTTATTAGTTTATGCATAAAAACAACGCGATTAATTCTGTCAATTTATTTTACAACATTTGTAAAGTTATGTTGTAAAATAAAATAACGTACAATAAAATTGTAATACACTTTAGTAAGCGAGTAGGAGATCCTGTCATAAAATTTTGTAATTACTTATTTGTTGAGTATAATCTATACCAGAAGTCGGTGGATGGAGAGGGCTCAGAACTGATCTTCCTGGAAATGTGTAGGGGCGGCCCATCCTATGCCCAGCTATGGACTTCTACAGGCTGATGATGATGGTGCGAGAAGTGAAACCAAAGTGATAAGATAGAAAGAATGAAAAAAAAGCAATTTATTGACCAACACAAAAAAAAAGAATATACTATACTACTTGGCTATTTTAGGCCAATTAGGTCCCTGACTCAGTATTTGCCGCACCGTGTGGGCCACGCCACACAGTGCAACACTGGTATTCTGCCAGGTCCTAGCACGGACATTAAATAATATAAAATAAAAATAAACATAATAAACACAAAGAAAGAACATAAAAAGAAGGCTACAAAAATGAAAAATGAAAATAAAGCTGCGGTGCAAACATAAACAGGATAATAACAAACACAGAACACTAGTAAAGTAAAGTGAGATATGAGAAAATGAGATATAAACTACAAGCTACAGCGCCACCTACCAGTAAAGATATAAGATTTAAAAAGAAAAATATTTCAGAGTCAATCAAGACAGCAATACATCGATGCAGGCCCGCTATTGGTCATAACATAATAGGTAATAACATATTTACTAGAAATAAACAATGCAAACTGTTTCAACAGTCTGAAAGTATCCCGCATTAAGCGTTTTGCTTATTATTTTATTATTCAGACAGTCAAAGAGTGCAATTCTTTACCGGCGCTTGCAGACCGTTGCAAATGATCTAGAGATAGCTCAACTGATCCGATTGTGCCAATCGGAAGAGTTCCCACGACATTGGCTGCATTGTCACGCTGATGAAAGTGAATAAGTAGCTGCGTAAGGATGCTCAACATTACTCAACATCAGCTGAGATTTTGGTCAAAAACAAACCTATAAATTATTAAAAAAGAAGACTAAAACGGCTCTGACCAAAGGACAGATCGACAGATGGTGCGCAAAACCGAAAGGTTCCTTAGCATTTAGGGGTTAAATAATTGAAAAGAGCCTAACAAAATTACCTAAATTATGTATGAATTAGCACAAAATAAACCCCCGGTCATTAAAATAGGCTTCACAGAGAAACGTTTTTTGTTCACAGTGATGTGACCTATATTACGTTAACGTGAAAAGGACAACATGTATGTTAAGCCTCAGTTTCTTCAAAAGCAGCGACCGTCATTTACAAATAAGTTCTTATAAAATTTATTCGTTTTTATGCCTACCTAGAAATCAAAAAGATTTTATAATGACCCAAACTCTAGCTAAACATCAATTAAACATCTAGAAAAACATCAAAATGGCATCTCTCGTCGATTCAACTGAATGTAACTTCGGTCATCGAGCAGGACTTGATAGTAATAAATATATCAGACCTGTAGATGGAGCCACGGTTGTATAAGTAGAACAGATTCATAGCTGAGTGATTTAGTATCTGATGGCGATTGGCATTTGGTTCAAAAAACCAAATCAAAAATGTTTATTCAGGAAAACAAATACAAGTAGGTAACTCAAAGTTAGGATCGATGATATCTGCATAAGTGTATATATGTTGGAAAGCTTGGATTCCTTGCAGGGTTCGGAGTTGGTGCCATAATTTAAACCAGTATCTAAAAATGAAATTAAACAATTTATTAATAAAAAATCACAACTAATTAATTTAATTGAAACTTAATTATTTTATAATAATTAATTGATACAAATAAGTTTCCAATCAACTGGTCTCAGAACGTCACACAAGACGTAGGAGCGGTCCGTCTGGCACGGCGACTCGCTCGCTTCTGAGTTCCGGAGGGGCGGGCTACTGGTTTTATACGGCTCGGTGCAGCTGTGGCGGGGCGAGTTGTTTACGAGCGCTGCGCAACACGCCACTCTGTGACTCATCGGCATGGCATGTTGTTGTTGACTCGAACGCGCCGACACGGCCATACTGCACTTGACGCGTCTCTGCGTCATCTCTGAAAAATAAATTCAGTTTTTCACTCAAGTCCATTACTAAAGATCACAATGAAACAACTATCACAATAACTCAGCCTCGACACTGGTTTTCGAAGCAGAGCATCAACACATTTAATTTCATATAAAACAATCCAGCCTCAACACTGGTATTCTTAGTTAGGCCTCGACACCTATTTTTTGTTTTAAGTTTAGAACAACCCAGCCTCGACACTGGTATTCTAAGTTAGGCCTCGACACCTAGTTTTGGATTTAATATTAGAACAACCCAGCCTCGACACTGGTATTCTAAGTTAGGCCTCGACACCTAGTTTTGGATTAGAACAACCCAGCCTCGACACTGGTATTCTAAGTGGTCGTGACGCTTTGATGCCAAGGATAAATAATATGAACAACCGTAATGCTGGTTCTTAACAAAATAAAAATAATAAAAGACCTCACCAAGAGTCTGCTACCTCGGAGTTCTCTGTCTCTGACGACGCTCCCTCATCAAGCTGTACCGCCGACATGGCCGTTTCATTTTGTTTTCCGAAGTCTGGCGCTGCTCGAAGATTTTCATGGGCTACTTTTCTTGGACGCCCACGACCTGTGATTTTCTTTACCTCGTAGCGATCATTAGGTAGGACCTTTTTAATCTCATAAGGACCACCAAACTTTTGGCTTAACTTGGTTCCTAAACGAACGGACTCTTTGACTAAAACGTATTGGCCTTTTTCAAACCTCTTAACTTTTGCCTTAGTACTGTCAAACCTTGCTTTAGATTTACAAGACTGCTCGACCATTCTTTCATATGCAACTTTCCTCAATGATTCAGGATCAACTCTCTCATTTACTTCGTCGATTATTGAAATGAGTTCTGGAGGGACAGAACCATTTTTTCCCGTGAGAAGCTCTATTGGTGTTTTCCCCGTAGCCTTAGATATTGTACAGTTGATAGCAAGTTGGAGGGCTCCCAGAGCACTCTCCCAGTGATCTTTTTCAATGTTACTTATTATAGTTAGACCATCTTTGATGACACGCATTATTCTTTCTGCTTGGCCATTTGCTCTGCTAGTATATGCTGCGGTATGGTGTAGCTCAATACTGTATAGTTTACAATACTTTTCATATTGCGACACAAAAGCTCCGTCACCATCAACGATTATTCTTTTGGGAGCGCCAAAAAGGAATATTATTTCTTTGAGATGTTGTAAAGCGGACTCTTGATTCTTCTTCAAAGCAAATTTTAATATAACAAATTTAGTGAATGCGTCAACTGCCACGAAGACGTATTCTTTTTCAGCTGATGGTCCACTAAGTTTTCCAGTAATATCGATGTGGAGCGTGTGAAACGGTTCAGCAATTTTTTCAATGGGGTGTAATTCTGCTTGTTTTGCACCTGAAGCTCCCTTCATAGTTTTACACACCACGCAATTGTCAATGAAGCTACGAACTTTTGCACTCATTTTATCAAACCAAAAGTGTTCTTTTAGCTTTTGCAAAGTTTTCTCCCAACCAAAATGTTTTAGGGCTTCGTGGTAGTGATTTATTATACTCCATTGATAAGATTGCGGTACTATCTTGAGCGCCTTGGTTTTTCCATTTTCTAGTTTGACTTTTTGGCATAGAACTTCGTTTTCTATAACGTAGTTCGATCCGCTATCACCTTGTTTGATGCTTTCAATTTTCTGACAAAGAACTGGATCTCGGTGTTGTTCCATCACTAGCCAATCTTGATCTGAAGTCAAGCTAAGGATGACATTAGTCGTGGGGTTCCTGCTAAAGAAGTCCGCATGCTTCAGTTTTTCTCCCTTTTGATATTCAACGTCAAAATCGTAATTTTGCAAGAAAGACCACCAGCGATGTACACGTGGTAACAGTTCCTGCTTATATCGGGAGGCTTTAAGAGCGTTACAATCAGTGATAATTTTGAATTTTCTACCGTACAAAAAATGTCTGAAATGTTTTACAGACCTTACTACTGCCAGGGTTTCCAACTCGTATGAGTGATAGTTGGATTCTGCCTTTGTTGTTCTTTGACTGAAGTATCCGATGACATGTGGTCGTTCTTGTTGAATTTGGATCAGGACACCTCCAAATCCTAATGCACTCGCGTCAGTGTGGAGTTCTATCGGCAAACCCTCTTGAAATATAGTTAGAAGTGGTGCTCGTGTAAGATAGTTGATTATTTTCATTCTGGCTGTTTCATGACGATCAGTCCAGACCCATTTCACTCCTGTTTTAGTTAATTCGTATAGCGGGGCCATTTCCGAAGAAAAATTGGGCACAAATCTCCGAAAATATCCAGCTAGTCCGTTGAACTGACGAAGTTGTTTGACGTTTTCGGGGACTGGTGACCTGGCCAAAGCTTCCACTTTTAAAGGATCAGGTCTGACTTGTCCATCAGCTATTACATATCCCAAATACTCTATCGATGTCTTCATAAATGAACATTTTTTAAGGTTTATAGCAAATCCTGATTCACTGAGAGCTTTTAATACAGAATCCAACCTTACCAGAGTTTCAGCAGCTGTTCGTCCAGGTACGAGAACGTCATCCATGTAAACAAGGGCTGATTTTCCTCTTAATGTTCCAAGAGCCTTGTTTATGCACCTCTGGTAAACCGATGGTGCGTTTGTTAGCCCAAAGGGCATAGTTAAATACTCGAACTGTCCGTCAGGGGTGATGAAAGATGTTTTCTCAATGGAGTCTTCAGCCACAGGAATCTGGTGAAACCCAGCCGCCATGTCCAGACAGCAAAAGTATTTTGCATCAGCGAGCTGATCAAGCTGATCAGATATAAGCGGTAATGGGTAGTGATCTCGAACTGTGTTAGCATTTAACTCTCGATAGTCGATGCAAAGGCGGTCTTGCCCATTCTTCTTTTTTACCAGAATAATTGGGCTTGCGAATGGAGAGTTGCTCTCTCGTATAACACCGTTGTCCAATAGATCTTGCGTGATTTTTTGAACCTTTTCTCTTTCAACTGGAGCCATTCTGTAGGGTCGGCGTTCCACAATTTTGCTGGGATTCTTCAACCTTATATGAAGCTCACCAGTAGTCACTCTGTTAGTGCTAGTACCTTCAACGAAAGCATGCTGGTATTTCTTCAACACTTGCATTAGGGCATCATGATCCTGATCGCTCAAGTCTGGGTTAATGTTGATTTCCGTGGCACTAATTTCCTGAGTAGTAAGGATAAGAGACGATTCCTCAGTACGACTAACAGTAGTACCTTTGTTTGATAGTTCTACTTTTATTCCAGGGATTGTAAGCAGGTCTCTTCCAATCAAAACTTTCATGGGCAATTGATGATCAAGCACCACACAAAGTTCTATTTCGATTAAAATTCCGTTGATGTTGCAGCTAGTTTTTATTTGTGTATGAGAATAAATCGGAACTGGACCTATTCCTTTTAAGCATTTCGAAATATTTTTTCGTTGCCCTGGAATGCTTGATGCCACTGATTCTTGGATGAGGGAACAGTCAGCTCCACTATCAAAGATGCATTCCAGGAAACACTGTCCAATTTGAATAGCTAAAATGTTCGCTGATTTGGTGTCATTTGTTTGGCAAAAATTTATTTTCTTAGTCCTCTGTTCATCAGCAATCCTCTTAAAACAAGTTTCAGCACTATGCCGAATACCCTTGCAGTAAGAGCATTCCTTGACAGGTGGCATTGGTGTATTCTTTGTTGATGAAGTAGTGGTGGATGTTGATGTTGCTGAAATGGTCCCACGGCGTAAAGCACTTTCTGTACAGTGCCGGGCAAAGTGTCCTGTTTTGCCACACACATAACAGGTTAGGTTCGGTCTGTCTCGATTAAAGTCTGATCGTGATCGTTTCGTATTCTCGCTTTCTTTTGTTTGTGTGCTCTTACGCTTACGCATAGTTTTGGCGATAGCAATCAACTCAGGAACAGAAGTTGATTTGCTATTTAAAAGTTCTGTACGAATTCGTTCATCACTAATACTCCCAATCACAAATTCCACAGCATCTTGTTCTGTTAAATTGGGTTTTACGATCTTTTTAAACATGCGCCAAACATTTGTAATGAAGTCTTGAATATTCTCTGCATCTTCAAGGTTATATTTTTTGTATCGTAAGACATCAGCAAAGTACCTTGACTCTGGCTCGAAGGTCTGCAGCATATCATCACGCATCTCAATCCAGGTGGTAGTTCTAAGAAGGCTACTGTGGGATTCTTTAGATCCATTAAAACACAAATATATTATTATACGAGGTTATGCCCTCCGCCCGGCCACGCCGTCCAAGCCAGTGTGCCCAGCATGTCGCTAGTGTTGCCAGCGCGACTAGGCTAGACACCACATCCTCATCTTTATTAAAATTTACAAATTTCAGAACACTTACAGTAAAGCATATTTGTAAAAGAGTCAGTAATCATGAAAGTATAAGGCACAGTTTAATAGTTATGGATTAGTTTATACTTTATATTATTATACTTTGTATATAACACATTTATAAACAAAGCAAACCACAACTTATACAGGTACACAAAAATGTATAAAACACACATGATGCAATGGAGCATTTGTAGCTCTTTGCAAACGCTATTATTTATTACTTACATTTTAGATTGTATTGTCACCGTTGATTTCCTTATTTACTTACCCATATTCAATACATATTGTATTATGTAGTACATACCTAAATTATTGGAAATGTAGCATAGGTTGAACAAAGATTAAACACGATGAAATAAATAGTAAAATTAGTTTGTATAACAGTTATAGTATAGGTACAACATTTTAAGTCAACACTAACATTTTCAAATATTTTGGAATAGTTATAGGTATTATAAATAATAACTGATTAACTCTTTCTTCTTACTATCACTACCTATATTCCTTCCCCTTATCCTTTTTTTTTTTAAATCCTTAACCTTAAACTAATACCAGGTAATAGAATAAAATTTGACCGATTCAAAATGTTGAACGTTCCGTTCGCCATTCTATTAATTTGCGGCCTTTAGTATTGAACATTGATTAACATATGGAATTTTAAAATTTCAAAAAGTTAAACTACTGGTAGAACTTACAGGTTAGTCAAGGCACTAATATTTGTTTATCTGTGGTCAAGGCAATCCATTCGTGCTCTTTGATTGAATTTTACAATTCATATTCAATAAACTATACTAAAAGGAAACTAGTTAAAATAGTTGGGTGAGACATCATATAGAAATCATGCCGATTTCACCTCTTGTTACTTTTATTTGCTGGTTTAAATCTAAAAGTTCTTACATTGTATCAGCATGAAAGATGCTTTAATTGTTAATATTAACATGAACATTTTTGTAGGTACATTTACATATTTAATAATTGAACGAATAGATTTCAAATTCATCGTATTAGTAGAAGGATATTTCTATAAGAATAAAAGCATAATTCTTCATAACTCATAAATCTTGTCTGATGCACAACAGATTTTATATAGAAATAGAATAATATCATTATCATAACATTGATTTTGTCAGTCTTTTTCAAATTTGAATGTAACCTCTTTAGTAAGCTGAAAGAACAATTTAGCCTAACTTGGTTCCTAGTAGTTTCTTCATAGCTCAATTCAATTCAACAGGCGATTCGTTTTCTGACAATTTGGGAAGCAACATAGCTTTTTCATTTTAATTATTTTTCTCATCTGCGTCTAAGGTTTTTCTAGTGTTATTTTGAGTTGTGTTGTGTAATTTCGGTGGCATTTTAACCAACATTACTTGAGGTCTTAGCACAAAGTTTAAGCATTTGGAATGAAAGTGTCTGTATAAGTATATGATATCCTGATTTGACCGAAAATGTTTCTAATGTTTTGAAGAAAACCGCTACCATTTTCTTCGAAACAAATGATGGCCCACTTGACTATGGACTGACTTGACTAAAAAGTATTCAATACAAATCACTTGACACTGGCATAATTGTCTGTCGAATGACGGACAGGAGCCATAAATTGAGAGAAGAAGAAGAATTCAACAGGCAGAACATTTACCTCCATGGGCAGAACAACTCAGCTTGGCGTTTGTTTTGTGTTGATTAGCATAATCTAGTTCTTGCCGGAATAGGTACATAACATCAAGAAGAGGTCAATCCACCGGTCTGATCCAAGATCCGTGCGGATACAATCGATCATACTTTGAAGCAGTCTCTAATTACCCAATTATCAATTTACCGAACCCATTGAAGTATGTAATCACTGATTGATTCTGTTACTCAGATACCCCCCATTTTCCAGATAGGCAGGTACACCAAAATTTACAAGTTTTAAAATTTACAGGACCTTTAGAACAGCTAGGGACTAGGGGTATGTAGGTATAAGAACTGACTAAATCTACCACCAATCCAATTGATAATGTTCTCTAGGCTATGTATAACTTTCATTAGGTATCCATGGCAGTATCAAATAGATTATACTAAGGTCAGGTCCATCGCCCCTACTGCAGCCGGCAAATATGAAGTATTTTAGATAGTACCTAAAACACACTCAAGGTGAATATAGGTCCAATTCATTAATACAGTTGATATAGCTTTTGGTAGAATCCTTACCAGAAGAAGACACACTTTGATATATTCAGCTTGTTCATTAGATGTCTCATGCCTTCAAAGAGTCTAGTAACTTTTATAAGCCAGTACGTTCTTTTTACAGTTGCTCACTACCAGTCTGAGTGACCAGTAGATTTTATCAACATTATCAAAATCTTACAACACATTGAAAAACTTACTTAGTGACACATTAAGAACTGTGTGCAAGGCCAAAGTTAAGTTTTAGTAGAGATAAAAAGTACTTTTTCTCCATTATCAGATAAAACAGGGTAAAATACCAATTTCTATCAAAATGTTGCTCAAACATTTATTTTTAATTGTTATGTATTACTGTTATTTTATTTCTATTCAAAACCAGTTTTTAAACTGTACTTTGTCAAGTTTAGTTAAACCAATGTAATTCTTTTCCTTTTGTTTACTTGATTATTATATTAATGTCTATTATAAATCTTCATTTAGTTCACTTAGTAATAAATACCAAGGTATGCAGGTTGAATGTTCTATTGGCTTGTGATAAGCAGATAGGTTATTTAATACTTACTTTCACACATAAAATTGATGCTAATAGCATTCTCTATCAATCATCCAGGAAATACAAGAATATAGTGAGGTATGACTGTCTCTACCTAAGTATACATATAGGCATCGGTACAATAATTTTACTTTTTACGTGGATGTTCCATCCATACACCATGTTTGAACATAGGCACAAGTCTCTTTTGCTGCTGTAGCTACAGAATGCAAACTCCTACTAACACAATTTCTGCTTTTGTTTCCATCATTCCTGTAATTATTATTTTTTAGAAAATAAATAACCTTTATTTTATTTTCGTAAATGCTGTCGACGTTTCTTTAAATAGATCAACCACTTTTTAAACAGTTTGATTTACGTATGGCTGTTTTGAATTTATATAGTGTTCTACAATGTAGGTAGGTAGCTCAAAAATCTCTGAACAAAATATGCAGTTATGATTACCATTCTATTGATAGTATAAGTACCTATATAGTAAGTATTTATAATAGCTACCAAGCAGGTCGGTCGATTTTTGGAGTGTTCGTACCCGAGTGGGTTTTACCGCCTTGTTTGCTGTAAATGATGATGGTCTATCTTACATATATTATATTAGCAGAGTTATAATAACATAATTAGAATAAATTGTCAAGGCATTTAATTATATTATGTATTCGTGCATATTTATGCATATTCGTGGCGTTATCAACTGTTAACAGTTGCATTGCCGTGTTTGTGTAGGTTAAGTTTCTTCTTAATTTCTTGTTACATAATACCTACTCACATTTTAATAATGGGAGGTAGTTTGATATTCTATATTATTACGGAACAAATATTTTTATTTCTTTCTAAAGATGCGGTAATATTATTATAAATTGTGAAATTCACAACACACATAAACTTTTGACAGTAAAGCAACCACTACGAATAATCAACGAGGTAGATTATACCCACCCAGTAGATTAATTATAATGATAATGGTAAGTTACAAATGAAACGGAAATCGAGATAATACCCAATAATCTTCCTGTGTTTTGCCTGCCACACCTGGCATTGGTATACTATAACACAGGGTTATTCTAGTTTGGGTACAAATGTTGTTCGAACAGGAAATATCGCAAATGTTTAACATAAACCCAATTTAATAAAATACTGTAATGTTTGTTAACGATTTTAAATAAATAAATTTCATTTCATCTAAAACACTTAAAAGCTAAGTGTTATTAAGTATGTTTGTGATCCAGGTTCCGATGCATATCAACAAAATGAATGAATTATTCATGGCCTTGAATTTTTTTATTATATTGTCACATGTGATCACACACAGTGCATTTGATGATTTTTCATTTCTTTTGCCATTTTTGTCATTTCCGATGACCATTTATTAAATGCATGGCTTTGTTTTCCATCTCTGATGAAATATTTCTTGCATGGCTTTTTGGTTATCTTTAATAACATTATACATAGCCTTTATATCATCTCTGATGACATTAATTACATGGCCTTTACATCATTTCTGATGAGATTAATTACATAGCCTTTCCGTCGTCTCTGATGTGGTGACACTTATTGCATGGCCTTTATTTACATGACCGGTATTTGGAGCCTGTAACATAACATTTTTCATATTAGATATTGTTTATTCATTTTAGGCTGTGGCTCATGCTCAGCGCAACAATAGTATAGCTACTTTGTTGCATTGCCCTTAAAACTGGTGCTGATTTTTCAGTCTAGATTTCAGTTGCAATAGGTAGGTATAAAAGATATAAAAACCATTCACCTAATTGCTAATAAAAATAATAGTAAAATAGCAACAGCCTCAAGACTTTGATTCCCAGGCACGGTAAATATCCTCACACATCCCTTAGTACCAAGTATCAACTTAAAGATTTTTGAGGATGTCTAAAGTGGTCGGATACGTCCAAATACTTTTAACATTTGGCACAAACCCAGTACAGGTACAGTAGTTGGTATTCCATACACTGTAGTACCTGGTGACGTGGGTCAAGACGTATAGATATGGTTGATGATGATGTGATGTGTCGTCCAGGCCGATTTTGGCTACGGCAGCATTGTTAATGCTAATAATTTTCAAAACATTTCTACCTTCATAGTGATCAAAGTAAAAATCTTTTCTTTCACAGAAGCTTTTCGTAGGTTAGGGTAGGCGCAGGTAAAATTATTATGCAGCGATAAATTTTCTAGATCTTTTTCTAACAGGTATCTCAATTACGTAAGTAATACTTTGATCTAATATACGGTACCCTCGTACTGTACATGTTAGTTCAACGTAGGTTTCGTACCTTGTTTATTGAATTGGAACTTGAACTTCAACTGCAAAATAATTACTTTGGAATGCCATCTATCCCTTCCTTTTCAGTAAAATGAGTTAAATTACTCACGTTCTCCTCAGTCGCCACTTGTGGGATTCTTTAGATCCATTAAAACACAAATATATTATTATACGAGGTTATGCCCTCCGCCCGGCCACGCCGTCCAAGCCAGTGTGCCCAGCATGTCGCTAGTGTTGCCAGCGCGACTAGGCTAGACACCACAGCTACTGTCAGCCCAAGTTTTCGCGCGTCCTTTTAGCACACCAGCTGCTTTAAGACGTACTTCATGATCCCGAAGTCCATATTCAGTTTGAGTGCGTGATATAAGATCAACCCATTCACGTACATCAGTTCCTGTATCAGGGTCGTATGCTGGAAAATAAACGTCTGAAATACGAACACGCTTATTTTCTTCAGTTTTTAGGATATTCATCATATCTGACATGGCAGTGCGATGATCGTACGATAATTGAGCCATCATATCACTCATTGCAGCTTTAAATGTGTTTGCCATGACCTGGATGACATCATTTTGGCGGTGTTCATCACGTGGTGTCCCATCTTCTGATGTTGGAAAGCTTGGATTCCTTGCAGGGTTCGGAGTTGGTGCCATAATTTAAACCAGTATCTAAAAATGAAATTAAACAATTTATTAATAAAAAATCACAACTAATTAATTTAATTGAAACTTAATTATTTTATAATAATTAATTGATACAAATAAGTTTCCAATCAATTGGTCTCAGAACGTCACACAAGACGTAGGAGCGGTCCGTCTGGCACGGCGACTCGCTCGCTTCTGAGTTCCGGAGGGGCGGGCTACTGGTTTTATACGGCTCGGTGCAGCTGTGGCGGGGCGAGTTGTTTACGAGCGCTGCGCAACACGCCACTCTGTGACTCATCGGCATGGCATGTTGTTGTTGACTCGAACGCGCCGACATATATAAGTGTATATATACAATAATCCAGAGAAGTGGGATTATTAAACAATAGATTAAGAGGTAAATACAAGGTAAACTAACTAAGTACACGAGAAATGGTACAAAAATAAAACATAAAAGCAAAAATGAAATAATGACAAAATTAAAAGTATAAAATAATAAAAATAATGAATGAACAAAATAACAGTAAAAAATCATATAAAATATATTTAGATAAAAAAGAAAAGGTTAACGCATCCCTGTATTATGGGGAGCCGTAGGTTCAAATCGCTCGGTTAATAACTTGTCGGATATTATTAAAAGTTGTTACGTAACTATTGAGTTTCATCCAAATTAGTTCTGAAATCATGGCGCAAGTGAGGCATGAATCACAAACAACTATGAATATAAATTACCATTTATAATTTATGAGTACGTAAGTCGAGGAAATAAACAATTAATTGAAATGGCAATAGCCCCATCTCCGCTATAAAACAGCCGTCATTGCGTACCCGCTTATTGGAAACCAAGGCTTTAAAAAGACATTGTATGCCCCAGTTACTGGACTCTACCTAATCGTGTTCCACATGGTTAATTATGTACATCCTTTTAAGTTGTGCCTTGAAACATGGGAATTGACGGGGATCTGAAAAATATTTATTTTACAACTTCCGTAGTGTTTTTGTAAGAGTAGTAGAGCTCTTTGTGAAGGACTCGTCCAGGGAAGAACTACCACCATGCGTTCTTTCCTGGACGAGTCCGTTGATGAGACTTTTTCTGTTGGCGGCAGAAAAAGACATTATGTTTTTTCAAAATCAAGTATGCTATTTGGTTTCCATAGTGCAAGCAAATTGGGGTCAGAGATAATGTAGAATATCCTCCAAAATTTATTTTATTTTTAATGGGTCTACCAATATTATTACCAAACTATACTTGCTTGCCACTGTAGTTAACAGTAATTTTATAGGTTTTACTAGTTTTCGTGGATAAAAATAATTACATAATATTTTTTTCATTATTTTATATTTATATATATTTTTTTGGCAGAATACCAATGTTGCACTGTGTGGCGTGAACCACACGGTGCGGCAAATAGGTGCTGAGCCAGGGATCTAATTGGCCTAAGATAGTTATGTAGTTAATTGTATGTATAGCATATTCGGTTCTTTAAGTGTTGGTCAATAAATTGCTTTTCTTTCTTTCTTTCTTTTCCACGAAAACAAAAAATAAACAATATCCTATAACTTAAACCATAGGATAAGAACTCGTAGGGATTATCAAGGGCTATCGTACGAAGACTAGCTCCACCAACAATTTAAACGAGGGTATTTTCTAATCATAATAATACTTGAAAAATGAAGAAGAATGTTATTAGAGTGAATGAAGCGAAAGAGGTATGTATCAAGTGGAAATCCGTAGCCTCTGGCTTGCCCCTATAGTAAACTTTACTTTACTTTTTACCCAGATAACACTCGATCGTTGTCAAATCATCATTTGGAACCGCTGAACTTGTAGTTAGTGAAAATACATATTCATAAAATAATAAATGCAGTTTAAAAGATCGCGAACAACCGAGTTTCAGAAGTTAAAGAATTTTCGTAATGTTTATGTACGGATCTTGATACTTTTAAATTTTTCATTACAAATATTTCAGTGATTTTGGAGTCCGGTTATTGTACGACATGATAATGTACAGCACGATAATGTACAGCATGATATTTGGAATCCACTTTGGTACCTTTTTGGATTCGTTTTATCTGGGTGTACATTATCGGGGTGTGCATTATCTGGATGTGTGCAATATTGTCACGTGTAGTTAATGTGCAGCCAGTTAATACACAGCATGATAAAGTACAGCACGTTAATGTGCAGCATGATAATTGGAAGCCACTTTGGTACCGTAAAAATTAATTTATGGCACTTCGGCGGCCGCTGCCGCTGCACGCTCGCTTTGCTCGCTCGCCTCGTGCGTAATTTATATGTTTCAACATAACCTAACCAATCCGACTCAACAGTACTAAAGTGGCTTCCAATTATCATGCTGTACATTATCAACACGTGACGATATTGCACAGCGTACGGGATGATAATGTACACCCAATAATTCAAACCAGTGTGGACATGGATTATCTGGGTGTGCATTATCGTGCTGTGCAATATCATGCTGTACATTATTTGGCCGTACATTATTGGCTCCCTGATTTTGTATTTAAAAAATGTGGAATTGTGCGATCGAGATTCTTTTCTTTGTTTATGGCACCTGTCCGTCGTTCGACAGACGATTTCCAGTGTCAAGTGATGTAGATGAAATACTTTTTAGTCAAGTCAGTCCATAGTCAAGTAGGCCGTCATTTGTTTTGATGAAAATGGTGGCGGTTTTTTTTCAAAAAACATTTTCTTTATAATATCTCCGAAATTACACAACACAACTTAAAATAACACTAGAAAAAGAATTAAAACAAAAAAGCTATGTTGCTTTCCAAAATGTCAGAAAACTTATCCCTGTAAGTATTCAATGTCAAGTCAAAAAGACATAAATTACGTTTTCAGCTTGCTATAAGCGCTAACATAGTCAACATCTGTTATTGCCAACATGATCAAACAAATGACGGTTGACTTTACCTGTCACTTTACAGTAATGTTATTCCGTAAAAAAAAATGGTAGTAAGTTTCACCTAGGGGATCTGCGCTCCCTTCGATCATGAGTTTAGACACACTCACGTTGGAATTTGTACCTCCAAAACACTCACGCGGGTGGCGCTAGTGATGGGTGAATGTACTCCTACTAATATTTTAAACGCGAATGTTTGTAAGTATGGATGGATGGATGGATGTTTGTTACTCTTTCACGTAAAACTACTGAATGGATTTTAATGAAACTTTACAATAATATTGCTTATACATCAGAATAACACATAGGCTACAATTTATAAAGATATTGTGTGAATTGTCCAAAATGTGCGCAGGCGGATTTGCGGGCACCAGCTTGTACTGTATATAATGGGTAATGTAGAATGATAAATTAAAATCTCACCACACTTAAAGGATCCCGCGGCCACTTTGGCGAGTGTTGTTGACAGAATAGCACTTATTTTTGACTGACTTGACAAAAAACTAGATAATAAGCACGTGACACTTTCAAGATTGTCCATCGACAGACCAACAGGAGCTATAAATGGAGAAAAATATAGGCTGAATGATAGATTTTAGGAGACATTCACCCCACAACTATAAATTTCAGTGTTAGTGTTACCTAAGACCCGTTTACTGTGAAAATGTTGAAATTCTCCCAAGTGTTCACAACTTAGAGCATTAAGTTACTGAACTGGAAATTATTGAGCCGATATTGATGGTGTTTTTCAGCCATAAAATGTGGTGAATAGGTATCCTTCGTTTTAGGTCGACATTAATAAAATGGCAGGGTGGTGGTTTTGTAAGGAAAATAATCTTTTAGACCTTTATGACGACAAATATTGGCTGAAACTCAGTTAGATTCTAGCAGCGACGATAAGCTTGCAAACTGTCATCTATGGAATACCTACAACAGCAAAATTATCCAAATACCAATTAGGTACTGCAAATGCAATACTGCTTACCTCTGACTACCCCTTTAAGCATCCCTAAGTAACCGTGAGCTTGTCTTTAGTACTAAGAGATCCAAGGGGTATCTCTATTGTACCTGGGGATCAACGTTGTAGTATCTATTTCTGATCATGTACGAGTATGTTTAATAAAACCGGCCAAGTGCGAGTCGGATTCGCGCACGAAGGTTTCCGTGCTATGAAAACGGTAAAAAAATCACATTTGTTGCATGGGAGCCCCCTTAAATATTTCTAATTCTAATTCTAATTCACGGTGGGGGAATGAGATCTGCACTGACGTCCCGCAGTGGGGTGTATTGTGCATTATCCCCCTGCTAACCTCACCCCAGCCAGCCCAGCTCCTTAAAGTAGCGGAGCAGGACTTTGGGTTGGTGGCAGCAATGTTCCAGCATCCCCGATGATGATGATGTGGATGCAGGGGAGCAAGACTCGATCAGCTCCTGCAGCCCCGTTTTGAATCTGGCTTCGTTTGTTGCATAGCAATGCAGTACTACATGCTCTACTGTTTCTTTTTCCTGTAGACAGCCGCGACAAAGGTCACTGTCTGTCGCTCCTGTCTTGAGAAGATGATAGTTGAGGTCACAATGACCCGTGATGATGCCCACCATCAGCTTGAGGTCTTCGCGTTTCATCTTTAACACGATGTTTGTTAAGCGCCTGTTTGTTGCAGGAAGCATTGTTTTCGTATGTTTGCAGTCTGTTCTGCGCTCCCATTGTTTCTGATGTTCCATCTGGGATTGCATCTTCAGCCTATTTTTAATCTCTGTTGATGAAGGTTTACATAGACCTATGTCTTCTGTTGTCGGTGTCTGGTTTGCTCCCTCTCTTGCCAGAGAGTCTGCCTCATTGTTACCTGTGCATGAGCCGTGACTCCTTGTCCATTTTATTTTGACACTGTATTTCCCAGACAGATTTTGAAGTGCAGTGTGACATTGTGCAATGGATGCTGACCTTGTGTCCGATCTGCCCAGTGCGTTAATAAGCGCTGCGCTGTCTGTCGTGAAGATTATTTGTGTCTGTTCGTTCGTGTCCTTGCATGTTCCGGACTCTATCAATGAAAGCATTTCTGCTGCTGCCAGGGAGAGCCCTAGGGTCTCTGCCTGGAAGGCAGTCGTTGCTTTGCTAAGTGGTTGCGCGCGCGATAGCCCTGTTTCGGGGCAGTAGAAACCGCAACCCGCTCCGGCTTTTTGTTTTGAACCATCGGTGTAGACATGGAAGACGTTGGAGACCGAGATGGGATCCTCCGTCTTCTTTTGACTTTCTACTTGGTACTGTTTGTTCATGAGGTATGTTGTAGCTATTCTGTCGGTGCCATTGAGGGCCTCCGGGATGGCTCGTATCGCCTTGTCCAGAATCTTGCTGTGGTTTGTTGGTTTTCCACTAGTTTTCCACTGATTTGTGGATTTTATTCTTAACGCTGCTGCCATCGCCTCTTGCTGTATGTGGAGATGGAGGGGCGTTAGGCCTAATATTATATCCAGCGCTGCTGATGGTGTGGATTTTGCGCAACCACAGATCAGGGAGACGGCGAGCCTTTGAACCCGTTGCAGCTTGTTTATTGTTGTGACTAGGTTTGTTCTTGGCCACCACACTACGGCACCGTAGGTTAGTACTGGCCGAACCATGACGGTGTACATCCATAAGCAAAGCTTGGGTTTTAGTCCCCAATCCTTGCCAACGGCTCGTCTGCATTGCCATAGCACGTTTGTGGCTTTTGTCATTGTGTGTTCTAGTTGTTTGCCCCACAGGAGTTTGCTGTCTAGCCATATTCCAAGATATTTGACCTCTTTGCTGAGAGTCAGTTTGGTTCCGAAGAGGGAAGGTAGGTTCAGATTTGGCAGCTTCAGCTTGCGAGTGAAGAGTACAAGTTCTGTTTTGCTAGGGTTGACTGATAGGCTATGGGTGTGGCACCATGACTCCACGATCCGGAGTGCCCTCTGCATTTTTTCGCATAAGGTCGACTCGAAAAGCCCCGATATCATGATTGCCAGATCGTCGGCATAGCCAATGGTGTGCAGCCCATCCTTGTTTAGAGAGTCTAGTAGATCGTCGGCTACAAGTACCCACAGTAGGGGAGATAGTACTCCTCCTTGTGGGCAGCCTTTGGTGACCAGGCATCTTGTGACTTCTGAGCTTTCTATAAGTGCTGCTCTGTTTGATAGCATTTTGTTGATCCATTCATTTAGGTTATCTTCCACACCTTGTTTCCTCAGGCCTCTATCAATGCTCGGGAAAGTTGTTTTGTCAAAAGCGCCCTCAATGTCAATGAATGCTATCAGACAAGATTGTTTGCTTTCCAGCGCGGTTTCAATCTTGTGCACTACATTGTGAAGTGCTGTTTCTGTAGATTTGCCTGACTGGTAGGCATGTTGATTTTTGTTTATCGGATTTTTGAGCAGAGGTCCGCTGCGTATATGTCGATCACAAAGCCTTTCTAGGGTCTTTAGTAGAAAAGAGCTTAGACTAATAGGCCGGAACGATTTCGGCTGGGTGTAGTCGGACTTGCCGGGTTTTGGAAGAAAGACTACTTTAACCTCCCTCCACGTGTGAGGGATGTATTTCCAGGCAATGCAGCTTCTAAAGATGGCAGAAAGCGTTGCCTCGATTTTCGTGAGATTCCATTGTAGAAGGGCCGGGAAAATGCCATCCGTGCCAGCCGCTTTGTAAGGCTCAAAGGTTCTAATGGCCCATGAAAGTGCCTCCTCTGTGACGATGGCTCGAGCTAGTTCCCAGTCTTCTTCTTTTGGGGTGTGGTTTTCGTTATCAGCTTCCCAGCTTTTATTTTCTTCAAGATTGCAATCCGGAAAGTGCGTTTTTAGCAGAAGCTCGAATTGTTCTTTATCTGTTGTCGTATAAGACCCGTCTGGCCTCTTGAGAGTGCCCAGTTTTATCTTAGTATCACTTGAGAGTATTTTGCTTAGACGTGCCGTTTCGCTTTGGCTCGCGATGGAGCTGCTGTATTTTCTCCATGAGTTGTTGCGGCTTTGCCTTATTTCGTGTTTAAGTTCCTGTCTAACTATTCTGTAGTCCGCCCAGTCTTTTTCGTTATCGGTGTTCATCGCCCTGTTAAAGTGGTGGCGAACCTTTTTTCTCAGTTTGGTGAGTGTTTTATTCCACCATCTGTCTTTGCGGTGCGCTATTTTGTTGCTTTCCGTTATCAGAGGACAAGCTCTTTCATAACTAGTAGTCATGCTGTTAACCAGTGATGCGAGTCTTGTTTCTATTTCCGATGGAGTAAGTGTCGCTGTGGGTTCAGTTTTATTTAGCTCTTTTAGGGCTGCGTCCATTGTCTCCACGTAGAGACATTGGTTCGTTTTCTTTGGATTTCGATATTTGCGGGGGATAATTTCGCCTGTCTTTAGGCTGAACCTGATCCGCCTGTGGTCTGCACACGATGCTTCGTTTGTAGCCACGTGCCAGTCATTTATGAATTCTGCGATATTTTCTGTAGCTAGTGTGACGTCTACTATGGTCCTAGCCCATGAAGTCACAAATGTCGGTTCCGACCCTCTGTTCAGAATGTTTAGGTCGTACCTAAGAACGAAGTCAAGAAGGTCTCTACCCCTTTCGTTCGTGTCTTGGCATCCCCATACCGTGCTATGTGCGTTAGCATCACAGCCTATAATGCATTCTGTTTTGAGTCGTTTGCAGTGGATTAATAAGTTTTCGAGTTCAGGAGGTGGTGCTTGTGCTCCACCATCCATGTATATAGATGCTATGATTAAAGTGTTAAGGTTACCTTGTAAGCCAGTCTCAATTTTTACTACAGTGAGGTCGTCCGTGCATAGGTGCGTTACCATCGATGCTTTGATAGTGTTTGGGACGTAGATCAGTGTGCGAGTTTTATCCTGCAAAGGTGGAGTGAATACATTTCCCCGGAGGGCGTTAAAGCTTACTGTACCTCGGACAATGTAGGGCTCCTGGACCAGTGCTATTGTGTGTGGTTGCTCTTCTAGGGTTCTTCTTAGCGCAGCGAACCCAGTGACGCTGTGTTGAATGTTGGCCTGTACGATCTTAAGCTCATTAGCTATGTTGAAGTGTGACCTGTCGGGTTGTTTCCCACAATTCCCTGAAGGAGTTGGGGCTTTAGAGATTTGTTGATCAGCCCGAGTTACCTTATTAAACATCATCATGATTACTAAAAAAAGGGGGGGGTGGGGTGGTTTTGGTGGTATTTAGGACGGTCATTGCTGACTGCCCTATTGTGACTGGTCGGAGTGAGAGTTCCCGCTCGGCGAGACAGATTCTCCTGCATCCATGAGCGGTGGGGGCGAGAGAATGCTCAGGCATGAAATGCCTCCCGCAATCTCCCCTCCCTCATCACCCAGCAGCAAATCTATCTCGCATTGCGAGAGCTCCCCCTCCCCTATTCCGAGGTCGAGGCCGCTGGTCGCGGCGCCAGCCCCTGATTCACCACTGCTAGTGCAGGGCGGACCCGAAGCGGGCGCCACGATTGGGGTTTTGACGTCCCCTGCTCTCGGTTCCCTCAGAAGAACGTACACCGTTGCCATCTTGTACGTAAGACGACACCTGTCTTTTTTTAGGGCCTCGATCTCGCCCACCGGTACACCGAACACTACGACGTTATTTGTCGTGTTATTGTCCCTTTGTACGCGGTGAGCGAAGATCGGCCAGGTGTTTAGGCGTAAGTGGTCGTTGAAGAACGCCAGAAAGTTACGGATTTGGTCTCCGTCGCCCTCAAAGTCTGGAACGATCACTACGCCTTTTTGATACTTGGGCAACGCGTGTTCCGCAACGATGTCATACCCCTCCGAGCCAGACCAGAGACCGGGGAGGTTCCTGATGGTAGAGGCTAGCCACGACAGCGAGAAATCGTCGCGAGCCTCGACCCTCAGGCCCCCATGCGCCAGCCTGGGCATCGCAGTGAAGCGTGGCTTAGCACATTCCCAGTTCCGGCAGTGCTCGAGGAAGTACTCCACCGTCTGTTGCTCAAGCCTACTTCTCAGCATAGTGGCCCGCAGGTCGTCCATGTGGACGCCGGATTTGTCGAGTATCACCACCCTTAGGTGGGATGCCGACACCCCGGCGTACGACGTGGTTCCCTCCAGTCCACTACTCTGAACTATTTGGCCCTCAACCTTCGCTGCATTTGCTGCAGAGTAGCCTCCTTCTAAGCGCACCTTCTTGTCAGCGCCCGCCGACGAAGGTGACACAAAGTCGGAGCTCCTCTGCCGCTTTGCGCTCCGGCTGCTGCCACTACTGTCTTTTCCAGAGGCAGTCGGATTGGGAGCCGAGTCGTTGTCAATTTCCTTGGCTCCGCGGCCTTTTCCCGTACCCTTGCCTTTGCAGGGTCTGGGTTGGGGAAGGTCCACTTGGTTCGGAAACGACTTCTTCCCGGCCTCCTTTGCGACCGCCTCTGGTTTTGGGGGGTTTGACTGGTGTGAAACAGCCTTTTGTGGTGTCGATTGAAGGGCGCCCTCCCGCAACGTTCTTACGATCTGTCCTTGTCCCAGTTCCATAGTATGGGGTTGGTGCAAGGGCTGGGATCTCCGTTCGTTTGCCGGAGGACGGGCCCCACCATCGGTGGTCGGCGGGCGTGCCATAACCACCCCGACGGACGGCGCGATGGCAGACACGTTGGGCGGGTATAGCGCGCCCTCTAACTGGCGCCGCTTGAGCTCGTTCACCAGAGCGGCGTCGAGTCTGCGGCGCTCCCGGCGCAAAGCATTTCGCCGCTGTGCGCCACTTAGGGGGACCTTACCTACGGACGCGGCGCCTTCTGGCACTGAAGGTGCCGGGGCACCGCGTCCGGTGTTCGTCTCCAACACAGCGTCACCAGCGTCCGTTGCCGCTGTTGCCACCCTCGTCGCCGCGTTTCTCTTCTTCTTCTTCGATTTGTTCTTTGGCACTGGCCCAGGCGGGTTTTGCGCCGATGAGGATGAAGTGGTGGCCGCTGCGACTTTGTTAGCCCCAGTAGCAGTTGCAGGAGGCGAGGCCTGGGGCTGCGCCCCGCCGCTGCCTTCGGTAACCAATTTCCCACTCTCCGGCCCGGGAACCAGAGAGCGCCGGGCGCTAGCCGGGTCGCATGGCATCACAGTTCCTTGGTTTTGTTCCATCATATTTATTTTATTTGGGGTTTTCAGTTCTGTGAACATAAAAGGTTAGCGGGGCAAAGCTAAGGTCTAGAAGATGCTGTTGCCCGAGCGGCATCCCCCCAACTTTTGGGTGTAGGGAAAGGGGGGGTGCGAAACGACTTGAAGTCGCTCCACACCCCCCCCCCCCCATCACCACAGGCGCTGGGTCGCCCTCTTGTGTTTGGTCCGCGTCGGGGTGCTGAAGGCACCCCGAAACCTCCTATCCGCCACCCGGAGACGCGCCACGTCGGGGTTTGCACCTCCCCGCCTACTAGGATATACCTATAGAAGGATACACCTAGTAGGTTCGTGGATACACCTTAAATATTTATTTTATTCTGTTTTTTAGCATTTGGTGTTATAGCGGCAACAGAAATACATCATCTGTGAAAATGTCAACTGTCTAACTATCACGGTTTATGAGATACAGCCTGGTGACAGCCGGACAAACAGACAGACAGACGGACGGACAGCGGAGTCTTAGTAACAGGGTCCCGTTTTACCCTTTGGGTACGGAACCCTAAAAAATAGGCACAAATCCTATCTCTAGTAGGTACCTATTGATTTTAGAACCTGCTTCAATGAAAAGCTGTCAAAAATCTGTAGTTGTGTACCTATCGAGCTTAGGTTAGTTATGTATAGCGAGCCTTGATATGCGCATCCGATTGAAACCACAAAACCATTAGCAAATAGCGCATGTGTGCCTAAGACCACGTGACTTCACCGATTGAACGTGACCGGCTCACCGCAACGAATCTATATTATGCCAAAGTAAAGTAAGTTAATATGAGTAAGTTGGCTGATTTTGGTGAGTTTTCAGGCCGCCCTAAGGCCTCCGTTATGATGCGACGATTGTTTCAGTTAGGACCAACAGTTTAACGTGTTAACCAAAGTACGGAAGGGTTCAATTCTAAATTTCCCTAGGAAAGTCAAGGTATTTAATCAATTGAATCATCACTTTATGCGTGTTTAAGCTAGGTGAATCTACTCCGCGCTGCCAGCCTAGGTTAAAGTGGAGGTAGAATTAAATAAAAAGTCTACAAGGTATAAAAATACCACTTCTGAAATCTTCAGGGGGCTCAAGTAGGTACCCATCAATATAAATAACTTTTTCTAAGGAACCAACACTGTGAACGCGAAAAAAAAAACAGCTGTTTCATACATTTTAGCCAGGTAAGTATGCACTTTTGCATGAAGGCTAAAATGTATGAAACAGCTGTTTTTTTTTTCGCGTTCACAGTGTTGGTTCCTTAGAAGAAGTTATTCATATTGATGGGTACTTTAGCCCCCTGAAGTTTTCGGGAGTGCTATTTAACACCTTGTATAATAGTGGTGATAATATATTAACCATTTTCTCAAAAGATATCAAATATATTTCCTTGAACAGGTTTGATGTTCAGAAGTTTCACAAAGACATGACTGTATTCGTTTCTCAGGAGTGGTCTACGATCGCGAGTCTAGCACCAGCTCTCACAATCCTGTTTTATTGCGCAATAAATGTCTGGATTACTCGGGGCATCCATTTTATTGCATCTGTTTCTCTAGCATCCTTTTACATCGATGTGCAATAACTACAGCTGTATTATAGAACCTTAATACGGTGTCACATTTTTATTTTCTTTTTATATGCTATTTTAGATTACTTAAATCAATTATTTTAAATTTTAGAATAGTTAGATCATGTTTTCCAATCCGGTCGTACACCAATGGCATGCCATTTCGCATATTTTTGTCTTCGAAAATTTACAGACTATGCCTACTGTGGACTTCTCAGGCTGATGATAATTATAATGATGACTGCTACTATTTCTCTCATAAAATTGGTTTCAGATGCAATCAATCAATCACACTATACCTACTTAGCAAAACCCGAATGTCGATTCTCAATTCATTCTTTAATTAACGGATTCGTAAAGGCCATCCAGAGGAGGCGCCCCAAAGTCAATCCGTTAAGGCAATCAGTTATCAATCCAGCTAATGTCAGACATCAATCTCTGGCTGATTAGATCTCAGTGCCGAAGGCACATTGATTAGAGTCCGCTCGATTCACGGCCAAAGAGGAATTAATCCAATTGATGGTCATATTTATTACTTATCATATACTTACTTTGCTTATAAAATGTAGATTCAATTGTGTCAATAGCTTAAAATTTACAATAAGAAAAACTGAATCTAAGAATTAATAAATACTACCAACACATAATGTATAAAATTTGACAGCCTTCACAACTCAGTTGGTAGTAGCTCTGCCTTCTGCGCCGTAGGCTGTGGGATCGATCCCCACCGAGAACAAATATTTGTGATGAATATAGATGTTTGTTCTCTGTCTGGGTGTTATCATAAATCATAATTATGTATTTACAAAAAAAAAGTACATAATTTATTATATCAGCGGGCTAGATAGTGCTGTGTGGAAAGTTCACCAATATTTATTTATTTATTATTTAAAATGAATCAGTGGACCTATCTACTCACAGTTTGGTTTGAGAAGGCGATAATTCAATTAATGTTTATCTCTTGGCAGATATTCCTAAGTAAAGGTAAGTCTATCTCTTATAAATATCTTAAATAACTACATAACTTGTGTAGCTCTGAGAAGTATCAGGCTGAAAAGAAAATGCTGTTCGTAGAAGCAATAACTGTTGTGAAAAGGTTCTCGAAATGGCGACCACTAAGTAGAAAACGAAGGAGGTCCCGACTGATAGTTACCGACTGACGATATTGTAAAGATTGCGAGAAGTTGGTGAATAGAGAGGGCTCAAAATCGTTCTTCCAGGAAATGCATAAATATAATTACAAAAAAACTAGCTTAGAATCTAGTAGGTAGATAGAGCGGTACACAATTCTTTACTTATTGATCGAGTGAGCGAAGCGAACGAAGATTCTAGTTTCAACTTGGGAGATTTGGCATTTTATGTATGTATGTATGTATGTTTGTCTGGCCATAACTTTCGAACCGTTGATCCGATCTGCATGAAATTTGATAAGTCGATAGCTTGTACTTGAGAAATTTACTGGTAAGTATATGAGTAAAATCGAATGAAGGGTTATTAAGATATGGGGTTTTCTAAGGGGCCAAAAATAAAAAAAAATTACATAAAAAAATCAAGTTACATGTCATTTGGACATTTCAAAACAATTTTTACTTTTTTTCTGGGACGCTCGGTTTTTGAGATACAACAAAAAAGTTAAATTAAGATAACCAGCGATCCAAGAGCTCCCATCTCTAAGAGTTTCGTTGGTATCAAGGTTTTTCTACTGGTCAGCCAGTTCCTTTGCTTTTTCTCATTTTTTTTTCTTGAAATATATAAAGGAGGTACTCAGTTCTTATAAAATGGTGTCGAAGATCAGGTCTGATGATGGAGCCAAGGTCTGTTCAACGGAACTCTTCAATAAATAGGCCAATAGAGTTGAAACTTGGTTACCATACCAAGTTAGTAGGCGGTAGTCAGAAAAAAGTCCAAAGATAATGTTTGGACTTGCCTCTGACTACGACCTACTCAAAGTTTTGATGCGTTCGTCGGGTCGCATCACGAGATCTCAGTTCGGGACGAACTACTAGTAGGTATAAAAGTTGCATGTTGATAAATTTAATTGTTTGCACCATAAGTTAACCTGTTTTGCATTTTCCTAAAGTCGGCACTCCGCTATTACCTGTATTGAATACTAAAAAAGTCGGCACTAAGCTCCGAAATCGATGGGAGGTAACAACTGTTGGCCTAGTGGTAGCGGCCCCGCGGGTTCAAATCCGGTCGTGCACCAGTGAATTTTTCTGTTCACAAATTTATGTGCTCAGTGCCAGTGCTCTCGTACGATGAAGGAAAACATCGTGAGGAAACCGGTATGTCACAGAAGCTAAAAAGTTTAAAAGCATGTGCTAGAATCCTTTCATCACACTGTTTTGAAAGAACTAGTGACACAATAAGAAGAAGAAGAAGTGAATGGGAGGAGACTACACACAGAAGGGAATTTCCTTGGGCTGATGGACTTGTGAGATAGAAAGCGAAATACATTATTACCCCCAAGGTTTATATTTAAAAAAAAACAGACACCATGTAAATATAGCTTATGTTTCATACTTTTCATACATCCCCTTGTGTAAGCTTACCCCATTCTCGGCTCATACGTCATAATAAAACGCCCCTAGATCGTAACATCTCATTTTATAAGTTAAACATAAAGTTATGGATAAAAACAGGACTATGCCATTAGATTAATGGCTTCTCTAACGCTCTAATGGGTTTAAATGGCTTTGATGCTGAATATTTATTATTTTATGTACACTATTAGTTTCTGTCTGTGGGTTTGCGCGTGCTGTACCTTCGTAAAAAGTAGCCTGTAAATATGTTATTATTATACAACGTGTAACGTGTAGCTATAAGCCCTACGTTCTTATCGTGCGTGACTTACGAGGAATTGCTTTGTTATAGGTGATGGTTACCACTTAACATCACCATCTGCTTGTTCCATCAGCTAGTAGTATAAACAAAAACCCTTGGAACACATTCAGATCTAGCACTTGAATGCTTTATTTTTTTTATTATTATTATTACACTATCCTTTGGCTACAATCTCACATGAAGGTAAGCGACGATGGAGAATAACGGCTAGAAGACACCTATTCACTCTTGCCTCGATGAGACCCAAGTTGTAGTCAGGAAAGAGAGACGACGGCAATGAGTTCCACTCCTTGTCGGTTCGCATAATGAATGTAGAGGCAAAGCGCTTAGTGCGAATGGGTGGTACTGAGCCGTACGTCTACTTGTCCTGTGGTGAACATATGCGGAGGTATAATGCCAGTAGCAGTAGTAGTTATTGCGATTCACTTAGGAACGATCACTTATCGTGTTTAGCAAGCTACTAATTACATTTAGGAACCTAATTACGATTAATACAAGAAAAGATAACCAAGAAAACTTGATTAGCGAACAGTCAGACTGTAAAAGCGGTTTTTACGATTACTGTGTTTATTTTGGTAGATAAGTTTTACATTAGATCGTTGAGAGAGCGGCCCTTAAAAGTAAAAAATACAGCTCTTTAAAAAATAACAAAATATGGCTGCTTCATGTTGTGTCTAGGTACATTTTGGCTGAAAGTTTAAAAGGCAATTTTATTAATGAAAAGCTTTGTATAATCTGGAGTCCAGTAATAAAATTTCCAATAGATAAAGATTTTGCTCTCTCTCTCGTCGTGTCACTAGTTTCTTTCAAAACAGTGTGAAAAGATTTTGCTGAGTTTTATATACATATTATGTGTATGCATTATCTTACTTTAAGAGTGCGGAGGATTCGATATTTATTGGATGTTTGTGACTCAATCATTGGGATGGATTGAGATTGGGATCACCAAATCAATTGGGATGAAACTTAAATCAAATGTAATTCGTTACCTAGATTATACAACGTATAACATAATACCACTATAAGGCCAAATACCAAGTGATTAGACCAAGCACTGGAATACTTTGACGTGTGCAAAGTTTAAAAACTTCGTTTTCGAAATTCCCATAACAAAAGTTAAATTAATATTGTCTCAGAAATTTGCAACAACTCTGATAATATGTACGTGGCCTTGGTACATACGCTATTTTTTACTAATTTGTGGCAGTTCTGTGCTCTATTTTATCTACAGTACACAATGAAATGTCAAAAAACAGTTGTAAATAGGGCTGCGTCATGTTGAGTTAGTTTCATTTTGGCGGAACGTTTATAAATGAAAAACTTCAAAATTTATAACAAAAGTTGTTCGCCATTATCTGTAGAATACCCTGCTTCCAGCGTTGTAGGGGTATTATTTTACACGTTGTTTAATATGATACGATTTGTAGGACTGACATGATTATACGTAGAAACATAAATTACCATGTAGCTTCTACGGTAATGGCTTCATATTGAATTACTGAAACTGAGTGTATACATTACTCTGTGTTATTACTCGGTACTTTGTCCATATTAGTGCATTAATGTGAAGGTTCTTGTCTTTTCGTGTCACTAGTTTCTTTTTAAACAGTGTGGTGAAAGGATTTTAAGTGCGCCTCAAGAGGCTACTTTCGAGCACTTGACAAAGTCATAGAACTTTTTAGGTTCTACGTCATGCCGATTTTTCACGATGTTTTCCTTCACCGTTTGAGAGTACTGGCATTGTGCACATACATTTTTGAACAGAAAAACTCATTGGTGCACGACCGGTTTCGAACCCGCGACCTTAGGATCGGAAGGCGGGGCCGCTGCCACTAGACCACCAGTGCTCTCTGAAGGTTATTTGTCTTTTTAAAAAAGGCTTTTAGACTATGCTCTTTTTTTACTACTTTCTGATTGACAAAACTAATGGCTCACGTATAACAATGCATTGCCTCATAAGTCACTTAATATAGGAACGTGCCCTACGATGCACTGCTCTACGTCCATCAACTATAGGTATACATATGTTAAGCCTCATGTGCCTGTAAAATCACCATTTGTGATTAAAACTGTATTTATCATATTTAATAAATAATACTGTCTCTTGTACCCAATACCTTCATTAGGTTCTAAGCTAAACAACACACCGACTATTAGTTACTAGTTACTATTATAAAACATTTTCTTTCTTTCTTTAAATCCAGTGGTAGACTGGAGTGGTAGTGGTAGGCTAAACATTTTTTTTAGTTTTGGCACACATGGACACTCAAGGTACACAAAGCCAAATAAAAATAACGCTTAATACAAGGACATAAAAGCCAACAGTGTGCTACAACCTGATGCATAGTCTGTGTGTAGCTTTAAAGACTGAGAAAAATCTATATAGCTAAAAAGTTTGGTTTGCTAAGTTCACGTAGCTCCTGCGTAGTACTGCTACGAGTTTTTCTCAACGTAGCACTGCTACATTTATGGCCAGTTTCTGAAAGCCCAATCAAAACTAATCGGGTGTCAAGTCACTTGCTATGTCTATCTAATTCGATGTAGCTTCGAATAGCTGAAATGGCGAGTGACTTGACATCCGATTAGTTTTGATCGAGCTTTCAGAAACCGGTCGTTAATTTACGAAAGGACTGGCAATCAGTACCCCAAGTATTAGTTGTGTTTTCTATATTTGGTTTTTCGTTTTTCGTTCTTGTTCCGTGTTCATTGTTGTCACGGGTTTTATATGAAGACGCGATAGAAATACTGATACGGAACTTTATGTTGCAAGTATGATGAAAATTAGTAGTAGAACATAAAGTTCCGTATCGGTATCTCTATCGCGTTTTCATACAAAACCCGCAATGAACACGGAACAAAAACGAAAAACGAGAAACCAAATATGGTAAACTCAACTCAGACTTGGGGTACTGGTTGTAACTAAATTACTTTCTAAATGGGTTGAGCTTTGAGAAATTTAACTCGTATTCTACCAACGTATTGGTTCTACCGAAAAGAGAAAAAGAGCTAGAATATAATAACAAAATAAAAGACTTATATGAATAACTAGTGGCTTCCCGCGGCTTCGCACGCGTTGAGCCGTAGTAATTGAGCCACAAACATCCAAACATCGTAACTTTCGCATTGATTTGTATATTATTAGGGTAGGATACCTACGCAGGTATAAGAGATACCTATAGGCGTACATAACGTGATTTTTAATTATTTATTGTGGAGTTTATTTACTTCAAGTTTGAAATCAATAGCACTATGCGTTAAAAATCTCCCATACTAAATTTTACCAGTCATTTGCACCCTTTGCAGGGGTAATTATCAAAAGTTGAAAGCGTCATTCTTAATTATTTATTTTTTAGTGTATTTACCTCAAGTTTTAAATCAATCGCACCACGCGTTAAAAAACTCCCATTCAAAGTTTGACATCCCTTTGCACACTTATCAAGGGTAGTTTTAAAAAACTAAAAATGCCTTGCCTGTTTTTTAGCCTTGGAGTACATCTACTTCAAGTTTCAAGTTTGTAGGTTCAAGGAATACAATTTATCATACCAACGTTTTCAACCCTTTATACATCCTTAGGGGTTGAATTTCCAAAAATCCCTTCTTAATACACCTCTACGCCATAAGACCTATATACTCTTCAAATTTCAAGTCTCTAGGATCAGCGGTCAAAAACCTCCCATACAAACTTTTACATCCCTTTGCACACTTATTAAGGGTAGTTCTAAAAAACTAAAAATTTCGTTCCTATTTTTGCCTTGGAGTACATCTACTTCAAGTTTCAAGTTTGTAGGTTCAAGGAATACAATTTATCATACCAACGTTTTCAACCCTTTATACATCCTTAGGGGTTGAATTTCCAAAAATCCCTTCTTAATACACCTCTACGCCATAAGACCTATATACTCTTCAAATTTCAAGTCTCTAGGATCAGCGGTCAAAAACCTCCCATACAAACTTTTACATCCCTTTGCACACTTATTAAGGGTAGTTCTAAAAAACTAAAAATTTCGTTCCTATTTTTGCCTTGGAGTACATCTACTTCAAGTTTCAAGTTTGTAGGTTCAAGGAATACAATTTTTCATACCAAAATTTTCAACCCTTTTTACACCCTTAGAGGTTAAATTTCCAAAAATCCCTGCTTAGTACACCTCTACGTCATAAGGCCTATGTACTCTTCAAATTTCAAGTCTCTAGGACCAGCGGTCAAAAACTCCCATACAAACTTTTACATCCCTTTGCACACTTATTAAGAGTAGTTTTACAAAACTAAAAATGCCTTCCCTATTTTTTAGCCTTGGAGTACATCTACTTCAAGTTTCAAGTTTGAAGGTTCAAGGAATACAATTTTTCATACCAACGTTTTCAACCCTTTATACACCCTTAGGGCTTGAATTTCCAAAAACCTCTTCTTAGTACACATCTACGCCATAAGACCTATGTACTCTTCAAATTTCAAGTCTCTAGGACCAGCGGTCAAAAAACTCCCATACAAACTTTTACATCCCTTTGCACACTTATTAAGGGTAGTTTTAAAAAACTAAAAATGTATTTCCTATTTTTTTGGCTTGGAGTATACCTATGTACTCATGTTTCAAGTTTGTAGGTTCAAGGAATACAATTTTGCATACAAACGTTTTCATCCCTTTTTACACCCTTAGGGGTTGAATTTCCAAAAATCCTTTCTTAGTACACCTCTACGCCATAAGACCTATGTACTCTTCAAATTTCAAGTCTCTAGGACCAGCGGTCGAAAAACTCCCATACAAACTTTTACGTCCCTTTGCACACTTATTAAGGGTAGTTCTAAAAAACTAAAAATGCCTTTCCTTTTTTTGCCTTGGAGTACATGTACTCCAAGTTCCAAGTTTGTAGGTAGGAATACTATTTTTTATGCAAACGTTTTCAACCCTTTTTTCACCCTTAGGGGTTGAATTTCCAAAAACCTCTTCTTAGTACACCTCTACGCCATAAGACCTATGTACTCTTCAAATTTCAAGTCTCTAGGACCAGCGGTCAAAAAACTCCCATACATACTTTTACATCCCTTAGCACACTTATTAAGGGTAGTTTTAAAAAACTAAAAATGTATTTCCTATTTTTTTGGCTTGGAGTATACCTATGTACTCATGTTTCAAGTTTGTAGGTTCAAGGAATACAATTTTGCATACAAACGTTTTCATCCCTTTTTACACCCTTAGGGGTTGAATTTCCAAAAATCCTTTCTTAGTACACCTCTACGCCATAAGACCTATGTACTCTTCAAATTTCAAGTCTCTAGGACCAGCGGTCAAAAAACTCCCATACATATTTTTACATCCCTTAGCACACTTATTAAGGGAAGTTTTAAAGAAACTAAAAATGTGTTTCCTATTTTTTTGGCTTGGAGTATATGTACTCCAAGTTTCAAGTTTGTAGGTTCAAGGAATACAATTCTGCATACAAACGTTTTCATCCCTTTTTACACCCTTAGGGGTTGAATTTCCAAAAATCCCTTCTTAGTACACCTCTACGCCATAAGACCTATGTACTCCCCAAATTTCAAGTCTCTAGGACCAGCGGTTTAGGCTGTGCGTTGTCTATATGTCAGTCAGTCAGTCAGTCAGTCAGTCAGTCAGTCAGTCAGTCAGTCAGTCAGGCAGGACTTTGATTCTTATAGTATTAGAGATTCAGTAAAGTACGTCATCTTCTAAAAGACACGTGCCAATTGTAACGTCTGACTACCCCAGACAACCTCAGAATCAATAACGTATTTATTTTATTACATTGTAACAAGCATCATACAAAAGAAGAAAGTTTGTTACCTGCTCTTATAGGCTTGGTTGCGTGGAACTGGCACCTCGTTTTAAGTCGTTTCAAAGTGATCCTTGTGATTCAACAGAATAAATATCTTTTGACTTTGATCTACTTTTTATCTGTTTATTTAAGAAGATATATACCTGTATCTTCTTTCCACACAGCAGTATCTAGCCTCAAATTAAAGAAAGCTTGTAATATGGGAACCAAATAGCTGATATAACACTTTTTTTGTTAATACATACATAAACTTATAACATATATAAGGTGTTCCATTACTTGTATCTAATACTTCAGGGGATAAAGTACCCATCAATATGAATAACTTTTTCTAAGGAACCAACACTATGAACGCGAAAAAAAACAGCTGTTTCATAAATTTTAGCCAGGTAGGTAACTTTTGTATGAAACAGCTGCTTTTTTCACGTTCACAGTGTTGGTTCCTTAGAAAAAGTTATTCATATTGATGGGTACTTTAGCCCTCTGAAGTTTTAGACACAAGTGTTGGAACTCCTTTGTATAGGGATAATAACACCCAGATGTAAGTAATATATAAGCTAGTATGTACAGTATTTGTTAATGACTCTAGAGTATTTGGACTTTAATTAAAAATAATAATAAACTGTCCTTGGAAATTACCTGTAATGACCTTATTTATATTTTTGTTTAATCTTTGTCTTGTGCGCTCCCCAGGAGTCTTTTCGGATCATACAAAGAGAGTATACATTATATAATCCACAAGGGGTCGGTAGAGCCTTGCGTCTATCAAACAAACCTTGCATACAGTACGTACAGGTAACATCAAAAGTAGATGCTCATTTTAAAAAAGTAAATTACTATCGTAACTTTTTAAATTAATAAATTGAAGGAGGTCTTGCCCTTATTGTGTCTTATTTGATTTTTTGATTAGCTCACAAATTGAAGGATTTGCCATTATTGTGTCTAGCTTTGATGACCCATGATAGACATTTGTGCTATGAATATATTTTTTTGGTTTGGAATGATGTTATATTGTTATTGTGTACAAGCTGGTGCTATATACAATATCTTTATAAATTATAGCCTATGTGTTATTCTGATGTATAAGCTATATTATTGTAAAGTTTCATTAAAATCCATTCAGTAGTTTTTACGTGAAAGAGTAACAAACATCCATCCATCCATCCATCCATCCATACTTCAAACTTTCGCGTATATAATATTAGTAGGATTATGGCCTATTACCATAATTAATGGTATACTACGTACCGTAAATCCTACGGTAAGTACTACGTAAGCTTTGTGAATCTTGAGTCTTTGCTTTTCTTTAAGGCGAAAACAAGAGCTAATGTGACTCTCGCTCGCACGTTTCGACATGTTGAAAGATATAAAATCAATAAACTCATTTTCGAAAAATCGCAATCAACTATTTTGTGTGCAATCACATTGCACACAGTTTAGTAAAAATTTCATTTTTATCGATACATGTTTTTCTACTTAAAAGTTAGCTTTACTAGTTTTCGTACATAAGCAAACTTTTAAGTAGGAAAAATTGTATCGATCAAAATGAATTTTTTACTAAACTGTGTGCAATATGATTGCACACAAAATGGTTGATTGTGATTTTTCGAAAATGAGCTTAGTGATTTTATATCTTTCAACATGTCGAAACGTGCGAGCGAGAAGTTGTTTGATAGTTGTCAGCCCCTTAATAACTAGTGGAATATCACTACGTGACTTAACCATGAATAATAAAAAAACGAGTTTCGAAAATCGTACCTTAGCAAGCGTTAACACCCTTCAGAGAATTCCTTAAATTTCAGACCACTAAGTCCAGTATTTTTGTAAATTACGTGGTAAGTGAGTTATACAATTCTGACGCCGTATGTACTTACCTACAGTGTACCTATTCAATATGTAGGTATACGCATACCTATCGCATCTATATGATAGCATATTGAAAGCTATCCGGTACATTAGGCATGTTAACAAAAGACGCATTTACGAGTTTCAAAGTGGAAAACCGTGTAAGTTGGGGGAGGGATCCCGGTTTTATGGACAAACGTGGTGACTTTTTTTTGAAATTATGAATGGTTGCGGCTTGCTTTGTAATGTAGGCTGTGCTTTATGATTCTGATAAAATGAAATAGCTAGAGAATACAAATTTGCTATTTGACTTTAAATAAAAAAATCTGCCGAAATCGAAATGTATCTTAAAACATTCGGAAATGTTTTCGTAAAACGTCAGAATATGTCTAATTTAATGTTGTTTTGTTCTAACCTTTTTTTTTTTTTTTTGACGCTGGGAGAAATGCATTACGCTTTCCCCCTCATTGGAGCATGGAGGGGATATGTGGGACTCCCCGGTTTTCCGCTCCCGGTATACCCACTAAACAACCCAGCGACACTCCCGCGTCGCCTATATGGAGGGGAACTGGGAACTGGCAGAGCCTTTTCATCCAGTCCCCCATCTAACCTTAGATGTCAAACGCGTACATTTTGACATATTTACCGGCCCTTTAATCCTTTGTTAATGTAACAATGGAGAAATCAGCTCTAAATTTATGACATGAAAAGCTTCTTGGAGGAGGACCTTAGATAAATTCATTTTAATTTTAAAAGCACAGTTGTATATGACTTCAATAGAGTGGAGTGCAATTTATCGTAGTTAATTTGATTTTTGTGTATTGTTCTTGATAAAAATAAGGTATTTTCTACTTCCTTTTTACTTGTTTTTGTCTATATTTATGCATTTGTTAGTGAAGTAAATATGTACTTGATACTCTATTCTATTTAAAAGGAGGTAAGGTTGTCCCAAACTTTGAAGAAAATATCAAAGGCCAAAATATCCAATAAAAAACAAATCCTACATCCAGAAATTGATGTTATCAAAACCAATATAGAGGTCATCATCATCATCATCATCAGCCCAAAGAAGTCCACTGCTGGACATAGGCCTCCCCTATAAATTTCCAGGAAGAACGATTCCGAGCCCTCTCCATCCACCGACTTCCCGCGATCCTGACAATGTCGTCAGTCCATCGGGTAGGAGGGCGTCCCACGCTTCGTTTTCCTGTTCGTGGTCGCCATTCGAGAACCTTTATTCCCCAACGGTTATCAGTCCTTCGAGCTATATGACCTGCCCATTGCCACTTCAACTTGCTGATTCTGCGAGCTATGTCGGATACTTTGGTTCTCCTACGGATTTCCTCATTTCTGATTCTATCCCGTAGTGAAACTCCCAGCATAGCTCTCTCCATAGCCCGTTGAGCGACTTTGAGCTTGTTGATGAGGCCAATAGTAAGCGACCACGTCTCAGTTCCGTACGTCATCACTGGCAACACACACTGGTTGAAGACTTTCGTCTTGAGGCTCTGCGGTATCTGTGACGAGAAGATGTGGCGTAACTTCCCGAACGCTGCCCATCCGAGTTGGATTCGTCGGCTGACCTCTTTATCGAAGTTGGACCTACCTAGTTGGATCGTCTGACCCAGATACACATAGTGGTCTACAACTTCGATGATATCGCTCCCAACATGTACCGGCACGGGTGCGATATGAGCATTAGACATAATTTTCGTCTTGCTCATGTTCATCTTAAGACCCACCTGTTGGGAGACAATATCGAGGTCTCTGAGCATCGTGCCTAGATCTTCCAGCGATTCCGCCATAATGACTATATCGTCGGCAAATCGAAGGTGAGTGATGTATTCGCCATTGACGTTGATGCCATACCTATTCCAGGATAGCAGCTTGAAAACATCCTCCAGTGCCGAGGTGAACAGTTTCGGAGAAATTACATCTCCCTGTCTCACCCCTTTTTGCAATTGGATAGGATCCGTGCTTTGGTCCTGGAGTCGGATAGACATTGTGGCTTTACTGTAAAGACATTTCAACACTTCGATATACCGATAGTCAATTTGACATCGCTGGAGTGACCTTAGGACTGCCCAGGTTTCGACTGAATCAAAGGCTTTCTCATAGTCCACAAACGCTAAACAAAGTGGCTGGTTATACTCTTCGGTTTTCTGTATAACCTGCCGGAGCGTGTGGATGTGGTCTATGGTGCTAAAGCCTTTTCGGAACCCGGCTTGTTCGGGAGGCTGGAAGTCGTCAAACCTACGAGCGAGACGATTGGTAACTACTCTCGAAAACAGCTTATAGACATGGCTCAGCAGCGAGATGGGCCTATAATTCTTTAAGAGGGTGTTATCACCTTTCTTAAAGAAAAGTACCACCACGCTCCTGCCCCAAGCCTCTGGCGTCGTACCCTCGGAGACAACAGAATTGAATAGCTTCTGAAGGACTTTAAGTAGCGGCGTTCCGCCCGCTTTCAGAAGCTCTGTCGTTATTCCGTCTTCTCCCGGTGCCTTGTTGTTCTTAAGCTGCTTGAGAGCCGTTCGGATCTCGTATAGGCTGACGTCCGGGATATCTTCCGTGTAGTGTCGGGTTAAACGGGCTCTTGCATCACTAATCGTGCTTGCAGCAGGACTTTGCGATGAGGTGTATAATTGTCCATAGAACTTCTCGAGCTCTCTTAATACTTCCGGCTTCGAGGAAACGATACTGCCACTATCAGTCTTCAGTTTTGTCAACTGACTTTGCCCAATAGACAGATCTCTTGCGAACACTTTCGAGCCTTTGTTGCGCTCTATAGCTTTTTTAATACAATCTGTATTAAAAAGGCGCAAGTCGTGTCGCATGGACTTGGAGATCTGTTTATTGAGCACGCCGTATATCGACATATCCACTGAAGACTGCAGTCTCATTTCGCTGCGATCTGCCAGGAGTTTCAGAGTGTGCTCAGAGAGTTTTTGGGGTCTATTATTGCGCTGAGTCTTATAGTACTCAGACCCAACATCTTGGACAATTTCCACCAGCCCGTTGTTTAAATCGTCCACAGTTTCGCATTCGGTGAGGCATTGGAAGCGATTTTCGAGTTCCAACTGAAAGCTCTCGGGGTTTTGGATTTGAACAGGACTTGGGCGAAGAGTAGACTTCATCAGACGGGACCGTTCAAGCTTAACGTTGATATTCAATGAGCCTCTTACCATGCGGTGATCACTTCCGGTTTTCACCCTGTTGATCACAGAGACATCATTGAATATATGCTTCTTTGTCGTCAAAATGAAGTCTATCTCGCGTTTGTGTCCACCGGGGTGAAGCCACGTCCATTTCCTGGACGACCGCTTTTTGAAAAAAGAGTTCATCATGTAGAGTCCTTCTTTTTCCATAAAGTCAGCCAATCGCTGACCCCGTTGGTTCCGCTGTCCAAATCCAAATTGCCCCACTCTCAGTTCATCGCCGTTCCTCACGCCTAGCCGCGCGTTGAAGTCCCCCATCACAACCGTAAAGTGTGTTTTCGAGGCTTGCATGGCATTTGAAATGTCATCATACATAGCCTCCACTTCCTCGTCCGGGCGTTTTGAGTGAGGGGCGTATACCTGTATGACCTTAAGCGAATACCGTTTGGTGATTCTGAGTATAAGGTATATCACCCTGCTCGAAACGCTTTCGACCTTTACAATGTTGTTGACAAGGGACTTGTGGACGAGAAACCCGACACAGAGGTATAACGATATTATCAATCTTATAAAACATTACATTCAGTGTTCCTAACTACTCCACGTTTACCTATGTTAGATTTAAATTGTTTGATTACTGTTATTACTACTTATTATGTGTTATTTTTAAGTTTAAATGGATCTATTAACATTTGAATAAATAAATATTTAATTTAATTTAATAAAAAAAGCAATTTTGAACCGACTTCTAAAACGGAAGAGGTTCTTAATTCGACTGTTTTTTTTATTAGTACAAAAACGTACAAAGGCGAGCTTAACCCAACACTTTTTTCCTAACTAAATATTAAAACGTGTTAATACATGTTGATATAATAACCATCAAATAAAATTTTGTTAGGACCCCTCTTGGGTACATTCCTCCTCCAAATTTTTCCAACTGGCCCGGTCCAGAGCTAGATCTAGCCAATTTGATTTTCGTCTATCTTTTGATACCAATCTTAGCTGCTATTTACTATTACTTAGCGACTATTCCTCACATGTTCTCTCAGAAAATATCCCAGAATGGCTACCGGCGGTAATGTTGTGCGACCACGTTTTCCAATAAATTGTGGCGTGTCATAAAGAGCGGGCACGTCCTTACTGTGAGGGATAAGCCGGTTTCCCGTACGTCTTTATTAAGGCTAGCTACCTAGAGCTGTTAGAGAGAATGTTTTGGATACATATTTACGCATTTAAGGCGAATGGCTACCCCGATACTAGCGCCACTACATATTTTATTTTATCATTACGTTATACAAAGGAATTATCAAAAAATCGGACCGCGAGTACACGATACCTATCACAAGCTTTTTTTTAATGTATCTGTAATAGTTTCATATTGTATTATTTAGGCAGATACTTACTTGTTTCAAGAGTTTAGTTCCTATTGGTGGCCACCAAGCTCTCCAAACAAGGTATCTGACTGAGTAACACGAAACAAAACTATTACAGATACATTAAAAAAAGCAAATTTTAGGTATCGTCTACGCGCGGTCCGAATTTTTGACAATTCCTTTGTATAACGTAATCTCTATCTCTAATACTATAAGAATCAAAGTCCTGACTGACTGACTGACTGATTGACATATAGACAACGCACAGCCTAAACCGCTGGTCCTAGAGACTTGAAATTTGAGGAGTACATAGGTCTTATGGCGTAGAGGTGTACTAAGAAGGGATTTTTGAAAATTCAACCCCTAAGGGTGTAAAAAGGGATGAAAACGTTTGTATGAAAAATAGTATTCCTTGAACTTACAAACTCGAAACTTGGAGTACATATACGTCAAGGCAAAAAAATAGGAAAGGCATTTTTAGTTTTTTAAAACTACCCTTAATAAGTGTGCAAAGGGATGTAAAAGTTTGTATGGGAGTTTTTAACCGCTGGTCCTAGAGACTTGAAATTTGAAGAGTACATAGGTCTTATGACGTAGAGGTGTGCTAAGAAAGTATTTTTGAAAATTCAACCCCTAAGGGTGTAAAAAGGGATGAAAACGTTTGTATGAAAAATTGTATTCCTTGAACCTACAAACTTGAAACTTGAAGTAGATGTACTCCAAGGCTAAAAAATTGAAAATGCATTTTTAGTTTTTTAAAACTACCCTTAATAAGTGTGCAACGGGATGTCAAAGTTTGTATGGGAGTTTTTTAACACGTGGTGCGATTGTTTGAAAGGGACATTCTAAAAACGGGAATCTTGAGTTGGTATGAAGAGATCTGAGGGTATGTACCGTGCCTGGGGATCAAAGTCGTGAAGCTGTTTCATTTCCTTTGTTTTTGGGGTAGAAACTAGGAACAAATAAGTACATATTTTCCGTGTAAGGTTGTCTTTGTTGTATTTGTCATATTTGTGCTAAACTCAGTACCTATACCTACCTACCTACCTAATATAAGTAATGTACGCCTATAGGTATCTCTTATACCTATTAAAGGTATTTAAAATCCTAACCTAATAATATACAAATCAATGTGAAAGTTACGATGTTTGGATGTTTGTGGCTCAATCACGGCTCACTACTTCAACGCGTGCGAAGCCGCGGGAAGCCACTAGTGATTAAATAAAATATGTAGTGGCGCTAGTATCGGGGTAGCCATTCGCCATATAAAAGCTTTATCAAAATATATCTATAAAACAAAACTTTTGGTAAAAAGAACCACAAACCAAAGCTTCATCTGTGTGTTTTTTTTTCCAAAAAACGCCGAATCTCTGTAAAATTAATACAACATTACAAAGGTATAAATATCATTTTGATCGACACAAGTTTGCTTACCTAAAAGTTCGTTGATTCGTATAGACCTCATTACAATGACTCCTTTTTAAGAGTAGTAGAGCTCTTTGTGAAGGGCTCGTCCAGGGAAGTACTACCACCACGACCATTTCTGCCGCCAAGCAGAAATGTACTTCGGTTTGAAGAGTGTGGTTGCCGGTGTAATTACAGGCACATGAGGTTTAACATCTGTATGACTCAAGTTGATGGACGCAGGGCAGTGCATCGTAGGGCACGTTCTTATCGTGCGTGGCTTGCTTTGGTGATGGTTACCACTTAACATCAGGTGCGCCATCTGCTAATTCCATAAGCTAGTTGTTTAAAAAAAAACTAGGTTATATTTAAAATGTAAGGTCTAGACTTCGCAATCGGTATGACGCTGTGTGTAACCATCAAATAAATTGAAATTCTGAAATCCAATTTCATTTGCTTGATCCAATAATGGAGCTTTTATTTGATATCCAAATACTTGGTAGCTATTTTTTCAATTGAAATGAATATCTTGCTTACTAAATTGGTATATATTAGCTATTCAATTACAATTTGATATTATTTTACCATGCAAACTTAGTTGTAAATTTAGAATGAAAGAAAAAAAGAAAGCGACAAAGATGAAATAAAAATAAAATAAAAAAGAAAGAAAGAAAGAACGAAAGAAGTATTAATTAACCGAAAGAAATAGACGTTTGATTAGATGCAAAAATAAAAATATCTATAACAAAAAAAACGAATGGAAAAAAAACACTGTCCTGTGTGTAGTAATTAAGTAATAGTAAGATAAACTGAAACAGCGTTACGACTTTGTTCCCTAGGCACGGTAGATATCCCCTCAGATCTCTTAGTACCAACTCAAGAGTGTCATAGGATGGCTAAGGGGGGTAGTTGAAAGCAGTGTAGTTTTTGCTATTTCATACGTGACAGATTGGGTAGACGTGCTCTGTTTGATTACGATTATTATGCAGGCAGAAGGAACTGCTTAAGATAGATAGATAGAAAACTCTTTATTGTACACCACAATAAAATAACATAACACTTAAGAATTAATTTAAAATACAGCGAAGTACAATGGGCGGTCTTATCGCTATGAGCGATCCAGACAACCTTTGAATGGACAGGATTTTATTAATGTCAAATGGCGGTGTCACAAAGGACTTCTACACTAATTTTATTCCAAAAATAAAATATATTAATAAATAAAAACTAATTATTGTGGGAATGAATGAACTACTTAGAATACTATATAAACATACATATAAAATATATATATATATATTTATTTATACAACGTGTTGATGAAGTTATGTAGGAAAACAAAGAGCGTGTATTTAGACCAAGCACTGGAATACTTTGACGTGTGCAACGGTTGGATACATCGTTTTCGAAATTCCCATAGAAAAGTAAAATTAATATTTTCTCAGAAATTTGCAACAGCCCTTTCTGTGTACGTGTCAAGGTCACACGCACGCGCGCTTCTATCTAGGAAAGAAAAAAACAACGATAACCTACGAGATAATTTGAAATACTTACCTTTCGGTAGGTAGGTAGGTACGCCGCCAATCCCCTGACACGATATTTTTACTGGTTCCTATGGATTTTGTCATTATTTACTGGCTATAATAACACTGGATAAAACTGGATTTTGGTAAGTTTGCGAGATAGCGCACGACACAGGCTTCAAACTTCACACTAAACCATTACCTCGTAGGCACTGCTCACTCACAACAATCACCATTTTATCACGTTTGATGACATTTTCTCAACAAAACAATGTACAACAACGCATGTAAACACAAACAGGGTGACCATCTCAAAAGTGGCGGTTCTACCACACACCTGCCAAAAAATCTGTCAAAATCTACCAAGCTTGACGATAAAAATACCAAAAATATGACTTCATACCATCTCCTTCGTGGCTACGGAATAAATTAAATACCTACATTACATTCAGTTACTATCTTTTGATCGTTTGTAACGGTTTGCAGTTATCTAAAACGAGATAGAAGTTGTTTAGAAACCAAATCAATAAAGGTAAAAAAGAATAAGAAGTTTCCAGTTCGGTAAAAAATAAATAAATTATAAATATTATTTCATTAAAAATTCAAACTAATAAGATTTTTCTTGAAATATTTAAAATCTGCCAAATGGCAGAAATCTGCCACAAATGGTAACACTGATCGGCGGCCGTCGGCCGTCCTGATTGGATATGCGTTTTTAAATGCAACCAATGACAGACAGGTATGTCAAAGAATAAATAGGACAGACTAGACACTTCCCAAAATTGCAGTTGAATAATTTTGTGGTGTCAATGAACCATGGTGGTAAAGTAACATGTTACAATTTAAAGAACTATGAATATCATAAACATTGCTTTACGACATCTAGTAATCAAACAAAAATAAATATTCTATTAAATATTGAGTACGTAGCCACGTAGGTACCTAGTTACTGAATAGGTATTAGTACCAAAGATCTCAGAGAATGTTTACCGTGACTAGGGATTGCAGTCGCGAAAATATTTCTTTTACATACCAAGATTTTTAAAAACAGCAACATCATTATTAGGTAGGCACATTACTAGGTAATTGGTGGCAGTTCTGTTACCTATTTTATCTACAATTGACAACTAGAGGTAAAGAACAGCTGTAAATAGGGCTGCCTCATGATGCGTTTAGATTCATTTTAGATAAAAGTTTAAGAGGCATTTGATGAATGAAAAACTTTGAAATTTTAAAAGTCGTAGAACAAAAGTTGTTCGTGACCGGTAGAATATCCTGCTTTCGGATCCCTACAACTCTTAATAAACACGTTGTATATATGCTTAACGTCAGATTGGTCATCTGTTGAATTGAATGAATACTCTAGACATCTATAAATCTTTTCGTATCTGCCATGCGTCGATTATTCGAGGCTTAGAAAGTTTGCAAAGAGACACACGCTTATACAATCTTTCAACATTATTGCTTCGTCAAAATTTCCGCTAATACGCCGTCGGCTCACGTATTGCCAACCAGTTACAGGCGACAAATAAGCAAAGGAAATTGGCTCGCGCGTCGTTGTTTGAATTTACGACTTCATATAAAATAGGTTTCTCGAATATTCGTTCGTTACGTGCATTTACGGGTTATGCGGCTCGATGGATTCGTAATGCCAGTCTGACGATAAAAGGGGACGCAAACCAAAATCTTAAATGCGTGGCACAGATGAAAAAATAGGTAACATAATTAAATAAATAAATAAAGTCCACCAATGGACTATCTAGCCCCAAACTAAGCCAAAGCTTGTCATAATGTAACCAGGTAGCTGTTGATATAATACATATATATACTTTTTTTTTGTAAATACATACTTATAATATTATATAACACCCAGACAGAGAACAAACATCTATGTTCATCACACAAAATGTTTGTTCTCGGTGGGGATCGAACCCACGGCCTACGGCGCAGAAGGCAGAGCTACTACCAACTGTGCTGTGAAGGCTGTCTTTATTAAAATATTAATGGGTAATACTTGATATTGCACACTACGCCCGCAAGCCTCAACCTAAGCAAAACTTGTACACACGGATACAGATCAAACTACACAAACAAAGCAAGAGAAAAATGACGCTTATAAAGACATAAAAGAGACCAGTGTATAGCCAGCAGGGTGATTACGTAACTTTGTTGCAATCGGTTTCTATATGAAACGAATAAGTTTAAAAAACAATATGAAAGTTTTGCGATTATCCATCAATAGAAACACCAGTTGTAATCTAACTTTGTTAGCAACTGCAGCTAAAATGTAACCGCATAGCCGTCATATTTACTTATTACAAACAGAAACTGATTCAAACTGATTGCAACAAAGTTACGTGATCAGCCAGCTGATCCAACAAGCTAGCATTTTAATTTGTCAAGCAAGAAACAATACTTACCTAAGACCTACAAACTTGTTACCGATAGGTTCGTTCACCTTTCATAAGGCCAGCAGTAGCAAAGATAAATAGTTTTTGAAGGTGTTCTTTTGACATTGATTTTTAAAATTTAGAATTTAGAATTGCGTTCGCTACGAATTTTCGTTCGTATAACACTGGCCGTTTCTTTTTTAGTCACAGTTTTAGACCCGTATCTGGGAACGTTTTTTTTTTAAAGTCTTTATGCCAGTGGAAAAAATCGGCTGTCCTCCATATCACACTTTTTAGCACATAATGAAAAGACACTATGAAAAAATATCATGCATGAGTAAGCAAATAGATGTTGAGCAAAGAAATGGACGTATAAATTGAATTTCTTTGAAGAGCTACTATTAAAAATAAATACAATAAGAATACTCAAGCTAGCTGGCGAGTTATCCCAGTGCGGCAATATCAAAAGAATTATTCTGAAGTGTCTCGATATGACAAAGAGAGGATGCATTGCGAATATGAATCGCTTATTTACAGTTTATGGGCACTTTAAGTGTATTGACGGTAAACTTTTGTTATTGAATTCTATATTTTTAAATACTGCTTAGAAACGGCATTGAGCTAAGTGTAGTGTTAGAACGTGTCGCTGAATACCCGCTGGAGATTACGGCATGGTACAATAAGCAACATAAGTATATTAACAATTGTAGTTATTCGATGTGGTTATTGTAAAATTTGTAGGAAGTAGTTGGATGCTTTCAGACTTATATATATAACTAGCTTATTTTTATTTGATATGATTGGATTAAATCACATGCGGACATCATAATTTAATAATTATTCTGCTTGTTCAATCAGTAAGTTGTAAAAAAGATAAAGACAAAGAATTTTTTATTGAGTTTACCAAAAATCATAGTAGTAAGAGTATAGTGTATGTGTAAAACATAACATAACAATTGTGTAATGATTGTTTATGTGCGTGTATATGTGCACGATAATAATAATAACAAAGATGTGGGAGTGAGTATGGAGGTATTATTTGTGTGCGTTCGATTTTCAGGTATATATATATGTGTGAGAAAAAAGTTTAATCATGAATAAGAGAGATGCATATAAATAACCGAATTTTTTGACACCTCTTTGAATCTTTAGTCAAGGCTAGTGTCATAGAATACAAAAAGTTGCAGATAATTAGTTGTTAAATTGTTTTGGCTATATTGTATTAAAGTCTGTTATTCCCAAGATATATATTTGTCTCACTTCGGTACTGTACGGGCGTGCCGGTCCATTTACAGCCGGCAATGATGTGAGACGGATCTACGGTCCAACGCCCAAAGCTGGCACATTAAATAAAATAGATAAGTTCGAGTCTGACTCGCACTTTGAGACTTCCGGACATAACCAGATCACTTTACGACGTTAAAAACTAATATACCACTTAGATTATAAACCGTACTATTTGGAGAGGTTACCATAAATATTTTTTATTTACGTTACTAGTGTTTTTCTTTTATTATAATGATTAATGCGTCTTCTATCTGGGCTCGTTTTATTTAACCTGTGTAACTCATTCTGAAATTTATGGGGACGAAAACTATCATCATTGTTTTCGTTACGAACTATTGTATTCTTAGTTCCATCCAAATCGGTTAAGTAATAAAGGCATGATTGAGCCATAGAATCCAAATACCGAAACTTTTCCATTTTTATAATAATATGAGTTTCAAAGTGATCCTTGTGACTGTAACTATACCTGTCTACCAACTATACGCATTATAATTTTAAACCTCGGCCTGCCTCCATGTTGCCATACCCAATGGGGTCCATGTGATACTTACTAACACCTAACAACAATGTATGTACCTAAACTAAACCATGTGTTAGCAATAAATGTATTGAGTACTGTACTGAATAAAGGCTGTTTTAATTTTGATTGATTTTGAATAAGGATGCATTGAGTTAGAAGCTCAACAGAAAATATTTATATAATTTGGTATTTTCAAGTTTAGCGCATTTATTTAAAGGACTTTGACAGATAGACAAACCAATAGACAAATAAGGCGGAAAATCAAGTGACCCCTCGAACTTTTTGGTTTTGCTGGGTTCCGTTTTTCCTTCCGCGGTATCGAACCCTAAAAAAGTTTGAAATTGAATACATCGTAAAATTTGGTATCTGGCATTGAATTACTATACTTCTTGGCTGCTCTATCCCATATCTGACTCAAACTATCAAGATGTAATTAACAAACATGTATAATCCATCCAGATTATTATTATTCCAGTAAGCATCGTCGTCTTGGGCTTTTGTCAATCCATAGCCATAGAACTATTTAAATTTACTTTTCATTGCTCATACTCTGAAAGTAGGTCTGAAGTTGCCTGAGGAGCGGGTTGAAAGTAATACTTCCAGCCCTCCCTAGGGAGAACCGTTTTCAACTGACAGCTGTCAAATTATAAAAAAAAAACTAGTTCTATTTTTACATTTCCTAGGAAAATAAACAAACCTCTTTGGTTTACGAATGTCAACAGTGTGACTTCTGTTGGTATTCGTAAACAAAAGAGGTTTATTACCAAAGAGATACATAATCAACCAAGTTAGTGAAAACTGTAATGGATTTTTTTAAATAGGTTTTTTAATAACCCTTTATTTTTCACAAAACATGTAATTTTAACCTTTTTCGTAAATATTATAAGTAGCAACAAGTATCCATAACATCAAATGTCATCGAACATAAAAATTCTGGTTACAATGGTTAGAATGCGGCATGGACTTTAACCTTTTTCGATCGAACATAAAAACTCTTTGGTTAATGCAGCATGGATCTACTACAATTCACTCATTTTTTATTTAGCTAATTCATGTTTTTATTTTTACTTTCCTTGTATTCGTAATGAAAAGCACAGTGTTTACCACGGGTTAAAGACTTATTTAGTCCCTCGAACTATTGGCACCCTCGCTATGCTCGGGCGCCAAACCCCGTCTCGGGACTAAATAAGTTACTTTCTCCCCTAGGATAACAATGTACCATATATAACTTACTTAGGTACCTACTTACTTTAAGATGACCATTAAATGAGCATAAAAATAATTGTAATGCCCCAACGGAGCTCATGTCCTGGACATATTGTTACGCCTCATGAACCTGTATGAAACATGAAACAATGCATAAATAATTATGATTATTTTCACACGTCTATCGAATCGCACATATACTGTATGTAGGTTTCGATAGAATAATAAAAACATTAAGAAGAAGACAATTATATTATGGTTTCCATATAAGGTTTACTGAGCTAATAGCTAGTTGGTGGTGTGAGAAACGTCCACCAATAGTTATTTATATATATTTTCGTAGTTGATCCGTCACCAATTCGTAACAACACAAAACTGAAACGTCTTCACGACTTTAATCCCCAGGCACGGTATAAATTCGTAAAAAGCAGTCGATATAATGATAGATATAATTTATTTTAATATATATGGCTCACTTATTATTAACTGAGGTACTTTACTTATGCTAGACAGGATAAAACTAAGCCTTACGTTCATAAATTTATGAAGGTACAGAACAATTTTGATTTATGTGTACATTTAGGGATTTGTTCGGTCTGGATAATTCAATAAAATAAGATCTAACTGGCATAATAATCATAAAACTTAGGGCTTATATTTTCAGACGTAAAACCACTAGCTTTGTGACACGTATTTTATTTCGCAAAAGCTTTTGTTGTAGATATACGTTTGTAGATTTTTGTATTGTTTGAGCTTCTTAGCTTAGAAGCCTTTATCTTGATTTCGCTCGAGTTTTTTAGAATCTGTTTGATGTTTATTTTCTTCTTATTTTGTCAGCGACTGTAGGTATAATATAGGAATAAAATAGTAGAAGGCGAATATTATTATTTTAAGAGTAGTAGAGCTCTTTGTGAAGGCTCGTCCGGGGAAGTACTAACACCACGCCTTTTTCTGCCGCTAAGTAGTGTCGCTGTGTTTCGGTTTGAAGAGTGTGGTTGCCGGTATAATTACAGGCACATGAGACTTAACATCTATACGCCTCAAGTTGATGGACGCAGGGTAGTGCATCGTAGGGCACGTTCCTATCGTGCGTGACTTGCGAGGCAATGCTTCGTTATAGGTGATGGCTACCATTTAACATCAGTTGGGCCATCTGCTTGTTCCATCAGCTAGTAGTATAAAAAAAAACAATCCTCAATCTTGAGTCACAAATATCCAAACATCATCGTAATCTTCGTATATACCGGTAGGACAAAGGGTAGGATGTCGTTAGTAGTCCATTGGGTAGGTCTTTCTTATATCATTATCATCATTAGTCTGAAGAAGACATAGGATTCCCCTATACATTTCCAGGAGTAACGATTCTGGCCCTCTCAATTGACCGACTATCCGAAATCCTTACGATGTCGTCTCATCTGGAAGGAGGGCGTCCCAGGCTTCGTCTTCCAAGTCGTGGTCAAAACTCGGCAACTTTAATTCCCAGGTGGTTATTAGCGGATGTCTTTTCTAACTAAATTAATTTATACACTCTAAAAGACAGTGACATGTAATTAATAAAGACAACTCCCTCCGCATAATGAAATGCATACCATTGCTGACAGGATCGCTTTCATTTCGCATTCTGTTGGGTTATTGTATATGAAGGTAAAATATTATGCGATTGGTCTGTTATCATGTTAAATGCCTTGAAAATTGTGTTGTATGTATCCTGAATAGTAGAACTAATTATGAAGAAGATTTCATAGAATGATCCAGCGAAGGTATAAAACGTTTGATTATTAGCATTATTAGCACTTAAAACCTAGTACATTAATATTTTCGTGCAATCTCGTCCTGACAAAGATACCTACTACCTATCATTATGCGTGCGAGGCGATGCTTTGATATACAAGGTGTTCCAATACTTGTACTTAAAACTTTGGGGGCTAAAGTACCCATCAATATGAATAACTTTTTTTAAGGAACCAACACTGTGAAAGCGAAAAACAAAACAGCTGTTTCATGCAAAAGTTCAATACCTACCTGGCTAAAATGTATAAAACAGCTGTTTTTTTGTCGCGTTCACAGTGTTGGTTCCTTAAAAAAAGTTATTCATATTGATGGGTACTTTAGCCCCCTGAAGTTTGAAGCACAAGTATTGGAACACCTTGTATAACCACTTAACAATAGGTGGGTCATCTGCTTGTTTCATCACTTAATAGTCTATAAAAGATGTTTTTTCTCTTATATATAAATTAATCATCATGCATCTTATGATCCATTGAGAGCTTGCAGTTTTCCGAACCACATAGAAATCAATGTAGGTACCAGTACATACCAGTACCAGTACCATAGTCTCTCTCTTGTCGTGTCACTAGTTTGTACTAGTATCCTTTCACCACACTGTTTCTTTCGAAACAGTGTGGTGAAAGGATTTTAAGTGCGCCTCAAGAGGCTCCTTTCAAGCACTTGACACATTTTATAGAACTTTATAGGTTCTACGACATGCCGTTTCCTCACGATGTTTTCCTTCACCGTTTGAGAGTACTGGCATTGTGCACATAATTTTTTGAACAGGAAAACTCACTAGTGCACGACCGGTTTCGAACCCACGACCTTGGGATCGGAAGGCGAGGCCGCTACCACTAGACCACCAGTGCTCACAAGTACAGTACCATAGTACCAGTACCAGTAGGTAACGGGACATCGAAATAACAGCCCTCATAGCTCCGTTGGTAGTAGCTCTGCTTTGTAGACCGTGGTTTCGATCCCCACCGAGAACAAACATTTTTAAATTTGTTCTCTGTCTGGGTGTTATTATAAGTATTTATATGTATTTAAAAATAAAAAAATACTAATTATCATATCATATCAGTTCCCATATTAAAAGTTTTACTTAGTTTGGGGCTAGTGGAATGTCTACCAATATTTTTGATATATTTATTTATCCTCCATCCTGCAGCTTCCATGCTCATCAAACTAACTCGAAAACCAGTATCCTCGTCAAAGTAAGTGAAAATAATTTATATCACGATCCAAAAACCTTCCGAAGAGACCGCCATCAATCTTGGACCACCATTTTTGCACCTGCCCCCGAAACTGTCCTTTGAATGATAATAAATCTACATCCTATTTCTTAAACTGTCTTCGTGACCCTGAAACTGGATTGATGGTGCTTGCCTCTCATGGAACTGATTCGTTGGAGAGTTTGAAGAAAACTAGTTAATTTGACTGTGAAAGCATTTGTCAAATCATTGATTTGTCAAATTGTATACTCGTCAAATCTTCATTTGTCAAATTAAGGACACGTCAAATCCTTGATTAATCAAACTAGAGACTGATCCAAAGGATCCAAACCTAAATGTTAATTTTACCCACATTATGCATTAGCCACCACATTATGTATCAGCCATTATTATTATTATTTATACATTATTTATACGACATCCTCATCTAAATCCTCGTTTAAATCATCTTATATAGATGTTATAGGCCTAAATAATACGACATCGTAAAAGTCGCAGAAAACACCTAGACCAGAGGCGCACATGACAGAGAAGGTCGACAAAACATGAGGGAGGCCTCTCTCTCTTGTCGTGTCACTAGTTTCTTTTCGAAACAGTGCGGTGAAAGGATTTTAAGTGCGCCTCAAGAGGCTCCTTTCGAGCACTTGACACATATTATAGAACTTTTTTAAGGTTCTACGACATGCCGGTTTCCTCACGCTGTTTTCATTCATCGTTTGAGAGTACTGGCATTGTGCACATAAATTTTGGAACAGAAAAACTCATTGGTGCACGACCGGTATCGAACCCACGACCTTAGGATAGGAAGGCGGGGCCGCTACCACTAGACCACCAGTGCTCAGGGAGGGAAGCCTAATACCCAGCAGTGGTGATACCAGGCTGAGATGATGGTGCATGAGCAATATGGGGCATGTGCCAAATGATTTATCCAACTTACACTTTTGGTAGCACTTGACATTGGTATTTGCGTTCGCGTATTCGTCGTATTTGGGAAATACGACGATGTATACTACCCTACCCTACCCTACCCTCTCCTATTTGCTTATATTTGCTTTACCTTCTTACGTTTTACTGCCGAAAGTAATAGAATCACCTAGCTGCTATAAGACGTTTCAAAGTGATCCTAGTGATTCAATTACATATGTACCTTTTGACTTTGAATAAAATAAGCCTAAAGCTAAATCTAAGTTAATATATGGAGAAAGTAATGTTTGAACACGTCTAAAGTAAATGTGTTGACGGAAAAAACTCATTTAAATCTACGGTTCAATGGTTTTTCAGCTCAGAGTTATAACAAGTGGCGTGTAGCGAAGCGCTAGCGTTTTCTTGTGGTTCTTATCATTAAGATAGACAGATAGATATGAATGAATGAATGAATGAATGAAAATACTTTATTGTACACCAAACAAAAAAACAGTAGGTACAGTAACAAATAAAAATAAAATAATAAATGTAGGTACAATGGGCGGTCTTATCGCTGAAAGCGATCTCTTCCAGACATATAGATAGATATATAGATAGAAAATTCTTTATTGCACAAATAAAATATACTGTACATAGGCGAGCTTAATGCTGGATAGCATTATCTACCAGCTAACCTTTGGGTAATAAAACATTTTTGGGTAGTGCACATTAGATGAAGGCCTATACTAAACAAAGCAAAGATTTAGAAAAAGATACATAACTAAGTATTTCACAAACAAACAAACAAATTTAGGTTTTTTTTTAATACCACTAACTGATGGAACAAGCAGATGGCCCACCTGATGTTAAGTGGTAACCATCACCTATAACAAAGCATTGCCTTGTAAGTCACGCACGATAGGAACGTGCCCTACGATGCACTGCCCTGCGTCCATCAGCTTGAGGCATACAGATGTTAAGTCTCATGTGCCTGTAATTACACCGGCTTAGGTTTAAATAAGCATTCTAAACTAATACTAAAATAAATATGTGTACTTCTCGCTCGCACATTTCAAGATTTGAAATTGGTTTGTTTGATTGCGGTTTTTCATGAACAAGTTTAGTACTTTTGTATCTTTCAAAATGTTGTTGAGTCAGTTGTTTTATTAGCGGTATACAAGGTGTTCCAATACTTGTATTTAAAACTTCAGGGGGCTATAGAACACATCAATATGAATGACTTTTTGTAAGGAACCAACACTGTGAACGCAAAAAAAACCAACTGTTTCATACAAAAGTTCAGTACTTACCTGGCTAAAATGTTGATGGGTACTTTAGCCCCCTGAAGTTTTAAATACAAGTATTGGAACACCTTGTATAGTCTTCGCTTTACAAAGCTTACGTCTTCTGCAAGTATATTGTGGGGTTGTAATTACATCTTGAAAAATCTTTGTGTCCTGAATTTGATAGGAGACAGCTTAGACAGTAGGTAGAAAGCTTTCCTACAGCTAGCAGCTTGCGGTAGGTTCTGTCCTTACTGAATGGTCCTATTACAGGCACATGAGGCTTAACATTTTGTTGCCTCAAGTTGATAGACACATAAAGTGGGCCATCTGATTGTTTCATTAGCAAATGGTATTAAAAAAACGTTCAGGTGATACTGGTTTTCACACTAAAGTCTGAAAGTCCCCCAGGGGTACTAATTAAACATAATATGGTGATTTTGCCACCCTCGTTCCATATCTTGCTATACAAGGGGTGAAAATACTTGTGCTTAAAAACTTTTTCTGAGGAACCAACACTGTGAACGCGAAAAAAAACAGCTGTTCCATACATTTTAGCCAGGTAGGTATTGAACTTTTGTATGAAACAGCTGTATTTTTTCGCGTTCACAGAGTTGGTTCCTTAAAAAAAGTTATTCATATGATAGGTACTTTATTTAGCCCCCTGAAGTTTTTAAACACAATTATTGGAACACCTTGAATAATTATCTTGCACCTTTGTTCCATATATTGCTACTTCGTTCCATATCTTGCTAGCTACCACTCCAAGGTCTGAAGCCAGGAATTTTCGGAATCCATCAATTTGTAAGATTTCCGCAGCGCTCGGAATTCGCGCGATAAATTAGACGCAACCTGATTTATTTGCTAACTTCTTTTATAGTAATCATGGGGTCCGCTTTTACGCTTAATGTGGTGGAAAGAGTTTTGAATTTAAATTTTGGGTATCGAGCAATTGAGTAAGATTATATTTAACTAAGATTTCTTAATGTCCCAAAATTATTTCCAAATTGGATTTGAACCCACGACCTTCCACTTGATACGCAGCTGCACTAACCACCTGCGCCATCGGATCCTAATCTCACCTGGTGAATCACTCATAGGGATCTGTTAATAGACGACCTTATTTACTAATAAGTAGGATTAATAGCAGAGGTCAAAAAGGTGGTTCGTCTTGTCTGAAATATAATGATGTTCATTTTATATTGTTTATTATAATATTTTTTTTATACAACTAGCTGATGGAAAAAGCAGATGAACCCCCAGATGTTAAGTGGTCTCTCTCTTTTACGATCTCCTTCGATGCACTGCCCTGCGTCCATCAACTTGAGGCATACAGATATTATGCCTCATGTGCCTGTAATTACACCGGCAACCACAGTCTTCAAACCGAAACACAGCAACGCTGCTTGGCGGCAGAAAAAGGCGTGGTGGTAGTACTTCCCCGGACGAGCCCTTTACAAAGAGCTCTACTACTCTTATATCATATATACGTGCATATAACATTACTTTTATAACTCGTCGACATGAATACAAAAGTAATAGCATCATTTTGATAATTATGAATTGTAACCATTTGAGTGCACTTGACTGTACTAATCATGTAACTATGATAAAAATACAAGAAAAACTCTTTATTTCAAAGGTTATTCAAAATAATAAACCAAGTTGTTCAATAAGAAAATTCGTATGTTTATGCATGAGATAAAATATGTTCGCAAATATTTTTATTATACGTCCAACATTGTTCACTCGTGGACTCATCGAACCCTTCAAAGATGTACGGAGTTATTTTACTTACTTTACTGGTCAAAAATACACAGATTTTTTGTGATGTGAAATGCCACCATAAGGAATTAAGTTTTGTTTTAGCACTATCGTTCATAATCAGCGCATTTGAACCTTGCGGATCGTTGATCAAAGTCATTTTGCCCGTGACCACAAACTGCTTTATAGCACCTTTACCTTTTAGCACTTTTACCTTTTCAAGCCTCCACATTATTATTATTATGTTATCATAATAATAATAATGTGGAGGCTTGAAAAGGTTTCCATTATTCCCATAGTTCGATCCTCAACCGAAGTTATTCCGAAACAACTCATTACGTCACTCGCTCTGCTTGATTTGGCCAAACATATCTTTGTTCTTTTACAAAAAGCGGTAATTCTAAACACCGGCAGAAGTATTCGTAAGTTTTTACAAGCAGACCTTTTCTCTGATGCGCAGACATCAATTTCCAGTGCCCAAGAACAACGAACTGGTCCTAATTATATGCATCTACTTGGCTTAGGCCCATGCTCATCATTCATTCCACATACTTCTAGTAAGTCGAGTAGATAAGAATCTTTACACAATAATAACAATAAAACTTTATTTCAGACACTTACGAATCAATTTCTGGTCTGGTAAAATTAAATATATATCTTACAAGCTAACAAGTATGGTAATAATAAAATGTCAAAAACAAAAACTATTGACAGCCTTCACAGTTCAGTTGGTAGTAGCTCTGCCTTCTGCGCCGTAGGCCGTGGGTTCGATCCCCACCGAGAACATACATTTGTGTGGTGAACATAGATGTTTGTTCTCTGTCTGGATATATTATAAGTATGTATTTACATAAAAAAGTATAAATGTGTTATATCAGCTATCTAGTTCCCATATTACAAGCTTTGGCTTAGTTTGGGGCTAGATAGTGCTGTGTGGAAAGTCCACCAATATTTATTTATTTATTTATTTATTTATTACTATTAATCAAGATACTACCTATGCAACTAATTAATTACAGATAATACAAATCTGTGGTTAAACTACAAGCACATGAGATTAATTTATGTATGTCTCAAGTTGATAGACACCTGGGCAGTGCATTGAATGGCATGTTTCTATCGTGAGTGACTGTACGTGACGTCGTGACGAGCATTTCCTTACATGTTTTGCTATAGGTGATGGTTACCACTTAATATCAGGTGGTTCAACTGCTTGCTCCACATGCAAGTAGTATTATCGCGAGAATTAATAAAAATTCTTAACCCAGCACAAAAGTCCTACAAATAAAACCTTTCAAGTGGCGAAAACACTTTCTACCTTCCCAAGTAAAGTCACACATCAAACTCTTCAAGCAAAACTAAATAAAAACCGGAGCAGAGTTCCAGAATCAACCCAAGTACCCACCACACCCAAGTCGACTCCAAAAAAGACAATCCAACTTTACCGCAGAACTTTTTTAATATTCCTACGTTCAATGTGATCTCGACCCTAAAAATTTCCACTTCAAAAACCGGAGCACTTCCCAAATGTAATTTTGCATGAAAGAAAACGAGTAAGTTCTTGTCAACTTTGTTGGGCTTTCAATCTTTGTTGTAATCTGAATGACTTTTATATTCTTAACGAATTTAAGGGATGAATGTTACTTTGAATGGGATTGCTTACTTATTGCTTTTTTACATGACTCAACTCCTAGTTGTAAACCCTACTCTTAACTAAATGCTATTAATCTGTAGCAGAATTCCTAACCGATAAAATACTTGCAAGTGACTTTTCCATAAAATAGACTTAATTTAATCTAATAACTGACATAATATGCCTTATTTGACTCAGATTCAGTTACTATTATCATTATTATATCGAAACATTTCATATTATCAATTACAATTTTTTTTTTTGCAACTTACTATCTGCCTATTGTATTTTTATGCTATTGTATCAATGGGCTTACCTATTATCGTACCCATAGTAGTATTAATTGTACTTACCTTATTTCTACATGATTTGCAGCGCCCTACAGGGTACGTGTACTCGCCTAATAGCTACCTTACACCTAAGCTATATAACCGATGTACGTATCTACATGTTGGCAATAAATAAATCGTAATCTAACTACCTAGCTGTCATTGTATTCATACCCTTTTTGTTTATACAAGAGCCGATAATTTTGAATTAGTTCTATCCATCCAAGGTTGCCTGGAAGAGAACGCTTTCAGTGATAAGGCCGCCAATTGTTTTGCCTAAATGTATGTGTTTTGTTTTGTTTCTGTGTGGTGAACAATAAAGAGTTATATATCTATCTATCTCTCTAAGAGCAGCTGATATTAAATATTTTTTAATTCGAGAAAAAAAATCACAAGATACTGGTTTTTTTAAGGTCGTGACAATCGCGTTATTTATTTTAAGGGTTTTATCGCTTGGCGAACACACAGCCCTAAAGCGAAACATCTAAAAATACATCTTATATTTTGATATACTTACATCTTATTTATATACTTAATCTCTTACTAACCCCTATTTCTGTCAACTTAATAAAACGCCTGGACCCGACAAGGGGCACCAAGATACGCGAGAATTTGAATGTAAGGACCCTGTCAATAGTTAGTATGGAAATTACACATTTCTTACGCTTCTAATCTTTTGTTGAAAATAACGTGACTGGCAACCCAGAAATATTTTATGTGTGTCAAGTATTTCCTCTTTTAAGTGTTATTCTAATATTCACCTACATACAAATTACATTTCACATAGGTACTTGTGATTGCTTTGAAATAAGGATTTGAGGAATTATCTACCATGCCTGGAGATCAAAGTCAGGATTTAGAAACAGCCAAAAATAATACAGAAACTGAAAACAAAAGTGATTTTGTAATTAAATTTTAATTTGTTTGTGAATATGACGGTATATTTTTTCCACATGTTTGAGCCGAGTTTTTCATAAAGGCCTGGTTATAAGGCTTAAATAATTTGACTTTTCTTTTTTAATTTGGTCGTTTTGAATCCTCATGCGGAAGTGTTTACTTTATTCACCGTTTAGCCATTCCCTTTGTTTTGCTGTCTTTGTTTGTAGTCAGAAACTCAAGTCCCGTGTTTGTTATTTGTTTATTCTTTACTTCAAAAACGAATTGTACGTGTGTAGGTATTTTTTGACACACAAAATATAATCTTCATGTGGACTGCTCCCAATTGCAAATTTAGACATTTCTGTTGAACTAGTCTTTTCTACAAGCCACTAGAATACTGGGTATTCTACTAATCTGATAGTGATGACTGATGACGTATTTAATACACTCAACCATGAACATTAATCCAAAATAAACAGACACGCATCATAAAAACATTCGTAGGACCATCCTACGATCGATACCTACTTGATGCTTACTTGATAGTAAATGTGTTGCCAGGTCTTCTAGGCTTGGTCACGTAAAGCTTGCACCTTGATTCAAAGTCAAAAGGTATATATTCAATCTAACCACAAGGATCACTTTGAAACGTCTTACATTTTAATGCCAGTTCTACGCGACCAATCCTCAAATAATAGGTAATCATTATAGTCATCTAGCTTTAAAATGTTATAATCAATTATGTCCCGTCTACGTTAGTAAATACATACAAACACATAAAGGGTCTATGGTACGCCTTTGTTCTACAATATGGAAACAAAACACAGTCAAAAGAAATAGAAGTCACATAAATGTTTGATAAACAACACGAGCTTATCAAACGACTGTGAACAAGTTGGCAAATATCCTATTTACAAGTTACTTAGCTCAACGTTGCCTGTTCAAAATCAATGTTTCGCAGAAAATAAAGGAGACGGTCATTTTTCATAATAAAACCCGACGAACCTGCCCCAGGGGGGAAGTTTTTATTGTGGCCCAACAAAACGGTTGACAGACAAAGTTTGGCTGCTCTTTGTAGGCTTTTGAGCGCTTTGATGTAACATGGAATGGGGTAAAATGCATTTTTCGCATACTCTTTCATAGCATTTTGCTATGAAATAGTATGCGAAAGAGTATGTAGTAGTACCTAATATCTATATATAATTCGGTTCGGTTATAAAGTTCAAACCGAGTTGTGTTGTGTTTGGGGTGAAAGGATTGAAATTTTGCGCCTCTGAGGAGGCTTCAGTTCTAACCGAGATAGGATTATAAAAAAAAAATATGGATATTTTACATATTTATTTATGATATTTTGTAATTTTGTTCGGTGCAAACAAAGCTTCTGTTTCTTTTCAGCCCATGGTATATATCCCAATGCTAAAGGCGGGTTTGAAAAATGAGTTGGAATGTCTAATGAAATGAAATGAAATGAAATGAAATGAAATAATTTATTTGCGTGAAGTATGGTACATTATTAACATATTAGGGATACTGAAAGAATCTCACACTTCGCCAGAAAAACCTAGCATGCAAATATAATAGAGAAAATCACAATATGGTTTTCTCTATAGATAAGTTGAGTTATATAATAGAAATATAACAGATTTCACATTTTTAATAGTGAAATCTATATGATTGTCATGCAGAATTGTTAATCGGACTGTGTGTAGGTCCGGCGACCATTTCAGTAGTTCCATCTACGTAGAGGTAGAATGCGTATTTTATACGTTTGAATTTTTTTTGTTTTAATAATTGAAAAAAAAACTCTAAATAAAATAACATCTTTTTTGGTCGAGTTTTCAAGTTTTTTTAATTTATCAGTATATAACAAATCTTAGTTTATCTATTGTATCTGAAATCTCAGCAGTAAAGGTGAACGCACACCTGTTTAGACAGCTTACGACCCATTTCCCGTCCGCGATCAACCTAAAGCGGAAACAAACATAAAACAAAACAACTATTGCAGCCGTAACGACACCCAAAACATAATAAAAACGCCATTGACCCCATTCCAGTCCACAGCAGCCACGTACCCTCATCTTTCGTAGGGCCATTTTATTTAAAGAACCAAAAGTTCGGAAACGAGCGCAACCGCGCGTAGACATTTACTTGAAAGCTTTATAGATGTTGGTGACCGCAGTTGGGTTTTACTACGGGAACGACCTCCGTTGAATCTATTATATTTGGCGTATAGCTTGTTTTCATTTGACAGCCCTCACAGCTCAGTTGTTACTATAATCTGCGCTGTAGTACTGGGTTCAATCCATAAGGGTGTTATGTTGCATTATACAAGGTGTTCCATAAGTTGTGTATATAAACTTCAGGGGGCTAAAGTACCCATCAATATGAACAGCTTTTTCTAAGGAACCAACACTGTGAACGCGAAAAAAAAACAGCTGTTTCATACAAAAGTTACCTACCAGGCTAAAATGTATGAAACAGCTGTTTTTTTTTTCGCGTTCACAGTGTTGGTTCCTTAGAAAAAGTTGTTCATATTGATGGGTACTTTAGCCCCCTGAAGTTTATATACACAACTTATGGAACACCTTGTATATATGTATTTAAAAAAAACCTTAGATCAGCTATCTGGTTCCTAAAGTATTAGTTTTGTTTAGTTTGGAGCTATACAGTGCTTTGCGGATGGATCCTACTCCTTCTTGTCGTGTCACTAGTTTCTTTCGAAACAGTGTGGTGAAAGGATTTTAAGTGCGCCTCAAGAGGCTCTTTACGAACACTTGACAATCATGTTATAGAACTTTTTAAGTTCTACGACATGCCGGTTTCCTCACGATGTTTTCCTTCACCGTTTGAGAGTACTGGCACTGTGCGCATATTTTTGAACAGAAAAACTCATTAGTACACGACTCGTTTCGAACCCACGACCTTAGGATCAGAAGGCGGGGCTGCTACCACTAGACCACCAGTGCTCTCATGCGAATGGGTAAGACACCTTTGATAACTTTAAGTAGGAACTGAATTTTACCTAATTAGTAGGTACAGTTCAACGTTACAGTATAGTCTTAACAAATTCAACCCATGGGAATCCGTTCAATTCTTATTTGATGAAATGGAGCGGGCTGAGTCCCGGCTGAGATTGGTTTAGTGTCCGCACGACGAGACATTTTTACAACTTATTGGTAAATCGTTATCACAAACGTGTAGCACGCTTACCTAGAAGATAACTAATAATAAATGTCATATATTCATATTTGTAATATATTTTATCATATCTCTCCATATATCTACATCTACACTAATATTATAAAGAGAAAAGATTTGTATTTTTGTTGTTTTGTTGTTTTGTTGTTTTGTATGTAACGAATAGGCTCAAAAACTACTGGTCCGATTTCAAAAATTCTTTCACCATTAGAATGCTACATTATCCCTGAGTAACATAGGCTATATTATATTTTCAAAAAAATCAGGGTTCCTTACTAATACTCCAATAATGTTACCCAAGGTGGAAAAAGAAAACCTTACATCGCGTGCGCTGCGAAAACTATTGATGATAGAACAAAATAATGTACTACGACTTTGTAGAACACATCATTATCTACAAAAAATGTCGCGACAGCATATGTCTAACTATTATAGTTATGTCACAATAAGTGTTCTTTTATTATAAAAATTTAATTGAAATGCCGCCGCTAGAAAAGGGTGTTTATTTGTACCTTGGTATTAATCCTTATCAAAATAAATCATTTCATAATTAAGACGGTTTCAATACCTATAGATTACTTCTTAAATTTTTCAAATCGGACATTCCATTCAAAAGATATGACGAAATTAAAAATGTTAACGGGTCCACGGGTCACGCTCGGGGTGCGATTTCAGTCACTCAAGGAGAAGGACGTTCAAATGTATGAAATTAGTAGACGCGAGGCTCGAACCCACGGTCTAAGTTTATCCTAAAATGTTCAAAAAATTTATGACCACCCATGCGAAGCTGGGACAGGCCGCTAGTCTCTCATATATCTTGAAAACATCCAAATTTAAGACACCCGGAAAAACAGGCATAATCTGCTTATGCTCCGAGTTTCAGACTTAAGTATACTTATATACTTTTAGCTATTCATTACGAGGGTCTCAAATTGAAAGAACTCAGGAAGAAATAAGTAGCGATTAAGTAGGTACATAATCCGCCACCGCTCATGAGTAATTCACACACAAAAAGTCATAATTCCTCTCATTACAAGAGTCCCTCCGAGCTCGAGGGTCCTCTGGAGTAGCAGGGTTGGCTTCAACTACCCTTAAACACATGGAATCGCATTTTGTTTTCCACCTATTCATGATCCTTTGAATTTGAAGTGGAAACCTATAATTGGCCATACTATTGAATTTAAAACGTAGTACAAATTGTTTATATCGCTGTTGGTTTCCCAATAAATAAATCACTACATAGTATAAAACAAAGTCGCTTTCTCTGTCCCTATATCCCTATGTATGCTTAAATCTTTAAAACGGATTTTGATGCGGTTTTTTTATAGAAAGAGTGATTCAAGAGGAAGGTTTATATGCATAATACAAGCATAATCTCTTAGAGATAACCCACAATAACCGTGCGAAGCCGGGGCGGGTCGCTAGTTAATAAATAAAACGATGGAGCAACCTTTCTGATGTTACTAAAAAGTCTATAAGTGTATGGGATTGATGCATGATATCGAAATGTCAATGTCACGTGGTCAGTAAAAAAAAAATGGAAAAAACTATGTGAGATACTTCGTCTAAGAGTGTGAGGGATTTGTTCAGTGAGACGAAAAGGTTAAATAAATAAATATACGACCTTAGACTAAGTATCATACCTCCATAATATAACATACGACAGCCCAACTTGACGAATTCTGACAGACTTGTTAAAAACCTTAAATTTATAAGTATTATTTCTCTTGACACTGGCGAGATTTTCCGTTGAAATGACGTACCGAGTCTTATATAACTGAAGAAAATATAGCAAGAATTTTCGCATTTCACTATCAAAATAGAGTTGGTCATTAAATGCGACTTGGTTATGCCCTCGGTAATAATGAGCACTGATACCAGTGCAGTTTTTACATCAAACAAAAGTCGATCTTAAAAACAAGACAAGGCACATGAAGACACTCAGCAGTGAAGAAACGATGAAGAGGGCCTAAGAATGCAAACGACGGCATACTGGAATATAATGCAAATGTCAAAATATGTTATAGCGCGTTTACATTTGGACATTCGCGCAGCCATTCGCGTGGACGGAAATTTTGCCGTCCCCTTCTCGTATTGCCCAAGCGCCTGTCTCTGCATGTCTCAGCACATTTCCACGGACATGAGCTGAGTGTAAACGGGTATTAGTTCGGCAATCATTTGTACCTACCTCCTATATAGGTACTAAGTAGGTAGGTACTAAAAAAATATATAGTATTATCCACTTTATATTTTTTATTTATTGTGTCGGGGTTCTGATGCAGTTTACTTCGATTGCACAGATATGTATATATATATCTGTGTTCGATTGAGTCTTTCAAATGCAGCCTTCTTGTCTTCCTTAAACGACATCTACTTTGCTTATAAAATGAAAATTCTAGTATAACAGTGCAAAAATAGTGAAACTGTGACTGTAATAAATAAATAAATAAACATAAACAACACAAAAGGTGATTGCAAGCGAGTATATAGGGTGGAATCATAGGGGAGTAGGGGGAATAATCCGACAGACACAATACCCCTAAATGAAGGTAGCTCTTCCGAACAAAATTAGGGACGTATGCTTTTTCCGGTTGCTCATGTGTCGTGTAAAATCGGGTACTGTGAAAAAAGGAAAACATGTTTCGGATACGGTACGCAATGAACAAAAAACCTATGCCTAAAACATTGCTTGAATAATATTTTGTTGCCATATATTATTATGTGGGAGAGCACTGTTGGTCTAGTGGTAGCGGCCTCGCCTTCCGATCCTAAGGTCGTGGGTTCGAAACCAGTCGTGCACTAATAAATTTTTCTGTTCAAAAATGTATGTGCACAGTGCCAGTACTCTCAAGCGGTGAAGGAAAACATCGTTTGGAAATCGGCATGTCGTAGAATCCAAAAAGTTCTATAGCATGTGTCAAGTGCTCGAAAGGAGCCTCTTTAGGCGCACTTAAGATCCTTTCACCACACTGTTTCGAAAGAAAACAAGCGACACGACAAGAAGAAGATTATGTTACCGAATGGCGACCACGAACTGGAAAGCAAAGTGTGGGACGCCCTCCTACCCGATGGACTGACGACATTGTGAAGATTGCAGGAAGAAAGTGTATGTCCAACGGTGGACTTGTCCAAATTATGATGATGATTATTCTATTATGATAGATGTCTTGAGAGTAAAAACCTCGCAACAAAAGTAAATAAGAAACTTCATTAAAATATATAAGTTATTCAGTTTTTCTGCAACTTTCGGTTCAGCGTCAGTTAAAAACAATAAACATTTAATCATATTTTCAGAGAGCTCGTAGTTTTCGGCTAAATTTCCGTACTTATTAGTCTGCCGCAGAACATTGTGCATAAAATAAAGAGTAATCCCCCCTTCAAGGGACATTTGCATTCATTGCGTGTTGTCTTGTTCCCATGCGACAGTATTTGCATGCATACAGACGTGTCTACCGAGAATCGGAATGCAGTATTTAATATTGTATTGTTTTTGTGGTATGTTGATAAAGAATGCAATTCCTATCTAGAGATCGTATACTTGTTGTAACTGTACACTTGTATGTTAGCAGAAAACTTATATTGGTATTTTAAAAAACTTACGGCTGTTTCTGAAAGCCCGATTGAAACTAATCGAATGTCAAGTAACTCGCTATTTCAGCTATTACATCGAATTAGATAGAGACAGCAAGTGACTTGACGTCCGATTAGTTTTGATCGAGTTTACAGAAACTGGCCGTTAGAAATGTTAATACAATTCAGGTCCATATTTTAAATTAAATAATTGATTGGCAAGGGTTGTCTGCAACGTATTTCGCAGTGTCGCGGTGTCTCACAGAAGCCCACGGAATTTATAAAAATAAATGCATTCTAACGCGACTATTATTGATCTAAATACATAAAAAAAGTTTTTGAAAACTCCTCTTTTTCGCCGATTTAAAATAGATTGATAAACCAACACCCAACAGTATACACTAGGTTTATCTATGTCGGCTACCTATCGTATTAGTTAGTATGAATGAATGAATGAAAATCTTTATGGCACACCTTACAAACTAACAAAATAGGACAAATTATAACAATTAAAATGTACAATGGGCGGTCTTATCACTTATGATAGGAGCCTAGAATAAGATGTATTAGTCAAGTCAAGGTATTTACAAAATAAAATCACAAAGATCACTTTAAAAAAACTTAAAACAAGGTGAATCTAAGTGCCAGTATATATAGTTTGTAACCTGGATTAGCATGTACGTCATTTTACATCCCCAAACTACCGGTACCGGTGTAGAAAACCCGAATAAAGTGAAACCGCCTCAAGTATTAATGCTGCACCACTTCTAAAACTCGAGCAACCTCGGGCTAGTCACTGATAAAACGAGCAAAATACATCCCAGACCTTAATATTTCTTCGACACTTGTACGAGAACCACAAGTTACTTACCCGTCGTCACTGATCATAAACTTGGAGACTTGGAGCAGAAGTCGTTGACCGCACTTACGAAGAACAAAGTTAGTGGAAGCTCGCAGATAACATCGAAGTTTTCACTTTCCTAGCAAGGGGTTACCGTTATAGTATTAGCGTAATACCGTACCGTACCGTGATAATTATCCGAAGCTGCCAAAAACAAAACTAAAGCATTTCTTAAAAAAAGTGGCTACGAACAATTATAATTAGAGATCGGATATTCGGATGCATATTTACCTAAAGTTGAGATGTTGGCTATTATGGAAAGCACTTTTTATAGAAAAATCCCGGGGTCTCGTGAAATTAAAATTTTGCTTTTGTCTAGAAAATACTGGGATCCCAGGAAATTCAAATTGAAGTGACACGAATGTCAATAATTGTCATTCATGTAATTGTAATGCAGGGCAATTATTGCCCTGTTACAACGTAATATGCACCTCGGGGCCCAGAATCACCCCCTTTCGGCTTAGTACATATGTAACGAGGCACCCTGTATACATCAGATTATTTATGCAATCCAGGGAGTTTAATTTTAATAAAAGTATCCTAAGAAGCCGCTTCCATAATTTGTTAGCCAAAAATTTACTTTAGGTAAATTTGCATCCGATTATCCGATCTCTAATTATAATACAATATTGAAGCTCCAGTGTGGTGCCAATCGAATATAGTGAGGCGTAGGCATAACAAAAAAAGGTAAAGATAATCAAATTTATAAAACAGCACCAGCTACGCTTTAAACTAATGATACCTAATACATACATACTTACTATCTATTTAATCATCATCATCGTTATCATCAGCCTGTAGAATTCCGCACTTGGAATTCCCCTATACATATCCAGGATTAACGATGAAAAAAATTTGACTGTGGATATTTAGACTTCCAAACATGGTGACTACGACAGACACCCCCTAAATATGGTGGGGGAGGTTTATGGTTTACGCAGGGCAGTGCATCGTAGGGCACGTTGGCATCGTGTGTGACGATCAGGTGGGCCATCGTCTTGTTACAGCAGTAAATAATATTAAAGACAGAGCAATTGTCGCCCGGGGAAGTACTAATACCAACACGCCTTTTTCTGCCGCCAAGCAGCGTTGCTGTGTTTCGGTTTGAAGAGTGTGGTTGCCGGTGTAATTACAGGCACAAGAGGCATCTGTATGCCTCAAGTTGATAAGCGCAGTGCATCGTAGGGCACGTTCCTATCGTGCGTGACTTACGAGGTAATGCTTTGGCATTGGCGATGGTTACCACTTAACATCAGGTGGGCCATCTGCTTGTTCCATCAGCTAGTTGTATAAAAAAAATGTAGCGGCCGTCATTGATAACGGTAGCCAGTTCAAAGAAAACCGAAACTACAATAACAAAGGAATGTGGCACGTAGGTACCTCTATATTTACGAGTAGCTACTGCAGGTAAGATTCATACAACATGCAAACATAATTTGCTTGATTTGTAGACATGCAACCTGCTATCCTAAAGAACTTTCCTTTGTAGGGGAAACCGGGAAAACCCATTAGTTAGATAGTACTTTCTTTGAGATTTGTTCTTTTCTTGCAGTTTTGATTCAATAAAAACGCTATGAGATTAAGAGGAAACAACAAGAATATCCACCTGAAGTTGAGCAGTTAGTATAAAGTTAAAGCCAAAAGGTTTTCAGATAAATCACAAGGATCACTTTGTTTAACTTATAGCAATCGCATTATATCTTTTTTTGGGATATCTAGTGCAAATATTGTTGACTCAGATCTCTAGAACTAATATAGAATTCTAAAGGCGATAAATAAATAATCTGAACAGACCAGCGCAAGAACCGATCTCTTTACGAACTATGCGATCGTCAAATTTGACATTTCTATTCGTGAAAACGGGTTTTAGCGATTGTTTGGCGATTTTGACGAAAGTCGTGATATTTGTAAATTTTAGCGAATTTCGCTAAAATGCGGGTATGGATGGTACTTTTGATTTCACGATGTATTTAAGCGAATTAGACGAATCATTTTCACGAATCCATAGACATCTGTGTTCAAAACCGAAAGTTTCCGAGTTGTCATTTTACAATTATATATTTTTTTAATTGACTATCGCATGCGATCGTCAAAAGATAGCGACCGAGTTTCGTACTCGCACTATTCGTCAAAATATCACGAATTTGACGATCGATAATTTTAGCGAAATGAGTTCCGTGCCTACTTGCACTGAAGAAGAACAGTGTTGTTGATTCTGCTGTTTCAAAGCGCTAAAACTATAGTTGTCTTTGTTGTTTCAGTATAAAAGAAAAGGATGACTACATGTTGAGTGGTGTCAAAGTCTAAAAAAAAATATTTTATTGGCTTGACTTAACTAAGTATTTTATCAATTTTGACATCTGTTATAATTATGGATAGGTGCCTTAAAGTGGAGCGAAGAAGGAGAAGACTTTCTAAAAACGTCTTAAGGCGACACTCGCACGTTACGACTTGTAGAAAGATATAAAATAACTCAACTCATTTTCGAAAAATCGCAATCAACCAATTTGTGTGCACACATTGCACACAAAATAGTAAGAATTTCATTTTGATCGAGACAAGTTTTCCTACTCAAAAGTTTGCTTTACTAGTTTTCGTACTTATACAAACTTTTGAGTAAGAAAACTTGTATCGAAACGTGTGAGCGAGAGGTGCATTATGAGTCTTCGCCTTAAGGGGCTGACAACTATCAAACAACTTCTCGCTCGCACGTTTCGACATGTTGAAAGATATAAAATCACTAAACTCATTTTCGCAAAATCGCAATCAACCATTTTGTGTGCAATCACAATGCACATAGTTAAGTAAAAATTTCATTTTGATCGATACAAGTTTTCCTACTTAAAAGTTTGCTTATGTACGAAAACTAGTAAAGCAAACTTTTGAGTAGGAAAACATGTATCGATCAAAATGTTTTTTTTACTAAACTGTGTGCAATGTGATTGCACACAAAATGGTTGATTGCGATTTTTCGAAAATGAGTTTAGTGATTTTATATCTTTCAACATATCGAAACGTGCGAGCGAGAGTCACATTAGCTCTTGTCTTCGCCTTAAAGCTGGGTAGCAGATCCACGAAACTAAGCCTAAAAAACCGTGAGAAACTTTTACGACTTTATTCCTACTGTTTTACTGTAGGTTACTATTACAAAACAGTACTACAATGAAGCTTCAATGTGTAGGTATAATTATGTTTAATACGAGAGTGTAACAATAGAATTGACCCCATGACGAGGTTAATTTCAAGCAAAGTTAGAATTTACGCGGGGGTAGATTTAAAGGCCCGTTTACTAATGCACGTGCCCGCTCAGCCTAAGCAACAGTTTTCCTGTTTCGGTAACTAGGTATCCGCTTGGCGTGCGGGTAATTCCATAAAAGCCTCTTTGGGAGTAGAGGGTGCATCTTTAATAATGCTTTTCAATAAAACCTTGTTTTGGGGTAGAGCTACGAATTTTGGGGCTCGAATGATTTAGGTATTGAATTTGGTAGAGTGAGGGTGGTTTAAGTGTATTCTAACTAGCTGCTGCCCGTGGTTTCACTTGCGTATTTGTAGTTTTTTATTTTTTTATTCAACTAGCTGATGGATGAAGCAGATGTTAAGTGGTAACCATCACCTATAACAAATCATTGCCTCGTAAGTCATGCACGATATGAAGGTGCCCTACGATGCACTGCCCTGTGTCCATCAACTTGAGCCACAGAAGTTTAGCCTCATGTGCCTGTAATTACACCGGCAACCACACTCTTCAAGCCGAAACACAGCAATGCTGCTTGGCGGCAGATTAACGCGTGGTGGTAGTACTTCCCCGGACGAGCCCTTCACAAAGAGCTCTTATACTCTATTGCTAAAATCAAGACGCAGACTACCGCTAATATGAGCCGCTCTTGATCCGAACAAATTTTCCTAAATATGATTCACTAGTTTTCGTACTCAATCAAATTTTTAGGAATGCTTTTCTCCGAAACTAGGTTCGCAATGTTTCATAATATTAAGGCCCAGTTTTACAATGCTCTGTTAGTTACTAATCAAGGATTAACAGGCCGTTAAATCTAACCTTAGCTGTCAAACGCGTACATTTTGACATATTTAACGGCCCTTTAATCCTTTGTTAATCTAACAGAGCATGGTGAAACTGGCCCTAAATATTCAAAAATGTTGAAATCTGTGAGCAAGAGTTTGATTGACGGCCTGACACCTATTAATATTTCAGGCTCTTTCTTGGCTTCGTTCATTATTTCTAGTCCAATCTAGGTAATTTTTGGGATAAAAGTAGCCTATAATAATCCAACACAAACTATATTTGGTACTCATCTAAATTTGCCCAATGGTTTCGACAGCCTTCACAGCTCAGTTGGTAGCAGCTAGCTTTTTATTTACAAATAAAAAATCTGGTTCCCATATTACAAACTTTGGCTTAGTTTGGCTAGATAGTGCTGTGTAGAAAGTCCAACAATATTTAATGAGCGTGATTAAACCACCAAACATTCTGACATCCAAACATCGTTACCTTTGTATTTATATATTAGAAGGAAGGAATATGAAAGACTGTTAGGTTGGTTTAAGGCGAATGGCTACCCCGATACTAGCGTCACTAGATATTTTATTTAATCACTAGTAGTTCGCCCCGAACTGAGATCTCGTGATGCGAACCGACGAACGCATCAAAACTTTGAGTCGGTAGTAGTCAGAGGCAAGTCCAAACATTATCTTTGGACTTTTTTCTGACTACCGCCTACTAACTTGGTATGGTTACCAAGTTTCAACTCTATTGGCCTATTTATTGAAAAGTTCCGTTGAACAGACCTTGGCTCCGTCATCAGACCTGGTCGTCGTCACCATTTTATGAGAACTGAGTACCTCCTTAATTTATTTCAAGAAAAAAAAATAAGAAAAATCAAAGGAACTGGCCGACCAGTAGAAAAACCTTGATGTCAGCGAAACTCTTAGTGATGGGAGCTCTTGGATCGCTGGTTATCTTAATTTAACTTTTTAAATTTTATCTCGAAAACCGAGCGTCCCAAAAAAAAAAAATTGTTTTGGAATGTCCAAACAAAGCCCTTTCATATGACATGTAACTTGATTTTTTTATGTAACTTTTTTATTTTTGCCCTCTTAAAAAACCCCATATCTCAAAAACCCTTCATCCGATTTTACTCATATACTTACCAGTAAATTTCTCAAGTACAAGCTATCGACATATCAAATTTCATGCAGATTGGATCAACGGTTCTAAAGTTATCGCCAGACAAACATACATACATACATACATACATACATACATACATAAAATGCCAAATCGCCCAAGTTGAAACTAAGATCTTCGTTCGCTTCGCTCACTCGATCAATTACGTTACACAAAGGAATTATCAAAAATTCGGACCGCGCATAGAAGATACCTATTACAAGCTTTTTTTAATGTATCTGTAATAGTTTTGTTTCGTATTACTCAGTCAGATACCTTGTTTGGAGAGCTTGGTGGCCACCAATAGGAACTAAACTCTTGAAACAAGTATCTGCCTAAATAATCTACATCTACATCTACACTAATATTATAAAGAGGAAACCTTTGTATTTTTGTATTTTTGTATTTTTGTATGTTTGTATTTTTGTATGTAACGAATAGGCTCAAAAACTACTGGTCCGATTTCAAAAATTCTTTCACCATTAGAATGCTACATTATCCCTGAGTAACATAGGCTATATTATATTTTCAAAAAAATCAGGGATCCTTACTAAAACTTCAATAATGTAACCCAAGGTGGAATACAAAAACCTTACATCGCGTGCGCTGCGAAAACTATTGATGATAGAACAAAATAATGTACTACGATTTTGTAGAACACGTCATCATCTACAAAAAATGTTGCGACAGCTTATATCTAACTATTATAGTTATGTCACAATAAGTGTTCTTTTATTATAAAAAATTAATTGAAATGCCGCCGCCAGAAAAGGGTCTTTATTTGTACCTTGGTATTAATCCTTATCCAAATAAATCATTTCATAATTAAGACGGTTTCAATACCTATAGATTACTTCTTAAATTTTTCAAATCGGACATTCCATTCAAAAGATATGACGAAATTAAAAATGTTAACGGGTCCACGGGTCACGCTCGGGGTGCGATTTCATTCACTCAAGGAGAAGCGCGTGCAAATGTATGAAATAAGTAGACGCGAGGCTCGAACCCACGCTCTAAGTTTATCCTAAAATGTTCATAAAATTTATGACCACCCATGCGAAGCTGGGACAGGCCGCTAGTACAATATAAAACTATTACAGATGCATTAAAAAAAAGCTTGTGATAGGTATCGTGTACTCGCGGTCCGATTTTTTGATAATTCCTTTGTAGGTATAACGTAATGATTAAATAAAATATGTAGTGGCGCTAGTATCGGGGTAGCCATTCGCCTTAAGGATGATTTCACATATTAGTAGGAGTAGGAAAGGATTGGATAAGGATAAGACTAGGTAGGATGGTTTAGAGAAATAACCTAAAAATACCTCATCCATAAACTTCATTAATTCGGTTCCGATGCGTAAAGGAATCAAGACGTTTTACTACACCCATAAAACAGGTTGATATAAAAATAAATAATTTAATTTCGAGGCTCAAAGAGATTTCTATTCGTTTCTCATCCACTTAGAACGATTGAACGCGCTTTTATTTTGTTTTGATGGAGTTTGTACGCTGGTAGTATCTACGGATCGGATAGGAGGATATCCTACCGTATGTAAATACATTCGTCAATGACCTTAGTTTTTCTGAAAAAAAATGCGAATGTTATTTATATTTACATTGCATTAATCACAAAAAAATTGTTAGTTTTAAAGATAAAATTTTTACTCACCTCAAGCATTTTATTCTAATATCAACTATTGTACCTACATTCCTGCGTAAAAACGATTTTGTTAATGGTTAAAGTGGTTACACGTAACCCATAAACAATAATAATTTTTATCAGTTCACAGCTTTTTATTATCAATCAAATCGCTGCATGGAAAAAAAGCATAATGAAACCTTATCAAGGCTTAGAAAGTGCAATAAGATAGGGTTTACAATAAATATGTCTACACAAGGAGTGATTTTTTTTATGCTACTAGCTGATGGAAAAAGTGATGGAACCTGATGTAAAGATCCATCAATTAGAAGAGTAGTAGAGCTCTTTGTGAAGGGCTCGTCCGGGGAAGTATAGCACCACGCCTTTTTCTGCCGCCAAGCAGCGTTGCTGTGTTTCGGTTTGAAGAGTGTGGTTGCGGTGTAATTACAGGCACATGAGGCTTAACATCTATATGCCTCAAGTTTATGGACGCAGGGCAGTGCATCGTAGGGCACGTTTCTATAGTGCGTGACTTCCGAGGCAATGCTTTGTTATAGGTGATGGTTACCACTTAACATGAGCCATCCGCTTGTTCCATCAACTAGTTGTATCAAAAAAAACGTGGAATTTTAGTTTTCTCTAAATTTTAACCATTATACAACATTATTATATAAGGCTAACGTGGTCAAAACTGAGGTCCTAAATAATCAAAAGAGAATTCGCTGAATTTATGAAAACGGGTGAACTAAAAACGTTTTGTAGAAAATCCTTTTCAACAATTAAAAGAAAGAAACTCAGTTAAAACCGAGAACAACTACTTTCAAAGTAAATAAAGCTGAAACAGTCTGTAAACAAGGAACTATTTTCGCTTTGCACCGTAAAAATCTCCTAGCGGTATTATGAAACCAATATTGCGAAATTATCCTTGGAGCTTCCAGTTTTTTACCACAGACTACAGTATGCAAGAGACAAAGCTGTAAAAGTACACTCAGCTACATAAAAGTGATAATGCCATAGCTGAAAATAAACAGCACAGACTTAATGCCAAGGTATTCTCATCATTAATTAATAAAGTGGTATTACAATACAAAAATAATAATAATCAACCAGTAAGGGCATTAATTATTAATTTGTTTTTACAATAAAAAGTAAAATTGATCAATTACGCTTCAATTTTCAGGGACAGTAAAATCAACTTCTTTTAATGTTTTTTAATTTTTTTATCAAAAAGCGACAATAATCTTGCCGAGCATGTCAAATTGTAAATCTCTCTATCTCTCTTGTCGTGTCACTAGTTTCTTTCGAAACAGTGAGGTTAAAGGATTTCAAGTGCGCCTCAAGAGGCTCCTTTCGAGCACTTGACACAAATGTTATAGAACTTTTTAGGTTCTACGACATGCCGGTTTCCTCACGATGTTTTCCTTCACCGTTTGAGAGTACTGGCAGTGTGCACATAAATTTGAAAAACTCATTGGTGCACGACCGGTTTCGAACTCACGATCTTAGGATTGGAAGGCGGGGCCGCTACCACTAGACCGCCAGTGCTCAGATTGTAAATAAAAACCGAATTTATTTTCTTCTTTTATTAAATTGTTTTTGCCTTTTGGGTAATCCAACTCATCTGCTATGCTACACAACATTTTATAAACGCTGGCCAAATACGTCATTATTACGTACAATAGGAACGTGCGCTACCACGCAATGCTCTGCGTCCATCAACTTGAGGCATACAGATGTTAAGCCTCATGTGCCTGTAATTACACCGGCAACCACACTCTTCAAACCGAAACACAGCGTTGCTGCTTGGCGGTAGAAAAAGGCACGGTGGTAGTACTTCCATTCACAAAGAGCTCTTCTACTCTTAAGTCTTATTACATTCTCTTAAGTACATTCTTATAACATGAGCCCCGCTGGGACACTGCAATACAAATACAATACAAAAACCATTTTTTTCGCAAAAGTTGTGCATCTTGCAAACTAAAACCGAGATAACAAACCAGCTGTTTCCACTTGTGTTGTGTTTCTTCAGGATTTTACGGTTATAGTCAGCGTTGGCCCCACAATTGTACTGAAAAACGAAGACAGTAAACTAAGAAAGGGCTTTAAACCCGTGTTCTGACACTTTGTTTTCTTTAGATTGTGTTTTTGTATCGAGCTTTATAGCGACCTAGATTATTAATAATTTTCATTCACAGCCTTCATAGCTCAGTTGGTAGTAGCTATGCCTTCTGTGCCGGAGGCCGTGGGTTCGATCCCCACCGAGAACAAACATTTGTGTGGTGAACATAGATGTTTGTTCTCTGTCTGGGTGTTATATAATATTCTAAGTATGTTTTTACAAAAAAAAAGTATATTGTATTATATCAGCTATCTGGTTCCCATATTACAAGCTTTGGCTTAGTTTGACGCTAAATAGTGCTGTGTGGAATGTCCACCAATATTTATTTATTTATGATTTATTTATTTATTTATTAGTTTTATAGTGTTGTGTTTCTTCAGGATTTTACGGTTATAGTCAGCGTTGGCCCCACAATTGTACTGAAAAACGAAGACAGTAAACTAAGAAAGGGCTTTAAACCTGTGTTCTGACACTTTGTTTTCTTTAGATTGTGTTTTTGTATCGAGAAGGGAAAATCACAAAGATTTCCTTAAATTTGATTAGAATCCGACGGCACAGTTGGTTAGCGCGGCCCCATTTCAAGGAGAAGGTCGTGGGTTCAAATCCCACTCGGATAATTTTGGGACTATATTAAAAATCTTTGTAGATTATTAATATTGAGCAGTTTTTTCCACACGTCCTAACTTATAAAGGAAAAAACAATCTCAATTTCAGGCCTTTGTAAAAGTGAAATTCAACTATTTATCCGCAGTGCATCCGTGAAACCAAAATGTTTATTTGTATGCTGAATTTTTTAATTTGTTACATAAAAATATATAACTTTGTGGATCCAGAGTTATTTATCATCTTAAAATCAAGTCCTATTGTTAGTTTGACATCCAACTAAACTAAACCAATTACGCCTTCAATCCAAAGCTCTTTGTTGAATAAACGAATATAGCTCTCAATGCAAGAATAAGAGGGAACGTCAAAGCAGAAGTATTTGTACGAAAATGCGCAAAGGAAACTTGCTTTGTTCGATTTCAACTTAAAAAATATACCAATAGAGTAGACGGCATAACGGAAAATGGGTTTTGCCTGTTCTTTTCAGTCAGCCAGTTTAGGTTTCTTGGAACTGGAGCCTAGATACACCTGCTTCTTCTTTTTCCCTAAATTTATTAAATATGAAAAACAGATGTCATAGATAGAAACTTAATAATAACACATAATATAGGTAGCAATTAAAATATATAACATAAACATTAAATAGGTATAGGAACACTGAATGCGCTGAGTACTGGCAAGCAAGAAGGTACACTGCCTTTGTTAATGTAATAAACTTGTCTGGCATTCGGGTTTATAAGTGCAGACCCAGTAAAATTGCAATGGACTGTCCCATCTGCCAGCCAGTACCCTGAGTATCTCCCCTGAAAATTTGTGTCACTTGTCCGTCATTTCGATAAAAAATACTGCCAGTGTCAGTAAGTACCATGGTAAGTACCTTTCATAGTGATCCTCGTGTTTTGACTGAATCAAGACTTAAAATGTTTCGAATCTTTTGAAGAAAACCGCCACCATTTTCTTTGAAACAAATGACGGCAGACTTGACTATGGACTGACTTGACTAAAAAGTATTCATTCAATGCAAATCACTTGACACTGGCAAGATTGTCTGTCGAATGACAGACAGGAGCCATCAATGGAGAGAAGAAGAAGACTGAATCAAGACTATGGACCTTAGACTAAGGTACCTCCATGCTATGGACCACTTTTATCAAACATTTTTTTTTTATCGGAGATGAGTGATTGTAAGGGGTTACGGTACAGAGTTCCTACTAGTAAAAAAAAACGTACGTAGAAAAAACGTAAAGTATGTAAACGTAACGTAAACGTATTATCCAATAAAGGTTCGGTTATACCGTTATTTACCCGTTATAAAACTATGATCCTGAAAATCCTTTCACCACACCGTTTCAAATATACAAGTGTCACGACAAGAAGACTGTGGTTATCCAGTCCCCAGAGCAAACATACTCTCACTCACCAACTTTGCATAGCCTAACTTGTAGGTAACTTGCAGGTTGATGTTTAAATAGCCTAACTTGTAGGTATGTGTTGAAAGTAAATATTTTAGAGACCTTTCCAACCCGGATAAAGACCTGAGCAAGACTTAGGTACTCTGTGGAAAAGTAAGTACGTGACCACCTCCGCTCACGTCCCTTAGGATCTACTCTGAAAAACGATCCACGAAGTTCCGTATTCACATTTACGGTTACACTGCGGTGTGGAAAACATCGCGAGGAAACCAGTTAGTATTAAATAAAATAAATATTGGTGGACTTTCCACACAGCACTATCTCGCCCCAAACTAAGCCAAAGCTTGTGATATGGGAACCAGATAACTGATATACTACTAATATACTTTTTTTTGTAAAAACATACCTACTTATAATATTATATAACACCCAGACAGAGAACAAACATGTGTTCATCACACAAATGTTTGTTCTCAGTGGGGATCGAAACCAGGGCCTACGGCTCAGAAAGCAGAGCTACTACCAACTGAGCTATGAAGGCTGTCTAGTTAGTATTCTAGCAGCAGCGGGCTTGCAACTGTAGGTATGGAATACCAGCTACTGGAAAAAGTGGGTATATGCGAAATGTAATATACCTGTTGTGCCTACCCTATTTAGCGTGGGATAAGGGCAGGAAAATAATGATGGTTTTACATCTGACTGACCCAAGATTCTTTGAGGATATCTTAGAATCTTGGGTCAGTCAGGGTCAGATGGTACTTGGTGCTAGGTATATTCTGGTGTGGGTTAAAAACCGCAAGAATCGGTTGTTTTTACCCATTGCATAACGGATAATCTTAGTGTTCCTCAAAATAATCTTGAGTTTGTTCTAGGTACTCATTTACTGAGAGTATACCGTGAGATTACCGTATTATACAACTAGCGAATGGAACAAGCAGATGGCCCTCCTGATGTTAAGTGGTAACCATAACCTATAACAAAGCATTGCCTCGCAAGTCACGCACAAAAGGAACGTGCCCTACGATGCACTGCCCTGCGTCCATCAACTTGAGGCATACAGATGTTGAGCCTAATGTGCATGTAATTACACCGGTGACCACACTCTTCAAACTGAAACAAAGCAACGCAAAGTAACGGAAGAAAAAGGCATGCTGGCATGTCTTCCCCGGACGAGTCCTTCACAATAAGCTCTACTACTCATAAAACTGCTCTTGTTTTCTTATTCTGCGTGATCAAATTCGTGAAGCTGTATTTTTTTCTTTTCTCTTTCTACGTGGTGTGCGTGGCCACGATAGCGAGTGTGGAGCGTGTGGTATACCGCGCAGTGTAGCTTAAAAGGTCAATAGGAAACTTCATCGCTTTGCAGAGTAGACCCTCCAGCCAGTCCCTATGCGGCCTATTAAATCGTCCGTCTGTTACAAGTGAGCCTCAGTCCCAATTATAAAGCTGTGCTTACAGTGTAGAGTTTTTACAAATGAGATATTGTCTCGCTTCGAGTAAAATTAAAATAAATCATGCTCTTTCGATTTTTTTTTATACTTCTAGCTGATGGAACAAGCAGATGGCCCACCTGATGTTAAGTGGTAACCATCACCTATAACAAAGCATTAGATAGATAGATAACTCTTTATTGATTACCACAACAAATGAATATACACATTTTTACTTAAAAGCTAACAATTGTAGTAATACAATGGGCGGCCTTATCGCTAACAGCGATCTCTTCCAGGCAACCTTGGGATGGACAGGACTGAACATAAAAAAGAGAGGGGGGAGAGTCTTGTGTGGGCTTAATTAATAGAGATACCTATTCTAATTTTAAAGTAGGTAGGTATAACCTACATAAACTTACTTAAAATAAATATATAAACATTACCTCGTAAGTCACGCGCGATAGGAACGTGCCCTACGATACACTGCCCAGCGTCCATCAACTTGAGGCATACAGATGTTAAGCCTCATGAATTATAATAATCGCGAACTAATAACAGTTTTTTATTAGGCTAGGCTCGGAACAAATATATAGGCCACTTGACGTGGAGTTGTTATTTTGGCCTAAAATAATGCTTTTCTTTACAGAGCACGTCTACCGTGCGCGTATTTGTGACATTGTAATGAGTCCATTACAATGTTACAAACCTGGACAAGAGGTATTCAAAATAGAGATGAGTGGAAGCCGTTGGAGGAGGCCTTTGCCAGTGGGCACACATATTCAAATAACTAAAGATAATAAAGATATACTTAAAACCCTTGAATCTGATAAGGGGCTTAAAAAAAAAAAAAAAAAAAAAATGAGTCCATTACTCACACGTAAAGATGTTTATAATCTCATTATGGATGTTTTTTTTTATACCGTCTTACTACTTTCTGATAGAACAAGCAGATAGCTCACCTGATGTTAAATAGTAACCATCACAAAGCATTGCCTCGTAAGTTACGCACGATATGAACGTTCCCTATGATGTTCACGTCCATCAACTTGAGGCATGGAGAGTGTTAAGCCTCATGTGCTAGTAATTTCACTGGCACCCACACCCTTCAAACTGAAACACAGCAACGCTACTTGATGACAGAAATAGGCAGGCAAGTGGCTTGTAATTTAACGGCATTTTCAATTCAGACTACAGCAATGCATCACTGCTAATTTCAATTATACAAGGTGTTCCACAAGTTGTGTATATAAACTTCAGGGGGCTAAAGTACCCATCAATATGAACAACTTTTTCTAAGGAACCAACACTGTGAACGCGAAAAAAAAAACAGCTGTTTCATACAAAAGTTCAATACCTACCAGGCTAAAATGTATGAAACAGCTGTTTTTTTTTTCGCGTTCACAGTGTTGGTTCCTTAGAAAAAGTTGTTCATATTGATGGGTACTTTAGCCCCCTGAAGTTTACATACACAACTTATGAAACACCTTGTATAGAACTTATTAGTTTTTTTTTTTTTTTTTTTTTATTGTTAATAGCTAAACGTTTGACTGCCATCTCACCTGATGGTAAGTGAAGATGCAGTCTAAGGTGGAGCACGCTTAGCTATAATCCACTTGTTCACTCTTGTCTTAAATATTCCAAGGTTATATCGTTCCGGAAATACCGACGACGGTAAAGTGTTCCACTCCTTGGCAGTTTGCACTAAGAAAGTGGAAGCAAAGCGCTTCGGGCGATAGTGAGGGATTTATATGTATATGTATATGTATATGGACTCCTGTATCCGCATTTAGACTCCAAAGTGGTCCATTATGCGTGAGGGGTGATCTGGTTACACTTGTAACCAGCCTAGCTCCTCCCAAAAGCGCAGAAGCTTCCCGGTGGCTTCGCAGGCTTGGAGGAGTGACCTGGGGTTTCCTAGGATTTCTTGTCGTTGAGAAGCTACGCCCTCGCATTCCAGGACTACGTGGGCAGCTGATTCTTCTTCGGACAGGCAGCCTCTGCAGAGTGGACTGTCTGTAGCTCCGATGTTGTAGAGATGTTTGTTAAGTGGACAGTGACCTGTTAGGGTCCCCACGATGGTTCTAAGGTTTCGTCTATGTAGGTTTATTAGACGACGTGTCAGTCTAGGTGTGGTGGCTGGTATTGCTGCTCTTGACTGTCTGCAGTCAGTCGCCCGCGTCCAGCGTAGGTTGTGCTGGTTATGAGTGTGTTGTCGCATCCATGTGCGTAGCTGCGAGAATGGCAGAGGGAGGAAAGGTGCTGGTCCTTCGATTAGCGTTTCCGATCCTCTTCTGGCTAGCTCGTCTGCAGCGTCATTACCAAGGGATCCACTATGTCCCTTTATCCATTGTAGTGAGGGATATCCACCATGAAGGGGTGGCACTTATCCGTTCGTCTAGTTGTCCGGAGGTAGAAGGGAGACGGGAGAATAAGATCGTGCAGTTCCTGCGCACACTCACCAAAATGTATTCGATAGAACACCGATAGGCAGGCGATTCGTCTCCTGTGTTCGAGGCTATAGAGCCTGGAGTCGAACAGCTGATCACTGCCAATGAGTCTCCTGGCTCGCCGCTCAATAGAATCTAAGGCTTCAAGCTGGTACTTGGCAGAACCGTCCCACAAGTGGCAACAGTACTCCATGCACGATCGGACTTGTGCTTGATAAAGGTCCAGAAGCTGTCTTGGTGTGAAGTACTGTCTGACTTTAGAAAGGATGCCCAGTTTCTTAGCAGCCACTTTAGCCTTAGATTCTATATATGAGCCGAAGTTCAAATTGGAAGTCTAAAAAAAAGTTTTTATGGACAAAATATGTTAAAGCAGTTCGGATCCAAGCTAACCCTAGAACAGGGCTGGAAAACTTTTTGAATAAACGTGCCATTTTTTCAAAAAAAATATTATGGGGCAAAAATATTATTATAAATTTCAATTGTTATATATTTCATATACCTAATAATATTAATGAATATTATAATAAATTTAACGGAAATCCCAGCAGTACCCGACTGGCCCGAGGGCAATTTAGCTAGGTACTGACCGGATCGGGTGGGCGGGTGAATTAGCGGATAGTTTAAACAAAAACGCAAACTGTTTTGATCCGTGGCGTGCCCAAAATATTATGTCGCGTGCCATCAATGGCACGCGTGCCACTGGTTCGCCATCCCTGCCTTAGAACATGCTGAGCTGACCCTCGTGTCCTGTGACCGAGGCCTTAGGGTGGGTAATGAGGGAGCAGCTGATCTATTATGCACTGTGAAAGACGCCATTTAACGCTGACTTAGCAACGATGTATTCTGTACAGTGTATCCTGATGGTTAATAATTGAGTGAATCTGTGTTCTGGTCAGTTAATACGAGACAGCGGTTTAAAGCTCAGCTTTTGAGTTTTTTTGTGAAGAGCTCGTCCGGGGAAGTACTACCACCATACTTAATTGTGCCGCCAAGCAGCGTTGCTGTATTTCGGCTTAGGTTGTGTGGGTGCCGGTGAAATTACAGACACATGAGGCTTTACATCTATATGTCTTAATTTGAGGTCGCAGTTCGTGACTTTCGAGGTAATGCTTTGTTACAGGTGTGGGTTACTTCTTAACATCAGTTGGGCCATCTGCTTGTTTTACAGAAATAGAATATAAAAAAGATCCTCGAGTTAATGATTAAATCATTCCATTCAAATTATTATTATTACATTGTAATTTTATGAAATTTTGGCTGAAAGCTTTGAATAGGTAAGTCACTTTTACGCTGTCACGGTAAAACATTTTTGTACAACAAATTGCTTTACAAAATAGTCACAAAGTTCGCGAGTCAAATTGAAAAAGTTACAAAATTATCGTGAATTTTCCGACCTTGTTCAGGAAAGTTGATGTAATCTTGAAAATATCTCAGGAATCTCGACCGACAAAGCCAGTTTGTCGTAAAATGAACCTTATCTTGCCTGTATTTAGATTCAATTTGTCACGGATACGAGGAATGTTGATAGCACAAACCATGAAGTAGGTATCTGTCGCCTCTGATAGTAAAATTTGACAAAAAAAAAGACTCATTTCTTCAGAAATTTCAAATCTTTAGCACAACGAGCAATAATAGTTGTAATAAGTAACTTATATTGTAATTATATAAATTATATTGGTAGGTAACATTTAGCCCTCTAAATGTTACCTACCAATATAATTTCGAAGAATTTTTATATTTTTTATTACAGCAGTACAACATATCTTGCTAAGTCTAAGTTGGTTCAGCAGGCTGTAACGAATAAATTTTGACATTTATCGCGTTAAGGATACGAGCAATATTCGACCTTATTCTGTTATAGTTAGGGATACGATACGTTTACGTTACTAGCGTCAAATCCGTTCGTGATTAGCACACAGTTGCGGGTAAAATTACATCAAACTCGGCAGCAAAAATTAACGTGATAACTAAATACGCACAAACATGTTGCTTGGACATGTACTTTAATTTTAATGGAGCATTTTTCAAAATGTAATGTACATTCACGAGTACGTCTTAGTAATATGGTATCAATTTAACTGTGTTTAAATCTCTTTCCAGACTGGTTAGTTTAACTAACTTAATTTGACAGCACTAAAAATCTAAAAATGTTTCAGCCTCTTTCTTATGAAATGAACAACGAAAGAGGCTATACTACACTCACTAAACAAAATGTCACTATCACTATTTTTAAGTTAAATTGTTACTAACAAATACATATGTACTAAGTCTGATTTAAATAAATTGAATTGAATTGAATTGAATTGAATATAACCATAGCGCTGTCTCACAAATGCAACTGAGAGCACTGGTGGTCTAGTGGCAACGGCCCCGCCTTCAGATCCTAAGGTCGTGGGTTCAAAACCTGTCGTGCACCAATGAGTTTTTCTGTTCAAAAATGTATGTGCACAATGCCAGTACTCAGTACAGTAGTAAGGAAAACATCATGAGGAAACCGGCATGTCGTAGAATCTAAAAAGTTCTATAACATGTCAAGTACTCGAAAGGAGCCTCTTGAGGCGCACTTAAAATCCTTTCACCGCACTGTTTCGAAAGAAACTAGTGACACGACAAGAGAAAGAGACTAATGCAACAACAGAATTGACACTAAGCTAAGCTTGTATCGTATCCATAGACACCAAAGAGTGAAGCTTCTGTACATCCTTACTCTGTACTCTTGCTCTGTGATCTCAGGTGAAATTGAGTTTGAACGTACAGCAAAAGTGCACAATTACCCGTCGTCACACGGAGATAGAACAAATTACCCATATTTTATGCTCATACAGAGTAAATGAAGTAAGAGGAGAGCAACAGTACAAGGTTGTCTTATATTACCTTCTTCTTGTTGTGTCACTAATTATTTAGAAACAGTGTGGTGAAATGAATTTAAGTGCGCCTCAAAGAGGCTCCTTTCTAACACTTTACTTGAATTGTTTTAGGTTCTACGACGAACCGGTTTCTTTGCAATGTTTTCCTTCACCGTTTGAGAGTACTGCCACCGTGCATATACATTTTTGCGGTTTTGAACACGAAATAGGCTACTTTGTAGTTGTTTCATCCTAAATGATAACGTCTCTCGCCATCACAGTTCCTATATCGTGTAACTACATTTAGTCTTATTTTTTTTTAATACAACTAGCTGATGGTGCAAGCAGATGGCCCACCTGATGTTAAGTGGTAACCATCACCTATAAAAAAGCACTCCCTCGTAAGTCACGCACGATAAGAACGTGCCCGATGCACTGCCTTGCGTCCATCAACTTGAGGCACACAGATGTTAAGCCTCATGTGCCTGTAATTAGACCGGCAACCACACTCTTCAAACCGAAACACAGCAACGCTGCTTGGCGGCAGACGTGGTGGTAGTACTTCCCCGGACGAGCCCTTCACAAAGAGCTCTTCTACTCATAAAATAATAATTATTATTGATATCCAAATAAATATTTCATTCCAAAGCATCCAAATGTAAAAATAACGTATTATTTCGCTCACTGAGAGTTTTTATTCCGTGTGTGCCCAAGAACCTTCGTAGTAGAAAGAAAAAAAAATACTAAAAGAGCTTTGTATGTATCTATTGTACTAAAACAGAATCAGCTTTAGTCAGTCACTTTATGCACAAAACTGACTAAGCGACGATGAAAATAATGTCAAAGGTCATTTAAAAAGTAAAAGCCCTTAGCTCTGAAGCGTCGAGTGTCGGAAGTACCCTTAAACCTGCAAATTATGGGCGCATATGGTGTCGGAGAGCCCTCGAGCAGGTCAGGTTAAGCGGGTTTTTGAAGGGCTGGGGCAATTACATCCAGTTTAAGTAGACCCATGCTAATTAGGTATCAGATTGTCGTTTTTGAAATATTTGAGGGTATTTATTGAATATTTTATTGATGTTATGTTTAACCCCCGATGCCAACAGAGGTTTGTTATAAAGTTAAACGTGTGTATCTGTCTGTGTCATCGTAACATGAAAATCAGTTCATCCGTTTGGGAACGGATGAACTGATTTTCATTAAGTTTTTTCGAACGTAATTTTAGCTATGATTAAAGTAAATCTATTCTGCGGTTTCAATATTATCAGCTCTTGTCTAGTTAATGAAGGGATACATAAATAAATAAATATTTGTAGACTTTCCACACATCATTATCTAGCCCCAAACTAAACCACAGCTTGTAATATGGGAACCAGATAGCTGATATAATACATATATACTTTTTTTTTGTAAATACATACTCATAATTTATAATAACACCCAGACAGAGAACAAACATCTATGTTCATCACACATTTGTTCTCGGTGGAGATCGAACCCACTGCCAACGGCGCAGAAGGCAGAGCTACTATCAACTGAGCTGTGAACCTGATTTGGTTTTTACAAAGATCATTTTTTGTTACGACATAGAGAGTACCTACTACAATATTGATCAAGTTGATGGACGCAGGGCAGTGCATCGTAGGGCACGTTTCTATCGTGCGTGACTTACGAGGCAATGCTTTGTGATTTGGTGATGCACTTGGGCCAGCTGCTTATTGCATCAGCTAGTTGTATAGAAAAAAAACCTATAGGTATTGGATTAGCATTATATTTGCAAAGGGATTTCATTATTAACATTCAATAGATATAACTTAACCAAATATTATTCATGTCTTCTTCAAAGGTATTCATCAATTTCGTAAAGTCTAGGGCTCTGAGAGTCAAGACCTATATCGAGTTTACTTATTGTAAATTCTCAAAGGAATATAAGCTAGCGGTTGGATTGGGGATAAGCTCAGCTAAGGTTAATACTTCGGTTATTCTAGACCAGGGGTGGCGAACCTTGTGGAATCAAAGTGCCAATAAAAAAAATAAAAAAAAACAATTAAAATATAATCATGTTGATAATTATTAATAAATACATATATTATAATAATTGAAAATAATATATATATTGTCTGGAAGAGATCGCTTTTTAGCGATAAGACCGCCCATTGTACATATCTATAGTTGTTATTATTTGTTTCCTATTTTGTTCGTTTGTAAGGTGTACAATAAAGCATTTTCATTCATTCAATCATCTTATCGGAAAATCCAACAGGGACACTGGGCACGGGCCGCAGCAACCCGGAGGGCGATTAAGCCAAATAGTTTCTGGCATATCGAGTGGGCGGGTGAAGTAGCGGATAGTTTGAACTTAAAAATGCAAACTGTTTTGATCCGTGGCGTGCCCAAAATATTGTGTCGCGTGCCATCAATGGCACGCGTGCCAATGGTTCACCATCCCTGTTCTAGACCTTTCTAACAAAAAGGTTAATACGTATGTCTGGTGGTTGAAGTCTAATCCCTTCAACTTGGTAATTTAACTTGCTACACGTGAATAAAATATTTTTTGGTTTTGTATCTAGTATAAATTGTACCAATTTTTATGAGAATAAGTTATGGAATACGGCCCACCTGATGTTAAGCGGTTAGTTTTGCCGATAACAATTGAATAACCTCCACCGAAGATGAGCCCAATGTGTAATTGCACTGCGTCCACAGATGTTAATTATGAAGAGTTTGCTATTTTTGAAATTGCACCAGCACCTAACCCTGATTACAATGAGCTGGTTTGATGATGGAGCCAAGGTCTGTTCAACGAAGCTCCTCAACCAATAGGCCTCAACCAAAAGAGTGTAAAAGACGCCTTTTTCTGCCGCCAAGCAGCGTTGCTGTGTTTCGGTTTGAAGAGTGTGGTTGCCGGTGAAATTACAGGCACATGAGGCTTAACATCTGTATGCCTCAAGTTGATGGACGCAAGGTAGTGCATCGTAGGGCACGTTCCTATCGTGCATGACTTACGAGGCAATGCTTTGTTATAGGTGATGGTTACCCCTTAACATCAGGTGGGCCATCTGCTTGTTCCATCAGCTAATGGTATAAAAATAAAGTATTAGGTAGATATATGAGCCATCTTGTTCTCATAGTACAAATTTTATTGAGTTTGGGACTAAATGGTGCTGCGTGAAATTTCCTTCAATATTTATTTATATATCAATAAAATTAAACCCTCGGAATATCTAAAGAACCCCGTTAATTTCTTTACGAGCGATTAGTTAGGGGAGTCCAACAGACCCCAAATATTATAAGCACAAGAACAAAGACGGTCCTAAATTAATTTCTACTTATTTTGAATATTCTCTTTTCAAACGGAGGGAGCGGTTATTTGTTTTTGATGGCCGCAAACCCGCAAACGTACTCAAAATACCTTTGGTTCGTTCATTCAATCTTCACGAACGAATGACTATTGGTCTATTGAAAGTATATTTTTTAAACCACATTAAGTTGTAAAGTTACTATTGCATAATTTGAGGCGCACTTAAAATTATTTCACCGCACTGTATCGATATAATGTATGACACGAAAAGTAGAAGAAGAATTTAATTTTAGCTATCCCTCGTCGAGTATATTTGAACCAAGTGATTCGAAAGGTCTACTATAAATATTGTGTATATTAAATAAATCGTATTTCCTTCCAGACTGCAGCGTACACACTATAATATATATTTTTATTTGTGTTTGTGTTGGTTGATCTGTATCCGTATGTACTACGGAAAACCGTAAATCACAGAAGGCAACAGAGCTGTAAAGAGGTACAACCAACTGAGCTGTAAAGCCTGTGACAATGTGGCATCAAATTCTAAGATCTACTTTAAGTAACTCTTCGCCATAAAATTATAAATTCATAAATCCGAGGGTAAAACAAAATATGTCCCACCGGCGCGGCCTCATTAGTTATAATTGGCTAACTGACACGTGGCTGGAGCTAATCCAGTCACAAGATTAGGTACGTGTTATGCAACTTAACAAAAATGATTTTCAGCAAAGCTGTACAGTAGTGCTATTCCGTAAATAAATCACGGGAGTATCACCTAGTGGATTCACGCTCACTTCGATCACGTGCCTCACTCACGTTCATTCACGTGGGTGGAACTAGAGATGGGTGTAAATATTACAGTAGTGCTACAGTAAACACTAATAGTAGGGTCAACAAACTGAAAGTCGCTCAGCGAGCTATGGAGAGAGCTATGCTCGGAGTCCCTGAAGAATAAAATCCGAAACGAGGTTATCCGACAGAGAACTTAAGTAGTCGACATAGCTCAAAGGAACAGCAAGCTGAAAATCATCGTTGGAGCAAACGAATACTTGAGTGAAGACTTTTGGGGGCCGAGTCATCCACGTCCGTAGGAGGATACCCCTTGTAACCCTACACGTGGCCTCCGGGTGGTGCTAAGCTGATGACACACTGGTGGTAGGCTTCGGCCGAGGTTAGTGACCACCCACCGGACAAAGACGCGGCGCCAAACGATTTATTTGTGTTCCGTCGTGATGTCCGGTGACACCGTAGGAGAGAACGGGTCAGAACTGGGGCGAGACTGGCGTAGACCGTTTTTAGCACGCTAAGACTCCGCCGTATCGGGTGACTAGTCGCGGAGGGTAGCGGGATCCGAGGCACGGTGCACCGCTGGCCGACCGCAGGTAGTTGGGGGCCCAAGTAGTGAGCTAGCCACTCATGAAAGGCTGCCCCGCCAACTGACGAAAAATCCCGGGATGCGCCATTGTGCCGGTCGGCGACCGGATGAGAGGGCCCAATGGACATCCCCGGGGGGGCTCGGGCGTCCCCGCAGTCTCCAGCCTAGTCTCCCCATAATACGTGTTGTTTCTGGGCGTGCCCCAGGTGCGCAAGTGTCGTCTAGTTCTACTGCCGTTCGATCCGCCTTCCCTCACTCCTTAACTATCATGCAGAGAAATAAAAAGAAAAAGTTTCCACAGCGGCTGCACTCCCTCTCATTAAAAGTGCACCTGTCTAACATACGAGGTCTGCACTCCAATCTCGTGGCAGTCCACTACCATCTAGAGACTGAAAAACCACACCTTTTGTTTCTCTCGGAGACGCAGATCGGGTGTCCATCGGACGTGGCGTACCTAAATTATCCGGGGTACACCTTGGAACACAGCTTCAAGCCACGAGCAGGCGTGTGTTTATACGCCCGGGATGACATCTGTATTCGGCGTCTCAAAAATCTTGAAGACTCCAATTTCAACGCACTTTGGGTTATGGTGGACACTGGTTTGGAGAAAATCCTTTATGCCTCTATCTACCGTTCGCACAGTGGAGACCAGGAGACAACAAGGCTCACCGAATACCTTAGTGACAAGTCCGACCAAGCCCAGCAAACTTATCCCACTGCCCAATTGGTTGTTCTGGGGGACTTTAACGCACACCATCAGGAGTGGTTATTCCCATATCAGAGCACAGACCACGCTGGGAGAGAGACACGCAAACTTGCACTATCTTTAAGTCTCACCCAGCTTGTCAAAGAAGCGACCCGGATACCTGATATTGATGGCCACACAGCCAATTGCTTGGACCTTCTGCTGACAACAGATCCAGACCGATACTCGGTCTCAGTAGCCCCACCATTGGGTAGCTCCGACCACTGTCTGGTGAAGTCTGTATCGACCTATTCCCCGCCTGACCCCACCCTTAAAGGTACACGGCGAGTATGGCGATATAAGTCAGCTGATTGGGAAGAGATGCGGTCTTTCTTTGCATCCTACCCTTGGCAACCAGTCTGCTTCTCTTCCGGCGACTCTTCGACTAGTGCGGATGCCGTGACAGACGTGTTACGACAGGCTATGGAGTATTTTATTCCATTTGCTGACGTGCCCCTGTCTGGCAAAGCTCACCCATGGTTTGGAGCTGAATGTTGCCGCGCTAAGGCGCAAAAACATGAGGCTTACCTAGCATGGGTAGACGCTCGAAACCGAAAGTCGAATGATGTGCGTAAATGGAAGAAAGCCTTTAACAGAGCTGCCAAGTCCTGTAAGAAGGCACTTCGGAAGGCACGATTTGACCACATTAGCAGAGTGGGGACCAAACTTGCTTCATACCCTGCAGGTTGTAAAGCTTTTTGGTCCCTTGCGAAGTCGGTCGAATCTAACTTCTGCAAGCCCACACTGCCTCCAATGTTGAAACCAGACGGATCACTAGCTCACACTGCTGAAGAAAAAGCTAATTTATTTGCTTCTCTTTTTGCGGAGTCTTCGCGTTTAGATGCTGGTAGTGCAACACCTCTATCTGTCCCGATTAGATGCGAGACGTTCATGCCAGAGATTCGTATCCGTCAGAGAGAGGTTCGCAAAACTCTACTCAATCTGGACGTGAACAAGGCTAGTGGCCCCGATGGTATTCCAGCCGTCGTTCTGAGAAACTGTGCGCCTGAATTGACTCCTGTTTTGACACGCCTCTTTCGCCTCTCTATTAAGACAGGTCAAGTGCCAAAGTCCTGGAAGTTTGCAAATGTACAGCCCGTACCCAAAAAGGGAAGTCGCGCCGACCCTGCCAACTACAGACCCATCTCGGTTACGTCCATACTATGCAAGAGTATGGAACGTATACTTAACAATAAGCTCCTGGCATATCTTGAAGACAATGATCTCCTCAGTGACCGGCAATACGGGTTTCGCCGAAACCGGTCTACTGGGGATCTTCTTGCATATGCCACTCATGTATGGAGCGAAGCCATAGAGAAAAACGGTGAAGCTCTCGCAGTTTCTCTAGACATCTCGAAAGCTTTTGATAGGGTTTGGCACGATAGCCTTTTAAGCAAACTTCCATCTTACGGCTTATCCACTGACCTTTGTGTCTGGGTATCAGACTTTCTGAGGGGCCGGTCACTTCGAGTAGTCGTTGATGGCTGCTCGTCTGATCACTTGGCAATTAATGCCGGGGTCCCTCAGGGGTCAGTTCTCTCTGCGACACTGTTCTTGCTGCACATCAATGATCTGCTTATGCCCGGAATCATTGGGTATGCAGACGACAGCACTGTCGTAGAGAGCTATATACCTGATACACGTCCTAGTGGATCTCAGGTCCAGTCTTACAGAGAGGCCATGGTTGACCGCTTGAGCTTGACTTTGAAAGCAGTTGCTGATTGGGGGGATTCCAATCTAGTCAAGTTCAATGCTGCGAAAACCCAGGCGTGTCTGTTCTCTGCTAAGAGGAGTCAAATCCACCTGACTCCAACTTTCCGAGATGTATCAATTCCAATATCAGGCCAACTCGATCTCTTGGGGTCTACGTTAACCAGCAAACTGAATTTTGGCTCGTTCATAGAATCCAAGGCCAAGACAGCTGCGAAGAAGCTAGGCATATTATCGAAGGTGAGGCAGTACTTCACACCGGGACAGCTTCTTTATCTGTACCAAGCGCAAGTCCGGTCGTGTATGGAGTACTGTTCTCATCTTTGGGATGGCTCTGCCAAATACCAGCTTGAGGCCTTGGAAACTATTGAGAGACGAGCCAAAAGGCTCATAGGTTACACGTTGTTTGAGTCTAAGCTCCTGACTCTAGAGCATCGCCGCAAAGTTGCCTGTTTGTCGGTTTTTTACAGGATACATTTCGGAGAGTGTGCAACGGAACTCCACAACTTGGTTCCCCCATCCCCGTTCTACCATCGGACTACCAGACGTACGGAAATGAGACATCCATTCATGGTTGACTTACCTACAGCCCGCACAAAGCGCTTTGCATCTACTTTTATAATGCGAACAGCCAAAGAGTGGAATTCCTTGCCGGCGTCTGTTTTTCCGAATGCCTATAATTTGGGTGTTTTCAAGAGACGAGTGAATAGGTATCTTCTAGGTAAGCGTGCTACACCGTAGACCGCATCATCACTTAACATCAGGTGAGATTGCGGTCAAACGTTTAACCTATAGGTTGTAAAAAAAAAAAAAAAAAAAAAAAAGACCGCGTTTAGGTAAGCGTAGTGTAGGAGCCGCCCACCTCCAACGAGGTGGGGCGACTATCTGCGAAATGTAGCTGTCAAGAACTGGATGAGAAGAGCCGAAGACCGGGCTCAGTGGCACGTCTTGGGAGAGACCTACGCCCAGCAGTGGACGAACATAGGTTGATGATGACGATGATGAGAAAAATGCCGTTAAAAACAAAATCACGGGAAGTATCACCTAGTGGATCCCCGCTCACTTCGATCACGAGCTTCAGTCGCGTTGGCATTTTCACCGACACTCACGCTATTGGCGCTGGTGATTGGTGAACGTATAAGAAAATGCCAAATTGATATCTCACCGCGGATTCCGTGGTCACTTGGGCGAGTGTTGATGACAGAATAGCACTACTGAATGAAAACGTGACGTAGACGTGAATGGTCTTACTTACCTAACTTAATAATAATAACGAGACTAATGACCAAAGGGATTATAAGAACGCACCATAGCCTGAATACTACTAGTTAGGGTACCTAAAACTTGGTATCTAAGAAAATTGCAAGTTAAATACTTGATAATAAATAAACTTTGTGATTTTATTCATTGGTTTCTTAGTTGTGAAAATTTGATAGAAAAAAAGACGAAAAATCTTTTTTTTGTACATGTTTTATCGAGATCAGGAACCCTTATTAATTCTAAGTATGTAATGATAAAAACAGTCACAGGGTTAATTTCAGGGATTTTTATAAGCAAAAGTTCTAATTGAATAATTGAAATGAAACTAAATCAAATCCTGCGTAGCTGTTTCTCGATTTGAAATGTGTCACTGACACATTTAATCAGTACCCCAAGTATGAGTTTTGCTTACCATATTTGGTTTTTCGTTTTACGTTTTTGTTCCGTTCTCATTGCGGGTTTTGTAAAGTTCCATATCGGTATCCATATCGCGTCTTCATACAAAACCCGCAATGAACACTGAACAAAAACGTAAAACGAAAAACCATATATGGTAAGCAAAACTCATACTTGGGGTACAGAGAGCCTTTTGTAATTTTACAGGCACTCGTTTAAAGGCGCTTAGCTTTAGAGTTGAATTGGTTAAACATAAAGTTAATAGGTACTACCTGCAAAAAAATTTAATGGTTTGTAAAATAACCCTTTGCCAAATTGTGGGAGAAAAAACTTTTCAAAACATTTTTAAATCTACCTATTATTATCACAATTTAAAAATGGATATTTTAAACCTCTGACACGTTTTAGGAGACGTGTCAAAAAACTCGCAAGCTTTTATCAAATAATCACTTTGTACTTTATGTTGTAAGAGTAGTAGAGCTCTTTGTGAAGGGCTCGTCCGGGGAAGTACTATCACCATGCCTTTTTCTGCCACCAAGCAGCGTTGTGTTTAGGTTCAACGAGTGTGGTTGCCGGTGAAATTACAGGCTTAACATCTGCATGCCTCAAGTCGATGGATGCAGGGCAGTGGATAGTGCACGTTCGTATCATGCGTGTCTTACAAGGCAATGCTTTGTTATAGGTGATGGTAACTGCTTGTTTCATCAGCTAGTTGTATAAAAAAGTAAATTACTTTTAACGTGTCATTTAACTCGAGCCCAGAGTAACAAGGACTGCTCGAGGCAAAACTCAGTGGTGCCTTTAATGAGTGCAGTTGTAGCCAAACAGCTTCTGCTAGTGATGGGGGATGGTAGAGTAACAGTATCGATATCGATGTATCGACCGTATCGAAGCGTAGTGATATAGCGTGCTTAGTCCCTAGCTCTAGTCGATCGATTAAGTTAGCGCCTTCCGCGTGACCACCTTTTGGGTGAACACTAACAGAATTTTCAAATCTAGTGTTTATCTTTTCTTCGTTTCTGCTTCATATTATGGTTGCATTGAGAATCAGAGTTGGTAGTTTCATCTAAACTTAGTATCGATGAATAATATCTATGCTCATTTTTTCACACTCAATGATATAAACTATAAAAAAAAATCTCAGGCACTGCAGACTGTTCTTTTTAATTTACCTCAAAGCAGTATCATCTCTTCTTCATTACAAGTGTCATGAAAATAGCTGTTGATTTTCGTCGAAACGAAGGTTTCGTTCGTTTATCGTTATCGTTTTTTTCTACTTCCTGGTGGGATAAACAAATGGCACATCTGATGTTATGTAATAACCATCACTTATAATTAAGCACCAATGAGTATTTATGTTCAAAAAATTTATGAGCACAATGCCAGTACTCTCAAACGGTGAAGGAAAACATCATGAGGAAAGCGGCATGTCGTAGAACCTAAAAAGTTCTATTACATGTGTCAAGTGCTCGAAAGGAGCCTATTGAGACGGACTTAAAATCCTTTCACCACACTGTTTCGAAAGAAACTAGTGACACAACAAGAGAGAGAGACTAATAATTATCAAATATTGTCTCGCATGTATGCTAATCGAATTGCGTCCATCAACTTGAGGCATACAGATACTAAGCTTCATTGCTTGTAATTTTACCAACGCTTGCAACCACATCCTTCAAAGCAATGGCGGCAGCTATGGGCACGATGGTAGTACTTCTCCGGAAAAGCCTTCGACGGACGAGTTTATCAGTATCGATAAATATACACATCACTACTCCAAACAATATCGAATTTCTTAATAACTGTCGCACCGCGAGTATGCTGCTATTCGAAGGTGACCCGAATATCCGATGCTGTGCTGGCCGTTTATCGATAATTGCACTGCCCTAATACAAGTTAAAATTAAACGCAATTGAATGTAAATCAGAACAACATGCTTCATGAGTTTTGATACAGTGATGAAAAATGTGTGGCCTGTCTTAGTCTGAACTGAAATGACTCACTTACCTTACTTCATTATTTGGATTTTCGAGAAAATTGAAAATAAAGAAGAAGTGTTTACCAAATAAAAAAAACACATTATATAGTTGTGCTTTGTCTATAATGAAAAAATAATGTTTAAATACAGATTTTTTTTAACTCTGCAATGATGAAATCGGCAAAGAGAGTATTTTATGGTAGCGTCAAAGTGGATATGAAAATATCTAAGAATATTTTTGAATACATGTTGTAATAACTCAATTACTATAATACAAATAGATAATTATTTATTTACAAAGAAAATTACAAAAAAAAAATAAAAAAATTGGTGGACACTATCTCGCCTCAAACTAAGCCAAAGCTTGTGATATGGGAACCAGATAGCTGATATACTACTTATATATCTTTTTTTTGTAAGTACATACTTATAATATTATATAACACCCCAGACAGAGAACATCTATGTTCATCACACAAATGTTTGTTCTCGGTGGGGATCGAACCCACGGCCTACGGCGCAGAAGGCAGAGCTACTACCAACTGAGCTGTGAAGGCAACAATGAATAAAAACAACAAAACAAGAAGCAAACTTAATTTTTATTAACCTCAACTAAATAAAATTTCTTCAAGAAAGCCCAATCGATATTCAAGTATCATTCAAAAACTTGGCATTTACTCTAAAACCAATCATTTGCTTTCCAAAAACCAACCCAATTAAATCTACCCTCCGTATTTAACTTACGAGCGCAGGTAAAGATTTGCTCATAATAAATTCATTACACCCCACCGGGCGCGATACACCCCACGAAACTCATACGCTTCTATTTATCACTTTCGGATAAATGAGCATTTGGGTGCTTCTAGCGCTTGGTTTCCCTCCGCGCTGGTAGACCGAGAGCCGGTGTTTGTTTTATACAGCCTTCACAGCTCAGTTGGTAGTAGCTCTGCCTTCTGTGCCGTAGGCCGTGGGTTCGATCCCCACCGAGAACAAACATTTGTGTGATGAACATAGATTTTTGTTCTCTGTCTGGGTGTTATATTATATTATAAGTATGTATTTACAAAAAAAAAGTATATATTTAGTATATCAGCTATCTGGTTCCCATATCACAAGCTCTGGCTTAGTTTGGGGCGAAATAGTGCTGTGTGGAATGTCCACCAATATTTATTATTTATTATATTATTTATTATTATACAGTAGTTTAAGATTAATAATGTGGCGCTCTATGTGTGGAGCTCTTTCTAAGAGCACCGGTGGTGGAGTGGGAGTGACCCCGCCTCCGATCGTAAGGTCATAGGTTCGAATCCGGTCGTGCGCCAATGGATTTTTCCTACCGAAAAATTCATGTGCGCAATGCCAGTGTGGAGACCTTCGTGCGCGAGTCCGCTTCGTTGCACTTGGCCGGTTTTATCTTTATTTTATACAACTTGCTGACGGAACAAGCAGATGGCCCACCTGATGTTAAGTGGTAACCATCATCTATAACAAAGCATGGCCTCGTAAGTCACGCACGATAGGAACGTGCCCTAAGATGCACTGCCCTGCGTCCATCAACTTATGTATTCGTGTTTTGACAGCTGTCATTTGAAATGTACATAAACCTCGGACATACTGTTATTTTCTGGTGTACATGCTATTCTAAAAAAACATGTCAAAAATAAAAACAAACGCTAAGCAAATACATTTTTTATTTTGTTTATCTACGGCGAGGAAAGCAAGGTTAGTACCTATAGTTGTATCAATTTAACCTGCACCATTAATGGGGCAAATTAATGGTGCAAAGTAACCGCGGGAATCCATTACCGCTGTTTTCCTTCACCGATTATCAACAACATAGTAATATACTAAGCTCCTGCTCTATCGGGTTACTGTTCCCCCATCTATCAGCCGCGACGTATGCAGCAGCCATCCGTCAGCGGGCTCCGATTCCAACTAAAGCACGCCCTAGCACCACTGTTATACTTATTATACTATTCATATATGACTAAAGATAAACTAGTGGTTCGCCCCGAACTGAGATCTCGTGATGCGACTCGAACGCTCCAAAACTTTGAGTAGTTATGTGGTAGACTTGTTTCTGACTAACGCCTACTAACTTGGTATGGTAACCAAGTTTTAACTCGATTGGCCTATTTATTGAAGAGTTCCGTTGAATAGACCTTGGCTCCATCATCAGACTAGCTCACTGTTACCATATTATGAAAACTAAGGACCTTCTTAATTTATTAAAAGAAAAAAATAAGAAAAAGCAAAGCAACTAAACGACCAGTAGAAAAACCTTGATGTCAACGAAACTCATAGAAATAGGAGCTCTTGAATCGTTGGTTATCGTAATTTTACTTTTATGTTGTATCTCAATAACCAGGCGTCTTAGAAAAAAAGTAAAAATAGTTTTGGAATGTCCACCAAAGCCCTTACATATGACATGTAACTTGATTTTTTTGTGTAACTTTTTTATTTTTGCCCCCTTAAAAACCGTATCTTAATAACTCGTCATCCGATTTAACTCATATACTAACCATACTAGTAAATTTCTCAAGTACAAGCTACTACCCAATTCCATGCAGATCGGATCAACGGTTCTAAAGTTATGGCCAGACAAACATACATACATACATATAATGTCAAATCGCCCAAGTTGAAACTAAGATTTTCGTTCGCTTCGCTCACTCAATCAATAAGAAATAGCTTCACGACTTTTCAAAGTGATCTTTTTGATTCAACTGAATAAATACATAGTGACTGACCACCGACTGGTTGTTAATATTTCTGATTCTACCTGTTGGCGTTCTCTGAAATACACTGCTGCGTTCAGTACATCTTGAAAGCGAACTTATGCTTAAGAACTGAAATGAACTTAAGCAAGCAGTTGTGCGTGCGCGCGTTTTAATGTAATAATTATAATAAATAAGTGAACAATGCATCTACTCGACTTATTATTTAAAGGACCCAAGAAGGAACAATAAGTATATCTAATATACAAGGTGTTCCATAAGTTGTGTATATAAACTTCAGGGGGCTAAAGTACCCATCAATATGAACAACTTTTTCTAAGGAACCAACACTGTGAACGCGAAAAAAAAACAGCTGTTTCATACATTTTAGCCTGGTAGGTATTGAACTTTTGTATGAAACAGCTGTTTTTTTTTTCGCGTTCACAGTGTTGGTTCTTTAGAAAAAGTTGTTCATATTGATGGGTACTTTAGCCCCCTGAAGTTTATATACACAACTTATGGAACACCTTGTATATAACAGTTTTATATTACAATAGTTTATTAATCCACAACAACCCACAAAGTCTTATTCTGTAAAACTTCTAACTATTATTGGGCAATCCATTTGGCGAGTAAAATAAGGCGCAAAATTTCATTAAATAAATATAATAATCTAAAAATAATAGAATAATAATAAATTTAATATAAATTTCCATTTTAAAACATTGGTTAGAATATGCTAAATATCATTTTTTTTATTTGATCCCTGTAAGAAATGAATAGCTTTATTTTTTAAATTACTTACTCGTAAAAATATTGGAAAGATAGACAGTACATATATTATTTGGGTTGAAATTATATCGATAGCTGTCAGTCTAGTCGAACTGATCGATGCTCGATTGGCAGGAGCAGCCCTTCACCGACGCACAGCATTATTTATTAATACTCATCCAGGGGTCGATTTCAGCAATTTATAAGGGGTCGATTGTGTAGCAAGCTAATTTGTGTAGCGCCTAGACGACAAAAGAGCACTGAATTATCATGTTTTCTAGCTTATAATATAATTTTAAGAGCTCTTTGTGAAGGGCTCGTCCGGGGAAGTACTTTCAACACGTCTTTTTCTGCCAAGCAGCGTTGCTGTGTTTCGATTTAAATTGCAGGCACATGAGGCTGAAGCAGTACATCGTAGAGCATGTTCCTATTTCCTATCCACGCGTGACTTACGAAGCAATCCTTGTTTATAGGTGATGGTTACCACTTAACATCAGGTGAGTCATCTGCATGTTCCATCAGCTAATATATAAAAAAAATGGTCGAAATCCTGTTTGCTTAACAATAGAATATAATCCCTATAGGGAGAGAGATATTTATATTTTTCTAAAACTAAAAGTTTATTGTTACATTTTATTTAATTATGTTTATCATCACGTGTCATCATCAGCCCAAAGAAGTTTACTGCTGGACATAGGCCTCCCCTATACATTTCCAGGAAGAACGATTCCGAGCCCTCTCCATCCACCGACTTCCCGCGATCCTAACAATGTCGTCAGTCCATCGGGTGGGAGGGCGTCCCACGCTTCGTTTTCCTGTTCGTGGTCGTCATTCGAGAACCTTTATTCCCCAACGGTTATCAGTCCTTCGAGCTATATGACCTACCCTAATATTGTATGGATTTTAATCTGAAATTACTATTACTATTAGCCCATAGTGTCCTATTGTTGGGCAAAGGCCTCCCCCCATTTCCGCCAGTCACTACGATCATGAGCCATTATCCGACAGTCCCTCTCATAGTCGAATCTGAAATAAAAATAATAATAATTATACCAGCTATCTGCTCCCAATACAAGCTTTCATTAGTTTGGGGCTAAATAGTGCTGTGTGGAATATCTGCTAAAATGTATTTATTATTATTTGATGTTTCGCTTCTGAGCTAATGGTGTCGATTCTGTTGTTGCATTATTCTTAACTAACCTAATCTGACAGCTCTAAAATTATAGCCGTCCTTGTTGTTTCAGTCTTTTGGAAAGGGACGGCGATATTTTTAGTGCTGTCAAATTAAGTAAAATTAGGATAATTAAACAACAGATTTGACACCAATGTGTAGCTTCAGCTCTATATAGTTACCGCTCCCATTAGGCGCATGTAGTCACTATCAGTCAAGCAACCCCGATTCCGACTAGATACGTTGTAGGCGTTTAGGAAATTGTGTATTTCTGGTTTATTTATGTTTACCAACCCCGCGAATATACGCAGTTTCCGGGATCTTAGTTGACTTGGTTTGATAACTATTTTGTCTCGTTCTATATGCACAAGACGTGGGGATATAATACTCGTAATATATCCCCTGTACATACTGGCATCAATCTACAGGGTCAATTTATTACAAATATTTCAAGGTCTTTTTTATACTACTGGCTGATAGAACAAGCAGATGGTCCACCTGATGTTAAGTGGTAACCATAACCTTTAATAAAGCATTACCTCGTAAGTCATGCACGATATGAACTTGCCATAAGATGCACTGCATTGCGTCTATTAACTTGACGCATACAGGTGTTAAGACTCGGTGACTTTGTGAAGGGCTCGTCCGGGGAAGTACTACCACCACGCCTTTTTCTGCTGCCAAGCAAGCGTTGCTGTGTTTCGGTTTGAAGAGTGTGGTTACCAGTGTAACTACAGGCCCATGAGGCATAACATCTGTATGCCTCAAGTTGATGGACTTCAGTGCATCGTAAGGCACGTTCCTATCGAGCGTGACTTACGAGGAAATGCTATGTTATAGGTGATGGTTACCACTTAACATCAGGTGGGCCATCTGCTTGTTCCATCAGCTAGTTGTATTTTTATACAAATATTTAAAACATACAAATATTTTTTAACTGTGCGATGGGGATTGAACCCACAACCTACACCGCAGAAAGCAGAGTTACTAACAACTGAGCTTTATGAGTTCAGTTTGCGGGAGCGGTTTATTTTTATAACCTATTTATAATTATGATTTACCAACCTACTAATCTAATTCTCGTATAAAATTTTAAAAACTGTACAGACAATTTTACAGATAATTATATTTTCCAATGATTACTGGCTACCTAAAGAGAAAACTAAACTACACACACTAAACTACAGACTAAACTTAAGGAAGGTATCATTATTGTTAAATTATTTTGTAATAAATGTTTTAATTGTGTACTTACTGGAAGCCCTGAATAAATAAATAAATTATGTAGGAGAGAGAGAGACAAATCGTTCTATCGTGTATATTGAAGTCCCAAAAAGTTTCAAATTGATACTTGGTTTATTATTCTGGTTTTATGTGAATGAATGTTTTTTTTATAAAACTAGCTGATAGAACAAGCAGATGGCCCATCTGATGTTATGTGGTAACCATCACCTATTCAAACTGAAACACAGCAACGCTGCTTGGCGGCAGAAAAAGGCGTGGTGGTAGTAATTTCTCGGACGAGCCCTTCACAAAGAGATCTACTACTCTTAAAATTATGTTGGGCATAGATAATAATGACGCGTGACTTGCGCGGCAATTTATCGTTAAGTGATGGTTACCACTCAACATCAAGGGCCCTCTGCTTGTTCCATCATCAAATAGCTTAAAAAAAAGTAGTTTTTTCGACATGATAAGGCGTAAGACCAAAATCTCGTATGAATCTTTTTTTTTTAAATCATATTCATATTATTTACAAGAGAGTGGCGGCAAGATGTCGAGGCGGACCAAGAACGAGATAGTGTAATAAGGTCTACAATTACCAGCTGGAATGGAAGATCACAGAATAGGGCCGCGCATGGTGGAGGGAATGGGGGAGGTCTTTGCCCAGCAGTGGGACATAGAAGGCTGGTCAAAGTGATTCTTGCGATTTTATTGAATAAATACCTTTTGACTTTGATAATAATAATGATATTTTTCAGTGTTGCTACACTGTAACATGAAATTACCTTTACCTGGTCGGTAAATCACCCGTTATTTAGCAGTCTGGCAGCCCTTTGTACCCAGCCATCATTCATCATAATTAAAATGTATTATTCCGCCTCTGCGAGCGTGTTATTAATTATTATTTAATTAAGATTTGGAGTGAGCCTGCGAGTATTGTTTTGTATGAAGATCCATCTTACTTTTGCTGTCAGTTCATTTTGTTATACTTTGCCTCGAACTGAGATCTCGTGATGTCCGTTTTGAGCACCATTCTCCGCGATCTGACTTGGACCCAATGTTATCTGAACATCGAAGTGATTGAAGTTTTCTCCAATTAGAGCTCGCGCTTTTATAGGTACTAAATCTTTAAGCTAAGAGTAGCAGAGCTTTTTGTGTGGGGCTCGTCCGGGGAAGTACTACCACCACGCCTTTTTCTGCAGCCAAGAAGCGTTGCTGTGTTTCGGTTTGAAGAGTGTGGTTGCCGGTGTAATTACAGGCACATGAGGCTTATCATCTGTATGCCTCAATTTGATGGACGTAGGCCAGTGCATCGTAGGGCACGTTCCTATCGTGCGTGACTTACGAGGCAATGCTTTGTTATTGGTGATGGTTACCACTTAACATCAGGTGGGGCATGTTCAATCAGCTAGTTGTATAAAAAAAATATATCTTATCGAGCGGTGATGGGCTTGCAACAGGTCACATATGGAAAACCAACTGCAAAGTGAAGGTATGTGCCAAATGAAATGTTTGGAACTACCTCTGACTACCCAAAACATCCTCAAAAAGAACCCGGAGTTCGTACTTGGTACTCGTAAGGTCGTAGGTTCGGATTTGGTTGTGCACCAATAGATTTTTCCTATCGAAAAATGTATGTGCAATGCCAGTGCTCTTAAACGGTGAAGTGAAAGAAACCAGTTATTATTCTAACAGCGGCGATGGGCTTGCAACCTGTCACGTATGGAATACCAACTACTGCAAAATGTGGGTATGTACCAAATGTAATGTTTGGACGTACCTTTGACTAACCCCCTTAGACGTCCTCAAAGAATCTGGAGTTAGTACTTGGTACTAAGAGATCTGAGGGGATATCTACCGTGCCTGGGGATCAAAGTCGTGAAGCTGTTTCAGTATATTCAGTTTTAAAAATAGTTCAATCAGCAGGCAGATAAATCCAGATTTAAATTAATGAATTAAGTGACTGTCGATGTTAATTCTGACCGATTACCCAGACACAATCGATCTCAATTACTTTATTAATATTATTCAAACAGTCAAACAGTGCAAATTAAATGCAAGAATTGTATTATTCTCTTATATCTTTTAAGAGTAGTAGAGCTCTGTGTGTGGCTCGTCCGGGGAAGTACTAGCACCACGCCTTTTCCTGTCGCCAAGCAGCGTTGCTGTGTTTCGCTTTGAAGAGTGTGGTTGCCGGTGTAATAACAGGCACATGAGGCTTAACATCTGTATGCCTCAAGTTGATGGACGCAGGGCAGTGCATTGTAGGGCACATTCTTATCGTGCGTGACTTACGAAGCAATGCTTTGTTATAGGTGATGGTTACCACTTAACATCAGGCGGGGCTTGTTCCATCAGCTAGTAGTTTAAAAAAAATGATTCAGTTAAATAACCTAATTTAACTGACGGTAGGAACCAAGCCGTAAGTTTGTTGCCTGTTCTTCTAGGCTTGGTCACGTGGAACCGGCACCTAGCTTTAAGACGTTTCAAAGTGATCCTTGTAATTCAGCTGAATGAATACATTTTGTCTATGACTTTTAATATTTGTTTCGCCGATATAAATTTTATAGGCCGAATTGGTAAATAGTACCTATTTCAAATTATTTTTAAAGGTAGCTTAGGTTCATAGATCCTAAGACTTAAACTACTTTAAGCTTATAAAGATGTGACAACTTAAACATAAACACGTGACAAAGATTGTACTGTTTAATACCTAAAAAGGTTTTTTATATATTTATCTATTTGGCAATAAATAGAAAGTCCTGTATTTAGTCAACCGAATCTTTATATATAAATGAAAGTCGTGTTAGTTACACTATTTATAACTCAAGAACGGCTGAACCGATTTGGATGAAAATTGGTGGGGAGGTAGCTTAGAACCAGGAGACGGACATAGGATACTTTTTATCCCGACTTTTTTTACTTTTTATTATTTTGCGCGAGCGAAGCCGCGGGTAAGAGCTAGTTTGTTATAAATCCCGATGAGTTCAGTGGATGTGGGCATGATAGAGCCTGGCTTTGTGTCCTGAAAAAATACAGGTGACCGTTAAAAAGAGAAAACGCCTTTTTATTTTGTTAGATCACTAAATACTAATACGCGAAAGAACACGCGGGCGGCCGCTAGTTTATAATATAATTTAATCAAAAATTACATATCTTTCAATAATACTCATTATCTTATATATTATATTTATAAAATTTATTATTATTAATAAAACTCATTAACTTGTGAACCTTCTCTTCATTGTGATTCATTCAAAAATATCTTTTGAATTCGCTTCTGGAAAAATCGCAAACAAAATGGCAAAAGACTAGCTTCATTAACTTTCGCTCGAGCAAAAGTGAGCGCTTGAACAAAACCGAGTAAGATAACTCGAGAACACGGATTCTCGATTAGTAACGACATAAATGTAAATGAAGTAGAAACATCGCATTTCGAAGTTCCAAATCCTTGGGCACAGTATTAGTACACGAGGTTTTAAAGCAGTACATGCAGCTTAGTCGACCCCGTACGATTGACTAATGTATTTTCTGTGGATTAGGCCAATTAGGTCAAGAGAATGGTATGAGTGCTTCTGTATTTAAAAATATGCGTTGGCACTTTCGCATCCTGTAAATGGGCTTGTGCAAATGGCTCCTATAAATCATATCGTTTTCAACAATACATATTGTTTTGTGTACATAAATGTTAAAATTTATTTCCATCCGTCACTTTCTTGCAAGGTGATTACTGATTACGTTTAAAATTTATGTGTGTATGTTCTAAGTTATATCTGGTTCCCGATGTATTAAACTTTGCTTAGTTTGGAGCTAAATTACGTGGTTTCCAATGTTCATCAACGAATGAATTAAAACATTTTGTTAAGCATACACCAAATATAAACAAAAAAAAACTAATTATAATGTGATAAGTATTTTAAGTATAACGGGTGGCTTATTCTATAGGCCAAAATTATTTTATTATTTAGATTTTTCCGAAAATCTTTACTTCAACTCCGAATCAATTTCCTGCCGCAAGAATTGCTTACTGCTTATTGCGTTATTATTACTGTTCCAGGCGTGTCAAGGAACATTACCATACAAAAGCGCGTTCTGCGCACTTTTCCAGTGAACAACATAAATCTCACTGGATGACAGCCCTCCAGGTGCCCGCTTTCGACTCTGAATACAAATGATAATGAACACTGAATCTCCGCCGCACGCACTGTGGTGGGCTAACGCAGCTTTTTTTTATGCAGCTTGAAAAACTGACTAAGAGTCAAAGGGAATTTGTTCCATTGAATCACTGAGGCCTGTCAAAGTCAAAAGGTATTTTTTCAATAAAAACACAAGGATCACTTTGAAACGTCCTAAAGCTAGGTGACTCCAGGTGCCAGTTCCATGCGACCAAAGCCTAGAAGAACAGGCAAAAAACTTACGGCTTGGTTCCTACCGTTCTTTTGTATGATTTCTCGTAGAGCACCGATTTTTGAGCACCGATCTCGTTTCTTGTAGAGCACCAATCAATATTTAGATGGGAGCTCTACGAGAAATATAAAAAAATATTTCAAGGTAGCGGCGTATTAGCTTCTAGTGTTGGGGTATTCTTCAGACTTCCTACATAATTATTGTCGAGTCTCAAACAAGTCTCTTTCACTTTATTTATTAACTTACTATGTAACGTAAGAATCTTAGTATTTAATATCACAGTAAAACTATTTTGATCCTATTTTGCGGTTTTAGTGTTATTTAAAATGACATAAGTTTTTTCATAATTATTTAACAAAGTATAAGTTTAAAAAATCTGCTTCTTTGACTAACGAGTTTTGGGATAATTTAAATAATATTTTTTTTAGAACTTTCGAATACTTTATCTTTGCGGCCCTTAAAATTCCCCGATTAAGCTTAATCTATCTGGAACACGTATAGTTTTACTGAAGACGCAAGTCATATAAAACTGTGCGTGTAATGCGCGCAACGCCTGTGTTTGAGTTTTCGAAAATATAACAACTAATGAAGTGTCACACGACAAATACAAATTCATTTATTAACCAAAAAGAAAAGCTTATATAATTATAATTCTAATTATGTATATACTTATTAGGCCTTAGATGCCATAAAAATTCATAAATCTATATCTTAAAGTCTTAAAAGAATCTTATAAATGTTTGCTATTTGGTTGCTACGAGATTGGTACTAAGAGATCTGAGGGGATATCTACCGTGCCTGGGGATAAAAGTCGTGAGGCAGTTTATGTTCTATTTCATCTGAAAGACAAAGCTGAATGACATTAATAGTTAAAACTAGTCGAGTACCATTGCTATTTGCCATTTCTTTTTATCTTCATAAAAAGTCTTTTGTAACATCATTATTTCCTATCAAACGAAACAATAGCCCATAAACAACATGTATGACGAGTAAACAGAAGAAAAGGCAAATCCGGTCCGACAGGTGCAAACAATGAACTAGCATTCCAACTTCTATGTCTATAGCAGTAAGGTTTGTTATCGCATCGCAGAGTAAAACTGTTTCAGAGGTAAGTAAGCCGCTTTTGATTTGTGGCCACGAATAAGAAAGTATTGTTTATGGTTTCTTGAAGGTAACAAAGAATAATGTTGAGTTTGTTGAGCGAAGGACGGAACCTCAGAGTAAATAAGTAGGTAACTAGATAAATATAAAAGGAAAAGAAAATAATGCTCATCAGTTACCTAGTTGGGACACAGTTTTGGTTCAACCCTACGTTCCCTAAGGAACCTTGTATTGATTGAGAACAAGTGTTTGCAGATGTTTTTTTTTATACAACAAGTTGATGGAACAAGCAAATGACCCACCTGATGTTAAGTGGTAAGCATCACCTATAACAAAGCATTGCCTCGTAAGTCACATACGATAGGAACGTGCCCTACGATGCACTACCCTGCGTCCATCAACTTGAGGCATACAGATGTTAAGCCTTATGTGCCTGTAATTACACCGGCAACCACACTCTTCAAACCGAAACACAGCAACGCTGCTTAGCGACAGGAAAAGGCGTGGTGCTAGTATTTCCCCGGACGAGCCACACACAAAGAGCTCTACTACTCTTAAAACTTGAAAGTTATGCCTACATTCAGCACCGCTGTTCATACTAGTCTACATCTCCTGTAGCTCAATGGGATGGTGCTTAGCTTACTCTGAGGTTGTCCACCGAGCAACGCTTAAGTTACAAAGAAGATTTTTGCAGACCACCACGATAGAAGAAACATAAGATAAAAAGATCTATTTTTGATCACAGCTCAGTTTTTAAATAAATATAATAAAGTTGGTAGTATCTCTGTCTTTTGCACTGTATTTTTTTTTATACGTGTTGCTGGTGGAACAAGCAAGTGGCCTACCTGATGTTAAGTGGTAATCATCACATATAACAAAGTATTGTCTCGCAAGTCACCCAGTTATGCGTTCGATTCTTACATAAGTATATAATTATTGTTTGGGTATTACAAATTATGTATATTATGAGTCCTCACAGCATTTTCAGTTGCGAGAGCATTTGTGTAATGAGCATGTATTAACAAAAAACCACCACCACCACGACTTTTTTAGCCGCCAAGCAGCGTTGCTGTGTTTCGGTTTGAAGAGTGTGGTTGCCGGTGTAATTACAGGCACATGAGGCTCAACATCTATATGCCTCAAGTTGATGGACGCAGGGCAGGGCACGTTCCTATCGTGCGTGACTAACGAGGCAATGCTTTGTTATAGGTGATAGTTACCACTTAACATCAGGTGGGCCATCTGATTGTTCCATCAGCTAGTTAGTTGTATATGTATAAAAAAAAGGATTATATTAGCAATCTGTTTCCCATAGTACGAGCTTTTAAGTAGTTTGAGACTAGAAAGTGTTGTGTGGAATGTCCGCCAATATTTATTTACAAATATATCAAATACTTTCTTCCATCCGTATTTTGTTGTCACCCTACAAGCTTGGCCTAGTTTGGGTTAATTGCGATGTCGAATGCCCACTTATTAATTTATTTAACTTCATCTTACCACACCTTGAATAAAACCACTATCGGTAAGCATACCTTTAAACTGGTGACCCCGACATTTAAAATAAGAGAGTCATCCAGTTGCACAGCTATTAATGTATTAACTGAATCAGTTTTGTCAAGAACTGGGTCAGAACACTTATAAATTGCAATATTAATTGAGTGCAGTTTAATTACCGATCGAACAATTAGTTTCGAGAGAAGCACCAATTATGAAGTTTATTTTGCTGTAAAAGCAACAAGAATCTAGCTAGAGGTTGAATTGCCTCACGAAGTCTAAGTCAAAAGGTTTTTTCAATTAAATCATAAGGATCACTTTGAAACGTCTTAAAGCTTGAGGTAGAAACTAAGTGCTGCAGCCAGGTCGGTAGTATATCTGCCTTCTGCATAGATTAAGGATTCGATTCATACTGTGGACTAATGAGACTAAAGAGCACTGGTGGTCTAGCGGTAGCGGCCCCGCCTTCCGATCCTAAGGTCGTGGGTTCGAAACCGATCAAGCACCAATGAGTTTTTGCAAAATGCCAGTACCTCAAACGTTGAAAGAAAACATCGTATGGAAACCGGCATGATGTAGAACCTAAATAGTTCTATAACACGTGTCAAGTGTTCGAAAGGAGCCTCATGAGGCGCACTTAAAATCCTTTCAACCCACTGCTTCGAAAGAAACTAGTGTCACGACAAGAGAACTCGAACTCGAAGTCAAAGCCAGAAGGACATCTGACTACCCCCGTTCAACGTCCTCAAAGAATCTAAAGTTTGTACTTGGTATTAAGATATCTACCGTGCCTGGGGATCTTTTTTTTTACAACCTATAGGTAAAACGTTTGACCGCAATCTCACCTGATGTTAAGTGATGATGCAATCTACGGTGTAGCACGTTTACCTAGAAGATTCACTCGTCTCTTGAAAACATCCAAATTATAGGCATTCAAACTTACGGCTTGGTTCCTATTTTTTATCTGTCCAAGGACAAGCTTTATACAAGGTTTGTTGCTAGAAGACCAGCGTGATAGTAGTATATCAGTATGATACTATTGCATTCATGCTGAGTATTTGTTTTTGTGTGACTTGACTTTGTATAAAAGTGTATTTACATTTTAGTTAAATTGTACTTACTCTTCTTGCAAATAAATGATTGAATTGAATTGAAGTAGCGGCCAATTTGATGTCACTTATTTTTTCATGTCCATTCTTGTATTTTATGTTTTGTTTAACTGTGGCTTATACAAATTTATATATTTATGATGGTACAGTGCAAAGTGCCGGCCATGATAAATTAGATAAATATGTAAATGAAAGGTTTTTTATTTTTAACTGAGTGGCTTAAAATATTTTTAGACTTGAGCAAAGTAAATTTATTTAAGCTCGCTCAATCAAATTAGACATCAGAGAATCCTTTCACTGTGATTGATTGAGTGGACTTCAAATCTAGATTTACGTTAGAATGAGTGAAAGCTAAAAATGCTTGCGACTTTATTTTTCAGCAATACGCTAAATATAAACATTCTTTTAAATATTTTGAGATTATTAAATCCTTTAGTATACCGTGGAGTGTCAGTCGGAGACACATCTGTACCCCAAGTATGAGTTGTGTTTACCATATTTGGTTTTTCGTTTTTGTCCCGTGTTCATTGCGGGTTTTTTATCAAGACGCGGTTATGTTCTACTACTAATTTGCATCATACTTGCAACATAAAGTTCCGTATCAGTATATCTATCGTGTCTTCATACAAAACCCGCTATGAACACGGAATAAGAACGAAAAATGAAAAAATAAATATGGTAAACACAACTCATACTTGGGGTACAGTTCTGTTTTCATAAGTTAAGGATAAGCACTATGCCTTGCTAGTTCGAATAATTTCTTTAGTGTGTAGTTCACCATCATGATTAGCTTATTATCATCAGCCTGAAGAAGTCCACTACCTACTTGACATAAGCCTCCTAAATATCTATATAATGTTCCTTTTGTTCCTCTTCTTTATATTAAGTTTCCAGGAAAACCGATATATTGGTATAGTTTGTCTGCTTGTTCTATCAGCTAGTTGTATAAAAAAACCGGCCAAGCGCGAGTCGGACTCGCGCACGTAGGGTTCCGTACCATTATCTATAAAAACGGCAAAAAAATCACGTTTGCTGTAGCCCCCCTTTAATATTTGTTTTATTTTAATTTATTTTTTTATTCTTAAACTGAATATATACCTAACTAAATATTCTGTGAATATTTAAAGCGTCTACCTTTTGCTGTTATCAATATCGAGCAAAAACTAACAAAAAAATCACGTTTGTTGTATGGGAGCCCCCTTAAATATTTATTTTAATCAGTTATATAGTATTTGTTGTTATAGCGGCAACAGAAATATCATCATACCTGTTTCTGCTCTGAAGCAGCGTTGCTGTGTTTCAGCTTGAAGTGTGTGGTTGCCGGTGAAATTACAGGCACATGAAGCTTTACATCTATACGCCTCAAATTGATAGCCGCAGGGCACGTTCATGTCGTGCTTGACTTGCGAGGCAATGCTTTGTTATAGGTGATGGTTACCGCTTATCATCAGATGGGACATCAGCTATAACATCAGTGGTAAAAAAAACTCGGCTGTGCAGCCAGCAGCGTCGTGATTGGCACTGATTTCGATAAAATAAACAAATTTACACCATTAAATAGACGCAGTACGTCAAAAACACATCACGAGATAAGAACATTCAAATCCTCTACAAATAGGGAGGGTGTTATCTACGCACGATTTGAGGGGCGTTAGCACTGAATACGTAATAGTACTGCGGAGCAAACAAGTTTATCTGCTATTTCACTAATAAAATCATAATGAACAACAAAAATTCTCTAATGACGACTACGAACCGGAAAACTAAATGTTAGGACAATGTTTCAATGATTATTTTTAAATCTATTGTCAAAAGCCAATAATTTTGGTGACCCCGACAAGGATATGGTAGTGAAATACTGAGTTAGGACACCATTTCTTGCCCGGTAACTCTCATTTGTTGTATAGGACTGTTACGTCATAGAAGTGTTAAGACTTTTTTATCCCTGTAATTCAATGATAGGACTATTGAAACGAAAACTAGCCTATCTTTTCGAGGGCCTAAGAGGCAAGCATATTATAAAATTAGCAGTATATTCACTTTATTTCTTCATTTAGTACGTGTATTAAATCTAGGTCAATCAGTCAATCCTGGCAATTTCGTCAGTCCATCCTACCCGATGGACTGACGATATTGTTAGGATCGCGGGAAGTCGGTGGATGGAGAGGGCTCGGAATCGTTCTTCCTAAAAATGTATAGGGGAGGTCTATGTCCAGCAGTGGACTTCTTTATGCTGATGATGATGATGATTAAATCTAGGTAGTAAATTTTATCTTGTTTGAAATGTTTGTGTATCACTTTATTTTACCGTTTGCCGTCTTAATATAACCTTTTCTTTCATTACGTGCATTTCTATTGTATTCTATTCTTCACTTAATAGGTAGGGGCATTCTCTGAGTGTTATATTAGAAAAGAAGGTAGTCTGAGAGTTTTACGCAAGCCTATTCGATCTTAAAACGACTACGTAGAGCTTATTTTACATTGCAGGTCGATGTGAAGTGACAGACCCTGACGTTTGTACACATAATGCAATATAACTGCGGATGGGAACAATTTCGGAGGATGGGATGTGAGTTACGACACCGGATTACTGTAACTTTAAACTTTGAAATAATAATGTTTCGACTGACCTTTACATTACGGTCGGGAATGACCAAGCAAGCTACACTATAAGCTCATACCCGTCTCCCGGTCGAACATTTCATATTTTGAAACATATCACTGAAGTTTTTTACGAAAAATCGCAATAAATTAAGTTTTCCTATGAAAAAATATAATTTAAAAGATGGTACATAACATTTCACATTTTGAATCATAAAAATCAATGTAATTTTTTACGAAAAATCGCAATCAATCAAGTTTACCTATGAAAAAATATAATTTAAAAGATGGTCATCAGTTATAACATATAACCATCACATATAACCAACCACACAAAGCTTTTCACCGCAAGTCAGGAACGATATGAACGTGCCCTACGATGCAGTGACCTGTGTCCATCAACTTGAGATGTTGAGCCTCATGTGCCAATTTCACCGGCAACCACACCCTTCAAACTGAAACACAGCAACGCTGCTTGGCGGCAGAAATAATCATAAATAGGTATACTTCCCCGGATGAGCCCTTCTCAGAGAAGTTTACTACTGTTTACTTTTTTTTATACAACTAGCTTATGGAACAGGCAGATGGCCCACCTGAAGTTAAGTGGTAACCATCACCTAAAACAAAGCATTGCCTCGTAAGTCACGCACGACATGAACGCGCCCTACGATTCACTGCCCTGCGTCCATCAGCTTTAGGCATACAGACGTTAAGCCTCTTGTGCCTGTAATTTCACCGGCAACTACACTCTTCAAACTGAAACACAGTAGCGCTGCTTGGCGGCAGAAATCAGCATGGTAGTAGCACTTCCCCGGACGAGCCCGCCACAAAGAGCTCTACTACTCTTTTCTTGCGTAGATATCATTTTGATATTACATATACATTAATATTGTTTTTTTATTAGTTTTATAGTGTTTACTACACAATTTTTTTTTATTTATTATTTATTTAGTGAACACATAGGAGACAAAATAATAAGAGAACACTGAAAACTGCTTAAGCAGTTGAGTTTGTTTCTGTTTTTTTTGTTTTTTTTTTGTTTTTTTATTTTATTTTTATTCTACATTCTTGTGATATGGGTCTAGTTTATGCTAATCGTGCCTGAAATAAATGACTTTTATTTTATTTATTTATTTAAGCAAAACTTGTGTCGCAGTTTCCAGCACTCAACCTTCGGCAAAGAGGAGATAGGCGTCCACAATTTCAAGTAAGTAAAAAAAAAAGATCTAAAAGCTAGGTAAAATTTAACAAAATAAAATTTAGAGGTGCATAATTTTTTTGTGTGTTGGGAGCGTGAAGTGTATAGTATCCCACTCGGATAATAACTTTTGGGACTATATAAAAATCTTTAGAGGTAGGTATACATTAATATCCTAATATATCAACTATCTCCCATGCTTCGTAGGAAACGTACTTCTAAAGACTAAGCTGACGTAGTCACTATGAATCATCCATCTAATTGCAGAATTACTCTTTTCAAACCATGTCACGCCTCTACCTACCCCTATTTCATCATCTGCACGCGACACCCATTGAATGTTGATGAAAGAGCTTGTATTGCAGTATCTATGCTGTCTGTAGCTTTTAGTAACGGTCGTTATATGACGGAGATGTGATTTCTCAAAATGACTTTAAGTAGGTTAGGTTTATATTTTCACGACCCATTTTTAAAGTTTTCTTTACCTATTAGCTTTTGATGAGAAATTGTGACGAAATAATACATGACTGACCTGATGTTGAACGGCTACCTCTGTTTATAGCAGTTGAATCGTCGTCTGTTCTCTTTTTTTCAGTTGGACCTATCTGAAGTTGGATCGTCTGACCCAGATAAAAATACCTAGTGGTCTACAACTTCGATGATATCGCTCCCAATATGTCAAAGTCAAAGTCAAAGTCAATAGGTATTTATTCAATAAAATCACAAGGATCACTTTGAAACGTCTTAAAGCTAGGTGACTCTAGGTGCCAGTTCCACGCGACCAAAGCCTAGAAGAACAGGCAACAAACTTACGGCTTGGTTCCTACCGTTCTTTTGTATGATCCTTTTACAATGTAATATAATATATTATTGAAGTTAAGTGAGGCGTAGGCATACAGAAAAAGTTAAACATAATCAAATTTATAAGACAGCACACGCTACGCTTCAAACTAATAATACCTAATGCATAAAATTAAATACAATCTATTAAATCAGAGAAAAATAAAACACACAATAGTAGGTACAGTACAGACATTGCAGACATGTTAGCTGCCGATACCGGCACGGGTGCGACATGAGCGTTAAAAATGATTTTCTTTATACTCAAGTTTTTTAAGACCCACCTGTTAGGAGGTCTCTGAGCATTGCGCCTATATCTGAGTAGGAAAATGATTAGTAAAAATTCCGAGCACAACAGCATTTCCATAAACACGACTGCCATTTAGCGGCCACCGCTTTGTGATTACCATGGTGTAACGCAATTGGTTCTTCTGTCACTTGACTGATTAATTTAAGCTGACGTTCCGTTAATAAAAGGAGGGGATGAATATACCTGAAATAAGCCTGAAATCACAGAATAATTTATTATCTTCGTGAAATAAGGGGCTGATACTTTCAAAACACAACAAAACAATTATTCCTTCTAAAAAGTTTGCTTTACTACTTTTTGTTCGTATGCAAACTTTTTAGTAGGGAAACTTGTTTAGATCAAAATTATTTTTTGCTCTCTCTCTTGCCGTGTCACTAGTTTCTTTCGAAACAGTGTGGTGAAAGGATTTTAAGTGCGCCTCAAGAGGCTCCTTTCGAGCACTTGACACACGTTAATAGAACTTTTTAGGTTCTACGACATGCCGGTTTCCTCACGATGTTTTCCTTCACCGTTTGAGAGTACTAGTATTGTGCACATACATTTTTAGCTGAACTATGGGCAAAGTGATTGCACACAATGTGGTTGATTCCGATTTTCATAGATAAGTTTAGTGATTTTATATCTATCTTATATATTTCTCTTTCAAAATGTTGAAATAGATTAAGTAACTGGAAGAAATCCCCACTGATAAAACCCACAATCTTTTTTTTGTATTAGCTCTTAATTTTTTCGGAGATTGTCTGCAATAAATTTTTATTTATAATTTATTATTTAATGTGCGAGCGAGAGGTACATTAGCAGTAGTCGTCGACATAACTACGGTTTATGCGAAGTCTTAACATATTTGCTTACTTTGCTAAAACGAAGACGAAATAAATACAAATAATTTATGCTAAATCAAACTTCTTCTTCATGTCGTGTCACTAGTTTCTGTCGAAACAGTGTGGTGAAAGGATTTTAAGTGCGCCTCAAGAGGCTCCTTTCGAGCACGTGACACATGTTATAGAACTTTTTAGGTTCCACGACATGCCGGTTTCCTCACGATGTTTTCCTTCACCGTTTGAGAGTACTGGTATTGTGCACATAAATTTTTGAACAGAAAAAATTATTGGTGTACGACCGGTTTCGAACCCACGACCTTAGGATCGGAAGGCGGGGCCGCTACCACTAGACCACCAGTGCTCTCAGACTTATGCATTCTCATTCAGGTTTAGGTTTAAAGGTATTCTCAAAAAAGACAGATTATAGTCACTTACATGAGAATAATACTAACAAGTAGGTAGGTTTTGTCGTTCTAAACAGGGTAAACAATTTTGTACTCATCTAATGCACTCGTATGATTTATAATAGTTAGGAATAGCTTACAGTCAAATGCTGTTTAAGTTTTTCATTCGATTTACTCATTCGATTTATTGGTGGTCAATGAACAAAATAATTATCATTACTGAATGATCGATGAATCTGAACAGTGTGAGTTCGCGGTCATAATATTATGTTTGCCAGTAAATAGTGAAAAATACTTGTTATTATGAGTTTAACAGCCTTATTTACCTTAACTATGAATTTTATTAATTACTTTTGTCTATAGTTTTCGATTTTCTGTATTGTTCGGTATTGCTGATAAGAAACTCGATATATCGGACGTGTTGAAAACCCTCGTAATTCTATACAAAACTCGGGCTCCCAATACAAAAAAACATTATTGTACCAAAAAAGAAAAATAAAACCGGCCAAGTGCGAGTCGGACTCGCGCACGAAGGGTTCCGTACCATTATCTATAAAAACGGCAAAAAAATCACGTTTGTTGTATGAGAGCCCCCTTAAATATTTATTTTATTCTGTTTTTTAGTATTTTGTTGTTATAGCGGCAACAGAAATATAATGAATCATCTGTGAAAATTTCAACTGTCTAACTATCACGGTTCATGAGATACAGCCTGGTGACAGACGGACAGACGGACGGACGGACAGCTGAGTCTTAGTATAGGGTCCCGTTTTACCCTTTGGGTACGGAACCCTAAAAGTCTAACTTAAGTAACGATGTCGTCAAACCATCAGCATCGTTCGCGAGATAATGTTTGCTTAGTTTGGTGAATACTTGCGTGAAAAGTGCACGAATGTTCAATATAAGCATTTGTATATGTATCAGGTTTTTTTTTATACTACTAGCCGATGGAACAAGCAGCTGGCCCACCTGGTGTTAAGTGGTCACCTACCCTATAGCAAAGCATTGCCTCGTAAGTCACGCACGATAGGAACGTGCCCTACGATGTCCTACTCTGCGTCCATTAACTTGAGGCATACAGATATTAAGCCTCATGTGCCTGTAATTACACCGGCAACCACACTCTCCAAACCGAAACACAGCGTTGCTGCTTGGCGGCAGAAAAAGGCGTGGTGGTGCTTCCCCGGACGAGCCCTTCACATAAAGCTCTACTACTCTTACAAGACACTCTTCTTGCTTCTTCGCTCTCAGCAAGATAATATTAAATCGAACTAAGCACAAACTCTAGTAGACTAGTCTCTGGTTTGTCCAAGTTATTACTTTCGAAACGGAACTCAGAGCTAGATATACAAGGTGTTCCAATACTTGTGCTTAAAAACTTCAGGGGGCTAAAGTACCCATCAATATGAATAACTTTATCAAAGTACCCAACACAGTGAACGCGAAAAAAAACAGCTGTTTCATACATTAGCCAGGTAGGTATTGAACTTCTGTTTGAAACAGCTGTTTTTTTTCGCGTTCACAGTGTTGGTTCCTTAGAAAAAGTTATTCATATTGATGGGTACTTTAGCCCCCTGAAGTTTTTAAACAAAAGTATTGGAACACCTTGTATAACGCCGAAACTCGACCAAAAACCAACAAAACTAAGTTACGTCCTGCTTCAAGTTTGAATTCGACCTCAAGACATTACCCCGACGTGGAACAGCTGATCCCGAGCTGAGTACAATCACATTCATTACTCCTACTAGTACAATCGACTACACACCCTACATAACCATAACTACACTGCATCACTATCACTACATAGTATAAAACAAAGTCGCTTTCACTGTCCCTATATCCCTATGTATGCTTAAATCTTTAAAACTCCGCAACGGATTTTGATGCGGTTTCTTTTTATAGAGTGATTCAAGAGGAAGGTTTATATGCATAATACAAGCATAATCTCTTAGGGATAACCCACAATAACCGTGCGAAGCCGGGGCGGGTCGCTAGTATAATATAAAGAATGGTAGGAAGGAGACTTGGTGGCGTGCAACGCGTTAACGCGTGCAATTAAGACATCATTGCATTATTTATTTATTTTTATTTGCTTTCGATAAAATTATTATTGGGAGCCCAAGACATCCTTTTTAGTATTGCCTTGCCTTGCACAATTAGGAGTGTTCAACTTCAGATAGTTCGAAGTCTAAACAGGGTATTTTAGTTTTAAGGTATTTAAAATATAAGACTGTGTTTCAATTTTAACCACTGTGTTGCCTGAAATAAAATAATATTAAATTATTGTTCTCATATGGGCGATGGTGACCATCTGCCAGAAATTGCATTAAAAGTAAAAAACTGCTTGACAGTTAATAAAAAAATGGATGCAATTGAGGAAGGAATTTCTTCCGTCACAACGATATAAGTTTTAAATTTGCAACGATCAAAGTTCACCGGGCAAGGAGCACAACACAGTATTGCTAATTAACAGTATAGTAACTTTTTGGACCATCTATGAAATTAAAAAGGATCGGCTGATGCGAATAAAATACTCAAAAATTATATGCAATATTTAACTGTATTTATAAAAAAACGGGGTAAATTTCAGAATTATCACTAAATAGAGTAAGGCAGTTACATTAAATCCGTCCTTAGCTCAAGGAGTATTTTTTTATTATTTCTCATCAGTGAGCAGTAGTTTCACAGGTTTTCACTATTATTTTCACATGTTTATTTTTACACCATTTTGTACAAAAAAAACACTGAAATACATTTTAACCAGGATTTCAATGAAATCTCAGGTTGAAAAGTAATGCGTACGTGAAGGACGGCGCTGCACAAATAAGACTATCACTTTACTTATTACAGGTGACATTTTACATCTGTTAAATATATACCTAACTTTCTACTGATATTACCAGTGATTAGACTTATTCGAGAGTCCGTTCGTATGTTGGAAATGTTGGAATGTTAATGTTGAATGTTAAAATACTCCAATAACAAGGTTGAGATATTATGAGGATGAGGTAAAGAAATTACTCAAACTATCTAGCAGAAGGCTTTTGGCTTATCAGAAGGCTTGGGGCACTGAATATAATATAAATGCGAAGGTCAAATTCACTTCATTGTCATACACGATTGGCACACTTTATACAAAATTCACATGTTAGCTAGACGAGTGACAGGAGGTGACTGTCGAACCGAGGTGCGGGGTGTTACATATTACAAAACTGCTTGTTAAGCAACACTCAGTTCCTACAGAGTCTTCTGGAGAAAATTGTATACTGTGTGTTGTATCAAGACAGATAAGGGGCAGGCGCACCGGCCGGAAGCTGTTCCGAGCGATCAAACATTATTCATAGCGCACAGATTGTGAAACAGTTACCACAATTCCAATCTTACTGGTAACTTTCGACAATGTCTCTATACTGTGCTTTTTTGGTTATACTGTGTGGTATATTAGTTGAATGATGAATGCACTGAAGATTTCCATAAACTATAGCGTAAGTTTTTTCAAAAATGGCGTTTTTAAAATCTTAAGGGGCTGAAACCGTCAAAGAACTTCTCAGTCGCACATTTTAAAATTTTGAAAGGTTATTATGAGATACATCCTACTAATATTATAAACGCGAATGTTTGTAAGTATACTTACAAACATATGGATGGATGGTTGTTTGTTACTCTTTCACGTAAAAACGACTGAATGGATTTTAATGAAACTTTACAATAATATAGCTTATACATCAGAATAACACATAGGCTACAATTTATAAAGATATTGTGTGACTAATCCTGCGCTGACGAAGTCGCGGGCACCAGCTTGTACAACATAAACTTGATCTCTTCAAAAATATCATATTAATCCAAAAAGACTGTTTTCTCATTACAATAATACTATGAACTTAATTGAATGAATTTTCATTTCGAGTTTATTCCATAACGTGTTTGTAAACAAATTGAAATACGTTTTGTGTGTAACTTTAATCCGTCCACTTATTTTAATGAATCTCATTTGCTTAATCCGATGAATATTTTACGTTCGTTTTGTTATAAGTAGGCGTGGTCGACCTGTCTGTCTGTCCAGTCTATGATTAAATAAATAAATTAAAATAGGTAATTATGTTGAAAAACTTCAATCGGTGATGGGAATCATCGTGAAGACCAGTTAGTTTTATAATAGCGGCGATGGGCTTGCAACCTGTCATGTTTGGAATACCAACTACTGCATGTGTGTATGTGCTAAACTTGATATTCGGACGTACTTCTGACTACCCCCTTAGATATTCTCAAATAATCTTTTAATTTGGCACTAAGTTTTAAGAGAATATGTACCTTGCCTTGGGATCAAAGTCGTGAAGCTGTTTCTATTAAAAAACTTTTTTTTTATACAACTAACTGATGGCCCACCTGATTTTAACTGCGGTAACTATCACCTATAACAAAGCGTTGCTTCGTAAGTCACCCACTATAGGAACGTGCCCTACAATGCACTGCCCTGCGTCCATCAACTTGAGATATTAAGCCTCATGTGCCTGTAATTACACCAGCAACCACAATATTCAAACCGAAACACAGCAACGCAGCTTGTCGGCAGAAAAAGGCGTGATGGTAGTACTTCCCCGGACGAGCCCTTCGATAGTTTTTAAAAGACCGATACTTCAAGCAATGTTAAAGCAATGGTTTTTTTTATAATAATGCACTTTTTTGAATTATGTATATCAATAGTTGCTCAGCATAATATCGTTTTCTACTCATCCATAGAAAAGTCAATCGAAATTATAACCAAAAGTTTCATTATGTTTGAAAAAAAACGCACTTTTCCAGCGGAAAACCTTATTACATAACCGGCTGTTTTGAGTAGGAGTACCTTTAGCTTGATGTCCCAACTCTAGCACCTAAAACTTTTTGTGAAATCTCTTTTATAATTATTTGGGACGAGATTACTCTAATGGTTTGCATGTTGATGTGTTCAAAAGTTTTGCTAAGTGTAGGGTAATTTGTATTTACGCAATATGGTATTACAGTCCAAATTAGCTTAATAGATGCTGGAGTGTACATTTTGTCTCTTGAATAAACTTGACGAAATATGGCAAAAAAGCCTTGGCTTGCCGAATAAGCACTTTGAAGTGGCAATTGGCCAGCTCGTAGAGCCGACAACTGCTGGGGGTATAAAGGTTCTCAAATGGGGACCACACTTGGGGAATGAAAATTGGGATGACCCCATGCACCCGATGGACCGATGATCAATGATGGAACGTGCCTTACAATGCACTGCCCGGCGTCCTTCAACTTGAGGCATGCAGGTGTTGTCTATGTCAAGCAAGTTTACCTGATTTTTATAAGTACGGGCGTATGTGGCGTATAAGCAAGCACAGTAAAAAGAAGCTTTAAACTCGTCTTTACGAATATTTGTACTTCATTTTCTCTTCATTATATAACTACATCCCGTCAAACATCGTGTCGTCTCAAAAATATGCCACATCAAAGTGACACAATGCAAGTGGATGTTCAGTTCATAGACAATGTTACATTTTGGTTGTGGTTAAGCTCCTGTCTATGAATTTATGCAGAAATACCTGAAAACACCAGGCACAAAATACAGGATTCAACTATTCAAACAAAGATGAGGCGACTCAAACCTTTTGAAAGTTAGTTTACCCATTCACTGTTGAATGAAGATGAGAACAATAAGCGGCTAGCGTATAATAAATAAAAATAAAATAAATATTGATGTACCCTCCACACAGCACTAACTAGCCCCAAACTAAGCCAAAACTTATAATATGGGAACCAGATAGCTGATATAATACATATATACATTTTTTTTTTGTAAATACATACCTACTTATAATATATAATAACACCCAGACAGAGAGCAAACATCTATGTTCATCACACAAATATTTGTTCTCGGTGGGAATCGAACCCACGGCCTACGGCGCAGAAGGCAGAGCTACTACCAACTGAGCTGTGAAGGCTGTCAATGTATGCTGTTAGCCGTCATACCATTTTCACCAAAAATTTATATCAGTATCTATCATAATTTTTATCTTGCCGCCCCGGTTTTATAAGATATCCCTTTACTATAAATACCCGTGTAATACCTACTTCAAAATCCCTTTACTTGTTCTTCGTAAGATCTTTTATTATGCTCTATGCGCTAAGCGCATTGTAAACTGTTGGTGCAATATAATATATCAATAGTACTTCTGCACCTTGGCACTGGAAATGTATCAACTCTCTTTTATTTTTTATTATCTTTATTGTTTAATAGCTAGACGTTTGACTGCCATCTCAACTGATGGAGAGTGAAGATGCAGTCTAAGGTGGAGCACGCTTAGCAATAATCCACTTGTTCACTCTTGTCTTAAATATTCCTAAGTTATTTATCGTTCCGGAAGTACCAGTTGAACTTACGTTTTAATTAGAATACAAAAAGTCGGGTGAATTTACTTGTATTTTTTATAGTAGTACTAGAGATACAAAGGTGTGTCATTTGTACTACCAGTTGTACTTCTTAGTAGAACTACTGACACGGAGGCGAAATACCGACGACGGTAAAGAGTTCCACTCCTTGACAGTTTGCACTAGGAATGTGGAAGCAAAGCACTACGTGCGATAGTGAGGGGTATCCACCATGAAGGGTGGGATATCCACCATAGCACTTATACGTCTAGTTGTTCGGAGGTAGAAGGTCTTAGGACCCTGGAAGGTGAAGGTGAAGGTCTCTGGACCCGTTTCCTTGTAGTTTCTTTAGCTAGCTGTATAGAGCTTTCTTACTCTAAACTCCATGTTTAATCTTGGACCTATCTTTGGTATTTGCTCTCCTTGCGTATTAAACATAGTTAAACTATTTTATGAACCAATTCATATTAGTTTAGCAACCACTGCAAACTTTTCAAAATTCACAGCCACGAGTTCCAAAAGTGGGTCACAAACAAACGAATTCCTTAATGTTGCAAAGTTCGCTCGCATGAACCCACCTTAAACCCGCGACACTGACGCGAAAGGAAATTAAAGATTCTATCTCAGTAACGAACTCATGGAAATAGTATTAACAGAACTTGAGGAAGGATGCCAACGAACTTTTATACTTATGAAAGGGGGATAGAGTGCAATTTGTTTTGTGTGACGAAGGGGATTGCGAATGCTCAGCAAAAGTTTGAGTAATAAGAAGACAGAGGATGTGACATTGTTAGAAGTAACTTCAGGTTCAAGTTTTTATTATTGTTTTCATTAATTTTGTTCTTTTATTTATTTGCTTTTTAATTTTTATGATTATGTTTTATTATGAGGTTTTACTACTTACTGAATATAATTTGCAGATTTTTATTTTAAATGAACGCATGACTTTTTTGTCTGCTTAGATATTTTAGGAAGATTCAATTTGTGTTTCATGTCTTTTTTTGTTTATATTTAGTATATTAAATATTATAAATTTTATGAACAGTTATAAAATAAATAATTTCTGATTTCTGATTTCGAAAAACGTAGGTGTGTATGTATGTAGATAATCCTTTTAAAATAAAATTTTAAATTCAAAACAAAACTAGAGGTAGTGGTAGCCGATGATATTTTTTTACAGAATAGAATTTTTAATAAAAAGACTTGCATGATTGCCATATTTGAATGTACCCATTTACTAAACACGGCCTTAATATTTCAGTATGCAAACAAAAGCCGGATTCTGCGTAAAAGTAACCTAGATTTAAAAAGAAAATGTTTTCCATTCCAAATCTAAGGTAAGCCCGCAGCGCGAAGCTTATTAACTTTAACATTCTCTCTAATTTCCTCAGAGAGAAAAACCGTCTCAGCATCATCTGGGCACGTAATTACATGACCCAATTCACCGACACCGGAAAGTTTCAGGTCTTTTGCTAGGACTTTGTTTTTTTTTTTAAGATTATTACGACCCTTTAGTGTCTCACTGCGGAGCTTAGGCCTCCCTTTATTATCCACAGTCACTTTGTTCTACTTTGGGCAACTGTGGACCAGTTCTGCAGGCGTCTATTTCATCTCTCCATCTACGACGTGGTCTTTTTTTAGGCGTCCAATCTTGGGTGGAGTTTGCCCATAACACATTCGACATGCGGCAAATTTGGCCTGCCTATCCAACTTCAATTTACCCGCTTGCCGACATCCGTGATTTTTGACAATGTTATGAGTACACCAATAAACTAACTTTGGTTTTTAATATGAATAAAGCATCCTTTGGCTACAATCTCACCTGATGGTAATCGATGATGTAGCCGACGTTGGAGCAGAACAGTCTAGAAGACACCTCACTCTTGCCTTGGAGAGATTCAGATTGTAGTGGTCGTGAAAAACTTAACTGAAGAATTACCTAAGGTGGGTGTTACCATCTCTGACCTCTCTGAGTAATGCTATCCGACAAATAACTATTTCATGACTCAGACATAGTTTAACCGAGTTTTGGTGGATTTTCCACTCGGCACTATCTCTTCCCAAACTAAGCAAAACTTGTAATATGGGAACCAGATAGCTGATATAATACTTACATATTTTTTTTTCAATTTAATCATTGCATATTTATGAATACCCCAAATTTGTAAAATGCTTATAATTCTTTTTTAAATAAAACTCAAATATATTTTTAAGATGTTTTATTACTGAAATCAGAATAATTTACATTGTAAAAAATACACATACTCCGATAATTACGCTAAGGTTAACATTTCTTTCCTTCTATCTTAATTCCTAAGCTTTTGATCTGAATTTAAACGAAATGTTCAATCAGAATTAAATCCAAACATTTTTTTTATTAACACCAACCCCTTTATTTATAAAACTCGTTTTCTATGAGAGTAAAAAGACCAATAGAGCGTATTATGAAAAACGACGCTATTCAGAAATTGCAAATAAGGGGGTTGTTTTCAAAAGTTATTTCAAATTAATTATTAATGGTAACATGAAGAAACTTTATGATTTCAATATTTGTAACTTCATACTTTAAGACGAAACTGTGAACTGTGCATTTGGATCTGTTCTAAAGTAAAATCTAGTTCTTTGGCTTATACGCACTTTAAAAAAAACCTTACCTATTTAAGGGCGGGTTCGGCCAATTAAGAATAACACATGTGGAAATATTTATTTTTGATAAGTCTAAAGATAAGATGAAAATATTTTTATCTAACGGATAGGGCTTATTCTATGTTAATCGAACCCGCCTTTATGTATTGAAAAGGTAAGGAAGCAACAATTCCAACAAACTTTATCTAACAAACACATTAAATTTCTCACAGCAAAATATTTTTTATTAAAAGTTTGTGACTCATTTTACTCTGACAAAACACTTGATAAAATACTATAGCTATTTCGTTTTAGCTGTAACTGAATTTGAAATCTTAATATCTCTACATTAGAATACAAACTTACATTAAGTATTATCTTTACACTTAAATGTATGAAAATAAAAAGCTGCTTCTTTGGATTCGATACCCACTAAATCACTAATACTTATTGAAGTACTGTCACAAATTAAAACCTTCGGTAAGCAGAACGTGGCTTGGTTTTACTCAGTGATTTTTACTGTTCAAATAGGTGTAATTTTCGAGTATTTTTTTGTTGGGTTAAGGCGGTTTCACAATGAACCGGGAAGAATTCAACACTGTCCGCGGCGTCAATTAAATTTGAGCCCATTTTTACAGTCCATGAGATGAATTTATACCTACACGTAACTGCATCTGACCGGCGCGCCGTTTACGATCTACAAGCCAATATTCAGCTATATCATGGTACGAATAAAGTTCAAATTCAACTACCGTCTGTTAGTTGGCCAGCCATGTCACCATGGCCCAGCCGCATGGTGCAGCTTGAATTTTCATATTTCTGGTTATTTGCGTGTAGGAACAAAAGTCCCACATTCGGTTAACCCACTCCACATTCTGCATAGTAAGGTTTAAAGTTTTATCCACTTAAGTAAACGATATGTATTTTTAAATCTATTTTTATTTTTTCTCGTAGTATTGTCTGAGAATTATTCGAGAAATGGTTGATTAGATTAGTTTTTTATTGCATAAGACACGACATGATTTTGTACTAGCGCGAAATCTAGATTAGAAATAAAAGGTGATTACTTTTTAGGTTTTTTTTAGCAGTCTGAAAATGCTTGTATATGTTTATTTAGAAAAGATAAATATTTATACGATATCAATCTTTTTGACATGGTAAATTTTAATGAAAGTAAATTTTAATTGATAGAGTTTCACTGACATTTTTTTAAGGATTTAAACAAAACCACCGCTTACTCTAATTTATTTCTAACAATTGACGAACAAACAAAAATGCATAAAGGCATTGTACAGCAGCAAATATCCGAACTTCTATCAACACTGACAGTCTCTTACTAATTTTTATACATTTTGTTACATAGACAAGGAATTTACAAACATTTTGAAGAATTTGAAAATGAAATGGAATAGAACTGATAATGGACGGACAGACACAGATACCTAAAAGTCTAAATAAATAAATTAAAATGAGAAGAGAAAAGACTAAACCACAATTACTGTAAACCTAGAAGTTGAAGCGTTTTGGGATAACATAATACCTATGTAAAACTTTTATATTACCTTTTTTAAGTAGGTACATTTGTGAACAGCTTAAACTTTAGGGTTTATCTGTCAGCTCCCTACAGGGCTGTTTTGTGGAACCTATGTTCTATAAAACAATAAAATACAAGCTGAAAAAGCACATAAACTCGCCCCAGTAAAAAGTTTCATATAACATGAGCAGAAACATTTTAAGCCAGGATTTTTTTTTTACCGCGTGTAGATGGCTCACCTTAAGTTATGTGGTAACAAATTATTGCCCTACAGGCGATTAAAAACCTGCACCTATTATTATGTGACCATTTTCTGCAAAGTCTGTTCTTTTGAAGAGTTTTAAAAAATGCCAAAACAATATGTTTTGTTTAATGTTCCTTACTTTATTTCAAAGTTATGTTATGTAAATATTTTTGGAAGTCATAATCCGCTTGCTCTTAAGCGAAAGAAAGCCAGGTTTCCGCCAATACCCGACAAATGGCTGTTGCAATACCCATTGTGTTAGTATGTACGCCTACGTGAGGTTGTTCCTCCAGTCTTCCCGCGTGCAGTTGGTCGCGCACCATCGGGACTGGGTGGTAGGGGGGCAGGGGGCTCCCCCCACCCGCTGCCGACGAATGATGCGGCGCGTGCGCAGCGCGGAGCCTACGCAACCGCCGTCCGCGCGGCACTGGCTCCACTCACCCCAGTCCGATACCCGGCAGTTTATCAGCCCTGGGGGGAAAATTGCATTGAAACGGCGATAGAACTGATCGTTTAAAGGGCGTATCTACCTGAAAAACAACGTTTGTAACTACGGCTATATTTCTTTCATAATTGACGTTTGAGACTCAACAATAATTTTGTAGGAAATCAGTATTGAGTAAAATATTAAGAATACTCCAAAGCTAGAAGCTTCTAGCAGGTGCTCCACGAGGAATCATTTGCTATTCCTCGTAGAGCACCCATCCAAATATTGATAGGTATTCTACAAGGAATAAGATCGGACTCCCCAAAATAACAACGTGTTTCCATCAAGAAACATAGGAGGCATACTTACGACACTGGTTTCTTTAGTTGAAAGTTTCTCTATCGTACCTCTTTATCGATTGAAAGGTATGATTAACTTACTTGCTCTTTTTCGCTTCCTCCTCTCAGCAGGATCAGTGTTGTCAGCGCGCATCTTGCGTCGCCTGCGCGCGCGGTACCTGCGCGCAAGGCTGCGCAGTGCTGACCGCTCGCTGGCGGTCGGACCCGATGTGGGCAGCTCGTTCGCAGATCGCGGTTCCTCCGTCGTACTCAGTATCGTGTTGTTCATACTGTGATCAAACGAAAACGATCTTTATTAAGTTCAATCATAAGGATCGCTTTGCAACGTTTTATGAACTAGATGAATCCAGCGCCAGTTCATCACGACCAAAGAAGAGCGGGCAAGAAACTTGCTGCTTGGCTCCTAGCCATCCTTCCAACAAATTAGTTGTTCGATGTTTATTATTCGAGCAACTAGTACTACCAGTAGTACTAGTGACCTGATTCTAGAGGGCCTTTACTGTATATGGTAATTTTTCTAGTTGGGCGTTTTTATACTTGGACGTTTTTCTAGTTGGACGTTTTTCTAGTTGGACGTTTTTATACTTGGACATTTTTATGCTTGGACGTTTTTATAGTTGGGCATTATTTTACTCTTGGACATTTTTCTTTTTGGACATTATTCGTGCAAATCGCGTTTTTTATTATTTATTTTATTTATTTATTTATTTATTCATCATCATTCTTACTCTATCCTTACAGGTTAACCTAATGCGATAGCGTAATTCCAATACAATAAACAATCAGAAAAAAAATCTAATCATAAATAACATAAAAATCAATTAAAAATATAATAACATAACATAAAAATAAAAACACAATTAAATAGAAAATAAAACTAAAATTAAAAATTCTTCTTACAATTCATTATGATCCTTCTTACAATTATTATGTCATTTATTATGTCATAAGTTTAAGTTTTTGTAATTCTTTAGAAAGCTACTCTAAGCTTTATACATACACCATTTACTTTTGTTTCGAAAACGCAAGAAAAAACCCAAAGCAATGTGAAAATAACACTCTGATTTTACCTACAGAATATCCCTTTTTACTGAATAGTTTAAATAGTATTCAACCATATTAAACTAAAAACTTAGCAGATACGATATAGCACACTTACCAGATAGTTTACAAAGGTAGCATATAATTTCCCAATTCTATAATCATATATTTTTTGTGCCTTGGAAGACAAATTATTGATGCAAATATATGAGTAGACTGTCAAATGGAAACCAGATTACTTACATAGAATAATAAGAGTAGGAGCTATCAGGCGTCGTCAGAGATCCCTCGGAGTAGATCCTGGGTGCCTGTTCTGCCCTCTCCGCCTCTTCGGCCACGGACAAGGCTCGGTTCCCGTCCAGCACGTCGATAGTGTTGTGGCTTAGCTTGTCGAGCTGGAGGACGTCGTATCGCCGGTCGTCGCTGCTGCGGTGGAACACTTCGGATAGTTCGTATTCGCGGAGCTACACCAAAAGTGACCATCAATTAAATTTCAGTCACATATTGTTGAGGTTGCGGTAAATATGATTATTTATTTAGTTATTAGGTGTTAAAATACCCTGTCGTTAGCAAACAAAAAAACAAAAACAGTCGTACAGGTAGGTACGTCCAAACATTGCATTTGGCACATACCCACATTTTGCAGCAGTTGGTATTCCATACGTGACAGGTTGCAAGCCCATTGCCGCTGTTAGAATACTAACTGCGGCGACTTTATCTATTTATTTATTTATGAACTGTAATAGAGTACATTTTGGAAAAAAAATATAATCAGTGAAAAAAATCTTAATCTAAAAAAACTATGCGTATCAATTATTATTTCATGAAGGGGTTTAAAAAACGTACTAGAAATGACAGAATTCCCCAAAAACTTTTCCAATAGATTTCGGAAAGAGAGTCTACATTGGCCAAAGTTTAGTTCTAGGTAGATCAGCTGTAATCCGAATGGATGACTGCCTTTTCTAGTAAAGAGGCACCTTAAGAAGAAGAAGAAAAAGAGCTAATCCAGGCTGTGCTCTCCTCCAAGTACGTGTTATTTTAAGAAAGAAAGCAAACATATTTATTTGACCCACAACAAAAACAATAACAATAGCAGTGGGTAGGCAGGTGCCTATATAAAGCTGAAAGACAGGTAGATAAATTTTGGAGGAGATATCAAAAGATAAATCCATAGCCTTTAATCAAAAATAGTTACATAGAACCGGCAATAGGTACTAATATACAGATTTAACATCACAATCTACAATTTTGATGACGTACCTTGATAAACTGGAACGTAGCAATTGGTGGTAGTCTCCTCATGTGCGGGTAGAAGAAGGAGCCCGCGGGGTGCGAGGGGTACTTGGAAGTGATGCGGTACGCTTGTCCCTGCGGCGCGGTCGGCCAGTTCGGAGCCGTGAACGTGAAGCCGTTGTCTGTGCCAGCGTCCAGTGGGTCCACCTGGGAATTCGTTGATAACTCTGCACTAACTTATGCTGTGACTGCATTAAACTAGTTTGAACTGTTCTCTGCCAGTTCTAAGCGGTCATGGGATACATAAATAAAATCACGCCTGATTCCCATAATCCATCATATAGACAGAGACCATGGTTTTCCACTTGCTAGGATCCTGACATGTTATTGTTATAATGTACCCTATTTTGTTAGTTTTTAATGTGTGCACTAAAGAATTTTCATTCATTCATTCTCATAACAATTCGTCGACAAGCATTTTTGAAACATACTCGTTGGCTTAGGCTTAGAACTGTGGCCCGATTACACTAATGTCTGGCTATAGAGATGTCTTTCAGTTTGTCATTTGATTTCCATAGTGTAATAGCAATTGATGGATGTATGGGAATCATTGTCATACGGAAAGCCATCTTGATAGCCAAACCTTAGCGTAATCGGGCCGCTTGCTTTTCTCTAAAATATCTATTATCTAATCCAGATACGTTTGTCGAAGTCTTCCCATCCCAATATGCAGCCCGCTTGGATAGACTATAGTAGATCAATTTATTTTCTTAAGCTTCACGGGGCTTTATTAAATTAGTTAAATCTAAAATCTGTAAAAGAAGAACTAATTAAATTAAATCACAAATTTCACTTTGAAGCGTCTTTACTTCACTTCCACGCGACCAAGCCTTCAGGAACAGGTAACAAACTTGGCTGAGTCAAAATCGAAATCGCCACAGGATCGGTTTGGTCCACATTATTGTACTATTTACCTCAACCGTGATGCTGTCAAGCCAATTGCCGTCGACACAGAGGTCAAAGCTGTCCACTCCTATGAACCAATCTGGTGATGGTATCATCCTTGCCATTACGGAAACCTGGAACAAAGAAAATGTTAAGAAGTGATGCATTTTTTATACTACTTGCTGGTAGAACAGGCAGATGGCCCATGATGTTAAGTGGTAACCATTACCTTCTTATCATGTCATTAGTTTTTTCGAAACAGCGTGGTGGAAGAATTTTAAGTGCGCCCGAAAGAGGCCCGTTTCAAGCACCGTAACATAGCATTGCTCGCTAGTCACGTACGTATAATATTACAATTTGAGGCAAACAGTTAAGCCTCATTAGCGTTAATTTCAAAATCACCCACACTCTTCAAACCGAAACACAGCATTGCTGCTTGGAACAAATAGGCATGATGGTTGAACTTTCTTGGACGAGCCCTTTACATAGAGCTCTACTCTCAAAAGTGCTTGTTCTATCGCGGCCATTCTAAACGAGGTAGGTACCAAGTTGATGCATAAAACAAGTCCCATAAAGGTTAATAATAATTGATCGAGTGAGCGAAGCGAACGAAGATCTTAGTTTCAACTTGGGCGATTTGGCATTTTATGTGTGTATGTATGTATGTATGTATGTATGTATGTATGTATGTATGTTTGTCTGGCGATAACTTTAGAACCGTTGATCCGATCTGCATGAAATTTGATATGTCGATAGCTTGTACTTGAGAAATTTACTGGTAAGTAAATGAGTAGAATCGGATGAAGGGTTTTTGAGATATGGGGTTTTTTAAGGGAGAAAAAATAAAAAAAGTTGCATAAAAAAATCAAGTTACATGTCATATGAAAGGGCTTTGTTTGGACATCCCAAAACAAGTTTTACATTTTTTTTGTGACGCTCGGTTTTTGAGATAAAATAATAAAAGTTAAATTAAGATAACCAGCGATCCAAGAGCTCCCATCTCTAAGAGTTTCGTTGACATCAAGGTTTTTCTACTGGTCGGCCAGTTCCTTTGCTTTTTCTTATTTTTTTTTCTTGAAATAAATTAAAGAGGTACTCAGTTCTCATAAAATGGTGACGACAACCAGGTCTGATGATGGAGTCAAGGTCTGTCCAACGGAACTCTTCAATAAATAGGCCAATAGAGTTGAAACTTGGTAACCATACCAAGTTAGTAGGCGGTAGTCAGAAAAAAGTCCAAAAATAATGTTTGGACTTGCCTCTGACTACTACGTACTCAAAGTTTTGATGCGTTCGTCGGGTCGCATCACGAGATCTCAGTTCGGGGCGAACTACTAGTAATAATAAAGCTTTTTATTTCACAGCCTTCACAGCTCAGTTGGTAGTAGCTATGCCTTCTGTGCGGTACGCCGTGGGTTCGATCCCCACCGAGAACAAACATTTGTGTGATGAACATTGATGTTTGTTCTCTGTCTGGGTGTTATATAATATTATAAGTATGTATTTACAAAAAAAAAAAGTATATAAGTAGTATATCAGCTATCTGGTTCCCATATCACAAGCTTTGGCTTAGTTTGGGGCTAGATAGTGCTGTGTGGAAAGTCCACCAATATTTATTATTTATTTATTTATTTTATTTCCACATTACACATGTATTTTTTTTTATATGTACGTTAGTAGGTATGTTGCATATGTGGTAGTGTTGTTAAATAAAGTTAATTTGTTGCATAAAGAAAACAGCTGTTTCATACAAAACTTCAATACCTGGCTAAAATGTACTACCCCCTAACTACTGATGATAAAAAGCCTTCCCTAAGCCAGGTCCAACATACGCTTGACCTATTTTATTTTTAAAGAAAAATAGCAATGAGAGAATTTATAAAAACTTTCAGATAACATCTCAATCTGAAACAAAATAACCCAAGTCAGTTGCAGGTAAGAATTTGGTCTTCGAAAAAACGGTGATAAACCGCGAGGGTTTTAAATAGCGGTGCACGCGATTGTAAACCTTATGTCTAAGCAATAAACTGCTCAATCTACAACGAGTGGTTTAGCGGTGGCAGGTATTTTAGAAACCAGAAGCTCCAGGTTGTTTAAAGTCTCAAGTAACTAATTAGTACGTCGAGAGCAGAGACGTTTCAAAGAGGATTCCCAGTTTTAATTTATTTTTATTAATTTGAACTAAGATATTTTATCCGAAGCTTCTACAGGCCATCATCCACAAACGGTCAATTGTATTGTATATAATTAAAATCCTACAAAAAAATAGAAGCAGCTTCATGACTATTATCTCCGGGCACGGTAGATATCCCCTCAGATTTCTTAGTACTAAGTAACGACTCAAGATTCTTTGAGGATGTCTAAGTATTTCGACGTATCTCTGACTCCCTTACGGTCGGTTTCTGAAAGCTCGATTAAAACTAATCGGATGTCATGTCACTCGCCATTTCAGCTATTTCATCGAATTTCCCTAGTAAATAAGTATACTGATTGGGAGAGTTTTAAGATAGAACTAGATTTTAATATAGATCTTAAGGTTCCACTAAAAACACCGGAGCAACTTAACGTAGAAGTAGACAATTTTACAAAACTTATACAACAGGTTGCCTGGAATAATACACCAGTAAACAAGAAAAGAGCCACAAGAAACAACTACCCTTATGATATCCTACAACTTATCAATGAAAAAAGGAAACAAAGAAATATTTGGCACCAAACTAGATTTCCACAAGATAAAAAGAAGTTGAATAATCTAACAAAACAGCTAAAAAGAAAAATCCAACTCTTTAACGATGCGTCAACTGAAAAATGTCTCCAAAACCTCACCAGCGACCGTAGTACAAACTACTCACTTTGGAAGGCAACTAAAAATATGAAACGACCCGTTACCCTAATTCCTCCAATTAAAATAGGACCAGGGAAGTGGGCCGTTAGTAACGAACAAAAAGCTGAAAGATTCGCAGAGCATCTAGAAGAAATATTTAAATGTAACGAAGGCCAAAGCAACGATGTACCAACAATAAACGAAGTTTGTAACGAAACACTAACCATAAAGCTGGTATCACCCAGAGAAGTTTGGAGTGAAATAAAACATCACATAAGCCCAAGAAAATCTCCTGGATTTGACCTTATAACGGGAGTGATATTACATAACCTTCCAAGAAAAGCACTAGTCAAACTGACAACCCTAATCAACGCAGCACTCCGACTAAAGAGTGTACCAGATTTATGGAAAGTTGCTGAAGTTATCATGATAGCCAAGCCAGGAAAACCGCCACATGAAGCCTCATCGTACAGACCGATTTCCCTGCTACCTATCTTGTCAAAACTATTCGAAAAGTTGTTACTCAAAAGACTCAAGCCACTCATAAATAACAAAGGTATTATACCAGACCACCAATTTGGATTCAGAGAACAGCATTCTACAATAGATCAAGTTCACAGGATTACAGATGTCATTGAGAAAACACTCGAAGAAAAAAAAGTTTGCTCCACTATCTTTTTAGATGTAGCACAGGCATTCGACAAGGTATGGCATGAAGGGCTATTACTGAAACTGAGGAGAGTACTACCTTCAGAAATCGCAGATGTAATAGAATCCTATTTATCAAATAGAGCTTTTAGAATAAGGCAAGAAGACGCTTACTCAGAACTTAAAAATATAAAAGCTGGGGTGCCACAAGGAAGCGTACTAGGCCCGGTCCTGTATCTTCTTTTCACAAGTGACATTCCCGTGCTACCAAATAACACCATTGCAACCTTCGCTGATGACACTGCTATAATGGCTGTCGGAAGCACTCATGCAGAAGCTGCTGAAAAGGTACAAGCAGCAGTAAATGAAATCCATGATTGGACTATAAAATGGAGAATAAAGCTTAATGAATCCAAGTCGGTTCATATCAACTTTACTAATAAAAAAGACCAGTACTATGCGGTATTTATTAACAATAAAATCATACCATACGAAAACACAGCAAAATACCTAGGTATGACGCTTGACGCGAAGCTGCGCTGGAAAGCACACGTCAAGAAGAAAAAAGAAGAGTTAGAACTACGCTACAAAAGGATGTACTGGCTGCTTGGAAGGCAATCCGCTTTGTCAGTGCATAACAAGCTTTTGTTGTACAAACAAGTCCTGATGCCAGTATGGACGTATGGTATACAGCTGTGGGGCTGTACCGTTAAAAGTAACATTGAAATAATACAGCGATTTCAAAATAAAGTGCTCAGAGGCATTGTCAATGCACCTTGGTACGTGAGAAACGAAGATCTACACCGGGACCTCCAGATTGAATTCGTTGATAAATTAATTAAAAAATACGCAGAAGCTCACGAAAAAAGACTTCTTCACCACGTGAACGTCGAGGCCATCCAGCTCCTCGACAACACAGACAAAGTGAGAAGACTCAAAAGAACCAAACCTTTTGAGTTAGTGCAGTGATAAACCTAATATTGTGTAGTGATAGTGCTACTTATAATGAACACAATAACAAAGTGTAGCCTTAAATAGAGACTGTAAGAAAAGTGCCAATGGACACATTCTTAGTAATATTATTTCTATAAAATTAAGTCAAAGCAAAATTACTCAATAGCCTACTTGGCTAGATTGTAATGATATTAGGGTATCGCATATCAAGCGCTACACTAATTTAGTAAAAAAAAAAAAAAAAAAAAAAATGTCACTCGCCATTTCAGCTATTTCATCGAATTAGATAGAGATAGCAAGTGACTTGACATGCGTTTAATTTTGATCGGGCTTTCAGAAATCGACCGTAAGGGAGTCAGACATACGTCGAAATACTACATTTATGTACATACCCACATTATGCAGTAGTTGGTATTCCATACGTGACAGGTTGCAAGCCCATCGCCGCTATTAAAATACAAACTGGTTTACTTACGGTGTTTTCCTTCACCGTTTGGGAACACTAGCATTGCGCACATAATTTTTTCAAAGAGAAAATATCATTAATGTACGTCTGGTTTCGAACCCACGGGGGAAAGGCGGGGCCTTTCCCACTAAACCACAGGTGTTCATAAACATTATATATTTAATAACTTATTATACCTGGTTGTTTTTTTATTGTAACTTTATAATTTTCAGTTGGCTATTACCAACTTAAAATCATATAATTCCAATCATTGCATTCACATCACATTTATAATTTTAAATAAACAATTATGATATCAAAGTAATAAACCAAGATAATTTAAATTAAAAACAGATAAACTGGTTAAATATTTTACATAATCCGATTTTACATCATAAAGTTTCATTGCAAATTACTATTTTAATCACACGTAATAACTATAAAATCGCCGCACCTTTTAGATAAGGTATCCCAACTAAAACGCTATTTTATATAAACCTGCTGTTGACCTTATCCACAATTTATTGTAATTGCTAATTCTTTTTCCTTTCCCTTGTCAAGTCACTATTTCTTTCGAAACAGTGTGGTGAAAGGATTTTAAGTACGCCTCAATGAGGCTCCTTTCGAGAGCTTGACACATGTAGAACTTTTTAGATTCTACGACATAACGGTTTTCTCACGATGTTTTCCTTCACCCTTTGAGAGTACCTACTGGCACCATGCACATACATTTTTGAACAGAATAACTCATTGGTGCACGACTGGCTTTGAACCCACGACCGGATTGGGATTGTAGGATCGGAGGGCGGGGCTGCCGGTTCTCTCACCAGTTTTTTCAACAGTTTTTTGTAAACTATTTTATGTGGAACGTTGGTTGGTACTCTTTGGAGCATAAAACGACATGTTTACCAGTTTCACTTGCAGGTCTGGAAGAGCTCTCAGCGTTGAAACCGTCCATTGTGAATGTTTAAAAAGAAATACAATTTCATTTAAGGCGAAGACAAGAGACAAGATCGATACAAGTTTTCCTTTTCAAAAGTTTACATAAGTACGAAAACTAGATAAGCAATCTTTTGAGTAGAGAAACTTGTATCGATCAAAATTATTTTTTTACTAAACTGTGTGCAATGTAATGGGTTTAGTGATTTAATATCTTTCAACATGTCTAAACGTGCGAGCGAGAGGTATATTATTAGCTCTTATATTCGCCTTAAAGATAAATCTTATATCTATTGCTTCTATTGAATTTGTTTGTTTCTCATTTGTTATTAGACCCTGTGGTGTGCAATAAAGATTATACGAAAATATGTTCATGAAAATATTGCATAACGTGGTTGCAACCACGTCACGCTCAGTTTTAACAATACCATTTTTCATAAAGTTTCGACGGAGCGCTTGTCAATTTTTACTTCAATTTTACAAAATTGTGACAGTTTGGAAATATTAGCGCTGTGGGATTCGTTTTCTGACATTTTGGAAATCAACATAGCTTTTTCATTTTAATTATTTTTCTAGTTTTTAAGTTGTGTTGTGGTAATTTCAGTGGTATTTTAACCAACATTACTTGAGGTCTTAGCACAAAGTGTAAACATTTGGAATGAAAGTGTATTAAGTGATATCCTGATTTTGACCGAAAATGATTCGAATGTTTTGAAGAAAACCGCCTCCATTTTCTTCAAAACAAATGACTGCCGACTTGACTGTAAAGTATTTTATCCATATCACTTGACACTGGCAAAATTGTCTGTCAAATGACGGACAGGTGCCATAAAACAAAGAAAAGAAGAAGAAGAATGCTGTGGGTGAATTTTGAGCAGAGAGGTGGCTTTAATTCCAAACAAATAGTGGGTGTAACTTTAGCCGAAATAAAACCAGTCGAACGGACATTGCTGCTTCTGCCTACAGACTCGGGCCCGAGTAAGTTTATTTTTATTTTATAGAACTAGCTGATGGAAAAAGCAGATAGCCCACCTGTTGTTAAGTGGTAGCCATCACGTATAAAAAAACCATTGCCTCGTAAGTCACGCACGATAAGAACTTTCCCTGCGATGCACTGCCCTGCGTCCATCAACTTGAGACATACAGATGTTTAGCCTCATGTGCCTGTAATTTGACCGGCAACACTTTTCGAACCAAAACACAGCAAGCACCGTTGCTGTGTTGGCTGCAGAAAAAGGCATGGTGGTAGAACTTCCACGGACGAGCCCTTCAGAAAGAGCTAGTACTATTGGACTTACGAGTAGCAGTCTTATAAAATCTTAAGTGTTGGACTTGTATGTTTCGCTATCATCGCCTATACCTGTTTTTGTTAGTGTACGCCTCACTCAACTCAATAGGCAACACCCTGGAGCTTCATTATTATATTTTATTGTAATAAGGTTCACAGAAAATAACGGTAAGAATCAAGCTGTAAGTCGTAAGATGTTTAAAAGTGATCCTTGCGATTCAATTGATTATATACCTTTTGACTTTGACTAAAGGTTCATAAGTGCGGGTTTAGGATTTCCCTTCAAACCTATCCTGACTACGTCCCTGCTTCAACTTTTGGCTACAAACAGTAGCCAAAAATATCGTATTTCATCACTAATTAATGCCCCAAAGCGCAAACAACAATTACGATACGTCAGCTTCTAGGTACTATTGGCGATAAAAAAGCTGAAGAGAATTTGGGTTTGATTACCGTGGTTCCGTACACATTAAATTGGTTGAAGTTTTATGTAAAAAATGTTTTCTACCTCTTGCTTGATGACAAGCAGATGGGAAGTTTGTTGCCTGTTCTTCTAAGGCTTTGGTCGGGTGGAACTGGCACCTAGAATAATCTAGCTTTAAGACGTTTCAAAGTGATCCTTGTGATTTTATTGAATAAATACCTTTTGACTTTGACTTTGCAAGCCTTCTTCTTTGTCATGTCACTAGTTCATTCGAAACAGTGTAGTTAATGGATTTTTAGTGCGTCTCAAAGAGGCTCCTTTCGGGCACTTGACATAATCGGCCTTACCACAAAAAATCTGTCAAACGATTAACTATGCTAAAACTATTGCCATCTCTTACCAATGCGTAATGGCAAACAGAGACAGCGCTAATTTAAAGCATTATTTAAATTTAAGTACCATTTTATAGTATGAGGGAATCTTTTAGAACTTTTAGGTTCTGCAACATGCCGGTTTCCTCACGTTGTTTTTCTTCACCAGTCTCAAAAGATGTCTAATGGGGTGGCCAGAGGTTGCCCACATTTTGCAGTACGAATTCCATACGTAACAGGTTGCTGCTAGAATACTTACAAATTTTATACGAACGAATACAAGTATTTACAAAATTTACAAAATAAATTATGAAACAGTTGAACTATCTGCAGACCGTTTCAAACGATCTAGAGGTAGCTTAATTGATCCAAATCAGTGCCAATCGGAAGCGTCCCCAAGACACTGGCTGCATTACCAACGAATTATATTTTTTTTTAATTGTAACTAAAGGAGAAAAACATTTTTTGTCAGACCACCATTGTTACGTTTTTTTTTTCAATCTTTTCAGATACGAACCCCCAAAAAAAGAGTCAATTCAAATCGAGTAATAAAAGGGGAAGTTTTATCGAAGCGATTGTGTTTCTATTTTATTGAGCGTAACGACCAATTTCACTTGTCTGCTTGTTTACGGGTTTTCGTGCGATGGTTTACGATTGTTGGGGAAAAGTTCGTTGTGAACACACCCTTATCTAGTGAGATGATCATTCATAGCAGTTAATGAATGCGAAAGTGTGTTTGTATGTTTTTTTATACAGCTGTTTGATGGAACAAGCAGATGGCCCACCTGATGTTTTTTTTTTTTTTTAATACAACCAGCTTATGGAACAAGCAGATGGCCCACCTGATGTTAAGTGGTAACCATCACCTATAACAAAGCATTGCCTCGTAAGCCACGCAGGACAGGAACGTGCCCTACGATGCACTGCCCTGCGTCCATCAGCTTGAGGCATACCGATGTGAAGCCTCATGTGCCTGTAATTACACCGGCAACCACACTCTTCAAACCGAAACACAGCATTGCTACTTGGCGGCAGAAAAAGGCGTGGTGGTAGTACTTCCCCGGACGAGCCCTTCACAAAGAGCTCTACTACTCTTATGTTATTATGTTGTCTTATGTTTGTTACGATTTCGCGATTAAGCTAATGAACCTTGTCACTGAATGGAAGTTTTGAAATGAAAGGAGTGTTTGGAATGAAATTTGTCACAGAGATAGCTTTCATTCTGGAAATATATTGTAATTTTTAGGTAAACGAATTAGAAGTTTCTCAATAAATATTCTAAAACTAAATCATCCTTTGCCATCAAAGTTTCTGAAACACTTTTGTTTCTTTTTGACAGTCTTCTTCTTCTTGTGGTGTCACTAGTTCTTTCGGAATAGTGTGGTGAAAGGATTTCAAGTGCGCCTCGAAGAGGCTCCTTTGGGGCACTTGACCTAGTTTTAGATCGTTTTAGGTTCGACATGCTGGTTTCGTCACGATATTTTCCTTCACCGTTGGTGTAGTACGACCAGTTTTGAACCTATGACCTTAGGATCTAGATAGTGCTGTGTAGAAAGTCCACCAATATATTTATATGTACTTACTCTAGAATGATTTCCATCTACAAAGAACTCCGCTTCAGTCCGGCCCACGCCCTGTCCCACAGCTGGGCCGCCGAACACGTCCATGGTCCCAGGAGCTGAGCCGAGTGCGTCCGAGCGGCCTGACTCCGCGAACTGACGCACTGGAGGCGGGACCCGGTGCCCCAATCGGAACAGCACGTAAGACCGATCATGTGATACACCTGAAGAGGAAAATTTGAATCAAAATTCGAAAAAAAAAAGAGTATTTTAAGAGTAGTAGAGCTTTTTGTTTATGGCTCGTCCGGGGAAGTACCAACGTGCCTTCTCCTGCCGCCTCCTGATTGCCGGTGAAATTACAGGCACATCTTACTTGAGGCTTAACATCGGTATGCCTCAAGTTGATAGACGCAGGACAGTGCACGTTCTTACCGTGCGTGACTAACGAAGCATTGCTTTGTGTTGATGGTGGACCACTTAACATCAGGTGGGCCATCTGCTTGTTCCATGAAGCAAGCAGCGAGTAGTATAAAAACAAAAGTCACGCTCATTTACTCAAATAAATGTTTTGGCAAGAACTTCAAAATTTCAAGAAAAAGTCCGAAAAAAGTAACGACCTTGTCCTAATTTCGAAATACGAGCATCAAGTGATATTTCAGCGCTAATAGCTTTGGATTTAAAAAAAAACGTCACCATAATCTCTTAGCGCAATTTAAATAATAAATTCGTTTTAAATTGGAGGAAAAGGATTTGTTTTGCACCCACGCTAGGTTATTGCGAAAGTTGGCGATGAAAAAAGCTGAATTTATGAAGATTGTTGACAGAATTCATTTTATCTCAAAAACTACTCACAAAGTAATAGGTTTTTGTACACCTATGTATTTTTCTACCTTTCGTTCTCCCAAAATACCAAAGTACTCGTAGGTACCATTTTTATACTATTACGCTGAGAAACATCAAAGAGTTTTAGTAGCTGGTGAAATTATAATTTCTATCATAAAGGTTTCATAAAATAATTCCACAATATCTTTTTACAAAATTCTTTGAATCATTGAGTGGGGTACCGCGAATGTAGCGAGAAAATTCTAGATAAAAAAATAGCTAGTGAGTAGTGAGTATGCTTTAAGTAAAATGTAGTATATAATTGTTACAAATAATGACTCTAACGAAAGATAACTTAGGACAAGATATAAAAAGCCTTCTAATGTCTTTTTTTAACCATATTTTTACTTTCCAAATCATTGATACCTCGACGTTTCAAATGCAATAAAAATAAATAAGCGCACGCTGACTGCTGTCATAAAGTTCATTGAAGAATGATTTGTGCATCAAATAAATAAAATAAAATGGCTTGACGCGATAAAATATATTGGTTTTTGTAGTGCTACGGTTATTTACTGTGATTGATGTTCGTAAATCAAACGCCAAGTGATCCGAATGAGGGTTTTTTTTAGTATTAAATTGAAAGTTGGATTAGGAGTCGAATGAGCGAAATTTTCAAAAAAAATATGTTTTTTGCAACCCTTGAGTGAATAGGTGTCTTCTAGACCATTGCTCCATCTTCGGTTACATCCTCGCTTACCACCAGGTGAGATTGTAGCCAAAGGACAGTCTATAAAATAAAAAAAAACCTTATTGTAAAATCACGTCATGCAACTTATGTTATTGAATGATCAGTACAGTCCCTTGTTTTCTTTTTTTCGGATACCCCAATGATGGTATAATCGGATGACCGTTGCTGGCTCTACCGGCCTACAGCAGGCGCTCTGCCATAATTGCATTCAATAATATTTCATCAGATCTGTTCTCATTATACGCACACCCCAACCAACACTCTTTTTGTATTAGTTGTATTGCATGGATTCCTTTTTGTATTTTGAAAATTGTGGAATAAAGAGTACAGGTGGACTAGTTGGAGTAACCTTCTGATCTTATGGTCCATATTTGCCGTGGAGTAAAAATCGGAGATCGAAGTAAAAGTTATTTTAGTCAAAAGGTATTATTCAATTGAATCACAAAGATCGCTTTGAAACGTCTTAAAGCTGGGTGAGTCTAGGTGCCAGTTCCATGTGAATAAGAAGCCTGACCGAAGCAAACAAACTTACGGCTTGGTTCCTACCGGTATTTTGTATAATCATAGCTACAATTTAATACCTATAATAATTAAGCTCCAGTGTACTGTGTCGTGAAGCCGTTTTAGTTTCTGTTTTTTAATTTTTTTTATACTACTAGCTGATGGATCAAGCAGATGGCCCACTTGGTTAAGTGGTAACCATCACCTATAACAAAGCATTGCCTCGTAAGTCACGCACGATAGGAACATGCCCTACGATGCACTGCCCTGCGTCCATTAACTTGAGGCATACAGATGTTAAGCCTCATGTGCCTGTAATTACACCGGCAACCACACTCTTCAAACCGAAACACAGCAACGCTGCTTGGCGGCAGAAAAAGGCGTGGTGGTAGTACCTACTTCCCCGGACGACAAAGAGCTCTACTACTCTTAACATTTATAAAAATCTACTTCTGCTAATCGCTGTTGTTTGTTCTTAGGTAATGGTCCCGCGGATTCTCTAGCAGTTTATGGATCTGATGCTCATCCACAGCACATGCATCGTATATAGTAACGTACGAGTATGATTCAAGCGACGGAATGGAGTGTAGTGAACTCGCATTGGTCGATGCCAACTGGCAAATGTATATGATAAGCTGCATAGTTTTATTGCACAGAGACACGCTATGAGTACTGAGTCATAGGTTGTGGAAACTAAAGTCTGGAACGTGTGTTATACAACACTAGCTGCTGCCCGCGGCTACGCGTGCATATAACACGATGTCGCTGCATAATCCAGATTGCATACATGTGACTCACAAGTAAATGCTTTGTCATAATTATGTTATAGGTGATGGTTACACTCAACATCAGAAAGTTGTATAAAAATAACACCAGGTAGACCATTGCTTTTTTAGGGTTCCGTACCCAAAGGGTAAAACGGGACCCTAAAATCCTTACACCACACTGTTTCGGGAGAAACTAGTGACACGACAAGAGAGAGAGCCTCTTAAAATCGGAACGAGGATTGCTACCACAAGACCACCAGAGACCAGAGCTCTTTAGATACTATTCTCCCTAAAATTCTCCGATCTTTTATTTTCGTTCAGAATAAATACTGCCCTTTCCACTCCATTCACTCGAAAGCTGAAACAACAGGGTTGGATAAACTGAGCCCAATTAATTAGGCCTAAGCTCGTAATGAAAGAGCGAAAATAGTCGACCTAAAATAATATTACAGTATGTGGGCCAACTGTACCTACTGGCCTGTAGATATATTTTATTCATGCACCGTCCTTTACCGATTTCTTTGGGGTCGAATACGTTCTGCTTGTATACGACTAGTTGCCGCCTGCGGCTTTGCTCTCGTGGTAGCGGTGATTAAAGAGCTCACAACCCATAAACAACTTTTAGCTCGCGCATTTTAACATTTTGAAAAATAATTATTAGGTTTTATTTTAATACAACTAGCTTATGGAACAAGCAGATGACCCACCTTTTAAGTGGTAATTAAGTGGTAACCATCACCTATAAAAAAGCATTGCCTCGTAAGTCACGCACGATAGGAACGTACCCTACAATACACTGCCCTGCGTCGATCAACTTGAGGCAAAGAGATGTTAAGTCTCATGCGCCTGTAATTACACCGGTAACCACACTCTCAAACCGAAACACAGCAACGCCGCTTGGCAGCATGAAAAAGCGTAGTGGTAGTACTTCCCCGGACGAGCCCTTCACAAAGAGCTCTACTACTCTTAAATAGGATAGGATGTTGTTGTGTGGAAATATTCACGAATAATTGCCTAACCTCACCCTATATGTTATTGCCCTGCGTCGATCACTCTGATACGTAAATAAATAAATATTGGTGAACTATTTGTTAAGAGTAGTAGAGCTCTTTGTGAAGGGCTCGTCCAGGGACCGCCATGTCTTTTTCTACCGCCACGCAGTGTTGCTGTATTTCGGCTTGCAAAGTGTGGTTGTCGGTGATCTCAGGCACAAGAGGCTTTTTAGCATTTGTATGCCTCGAGTTATTAAAGTGCCTTACGTTCCACTACCCTGCGCCCAAACTTTAGGCATACAGTTGTTAAGCCTCATATGTGCCTCATGTGCCTGTTTCATACTCTCGAAACTAAAACACAGCAATAAAAAAAATAAAAAAAAATAAACCCTTTTATCAGCTGCCTTTGACAATTGCTATTTTACGATTAGGTACTCTAGATAACTAGTTAATTCTAAACTATTTTATGTAATAGCTATCTCCTCCTCCTCAGCAGTCATCGCCTCTACGGCGTAGGCCTGCAATACTCGTACTCAATCATATTGAAAAATATACTATTTTTCTTGAGTTTATACTAGGTGACTGGGGAATAAGCCCATGCGAAGTCGCAGTAGTTTAACTAGTGCTATATACAGTTATTGCACGCCATAAACCAAGTGGTGATATTTCAACAAGGAATAGCGCACTTCAAGAATAGCACCTATAAAAACTTTCATATGCCGCATTTACATAGGAACCGGGATTGTTTGTTTCCGACTGATCTGGCTATAAGATATAGAAACGGGGTTGCAATTGCTCGTTTCTTATTTACCTATAAAATGATTCAAAGTGATCCTTGTGATTCAATTGAATCGAAGCTTTGACGTAAAAAAACACGGGAACGGTATGTCTGAGATGGTCCTCCAAAAGGTTATCATCGGCTTGAAGAACTGTTGCTTATTTTTAGTATTTAGTATTATAATCAGCTGTCTGTTTCCCATATTACAAGCTTTGTTTAGTTTGGGGCTAGATAGTGCGCAGTAGAAAATCCATAGACGGCTATTATTTATTATTATCAATTGACCCTTGGCTCGCAGCATTAAAGACCAAAAACAAAAAACCAGCCAAGTGCGAGTCGGACTCGCGCACGAAGGGTTCCGTACCATAATCTATAAAAACAGCAAAAAAATTACGTTTGTTGTATGGTAGCCCCCTTAAATATTTATTTTATTCTGTTTTTAGTATTTATTGTTATAGAGGCAACAGATATACATCATGTGTGAAAATTTCAACTGTCTAACTATCAAGGTTCATGAGATACATTCATGAGCCTGGTGACAGACGGACAGACACAGACGGACGGACAGCGGAGTCTTAGTAATAGGGTCCCATTTTACCCTTTGGGTACGGAACCCTAAAAACCGGCTTAAGCTCCTGTTTTCTACGCAAACGCACTTCTTATATGAGCAAACACGTACAAAATTAATGCCGGCACACAACACGCCAAGAAAAGAAATTAGGTGGAGGGTCTCCTTGGGAGGAAAAACAACGCCATTAGTTAAAGGTGCTACTGCCTACTCTTAATTGCCATCGTTAGCTGCAATATATTGCCGTATGTTTACGACTTTAACCTTTTTTGGCAGTGCCTTTTTGCAGTCGCAATGAAGCTAATGCCTTAGTTAAGCTATTTAAATGGACTTACGAGTGGTAGGTAAATTTCTATGTGAGATATACATATAATAGGGCTATGAGTAAATGAATAGAAGGAGTGGTACAATAGGTATTTTGCTCCGTTCGACCCAAAACATTTGATTTAAGTTACCCTTTTTACCCACACCTACTTATTTGATTAAGCTGTTTACCTTTTTCTGTATGCCTACGCCTCACTAAACTTCAATAATATATTATATTACATTGTAAAAGGATCATACAAAAGAACGGTAGGAACCAAGCCGTAAGTTTGTTGCCTGTTCTTCTAGGCTTTGGTCGCGTGGAACTGGCACCTAGAGTCACCTAGCTTTAAGACGTTTCAAAGTGATCCTTGTGATTTTATTGAATAAATAACCTTTTGACTTTATTCCTTATTTCTATTGTTTAAATTCAAATAAATGACACAATGAAACACTAAAGTAGAATAATTTAATCAAGTTTGATTTTTTATAAATATTACGGTGTCTGTACTATTTAGAATACACTGTGACTTAGATTTTTGGGTAGAACAGAGCATATGTTTTGGGTTAAAAATAATATTGGCTAGAAAAATTGTGGGTTGAACGCGGAAGCACTCAATAGACGAATAATTAAATATTGCTGAACTTTCAACACATCAATATAGGATCCAGATAGCAGATATAATACTTAAATGCTTTTTCTATAAATACGTACTTATTTACACCCGGACAGAGAATAAACATCTATGATCATCACACAAATCATATAGGAATCGAACTCACGAAAGAGCTACCAACTCAGCTGCGAGGGCTCTCGAATGTCATTAAAAAAAACACACACAAGTTTTATATAAAAGAGTTTGATTAAGTACGAAAACTAGATTTTATGATATCCCAATGTGTATACACTTTTACTTTTAATAACTTTTGGGATTTAAAAATTCTTTGTGAATACCCTAAATAATAAAATACGAATATCCTACTTAGTTATAAAGATATTGTGTGAATTGTCCAAAATATGACGATAAGTGTCAAGTAAGTAGGAAAAAATCTACCATCTGCGAGCTATTCTGGCGTGCGCTGATAAAAACGCTGTACTACACCACGCTAATATAAGCTACTCGTAATACTAATCCTGCGCAGACGAAGTCGCAGGCACCAGCTAGTAAGAAATATTTATCTTTCAAAATATTGAAATGTGCGAGATAGTAGTTGTTTGAGTCTTAATTTTGCGACGTCGAACATTCCCGAACTCTGAACCAAATGAACTTTCCACGAACATAATTTGAACTTTAGGAAAGCCGAACTCCACTAAATTACCATCTGAGTGTCAACGTCACCGCGGACGTGACACGTCACGCCGATGACGTCACGTACGCATCGTTCAGTTCAAACGTGCGTGATACACGTTGTTTGCAGCCAAGTATTGTTTTTGGGAGTAGTTGAGCATCAGTTTCTCAAATTGTCGAATTGGTAGTGGATTGGTTGCAAATACAATGAAACAAATAAATATTTGCTGTAGATTCACTTAGTTTAAAAGACGTTTCAAGGTGATCCTTGTACTGAATAAGGACCGTTTTGATTTTGTCAATTTACACAAAGCTATACAAACTAAACAAGGCATGTACTATGGAAAAAAGATAACTGATATAAAACAATCTTTTTTTTTGTAAATATATACTTTACATATACTAGATTTGTATAACATTCTGAGAGTTCCCAGAAAAATGTTTGTGTTGAGTAGGAATCAAACTCACTATCTACAGTGCAAAAAATATGTGATCTTATTTATATCTCTATATTCTAAATATAAGAATTTTTTTTTAAACTATTGTAAACCGCAGTCACTGGTAAGCTGAATATTTTTCATTTAGATTTATATGGTTATATTTCTCATCTAGAAATCAAAGTCAAAGAATAAATACATTCAATTAAATCAGGATCACTTTGAAACGTCTTAAAGCTAGGTGAATCTAGGTGCCAGTTTCATGAGTCTATAAAAACCAACGAACTTTAAGCTTAGTTCTACTGTTCTTTTGTAAATATAAATAAATAAATATAAACAGCCTTCACAGCTTTCACAGCTCAGTTGGTAGTAGCTCTGCCTTCTGCGCCGTAGGCCGTGGGTTCGATCCCCACCGAGAACAAACATTTGTGTGATGAACATAGATGTTTGTTCTCTGTCTGGGTGTTAATATATATAAAGTATGTATTTACAAAAAAAAAGTATCTAAGTATTATATCAGCTATCTGGTTCCCATATTACAATCTTTGGCTTAGTTTGGGGCTAATAAGTATTGTGTGCAAAGTCCACCAATATTTATTATTTATTTATTATAAATATTGGTGGACTTTCCACATAGCACTATCGAGCCCCAAACTAAGCAAAGCTTGTAAAATAGGAACCAGATAGCTGATATAATTCTTATATGGTATTTTTTGTATGATCATTGTTACAAGTGACTAGCTGATATAATACTTAAATAATGGTATTTTTGTATGATCATTGTAACAAGTGACAAGCAAAGCACCAGTGTGTCAGTGTCACGTTCAAAGAGCATTAGCTTTATGCCTCCTATTTGCTCAACAAAGACGTAATATCAAGCATTGCGAGACAAAGTAAAGGCAGTAACGATCGCGACCATTAGGAAATACCATCGTTAAGCTGAACGTCTGGGCACTTAGTCGGATAGCATCGGTGAAGTTTCACAGTATCCTGATCTGTTTTGCATTAGACGTGGAGAGCAAATACGGCAGAGGATTTTAATGTATTATAAATCATTCGTATAATCATATTTCATATTATATACAAGGTGTTTAAGGTGTTTAAAAACTTCAGGGGCTTAAGTACCCATCAATATGAATAACTTTATATAAGGAACCAACATTGTGAACGCGAAAAAAACACAGCTGTTTCATACATTTTAGCCAGGTAGGTATTGAACTGTTGTATGAAACGGCTTTTTTTTTTCGCGTTCACAGTGTTGGTTCCTTGGAAAAAGTTATTTATATTCAAAGTCAAAGTCAAAAGGTCACAAGGATCACTTTGAAACGTCTTAAAGCTAGGTGACTCTAGGTGCCAGTTCCACGCGACCAAAGCCTAGAAGAACAGGCAACAAACTTACGGCTTGGTTCCTACCGTCCTTTTGTATGATCCTTTTACAATGTAATATAATATATTGGGTACTTTAGCCCCCTGAAGTTTTTAAACACAAGTATTGGAACACCTTGTATATAGCCCTCACAGTTCATTTGGTAGTAGACTAAATAAATAAGTGTCCTGAAAAAGAACTACTTCAAATAGGTACAGTACATTGAAAACATAAAACAGCAAATCGCGCAATTTCATTCACTTGGATGACATAACTTTTTACTGTTATTTTGATTTAAAAGCCAAACTACTGAACCGATTTTGATGAAATTTCTATGGAACCAATCTGAAAATATATCCTCATTTATTTTTCAAATCGGTTCATAAATGACGGAGTTAAGCGGTAACAAATAAAATACAGTCTAATTGAGTCCTCTTTTTTTTAAGTCGTTTATTAAAGTAACAAGCGACATTGTGTATTGGCGAGAGTTCGGTGATGGAGGGGGTACAATATTCGTATTCCTAGAAATGTATAGGTCAATCATATTAAGGGGCTGACAACTATCAAACAACTTTTCGCTCGCACGTTTCGACATGTTGAAAGATATAAAATCACTAAACTCATTTTCGAAAAATCGCAATCAACCATTTTGTGTGCAATCACATTGCACACAGTTTGGTAAAAAATTCATTTTGATCGATACATGTTTTCCTACTCAAAGTTGGCTTTACTAGTTTTCGTACATAGGCAAACTTTTAAGTAGGAAAACTTTTTCATCAAATCACTAAACTCTTCGAAAATGAGTTTAGTGATTTTATATCTTTCAACATGTCGAAACGTGCGAGCGAGAGTCACATTAGCTCTTGTCTTCGCCTTAATGTAAAATTTTAATTCTCATAACCTTAGTTTATCTCAACCGTGGATTTTTTTCAAAATTATTTAATTTATTGACGAATAGAAAACGCATTGTACACTTTTGTAAATCCTCTCTTTGCCGACTAGCATTTAATTTTGTCCCTCCTTGGAAATCGAACTTGCATCGAACGTCTAAGCTCGGAGGTCGGCGGTAAATAAGTAAGTACTTGTAAGAATAATTATGCTCCGACCACAGTTGACTAAGACAAAGTAGGTAAACTCCGGTATAGGAACCTCATTACGTAGCAGGTGCCTTATCATCTTCAGGCGCTGCCATAAATCGAGGGTGTACTTTGCATGACTATCGTGAGGTTTGTGAGCTACGTCATAGCCGAGCAAATATTAGAAACAGCTGGTGAACTTATACAAGGTGTTCCGTAAGTTGTGTATATAAACTTCAGGGGGCTAAAGTACCCATCAATATGAACAACTTTTTCTAAGGAACCAACACTGTGAACGCGAAAAAAAAAACAGCTGTTTCATACATTTTAGCCTGGTAGGTATTGAACTTTTGTATGAAACAGCTGTTTTTTTTTTCGCGTTCACAGTGTTGGTTCCTTAGAAAAAGTTGTTCATATTGATGGGTACTTTAGCCCCCTGAAGTTTATATACACAACTTATGGAACACCTTGTATAATAAACGCTTGAGCTGAATGAGAACGAAACGTGAATTTCTAACCAAGTTATGAACTGAAGCTCAAAAAATACAGTAGAACAGTCAGCATAAAAAAAAATATTATAGTTCATGATTTTCAGGTTTTTATATGACATGCTAACGGCTGTCTCTGACTGTATTTCTATAATTATTAATAAACTTCAAAGTTACAAGTTTCCACGCATTTTATTTCGTACACATTTCTTTATTGATGATAAAAACTATTAATGTATACTTATGGAAATCACAAGATTTTTTGAAATAAGGTCGTGGGCTCAAATCCCACTCGGATAATAATTTTTGAGATGTTATAAAAAATCTCAATGATAAATAAGTAATTTCAAATTCAAAAATATAACATTCAATAAAAGGATATCAAAGAAAAAAATATTTCAAACAGGATAAATTGTCAATGAATAAAATATATAGGTGGACATAGGTACCACACAGCTATTAATACTCGTAAGTCTTATTTTTTGGACAAAACCGTGAAGGTACAGTTCCATTTTAGCAGTAGTTTAAAAGTAGTAGAGGTCTTTGTGAAGGGCTCGTCCGGGGAAGCACTACCACCACGCCATTTTCTACCGCCAAGCAGCGTTGCTGTGTTTCAGTTTGAAGAGTTTGGTTGCCGGTGTAATTACAGGCACATGAGGCTTAACATCTGTAAGTCGATGGACGCAGGGCAGTGCACGGTAGGGCACGTTCCTATCGTGCGTGACTTACGAGGTAATGCTTTGTTATTATTTGCGGAGGTATTATTTTATTAAATTAAATTATTATTCATTAATTTTTAGTTCAAAAATGTTTGCACGCCAGGACTGTAACTGGTAGAATGTAATTATGCTCATTTTTCTGTACATTAAGACCAGTGTAAACCTAAACTTACATTCCGCAAATAAATGATTCTGATTTCTGATTTCTAATTTCTGAATAAAATCAGGTGGGCCATGAGCCTAGTAGTTGAACCCTTTCATCCAATTTGAACATATAACCTAGCTGTTGTTGTGTAAGCTATCGTACACATGAATCATAGCAAATACATAAATCTTCTTAATTTCAGTGCTCATCCGTGAAATATGTGCTTAATTAAGATTCGTCTAGCAAGTGTTGCAATTCGAGCTCCAAATTACTTTAAGATTACACGTTACCTTTGATTGAGTTATCAATATCAGCTTTAGTTAGAACCTGAAATTTACAGCTTAAATGAAATTCATGTTAAAATTATAGTTTAGGATCCTGTGAAAGTCTCTGACATAGAGTTATGATATTTTACGTGGGTGGGTAAGACAGCATTTATTGAAGGTAAAAATTGTAAAAATTTTGAGAAATTTTGATTTTTAATACTTTGTGATCCTAAAAGACGAAACAGTGTTACAAAATTGTCACAGGAATACCAACTACAGCAAAATGTGGGCATATAAAATGTACCTCTGACTAACCCCACTAGATCCTAAGAAGAACTTCTAGTTGGTACTTAGTATTACGAGATCTGAGGGGATATCTACCGTGCCTGGGATCAAAGTAACTCTCTCTCTCTTGTCGTGATACTAATTTCTTTCGAAACAGTGTGGTGAAAGGATTTTAAGTGCGCCTCAAGAGGCTCCTTTCGAGCACTTGACACATGTTATAGAACTTTTTAGGTTCCACGACATGCCGGTTTCCTCACGATGTTTTCCTTCACCTTTTGTGAGTACTGGCATTGTGCACATACATTTTTGAACAGAAAAACTCATTGGTGCATGACCGGTTTCGAACCCACGACCTTAGGATCGGAAGGCGGGGCCGCTACCACTAGACCACCAGTGCTCTCAAATCAAAGTAACTGTTACTTACTTACTAAAGTTTCTCACGTACGATACTCAGGTAAAAAGTGTACTCTCCAAAATAATGAGGGCTTTCCACCTGCCCATTATTTCATTATTTAGCGCTTCAATTATAGCAGTGGCGGTGTTGCCAAGTCGTGAGTAATTCGGGCGTCGGCAACTCGACACGTCCACCTTATGTAACTTCGTATTGACGAATAGATCGTGTCGAAAACATCGTGAGGAAACCGGCATATCGTAGAACCTAAGTTCTAAAACATGTGTCAAGTGCTCGAAAGGAGCCTCCTTGAGGCGCACTTAAATCCTTTCACCACACTGTTTTGAAAGAACTTGTGACACGACAAGAAGACGAAAAATAGATTATCATCAACACTATCACGGTAGGAGCCAAAAAATATTATTTGAGGATTAACAGGCCGTTAAATCTAATCTTAGATAACAAACTCGAACATTTTGACATATGTATTTAACGGCCCTTTAATCCTTTGTTAATCTAACAAAGGTGAAATCAGCTCTTATTATTTGAATGCCTCAAGTTGATGGACGTAAGGTAGTGCATCGTAGAGCACGTTATTATCGTACGAGTGCAATAGGTGATGCAATGTTTTGCTATAGGTGTTGGCTACCAATTAACATCAGCTGGCCCATCTGTATGTTCAATCAACAAAGTGTAAAAAAAAAAAACAAATTTACTTAATTTATTAAATGTTACTACTAGAAGTTTCCATCGTCATTCCATTTTCCATTTCAGCCCTTTAGCAAATATTGACGGTCTTGTCACTGAATTACCCCGGGAAATTGGGTCGGGTTAGCTACCAAGACATGATAAGGTCAATAGTGGGTTGAGTATGAATATTCAAACATAACCTTACGCTTACACCCTCGTATTCATAATTAAGAAATTTTCTTGCTACTGAATTTTCTAATTGATAATTTTTTATACCACTAGCTGATGGAACAAGCAGATGGCCCACCTGATGTAAAGTGGAAGCCATCACCTATAACAAATCATTGCTTCGTAAGTCACGCACGATAGGAACGCGCCTGACGATGCACTGCCCTGCGTCCATCAACTTGAGGCATGCAGATGTTAAGCCTCATGTGCCTGTAATTACACCGAAACACAGCAACGCTGATTGGCGGCAGAAAAGGCGTGGTGGTACTTCCCCGGAAGAGTTCTACTACTCTTAAATACTTGCTGATGCAACTCCTGATGTTAAGTATTAACCTGCACTTATAACAAAACGTGCCTGTAATTTCAACGGCAACATACCCTTTAAACCAAAACACAGCTACGTTGCTTGGCGGCAGAAATATATTGAGGTACTTCCCCGGACGAGCTCTTCACAAAGAGTTCGTCATCATTTTGGCATTTTGGGCGGTTATCGTCAATCCATACCGACGACACGACCATTGTACTTTTTACTAGCGCCCTCGGCTTTTCTCACTTAGCGGTGATTGCTAACATCAATATTTAAAGCAGGTTTCCTTTTCGAACTCGTAATTTTTTTGCCATAATTTTTATACCATTATCTCATAATGTATTGGTACAAAATTTTATTTTGTAGCGTATATTAAATGAGTTTTTTTTATATTCAGGCAAAAGCGATAGTCCTGCAACTTATTACGTAATACGGTATCTGATAAATTCCTATGACTACCCCGTTGGTGCCTGATACTAAGAGATCTGCTGGGGCCTTTTGCTCACTTCGAGCGAGATTATCTCACGGTGGAGATGACGTCATATCTCGTTCAATAACTCGTTGACGTTGCGTCTCGCATGAACTTTGAATGAGAAAGTTGGGGAGTTAGGTGGTGAGAATGGGGATAAATAGTTATCGAACGAGATATGACGTCATCTCTACCGTGAGATAATCTCGCTCGAAGTGAGCATAAGGCCCATGAAGGAATGTCTACCGTGGGTCGAAGCCGTGAAATTGATTTTTTAATCTTTGATCGAAGATCTATTATTAGAATTCTTTGATTTTATTAGCTACATTTTTTTCTGAGTGTGAACATGGTATTGTGAGATCTGAACTGAGAGGATATCTACCATGCCTAAGATCTAAAACCAAGAGGCAATTTTGATTCTTATAATTAAAAAAAATATTTTCTATGTATCATAATAATATATAACTTCTAAAGCTACTGAATTCTATACCTGAGTTAAAGAAAAGTTGAGCCAATGATACGGTGTTAGAAAATTGTTGAATAATTAAATTATTCTGAGAACATCCCTTCATTGGATTATAATTAACCCAATTTCGAATGATGTCATTACGCTATTGCAGAGGTTTTTAGATGGAATCTAGCTAGCAACAGTTGGAACCTCTGGTTGGAACAAACTGTTTTTTGAGGTTTCTAGTAAAAGCCGTTGACAAAAACTTTTTTTTAAATCTATGCGGCGTACCTAACCTACTCTGAAGAGGTTTCTAGGAAAACCGATGTTACAACCTTTTACACGCAGACTTTTTTTAGCAGTATTATAATTACTTACCGCTAAATGTATTTTACTAAGTACCTTTGTCTGATAAATTTCGTTTTAAAACACGAACTTCTGGAGTTTATGAAGAAGTGAGTAAGTTTTTTATAGTTTAGATACCCTTTAAGGCGAATGGATACCCCACTAGCGCCACTACATATTTTATTTTATCATTACGTTAAACAAAGGAATTATCAAAAAATCGGACCACGCGTACACGATACCTATCACAAGCTTTTTTTTAATGTATCTGTAATAGTTCTGTATTGTATTATTTAGGTAGGTACTTGTTTCAAGAGTTTAGTTCCTATTGGTGGCCACCAAGCTCTCCAAACAAGGTATCTGACTGAGTAACACAAAACAAAACTATTAAAAAAAAGCTTGTAATAGGTATCGTCTACGCGCGGTCCGAATTTTTGATAATTCCTTTGTATAACGTAATGATTAAATAAAATATGTAGTGGCGCTAGTATCGGGGTATCCATTCGCCTTTAATGTATACTCAACTCTGAGTTGAGTATACATAACCTAGGAGTTTTACTACGTGATAGAATCAGAAATGAATAAATCCGTAGAAGAACCAAAGTTACTGACATAGCTCACAGAATCAGCAAACTCCTAACCAATAGAATCATAATCATATTAACTTTATTGCGAATATAGAGGTTGGTATACAGATGTCAGGGTTTGCAAAAAATGTTTTTCTATATTCCACATAAAAACAGCATGCAATAAATAAATTTTTAAATTGTAATGATTTTAAATAATAACAATTTTTAAATTGTATAAATTTATAATTAATTATATTAATTTATATTTCGTTAATCATAGATTAAATAAATACAAAATGTCACAAATTTAGAATAGAATAAAAGATAAATTAACAATTAATAATAAAAAAAAAAAATTGCATAATGGATTATTCTAAATTGTCATTACTATATTCAGTCACACTATAATACACTTTAGACCGCCGAATTGTGAGGATCCCGGGAAGTTGGTGAATAGAGAGAGCTCAGAATCGTTCTTCCTGGAAATGTTACAATGTACGAATGTTCAAGTTAATAGTGAACAGGTGGATTATTACTACTATAGTAGTAGATATTATATCGAAAGGAATTCGTGAAAATCAGCTGAAAGGGTGCGACGGGGGATGAAATTAGTTTGAAAATAGCTATAATATAAATAGCAAATTGGAACCAGATAACTGATAAAATACTTTTAGTTTATTTTAAAAAGGTTTTTTACTCAAACATTTTTACAGAAACAACTACCTTTCTTAGACATCCCAAAAGTTAAGTTATTAAGTTATTAAAGTGTTTAGTTATTTATTAGTGCTAAGAAATCTGACGGGATATCTACCGTGCCTGGGGATCAAAGTCCTGACGCGAGCTTTTACGTACGATAGTACTTAATTATTGTACATCAGCATTTCCTCGTTATAACGCTGCGCTGTTATCATTTAAAACTTGGCCAATTACTGAAAATGCGTGGGTGCAAATAATAAACAAGTAGGTATTGTCATTTGTACGAAAATACTTGGTTTCGGTGAATCATTGAGCGCTAGAACGTAAATAGATCTCAGAAACTAATATATTATTGGAGTTAGTAACCTATTTAATGAGAGGTTTGTTTTTGTGATGATTTTAAATGATAAATTATCTGATAAAGCAGCGCAAGGTCGACTGCTGTGGTGTAGCGAGTCTGAGATGCGAGAGGTGCAGGTTCAGTTTCCACCCCCGTAAATTGAAATTAAATGTAAGGGAATTACAATGAATACATTAACAAAATACACGTGAAACAGATGAAGTTCATGAGCTAACATTTCATATTACGTTACAAATTATTCTGTTTTGCCTACGCCTCCCGAAGTTCTATGGGCTGGAGCCTAATTATTATGTTATTTTGTAACAAGGATTAAACAAAAGAACGGTAGGAACCAAGCCGTAAGTTTGTTGCCCGTTCTTCTAGGCTTGGTCGCGTGGAACTGGCACCTAGGTTCGCCTAGCTTTAAGACGTTTCAAAGTCATCCTAGATCTTCACTTGAGTAAAATCTTTTTTAACTTTGACTTTTATCTAATAACCAAACAGCTTTAAGGCTTAAAAAACATTAAAGTCAGGACTGACAGCTAATGTTCGAATTTAAATTAGAAATATTAATTACATGGATGTAAATTCCACTAGCGGTCAACCATCGAATAGGTGACACAGCTTAGAGGAAGTATTATATTATATGATATTTCCTCCATGGACTACACAGTACGTCCCTTAAGGCGAAGACAAGAGTTAATGTGACTCTCGCTCGCACGTTTCGACATGTTAAAAGATATAAAATCACTAAACTCATTTTCACACAAAATGGTTGATTATGATTTTTTTAAAATGAGTTTAGTGATTTTATATCTTTCAACATGTCGAAACGTACGAGCGAGAAGTTGTTTGATAGTTGTCAGCCCCTTAACTAAGTCGTTCTGTTAGAAATGACCGAACAAGCGCACGAGCGCCGAGATGTTTACTTGTTTCTTAAATGTAAATTATTCAGATGTTCGCGAACTTTCAGGATAATTTTGTTATAAACCTGACTTCAAAGGAAATAGCCAGTTACTTAGTTAATTACTTATTAATAAAATGAATTTATTCTTAAAGGAATAATAATTAATAATTTCCTGTTGTTTACTAATGGGGTTTATGAGAGTTCAAAGGAGGTACCTACTATTAATTCAATTAATGTAAATAATAAATAACGGTGGACATTCCACACAGATTCCTATTTAGCTCCAAATTAAGCAAAGCTTGTTATATGGGAACCAGATAGCTGATAAAACTTATAAACTTATAAACTTTTTTATAAAAACATTAAAAACAAAAAAAAATATACAAGGTGTTCCATAAGTTGTGTATGTAAACTTCAGGGGGCTAAAGTACCCATCAATATGAACAACTTTTTCTAAGGAACCAACACTGTGAACGCGAAAAAAAAAACAGCTGTTTCATACAAAAGTTCAATACCTACCAGGCTAAAATGTATGAAACAGCTGTTTTTTTTTTCGCGTTCACAGTGTTGGTTCCTTAGAAAAAGTTGTTCATATTGATGGGTACTTTAGCCCCCTGAAGTTTACATACACAACTTATGGAACACCTTGTATAAACAAAAATTATAAATAAATATATTGGTGAACTTCCCACACAGCACTATCTAGCCCCAAACTAAGCCAAAGCTTGTAATATGGGAACCAGATAGCTGATATAATACATATATACTTTTTTTTGTAAATACATACTTATAAAATAATATAACACCCAGACAGAGAACAAACATCAATGTTCGTCTCACAAATGTTTGTTTTCGGTGGGGATCGAACCCACGGCCTACGGCGCAGATGGCAGAGCTACTACCAACTGAGCTGTGAAAGCTGTCAAACATTGTAAAAACATTATAAACTTTATGATAAAACTTTGATAAAAAAACAGCTGTTTCATACATTTTAGCCAGGTAGGTATTGAGCTTTCGTATGAAACAGCTGTTTTTTTTGCGTTCACAGTGTTGGTTCCCTAGAAAAAGTTATTCATATTGATGGGTATTTTAACCACCTGAAGTTTTTAAACACAAGTATTTGAACACCTTGTACACATTATAACACCCATTTATAAACTTTTGTTATAAAAAAATACTTTTATTCACTACATAGTATAAAACAAAGTCGCTTTCTCTGTCCCTATATCCCTATGTATGCTTAAATCTTTAAAACTACGCAACGGATTTTGATGCGGTTTTTTTATAGAAAGAATGATTCAAGAGGAAGGTTTATATGCATAATACAAGCATAATCTTTTAGGGATAACCCACAATAACCGTGCGAAGCCGAGGCGGGTCGCTAGTATATTATAAAACTTACAGAGAACAAACATCTGTGTTCATCACGCAAATGTTTGTTGTCGGTAGGGATCAAATCCTGGCCTACAGCGCAGAAGGCATATCATCTGGGCTATGAGCGCTGTCTAAATCAAAATAGCTTTTATGCCGTTGTGATACGGTACATTTTTGTCCATTATTTAAAAATTCTGTTAAGTATATGACAAAATATTTCAGGGCCTTAGGTTTTATAAATAAAAGAGATATAAATAAATGAGAACAAAATTATCATTTCTCTTATTTCAATAAAATATTAATTTTACAGGAAGATGCTACAATAACATTTTAGCTGGAAACTGAATTAACTGAAACTGAATTTTATAGCGTGATGGTTAAAGTTTATGTTTTATGATAATTGATGGAGCGAACGAAGCGAGCGAAGATTTTTTAGGGCGGTTTTAAGATCTCTCAGTAACGTTATCCGCCATATAAAAATATTTCAGCCTTTGCTTTTCACATCTGAGAGGATATCTACCGTGCCTGGGGATCAAAGTCGTGAAGCTATTGTTTCTGTTTTAACAACTATTGTTTTTAACAAGTATTCACGGTGTTTTTTTTAATAAGTCCTAAAGAATACTTATATTATAAAATTTTATTATGTTTTAAATTGAACTTTATTGAAATTTTATTTGTTACCATTATTTATTATATTATTATTTTTAATTAATATTGCTTTACTCTAAATTGTGTTCTATTGTTATATTTTTTATGATGATAATTTTGCACGCCTTGTTGGGGTAGAATGTAACGGGCCTCAAGCATTTTAAATTACCAACTATTGTACCTACATTCCTGCAAATAAATGATTATGATTATTATAAAATTATATTTCGAATGACAGTAGTTTAAGAGTAGTAGAGCTCTTTGTGAAGGGCTCGTCCGGGGAAGTACTACCACCACGCCTTTTTCTGCCGCCAAGCAGCAACGCTGTGTTTCGGTTTGAAGAGTGTGGTTGCCGGTGTAATTACAGGCACATGAGGCTATACATCTGTATGCCTCAAGTTGATGGACGCAGAGCAGTGCATTGTAGGGCACGTTCCTATCGTGCGTGACTTACTAGGCAATGCTTTGTTATAGGTGATGGTTACCACTTAACATCAGGTGGGCCATCTGCTTGTTCCATTAGCTAATAGTATAAAAAAAAAAGACAACCACAAACTGCAAGACAAAGCGTGGAATGCTCGAAGGACCAACGACATTGTAAAGATCACAAGAAGTCGGTAGATGAAGAGGGCTCATAACCGTTCTTCCTGGAAATGTATAGGGAATGCCTTTTTGTTGATGAATATTTAATAACACACAGACAGAGAAATATCTTTGATATTACACAAATGTTTGTCCTCGGTTTATAATATTCTCATATCTGTGTCCTCGGTGGACATCGAACCTACAACTTACAGCGCAGAAAGCAGACATACCTACTACCAAAAGCTGTCGAACAGTTAATCTGATCTGCGTGAATTTGAGGTTACTGTTAACATTTGCTGGTAAGATTGATTCGAACATCAGAGTTATACCACCTGTTACAGTCAGCATCAGAAGTTGATGACTTTTCCGAATTTAGAATGTTTATGATTGGCTTATATCATATACTAAGAGTAAGAGTAGCAGAGCTCTTTGTGAAGGGCTCGTCCGGGGAAGTACTACCACCACGCCTTTTTCTGCCGCCAAGCAGCAACGCTGTGTTTCGGTTTGAAGAGTTGCCGGTGTAATTACAGGCACATAAGGCACATCTGTATGCCTCAAGTTGATGGACGCAGGTCAGTGCATCGTAGGGCACGTTCCTATCGTGCGTGAGTTACGAGGTAATTCTTTGTTATAGGTAATGGTTAGCACTTAACATCAAGTGGGCCATCTGCTTGTTCCATCAGCTAGTAGTATTTTTTTTTTAACACTTCTCTGTATTCTCATTACCCAAAAGTTATAGCTAGTGGATAATGGTTTCTAGCACTCGGCTGTATTATTATTTTTATTTAATTTGCACGATAATTATTTTTTATCAATCTACATATTATTCTTTGTTCTATGTTTTTCATAATTTTCATGTTGGTATGTCAGATTTTTACCTCTCAACCTTTGAAATTGAAGATATAAAATATTTTTTCGCAACCATTACCAAATATTATTTACTTTTGATGCTGACTGTACAAACTGAAAAGTGTGGTTCATTTTGAACATATTCACGAATTAATTTTGACATTTGTGGCGTTAGCGTATCCCAGCAATATTCGACCTTATTCTGTTGTAGTTAGGGTCGATACGTTTACGCGACTTACGTCAAATTTGTTTGTGATTAGGCCCCAGAATACACACCTCGCCGTGCACTTCCCGAAACCCAATATTGTTGTAACCCTACCTATTTTCCTGTATACGTCGATAGGCGTCTATTTTGACGCCCTGTCACAGAATAAGTTATATAACTAATACAGGAAGTTTCACTACGATATAACGAAATATTTCAAATCAAAAACATTATTTTTTTATTTAATAGGATAACTGAATTCTACGATTGACCAGATAATTTCACTTTTATGTATTATACTAATATTTCATTGTTTATGTATAAATACAGAAACATTGAAGGATATTGCACACTTTTAACGAAGCCAAACTTTAAATACTCATTCATAAAAGCACAAAAAACTTTCTAAATACTAAAACTACAAAATATTATTATTATAGTAAACATATAAAATGTTTTAAGTATTTAATGCGATTGTAAAATTAACTCGAGGCTATAAATTGTATTATATTTTTTATAAAAAGTTATTTGTATTTAATGCAATTGTTAAATAGTAGTATTTATTGTAATATAAACTTAAGGATTTAAATTGTATAATATTTTTCCTGCCAATTCTGAGTGACACAGACATACTCCACTTTGGAGTTTTGCCAACAATGAGACACGTTCCAATTAATTGTAATATCATAGCATTTATTACGTTTTTTTAACGTTTTTATGTTACTAATAAAGAACGAATATAAATCTGCGAATGATAAGCGCTCTGACTAAGAGGTTTTTTTTTCAGTTTTATTTTTCTGCAGAGATATCTTTGTCCGCAGTAAAGATCGAAATAGTGGTAGTAGTTTTTAATGAAATTATACAAAAATAGGCCACGATTTTGATTCTCAGTCGAGAGAGATATCCTCCGGTTATCCGAGATACCTTCAGTTTTAAGAGTGGTAGAGCTCTTTTGAAGGGTTCGTCCGGGGAAGTACTACCACCACGCCTTTTTCTGCCGCCGAGCAGCGTTGCTGTGTTTCAGTTAGAAGAGTGTGGTTGCCGGTTTAACTACAGGCACATGAGGCATAACATCTGTATGCAAGTTGATGGACCCAGGGCAGTGCATCGTAGGGCACGTTCCTATCGTGCGTGACTTACGAAATAATGCTTTGTGATAGGTGATGGTTACGACTAAGCATCACGTGGCCCATCAGCTAGTGGTATAAAAAAAATGTAACTCCCCTTAGATGTACTCAAAGAATCTGAAATTAGAACTTGGTACTAAGCGATCCGAGGGGATGTCTACCGTGCCTGGGGATCAAAGTCGTAAATTTGTTTTTTAATTTTAATAACATGTTTGATCAAGGTGTTGTAATAATATTATATTACAAATACATGAAACATTATGGACAGAGACACAACAATAAAAACGATATATTCATATTATATCAGCTATCTGGTAAATATTTTATTGTATTTAATTGTTAAATAATATTTATTCATTCTTATTCAATACAAAATAAAGAACCATTTGTGTTACAATATTAAAACTCTGCCGATGCAAAATTTAAATCGAAATCACAGCGAATGTATGAGGACCATTGTATTGCATGAATCAGAAGTTGCACTCATTTGCCATTTGCCATTTGCAAAACAATGAGCTGCGGTCACCGATTCTCAGAACGTTTTTATAATCAGAACAGGCGGTATTTCAATTGCCGCTAAAATATACCTACTATTTTTAATTATTGCACAGCGAAAAAGCGATCAGTTTTTTAAAACAAAACAGAAGCAGGCATCAGCGGATTTGATTGGCTAGAAATACAAGCTTTTTTCTATTCTATATTTGAATAGTGAAGAGCACCGGTGGTCTAGTGGGAGCGACCCCGCCTTCCGATCGTAAGGTCGCAGGTTCGAATCCGGTCGTGCACCAATGGATTTTTCCTATCGAAAAATTTATGTGCGCAATGCTAGTGCTCTTAAACGGTGAAGGAAAACGTCGTGAGGAAACCAGTTAGAACTCTAACAGCGGCGATAGGCTTGTAACCTGTCACGTATGGAATACCAACTACTGCAAAATGTGGGTATGTGCCAAATTTAATGTTTGGACGTACCTCTGACTGCCCCCTTAGACATCCTTAAAGAATCTGGAGTTAGTACTTGGTACTAAGGGATCTGAGGGGATATCTACCGTGCCTGGGGATTAAAGTCATGAAGCCGTTTTTTTTTTTTGAATAGTTTCTCAGTTTTGGGTTCAGTGGCCTAATGACGAATGCATTTTGACATTTGTGGCATTAAACCGACCTTATCGACCTTATTCTGTTGTTGTTGTTAGAGGATTCGTTTTCTGTCAATTTGGGAAGCAACATAGCTTTTTAATTTTAATTGTTTTTCTAGTGTTATTTTGAGTTGTGTTGTGTAATTTCGGTGGCATTTTAACCAACATTACTTGAGGTCTTAGCACAAAGTTTAAGCATTTGGAATGAAAGTGTAAAGTGATATCCTGATTTGACCGAAAACGTTTCTAATGTTTTGAAGAAAACCGCCACCATTTTCTTCGAAACAAATGACGGCCGACTTGACTATGGACTGACTTGACTAAAAAGTATTCAATACAAATCACTTGACACTGGCAAGATTGTCTGTTGAATGACGGACAGGAGCCATAAATTGAGAGAAGAAGTTGGATTCATTTTCTGTCATTTTAGGAAGCAACATAGCTTTTTCATTTTATTTGTTTTTCTAGTGTTATTTTGAGTTGTGTTGTGTAATTTCGGTGGTATTTTAACCAACATTACTTGAGGTCTTAGCACAAAGTGTAAACATTTGAAATGAAAGTGTAATATGCATGTAATATGTGTTAACCTGATTTGACCGAAAATGTTTCCAATGTTTTGAAGAAAACCGCCACCATTTTCTTTAAAACAAAATGACAGCCGACTTGACTATGGACTGACTTGACTAAAAAGTATTCAATACAAATCACTTGACACTGGCAAGATTGTCTGTCGAATGACGGACAGGAGCCATAAATTGAGAGAAGAAGAGAGAAGAAGTTGTGGTTAGGGATACGATAAGCTTACACGAAATTCGTTCGTGTTTAGGCTCCCGTTTAGAGCACCGACCGGGGTCTAGCGGTAGCTGCCGGTCCTTAGGTCGTAGGTCCAAAACCAGTCATGCACCAATTTTCCGTTGAAAAATTAATGACCACGGTGCCATTACTCTGAAACGGTGAAGGAAAACATCGTGTGGAAACCAGCTTGTCGTAGAACATAAAATTAAATGAGCGATGGGCTTGCAAACTGTCACGTATGAAATACCAACTTCAGAAAAATGTGGGTATGTGCCAAATGTGTTATTTGGACGTACCTGTGACTATCCCCCTTAGACATTCTCAAAGAATCTTAAGTTAGTACCTATCTTAGTACTAAGTTATCTCAGGGGATATTACCGTGTCTAGGCATTGAAGTCCAGCTCCTCCCAAGGTTGTATGGAAGAGATTGCTTTTAGCGACAAGACCACCCATTGTATTCCACTTTGATGTTCTTCTGTTCTGTTATATGTAAATGTTATGAGGTGTGCAATAAAGTATGTTCTATCTATCTTTCAATCTAAAATCATGAAGCTGTTTCAATTTTAAAAATACAAGCAGAAAAGATTAAAGAAAGCGTAATAAATTATTCCGACAGCCTATCGTAAACACCTTGCACTCAAACTTACCTTTGTTCAAATTCAGACGTTAAAAACTTACAAGCGCCAGTTTTATCGCTACAAGTTAGGTCTTAAGAATGCAAATTTATGTCAGAATAATTTATTCATTGCTGGTTATTGCGTACAAATTCACACAATGGAGAAAATTTATTCGTCTGGCCCGAACTTTCAAGTGTACCGCCTTTTAAAATGAAGGTTTCGCAATTATATTTTACTGGTGATTTATTTCTGTTGGATCGAGATAGGTTGCTTAAATTTGCATAAATGTATAGGTATTTGAGAATCCCTAACTCTTTCTTTTGTTTGCTTAGAAATCCAAACGATTAGAATCTTCCAAAAAGTGATTTCAAATATGTCTTTTTTTAACTAGAACCTAATAATTAGAATCTTCCAAAAAGTGGTTCCAAATTTCTCTTAGGTTATCCCTCCTTCACTGTAATGAATAGAATTAACCTCCATTAGTTTCACCAAAATAACATCCTCGTGTTGGTTACCACCATTCTACTAGGCCTATTAATAGTTGTAATTTATTTTGAACTACATAGTTGCCGCACGCGTTTTAGTAATGGCTGATAACATTAATATTTAAGACGCTGTTCCATTATTAAGCTTTTCTCAATTCCCCAGTTCATCCTTATTATCCGTTTTGTTGTGATAAAAAGTAATAAAGATAAAGAACTTATTTTATTCTGGGTCTGGTCTATGTACCACACAGAGAAAAATTTTAAAAATTTAAGATTACCATTCAAATGCAATTTCATTAATAAGTAGGTTAATAAAGTTGTCGTCACTAAATTTTGATCTGTTCGAATTTCTTACTATGTGGACATTTCTAAAGCCGCCATGACAGTCTGTAATTGACGTTTGATACGACGCATTGCATTTTTTATTTTTTTGACATATTTGTTGCTTTTTTTGACGGTAATGACTTTCAATCTCAAGCTTGACTGATACAACAGTTGTCAAAATGACATTCACGCATGTCAGTCTGCCATATTTTTTAGTGCATTGTGTTGCTCTCCTTGACCAAGAAAATCTTGATGAGCAAGAAAACGAAGTAAAAATAAAGCAAATAAGTATTTACAACAATTACTATATTGCTAAGCGATAATTATATATACTGTACACAGACCCCGAGTTCTTATATTGATGAAACATCTCTTTTATAACCGTAAATATACCTAATCCAGTTAGCAAACTAAACACTAAACAACGGTTTATTAGTTAGGACATAGTTGCGCTACAAACATCCCAACATTCTTCGTATACACAACAACTTTCGTATTTATTTATTAGTAAATAGTAAGATAAATTCATTTAAATCGGGCTTACCATAAACTTTCGACCACTGCGCCGGCGGCCTCCAATCAGGATAATGCTTTGGAAACTTCTCCCGGGTCCAATACGTGTGCAGAACCATTTTGTACACGGTCATTTTGTCCGGATTGCACGAATCCGTGTCACAGGACACGGCCGCGATAATCGCGAGCAACACTATCGCGAGTAACCCCGCCATCTTATCGATAAAACTCATCGACACTGTCACAACACTGTTTCTGTCAACATAGTGGGCTTGCTCCGGCGCATGTCACCTGCAACAAATTAAAACAAAATTATTTACAAGTTCCTAATGGCAAAGAAAATATTAATACGTAAATACTAATTAATACATTCCAAACCGGACTAACTTTCCTAGCTATACAAGGTGTTCCAATACTTGTATTTAAAAACTTCAGGGGCCTAAAGTACCCATCAATATGAATAACTTTTTCTAAGGAACCAACACTGTTAAAGCGAAAAAGAAAACAGCTGTTTCATACATTTTAGCCAGGTAGGTATTGAACTTTTTTATGAAATGAGCGATGAGGCTGAGTTATGATCTTGTAGACAATAGCAAATAGATCATCTAAAAGACTCCCTATATGCCATCTACATTTGCGCCCTCACTATATGACTGATACCGACTGATTATATGACGTTTCAGAAATGAAGGCTCAAACGCAATCTCTCACCCATGAATGAGCCACATCTAACGAGGTCATCAACCTGTCTATTTCTATCCCTTTGATACCAAGCTAAGTGTGCGGTAAGAACGTAGGCAGGTGTGCGCTATACGAATCATTGAAACTGTTTGAAATTCTATCCATCTCAATCAAGTCGTCTGCGTGCGCAGTCTGCAAGTAAATTAAACAGGCCTTTGCGCTTATTGTAATAGATTCATATTTTTTAACTAGCTGGTGCCCATGACTTCGTCTGCGCAGGATTAGTATTTCGAGTAGCTTATAATAGCGTGACGTAGTAATGTGTAACTCTAGCGGTTTTGGCAGCTCACGCCAGAATAGCTCGCAGATGGTAGATTTTTTCCTACTTGACACTTATTGTCATATTTTGGACAATTCGCACAATATCTTTATAAATTGTAGCCTATGTGTTATTCTGATGTATAAGCTATATTATTGTAAAGTTTCATTAATATCCATTCAGTAGTTTTTCCGTGAAAAGAGTAACAAACATCCATCCATCCATTCATCCATCTATACTTACAAACTTTCACGTTTATAATATTAGTAGGATATCTCTAATAGCTTAAATAATAAATATTGGCGGACTTTCCACACCTATCTACCCTCAAACTCACTGCGGACTCGTGGTAACACCAGATTGTCACACCGGAAGTAAAGCTTATAATATGGAAACCAGACAGCTGATATAATACTTATATACAAAGAGTTTAATATAGTCTCAAAAGTTATTATCCGAGTGGGATTTGAACCCACGACCTTCCCCTTGATACGGGGCCGCGCTAACCAACTGCGCCATCGGATTCTAATCAAACTCGACGAATAACTCAGGGACATGCTACTACGTTACTTATGCGTAGATGTAGTATGATTTCCTTAAGTGTAGGTAAACACTATAAAACTAATTAAAAAGTAAAACTTATATACTTTTTTATTTGTATACATATGTACCTGCTTATAATATAATAATCGCCAGACAGAAAATAAATATCTATGTTCATCACATAAATGTTTGTTCTGTCTGGGGATCGTGCCCGCGGCCTACAACGCAGAAGCAGAGCTGCTACCACTGAGCTGTGAGGGCTCCCAATTTCCTACTTTAAGTTTATCCGACAAGAAATCTCTTCTCTAAAATATTTAATTTTATAAAAATCAATTGCTGTTCGTTTGTCTCGCTGTCTCTAATCGAGTTCTCTAATCGAGAACGGCTGGGCCGATTTAGCTGATTTTGGTTTTGAAATGTTTGTCGTAGTCCAGGGAAGGTTTAAATGATGAGAAAATATGGAAAAATTGCGAGGAAGATAGCAAAAAAAACAATTTCATTTGCCCATATAAACTGTTCTACCTAAAGCGAAGGGAGAGTTTTAATATCGTTAGGATAGGTGATACGAAGTTCACTGGGTCATCTAGTTGTGAATAAAAATTCACATCTAGTATTTTTAAGGGCAAAGATTACTAATTTTTCTTTAGCTTGAACAGATTATGAATCGCATTAGATACGATTTTTAGTTTACATTTACAACAGGAATAGCCACCATAATATTATGCTTAACCCAATTCGAAACTCGCAATTCAACAGTAAAAATATTTATTAAAATATCTAGGACGAGTCTACTGACGATTTTAATTAAAACAGTTCGCAATAAAAACATAAAAAAAACCGAAAGAAAAAATCCACCATAAAATATTCAGAGCAAATCTGAACAACCAGCTAAATAAACTGAACGGCTTCAAATGGATAGCAAGAAAAACCTATTTTTTTTAAACTTCTTTTTAAAATTAATATTGGTAGACTTTCCACAAAATAGCCCCAAACTAAGCACAGCTTGTAATATGAAAACTAGATAACTGATATAATAAATATATATTTTTTTGTAAATATATACTCGTAACACCCAGACAGAGAACAAACATCTATGTTCATCACACAAATGTTTGTTCTCGCTGAGAATCGAACCCATGGCCTACGGCGCAGAAGGCAGAGCTACTACCAACTGAGCTGTGAAGGCTATCTAACTACTACTTGCTGATAGAACAAGTAGATGGCCCACCTGATGTTAAGTGATAACCATCACCTATAACAAAACATTGCCTCGTAAGTACGCACGATAGGAACCTACGATGCACTGCCCTGCGTCTATCAGCTTGAGGCATACAGATGCTAAGCCTCATGTGCCTGTAATTACACCGGCAACCACACTATTCAAACCGAAACACAGCTTCGCTGTTTGACGGCAGAAAAAGGCGTGGTGATAGTTCTTCCCCGGACGAGCCCTTCACAAAGAGCTCTACTACTCATAAAGTCACGCACGAGAGGCATACAGATGTTAAGCCTAATGTGCCTTTCATCGTAAAGTAACCACACTCTTCTAAACTGATTCTGATATCTGGATAAAATTGATGTGCGCAATGCCAGTGCTCTCAATCGGTGAAGAAAAACATTGTAAGGAAACCAGTGGTATTCTAGCAGCAGCGATGATGATTCCATATGTTGCAACCTGTGTATGCAACATATGGAATACCAACAAGTGGGTAATGTCAAATATACCTGTATACAAGGTGTTCCGATACTTGTGTTTAAAAACTTCATGGGGCTAAAGTACCCATCAAAATGAATAACTTTTTCTAAGGAACCAACACTGTAAGCATTTCACAGTGTTTGTTTAATGATGGTTACCACTTAACATCAGTTGGGCCATCTTCTTCTATAAGAAGTAGTACATATTTGTTAGAAATGATCAACTACTTATTGCGTTTTTTTATTTCAGCTACCTGTATACCTACTTACAATCCAAATAGGGTAATTAATTATTTTTCTTTCTTTTTTTGTGATTGCTACTGTTATTGCTGTCGTTACGGCTTGTTGCCTTTTGTTGCACGTTCAGCAAATTACAAAACTCGACTCACCAATCCAAACTAAACTAAAAGCCGCTATAAACCACTACAACCACACTTTAATCTTCTTAGATTTGAACACGGAACTTTCGGGGAAGAACCGAATTTTAACTACGTGTAAGTCTCCTGTCTTTTAGTTGAAACACCTAACTTACATTGCGGAGGAAGCTTCAGAGCGTTTGCTTAAACTTTGCTAGAGTTGAATATGATTTGCGTTTATTTTGCAGTTTGACGCTTGAATAAGTTTTAAGGCGATGACAACTGCTAATGTCTATAACGTAAATAAATAATCTCTCTCGCAATAAAAGTTTGATTTACTAGTTTTCGTACTGCTACAATTTTTTGAAAAACAAAACTTGTTTGGATCAAAATCTCTTCTCTATCTCTATCTCTAATACTATAAGAATCAAAGGCCTGACTGACTGACTAACATATAGACAAAGAAAACACAGCCTAAACCGCTGGTCCTAGAGACTTGAAATTTGAGGAGAACATAGGTCTTATGGCGTAGAGGTGTACTAAGAAGGGATTTTTGGAAATTCAACCCTTAAGGGTGTAAAAAGGGTTGAAAACGTTTGTATGAAAAATAGTATTCCTTGAACCTACAAACTTGAAACTTGAAGTACAAGTACTCCAAGACTAAAAAATAGAATAGGCATTTTTTTTTAACCTACCCTTAATAAGTGTGCAAAGGGATGTGAAAATTTGTATGGGATTTTTTTTACGCGTGGTGCGATTGACTTAAAACTTGGGGTGAAGAAAGAATGACACTTTGAATTTTTTATAAATACCCCTACAAAGGGTGCAAATGACTGTAAAAGTTAGTATGGTAGATTTTTTACGCATTGTGCGATTGATTTCAAACTTGAAGTAAATATACTCAACAGTAAATAATTTAGAATCACGTTTTCAATATTTGAAAACTACCCCTGCAAAGGGTGTAAGACTGTCAAGGTTTCAAATGTTTGTATGAGAGATTTTTAGCGCGTAGTGTGATTATCTTGAAACTAAAAGAAAATGTGTTTGGTGGATAAATAACAAAAAAGCAGTTTGATTTTCGAAAACAACTCCTAAAACGTTACCCTCCTTCGTTGCGCTCGAGTAAAAAGGATAGGTACAACGAGGCGTCAATGTTTGTAAGGGACATTCTAAAAACGGGAATCTTGAGTTGGTACGAAGAGATCTGAGATCTCTACCGTGCCTGGGGATCAAAGTCGTGAAGCTGTTTCGTTTCGTTTGTTTTTGGTGTAGAAACTAGGAACAAATAACTACATATTTTCCGTGTTAGGTATGAGTATTTGTCATATTTGTGCTAAGCTCAGTACCTGTGCTAGTATAAAAGGTTATTTTATCCCGTAAAATTGCTAGGTAGATCCTAGGTAGATCGTAAGGCTCTAGATGAGCCTTACGATCAGAAGCGTGACTTGCAAGGTAATACCTTGTTATAGGTGATAGTTACTACTTAACATGAAGTGCAGCAAGTAGTATGAAAATATATTATTTTATCCCAAAAAATAGCTAGGATTTCGAACCTTACGATCAGAAAGCGTAGTAACTACTAGTGCTATATTTCTATAAATAGTTTGCCGGAAAAATACTTCGTCAATATCTTGACCTGTACAAAGTCGGGGCAACTCAGCTATTAAGTATATAGAGGTAGAGGTAGTTTGATTTCCGAAAAAATAATTTGTCAATATCTTGACCTGTACAAAGTCGGGAAACTCAGCTAGTCACTAATAAGTTAAAAGCTTTTTGATGTACCATCCGTCTATCAAAAGTTATTGTTTCAAAAGCTCGTGGGAATACGTTATTACTATGATGGCAAGATGAGCTATGAGCAGTAGCACTACCGTATAACGTAAAAAGTATAGTTTATCATCATAAGGAGGAAGTTCAAATTTAAATAAGATCGACGCGTGTGTTTTCAATCGTAATAGTGTAGATTTAAGGTTTAAAATACGATGCAATCGATTGTGGCCCTCACACACGACCGGTAGCTGCCGTACCCCAAGAATGAGTTTTGCTTACCATATTTCGTATTTAATGACGTCAGGCCTTTTTTGTATGGAAATTCAATAAGCGCCACTATCGGGCGCGCTGAGAACTCCATACAAAAAAGCTCAGCTTATGTCCGCTCCGTGAAAATGTGCAGAGACAAGAGTAGGGACTTGGGCAATGCGAGAATGAACAGGCCACTTCCATGTCCACTCGCGTTGCCGCTCGCGTTGTCCGTGTTGCGTGAACACACATTGTCGGCGACGCTGCCGCAGACATATGGACGGCAATATTTCCGTCCACGCGAATAGCAGCGCGAATGTCTTAATGTAAAAACAGTATTACGAAAAACTAAATACGAAATATGGTATGCAAAACTCATACGTGGGGTACTGATACTACAACTTATACAAGTATGAGAAAATTGCAGTTTTTTTCAAGTTAAAAGTAAAATGTAAGGATTTGATCGAAGGCATTTTGGGTTATTTAGCTCGTTTGAAAAACATAATTCAAAATTCATCTTTTTGTCTCTTCACTGCTTTAACAACTGGTCCGATTATGGTGAAGCTTAGAACTAATTTAGTTCGTAAATTGTACTAGAATAATATATGTTTATCATACAAATGTTTGTTCTCGGTGGGGATCGAACCCACGGCTTACAGCACAGAAGGTAGAGCTACCATTTGAGCTGTTAAGGCTAAATAATACGTGAGCGAAGCCGGGCGGCAGTTATTGTTTCCTATATATATATAACATAGAACCATTATACCTCTAGTTTGTAGACATGTGCCTTTATCGATTCACTTTAGTTTGGCTCACTGATTAAATTGAGCCGTGTTAGCCCCAGTTTCTGAAAATAGGCTAACAAAATAAATTATAGCGATGGCTTATACCCACGCATCGTTCGATGGCCGTGGGATTATTGCTTTTAAATCAACACAACAAGAGAGCTAAAGTTCAAACTAATTGGTTTGATATTTCTATATATAGATAGATATATAAGTCACAACCTTCAACAAGAGTAGTAGAACTCTTTGTGTGTGGCTCGTCCGAGGAAGTACTACCGCCTTTTTCTGCCGCCAAGCAGCGTTGTTGTGTTTCGGTTTGAAGAGTGTGGTTGCCGGTGTAATTACAGGCACATGAGGCTTAACAACTGTTTGCCTCAAGTTGATGGACGCAGGGCACTGCATCGTAGAGCACGTTTCTATCGTGCGTGACTTACGAGGCAATGATTTGTTTTAGGTGATGGTTACCACTTAACATCAGGTGGCCCATCTGCTTGTTCCATCAGCTAGTAGTATAAAAAAAAGGATGTTGAGCAGGTACTTACAGTAAAAGTATTTAAGTAACAAATCCAATTTAATCTAAACAGGATTCAAACACCATTATTTGTACAAACGAACCAAAGTTAGCCAAATCAATTCACTTTAAGGAATCGGCCATTATTTTAATTGTCGGTTACGTTTCCCCTCAATTTTTACAGACCACTTCATATTTCCCCATCTTACCCCAGCCCACCCGATGTAAACACTCGGAAAGTTGCCCTATCTCCCCCCGAGCAAAGCTCTCTACGGTGCGGTAATTCGATTAAGTTATTGTTTTGTGGCAACTGGCATGCCGACAGTAATCTTTTTGAAAAGTCTGTAGACTGATGATATTTTTGAAAGTATGAAAATAAAACAGTCGCAACGAAACAAACTTTTAAGAGTGGTCCACAGTGTTTTACTTACTCTAATGAAAATAAACAAAATAAACTTCGTAAAAAAGTTTTTCTATACACAAATGGATTGAAAACCAAAACCGTTTTATGTTTTCAATCCATTTATTCACATCGGTAGATGGTTATATCTACCATGCCTTGGGGTCAAACTCGTGAAGTTCTGAGGGGATATCTACCTACTGTATCTGGAATCAAAGTCATGAAGTCTGTCTGTGTCATATAGTAATAAATACATAGGTGGACTTTCCACATAACTATTTTGACTATTTACACTTATCATATAAGTTTGAAGCGTAGAGTGTGCTGTCTTATAAATTTGATTATGTTTACCTTTTTCTGTTTTGCCTACGCCTCACTAAATTCGATGGGGACCACATTGGAGCTTCAATATTGTATTATATTACATTGTAATAAGGACCATACCAAAATGATGGTAGGAACCAAGTAAGTTTGTTGCCTGTTCTTCTAGGCTTTGGTCGCGTGGAACTGGCACCTAGAGTCACATAGCTTTAAGAAGTTTCAAAGTGATCCTTGCGATTTTATTGAATAAATAGCTTTTGACTTTGACTTAACACTACCTAGCTCCAAACTAAGCAAACCTTGTAATATGGGAACCAGATAGCTGTTATAATACCTAAATATTTTTTTTGTAAATACATACAAAATATAATAACACCTAGACGGAGAACAAACATGTCATGTATATTATGTTCGTTCATCAAAATTGTTTGTTGTCCTTGAGGATCAAACCCACGGCCTTCAGCACAGAAGACAAGGCTACTACCAACTGAGCTATAAGGTTGTATATTTTCTCAAAAACCCGCTAAATCTCACCTTTCAGCAAGTTACCCCGTAAATTCCCACGTAGGTACTTTAATGAAGGTATCAAGGCATTCTTGGAGTCACAGCGCGGAGTCGCTACAGTATAATTAAGTTTTAATAATTCACAATGTTGCCGAAACTGTTCACAGTGTTGTAATACTGTTACAGTGTTGTAACACTGTTACAACACTGTGATTAATTAATTTTGAAAAGACCATAGCTTTTTTTAAATATAATAGCCATTTTGGATGAATGCTATCCTCATGACTGGAGTCCTGGGAAATCAATTCTGTTTCATAAGACGAACTATTCGGTGTTATATTATCCTCCGATGATTTCAAAGTGATCCTTGTGATTGTACTGAATAAGGACCATTTTGATTTTGATTTTTGTAATGTATAATGTATTTTCTTGTATTTTTTTATAAACTGTATTCACGTGTGGCATAAATAAATGATTTTGTATTGTATTTTATTGAAGGAAGTTTTTGTCAATTATAATAATAGGCCTTTTTTGGATTTAATTTTCCACATTTTATATTTGATTTACTTTAGATAATACCTCTTTACTCCGAGTGACTATTGGCAAAAGCCTCCCCTAGCTTTTACAATTATACCTACAGAATGTAAAAAAATATTACTCTACATAATAATCTATCACTTTTAGAGAAAGGCCAGGTCAAGAGTACCCTAAGCCGGCGAACATGTATGAAGCATGTTATGAGAGTGAATGAAGCGAAAGAGGTATGTCAGGATCGTAGCTAGTGGAAATCCGTGGTCTCTGCCTACCCATAAGGGAAACAGGCGTAATTTTATGGATGTATCTGGTCTATCTATCTGTCTGGTTCCCATTTAATCAAGCTTTGCTTGGTTTGGGGCTAAAAAGTACTGCGTGGAAAGTCCACCAATATCATCATCATCATCATCAGCCCAAAGAAGTCCACTGCTGGACATAGGCCTCCCCTATAGAGGTACATTTCCAGGAAGAAAGATTCCGAGCCCTCTCCATCCACCGACTACCCGCGATCCTAACAATGTCGTCAGTCCATCGGGTGGGAGGGCGTCCCACGCCTCGCTTTCCTGTTCGTGGTCGCCATTCGAGAACCTTTATTCCCCATCGGTCCGTTTAGTCCTTCGAGCTATATGACCTGCCCATTGCCACTTCAACCTGCTGATTCTGCGAGCTATGTCGGCTACACCAATATGAATAATATAATTTTAAATGAAGTCGTATGCACGTCACAACGTTTCCCCAACAATATTATATCTATTTGGTTCGGTTTAAAGGATGAGGTTGTAGGTGAAATTACAAGCACATGAGGCTTAACATCTGTATTCCTGAAATAGATGGCCGCAGAACATTGCATCGTAGGGCTCGTTCATATCGTGCGTGTCTTGCAAGGCTCTCTATCAGTGATGGTTACCACATAACATCAGGTGGCCTATGTTGCTTCAGTGTCTCCATTGTCTCCATTCCGCCACAGGATAAGTAGACACACGGCCCAGTAAAATCCATACCTGGTTAGCATACCACCAATTCGTACGAAGCGCTTTGCTTCAACCTTCATTATGAGAACCGCTAAGGAGTGGAACTCATTACCGTCGTCTGTTTTTCCTGACAACTACAATATTAGTGTCTTCAAGGCAAGAGTGAATAGGTGTCTTCTAGACCGATCTGCTTCAACGTCGGCTACATCGTCGGCTACATCGTCGCTTACCATCAGGTGAGATTGTAGTCAAAGAACGGTCTATTCATTGTAAAAAAAAAAAACTTCCATCAGTGTGCTTAGTCGCTGGGTCATACAAGATTGTCATAAAGACGGGAAGTTACGTCACGGGAATTAATGGAGTGACGAACTTCCGTCGATTTTGTGAACTGTTTGTTATTGCTCCGTTAATTATAGACTAATCTTTCTTCACTTTAATGATTATAGTTTTTGGTTTATTTTTAGTTGAATTAAAATACATTTTCCGGTTTGAAGCAGGATTTGAAACGAGATTCAAATTAAAGTATTGATTTAATGACGGTTATAAGTAAACAAAAAATCCTGTAATCTACGAGCGTTTGTAAGTTGTTCTACGTACGGGCTGTCGTTAATCTGGTAATCGCTCATCAGGCTCATGCTAACTGCTAGCCAATGAGATGACAGATAAAAAAAAAATTGGTGGACTTTCCACACAGCACTATATGTCTATGGAAACCAGATAGCTGATATAATACATAATACTTTTTTTTGTTAATACATTCTTATAATTTTATATAACACCCAAACAGAGAACAAACATCAATATTCATCACACAAATGTTTGTTCTCGGTGGAGATCGAACCCACGGCCTCCGGCGCAGAAGGCAGAGTTACTACCAACTGAGCTGTGAAGGCTGTCGAACTCAAAAAGATTTTAATCCGTATTTCGTTTGAGTTTAATTCGGATATACGAGATTAATTTTAGTTTTAGGGGAAGATGCACGGAATCAACATCAGTGTTACTCAACAAATCACTTTACAGCGGATATGAATAATATTGTAGTAGTGAGTGCTTTCGTTGAGTGATTGATAATGATGTACTATAAAATCACTTACAATTATTATTGTAACATACCGTACTCAGAAGTGCTCACACAAGTTACCGCGGAGTAAACTAAATAAATAAATAAATATTGGTGGACTTTCCACACAGCACTATCTAGCCTCAAACTAAGCCAAAGCTTGTAATATGGGAACCAGATAGCTGATATAATACATATTATATACTTTTTTTTTGAAATACATACTTATAATATGAAATAACACCCAGACAGAGAACAAACATCTATGTTCATAACACAAATGTTTGTTCTCGGTGGGGATCGAACCCACGGCCTACGGCGCAGAAGGCAGAGCTGCTACAAACTGAGCTGTGAAGGCTGTCTTTTTTTTTATCCATCCACGGTTAGTTTCCAATAATAGCATAGGCATTCTGTAATACATTCACTCATCCCTAGCGCCACCCGCGTGAGTATTTTAATGGTGAAAATACCAACGTGAGTGAGACGAGTGAGGCGTGATCAACGTGAGCGCAGATCCACTTTGTTATACTCCCCGTGATTTTATTGTTTACGGAATAGCACTACTGCTTTTTTTATACTATTAGCTGATGGAACAAGCAGATGGCCCACCTGATGTTAAGTGGTAACCATCACCTATAACAAAGCATTAGCTCGTAAGTCACGCACCATAGGAACGCGCCCTACGATGCACTGCCCTGCGTTTAACAACTAGAGGCATAAAGATGTTAAGCCTCATGTGCCTGTAATTACACCAGCAACCACACTTCAAACTGAAACACAGCGTTGCTGCTTGGCGGTAGAAAAAGGCGTGGTGGTAGTACTTCTCCGGAAAATAAATTCCTACCAATACTACGCATATTTGCTGCCCTCAAGGATGCCAGGAAACAAATCATTTTTTTCCTGCACCGAAAGACAAAAGAGTAAAATTTCAAGCTAAGTATCTCAATCAGATAGCAGACGTTTTTAGAGAAAGGCCTGAGAGCTTATTACGAGTTTAGTGCCGATTGAGTGCCGATCGTCGATCGTTACGATACACCGAATTTTCTAAGAAAAAAAAAACAGGTTCTCAAAGAATACGCTAGATGCCGTTGATTAATTTTCATAGAAAATTCGGTGAATCGTAGACGATCGGTACTAAGCTCGTAATAAGCCCTCAGATCAAAAGTACCCCGTCGAGCATGTATGAAGACAGAGTGTAGCGAAAGAGTTATATCAGGATCGTAGCAAGTGGAAGTCCGTGATCTCTACCTACCCTTAAGGGAACTGGCGTGATTTTATGTATGTTTGTAAAACAAGCTTGAATGAGAAAGCTAAAAATCTTCGCTGAAGTCTACAAATACCATAGATTTATGTTTGTATAACAAGCTTGAATGACAAAGATAAAAATCTTGGCTGAAGTGTTAAAATACCATAAGATAAGCCACTGTGTCAGATTGCGGATAAAGTCAATACGTTTGATCGTTTTGTGTCGAGCCAGGAATAGCTGACATCAAACATAACGACTGCTGAGGGACTGGCATTCTTAAGGAAAGCGCAAAGAATGTTTCAATCAGAGTTACAAAGAATCTTCGCTAAAGTTGGGACTTTTTGGGAATCATTTTTTTGGGAAATATCTTATTTCTTTATACCTGTGCTAATACAGTTGAAAAGGCAACCAAGCGTTCTTTTCCATGAATTTTTTTTATAGATTTTTTAAAATTAAGTTAGTATTTCCGTTAATTTAATTTACTTGATCTGATTCACCTAGGTGCATTGAATACACTTTTAGTAAACTTTAGACACCTGTACCGCGTTTCATGAAAAATATATATTTATAATAATTATTAATATTACTGAGGCCATTTCCTAGAAATGGTCCACATTATAACCACATGTAACTGTCTGGGTGATTAAATTTTCATTTTAATTAATTGGTAATATATTAGTTCGGTGTCTTTCTCCGAAAACCGACTTTAGTTTTATATTTTCGGAACTTAGCCTTAAACTCTGATGTCAACGAAGCTCTAAGAGATAGGAGCTCTTGGATCGTTGGAGAAAATATAAATTATTCGTTGTATCTTAAAAACGGACGTCCTAGAAAATAAGTAAAAATGGGTTTGGAATTTACAAACAAATCCCTTTTATATGACGTAACTTTGACTTAGCGATATTTGTTTATTTTTTTTATATTACCCCCTTATAAACCTTTAATAAACCGTTATCCGATTTATCTTGCCAATAAATTTCTCAAGTACAAGCTATCGACTTACCAAATTTCATGGAGATCGGGTCAACTGCTTCGTAAACTTAATTCACCTGTCATGCACTGTGCTAGTGTCCCAGCAATGTGTATTTTTCCGTGGAAATCAGGTTTAAGCTTGATTGGTATCGCGTGGATGGAGAGGACTCGGAATCTTTCTTCCTGGAAATGTATAGTGAGGTCTATTTCCAGCAGTGGATTTCTTGCAGCTGTTGATGATGATGACCCTCCTTGCAGCATTTCCAGACTGTGATATATTTGCAGACGAATTAATGTCTGTGTTTCTTGCATTTTGAGAAAATAATTATTGATTTAACTTTTTAATTTCCTTTCATATAAATATAAATATAAATATAAATATTGGGGGACATTCCACACAACACTACCTCGCCCCAAACTAAGCCAAAGCTTGTGATATGGGAACCAGATAGCTGATATACTACTTAAATACTTTTTTTTTGTAAATACATACTTATAATATTATATAACACCCAGACAGAGAACAAACATCTATGTTCATCACACAAATGTTTGTTCTCGGTGGGGATTGAACCCACGGCCTACGGCGCAGAAGGCAGAGCTACTACCAACTGAGCTGTGAAGGCTGGAATATGTATATTCTTTTTGCTTTAAGTTATCACAATGTTTTTAATTATTCATTGTTTTTTTATTTTATAATAATGCAATTAAATTCGTTTTATATTAGATTCGTGTGGTAATTAATTTACCGTTCTAATTAAATTAAAAAAAATGATGATGATTGGTGATGTGTAAATTATGTACACAAGTGTGTACCTAATTTATTTTGGAACTAAATACACATTGGTAGTAGTATTGGTGGTAGTAGTGACATAATCAAATACTATTTTGTTTTGGTGTTTTAATAAAATAAAACTAAAGATAAAACTTCAATCTGTGTATTGATTTATGATTATGATTATGAATATTTCAGCAGATCCTCCGTTAGAAATGTAGGGCATTTCAGTGATTCACGGAATTGTTTTGATGTAAAATAAAAACGTGAATGGGCTTGAAAGTGACAATAACATTTATCGATCAGCACACCGGGATTGAGCAATGTCGTTTCTTGGGAATTTATAGGGCCAACGTCGACTAAAGCATTGTGGATATATACTGGAGAATTGACTGAATAAAATAACAGAACATTTATGACAAAATCGCCTTTTCGAAGTCTGTTTTCTGTTTTAGTACGAAAATGTACTTACCATGTTTTTTAATAACTGCTGACTGTAATAAAATATTTAATAAAAAACCCGACTGCCCAAACTAAAAGGATGGAAACAAAATTATGTTTTAATCTACTTCTAGTCGCTTCACTAGTTTCTTTCGAAACATTGTAGTGAAAAGATTTTAAGTGTGCCTCAAGAGGCTCCTTTCAAGCAATTGACACATGCTATAGAACTTTAATTAATAAATTAGGTTATATTAATTATACAATAAGGACCCTCTTTGGGAAAAGGCCTCGTCCATTCTTTCCATAGTTCTAAATAGCCAATTTAGTAGTAGAGCTCTTTGTGAAGGGGTCGTCCGGGTAAGTACTACCACCACGCCTTTTTCTGCCGCTAAGCAGCGACGCTGTGTTTCGTTTTTAAAAGTGTGGTTGCCGGTGTAATTACAGGCACATGAGGCTTAACATCTGTACGCCTCAAGTTGATGGACGCAGGGCAGTGCATCGTTGGGCACGTTCCTATCGTATGTGACTTACGAGGCAGTGCTTTGTTATATGTGATGAGGCAATGGTTTGTTATAGGTGATGGTGACCACTCAATATCAGGTGGGCCATCTGCTTGTTCCATCAGCTAATGCTATTGAAAAAAAAACTCTGAAAACATCAGCTTCACAGTGGAATAGGATAAAATGTAGCGGTACAGTGTGCAGTGGCATTGATCCGCGCCCGCCCCACGCACTATTCATTCACTCGGAAACTGTCTCATGAATACATAACGCGATTTGACTCCATTCCGCGACTTTTCGGTATTGATAGTAGGTCTACGGGATCCGAGCTTCGACTATTTTTTTGTATTGGAATTTAAATTTGCATAGGTATGCCTGAAAAGGTAGAAAGAGTAGTAGAGCTCTTTGTGAAGGGCTCGTCCGGGGAAGTACTACCACCGTGCTTTTTTCTGCCGCCAATCGTTGCTGTGTTTCAGTTTGAGGCGAAGTGTGGTTGCCGGAGAAATTACAGGCACAATACAGGTTTAACATCTGTATGCCTCAACCTTGTAACATGAGAACCAGATAGCTTATAAAACTAATATATTTATTTTTGTTAATACAGACTTATAAATACATAACACCCAGACAGAGAAAAAACAAATATATCACAAATATTTGTTCACAGTGGGGATCGAACCCGCAGCCTACTGCGCAGAAGGTAAAAGCCAATCGAGCTGTGAGGCAAAGCGCTTCGCGGTCACAATTTTATAGATGACCGCCGCCAGTATTCGGAGGTTATAATAAGCTATCGGTCCTGGCTATAGCAGTTGTTAAGCCTTCTTAAAACTTCGTCACCAGAGTTGGCCTCTAGCTCACACGAATATACTTAAACATGTTTTCATAGTTAGGCCACGTCGCTATTTAAATTAATTGGTAAAATTTATTAATCCACTCAATTTTAACAGTGACTCATTATATCTCTAAATATCTTCATCTGAAATAGCAACACAGAAATAACTTATGAAATGCCGCGTGAGCCATTGACATGTAGAAATGTTTAGAATATATTATTAATAATTATCATGGGATCATTTTCACTAAAGTAAAAGTGGCCAACTCTGGTGATAAAGGTTTTAGATCTGTGATGACTGCCAATAGCTTAAGACATAGACAACCGTCAAAAAACTTAGTTTACTTATACATAACATTTTGATTTGAATAATGTTTTTTATTAGTTTTCGTACTTGATAAAAATCTATGGTAGGAAAACTTGTTGTTTTAAGAGTAGTAGAGCTCTTTGTGAAAGGCTCGTTCGGGGAAGTATTATCACCACGCCTTTTTCTGCCGCCAAGGAGCGTTGCTGTGTTTCGGGTTGAAGAGTGTCGTTGCCGGTGTAATAACAGGCACATGAGGCTTAACATCTGTATGCCTCAAGTTGATGGACGCAGGGCAGTGCATCGTAGGGCACATTCCTATCGAGTGTGACTTACGAGGTAATACTTTGTTATAGGTAATGGTTACCACTTAACATCAGGTGGCCCATATGCTTGTTCCATCAGTTAGTAGTATAAAAAAAACATAATGCAGTCTAACTGCAGTCATATATAAATATGCTATGCTAGGTAATGGACAAACAATGTTGCGACAATTTTATCACACATTTTATGAGTGCAAATTTATTATAATTATTATTACACTACAGCACTATATAATTTGTAGTCGCTATCCTTATTTTACTGCTCACAGAGACTGCATTTTAATATAACACAAATTTACATTCTTGTCGTGTTGCTAGCTTCTTTCAAAACAGTGTGGTGAAAGGATTTTAAGTGCGCCTCAGAGATGCTCCTTTCAAGCACTTGATATATTTTTTCGTTTTTTTTTTTAGGTTTTACGACATGCTTCACGTTGTTTTCATCCACCGTTCGCACATACATTTTTTAACAGAAAAAATAATTGCACAACTAGTTCTGAACCCACGATCTTGATCACAAGACGGGGCCGGTACCACTAGACCACCTAGACTCTTGAAATTTACGTTAAAAAGTATAGTTTGAAAGTATAATGCGGTCAGTTTCAACAAAGCAAGAGTTTTTGTATAAAGGTCTTGTTGACCTCCTTTGTTTGTAGGATTTATGCAACGTGATCCTTAACCTGGATGAGATAAATTTAACTTTCAAATAAACATTATCACTTCCTGGATTGACCCATTTGATCGCAAGGTAGGGGGTTTAAATCCGGTCGTGCACCAATGGAGTTTTCTTCATAAAATTAATGTACACAACGCCAGTGCTCTCAATTGGTGAAGAAAAATATGGTGAGGAAATCAGTTTATTAGTTTACCTTTACCGTTTGAGAGCACTGGCGGTTTAGTGGTGACAGACCCCGCCTTCCAATTTAAGATTGTGGGTTCGAAACCGGTCGTGAACCAATGAGTTTTTTTTTATTATGTGCACAATGCCAGTACTCAAACAGTGAAGGAAAACATCGTAAGCAAACCGGTATGTCGTAGAACCTAAAAAGTTCTAAAACATGGTGTCAAGTGCTCGAAAGGAGCCTCTTTTGAGGCACACTTAAAATCCTTTCACCACACTGATTCGAAAGATTTAGTGACACGACAAGAACTCCGTTTGTCTGCACCGCGTTCTTAATTATCGCAAGAGCCCTCAGAAGCGTCTGTAGACGATGTCGATGACGTTGATGATGATGACTCTAGCCGTAGCGTCGTAATAAACTCTGGAATTCTGTGTCAGTGTGTCGTAACTTGTACGTCAAGGTTGTACGTGTTTAATGTGGAATCCAAGTTTATTGCCTGTTCCTGAATAAATTACCTAAAATCGTGGGAAGTCGCAAAGTCGATTAAATTTATACTTTATTTATTTTGTTTTATTTGGGAAAGAATCAGTGTTACCATCTATGTTTGATTGTTAAACATAACTTAAAATACTAATTTAATTAGGGTGCTTTTATTTTTATTTTATACAACTAACTGATGGAACAAGCAGATGGCCCACCTGATGTGAAGTGGTAACCATCACCTATAACAAAGCATTGCCTCGCAAGTCACGCACCATAGGAATGTGCCCTACGATGCACTGCTCTGCGACCATCAACTTGAGGCATACAGATGTTAAGCCTCATGTGCCTGTAGTTACACCGGCAACCACACTCTTCAAACCGAAACACAGCAACGCAACAGAAAAAGGCGTGGTAGTAGTACTTCCCCGGACGAGCCCTTCACAAAGAGTTCTAGGGTTGCTATGGGTACTACCAATTCTTAAAGAAATTTTAAAATATCAAAAAATTGCATTTATCATTTTTATTGACATACATAAAAACAAAAAAACTGAAACAAATGAATAGGCAGGTATCCGTTTTTACAAAACTATATGTATCAAAAGCCTTTAAATATGTAATATTGGAACCAGATAGCTGATATTATACATAAATACTTTTTTTTTTGCAATTATATACTTATATTCCTCACAATGTTGACAACATTGTGAGAATCGCGGGAAGTCTATCGGAGGGCTAATGTAGTACTACGTAAATATTTTCCACCGCAGTGTGCGTGTCCCGTTCGACGACCTATTTTAGATCTATTTCAGTAAGGCCGAGCGATCACTTGGGCAAGCGTAGTCAAACGACAAAAAATGTCTGCGACACGCGTGGTATTTTGAAAATAGATTTATTTCTTTTTTAGTATACACGAATACAGATCAACCTACACAAAGCCAAAGAAAAGAGACCCTTATTGCATAGACATAAGAGAGAGCAGTGTATAGCCTGATGCATAAAAAGTAAAGTGCTTCAAAATAAACAGATATTATAAGATTACGACTGAAATTCTAAGGCTCGGAAGAAATTTGTTTCTGGTATAAAACGCTCCTTTACCTGGAGTCTGTAAGGTAACAGTGAACGAGAGTATTACGGTGTGTCGTACGAGCATCCGTGATACAATTAGTAACATCAATGAACACCACTTGTCAAAGTCAAAAGCTATTATTGAATCACAGGGATCACTTGGAAACGTCTCAAAGCTAGGTGAATCAGGTACCAGCTCCACGCGATGATTGTAATCGCCATTTGTAATAAATTCATTTTAAAAACAAATGAATCGACTGCAGGCTAGTGCTCAAAATAAAAAAAAAGTGAATATTTTAATAACCTTAAAAAAAATCTAAATGTAACTATTTTAAATTCCCAATTCCGATCTATAAAATATACTGCACGTTTGCACCATTTTTTAATCAATCCTTCAAGTTTAGTTCCGACGAATCCACTAGAGTAGCGATGGCTGGGTATAACTTCAATATAAAAAATGGAATTCCCACGTATTCGTAGAAAAGCAATAAAGGAGTCTAGTTTCGACGTATTGGACACTTGCTCATTCCGGCGAGTGTTCATTTCATCGAAAGTTCTGTTAGCACTCGTTCGGGCGTGTTTGAATTGCTAGCGAGTTCGTTGCAAATGTCCAAAGATTCGTCATCAGGTTAAGCCAGAGCTTGAGAGTACGGGGTGCTAGGTCGGGTGACCTCCTCGTGGTGCAGCCTGGTAACACAATGAAACACGCCCGCAGAGTTCTGCGGACGTGTTCCATGGTGACTAATAACCCGACACGGTGGGCCTCTCCGCGTGTCTCTCTGTCTAGCAGAAGGCACAGTGTGATGAGGCCAGGAGGGTTTGAGCTGTATGGCCAACCCAGACGGACGAGGCGGTAGGCGCGCGAGAGACGCGGAACTTATCGCGCCGCTACGTGGTGAATAGCGTTTAGTGGGTACACCGGGAGCGGAAAACCGGGGAGTCCCACAAATCCCCCCCATCCTCCAATGGGGGGGACTGCGTAACGCATTTTACCCAGCGTCATAAAAAAAAAGCTTGAGGGCTCTGGTGCTCAAGTGGTAACGGCTCCGCCTTCCGATCCTAAGGTCGTGGGTTCGTAACCGGTCGTGCACCAATGAGTTTGTCTGTTCAAAAGTTTAGGTGCACAATGCCAGTACTCTCAAATGCCTCTTGAGGCGCACTTAAAATCCTTTCACCACACTGTTTCGAAAGAAACTAGTGACACAACAAGAGAAGAGAGAGTCATCAGGTTAGAAAAGTCCACTGCTCTACTTACACTACTACCACCATACCTTTTTTTGCCGCCAAGCAGCGTTGCTGTGTTTCAGTTTGAGGGGTGTGGTTGCCGGTGAAATTACAGGTGCATGAGGCTTAACTAAATACTAACTACTGAAACATCTGTATGCCTCAGGTTGATGGACGCGGGGCAGTGCAATGTAGGGCACGTTCCTATCGTGCGCGACTTACGAGGCAATGCTTTGTTATAAGTGATGATTACCACTTAACATTAGATGGGCCATCTGCTTGTTCCACCAGCTGAATAACTGAAACTGAAACAGCTTCACGACTTTGATCCCCAGGCACGGTAGATATCCCCTCAGATTTTTTCTCACGATTTTTTCCTCCACCGTTTAACAGCACTGGCATTGCGCTCATAAATGTTTCGATATGAAAAATCCATTAGTGCACGACCGGATTCGAACCTACGACCTTACGATCACGTGGGGTCACTCCCACTAGGCCACCGGTGGTCTTCCACCAGCTAGTTGTATAAAAACTAAATACAACTCTCGCTTATTAGAGGAGTTTGCCGACACGACGCTTGATAAAACTGTGTTAACAGTATCGATGTTAATTACTCAGGAGATGCTGTTCAATTGTTTCAATTGAATAAATACATTATGACTTTGACTTTGACTTCGTTCGCTTGATCAACTGTGTAGTTAATTAAACCCAGATTTATATTATATTTACCTACATCAAACAAACACAACACACACTACCGTAACGTTTTACTTAAAACTCAATTACCTACTTGAAAACTAAAAGTTTATTTCCTTTGTTTTTGTTTAGTTGTCATTTTATTAGTCATTATTATTGTGGGCTACTTAACTGTCGTCGATTTTTGTTACCTACATTTCTTGTTCTAAAAATGTAAATCTGTTATTGGCTGTATTTTAGAAACCTAAGTATTTACATTGTATCTTAAGAGCTGTGGATTTTGTTCAAAAATATATAAAAATAAAAAAATAAATCGTAGGATCCTTAAAAATACTTGAAAAAAAATAAGATAGGTAGTTTTCGTAACAGAAGGGTACAAATACCACTCGGTTTATAATTTTTGTAAAAAAATTGTAGCCTTACAAAGGTGTTTATCAAATCATGGTAAATCCTATTTTTTGTATATCAATAACTGGTTTGTTCAGGTAACTTATTTCTCTCCAAGATTTTTACTGAGAGAGAACACCGGTGGTCCAGTGGAAGTGTCTTCCGATAAGGCCGAAGGTTCGAATCCCGTCGTGGAACGATGGATTTTTTTCTATCGGAAAATGTATGTGCGCAACGCCAGTACTCTTCAATGGTGAAGGAAAACATCGTGAGAAAGCCAGTTAGTATTATAACAACGGCGATGGGCTCGCAACCTGGACACGTAATATGGAAATCCTACCTGCAAAATGATATATGCCAAATGTAAAGTGTGGACGTACCTCCATAGGTGCCCTCAAAAATCTGGATTTCATACTTGGTACTAAGAAATCTGAGGGGATCTACCGTGCCTGGGGATCAAAGTCGTGAAGCTGTTTCTGTCGTCAATTTCAGTTTTCACTTTGTATTATTATAACTTGGCTGAGCTTTGAAATGAAATGCTTTAACTGGTGGTTGAAGCTTTATTGGAGTTTCAAGAAGGTACTCACCTCAAATAAATAAATAAACGGTCTATTGGAAATAAATCGAGAGCAATAACCGCGTGAGCCTCGCTCCCTTCGCGCTTAACCGTTTCAGGTTTAAAAACATCATCTCTTTTTGAGTTGTTTTTGATCACAATGTAAAGACATAGATAGTGTTATGGAAACATATACGTCAATGGCTCATACCAGCCCCTTGATAGCTGGCTTACTGTGGTGTGGTTGGTGTAGTATCTCTATATACTTTTTACCTCTATAATAATGTTTTCAATACCCTTGCTCAAAAAAACCGTCATAGTACCAGAGCGAAGATAAAATTGCATTTCTTCCTTCAGGGAGAAAAGTATATTTTTTTTAATTTACGTCATTAGAATGCGAAAGCGCGAGTCCTTTTTCATAAGTAGAATAATCATAATATAGACTATACATATAACTGTTCCTAAAAATAAGAACATTTTATTTTTCAAAATGGAACTAAAAGCGCCGAATTCCGATCTCTTTGCTAGAATGTGTGCATTGCGTTGCGGCTACAGAAGACATAAAAAAAACGCATTGGCGCGAAGTCTTTAGAATTTTTCTGTAGAAAAACAGTAATAATATTGTATTGGATTATTTTATTTCGTAGTGAAAAGTAATACAATCGTAGTGAAAAGTAACACGAGGCGCTAAAAACCTATAACTTGGTTTCTATTTACTCCCTCGCTAAAGTTTATAATGGGTCATTTTAGCCCCTAACATAATAATATACTATTAGACGTGCCTATATTTAACTCTCTAAGACATTTTCCTAATATTGTTGTATTGTGTATAGTCATTCACACATCAGGTTACACACCCTATATACTTACCCATAACTAATACCTACGCTACCTACAATACAAATAATCGTAGAAAAGAGACGGCGAAATGTCGGGCGGTGCGGTAGTGGGGGGAACGAAATAACAACAACATAATCCACCTTCTCGCATGATTCGAAGCATTCAACTTCAAACAGTTCAACATCAAACTGTTTCGTCTGATGCGTATCTGTGTGTACCATGACATCTCAAAGGATGGCTACCGTGTTGTTTCTGTTATAAAACTCCAGTATATTGTTAATCGAACAGCATAATAAGCAAAAGCTAAAATGGAAACACATAAGAGTAGTAGAGCTCTTTGTGAACGGCTCGTCCGGGGAAGTACTACCACCACGCCATTTTCTGCCGCCAAGCAGCGTTGCTGCGTGTTTCGTTTTGAAGAGTGTGGTTGCCGGTGTAATTACAGGCACATGAGGCTTAACATCTGAATGCCGAATCTGAATGCCAAGTTGATGGACGCAGGGCAGTGCATCGTGGGGCACGTTCCTATCGTGCGTGACTTACGAGGCAATGCTTTGTTATAGGTTATGGTTACCATCTGCTTGTGCCATCAGCTAATTATATTTAAAAACAACAAACTTATTTTTTTTAAATATACGAACATTATCAATATTATAAAGATACAAATTGAAAAAATAATAGAAAACTTTACTGTCGGACAGCAAACAAGACAAGTTTTCACATTCACTCTTAGCTACAAGATAAACACTTAAGCACACCCGAATAGCTCGTGTAAGTATCAAGAATTCCAATTGAGTTATGTTGAAACTAAAAGCATAACCAAGATGTTTACAACGACAAAGTGTCCATAAACAGACGCTTCCTCACGTGCGAGGAACGGGCGTGATAAATCTGGCTATAAGAGTATTATAGAACATCGGGCTTGGCACATGTTTTAGTCCACCTAGGGGCTCAAACATGTACATACCCAAAGCGGTAGACAGCATAGTAGAGGATTTCATTTAAATGTAAATTTTATCTTATTTTATCGAAATACCTCCCTTTTTACATCACCTCCACCAACTTACCATGGGATGGGCAGCATAGCAAATTATCATAGTGAAAGGAGCCTCTTGAGGAGCACTTAAAATCCTTTCGCCACACTGTTTCAATAGAAACTAGTGAGACAACAAGAAGAAGAAGAAGAATAGTGATAATGATGATGGTGACGGGTGTTCGTTTTTAAATATGTTTTATTATACTGGCTAATAGAGAAAGCAGGTGTTAATGGTTACCATCAACCATGAGAAAGCACTGTCTCACAAGTTACTCTTAAAAAAAATCTGTGCTAAACATCAATAGGTACTGCGGTCACCAATCCGCCTGCCAAGAGACTATACTATCCCCAAAAATAAGGAGAAGGTACCACAGCAAATTTATATAAACTGATGATTACGATTATAATCATAATAAAACTTCAATTTTATTGCGCGAACCACATTTTAGTATCTGAAGCATCGCACTAACTTTTTATTTTACCATTGAAATACATACTTTAATATGGTTCAATTAAAATAAAAGTATATTAGCTTTATATTCTTTGCCGAACTAACACTGATAAGCGCGTGTGTTTTGATACATCATCATCATCATCATCATCATCAACCTATGTTCGTCCACTGCTGGACGTAGGTCTCTCCCACTGGCCGGCCCACTGCCATTTCAGCTTGCTAATCCTTTGAGCTATGTCGACTACTTTAGTTCTCTGTCGGATAACCTCGTTTCGGATTCTATCCTTCAGAGAGACTCCGAGCATAGCCCTCTCCATAGCTCGCTGAGCGACCTTCAGCTTGTGGACCGACCCTACTGTTAGTGTCCACGTTTCGGCACGTTTTGATACATACATACATGTAATAAAACATAAAACAATTCCAGTCTAAAAAGCATTAAAACCGTTCCAGAAATCCCAAGGTAATTTCGAGTAAATTCTCATTTCCTCTTCTTTAGCTCACAGAGAATTCAATATTCCATCTGTTACGTCACAGATAAGACAAACGGACCTGGACACATAATCGACATCCCATCTACTGGAAATAGGATCCGGTCAAGTGAGAGGACGTACGGCAGCATAGTGGGTTCCTGACACACTTTTGCTGCGGTACCTACTTGGTCAAACCTTTTTAGAAAAGAGTGGTATTTTTTTATTTGATTCTGGATGTGATATAGTTTTATTTCAGTCGTTTATTAAGGCCTGATTTCATCATGCTCTGTTAGATTAACAAAGGATTAAGGGCGGTTAAATATGTCAAAATATACGCGTTTTACATCTAAGGTTAAATTTAACGGCCTGTTAATCCTTGATTAGCAACTAATAGAGCATGGTGAAATAAGCTCTTGAGGTAAGTTATCTCTGTACCAAATTTCATCGAAATTGGATCGAAATTAACAAACAGACAAAACACATTCAAACTTTTAAATATTGGTGAACTAGTTACAGCCATTGTATTATTAAAGAACTATCTGACGCCCGCGTAATAGTAGTAGATTCTAACATTATCAGTAACTTTTCGGAATAAAAGTAGTCCATACGATAATCCAGGTTACGAACTTTATTTGTTCTAAGTTTTAATCCAATGGGTTCAGTGGTTAGGGCGTCATTATAGTACTGCACACTTCTAACGCAAGCCGGAACACCGAAGCTTACTCAGTGTCCGTCTAGCCACAAACATCGTAATATCGTAACTTTCTAGTTTATTATATTAGTTAGAAGAAGGATAGGATAGGATTGAAGCTTAAAGTTTTTTAAATAGCAAATAAGTCGTTTACTTACTGTATTGCTCTCAGAATTTCTCCTTGATTTTCTTTTAAAAACTTAAATAAACTAAGGCAATATGCATCGTTATTAGATCAAGCGCCGTAATTCTCTTCAAAAAGCTTTTAAAACTCCAGCTACACGTTATTTACGTTAGAACTAAAATATAGAGTGCAGAGAGGTTTTTGTATAAAGAACATTTTAAGGTTAACCCTTATTTCGTTATACGCGACACGTACTGAAAGGTCCTTTGACAGCACAAGCGCGATCTTTACAATCTAGACTAAAATAGATGAAAAAAGGCAAAAAAAATAAAACCTGAGTGTTGGGAGACGAAATTGATATTTCCTTTAAGAGAGCTAGGGTTCAGTTAACTAAAATAAAACTTTTGTCGTGTCGAAACACCATCTGTGTCACTTTTTAAAGCATAATGTTCAAAGACGGTCCGTTTTTTTTCTATGTTCGTGTTTTCATTATGTGTTTACGTATTTTCAAAGTCAAAGTCAAAGTCAAAGTCAAAATGTATTTATTCAATAAAATCACAAGGATCACTTACTTAAATAGGTACTTAACACATATCACAAATATTCAAACTCACGAACTCATGGTAAATATATCATTAATAACGAAAATAATTTGTCCGGGACTGGGTGTTATAAAAACAAAGCATTCGTCGTGCACGATAGGAACGTGCCTCACGATACACTGCCCTGCGTCCATCAACTTGAGGCATACAGATGTAAAGCCTCATGTGCCTGTAATTTCACCGGCAAACACACTCAACGAACCAAAACACAGCAGCACTTGGCGGCAGACAAAGGCTAGTACTTCGCCGGACGACCCACCTACCATCTTATTATTTTATTGTAACCTGGATTCACACATTTATGATTTGCGAGCCCTTCTCAAAGAGCTCTACGGCTCTTTAATATCAATATTATGATTGCGAGAGGTTGAAAGAACAGGCATAATATATATGACTCGCAATTACGGATACCCAAGTTTAAGAACGCGAGTCGCACTTTTCGTACCTACTTTTACATTTGTTGTGTACGTTTTACAACTAAAGTCGCTTTCAATTTTCAGCGGAAAGCTCTTTATGGCGCGCTCGAAGCGTGACGCGCATAAAACCTCCAAGAAAGCCTCTACTTGTCTCCATCTACGTAGAAGTCGGTAGATTTACCGATGCTTTAATCCTACAACCAACTCTCAACCTTATACTGTTCAGCGCAAGACGCATTTTGTCGTAACACAAGTAAAATGTGAGAAATTTCTTAATCTTTCGAGTTATTTCTCTTTTTTTTCAGGGACAGATGTTGCCAGTAGCGTGGAGTGTAAAACTTTTCGTTTCATTTTTTATTACTTTTACAAATTAGGTTGCTTTAATGTGTTCTAAGATTTGGAGGCGTGAGACGAACGATTCGAGAGATACTTCTTAGCACTTGCGATAGCTCACGGCTTTGTTTGAGTGAAGCCTTAGTACACACACTCACTCGTAGATGTTAACTGCTACCGCAAAGTAACCCATGTCTCCGAGTGTAGCTGTTAGCCTCTTTAGCTAATCCTTTTTTTAAGAGTAGTAGAGCTCTTTGTGAAGGGCTCGTCCGGGGAAGTACTACCACCACGCCTTTTTCTGCCGCCAAGCAGCAACGCTGTTTTGGTTTGAAGAGTGTGGTTGCCGGTGAAATTACAGGCACATGAGGCTTAACATCTGTATGCCTCAAGTTGAGCGTGACTTACGAGGCAATGTTTTGTTATAGGCGATGGTTACCACTTAACATCGGGTGGGCCATCTGCTTGTTCCATTAGCATGTGAGGTTTTTTTATTTTTTTATTTTATACTATTATACAACGTGTTTATTAAGAGTTGTAGGGATCCGAAAGCAGGATATTCTACCGGTCATAACGAACAACTTTTGTTCTACGACTTTTAAAATTTCAAAGTTTTTCATTCATCAAATGCCTCTTAAACTTTTATCTAAAATGAATCTAAACGCATCATGAGGCAGCCCTATTTACAGCTGTTCTTTGACCTCTAGTTGTCAATTGTAGATAAAATAGGTAACAGAACTGCCACCAATTACCTAGTAATGTGCCTACCTAATAATGATGTTGCTGTTTTTAAAGATCTTGGTATGTAAAAGAAATATTTTCGCGACTGTAATCCCTAGTCACGGTAAACATTCTCTGAGATCTTTGGTACTAATACCTATTCAGTAACTAGGTACCTACGTGGCTACGTACTCAATATTTAATAGAATATTTATTTTTGTTTGATTACTAGATGTCGTAAAGCAATGTTTATGATATTCATAGTTCTTTAAATTGTAACATGTTACTTTACCACCATGGTTCATTGACACCACAAAATTATTCAACTGCAATTTTGGGAAGTGTCTAGTCTGTCCTATTTAATCTTTGACATACCTATCTGTCATTGGTTGCATTTAAAAACGCATATCCAATCAGGACGGCCGACGGCCGCCGATCAGTGTTACCATTTGTGGCAGATTTCTACTATTTGGCAGATTTTAAATATTTCAAGAAAAATCTTATTAGTTTGAATTATTAATGAAATAATATTTATAATTTATTTATTTTTTACCGAACTGGAAACTTCTTATTCTTTTTTACCTTTATTGATTTGGTTTCTAAACAACTTCTATCTCGTTTTAGATAACTGCAAACCGTTACAAACGATCAAAAGATAGTAACTGAATGTAATGTAGGTATTTAATTTATTCCGTAGCCACGAAGGATTTTTATTTAGGTATTTTTATCGTCAAGCTTGGTAGATTTTGACAGATTTTTTGGCAGATGTGTGGTAGAACCGCCACTTTCGAGATGGTCACCCTGTTTGTGTTTACATGCGTTGTTGTACATTGTTTTGTTGAGAAAATGTCATCAAACGTGTTAAAATGGTGATTGTTATGTAAAAAGCCGTCGTCAGTCAGTGTGTGTATGAGCAGTGCCTACGAGGTAATGGTTTAGTGTGAAGTTTGAAGCCTGTGTCGTGCGAAATCTCGCAAACTTACCAAAATCCAGTTTTATCCAGTGTTATTATAGCCAGTAAATAATGACAAAATCCATAGGAACCAGTAAAAATATCGTGTCAGGGGATTGGCGGCGTACCTACCTACCTACCGAAAGGTAAGTATTTCAAATTATCTCGTAGGTTATCGTTGTTTTTTTCTTTCCTAGATAGAAGCGCGCGTGCGTGTGACCTTGACACGTACACAGACAGGGCTGTTGCAAATTTCTGAGAAAATATTAATTTTACTTTTCTATGGGAATTTCGAAAACGATGTATCCAACCGTTGCACACGTCAAAGTATTCCAGTGCTTGGTCTAAATACACGCTATTTGTTTTCCTACATAACTTCATCAACACGTTGTATAAAATAAAAAAATAAAAAACCTCAGTTGCATAAATCGGGCATTAGAGGTTGTTTTTAATATAGTCGTTCATAAGAATCGGTTTATTTAAAACGAATATATTGAATTATAAAAACACATAATTTTAGACATTTTCACACAGCGCTACTCAAATCCAGCCCCAAGCTAAGCTAAGCTTTTCCTATAGACATGAAATAACTTAAAAAATACTTAAAAACTCGTACTCTTTTTTGTTAACATACTGATGATTAGATTTAGGTAACATACTCAGACACAGAATTAGCATCTATGTTCATCACACAAATGTTTACCCCGGTGGGGATTGAATCCGCAACAGCACAGAAGGCAGATCACCTGCGATGTGATGCAAACTTTGAATTTTGACTTTAGAAGTCGAGCAAATCAGGGTTCTGTGTATCAAAGCTACGATGCAAGGCTACTTCGCAAGCTTCGGACTAGTTTCAGTTTGAATAATGATCGCGCTTTACGTCTGTAGGTAAAACTCTGGGTAAGTTCACCAGTGAAATGCCCACGATTTTGGTAGCGAATAGTTATTTTACTGCAAGTTCAACCCTACCCGTATCCTCTAAGGGATTGATTTAGATTTGATTACTTTTTTACAAAATAAATTACAGTAAATACAAGTATTTAATTTTACAAAATGTATAAAATACACTTGAAACAGTTGAGCTATTTGCAGACCGTTGCGAAAGATCTAGAGTCAGCTCAACTGATACAAATAATAAATATAAATAAATATTGGTGGATTACACAGGACACAGGACTATCTAGCACCAAACTAAGGCTTGTAATATGGGAACCAGATAGCTGATATAATACATATTATATATAGTTTTTTTTTGTAAATACATACATACTTATAATTATTATATAACACCCAGACAGAGAACAAACATCTATGTTCATCACACAAATGTTTGTTCTCGGTGGGGATCGAATGAACGGCCTATGGCGCAGAAGGCAGAGCTACTACCTACCATCTTAGCTGTGAAGGCTGTCAAAAAAATCTGTGACGATCTCGATTTTTCTACTGTAGTATCATTATTTAGCTGGACTGTAAAAAGTTGTGGTTTAAAAACGATCCTGCTTTCTATGCATCGCATTTTATAGTGATTTTGTGCAAAACTCTAAACTGTTTTAATTTCAGTCATTATGTACTTTTACGAGACATGCCTTTGTGTGAAACTCTTTTGTGCACTAAAATAAATTGCACCATGAAAATTGCGAAGAGTTAAAAATGCTCCACAAACATTACATATTATATTGCTTATATATATATTTTATTATTTATAAAAAATAAATTAGCTTATATATTGTATTTCAGTTTGAAGGTTGTGGTTGTCGGTGAAATTACAGGCACATGAGGCTTATTATGTATGCCTCAAGTTGATGGACGCAGGGCAGTGCATCGTGGGGCACGTTCCTATCGTGCGTGACCTACGAGGCAATGCTTTATTATAGGTGATGGTTACCACTTAAGATCAGGTGGGCCATCTGCTTGTTCCATCAGTTAGTAGTATAAAAAAAAGCAAATAGTAGTTTACAATACTGCCACTTTTGAATACCCTACAAGACATGTTTATCAGTAAAATTGTCAAGCTAACAGCAATAAGAAATCATTCGCTTATAATATTTTAGTCCAAAAAGTGTTTTTTCTTATAATTCACGCCGCAAATCGTCTGCACAACAATAAAAGCCCGCTCGACTTACGGTTAAAGAATATTACGATGAATATAATTCAACCGGAGGCAGCCCTAAATCACTTCGAGGCAAACCTAATGGAAAACGGTACTTTCATATTATTTGCACAATTGAAATAAGTGAATGTCACAGAATGGTTTTACTAAATATGAAATATATGCTCGGTTTAATATAAACATACCAAATATAAACAAAACGCTTCAAGTGTCAAGGGCAAAGTGGTTAAAACCTTTTTTTTTATACTACTAGCTGATGGAACAACCAGATGGCCCATCTGATGTTAAGTGGTAACCATCACCTATAACAAAGCATTGCCTCTTAAGTCACGCACAATAGGAACGTGCCCTACGATGCACTGCCCTGCGTCCATCAACTTGAGGCATGCAGATGTTGAGCCTCATGAGCCTGTAATTACACCGGCAACCACGCTCCTTAAACCAAAACACAGCAACGCTGCTTGGCGGCAAAAAAAGGCGTGGTGGTAGTACTTCCCCGGACGAGCTCTTCACAAAGAGCTCTACAACTCTTAAAACAAGGTGATGTGATAGATAGAATCAAACGGTCACCACAAACGAAACCAAACAAGCGATATTTCAAGAAATTTTATTTTTCTCTATAATATTGTTTTTATCCATGTGTGATCATATAAAATGTTACCTAGTTCAACTAGGTGATTCAAAAAGCTTTTGTGGCTGGAAACGGAACTAGAAACGGAATTCTCTTTCTCTCTTTGCTAAAAAGATTACCGACGTTATCTGGAAACCAAACGGGTCATTCCGGGCGGTTTCGAAGGAATTCCACAATATTTTTATTGCATTGGCCACAAAGGAAATCTGGTTTCAGGAATTTCAGTAATTCTAGAGCAAATTGTAGACGTTGGCTCAAAGCTAATGCTACGTATAGGTACTAGCTGAATCCCGCACGACTTTGTTCGCATGCTTTTTTCATGCAACTTTCGACCCCCGATGCATCCGTTTTTCCTAGAACTCTTTCTTTGAGATATGTTTTGAGGTATGTAACGGTGAAACACTTAAAAAAAAACAAAGCATCAGGTGGGCCATTTGTTTGTTCCATCAAAAAGAAACACATATTATACCCAAAATTTGAAGTATCTACGGTCTGTGGCAGCTGTATGTATTATAATGTATGTCTGTCAGGAAGAAAGAATGTCTAGGAGAAAATTAAAAACGAATTTCAGGATGGTTATTTCTACTTTTTTTGACTATAGAACCTCACGGTATACTTTTCAGTATTCTCCAACCGCTGGAAGGTATACAACAGGCAGCATGAGGCCACCTATCGGACCCTCATAATGTTTTCCTTCACCCATTTATAATATTGACATCCACAGAACCAATTATTGCGTATTTTACTTCGTTATTTAACAATACAATACAATACAATACAAAATCATTTATTTATGCCACACGTAAATACAGTTTATAAAAAATACAAGAAAAGACATAAAAAGTAAGTAAATTACATAAATTGGCAGTCACTCAGCATAAATGCTATAGCAGCATATGCTACTATAACGCTGGTCTTCCGTTACACCAGTACGCGACAACGCAGCAACTGCGTTGCCATGTGATCGTTACAGTTACAGTAAAATAATAATATTCTAATTCAATTCTAATTAAAAACTAGTTACAATAAAACATACCAAAAAGAAAATACTAATGACTTGAAAAATTAAATATAACATTAACAAACATTTTGTTGCAATTCCAACCTAGAAGGTCATATTTATCCCTTGTTTAATGCCATGTAACATTGTAACTTGTAAGTGAACACCATAAGGGCTATTACGCAAATTGCGAGAGCCATGTAATTGTAGTAATGGCTGTAATTTGCTTGTTATTACTTTTGCCGCTTGAGGCACCGGTGTAGTGGTAGCTACATTATTTGTTCAAAGGTTGGGTTCGGGTTTCCGTACATCAATAGATTTATGTACTCTGTATTATACAACATTGTTGTTATAATATTATTCTACTGATAAAATGCGTTGTAGGAAGTCTTTGGATGGAGAGGGTTAAATTTTGATCTTCCTTGAAATATAAATAAATATTGGTGGACTTTCCACACAGCACTATCTCAAACTAAGCGATGCTAATAATATGGGAACCAGATAGCTAAAAATAATACATATGTTTTTTTTTGTGTTTATATGTTTTATGTTTATTTAGTGTTAGTATTAACTTTGAAGGCCTATTTACCTAACACTGAGTCTGAGACATGATTTTCATTTTGAAATAAATAAATAAAAATAAATATTGGTGGACATTCCACACAGCACTATCTAGCCCCAAACTAAGCCAAAGCTTGTGATATGGGAATGGGAACCAGATAGCTGATACACCTACTACTTATACACTTTTTTTTTTAAATACACACTTTTAATATTATATCACACCCAGACAGAGAACAAACATCTATGTTCATCACACAAATGTTTGTTCTCGGTGGGGATCGAACCCATGGCCTACGACACAGAAGGCAGAGCTTCTACCAACTGAGCTGTAAAGGCTGTCAACATGAAGCAGGCTTATCGAAAAACATGAACTGAAACTAGTCAGCTTTATCCATTTGTTGTGGTTAACTAAAAACAAGCATTTTAATATTATTTAGGCATGTAGAGTTGGATATAAGGAGATTAACGAAACAGGTGCATCAGGCGAGTATGGCTGGGATTGTTGGGAGGGGAAGACCTCAGCGGACATATCTACCAGATAGCAGACGTTTTAGAGAAAGGCCAGGTCAAGAGTACCCTAGACGAGCATGTATAAAGAATGTTATGAGAGTGAATGAAGCGAAAGAGGTATGTCAGGATCGTAGCAAGTGAAAATATCTGCCTTTCCTTATGGGAAACAGGCATGATTATATGTATGTGGTCTTTATTCAGTTGAATCACAAGGATCACTTTGAAACGACGACGATAAACTAATGCCAGTTCCTCCCAACTAAATACTAGACTAATGATCATTCCAAAAAAAAAAAAAAAAAACTGGACTGCAGAAGCTGATCGGGTCATTCCTCTCATCTGCATCCAAATCACCACCGGGGATGCTTGAACATTGCTGCCACCAACCCAAGGTCCTTCTCCGCTGTTCCTTCTCCGAGTTGGGCTGGCTGGGGTGAGGTTAGCAGGGGTACAATGCACAATACACCCCATTGCGGGACGTCCGTGCAGATCTCGTTCCCCCACCACGAATTAGAATTAGAATTAGAATTAGATCATTCCACCGAGTTGACAGTGGTGTTTTATTGAGTGACTCAAGTTAAACTATCATTAACAATGATCAATTTCTTTCATTATTCATACTCAATCTATTGGAAACCAATTGTGGTTCATATTTTAGTGCACTGGAAAACTTCCAAATTGCGTCCAATTATAAATAAATACTATATTAATTGGTTCCAACGTTATAAATCAGCATTCAATTGAGTTAATTTGCGAGTGCACTGAGCTCCACATTTTCGGTGCATTGTCCAACATAGCGTAACGTACAGAGATTCAAGATCATATCGTGACGATCTGACGTTGTATCGGTTTTTTGCATTAGCTGCTGATAAACATTAGCGTTTGTGTTATAGTACGATACATTCGAATGGCGGCATTTAAATCAAATTTAAAAAAGTTATGTAACACTAATAATACTAGAGAATATTGATGACCTTGATACTTGGTAGGTACTAAGATATCTAAATGAAAATATCTACCGTGTCCGAGATCAAAATCGAGGAGCTGTTTCTGTTTTTATCTGTGATTTTTGTTTTGCGTCGCCGCCTTGCTAAAGCAAGGCGGCGACGCTGCCGTCGACGGCTGCTGTCTGCTAAAGCAGACAGCAGCCTTTTAATTTGCAAGTGCACTGAGTCCGACAATTTCCGATAACGCTATAAAACCGATATAATATTGCGTGTTTCTGTTTTTTCTGTGATTTTTGTTATGTCGTTGCGTTGCTATAGCCGACAGCGGCCTCTTAATTAGTAAGTGCACTGAGTCCAACAATTTCCGATAACGCTGCAAACCCAATATGATATTGTGTGTTTCTTTTTTTTCTGTGATTTTTTTAGTGTCACCACGTTGCTTTAGTTTACAGCTGCCCCTTTATTTTCAAGTACACTAAGCTCGATAACGCTTTAAACCCGATCTAATATTGTTTATTTCTGTGTCGCCGCGTTGCTTTAGCAGACAGCGGCCTTTTAATTATCAAGTGCACTGTGTCTATAAATTTCCGATATTATTATGATATTGCATGTTTTTGTTTTTTTCTGTGATTTTTTTCTGTGTCACCACGTTGCTTTAGCAGACAGCAGCCCTTTAATTAGCAAGTGCACTGAGTCCGACAATTTCCGATAACGCTGTAAACCCGATATGATATTGCGTGTCATTGACATTGCCGCCGGAACGAAGCCTATTGCGAATGTTAATGAGAACTTTGAAAATAATATCGTGGGTAGAGCTTCCGATATTAGTTTACATTTGCTAGAAGCACATACATAACCATAATTAATATAGATTATTAGGAATCAAATTACACGAAAGTATTTAAGAGTAGTTGGTAGAGCTCTTTGTGAAGGGCTCGTCCGGGGAAGTACTACCACCACGCCTTTTTCTGCCGCCAAGCAGCAACGCTGTGTTTCGGTTTGAAGAGTGTGGTTGCCGGTGTAATTACAGGCACATGAGGCTTAACATCTGTATGCCTCAAGTTGATGGACGCAGGGCAGTGCAACGTAGGCCACGTTCCTATCGTGCGTGACTTACGAGGCAATGCTTTGTTATAGGTGGTGGTTACCACTTAACATCAGGTAGGCCATCTGCTTGTTCCATCAGCTAGTAGTATAAAAAAAACGTGTCCTACAATCCACTGCCCTGCGTCCATCAACTTGTAGCATACAGATGCTAAGCCTCATGTGCCTATAATCACCGTTACCCACACCCTTTAAACCGAAACAAAGCGACAACTACCTACTTTTGAATCCATGTTTTATTAAGATATTTGTATAATGCTCATAAAAATACAGAAACATATTCCCTAACCCTGCTACGTTCAAATCTATTCAATAATACATAATTATGTAAATAGGGTAGATAAACAAGAAGGAGTATAATAAAAACACAAAAGAAATGTGTAAGAAACCGATAAGGCAGTGAAAGGGCTGAGAAAGCCAATAATCATAATATAACGTACAGGCATTCGCAAAAGTGAATAGAACTTTTCTTTTTATCTCTAATTTTAATGAATAGTTTAAAATTATTTTATTTATTTTCTGTGCTCAATACCAGTGCTCTGAATCGGTGAAGGAAAACAACGCGAACCAGTAAATATTCTAGCAGCGGCGATGGGCTTGCAATCTGTCACGTATGGATACCAACTGTACTACTGACAAATATGACTGTGTCAAATGTGATAATTGGAAGTATCTCTAATTACCTCTTCCTTAGACATTCTCAAAGAATCTTAAATCGATACTTGGCACTAAGAGATCTAAGGGAATATCTACCGTGCCTGGGGATTATGTAAATAATAAATATATACAAATACAAAAACTGCATTAATAAAAACATTGCCGATGACTGTACTGAATTACGGCTACGGGCGTAGCACCGTAGACGTGAATAAACAAGTGCTACGGACGTAGGCCCCGGGGGTCTACGTAATATTTGTAGAGTCAATTACCCAACATCCCGTTTATTTTTTTTTTAATTAACACGATGCTTGAAATTAACATAATGAGGCATAATTTGGTATATTATTGCTATCATGACATGTGCTAAATATAAGTAATTTTTGCACTTGACTCTGCCTACCCTGTACTCAGTATTGATACTTTTGAGGCATTGAACCAATTAAATATTGTTTTGAATAGGTTTATTTCCTAACATCAATCTATTTCTTCCTAAAAGTGTAATTCGACTTCAGAATTCGAAATACGGGTCAGTCGGGTCAGCTCCTAAATTAGCATTCCAGCATTCTGCCTCTAGCAGCGAGCGATCAAAGAGAATACGAGCAACAATAAAATTACCACCGTGTGACCAGCTTTCAGTGCCAACGTACGGATATCGTTATCTACCTGAAAACCACATAAAACGTACTCACCATTCGACCGGCTACATGACACATCCGAACCAGCACTATCTGTCAAAACACAGTCTATTTACGAATACTCAACAATCAAAAAATTAAAAAACCATTCAGGTCCCGGTAAAATCACGCCTCGGATAGTAAGACGGAGACAAACACACGTCCGGCGGCCGCGAGCTCGTAAGCAAACTAGGAGCTCAGCCGTGCTCTCAACCCGAAATCAGCACGACAAGGACAGCATGCAATGTGCGAGGGAGACAGACGAAGGTGCAGAGGTGCGCAGGAAAGAATTAGATGTTTATTTGGGATACGTAATGGAGAACAGAGGTGCGTGTTGTAGTTTTGAGTGAAGACCACTTGTAGTGATCACTTCGTTTTATGTTGCCTTAGTAGCAGCTGTTCTTAAGAAAACAGAAACTAATGGAGTAGATTATCATGTTACGATGTTTCTACGTAGGTATGCAGCAGTGAGAACAAATTAGTACCTACTAATTGTTTTTACTTCAAAATTCGTCTGGAAGTTTATGTTGAGGAGGCGAATTTTTATTGCTTTTTGATATTACTGGAGAAAATTGCCATTTTTCAAGAAAATTAGAAATGTTGTTTATTTTACGATATAAATGGTGAGCGAGACACTTAAGTTGAGCTTTTACAGTTAAAATTGAATAGAGTATGGTGATCGGTCAAGGTTTTAAAAGGGTTTTATGAAAACTGCCATGTTTTTTTCCATATCAGATTATATATCAGGTATCTAATATAAGCAGGCAGGTTGTATAGTGCAAAGATTTGCCTTTGGATTAATATAAATTGCAAAATTTTGTTATTCCCCATATAAATTTGCAAGAGTAGTAGAGCTCTTTGTGTGTTGCTCGTCGAAGTACTACCACCACGCCTTTTTCTGCCGCCAAGCAGCATTGCTGTGTTTCGGTTCGAAGAGTGTGGTTGCCAGTGTAATTACAGGCACATGAGGCTTAACATCTGTACTCCTCAAGTCGATGGACGCAGGGCAGTGCACCGTAGGGCACGTTCCTATCGTGCGTGACTGACGAGGCAATGCTTTGTTATAGGTGATGGTTAGCACTTAACATCAGGTGGGATATCTGCTTGTTACATCAGCTAGTTGTATACTAAAAAATATACAATCGTACACACGGATACAGATTAAGCTCTTTGTGTAGCTTAAAGAATAATAGCCAAAGAATAATGACACTTACTACAAGGACATAAAAGCAATCCATAAGCGTACAATGACGATGAAGTCACAAAAACTAGACACAATCCGCAATTCACCAACTAACGGCCCAACGACAAATTTTTGTCGCTCTGTAAATGTTTGTATCGATTTGTGTTCAAAGAACAATTTGTCAATTCAACTTCAATACAATAAGCCAGTTGAATCTGCAATTCGAATAATGGCTAGTAAATTAGCTTGAGCCAAAAATCACTCGGACCGAATGACAGAATGCTTAAAACAAATTGTGCGAGAGCTCACTGCATAGGTACTCTTATTGTAATCTTATGTAATAAATAATCCGACAGCCTTCACAGCTCGGTTGGTAGTAGCTCTGCCTTCTGCGCCGTAGGCCGTAGGTTCGATCCCCACCGAGAACAAACTTTTGTGTGATGAACATAGATGTTTGTTCTCTGTCTGGGTGTTATTATGTATTATAAGTATGCATGTACAAAAAGTATGTATTATATCAGCTATCTGGTTCCCATAGCTTTGGCTTAGTTTGGGGCTAGATAGTGCTGTGTGGAAAGTCCACCAATTTTTTTATTTTATGTAAACATAGATTTTAGTACATTTATTACCTAAAAAAATCACATACAAACCAATAAAAGAAAAGAATTAGAACACATATTTTAATGTCTATAAGTGATTGTATTCTGTGAGAAAAACAACAAAGAGCTTACGAAAATAAACAGCTTACGATTTCGATCCCCAGATACGGTAGATATGCCCTCAGATCGATTGGTACCAACTCGACATTCTTTGAGGATATTCAGAGATACGTCGCAATATTACATTTTGGCACATACCCACATATGGTAGTTAGTCTTTTTTTGTTTTTAAAAGTTCTTTATTAACCATATTAATTCCAAAAACACTTAAAACTAAACACTGTTTAGCTACGTTTAAAACCCTTAACTACAACTTAACAGGCTAAGACGCCTCTATAAAAGTTTTTTGTCAAAAAAATTATCTATGGGACATGCACACTTTATAAATCCTCACTTAGCTTAATTTTTTATATTTTAATCTATATTTTTATTTTTTATTCATGACCTCTTTGTATTATAGTTCATTTTTAGGGTTCTGTATCCAAAGGGTAAAACGCGGGACCCTATCACTAAGACTCCGCTGTCCGTCCGTCTGCCTGCCTGCCTGTCTGTCTGTCTGTCTATCTGTCTGTCTGTCAGCAGGTTGTATCATGAACCGTGTTAGGTAGACAGTTGAAATTTTCACAGACTATGTAAACATTTTTCATTATACTTTTAAAAGAATACTAACTGGATTCCTCGCGATGTTTTTCTACACTGTTTGAGAGCGCAGGCATACATATTTTTTTCGATAGAAGAACGTTAAAAGGTTAAGAACTCACTCCCACTAGACCATCGGTGCTCATAATCAGAATAAAAATAAAAAACAGCCTTTATTATTAAACCCCAGAAGCGAAATTTGAGCTAAGTATTTTGTCCCAGAATTTCCTCTTTTTCTTAGTATTAGTTTAATAGAGATTATTTTGTTTTTGAGACGCTTAAGCTTTTATTAGGAAAATACAAATTCCTTTGTTTGCTTTCCCAGAACTTAACTAAATCTAATAAATGTTTATCCAATTCAAATTTTATTTTTATCTATGTTTTCTATCGCCTTTGCGTAGGTTTACGAAATAACCAAAATATTAATATTATTTATTACCATCGTTTTAATGAGGAATTGATTGTATCTTTTCTTAGATTCCATTGGATATTTGGAAATAGTAAGGGTGGTCTTGTTTCAAATTGTTATATTAATTATTCAATTTTACGACGTTTGACAATCTGTAATATATTCGAAGATTCACAAAACGCGATTTCAAAGCAGCCTTTGCAGAATATTTGACTTAAATTTAAGCTTACTTATGATAATCAGTTCCTATCTATGTCTATAAATAATTTGGCTAGCATAATTTAACCTAAATTACTGTCTATGTACTTTCACAAAAAAGACCAGAAAAAGGTATTTTTTTATACCACTAGCTGATGGAACAAGCAGATGACCCACCTGTTGTTAAGTGGTAACCATCACCTATAGCAACGAACGTGCCCCACGATGCACTGTCCTACGTCCATCAACTTGAGGCATACAGATGTTAAACCTCATGTGCCTGTAATTACACCGGCAACCACACTCTTCAAACCGAAACACTTTCAATCATCTTTGTCATGACAGCCCTCACAGCTCAGTTGGTAGTAGCTCTGTCTTCTGCGCTGTAGACCGTGGGTTCGAACCCCACGCGAACAAATAATTGTGTGAATACACATGTTTGTTCTCTTTCTGGGTGTTATTACATATTATTATTATAAGTAGGTATTATATGTATTTATAAAAAAAATGTAGTATTTTTAGCTAAGTATCTGTTTCCCAACAAGCTTTGCTTAGTTTGGGGCTATAGATAGAGCTGTGTGAAAGGTCCACCAATATTTTTTATATCGAACAAAGAGGGATGTGTGGAAGGTCCACCAATATTGATTTATATCAAACAAAAACCCTATATGTAGTTAAAAATGTTTAATACAGCTCTTACAAAAATAATCTTTTTACATAGGTAGGAAGATTTTCTCAGCTTGAATTTGCTAGCGTTCGTTGTGCTTCAATAATTATGTTAGTACGGCGGGGTGGGGATGGACCCTTTATTAATTTTAAACGATATCTGCTACTATAGCTATTTAAATTTAAATCATATAATATTCATATAATCATGTTCACGACTTTCATCCCCAGGCATGGTAGATATGCCTTCGGATCTCTGGGTACCAATTAAAAACCCTTGATTGGCTATGAAACAATGGATATAAATGTATCTAGTATGTTTTTGTGACACAAAATAAACGTTATTTGATTTGACTTGAAAGTCATAAAGTTATTAGTCCATTGATATCTACAACTGATAAAATGCTCATAATCATAATATTAATGTTGTCTGGAAGAGATTGCTTTCAGCGATAAGACCGCCCAATGCACTAATTCATTTTATATTTTTGTTCAGTTTGGTGTACTTATTGTACACCAGTATTTTTCATTCATTCATAATCTTGTTTTACTATTTTGAAAAATAAACTCTAGCTCCCAGACCAACACTAATAGGTAGCATGTAGATACCTATAGCCCATACTGTAGCATCTATCTATAGGTATTTGTAGGTGTATCCTGTTCTATTCTCCGGGCAGGGCTTGTATCCCGAGTGATAATGTGATGGAAGGGGATGTGTATAGTGATTTTGTGGGCTATTGTCTGAATATTGTAAGGTATTAAACCCTGTGTTATTATTAATGTCTGTGTTTGCTTGCTAACAGGTCGTATACACTTAGAAGAATGATGCCAGTAGTTTTAACTATAATCATGAGAGAGAAATCGAATTTGAATTTGGTTTTATAGGGTTCCGTACCCAAAGGGTAAAACGGGACCCTATTACTAAGTGTTCCCGCACACGGGGCTCCGGCCAAAACTACAAAACGCCGCCACTGGCATATTTCCTGTAGTTTTCATACATTTTATATGGACTCGCCGAACACGGTTGACGCCGGTAGCCGCCACATGCTACAAATCGTCACTGCTCGCTTCGTATGAAAACGACAAGAAATATGTCAGTGGCGGCGTTTTGTGGTTGTGGCCGGAGGCCCGTGTGCGGGAACATTAAGACTCCGCTGTCCGTCCGTCTGTCTGTCTGTCCGTCTGTCAACAGGCTGTATCTCATGAACCGAGATAGTTAGACAGTTGAAATTTTCACGGATGATGTATTTCTGTTGCCTCTATACAAAATACAAATAATACTAAAAAACAATAAAATAAATATTTAAGGGGGCTCCCATACAGCAAACGTGATTCTTAGATAATGGTACGGAACCCTTCGTGCTCGAGTCCGACTCGCACTTGGCCGGTTTTTTATATTCTATCATGGACTTGCAACCTGTCACGTATGTCCCAACCCCTGTTAAATGCGGGTAGGTATGCCAAAATGTTACATTTTGACGGACGTTACCTTCCTTAGGCATCCTCATCTAAATGCGGTAGATACTTGGTACTAAGAGATCTGACATCTCTCGACCTGGGGTTCAAAATCGTAAATCGGTTTCAGTTTTCAGTTTACTATCATGGGATAAACAGTATACAAGGTGTTCCAATACTTGTACTTAAAACTTCAGGGGGCTAAAGTACCCATCAATATGAATAACTTTTTCTAAGGAACCAACACTGTGAACGTGAAAAAAAAACAGCTGTATTGAACTTTTGCATGAAACAGCTGTTTTTTTCGCATTCACCGTGTAGGTTCCTTAGAAAAAGTTATTCATATTGATGGGTACTTTAGCCCCCTGAAGTTTTAAGTACAAGTATTGGAACACCTTGTATAAATACATTGGTATAATTAAACGTTCCTAAATACTAGCACTATGTAGATGTATGCAAATAGTCTTACTATGCAGCTGTACCTACAACTACAAAATAATTGTTCTTTGTATTGTTAAGATTACTTTTTTGTTCTCCGCAGATTTAGTGCGCATAAAAGCTTAAACAAAAGCGCGCAGTAACTGTCGAGTTCAACGCTTTTTCCCATTTAAAAAAGCAAGTTTATGAGTCAGTTAATTAACTGGGTCCAGGGAAATTATTTGGGCCCTGTTATAAATTATCATCGGAAAGGTCGAATATCACGGGTTCATTTCGTTTTTATTGTGGGCTCGTCATTTTTATTTCACCAATAAAAAGTTGGGGCACGTTTACGCGACACCTATTAATATGTATGGCATTGTTGGACCTATATTTATGTTTGTTTGCGTTATTGCCGAATGCGAGCTCTCGTAAACGGAATTGATGCATTTAAAATTTCGGGTTTCGAAGGCTAGAATGAGACAATAAAACGGAATATAAACTTGATGCCTCAAAATGGCTTTTTTTGGACTCATCGCAAATGCAGTTATTCAAGGCTTGTATTGACTATTCCGACGGCAAAAAGGGTAGTGTGTTAATTTTTTGGCACATTCCTTATGAGACGAACTTACAATTTGAATTGAAGGACTTTTGCTAGTCCACTTAAAAAAGCCGTATCGATTTACAGCACTTCTCATTTAGTAGGTCAAACTTTTATTTCCCCGTCCATTTAAAACCGCAAATGTAATAAGAACGCAGATAAATTCATCTGATCACGAGAGCTGGTGATAAATTTCGCGCAATTACAGAGAAAATTGCGGACTCCAATACTTATGTATGAGACGTGACTTGCATTTATTATTGAGCTCACCATTAGGAAGAATACTAATAGTCTTTTTAATGGTGTGTGTGGATCCAGCAGTAGGTACGAGTAAGAATTTCGTTTGGACAGTGAGCACAGAACGGGACTTCTTTCTCATGCTGTTATTCAGAGAAGTACGAAGTAGATGTTATTAAGTAAGCAGAGTAAAGCCTAAATCATTATCTTGAGTGCGACTGGAAGAAAGACTCATTCAATAATAAGGGGTGAAAAATTAATAACTGAATTTCAGCCTCTAAAATACAGCGGAAGATGATTGTAAAAAAATAACACCGCGCTGACGAAATCACGGCCAGTTCACTATAGGTTCAAAAACGATATAGGTAATTTTCGATAAAAGCTGAAGCTGAACCAGCTGTTCTCTTCTCTTGTCGTGTCACTAGTTTCTTTCGAAACAGTGTAGTGAAAGGATTTTAAGTGCACCTCAAGAGGCTCCTTTCGAGCACTTGACACATGTTATAGAACTTTTTAGGTTCTACGACATGACGGTTTCCTCACGATGTTTTCCTTTACAGTTTGAGAGTACTGCCATTGTGCACATATACATTTATGAACAGAAAAACTCATTGGTGCACGACCGGTTTAGAACCCACGACCTTAGGATCAGAAGGCAAGGCCGCTACCACCAGTGCTTTCTCCAGCTGTTAAAAAATAATGATAACATTGAGAAGATCATCCATCCATTATTCAAACTGGAAATATAGATGATCACAATTTTACCGATTGACATTTCCCAGTGATTTTATCTAAATTACCATAGACAGCTCTCACAGCTCATTTGGTAATAGTGACCACAATATAGTGGCCTTCTGTGCTGCAGGCCGTTCGATCCCCACTGAAAATAAGCATTTGTGAATATAATATAATCTCCTTTCCATCACAGGACAAGTAGACGTACGGCTCAGTACCACCCATATCTAGTAAATATACCACCCATTCGCACTAAGCGCTTCGCTTCTACATTTATTATGCGAACTGCCAAAGAGTGGAACTCATTGCCATCGTCTGTCTTTCCTGATCACTACAACTTGGGTGTACAATAGATGTCTGTCTTCTAGACCGTTCTGCTCCATCGTTGGCTACATCGTCCCTTACCATCAGGTGAGATTGTGGCCAAAGGAAAGTCTATAAATTATTACCAAAAAAAAAAGATGTTTGTTCTCTGTCTGGGTGTTTTTATACATCATACCTAAGTATGTATTTACAAAAAAATTGTATAAGTATTTTAACAGCTATTTGGTTCCCATAGCTTTGCTTAACTTGGGACTCTTTTCTTGTCGTATTACTAGTTTCTTTTTAAACAGTGGTGAAAGGATTTTAGGTGCACCTCAAGAGGCTCCTTTCGAGCACTTGACACATGTTATAGAACTTTTTAAGTTCTACTACATGCCGGTTCCTCACGATGTTTTCCTTCACTACTTCCATAACTTGGGACTAAGTAGTACTGTGTGGAATATCCACCAATTTTTTTATTAACTTTTTTTATAGTTGAATTGCTAAAATACCGTACCGCACCGTAGTTATCTCAGGCTGAAAAATATTTTACAGTACATTCAAAAGTAAAAATGTTCAATAAAAATTCCAATTTGTCCAACATAAAAGTGTACATATACGTATACGACGAGCGAGCAATGGACATTACGGCTTTAATGGATCCTTTTTGTGCTCAAAATCCCATTCATCAGAAACAATAACACTGTGGCTCACGTGGCCCAGACTCAGCTCAACAAAAGGGCAGCTAATGACTTTATACAAAAACTCTATTTCCTATACAAAATGATTCTGTGTGGTCGGGCCTTCAAACGCTGTGACATCTAGTTTTGGTTGTTACTAGGCTGACAACTATCAAACAACTTCTCGCTCGCACGTTTCGACATGTTGAAAGATATAAAATCACTAAACTCATTTTCGAAAAAGCGCAATCATCCATTAAAAACATTTTGATCGATACAAGTTATCCTACTTAAAAGTTTGCTTATGTACGAAAACTAGTAAAGTAAACTTTTGAGTAGGAAAACATGTATAGATCAAAATGATTTTTTTACTAAACTGTGTGCAATGTGACTGCACACATGCGAGACTCGAAACGTGCGAGCGAGAGTCACATTAGCTCTTGTCTTCGCCTTAGTCTTATACAAAATACAATTTTTGTTAAGGATCGTTGTATGGAGTGGTGAGATGTCGTGGGAGTAAAAACTCTTTTTTGGAACTTTAAAAAGAATATCGTTCGATTGCACGTGGACAAGAAGCTGTCCGTATCGGGTCAACAAGCCAACTGTTTTTCGTATGTCACACACAAACGGGCGGTAGACTTCGGTTTATTTTTAACATAAGGTAAGTACAAAACATGTCTTTAGAATCTACCTACACTTTATAATTAATTGTTTCTTTACTTTTTTTACTAATATTTTATGTGATTTTATTTATTATTTTCAGTTTCACGAGCCGCGGCGTCTACACTAACCAAATCTACAGCTAGACATAGGCCACCTTCATATTTGGGGGGGATTCACGGCAACCATGGGAGGTGATGGAGGGATCTTTTTCTGGATCTAATTGATATCAGGTTTTTTTTAATCATAATGAATCTCTTGGCATCTTGGCATCAGTGACGATATCAATGCTACACTGAAAAAAATGATTGCTTACTGTCACACAGTTAAGAGATTTTCATTAGGACTAACTACTTTAAACATTATCGACAAATGTTTCAATAACAGTTAAATACAAAACAGTAACTATAACTGATTAAACAGTACAAATTACTAAAAAAACTAAAAAAAAAAAATTTGTCACCATTACTGTAATGTCAGTAAGTTTTAATGGTTAGAACCGTATCATTAAATGAACGAACCCGTTGTTTTAACTGATAGCACAGTACAACTAACTGACCATGGTTTTCCAAATATGTCTGTATTGTAACAGTAAATTTTAATGTTTTGATCGTGATCACTAAATGAACAAAACAGTTAATTCAACGAATAGTACAGTTCAACTAACTGGCCATGGTTTTCCATAGATGTCTGTGTTGTAACAGTAAATTGTAATGTTTTGATCGTGATCACTTAATGAACAAAACAGTTAATTCAACGGAAAGCACAGTACAACTAACTGTCCATGGTTTTCCGTAAATGTCTGTGTTGTAGCAGAAAATTGTAATGGTTTGATCGTTATCAACTAATGAACAAAACAGTAAATTCAACGGATAGCACAGTACAACTAACTGTCCATGGTATTCCATAAATGTCTGTGTTGAAACAGTAAATTGTAATGGTTTGATCGTTATTACTAAAAGAACATAACAGTTAATTTAACGGATAGTATAATACAACTGACTGACTATGAGCTCTTTAAAATTATCTGTATTGTATCAGGAAATTGTAATGATTTGAACGTTATCACTAAATGAACAAAACAGTTACTTCAACTGATAGCACTGTACAACTAACTCACCATAGTTTTCCAAAAATTGTCCGTGCTGTATCAGTAAATTGTAATGGTTTTAACGTTATCATTAAATGAACAAAACAGTTAATTTAAATGCTAGAACAGTACAACTGACTGAACATGACCTCTACAAAATGATCTGTATTGTATCAGTAAATTGTAATGATTTGAACGTTATCACTAAATGAACAAAACAGTTACTTTAAAAGATATCACATTAAAACTGACTGATCACTACCTCATAAAAAGATAGATATGTATTAAAGCAGTATATTTTAATTATTTGAGTGTACTTAACTGTTATTTAAACAGTTTCATTCATTAACTAATAACTTTCAAGCCATTATAAAATATATACCTACTTCAGGTGCTATAACCACTACCGTTCGAATATTAAAAAGCCGCTGGCGCTGAGTTAACCATTTTTGTGACTATGATGAAAACGTGAATTTTGTCTCGTTGGTTTTTGCCGTACTCTCACTTTTTGTGTTAAACGGTACGATTATTAGTTGACCTACCCGGACGTGTTAATATTTGCACTATAATAAATAGCTTTACGTAGTGTAGTAGGTACTTACTTATTTCAACTACCTATGTGCCTATTTGTTGGTACCTATTTTGTTATAACCGAAATAAATATTTGATTGCCAATTTGTTTAAAAAACTACCTTTATGTAAATATATATACGTACTTATAGCCAACCTACCTACTACCTACTTATAGCCAACCTACCTACTACCTACTTATAGCCAACCTACTGTCAGTAAGTACCTAATTCAAACAACCGTATGTTGGTAACCTACCTACCTAGTAACGTTACGTGAAGGTATACCTACCAGAAGTTAGTGCACAGAAATAACTACCTCTACTTAATCCATAATAGGTATAGGTATTATCCTTACATAATAGGTATAAAATAAAGTTTCGTTTCGCGTCTGTCTGTCTGTTTTTCATGCTCATTGGTGCCCTCCAAAAGCTCCTCATATTAGGTAGGTAAGTATATCTTATTAGGCTTATTATATTACACATAAGTATTTATTGACAATAGTTGACACGAAAATTTTTATTTTCACTTGTTCGGAAGACTGGTAGGTACGTAACGTGCATTTTGACTATCGAAACATTAGTAGGTAGGTACCTATATTAAGATTTCTAATACCTATATTCCGGATGGGCAAACTTAGCGGACGACGAGTTTGAGGGAAAAGAAGGAAACGAAGACGATGGAGGATGATCAAAATTCACAAAAATCGTACAAGGCCGCCGCCTTGCTAGATACCTAACAAGCTTTTGGATACATCGCCGACACGTTTGTCGAACACCTGTGATTTGTGCACAAAAACCGACACCGACGTCGATCACTGGCAAACACAAACGAAAACAGCCAAACACAAACAAAAACAAACAAACACCCATCCACATGTTCGTGTTTATTGTTTGGTAGGTACCTACCTACCTATTCGCTGTTTGCTGTTGTTTTCCAAGCATGTGGATCTTTTAACCTTCCCCTCTCTTACGAGTTGTATTTTGTGGAATAAACGATTAAACTAACTGTTAATAATAATAATAACAATTTAAAATATTGTTTATCTCATTACTTAATTGAATCTAATGTTTCAAACAATAAACGCAAATGCTCGCTCGCGTAAGTACGTAACACGCGCCGCTCCTCCGCCCCCCCCCGCGCTTACGCCGCGCCGCCGCTGGCCGCTGCGTGCGACACGCTAGTTGTAGCCATGGGTAACTCACTCAAAAAACATGATCTGCAGCGCATCAGCTCATTTACAGTCTCGAGCCGGAGCCGAACCGCAGTTCAAACGGCTCAGAATTTCAGGACCAATTTATTTTCATGGTACCTTCGAATACTCCAAGCAAGCACCGATAAGACTTGGCAAAAGGACTAGACGCCAAAACAAAAAAATACTACGATAAAAATAATTTTGTAGAAAAATAAACGAGTCTTGCGGAAAATAAACAGGAAAAATTCCGTGAATTTGTATGTTAGCAATAACTAATAAATATTGCTAACAATGAACGACGGAATGAAAAAAAATTCAAGTAAAAGTTCTACTATTCAAAATGAACCTTACTTGATTAAACGATAAAACGTAAAATATTTATGCAAATTATGACGAGCCTTGAACGCAAAATATCCTTAAATATGTATGCTAAAACGCGAGGGCACCCACGGGCTGTTGCTAAAACAACTCAAGTTAATAATTCAAATTCGTAACCCATTTAAAAACATGCTTTTCTAAAAAGAACCATAATCCTTCAATTCATCCTAACTCCACTAACTCACCCGTGCAGATATTACTTCAAACGATTCAACGGTTCGAGTACGTAGTAAACCTCCCAATGAATCAAAATAAATATTCTACTCAAACGGTTCAGGGTTCTGTTTATCATAAAACCAATCTTTGAACCGTTTGAGTTGTGTATCACATTTTATGAGTAGACCTGAGAACCGCTCCACAGATGAGCGGCTCCAAAAATGCATCATTGGAAATTAGATCATATTATCTAGACAAAACAATTCAAATTCATTTAGCAAAATTTTTGATCTGGATATCTTTTTTCTAATGTAGACCCTATCAACCTAGGAATAAAATTTATATTAGGCTGGCATGAGAGCTGTTGAGCCGCTCCAAAAGAAATAGAGCCGGTACTGACGGCTCACTACAGTATGAGCCGCTCCAGACGCGTACGTCCGACTCCTTCTACCCACGGCTAGCTAGTTGCCTTCTACCCTTCGCTATGTTCAGTTCAGTATAATTTCGGCAAGTTGTTAATTATTTCTTCAATCTTTTGTGGCGAACGCACCTATTAATGTATTCCGAAATCATCTATTATTGTATATTCCGAACGCATCTTATTCTGAGCGCATCTTGGCATTGTGATGGCTGCACTGTGTGTGGCCGCCAATGGTAGGACTTGCCGCGCGGTTCGGCGACGCCCCTTCACAGGCAGCCAACATAACCCGGCTCTGTGAGCACGTGGCCGCGCGCGAAACATTCGCTCTCTTCTAGCGATGTAACGATCTCGAAATTTTTCAAACCGACGCAAACCGGTCTGAAAAATAAGCAAACCGACCCGTTAATCGAACCGCAAAAATCTACGTAAACCGGTTTGAAACCGGGTTACAAACCGAAATGATAAAGTCAATACGACGAACCAATTTGTATTGCTCATGCTAGAATTTTATGTTATGGAAACCGAAACGAATGAGTTAAATTTGTATTCATAATCCGGTATGAATACAAATTTAACTCATTCGTAGAACCCAAGAACAAATTGAATCGACTTTGTCAAGTCAATCTCATTTTCATATTTCGGTTCGGTCCGACCCGAAGTACCGACTCGCGGTTCCGCGCCGCACCGTGCGTGAGTTGAAGAGGGACAGCGATCAACAAACCGCTCGCTTACTCAACTCGTCCAGATCGGTTTGGCATAGGTTCAACCCGACTTGAACGGTTTGAAGCTCAACCCGGGTTGAACCGGGTTGGTAACCCGAGTCGTAACATCGCTACTCTCTTCCCTCCTGACCTCGCGACAAGCCAGACATATTGTAAACGTATCCGTATCTGACTATCTGTCTGTGAACTCAATATTATAGAGGTTTTATAATTGTAATAATATCACAATTTAGGAAGAATCATATAAACCCTAAACTTTTTTTCAGTTGAGTTGTGTGTGACAGTGCAAAATGTTGTGTATCAATCTTAGCGAAAGTGTATGAGTGACGATACCACAAAAACACTTCTTACAGACTGGGGATTCGAGAAGTACCTACGTGAATTATTTTGAAGGTAAGTCAATTCATAAGCATTAGAGATAGAGATCAACCATTTTGTGTGCAACCACATGGCACCCGGTTTACGACTTTTTGTATTGGACTTAGTCGTAAAATTTTCGGGGTTTTCTAACAACATACTTCTCTCTCATTACATCTCTTAATTCCAGCTCACTGCAGACTTCAATCATTGGTATCCTCAAAATGAACATTCATTGGATGATAAACTACCGCTACTAAAGAGCAAATTACTCCTCATCATCAACACGATCACCATTTGTGGAAGAATTGAAGCAATTTGCACAAGGTTAGTTTGTAATTTAATTTAGTTTAATGTATTGTCACATACAACACGATTTTTTTTCCATAGTACTAACCAGTTGTCAGTATAATTCGTGAGTAAAGAGTAGGTAGGTACCTATAAACGTTCGACGATAAAAATCTTAGTCACTAATTTTCGTTCTTGTTGCTTTACAGATCAAATTCCCGAAACGAGCAACCTGGACTTATTGCTACTTCTGCCGCACATCATTGGCAGAATTGAAGCAATTTGCACGAGGTTAGTTTGTAATTTAAATTAGTTTAATGTATTGTCACATTCAACACGATTTTTTTCCATAGAACTAACCAGTTGTCAGTATAATTCCTGAGTAAAGAGTAGGTACCTATAAACGTTCGACGATAAAAATCTTAGTCACTAATTTTCGTTCTTGTTGCTTTACAGATCAAATTCCCGAAACGAGCAACCTGGACTTATTGCTACTTCTGCCGCACATCATTGGCCCGGTGCAAATGAAACGAAAAAGAACATGAGTCGCAGAAGTGCGCCAAAGCTTTATTTCACACATCGAAGATGAAACAGAAATGTCCTGGAAGAGCGACCAACGTTTTTATTTTTAGTTTTTTCATCTTAAATAAATTACTTCAATTAAATCTTTTTTAATTTATTTCAGGTCGCCTGCATACCTGCCTACCTATGCAGTACTGCGTAGGCAGTAGGTATCAGGGACGGTCCTTCACAACCTTTTACTGTGCTTTTACAGTACTCGCTACTGTAGGTGTACAGTTACAGGTATTGTGAAGGATAGTGCTTTTTAATGTGCATTCTCAGTAGCGGGTACTGTTACTGATCAGTAAGTACAGTACCCGATATTGTGCGTACACGTTAAACAGTACTATCCTTCACATTATATGTAACTGTGCACTTACAGTACCCGCTACTGTTCTTGCGCATTAAAAAGTACTATTCTTGACATTACATGTAACTGTGCACTTACAGTACCCGCTACTGTTCTTGCACATTAAAAAGTACTATTCTTGACATTACATGTAACTGTATACTTACAGTACCCGCTACTGTTCTTGCGCATTAAAAAGTACTATTCTTGACATTACATGTAACTGTGCACTTACAGTACGCGCTACTGTTCTTGCACATTAAAAAGTACTATTCTTGACATTACATGTAACTGTGCACTTACAGTACCCGCTACTGTTCTTGCACATTAAAAAGTACTATTCTTGACATTACATGTAACTGTGCACTTACAGTACCCGCTACTGTTCTTGCGCATTAAAAAGTACTATCCTTGACATTACCTGTAACTGCTCACTTCAGTACCCGCTACTGTGCATGCACATTAGTTTTTTTACTGTTTCAAACAGTACTAATATTTTACTGTTTTAAACAGTAACATTTTTTTACTGTTTAAAACAGTAACATTATATTACTGTTTAAAACAGTAAAATTTATTACTGTTTAAAACAGTAACTTTATTTTACTGTTTAAAACAGTAATTTTTTTTTACTGTTTAAAACAGTAAAATTTTTTGACTGTATAAAACAGTAACTTTTTTTACACATTTTTGCTACTCAAAACATTTAAATTTACTGTCATAACGGTAAAATGTTGCCTCGAACTTTAACTGTTTTAGGAGCAGTAAATGTTACTGATTTGCTCGGCAGGCTCCCCTGGTACTGTTCAAAGCAGTACACATGAACGTTTTATCAGTTCTTTTTAATGTTTTTTTTTTTCAGTGTAGTACTCTCAAACGGTGAAGGAAAACATCGTGAGGAAACCGGCATGTCGTAGAATCTAAAAAGTTCTATAAAATGTGTCAAGTGCTCGAAAGGAGTCTCTTGAGGCGCACTTAAAATCCTTTCACCACGCTGTTTCGAAAGAGACTAGTGACACGACAAGAGAGTGACGATAGGCCTGCTTACGGGTTTGCATCGCTATAAATTATTTTTCTATACTTTGACTTTAGATCCTTTTTCGGCGTTTGATGAAGTATGTTGACAGCCTTCACAGCTCAGTTGGTAGTAGCTCTGCCTTCTGCGCCATAGGCCGTGGGTCCGATCCCCACCGAGAACAAACATTTGTGTGATGAACATAGATGTTTGTTCTCTGTCTGGGTGTTATATAATATTATAAGTATGTAGTTACTAAAAAAAATATATAAGTATTATATCAGCTATCTGGTTCCCATATCACAAGCTTTGGCTTAGTTTGGGGCGAGATAGTGCTGTGTGGAATGTCCACCAATATTTATTATTTATTTATTGATTATGTCACAAAGTATTAACCCATCTTCGCAATGATTACTGTTTCATTCTGTACAAGCATGTTTAAGTCAAGGTTAATGGGCTACGTTCATCCTCCGTGACATGTTCTACCCAATTTTACTGCCAGTTTCTATATTTTCAATCCTAGCAGGTGTTTTATAACAATGTTTATATATTGCTGTGTTACAGTTTGGTATAAACAACACCCTTCTTGGGTGTGGTTGATGCCTATGAAATAACAGGCACATGAAGCTTAACTACTGCCTCAAGTTGATGGACGCAGGGCAGTGCATCGAAGGGCATATTCCTATCGTGCGTGACTTACCAGGCAATGCTTTTTTTGTACACAACAAGCTGATCGAACAAGCAGATGGTCTACCTGATGTTAAGTGGTAACTGTCACTATAACAAAGCATTGCCTCGTAAGTCACGCACGATAGGAACGTGCCCTACGATGCCCTGCGTTCATCAACTTGAGGCATACAGATGTTAAGGCGAAGACAAGAGCTAATGTGACTCTCGCTCGCACGTTTCGACATGTTGAAAGATATAAAATCACTGAGCACATTTTCGAAAAATTGCAATCAACCATTTTGTGTGCAATCACAACATCAACATCATATCTTTTAACATGTCGAAACGTGCGAGCGAGAAGTTGTTTGATAGTTGTCAGCCCCTTAACCCTCATGTGCCTGTAATTTCACCGGCAACCACACTCTTCAAACCGAAACACATCAGCTACGCTACTTGACGGCAGAAAAAGGCGTGATGGTAGTACTTCCCTGGACGAGCCCTTCACAAAGAGCTCTACTACTCTTGAACTCTAATGTAATCAAATTGCTTTGTTATAGATGATCGTTAACACTTAACAGATCTTAACATACATAATAATAGCAACTAGCTACAGGCAAAACTCCTTTTTTATTAGCTGCTTGGTTAGGTATGACTATGTGTACCTACCTATTTTATCATTGTTGTTACTTAAATAATTTAATCATTTTTGTTATATTTATTAACTTTTTTGTTATGGTTTTGGTTTTTTCTGTTTTTTTTATTTTTGATTTGTCAATGCATCTTTCGTTTTTAGTTTTATATATGCGAAAACATATAATTAGTATTTAGTTTATTTAAGTTGTTATATCATAGCTTAAATAATGTTTGTTTTCCGAATAAAAAAAAAAAAAAATGATTCATAAAAAACATGAGGTAGTTGATACGTATCGGTATGTTGTATGTGCAAAGGTCTGTAATTCTGTAAAAGTCTTCTTTCATTTATGAAACGAATCATAAACGAAATAAGTACTTATTAGAGCATGGAGCGGAATGCGACAGAGACACAGCGACTCTTTGCAACGCTTTGAGCTGAAAACAAAAGCAGAACCCCTACATCATTTTACTTCCCCTTTTCATTCGGATCAGGCGCAATCCTATTCAGCTGAAACACACGTAGCATGTAGACTTTATATCACACAACTTTTGACAGGTGTACTACAGATATGAAGCCTCATAAAAAAAGTTCCACTGTCGTTAATTTTAATTTGAAAGATAGCTGCTCTACATCCACATTATTTGCAGCGCTCACTCACAGGGTTTGTGTACTCGCCTAATAGCAACCTTAGACTTAAGCTATACAACGTGTAACATAATACCCCTATAACCCCGGAAGCAGGGTATTTTACAGGTCATGACGAACATCTATTGTTATAAGTCTTTTGAAATTTTGCTGTTTTTGATTCATGAAATGCCTCTTAAACTTTCCGCCAAAAAGAAACGAACACAACATGACGCAGCCTTATTTACGGCTGTTTTTTGACCTTTAATTGTAAACATTAGATAAAATAGGTAACAGAACTGCCACCAATTAGTAAACTCAAATGGCGTAGTAAGGTCACGTAGATATTATAAGGGTTGATGCGAATTTCTGAGACAATATTAATTTTACTTTTGTATGGGAATTTCGAAAACGAAGAATTCAAACTTTGCACCCGTCAAAGTATTCCAGTGCTTGGTCTAATCATTTGGTCTTAGGTCATATAGAGGTATTATGTTACACGTTGCATAACTGATATTCTTATGTACATGTTGGCAATAAATAAATCTAAATCTAAATCCACCTCCTTGTAAACTGAAAACGATTGCACGTTTATTTAGTGATGAACGTTATTATTTGTATTTTTGTCTTCTGATTCGCGATCGCTATTCGACATTTATTTCCCAGCGGTTCGTTTTCCGAGCTTTAAGACTTCTTAATGCTTCTTCAACTTGATTAATGATTTTATTAATTTACTTTAAAATCATAGAAAATAGAGCACTGGTGGCCTAGTGGGAGTGACCCCGCCTTCCGATCATAAGGTCGTACGTTTAAATCCGGTCGTGCACTAATGGATTTTTCCTATCGAAAAATGCCAGTGCTCTATTAACGGTGAAGGAAAACATCGTGAGGTAACCAGTTAGTATTCTAAAAACGGCGATGATCTTGCAACCTGTCACGTATGGAATGCCAACTACTTTAAAATGAGGTTATGTGCCAAATGTAATGTTTGGACGTACCTCTGACTACACCCATTAGACATCCTCAAAGAATCTAGTGTTAGTACTTGGTACTAAGAGATCTGAGGGGATATCTACCGTGCCTGGGATCAAAGTCGTGAAGCTGTTAATGATTTTCTGTTTTTCTTTAAAATTATGGAAAATAGACAGGTGTTAAGACTAAATGCATCTGTCAAACGTACCTTTTGTAAAGATGTGGGTACTTTAAAACCCAGACAAACATACGGGAAGCTAGGACGAGTGAAGCTGAATTTAGACAGGACGTGCTACTTGGTCGGAAAGATTCCATGTATTGTCGTATTAGCAAAACACTCTTAATTATGCTAATAGGCCTTCTTATCGCAGAATTTTGTACTGCATTATTGTGAAAGATTACAAGCCAATTGTCATACTTGAATTTTTAGAATAGAAGAACATTCCAAAGTATTTAAATTTCGAATGCTTGGGTTGCTAGTCGCTCAATGAATTTTTGGAATATATAGAAGAACATAATGTTTCCCAAATAATTAAATTTCGCGAGATTTAAATTTAGAATGCAAGTATTGCCAGTAATTCGCTATATACAAAATATCACCATTTTTCTTAACTTTAGATAGAAGTACTATCTAAAGTAAAATATTTATTAACTCCTAAGGCCCCAATATTAAGTCAAATAACAAAACGCGCAATATCTTTAAATCGGCCTCATCGATTTGGATGCAGTTTTTTTAAACGATTTGTATGACTTTAGAGAATGTTTTATGATATATTTGAGAATGTCTAACAATCTAAACAAAAATCAGTAACTTGCACAGTGTAAACGCGGCCTGAGGCGAGTGGAGCTTACAAAGAAAATAAAGCGGCGTCCAGACTCGCGTCAACAACTGCAGTTTGCTCGCATGTGTCCTTGGGGAAATCTGGCAGTTACCTGCGCGCTACGGTCCGCAGAGTAGTTCGGGGATGAATTATTGATGCCAAGTGAAGTCGCTGAGTTTTCAAAGTCAAAGCCAGACGTGTATTCGAGCTGAATTTACTAAATCTTAACCATAGCTTAGAAATAGATGAAGATCGTGACTTGGACCTTATATTAGCATACTAGTTATGTTGTGGGCGAAAACTAGCAAGATCTAAAACTAACGTCGTTATACACTATTATAAAAATAATAATAATAATATTATAAACATTATTAAAGACAACTTAGAAATGTAATTTCACTTCAGGTTCACATTTTAAAGGGGTTCGAACATTTTCGTATGGAGCCTGGCATACCTGCTAGTCGGCCATTTTAAAAAAACAAATTTCGGCGGCCAGTGATGAAACGTATGTCAATCGTCAGAGTAAATGTTTCCAAAAAAGTGTTCAGTGATCAAATCTCTAAGTGATACGGTTTTTGAGATATTTGGGTCTAAAAACTTTAAAAACACCAACGATGTTCAATGCTCTTTACTAGAGGTACATAGTATAAAACAAAGTCGCTTTCTCTGTCCCTATATCCCTATGTATGCTTAAATCTTTAAAACTACGCAACGGATTTTGATGCGGTTTTTTTTTATAGAAAGAGTAATTCAAGAGGAAGGTTTATATGCATAATACAAGCATAATCTCTTAGGGATAACCCACAATAACCGTGCGAAGCCGGGCGGGTCGCTAGTTATTAATAAACACGAGTTGTCTGCTCCGTATTCCGCAGTATCGCGGTGTCTCACAGGCGCCTGCGGAAACATCTGTAGACGACACCTTTCAGCCAAAACTCGGCATCCACAAAAGTTGAAAGTTGAGCAGTTTACACTCTCACCATAAAATACTTATAAAAGTTAACATTTTGATGAGATGCCAAGGAAACGATACTAGAATGTTATAGGTATAATTTTTACTTATTTTTTACTTGGCAACACAGCATATTAACCTACGTAAGGATACTTTACTTTCCATTCCGAGAAACCTAGTAACAAAATCGTAAAAATAAATAATATAATAAACTTTTACTTATAGCATAAACATAAAACCACACATTCCATAGTCAGCCGACAACGTAGGTATCATCAAAAAAATCATTTATGAGACTCGCGCCTAAACAACTATGTTATTACTTTTTTCTTTTCATAAAAAGCCATTTTTTTTTAATTTGATCTGAGTCTGCTATCGCTACCTAAACTTGAATTATAACCATAGAGTTGTTAGTTTTTGTGCGATTGACTTTAGAAATACCGGACCGTCGCTACTGTAACTTTCCAATCTCGTTACCAAATGCTCTACACTACAAACTAACAAACAGTGATCTAGTTTTAGAAATAAACATAGAATTTCTAGTTAATTTATTATTTTGTAAAAAGGATCATACAAGGACGAACGGTAGAAACCAATCCTGAATTTTTTTTGTTTGTTAGTAAATTGCGTCGAAGTGGCACCTATACAAGGTGTTCCAATACTTGTACTTAAAAGGTCAGGGGGTAAAGTACCCATCAATATGAATAACTTTTTCTAAAGAACCAACACTGTGAACGCGAAAAAAAAACTGTTTCATAGAAAAGTTCAAAACCTACCTGGCTAAAATGTACTTTAGCCCCCTAAAGTTTTAAGTACAAGTAATGGAACACCTTGTATTTGCCTAGTTTTATGACGTTGGAAAGTGATTCTTGTGATGCAATTGTTTAAAATTTAATAATTTAAGCATTTAATGCCTCTTCACTTTGACTTAACACTTTTTGAGGTACTTACACGTACCACAAATAAAAACGTTCAGTTGGTGTTGTGTATAGTGTGTTTCTAAAAGAAGGTATCCGGTTTTGACCACTATCTTGTCTCTTGTTTCGTTTACAAAAAATATATATAAGGGTTCAAAAGTTGCATTATTTGTATGCATACTCGTACTTTGGAAAAATCGACAAAATCACCTTACAAATACCAAATGTGTTACGCGTTAAAAATCCCCGCACTTCTTTCCCTCCATTTTATCCCCCAAGTGATGTCTTTGATCTCCACAAACCTCTGTTCATTATCATTCTTAATAACTAAATTAATTAGCTCTCATTAATTGGATGCTCAAAATGTAACGTTCATTATTGGAGAGTAATTAGGACACCGAATTTGATCAAGTTGTAATTATGGTAAGATCTTTTCGAGGATCGAGTTATTTTTTTAAAACATGTGACAGATATGACCCACCTGACATTGAGCGTTTAACCTGTACCGAAAAGAATTGCATTACAGCACGTCCACCAAGAATATGTCTTTTGTGGTACTGCATTGCGCCCAACACTCTGAGACCAGATTTTTCAAGAGTCAATTTGTTTTTATAAGACCTATAAGCAGTATAAAAACATTGTTTTTATTTGCAATAATTTCAAACATAACGCCATATTATTTCAAATTAAGCTAAGCTTCAGAAGCCTTACATTTAAAAAATAATAACAAATAAAGAATCTAAAACTAAAAAGGTTACATGGCCATTTTTTTGCTGTTAGTAAATGGCCAAATCTTTTAAAGTGTTTAGTAGGAAGTAGGAAAAAAAAATTCAAGAGCTGAGCATAGATTTTATTTTAATAAATTCATGATATTTTTTCAAGTATATATTATTATATTATAAGTATATATTATTATATATATTGTACTATTTGTAATGTTTGGACGTACCTCTGACTAACCCCCTTAGAAATTCTCAAAATAATCTGTAAATGGTACTTGGTATTAAGAGATCTCAGGGGATAGCTACCGTGCCTGGCATCAAATTACCGTATCAAAGTCGTGAAAAAGTTTTTCAGTTTATTATTCCGAAGCTGCGCGTTAATAAATATAACACATGGGTGCCTACGTTAGTCACCTTAATATGTTCTAAATTCCAGTTGAAATGAGATCCCCTTCATTTACACTATAATCTAAAATCCCCGGCATATCGAGTTCAATTCGCGTTGCCTGATAGAGACTGATGACTGGGAGGCGTGTTAGAATTCGATTTGCGAACCACTCGCGCCGGATTAGATTAATGCTGCCTCACATTTTTATGTTGCAGATTCCCTTCTTTCGGAATTCTGATGTGCTTACCTATTGTGTGATGTAGGTATGTTTTGACGGGGAATGTTTTATTTTTTATTCAACTAGCTGATAGCCCACCTGATGTTAAATGGTAACCATCACCTCAGCATTGCCTCGTAAGTCACGCACGATAGGAACGTGCCCTACGATGCACTGCCCTGCGTCCATCAACTTGAGTTACAGATGTTAAGCCTCATGTGCCTGTAATTACACCGGCAACTACACTCTTCAAACCAAAACACAGCAACGCTGCTTGGCGGCAGAAAAAGGCGTGATGGCAGTACTTCCCCGGACGAGCCCTTCACAAAGAGCACTATTACTCTTCGTTTTTAATTTGAATTTCGTTTTTAAAAATAACAGTCTTTAATTACTAGCTGCGGCTTCATATATCTTTTAAAAGGTTGAAATTTGCGAACGAGAGATTCATAAGCAGTTATTGCAATCGCATTGCACACAGTTTAGTAAAGATTTCATTTTGATTGATACATGTTTTCCGAAAAGTTTGCTTTACTAGTTTTCGTACAAAAGCAAACTTTGATATGTTTTGTCAAAAAATTTTCATCATTACAAAGATCAAGTTAGTATACTACTAATTAACAGTAAATTTGAAGTCTTATGGAATACAGACGAATTTCTAATAACGGTAAATCGCCGAAATGTATACCCCGCATAATTAGAATTTGAAAATTATGACAGGTATTAATTTCTTGCGATGCCAACCTGAAAGAGCGTTTTAATTTTGTTAATTAATATGTACGACGTGATAGTTACCTATCTTAGTAATCTACTTGTATACGTTGAAGAGTCACTTTTCATTAGAGGGGATTTCACTGAAAGCGATCGAGCGAGCGCTTTTCATAGATATTTGTGTGCTTTGTCACGGATCCATAAAACAATAGAAAATGTATAGCTTTAGAGCAAAGCTAACGGAATGGATGAATAAGGCTTTAAAAAGAGGTGTGTTAGAGCAATTCGTAGGTTAAAACAAACTGACAGTTTAAACAGCACTTTCAGGAACTAAATATTCTTACATCGCCCTCCATGTATATTTACGAGGTTTCTTTATTTGTGAGAACTAATATGTATCTTTTAAATATTTTAGAAGCAACAGATTAACTACTAAAATCTGTTGTCCTCCTAGTAAAATGATTATTGATACTTAGTAATTATTTTAATTTGGTTTTAATTAATGGGTTTATTTTATTGCACACCTTTTTTTTTTTTCATTTTTCATTGAATGATTTTGTTAATGTTTTTCCGTAAAGGCACTTATTGTTTTACAAATAGTTATGTAAGAAGTAATTTTATTATATGTATCCCGTGTCGCAGACGTTGCTGCGCCACATACTTCCGGCGTCACTGAAAACCAGCGCCGTACAAGCCACTAGGCTCATATGGCAAATGCTGAGTGGAAGCCTTTTTTACGACACTATATTTATAATGTTTTTTAATATGCCTTCTTGTGTATCTTTTTGTTTTTAATTTTATCATTGTATTTTGTGTCGTAAAATAAATATTTTCTATTTCTATTTCTATTTCTAAAACTGCTATGTTAAATAATAGTATCTTCTGCATGGCTCCTCGCATCTTTAATAAATTACCTAGTTCTATAATAGATGCTACTACAATAAATATATATAAAAAAAAGGTTGAATAAGTTTTTAATAGGAAAAGCATATTATAGTATTAAAAAATTTCTGATTGACGAATTCGAGTAGGAAACATTTTATTGATTATAAATTATGTTCTATAGAACATGGCAGAACTTACTTAAGTCATATTTGTAACCTGTGTTTCGCAAATAAATGATTATTGTATTGTATTGTATTGTAAAATATCGATACAAATTGAAACAACTAAAAAAGTATTTTTTTTTTTCGTTTTATAGTGTTTACTACACTTAAGGAAATCACAACACAACACGCAGCGCGGGAAAATAAGAAGATCACATCAGCGCCTTGCACTTTCAGGGCTGCTTGCGATTATCTAATTGCACAAGAAAAAATAAGTCTCTACACATGATTAGCGAACTGTTAGACATTGAAAATTATATTTACGCATGCTGTTTTGATAAACGTGTTTAACTAAAAAAAACTAAATCAGGTTTTTGTACAAGTGACTCTCGGTTTAACAGCATTTTTTAACATAAGCTTGAAAGATTGACATGTTTTCGAGCCCCTCAAGTGGTTCTATGTATTTTTGCAATGAAGATAAAGTTTACAACGTTGTATATCTGAAACCACTTTGCCGTTGTTTCGTTTCGCTGCCATCTTGACAGGCAATGTAAAAGTTTCTTGAAAAAAAAGCAGATGCATTTTTTATTCAAGAAACTTGCATTTTGTAAATTGCGCGTTGAGAAAATTCTGCTTGACATTTTCAAGCTCACTTCTTAGAACCAGGTTCTAACTCATGCCTTAAGGGCTCGACACATCAGTTGCTTAGGAACGCTAATTGACTGAAAGGAATTCCCTGACACTCTATCTAACAGTGTTTTGTTTGCAACCTTCAATTATTTTGTTATTTATTATTGAAATTCATTAGCCTTCTTCATCTTCTTGTCATATCACTAGTTCTTTCGAAATAGTGTGGTGAAAGGTTTTTTTTTAATACTGCTGATGGAACAAGCAGATGGCCCACCTGATGTTAAGTGGTAACCATCACCTATAACAAAGCATTGCCTCGTAAGTCACGCACGATAGGAACGTGCCCTACGATGCACAGCCCTGCGTCCATCAACTTGAGTCATACAGATGTTAAGCCTCATGTGCTGTAATTACACCGGCAACCACACTCTTCAAAACAAAACACAGCGTTGCTGCTTGGCGGCGGAAAAAGGCGTGGTGGTAGTACTTTCCCGGACGAGCCCTTCACAAAGAGCTCTACTACTCTTAAGGATTTTAAATGCACCTCAAAGAGGCTCTTTTTGAGCACAGAGCTTTGAGTCTATCTATCGGCATCGCTAGTTTGCAGCAAAATCCACGCACATCACTTTATAGCAAATGGACGATGACGCACTTTCCTGTTCCGAGCAACAGCCATTTTGTTTGATATATTTTTTGCTTTTTCATACGATTTAGGCAAAATGCCTTCACTTTGAAAATTAAATTACCCACGATTTATTTGGATATTCTACTCACGTGTCGGGGGAACGTAAAGAGCATTGTAAATGTGAACAATTGTCACACGAGTAAATAAGACAGAGTAAAGCTTCTTAAATTTCATTGTATCTTAGGTACTCGTGGTTTCACAGTTTTGTTTACTTCGGTGATAGAGAGGCACTGTGGAAATGTGCAACACATTATTGTTTGACAATACATTTTAGGTCACATAATTAAAACTGCGGAAATATCCAACACTGAGTATATTTTTTGACAATTAATTTTAGGTCAAATAATTGTTGAGGCAATAGAAACCTTAGAATCTGTGTAAGCTCTAACCACAGAATAGAAATAAGAAATCCCAACTTACAAAACTCTTTTTGAACTGGCACCTAGATTCCCCTAGCTTTAAGAATTTTCAAAGTGATCCTTTTGATTCAACTAAATTATTTCAATCCAATTCATTTATTTTAATTGACAATTGATGTCAATGATCCATAATTTGTTGGTAGAACTTAATGAAACATGTCAAATATGTTAGTACAACTATTGAAATTCACATAAATTTACTAAAATTATTAATTAAATAAAAATTAAATATTGTAGATCCTATTTAAAGCTTTGACTTTAATATCGACAAATTCCGAAATAATACAAAATTAGTCGTGCAATACCAACAATCTTAGGCCCTTATTCATATTGATCGCAGAGCGCTCCGTTTTCTTATCAGACCGATAAGTCTGTTGCTATCTCTTTTCGTTGGCATGAAAGTGACAATGACAAGTATACTCTATAGAGCCGCTATAACATGGCAGGGAATATAAACAAGAGGGTTAGAAACTAATAAAGCGGAATCTCTGTTCGTTATTTACTCGTGTGTTCCGCGGGTAGCACAATTGTTACATATTTCCACGTTGCGTTGCTTTTGTCTTGATGCGAATGTATTTTTTATGTGGCACAGGCAGCCGACATCGTGCTGTAAACAATGAAACTGTCCTGAAGCGCTGTGCTCTACTGTCGCACATATAACTGGATTGTTCAATATTTGCACAACTGCTTCAAGTGGAATGGATTGTATTACCGACTTACAAATGCCGCAGGTTTTCAAAGCGTTGCGTATTTTTTAAACATACCTGTTTAAAAAATGCGCCAAGTAATATTAGTGTCCAGAGTGGTGTGAGAGGAGTAACCTTAGGGATTCTATACTATGTTCAACAATTTTTTGGTTTAGAAGTTATTAGTCTTTGCAACCGAATTTGTACCATTTAAAAAAATGTAAATCAGTTATTGGCTGTAGAAACCTAAGTATTACATTGTATCTTATGAGCTGTGGATTTAAAAATAAAAAGGAAACTTTTTCTCGTAGAAACCAGATTTATGATAAACGACTTTTTTTATACAACTTGCTGTTGGAACAAGCAGACGGCCCACCTGATGTTAAGTGGTAACCTCCTCACAAAGATTTGCCGCGTAAGTCACGCGCGATAGTAACGTGCCCTGCACTGCCCACAGACCATCAACCTGAGTCATACAGATGTAAAGCCTCCTGTATCTGTAATTACACCGGCAACCACACTTTTCAACCGAAAAACAGCAACGCTTGGCGGAAGAAAAAAGGAAGGTGGTAGTACTTCCCCGGACGAGCCCTTCACAAAGAGGTCTACTACTCTTAAAATATATCAGATCCGTGAAATTTTTGGATTCAGTACCCTGGGGTTTCTAGAAGTTATAGATAAACCATGGATGTCTGTTTCATAATCCATGCCATTTTATAGCGGCTCTATAAAGTATACTTATCATTGTCGTTTCATGTCAACGACTGAGTAATAATTACAATAAAAAAGACAAAGGTTGAAGTCCGTATTATAATCTCCACATTTTTGTATGTAAAATTCAAATCAGTATCTACATGTAGTGCACCAAGACATCTCGCTAGACTAGCAGGTACAGTCCACATAATTGCAGAGTTCCTTCGGATACCGAATATACAAGTCAAAGTCAAAAGGTATTTATTCAATAAAATCACAAGGATCACTTTGAAACGTCTTAAAGCTAGGTGACTCTAGGTGCCAGTTCCACGCGACCAAAGCCTAGAAGAAACAGGCAACAAACTTACGGCTTGGTTCCTACCGCTCTTTTGTATGATCCTTTACAATGTAGGTATTATAATACAATATTGAAGCTCCAAAATGGTGCCAATTGAATTTAATGAAGCGTAGGTATAATCGCAAGCATACGAACAAAACCGGAGCTAGCGTGTTGTTTGTTTTACAGAATATAAAAAACGGAAAATTTACCAAAAGTGAAATAGGTAGGTAGTTTACAATCAAAGAACGACGCAAAAATCGTTTCGCTAGCACATTTCATTTCAAAATTAAATTCCTATTTCAAAAATAAATTTCTTGATTCTTTTGAAAAAAACAGCTGTTTCATACATTTTAGCCAGGTAGGTATTGAACTTTTGTATGAAACGGCTGTTTTTTTTTCGCGTTCACAGTGTTGATTCCTTAGAAAAAGTTATTCATATTGATGGGTACTTTAGCCCCCTGAAGTTTTGTAACAAAAAGAATTGGAACTCTATATCTTCAAAAATTTATGTAATGTGTGTGTGAGAAATTGTATGACAGTTCTCAGCCCCTTAAAGTACCAAAGAACTAAATGGCAATTTCATACTTTGAGACCTAATTATTTAAAACATATTGTTTAAAAACGCAGTTTTTAATAACTATTCAATTACTGTGTCCAAAGCTGCTAAATTTATACATATGAGCGAATCATTACGAACGCGACTGTACCTAGAAGGTAGTAAGTTCTATTATTTATTCTGTGTCCAGAGTGCAATACGGGCGGGACAATTCAAGAGCAATCTGCCAGGATTGTCGCCCGAAGAGGTTATAAGATTGGCTGCATTTGCATACTGGGTATGCTGTAGAATCAACGTTTGTAGGTATTTTTATATTATGTCTGTTCTGTAGTCTTGTGACAGTGTTCAACTCTTTGAAGATTTTATATAGGTAGGTACTATATATAATCTTCTTTTTATTTTTTTAACAGATAATCATCTGTTTCGAACCTAACGATTATTATCTTTGGAAGTGCGGGCATTTACCTATTATATGGACATGCCTTCGACTAGGTATACAACTTTTATCATTTATTTATAACAAGGGTGCCCGCGACTTCGTCTGCGCAGGATTAGTCACACAATATCTTTATAAATTGTAGCCTATGTGTTATTCTGATGTATAAACTATATTATTGTAACGTTTCATTAAAATCCATTCAGTAGTTTTTACGTGGAAGAGTAACAAACATCCATCCATCCATCCATACTTACAAACTTTCGCGCTTATATTAGTAGTATTTAAGAATGTTTATTACTTACGGCCGGTTTCTGAAAGCTCGATCAAACGTAATCAGATGTCAAATCACTCGCCACTTCAGCTATTACATCGAATTAGATAGAGATAGCAAGTGATTTGACATGCGATTAGTTTTGATAGGGCTTTCAGAAACCGGCCTTTAGTAGGCTTGGTCGCGTGGAACTGGCACAAAGATTCACCTAGTTTTAAGACGTTTCAAAGTGATCCTTGTGATTCAACTGAATAAATACCTTTTGGCTTTGACTTTAAGGAGATCTCAAACCTATAGAGGTAGAATGTTAAAATAGTTTGAGAGACTAAATAAATAAAAAAAATTGAATTAAATTGACTATACCTTTGGCCATCAGGACAACTATCTAATTATTCGCTGTTTGCACATCATTTTTCATACAACGGATGATATTGCACGCCCTGATCGCCCCTCGTGCCAGTCATCGCTGTGTAACAGCCCTTAAATTTCACTTTCACCGCACCTTACTAAGATGTTTTGTCTCGATTGTATCTATTGATTTAGACATACACATTACATGCTAGAAAAACACAAAGAGTACACACACATAAGGTAGTCCGGGGGAGATGATTGTATGGGAGAGATGGCCAATAGTGACAGAAGTGGTATAATAAATTTTAAATTAATGTATTCAGAGCTTTTTGAAAAAATCGACAAAAAAATATATATACACAAAATATGACGTTTTGATATATGGCCGTTTAGTAAAAGATTTTCAGTGTATTTGAAGACGGTTTTTTGTTGCAAAAAAGTTATAATTATTATTTTATTTATATAAACTTCATTGCAAAAAAATACACAATCTCTAATACTATAAGAATCAAAGTCCTGACTGACTGACTGACTGACTGACTGGCTGACTGACTGACTGACTGACTGACATATAGACAACGCACAGCCTAAACCGCTGGTCCTAGAGACTTGAAATTTGAGGAGTACATAGGTCTTATGGCGTAGAGGTGTACTAAGAAGGGATTTTTGGAAATTCAACCCCTAAGGGTGTAAAAAGGGATGAAAACGTTTGCATGAAAAATTGTATTCCTTGAACCTACAAGCTTGAAACTTGGAGTACATATACTTCAAGACAAAAAAATAGGAAATACATTTTTAGTTTTTTAAAACTACCCTTAATAAGTGTGCTAAGGGATGTAAAAGTATGTATGGGAGTTGTTTGACCGCTGGTCCTAGAGACTTGAAATTTGAAGAGTACATAGGTCTTATGGCGTAGAGGTGTACTAAGAAGGTATTTTTGGAAATTCAACCCCTTAGGGTGTAAAAAGGGATGAAAACGTTTGTATGAAAAATTGTATTCCTTGAACCTACAAACTTGAAACTTGGAGTACATATACTTCAAGACAAAAAAATAGGAAATACATTTTTAGTTTTTTAAAACTACCCTTAATAAGTGTGCTAAGGGATGTAAAAGTATATATGGGAGTTTTTTGACCGCTGGTCCTAGAGACCTAAAACTTGAAATGTACATAGGTCTTATGGCGTAGAGGTGTACTAAGAAGGTATTTTTGGAAATTCAAGCCCTTAGGGTGTATAAAGGGATGAAAACGTTTGTATGAGAAACAGTATTCCTTGAACCTACAAACTTGAAACTTGGAGTATTTATATTTCAAGGCAAAAAAATAGGAAATACATTTTTAGTTTTTTAAAACTACCCTTAATAAGTGCGCTAAGGGATGTAAAAGTATGTATGGGAGTTTTTTGACCGCTGGTCCTAGAGACTTGAAATTTGAAGAGTACATAGGTCTTATGGCGTAGAGGTGTACTAAGAAGGGATTTTTGGAAATTCAACCCCTAAGGGTGTTAAAGGGTTGAAAACGTTTGCATGAAAAATAGTATTCCTTGAACCTACAAACTTGAAACTTGGAGTACATGTACTCCAAGGCAAAAAATAGGAAAGGCATTTTTAGTTTTTTAGAACTATCCTTAATAAGCGTGCAAAGGGATGTAAAAGTCTGTATGGGAGTTTTTTGACCGCTGGTCCTAGAGACTTGAAATTTGAAGAGTACATAGGTCTTATGGCGTAGAGGTGTACTAAGAAGAGGTTTTTGGAAATTCAACCCCTAAGAGTGTAAAAAGGTTGAAAACGTTGGTATGAAAAATTGTATTCCTTGAACCTACAAACTTGAAACTTGAAGTAGATGTACTCCAAGACTAAAAAACAGGAAAGGCATTTTTTTTTTTTAAATACCCTTAATAAGTGTGCAAAGGGATGTCAAAGTTTGTATGGGAGTTTTTTAACGCGTGGTGTGATTGATTTAAAACTTGAGGTAAATATACTAAGAAATAAATAATTAAGAATGACGCTTTTAACTTTTGATAATTACCCCTGCAAAGGGTGCAAATGGCTGGTAAAAGTTAGTATGGGAGATTTTTAACGCATAGTGCTATTAATTTCAAACCTGAAGTTAATATACTCCACAATAAATAATTTAAAATCACGTTTTCACGTTCACAAAGTTTCAAGGTTTGTATGGGAGATTCTTAAAGCGTAGTGTAATTAACTTCAAACTAAAAGGAAATGTGTGGATAAATAACAAAAAGACAGTTTGATTTTCGAAAACAACCCCTAAAACGTTACCCTCCTTCGTTGCGCTCAAGTAAAAAGGATACAACAAGGCGTCAATGTTTGTAAGGGACATTCTAAAACGGGAATCTTGAGTTGGTATGAAGAGATCTTAGGGTATCTACTGTGCCTGGGGATCAAAGCGGTGAAGCTGTTTCGTTTCGTTTTTTTTTTGGGGTAGAAACTAGGAACCAATAAGTACATATTTTCCGTGTAAGGTTGTCTTTGTTGTATTTGTCATGTTTGTGCTAAACTCAGTACCTATACCTACCTACCTACCTACCTAATATAGGTAATGTACGCCTATAGGTATCTCTTATAGGTACCTGCGTAGGTATCCTACCCTAATAATATACAAATCAATGCGAAAGTTACGATGTTTGGATGTTTGTGGCTCAATTACGGCTCACCACTTCAACGCGTGCGAAGCCGCGGGAAGCCACTAGTTGAATATAAGAGCTTAATTCTTTTCATACGAACCAACCTGAGTGATGGTATAGAAAAAGATTTTAAATCGAGAACTTCAAGTAGAAGCTGTAATCTCACCAATCGATGCACCCTGGATCTATCAAACTCAATTTGAGCCGCCACAAAGTGCGCAGTCACCCCCTTCCACTGCAATGTCTGCTTCCCCTAGCACGCTGAATGTGTTTAAAAATCTTTCATCACGCTGGTTCTTCTATTCAAGTTCTCAAGAACGGCTGAACCGATTTGGATGAAGTTTGGTGGGGAGGTAGCTTAGAACCAGGAGACGGATAGGATTTATATCACGACTTTTATTTTACTTTTTAAGTTTTATACAAACAATCGAAGAGGAACTTCAGTTAGTACCTGTTTCTTCTGACAAAATTACGTGGCTCAAGAGTGCCAGTACTCTCAAACGGTGAAGGAACATCGTGAGGAAACCGGCATGTCGTAGAACCTAAAAAGTTCTATAACATGTGTCATGTGCTCGAAAGGAGCCTCTTGAGGCGCATTTAAAATCCTTTCACCACACTGTTACGAAAGAAACTAGTGACACAATAAGACAGAGACGTGGCTCAAGATGTTCCATGGGGAAGAAAGTATTTTTTTTTTTTATTAAAGATGTTGCCAATCATATCAATAAACCATTATTTTATTTGTAAGTATTCTAAAGTAAACGTGCGCGAGTGAAGCCGCGGGTAAGAGCTAGTATCTAATAAAAGAATATTTGCGACTGACATATAGACAACCGAACAGCCTAGTCGTTGGTCGTGAAGAATTAAAATTTTGATGTTATATTTGTCTAATGAATTTCTGATATTCAATCCGTATACCTGAATCTTAAGCTAGTACTTGGTACTTATAGATCTGAGGAGACATCTACCGTGCCTGGGTAAAAAAGTCGTGAAGCTGTTTCAGTTTTATTTTCTATCCTTAAAAGGGTACAGCAGGGATAAAATTTGTATAAAAATAACGCTTCGCTCGCGTTATTTTTTCAATCACGATTCCATTATAATATTTTTTTTTCACGATTCGATTTGTGGGTATGTGACAGATGTAATATTTAGACGTATCTCTGACCACCCTCCTTAGTAATCCTTAAAAAATCTTATGTTGGTACGTGGTATTAAAATATCTGAGTGAGAAGTTGTTAAGCGGTTGTCAGACTCAATTTTAGTTCTCAAACGAGTAGCAAGTTGGAGATGGTAATATCATTAAAACGTCGACAGTTCATCATTTTTTAAGCCGCTTGGGTAATGGTTATTGGCTTGGAATCGATGGCTCAGCTTGTTACAGCCCCTAACAGTGGTTTTAAAATTATAATTACATAGGAAGTTGGCTGCCAGCGCTTGAACGAGTGAATGAATGACACGATTATCTTATGTACGAAAACTAGTAAAGCAAACTTTTGAGTAGGAAAACATGTATCGATCAAAATGGAACTTTTACTAAACTGTGTGCATTTGCATTGCGATTTTTCGAAAATGAGTTTAGTGATTTTATATCTTTCAACATGTCGAAACGTGCGAGCGAGAGTCACATTAGCTCTTGTCTTCGCCTTAAGTGGTAACCATATCCTATAACAAAGCATTGCCTCGTAAGTCATTCACGATAGGAACGTGCCCTACAATGCACTGCCCTGCGTCCATCAACTTGACTCATACAGATGTTAAGCCTCATGTGCCTGTAATTACACCGGCAACCACACTATTCAAACCGAAATACAGCAACGCTGCTTGGCGGCAGAAAAAGGCATGGTGGTAGTACTTCCCCGGACGAGCGTGTCAAAAAGTATATAGAGCTCTAGTTATATACTCAAATAAATTACCTAAAAGTGCACTAAGTTTTGTGCCATCATAGAAACTCCTATCTAACATAACTACTATTGAAACTACTGCACCCTAATAACTGATTATCTAACATGATACCTAGCTGAAGGAATGAAGGAACACCAGGGATATGAAATGAAATATAAACATTTACCATATTTACACAAATCGTAAGAAAACCCACAAGTTACATAAAGAAAATAAAGTAACACAACTAGGTACTTAACTTGTTAACAGGATCTGTAGTTACACTTTTACTGTAGAAACTAGTTATCGGTACTGTATCGTATATAGGTACGGTCCTATATCTGAATGGTTCCCAACCACCAGTGTCGTAGGTACTATATCGTCTTCACACAAATTAAAACTGTTCCTCTTGATTATTTGACAATAATATTTATACCCTCCGGGCATCGTATGATCTTCGACCAACCACAAACAACGAGGCATTTAGCTCAAAATATCTTTACACATCAGCAATAATAACAACATTTGATGTTGTACAACTCTTTTGAAACCAAACTGAAGATTCATGAAAGTATTTACATTACATAATCTTTCTAAATAAGCTAGTAATTCCTCTATTTGTGTTTGGACCAATCACGGTCGTTGTTACAATTATCTCTCAATCTAAGTTATTATAACATAATTTGCTGAGGCAGAACCTTTTTAAAAGTTACGAGATGAATTACACAATTTTCTTATCAATTAATCATTATCTTAGAATATAAATAACACATAAATAATACGTTAACAATACAACAACAAACGAAGGAGTGTAGTCATTTTTATACTTAATGTCTTGATGTATCATAATAATGCGTAATGTTACTTGTAAACGCTATTTTATACTAAACTGTTATTTACAGTTTATATTGTAACGATAAATATGGCTCATTTACTTATTTTGATCACAATCGAAATATTTAGTTCGGAAACGACGGTTATCATTCTCTGTTCTAAAATAAGATCTAAGGTTGTCATGTCATTCATTTGACATTGACATAAAAGTTTCTCTTCCAGACCATATCCTGACAAGCGCTTCACAAAGAGCTCTACTACTCTTAAAACTTACTTCTCTACCTGCTTTTGGTGTGACTGCAGTCAAATTTTCTGGATGAACGCTACTTAATATGATTAAAATGGGGCGCAGACTCTGCAGCCTCCCGAGTTAAACATGAAAAAGTAAAATCAATAACGTAGTTAGGTAGGAACTATACCTTTATTTTACTGTATATGGTAGAACATAGTAGATATTGATACAAATTAAGCACATTATTTAATAGGTAATATGATTTTGTAGATCGTTTGGTAAAACCCAATGTAAAACCCATGAGATCTTGTCCTGTCCATCCAAAAGTTCAATACCTACCTGGCTAAAATATATGAAACAGCTGTTTTTTTTTTCGCTATCACAGTGTTGGTTCCTTAGAAAAAAATATTCATATTGATGGGTACTTTAGCTCCCTGAAGTTTTAAGTACTAATATTGGAGCACCTTGTATACATAGACAATTATTTACCCACAAGAACACATCAAATAATGATTATGTAAAAGTATGTACCTACATAAATAGGTACAAAAAAGAACAAAAGAGTTACCAGAAATAGAAAATATAAATCAACCTATATACACAAACGACTCACAACAACGAAAAAAAACACGATTTATTAAAAAACACACACAAAATTGGAGATTTTGAGCACATTTCGTGACTTTCAAAAGTGCTGGTAATGCATCATTTTTCAATATCCTCACTTCATTCGAATTTCGGCATTGGGCAGATTAAAAATCAACGGCGGTGGAATAGTGGACTAACGTGCAATTATTCTTGCCGGCGATGTCGGTGTCCGCTGCCCTGCACTGTCCGGTACTGTCCGGTACTGTCCGGTGCCGTCCGGAGTCCGGACCGTCCGGTGCACGTAGGCTAATTAAAAATAGCTGGTTTACTTAGCTGACTCAGATTCGCGGTGTATCTATTTCTGACTCGTGTCAAGAAACCGCATTTTGAGGGTTTATTCCTCAAAGGTCCACCATACAAACAACTTGGTTTTATTATTAGCTGCCGCCGGTGGCTTCGCTCGCGTGTTAGTAGTGTTATTATTTAAGGCGTTTTCCTTTTATTGGGTGTTTTTACTTGTAAGCATTCTCAAATGAAGCCGTCCAACTTTTGTTAGTTACCTAAGCAAAAGAGATTTTTATCATTAGAAGTTTTTACATAATTAACTTACTTAGGTGCCTTATTACTTTAAGATACCCATTAAATGGGCATAAAAATCATTGTGATACCCAACCGGGCTCATGTCCTGGACATTTTGTTATCCCCTAAGAACCTGTACCTATACAACATGAGACAATAAATAAATGACTCGTTCCCGGTATTTTGAAATTTAGACCCTGCCTAATCTATTTTAGTAATTATATTTGTTCTACGTTTCATCCTGATCGATTCAGTGGCACGGACGTCCATAACTCTGAAAATTCACATGTGCCTGTCATGGTTTGGCCATCATTATCTTCAGTCACATAACCAATATTATTATATGAATTTTGCCAAAGTTACGTTATTTCGAGTAAGTTACCGGCGAGACACAAAATAAACGTCTTTTTAATATTTTTTTCTGATCAATATCATTTTTTTTTTGTTTTGAGTCATAATAAAGTAGGCGAAATACAACAAACAATATTGATTATAAGACAACAAAATCGGAAATCGAAATGCACGTCTATAATGCTGCTCTTTCTTGACGCCGGATGATGACATCTACCGTTTTTTTGTACCACCGTGCACCAATAGAATAATGTGAGCTAGCTAGTTACATTTACCTACATCATAAATCCGGGACACCCGTGTCCTGTCCGCATCTCGCTGTGCATACAAAACTCAGCATCCTCTTTCGAATAATAGAAAATTCGTTGAAAAATGCCTTTAATTAAGTTTTGTTTTATAGACATTTGCATAACGCCATTGTCTTGGCGAGCGGGTTTAGTTGCGAATTCTGTAGTGTGATTTTTGGGTTCGGGAATTCAATTTGCTTGTGCCAACATTCAATAGAATTTAGTGGATTAAGATGAGGTAGGTTCCTATCTAAGAGCACCGGTGGACTAGTGGGACCGACCGCGCCTTCCGATCGTATGGTCGTAGGTTCAAATCCGGTCATGCACCAATTTTCCTATCGAAAAAATTATGTGCGCAATGCCAGTGCTCTTAAACGGTGAAGGAAAACATCGTGAGGAAACCAGTAAGTATTCTAACAGCGGCGATGGGCTTGCAACCTGTCACGTATGGAATACCAACTACTGCAAAATGTGGGTATGTGCCAAATGTAATGTTTGGACTTACTTCTGACTACCCCCCTTAGATGTCTTCAAAGAATCTGGAGTTAGTACTTGTTACTAAGAGATTTGAGGGGATATCTACCGTGCCTGAGGATCAAAGTCATGAAGCGGTTTCAGTTTTTTTCAGGTTCTTACTGGGTCTTTTAATTAAAGATGCAAATGCATTGTTTTTGGCAGAGATCTGCTCAACATTAAGTGAACCATCTAGCTGTTTATACAATCACTTTTTTCAAATAATATCATCTGATGTGTTATAGTTTTTTTTTATACTACTTGCTGATAGAACAAGCAGTTTTTTTTAAATAGTGCACCTACGTTATTATTTTTTAGAACATACTCTAACAATATTACAAACTAGCCATAATTACGGTTATTAGGTAATTTAACACTAAACTAGTTTTTTAAAGTAAGCTACAAGCAGATGGCCCACCTGATATTAAGTAGTTACCATCACCTACCTAAACGTGAGTCACCTATCCAGGAGTTTAATTTCAATATTGGTATTTTCATTATTTTTATTATTGACTTAACGTACCTATGCATTGCCATTTTTGGTTAGAATTATGACTGTTTTCTTTTATTGTTTCTATTATAACTGAAATATAAAAAATAGTTACCTACCATTCTTAAGTATTAGCATACTAATATAATAAGTACCTCATAAAAAGAAAGTGGCAAATTCAAAGGAATGTAAACCCATCCCTGAATTAACAGATAACCTAAAAATTGTAATGTTTCAAGCTACTAAAAAGTAATGAGCCATACTAATAGAGTTTTCTAACAAGGCTCGGTTCATAATTACTTCCTTTTATAGCGTCCTACAGAACTGGCAGAACCTCATCTAAAATTCCATCATAAGCTCGCGTCTAAGGCTTTAGTCTGATCTTCGAATAAGCAACGCCCGTCTCGTCAAATTTTTCTTGTTCTTTTTTTTTATACATCTAGTTGATGGAACAAGCAGATGTCCCACCTGATGATAAGTGGTAACCGTCACCTATAACAAAGCATTGCCTCGTAAGTCGCGCACGATAGGAACGCGCCCTACGATTCACTGCCCTGCGTCCTTCAACTTGAGGCATGATGTTAGCCTCATGTGCTTGCAATTGTAATGGATAATCGTCACTGGTTCTTTTTTTTCGTTTTTTTTTCAAGTTTCATAACCATCAGTCCAATGGTTAGGGTGTAATTGGACCCCAAACATAGAACCTTACACATTAATATTTTATATTATATTATATTGCCGTCGCCGTTAATAACAGCAGTCACAAGACGGTCGCCGCTTCTTTAGAAAGCAACACCATAAAACCAGCATTAGTATGTATCCAGCTAAATACTGTTGTAACCGACTAATACAGAACTTTGCATGTTAATTACCGGGAGTAACAAAGGCATTGGCGTGAACATAGCCTGTACTGAAAGTCTCTACGAATACTGGGAGACTAGGACGCAGCTGAGACTGGGAGTGGAAATTTTCGATGCTAGTATACAATCTAAATATGTAAAATGCACTCGCGAGTTCGTCGTCTGGATCTTATTTTATAGCGTTGGACTCCATTTTGGAAAACCTCATAAGAGTTTCTAAATTTGACGTAAAGACCTATTACTGCGTTTACATTTAGAGATTCCCGCTGCCATTCGCGTGGACGGAAATGTTGCCGTCCACATGTCTGCGGCAGCGTCGCCGGTAATGTGTGTTCACGCCACACGGGCAACGCGAGCAGCAACGCGAGTGGACATGGAAGTGGTCTGTTCACATTCTCGAATTGCTTAAGTCCATGCCCGTGTCTCTGCACATTTCCACAGACATGAGCTGAGTGTAAACGGGGTATATGATGAACACGCGAACTTACAAATTCCGTAAAGAAAATCCCCTAATTGGCGTTCTTCTCTTACTTGGCGTATATGTACAAAAATTATGAGTATTCGACAGCTCTCACTGCTCAGTTGGTAGTAGCTCTGTCTCTCGCTGTTGGCCGTGGTTCGATCCCCACCAAGAACAAACAGATGATTTTCCTCCTCCAATTTTCAGCCAAATCGGTTGAAGCTTAAAACCAGGAGACGGACATAGGATACTTTTTGTCCTGACTTTTTTTACTTTTTTATTTTGTACAAACAATCGAAGAGGCAGGAACTTCAAGTCGTTATTTAGTACCTACCCGTTTCTTCTGATAAAATTACGTGACTCAAGATTGTTCCATGTGGAAGAAAATACAAAAAAATATATTAAAGATGTTGCCAATCATATCAATAAACCATTCTTTTGTTTGTAAGTAAACGTGCGTGAGCGAAGCCGCGGGTAAGTATGTACAGCAGCAATGTGTTTTGACGGTTGTAAGGCAAATGTATCCACATACATTTCATTAAGCTTGCTGGTATCAAGTAGGGTCACATCTGTTAATGTAAGCATCGCGAAATGATTGCCGCAGTGGAATCTGCAGTCTGTTGTAGTGATCACTTTTGCAATGTGGTTTTTAACCTTTGAAAACACTAAAAATACTCCTGATATACAAATGCATGAAATTGAAAAGTGCAATTACAAGCACAGACGGCGATAAAAACTGCTAATGTACCGCTCGGTCGCACAATTCAACATTTTGAAAGATATAAAATCATTGAACTTATTTATAATATTGCAATCAACCAAGTTGTGTGTTATCACATTGCAGCAAAAATATCATTTCGATTCAAATACTGCGTTCACATTAAGACATTCGCGCTGCCATTCGCGTGGACGGAAATGTTGCCGTCTATATATTATGTCTGCGGCAGCGTCGCCGACAATGTGTGTTCACGCAACACGGGCACCGCGAGCGGCAACGCGAGTGGACATGGAAGTGGCCTGTTTACATTCTCGCATTGCTCAAGTCCATGCTCATGTCTCTGCACATTTCCACGGACATGAGCTGAGTGTAAAAGGGGTAAAACAAGTTTTCCCACTTCTAGTTTTTGTGCTTAAATGATTTTTCATAACACCCTTCAGTGATATTACATCATCTAAAATGTAGAAATGTGCGTGCAAGTTGTTTGGCGGCTGTCAGCCTCTTAACACTCTTGCGTTCCAGAGTGATGTACATAGTTCAATGCCACATAGGGCACGTGTGTTATGCAATTATTTAGGGTCATCTCATAAAAAATATTCTTTATAAACATTCCTAGGTTAAGGTTAGATATGGGAACAGTGCCATTGTGTTGCTCAAAGTTATAATGTGTGGTTTGTGTGTGTGTGTCTGAGAGTAAACGAACTGGCCAAAGATTAATTTCCTGAAATGCGTCCGATGCAGTAAACCGTAGGAGAGCGAGTCGCGAACTACCCTCCACGTCATATAACCCTTCAAATGCGAAGATCCTCATTACTGTCCCGAAAAGGTTGGGGTCAACGACATGCAACATAAGGCCTCGTTTAAAACAAGTTTTTTTTTTCAATTAAAGTATTGGTCCTATGGGATGGCTCGGCCAAACACCAGCTTGGACTCGATAGAACGCAGAGCTCTCAGGATGGTAGGTGATGATTTAACTTACGATGAGCAAGCCAAGACCCATAAAACATTTAAGTAACCAGTGAAATTTAAATAGAAATATTTTCGAATTGTCTGTAGTTGTGTTTTTGGATTTTATGTAAGGGACAGTAATAGCACAACTATTCGTTGTACCTTCATTATGCGAACTGTCAAGGAGTGGAATTAATTGCCGTCGTCTGTTTTTCCTGATCACTACAATTTGGGTCTCTTCAAGGCAAGAGTGAATAGGTGTCTTCTAGACTGTTCTGTTACGTCGCTTACCATCAGGTGAGATTGTACAAAGGACAGTCCATTAATATATACTTATACTAGCAGCTTCTCGCGGCTTCGCACGCGTTAAAGTGGTGAGTCGTCAAACTTTGACATCCCTTTGCACACTTAATAAGGGTAGTTTTAAAAAACTAAAAATGCCTTTCCTATTTTTTAGCCTTGGAGTACATCTACTCCAAATTTCAAAGAATACTATTTTTCATACAAACGTTTTCAACCCTTTCTACACCCTTAGGGGTTGAATTTCCAAAAATCCCTTCTTAGTACACCTCTACGCCATAAGACCTATGTACTCCTCAAATTTCAAGTCTCTAGGACCAGCAGTTTAGGCTGTGCGTTGTCTATATGTCAGTCAGTCAGTCAGTCAGTCAGTCAGTCAGGACTTTGATTCTTATAGTATTAGAGATAAAAAAATATTTCATAAGGAACCGATCTTTGGGATGACACAACTAGTTGTGCTTATAGGTTGGTCCATGAAGAACACCTGAATGTAACGCCTGAACAAATTTAAATTAAATTTGAAAACAAAACATGCCACGATCGAACCAGCTTTAAGAATTCTTCGAATTATTTCATTCACCAACGCGAACAACCCCTATGCAACGTAGAGAAATGGGTAAGTCAGAAATGTAGGACTGTATCACATTCTGTTGCTTTTAGCCGAATGAATTTCGTTGTGGTGCTGAATAGAAATGAAGAGTTGACGAGAAATATTATTTCAACAAGTAGGTATAATAACTTTTTCATCTACAGACCCCAAGCCTGAGCTTTGTTCTGTTTGTTACGCGTAATCCCCAAATACCCTGTGATATCGATTATCGTCTACTAAACCAACAGCAGCTTTAGGGAATTTTATAAAGTTAGTATAACTCCCAAAAATAAAATCGCAAATTGAAAAAACATTTCTAAAAGGTGATAAAGCATGCATGGCCGCCTTCGTGTAATCCGGCTGAAAAGCGATTGTTCCGTAAAATATTGTTGAACATTCATCCAACAATAACAATAAAATACTCTACATTTTGCGGTCGCTGGAACTCTGCTTAATTAACTGTAATGTAACGAAGCTACGAATAATTTAACAATCGAAATTATCGTTTCGAATTATGTATTTTAATGTTCGGTGTAAAAATGCTTATTCGCTTGTGGAAATGGGAAACCGCTCAAAAACGCTCAATTGCTCAAATTTTCAGCCACAAGTATAAACAGCTCTACATCAGAACAACACATAGGCTACAATTTATAAAGATATTGTGTGACTAATCCTGAACGAAGTCGCAGGCACCAGCTTGTGTGTAATATATGCATTAGGTATTATTAGTTTTAGGAGTAGCGTGTGCTGTCTTATAATTTTTATTGTCTGTACCTGTTTCAGATATGCCTACGCCTCACTTAGTTTAATAGGCACCACACTGGAACTTTATTATTATATTATTTTTTAACAATGATCACACAAAATACCAATAGCAACTCAGACGTAAAGTTGTTGCCTGTTCTTCTAGGTTTGGTCGCGTGGAACTGGCATCTTTATTCATCTAGCTTTAACACATTTCAAAGTGATCCTTGGGATACCTACTTAGTAAATTGCGTCGCAAGTCACGCACTATAGGAACGTGCCCTAAGATGTATTGCCCTGCATCTGTCAACTTGAGGCATACAGATATTATGCCTCATGTGCTTATAGTTTCACCGGCAACAAGTCCCTTATTTTTTTTTGTTTTTTTTTTTAAATCTATATTACGTTTGAGCACCGGTGGCCTAGTGGGAGTGACCCTGCCCTCCGATCGTAAGGTCGCAGGTTCGAATCCGGTCGTGCACCAATGAATTTTTCCTATCGAAAAATTTATGTGCGTAATGCCAGTGCTCTTAAACGGTGAAGGAAAACCTCGCGAGGAAACCAGTTAGTATTCTAACAGCGGCGATGGGCTTGCAACCTGTCACGTATAGAATACCATCTACTGGAAAATGTGGGTATGGTGCCAAATGTAATGTTTGGACGTACCTTTGACTACCCCCTTAGACATCCTCAAAAAATAATCTGGAGTTAGTACTTGGTACTTATGAGATCTGAGGGGATATCTACCGTGCCGGGGGATTAAAGTCGTGAAGCTGTGTGTGTGTGTGTGTATATTACGTTTTATCTCGTCGTATTTAAAGTATTTTCTGTGGTTATTCCAAAGTATTTCAAGTATTTTCCTGCCATGAAAAGTTTTAAAGATATTTAGTTGGAAAGCATTCCCGTGAGCCCGTCGAGAGTTCAACAAATAGCCCCCATCTGAGCTGTACTTTCACAAATGAATACGTTATGTTCTGAGAAAAGTTTTCACTGAGAAATACTCGAACTTTGCACAAGAAAGTTCGAAGTGCGTTAGTTTCATTAAGTTCAGACTAAGTACTCGAATCACGTAGGTATGGCACAGAATGCGCAATATTTATATTTACAATTTCAGTTATTAGTTCTTGGTACTATGAGATCTGAGAGGATATCTACCGTGCCTAGGGATCAAAGTCGTGAAGTTGTTTCAGTTTTTTTCAGTTATTCTCTTTAAACAAGGTGTTCCAATAATTGTGTATATAAACTTCAGGGGGCTGAAGTACCCATCAATATGAATAACTTTTTGTAAGGAACCAACACTGTGAACGCGAAAAAAAAACAGATGTTTCATACATTTTAGCCAGGTAGGTATTGAACTTTTGTATGAAACAGCTGTTTTTTTTTCGCGTTCACAGTGGTGGTTCCTTAGAAAAAGTTATACATATTGATAGGTACATAAGCCCCATGAAGTTTATATACACAATTATGGGAACACCTTGTATATTAAAAAGCTAGTTATTTTCATCATTTCAGTTATTCTCTAGATTAAAACTATCAAACGTCTTCTCACATGCACATTAAGAACACCATAAGAAGATATAAATAAATAATATAAAAAACGGCCCTTTAATCCTTTGTTAATCTAACAGAGCATGGTGAAATCAGCTCTAAATATATTGTAATTTTTAATAAAAAAAAAAACATTCAGTGTTTTCGTTCTTAATTTTTTTTAATTATGTTTGAGCGAAAACTTGTTTCACGGTTGTCAGCCTTTTAACGTGCCTCCGAAAGCGCTTCTATCAAATGCTACTAGCGGTCACCCGTCTAAATGGTGGCTGCCAAGCAAGCTACCTTGCTTCGCTTTACTGTATGATATCTCATACAGTAAAGCTATGATATTATTTTCAATTAGACCTAATAAATCTTGTGAAATAACCTCAGAAGAAAATCGGCCAAAACCTTGATAACCTGTAGGCTTCGTTTTCAATTAGAACTAATAATTCTTATGAAATAACTTCAGAGGAAGATCGGTTAAAACTAAACCAAACTACCTATACTATAATTTTTTTTTTTATTCAGAAGGTGAATTAAAAAAAATACGTAGGCTGCTGCCAAGGGTAGCTTTTAAAAAAATATCGTTTAATGATCTATGAATTTAATTAAAAAGAATTACAATTAATTATCCTAAATGCTTCTTGTTCGAAGTATGAACGAACTAACCCATATAGACAATGCTCTTGGTAACTCTCTCTATCTTATCTATATCTACCTCTATATCTTGGTATCTCTGTAGGACTCGTTTTTTAATTAGAACAGAAGACCGGAACGAATCTGACGGAGATCGGTTTAAACAAATGGAACCAAACTGCATACCTATAAACTTATTTTTTTAAGTTACCCCTAAACTAATCTATTGGACAAAGCGGTCGGTAACCTAGCTCGGAGACGGCCGGAGTGCTCCGCAAACATTCCTCCCATTCCATTAACTAATTGTTAATTATCCTCTTTCCCCTATCTCCCCTGCAACGATGACGTCGCTGAGACTATCCACTCATGGACGACATTAAAATATCGTCATTACTTACTTATTTTTACAACGCATGTTTTTGTTTTAACCGTTGTATAGGTTGGCTTGGTAGAGAATGATCTAGTTTTATGAATATATATTTTTTTAAGCCTTCACAGCTCAGTTGGTAGTAGCTCTGCCTTCTGTGCCGTAGGCCGTGGGTTTGATCCCCACCGAGAACAAATATTTGTGTGCTGAACATAGATGTTTGTTCTCTGTCTGGGTGTTATATAATATTATAAGTATATATTTCCAAAAAAAAAGTATATAAGTAGTATATCAGCTATCTGGTTCCTATATTGCATAGCTTTGGCTTAGTTTGGGCACAGATAAGAGAATGTTTGGGGCGAGATAGTGCTGTGTGGAATGTCCCCCAATATTTATTTATTTTATATATCTAGTTAAATGATCTACTCATCCGGCTACAGGCACTGCTAAGGCGAATACAAGAGCTAATGTACCCCTCGCTCGCACGTTTTGACATGTTGAAAGATAATAATATAAAATCACTAAACCCATTTTCGAGAAATCGCAAACCATTTTGTGTGCTATCACACATTTATTTTATCATTTTGTGTGTTACATTTTTAATTTTGATCAATACAAGTTATTCTATTCATACGTACTAGGTACTAGACTCAAAATTATTGGCTACTAGTAAACTCGAGTTTAGGCTCATTTTTGATGTGTCTAATAAATTGGGCTTGGTAACGAGGATCTGATGGAGCCAGGAGGTGAATAGTGGAAATTTTCAGTGATGAAAGCATGATTTAGTTTTTTTAAATATATATTTTTATTATTGCGATGAAATTGACCGTGGCACGAATACTTTTTAGAGCCGCTTTAACGTGTCAAGAATAAGAAATTTAAAGTCCAAACATTGAAAGCCCAGTAATAATATAAATGATGGAGATAGACAATTAACAGAATTCTTTGTAAGAGGGGAAGAAGATAATAATGTCACCAATTTTTTATAATAGACACTTTTTAATTTTGAGTCATTTTACGGTGTTTTCTTTGCTGTGAAATGAGGCTCGTGCCTCTGATAACCACCACCACCAGTCCGTTAGTGTAGCTTTTTCCCCACCTGATGTTAAGTGGTAACCATCACCAAAAAAGAATCTGGAATCTTAAGACGTTTCAAAGTGATCCTTGTAATTTTATTGAATAAAAACCGTTTGACATTGGAGTTCGTACTTACTAAGAGATCTGAGGGGATATCTACCGTGCCTGGGGATCAAAGTCGTGAAGCCGTTTCAGTTTTTTTTTCGTAATATTTTTACGGTGCAAAGTGCTCTTTTATTATACTGCACTTTACCACAGTAACGAACAAATGAGCAAAGTTACCGAGTAATAATCTCAAAAGAAGTCCATTGGAATTGCGGGTAACTTTGATCGGATAACAAATAAGTGCAACATGGTTACTTTAACCGCAATATTGGAAATGCTATGAACTGAAATAAAACTCAACTATTAGAAATGAGAGAGAAAACTTACAAAGTTATCCAATAATGATTTTCTGCGCCGCTTATGAAAATATTTTTTAAGTTTCAACTTACATCACTTTGGCCTGAAAGAGACCAAGAGATAACAAGTATTTGTAAGTATATATTTAAATATAAATACCTACTATAATAAATATATACAAGGTGGTCCATAAGTTGTGTATATAAACTTCAGGGGGCTAAAGTACCCATCAATATGAACAACTTTTTCTAAGGAACAAACACTGTGAACGCGAAAAAAAAAACAGCTGTTTCATACATTTTAGCCTGGTAGGTATTGAACTTTTGTATGAAACAGCTGTTTTTTTTTTTCGCGTTTACAGTGTTGGTTCCTTAGAAAAAGTTGTGTATATTGATGGGTACTTTAGCCCCCTGAAGTTTATATACACAACTTATGGAACACCTTGTATAATAGTTATCTTGTGTTTTACAAACTTATAAATGTGCTTAATTTTATTAATATGTAGATAGTAGACTTAATTACTTGGTAAGTAAAGTAGCTAAAATTATAATTTAGTCTAAAGCGTACATTTCTGTTAGTAAGTAATTTAGTTTTTTGTCATACGATAAACAAAAGAACACTGTACACAAGACAAAGGTGGACTGGGAATTCCACATTCTGTTGAGATTGTGATCTCCAATTTAACTTTGTCGATTCACTAAACAGATGCAGAATCTGCTCTTTTTCAAATACCTTGAACTTTACTCCATTGAAATAAGAACTAATATTCGAAGGAAGTTGGAGGAATATTACCTAGTGTTTGTTTGTCAGGAACTTAGGAGCAAGGTACAGTGTACGACGAAAAATATAAGTCAAAGTCAAAAGGTTTAAAATTTTAAAATTCAATAAAATCACAAGGATCACTTTGAAACGCCTTAAAGCTAGGTGACTATAGGTGCCAGTTCCACGCGACCAAAGCCTAGAAGAACAGGCAACAAACTTACGGCTTGGTTGCTACCGTTTTTTTGTATAATCCTTGTTACAATGTATTTTAATACAATATTGAAGCTCCAGTGTGGTGCCAATCCAATTTAGTGAGGTGTAGGCATAGCAGAAAAAGGTAAAGGTAATCAAATTCATAAGACAGCACACGCTACGCTTCAAACTAATAAACATAAACAACTGAAATCTGTGTTCTTTACACAAGATGTCTTAACACGGTGGGGATCGAATTCATGGCCCAACAAAGTCATGGCGGGTTCATTTCCACTCACCATTACACTCACGAGGGGCGGGCGGGTGCTTTAGTTTTTTATTTTTTAAAGTGTATACATAGTTTTTCTATCTAGCCATAATTACGGCTAATAGGTAATTTAACACTGACCTAGTTTGTTTATGAGTGTGTTGGTGATTGGTGATAGGAATATATCACAGAATTCCAAATTGAAAACTTATTGTGTCGTATTCCGCGGTCACTTAAGTGATCGTTTTTTACGGAATAGCACTCCAGAAGGCAGCTACTAACCGTAGTTGGGCTGTTTTTTTTTTTTTTTTTTTATACAACTAGTTGATGAAACAAGCAGATGGCCCACCTGATGTTAAGTGGTAACCATCACCTATAACAAAGCATTGCCTCGTAAGTCACGCACGATAGGAACGTGCCCTACGATGCACTGCCCTGCGTCCATCAACTTGAGGCATATAGATATTAAGCCTCATGTGCCTGTAATTACACCGGCAACCACACTCTTCAAACCGAAACACAGCAACGCTGCTTGGCGGCAGAAAAAGGCGTGGTGGTAGTACTTCCCCGGACGAACCCTTCACAAAGAGCTCTACTACTCTTACGGCTGTTACTTCCATTCTAGATACTTAATGCTTTTTCCCCGCATTTTGTAAATAATATAAATTTCGGGTTATCATAGCTCATGTCATGGTTTTCAATATATGATTTAAAGTTTTTTTCAATTCAAATTTATTTGAAATTTGCTTAAGACATTTACTTGAAATTTATTTATTTAATTGAAGTACCAAAAATTATGTACTATTTCTACTGACTGTACCATGTCAGAGTAATTCTATTGCTTTTCCAATAAGATGGTTTGTGTACGTAATGCCTAATATAATATGTACTGTCCCTATACCTACCTACACTAATATCATAGAGGAAAGATTTGTATGTTTGTAACGAATAAACTCAAAAACCATTTACCATACGGACAGAGTCGTGACTACTATTTCAAACACCAACTAAAGCTGCAAACATACTACCTCCGAGCAAAAAATGGGTTTATGACAGCCTTCGCAGCTCAGTTGGTAGTAACTTTGCCTTCTGTGCTGTCAGCACAGAAGGCTTGGGGCAGCAGTGCTGTAGGACGTGGGTTCGATCCCCAATAACAAACATTTGTGTGATGAACATAGATGTTTGTTCTCTGTCTGGCTGTAATTACGTTTTATACAATACAAATACAATACAAAAATGTTTATTTTCTTCTCAAAAATGTTACAGTAGGTTGATACCTCCTTTTAAGTAAAAAAATACCTGTGTTATGAGGCATCGCTCTTCCATAGCATACATAAAGAGTTACTAAAAAAATAAAATTTCGGTTTACAAAGGAATTCAAGCCAAAAAAATTATAATGTCTCAAGAGTGTATATTTTTTTATTTTTTTTTATATGCCTACAACGATTAAATAGACCTACCTAAATAACTTAAACTGTATTTATTAAGCAAGACTATACCTATGAACCTACTAGTAAATTGAAAACCTCGGCCTGCCTCCATGTTGCCATACCCTATGTAGGGTCAATGTGATACTTACTAACACCCAACAACTATGTTTGTACCTAACCTAAACCATGTGTAAGCAATAAATATATTGAGTATTGAATTTTGTAAGTACATATTTCCAAAAAAAAGTATATAAGTATTATATCAGCTATCATGTTCTCATTTACAAGCCTTGCTTAGTTTGTGGCTAGATAGTACTGTGTGGAAAGTCCACCCATATTTATTATTTATTTATTTTAGAAGCAGTTCCGAAGACGCGTTCCTCTTCAAGTCAGCTCTGAGTAGGTACATGAATCACTTTTATTACTTGCAAGGTTTTATTTGAACTTCCCCTGTCCCTGCGTTCCCTCAGGACGCCACACAATGCCTCATCCGCCTGGATGTTTGTTATGCACTTGAGGCGGCGGATGCGAATGCCGAATACAGGTTGATTTCTACATGAAAGAAGTAAAAAAAATGATTTTTTAGCGTTTTTGGTTCCACTGAGCAAAGGCTACCACTAAGAGAGAACTGGACGTCCTTGGAGGAGTCCAAGGACTTCCAGTTCTCTCTTAGTGGTAAAAATTAATCATGAATTATTTATTTGCGTCAATGTTGTAGGTACCTACATAAAGATGACATAATAAAGATAAGCCCCCCCCAGCGACACAGGCTTGTCCTAGTGTCCAGGGACCGATGTATAATCGCTTAGGTAAGATTATTTGGTAAATAAATTAATTTGTATTTGTTTTTATAAGAAAAGTGAAACTTTTGCTGATATGTTATATATGATATGTTCTAATTAATTATCTTACTTCCTACTCATATCTTTCCTACTAGGTAATATTAATATGTGAAAGTTTTAAATCAAATCAAATCAATTTATTGCTAGAAATACATGTTGGTATTTGGTATGATACTATTTCGATGTTTGGATATTGTTACTAGGTAATCTAAATGTGAAATTTTCAATGTTTGTTTTTTTTTTTTATTTATTCAACTAGTTGATGGAATAAGCAGATGGCCCACCTAATGTTAAGTGGTAACCATCACCTATAACAAAGCATTGCCTCGTAAGTCACGCACGATAGGAACATGCCCTACCTTGCATTGCCCTGCGTCCATCAACTTGAGGCATACAGATGTTAAGCCTCATGTGCCTGTAATTACACCGGCAACCACACTCTTCAAACCGAAACACAGCAACGCTGCTTGGCGGCAGAAAAAGGCGTGGTGGTAGTACTTCCCCGGACGAGCTCTTCACTAAGAGTACAATACCACTCAATAGTTTGTGAAAAAACTTAAGAATTAATACAGTTTATAACGTAGATTAACATACTTTTTCCCCGATTTTTATTAACAGGAATCAAGTAAAACTATGAGATAAAAAAGATTTATTTTTTTGCAAACGAGAAGTTTGACAGTCTGTAAAAAATTTAGTCCAACGTTGTTGTAAAACAGTTTTAACTTTTGACAGCCTTCACAGCTCAGTTGGTAGTAGCTCTGCCTTCTGCGCCGTAGGCCGTGGGTTCGATCCCCACCGAGAACAAACATTTGTGTGATGAACATAGATGTTTGTTCTCTGTCTGGGTGTTATATAATATTATAAGTATGTATTTACAAAAAAAAAGTATATAAGTAGTATATCAGCTATCTGGTTCCCATATCACAAGCTTTGGCTTAGTTTGGGGCGAGATAGTGCTGTGTGGAATGTCCACCAATATTTATTTATTTATTTATTTATTGGAAGCTTATTAATTCACACCCTGTATACACGCGTGTGTACAACAATGACTGTTTATTTTATAGAAATCTCGGCTGGATATCGTCTGAGGGATAGAGTGTTTGCTAATTTGACAAGGGAAATATTTGGGGGACGTAATTAATTGACATTATGATAACTGTCAAGATAATAATGATTATCTATGGTAAATAAATATGTATTATTTTGTGTAAGCAGTTATTTTATATGCTGTATGACTCTTCTCTTGTCGTGTCACTAGTTTCTTTTGAAACAGTGTGTTGAAAGGATTTTAAGTGCCCAAGAGGCTCCTTCAAAGCACTTGACAATGTTAAAGAACTTTTTAGGTTCTACGACATGCCGGTTTCCTCACGATGTTTTCCTTCACCGTTTGAGAGTACTGGAATTGTGCACATACATTTTTGAATAGAAAAACTCATTGGTACAAGGCTGGTTTCGAACCCACGACCTTAGGATCGGAAAGCGGGGCCGCTACCACTAGACCACCAGTGCTCTCCTCTTGTGCTTGTGTTCAGTGCTGTATGCCTCAAGTTGATGGCAGTGCATTGTAGGGCACGTTCCTATCATGCGTAGCTTTGCGAGGCATGCTTTGTAAAACGTGTCAAAGTGATCCTTATGATTCAACTGAATAAATACCTTTTAACTTTCAATTTGACTTTGGTGATGGTTACCACTTAACATCAGGTGTGCCATCTGCTTGTTCCAACAGCTAGTTGTAAAAAAAAATATAGTACCCACAATTGAAAATTATTTTCGTAATCCTCGATCAGAATTTTGGTCCCCGATCAAGTTTCCGCAAGCAATTTCCTTGCACCCTGTTGTCGCAGCTGCAGCATACGAGAGAAAGCAGCTCATCCAATATTTATGATTGTTTTACGCTTCTGTGGTGTCCACGAGAGAGGAGAGAAGATATCTTGCCATTTTTTTTATACAACAAAGAGACAAACAAGAAACATTACATTAAAAAAGTACAACCGTAAGTTAGTTAAAAAAGTAAGCCTTTTCTGCCGCCAAGCAGCGTTGCTGTGTTTCGGAAAATGCAGGCGCATGAGTCTTAATATCTATATGCATTATATGGCATTATATGGCATTATATGCATCGTAGGGCATGTTCATTTCTTGCGTGACTTGCGAGGTAATGTTATAGGTGTTGGTTACCACTTAACATGAGGTGGGCATTATTTTCGTATGGATAGAACGAGCACCTGCTCAAATGATCACTTTTTCACATACTCAAATAAGAAAATGCGTTTTTCTGTGATGTTTCATTGGTGTTTGTTTAAGAAGTTTAAAAGTAGGTGTATGCAAATATTTTTTTTATTTGAATTTTATTTCTTGTGACTTGAACCATGCCCAGCTAGCACACTCGCAAGAGCTAGCTCACAGAAGTTCGCATAGTCTCAAAGCTAAGCACTAATCATACGTCTAAAGCATACGCCAAGAATTTAGTATTTGAACCACTTTCCTAATAGAAAAATGCTTATACCAGAAATTCTCTGAAATCCATTGCATTTTTAAAATTTTTATTCAGTCTTTTACCATTTTTTTTGAAAACTTTTTTAAATCATCCCTTGATATTTCCCGAGCACCAGCAAGCCACCATTTCAAAAGTTCTAACCAGCCAGAATTTAATATTGATCAAGTACCCACAAAGGGTTTCTCGAAGAGAAAAACTAACAGCTTTCTACCAAAAAGGCCACTTATCCATACAATATCGGGACAAAACGTACCCGTCTGAATTCCTAAGCTCTGTTTACAAGCTGAATGGGTCGGTAGCTGAAACGGAGCCGCACTCCGCTATGCATAAGATTGTAAGGCAGTGATTATACGAACAAGTCGCTGGAGCATCTCAAGAATTTTGCTAGAAGGACAGAGGTTTAAGAGGTCAGTCTTTTGTCCGTCCGTCTGTCGAACTTTCCACATGCACTATTCTATATTTTCAAATACCTAAATAAAATCTTTGAATGTGAATCTGAAAATACGTTTCGAAAAAAATTGCATTTTGATCCAAACAAGTTCTCTTAGGAAAAATACTTGTTTTACTAGTTTTCGTAATTGATCAAACTCTCCGCCTCGTCTGCCTCAGCAACATCTGCGCCTTAACAGAGGACTGCTGTAAATAAATTATAAAAACCCGTAGGTAGTTAAAGGGAGCCTTTATAACGTAACGTACGCTACGTAGGATAATAATGATGGTAAGTAACTCGCGATGAGTTCGCGATAAAAGTACCGGAATAGGTCATATACATTTTTCACGACAATAAATTGTTACAATTTTTAGTTCCTTGAGATATTCTCACTGACCTCAATTATTAAAGTGTTATATCAGCTATCTAGTTCCAATATTACAAGCTTAGTTTGGTGCTAGATAGTGTTGTGTGGAAGGTCCACCAATGTTATGCCTGCATTACAATCACTTACATTGCTTACCCCTATAAATCCTATCCTATCTTCAATATATCCTATAAACTGCTTTACAAAGACCGCTTCGTCTATCGCCACCTCCTATCACTGGACCCTCTTCCCCATCGTGACGCACAGCACGGCTTTCATCGGCGCTGTAAAAGGCTCCGAGCGACGCTTCGACACCATCTGAAGGTTTGAAAGCTCCAGCCCTGAGGGCCTGAGAGCTGGCTTTGTGACAAAGCTCTTTAGTTCTGTGTGTGTCAGTTTCACTACAAAATACCGCGGCTTAGTCTGCTCCGCATGTGCTCACTATGCCTTTTGAACCATCATCATCATCATTATCATAAACAGCTTGTACTAACCCAGTGCTGGGCAAAAGCCTATCTGAAAAGCCAAAGATATTTATGTAATCGATTCACAAGGATCACTTTAAAGCGTCTTAAAGCAGGTGAATCTAGGTACCAGTTCCACGTCTACCCTCTCCGACGTCACTCTTGTTTTAGCCTTTCCGTGGATAAGGCAGACTAAGCTAAGAGTTTGCTTGGTTGGTTGGTTGGTGCTGGGCAAGCCTACTCAACCAAAATAATAGCCAATCATATCGCACTGTGGTCACGAAACCATCTGCCAATAGTGGTTTTCTTTTATACTACTTGTTGATGGAACAAGCAGATAGCAAGTCCTAATGGTAAGTGGTAACCATCACCTATAACAAAGCAATGCCTCTCAAGTCATGTACGATAGGAACCAGCTCTACGATGCACTGCCCTGCGTCCATCAACTTGAAGCATGCAGATGTTATGTGCCTGTAATTTCACCGGCAACCACTCCCTTCAAACCGAAATACAACAACACCACTTGGCGGCAGAAATAGGCATGGTGGAAGTACTTCCCCGGACGAGCCCTTCACAAAGTGCTCTACTATACTCTTAATTGTGACTTTAGCAAACACCCCAACATCGAGGGGGCCTATGTCGAACTATGGACTTATTTAGACGAATGACTATAAACGATGACGACACAGCTTGTTTCGAACCCACGAAGTTTAGAAGTTTCACGCGAAGTCACTGCTACTAGACAACACCAGTCATTGAATACAAATTAAACTGCCAACTTTCGCCGTTGACCTTCGCCATGTTACACTTTACATATCTAAGTTTAATTAAGCGGTTAACTGTTACTATATAAACCCGTTAAACCCCTAGGGTGGGTGTAGCTCTGGGCACAAGCAAAGTGTGGTTCATGGTAAAAGAATATTGAACTACAATACTTTAATGATCCCAGACAAAATATAGAACAGGGCCCTAAAGACCCCTAAGGAGCAAGACACTAAGACGAAATGTGGGATAAAAGTAGATACCGCCAAAAACATGAAAATACTCTTATGGGGCTGACACCCGTCAAAGTACCTCACGCTCGCACATTTCAACATTTTGAAAGATATAAAACCACTAAGTTGTTTGCAATCACATTGCACACAATTCAGCACAAATACCATTTTGTTCAAAACAAGTTCAGTATGTAACCATCACCTATACAAAGCGTTACCTCGTAAGCCACGCAAAAAAAGCTCTACCAAACTTGTGCTCGTGTCAAACGTATTATTATAATAGGTAATAAATAAAAATCCTTAGTCTATTTCGTCCCATTGCTGGGCAAAGGACTTCCAGTTCTCTAAGTCAAAGTCAAAAGGTATTTATTCAATAAAATCACACTTTGAAACGTCTAAAAGCAGTGAATCAAGGTGCCAGTTCCACGCGACCAAAGCCTAGAAGAACAGGTAACAAACTCACGGCTTGGTTCCTACCGTTTTTTTTTTATACAACTAGCTGATGGAACAAGCAGATGGCCCACCTGATGTTCTCTCTATCGGGTGCTTCCTCCCACCATATCTACCTTCAAAAGCATCCAGGTCGGTAATATTTTATTGATATATTATTCTATTCACTTCTCTACACTTGCGAGATCACTGGTGGTCATGTGGTAGGTCCTAACGTCGTGGGTTCGACACCGGTCGTGCAACAATGAGTTTTTCTGTTAAAAAATGTATGTGCACAATGCCAGTACTCTCAACCGGTGAAGGAAAACATCGTGAGGAAACCGGCATGTCGTAGAACCTGAAAAGTTATATAACATGTGTCAAGTGCTCGAAAGGAGCCTCTTGAAGTGCACTTAAAAACCTTTTACCACACTGTTTTGAAAGAAACTAAACTGTGACATGACAAGAGAAGAGACTGGTGCCTCCTCCCACCATAACTGCCTTCAAAAGCATCCAGGTTGGTAATATTTTTGATATATTTTTCTATTCACTTCAAACCGCTTAAAGTCTTTGCCTTGTATGGGGTGCTAGGCCTGCGGTCCCTAGTGGTCTAGTTGAGTTATAAATCCACACCTTAGGGGTAAGTTTACCGTAAGCAAGTTTGTACTTACCTACCCACCCCTGATGCTATTTTCATTTTGCAAACTGCATTATACGAGAAATAAGTTTTTAGATTTTATATAAGTTGCAAAGGTAAGGTTGATACTGGAAAATGTTGGAAAAAATATTTATTTCAAAGTTTTCGAGAGAAACATTATAATGTATTTTCTCATTCGTAATTTTGAATCTCTAGGGAATAAAAGTTCGCAACGCGTATTTTAGTATTTTTCTATTAATATTATTCGAGCGTTTAGATGTTCGGATGTTTTTGGCTCAATTTGGAATAGTTTTAAAATATAGCGGCCTTCACAGCTCCGTTGCATGGTAGTAGCTCTGGTTTCTGCACTGAGGCCTTGGGTTCGATGTCTTTAAAGACTAAACAATTATTTTTGTAAAAAAAATTGTTATCTGTCTTGTTTCGGTTTGAAGAGTGTAGGTACCGGTGAAATTACAGGCAAATAAGGCTTAACATCTGTATGTCGCATCGTACGGCACGTTCCTATCGTACGTGACTTATGAGGCAATGCTTTGTGTTGATGGTTACCACTTAACATCAGATGGGCTATCTGCTCGCCCCATGAGCAATTAGTAGGTACAACGAATGTTCAGCAATAATATAATTCTTTTATATATATAGTTATTAGTACAAGGTCTAGTCTAGAACAGTCGAAAGAGAAGAGTCGAAATTGTTGGCAGATGCCTCAGTAGTTTAGGTACACTATTTTGGTAAAACCTCTTCCAACAGTTTCGAGACAATGATGTTTCCCGAAAAATTCAGGGGGCTAAAGTACCCATCAATATGAATAACTTTATCTAAGGAACCAACATTTTGAACGAGAAAATAAACACAGCTGTATTGAACTTTTGCATGAAACTGCTGTTTTTTTTTTTCGAGTTCACAGTGTTGGTTCCTTAGAAAAAGTTATTCATATTGACGGGTACTTTAGCCCCCTGAAGTTTTCAGGAGTGGTATTTTTACACCTAGTATAACCTGATGCAATCAAATAAATCTAATGGTAAGTGTACCTGAAATAACAGCGTATAATTATAAATATATTTATAGTAGGATGTTAATGTACTCCTAAAGAGGTACATACAAGAGCTAGCACACTCGCGGTTGTAATCCGCGGAACGGGTGGCCACTAATGGCGGATTACCGCGGACATGCCGCAATCAAACTGGGATAAGAACCGACCCTGAACGGATGTATTTACAGGCGAGTGGAGATGGAGAAACAAGATGTTTGCAGTAAATACACTTCGTAGTTTTTATAATTGTTAAAGATAATAAAATAAATCTACAGAGAATGAACTAACAGTTAAGTACAAAAGGGAGGTTAAAAATGTTACATGCCATTAGTTTTTTTCAAATTTAAACAAAGTTTTTACTCTCATAGATCTATTTTTATTGTTCTGAAGAGTCTATTCCACTTAAGGGGCTGACAACTATCAAACAACTTCTCGCTCGCACGTTTCGACATGTTGAAAGATATAAAATAACTAAACTCATTTTCGAAAAATCGCAATCAACCATTTTGTGTGCAATCACATTGCACACAGTTTAGTAAAAAAATTCATTTTGATCGATACAAGTTTTCCTACTTAAAAGTTTGCCTATGTACGAAAACTAGTAAAGGAAACTTTTAAAAAACATGTATCGATCAAAATTAAATTTTTTATCTTTTTATTTATAGTGATTTTATATCTTTTAACATGTCGAAACGTGCGAGCGAGAGTCACATTAGCTCTTGTCTTCGCCTTAAGTTTCCGAGTTTATGTTTTTTTAAAAACATTTAAATGGCACAAAAAAATCGAATGGTCAAATTAAATGCTTGTTTGCCTGCGAGTGTTGTATGTTATTACAAAAAAAAAAGTATTAGGTATTATCAGCTTTCTGGTTCCCATAAAACAAACTTTGTTAAGTTTGCTAGATGGCGTTGAGTGAATGGTCCGTATTATCATTCGCTGCCACCCGGTGCCGCTGCAGAGTTCACTCGCAAATTAATAGTAGGTATTAGTGATTGCTAAAATTAATATTTTTAAAATATTTAAAGATTTTTGTGGCCAGCCACAGATATCCGTACTTCGTAACTTTCGCATTAATTTATTGGTCGGATAGGAAGGCAGACTATGCAAGGTGTTCCAATACTTGTATTTAAAAACTTCAGGGGGCTAAAGTCTCCAACAATATGAATAACTTTTTCTAAAGAACCAACTGTGAACGCGAAAAAAACAGATGTTTCATACAAAAGTTCAATACAAGTAGTAATAAAAGTCGTTTTTAAATACAAGTATTGGAACACCTTGTATAGGACCTGCATAGAAAGAAAGAAAGAAAGAAAGAAACATTTATTTGACACACAATACACAGAGAACACAGAAATAACAATAGAGAAAACAATAAAAAAACAGAAAAGGAGAAAAAATAATAATATAGTAAGTAATAATATTAGAGGCCAATTAGTCTCCTCTGTGTTGTGTGGGTCAAACAGGTCTGGTCTCAGCATAATTGCTGCTCGACACATACGTGGAGAGCAGCGCTGGTTTTCAGACTGGGCCTAGATACGGATGACCCCACAAACGCAAAACAATCAATGCATGGTACATTGAATGCAGTTTATTTGTGTTCTATCACACCTGCAGTTGTTCTACTGAATCGCTATCTACTGTGATAGAAGAGCCGACGAAAAAGTATTACCCTGTTTCTGTACGGGATTACTTTCAAGGGGCAGATCAGGGTCATTAGGTGAACCGTTTCTTTTACATGGACGCTATATTCATGGAATTACGTCTTATTCCTATTTACTCGTAAAATGGGATAATAATCCTGGTAATAAGAAATACTTAATGGTATATTAATGTAGCTTATTTCTAAACCTATAAACAAGGTGTTCCAATACTTGTGTTTAAAACTTCAGGGGGCTAAAGTACCAATCAATATAAATAACTTTTTCTAAGGAACCAACACTGTAAACGCGAAAAAAAACAGCTGTTTCATACAAAAGTTCAATACCTACCTGGCTAAAATGTATGAAACAGCTGTTTTTTTCGCGTTCACAGTGTTGGTTCCTTAGAAAAAGTTATTCATATTGATGGGTACTTTAGCCCCCTGAAGTTTTAAACACAAGTATTGGAACACCTTGTATAGTCGTATTGCGGAGTCCATTGCATATTTTGATTCTCGAATAAAAAAGTATTTTGTAGCTAAGACAATTTGTCATCATCAGCGTCTTTTGTATACTTACAGTAGAGGTAAAATGTTTGAAAATCTTCTATGGCATAATAGCTACATAAAGGTCATCATTGAAGAAAAGTTTGAAGGAAAACGAGGAAGAGGAACGCCAAGAATAAGTTACATGAACCAAGAACTTTTAAATTTAAGAAGAAGATGAATTTAGTCATCATCAGGCATCATCAGCTTAGAAAGTCTAATATTGGACGTAGGCGTTCACATAGATCATATTTTATTTTTTATCATCAATTTGCAATTCGGGCGTGACCGGCGGAATTCCATTGTTAAATAAAAATTAACTGAAACAAATATGTAGTACTAATCCGTTATTCTAATTTGTTTAAGCTTAACCAAATGTAGACTCATGTGTGTGCAACCCTACACAGCACCTGCAAACCCTGCAAAGTGAAATAAGGTTTATTAGACACTAGCGGCCTGTCCCAGCTTCGCATGGGTGGTCATAAATTTTTTGAACATTTTAGAATAAAGTTAGACCGTGGGTTCGAGCCTCGCGTCTACTTATTTCATACATTTGCACGCCAGAGTGAGTAAAATCGCACCCCCTGCGTGACCCGTGGACCCGTTAACATTTTTAATTTCATATCTTTTGAATGGAATGTCCGATTTGAAAAATTTAAGAAGTAATCTATAGGTATTGAAACCATCTTAATTATGAAAAGATTTATTTGGATAAGGATTAATACCAAGGTACAAATAAAGACCCTTTTCTAGCGGCGGCATTTCAATTAATTTTTTATAATAAAAGAACACTTATTGTGACATAACTATAATAGTTAGACATATGCTGTCGCGACATTTTTTGTAGATGATAACGTGTTCTACAAAATCGTAGTACATTATTTTGTTCTATCATCAATAGTTTTCGCAGCGCACGCGATGTAAGGTTTTTGTTTTCCACCTTGGGTTACATTATTGGAGTTTTAGTAAGGATCCCTGATTTTTTTGAAAATATAATATAGCCTATGTTACTCAGGAATAATGTAGCATTCTAATGGTGAAAGAATTTTTGAAATCGGACCAGTAGTTTTTGAGCCTATTCGTTACATACAAAAATACAAAAATACAAAAATACAAATGTTACCTCTTTATAATATTAGTGTAGACAAACACATAAAACCATAAAAAATAAAACTTAACTAGACTTCGACACATGCTTCGCTACGAAGCATCTCCAGGAAGATTGACTTGCTGTGCACTGAAATTAGGACGACACACACATTGTTTTTTATTCTTCAACCCTGTGACGAATGACGTCACCACCTTGACGTGTTGTCTCGTCGAGCGCTAAGCAGGAATAATCTTGAGCACCTTTCTGCTAGCATAGAGAGGTGAAACACTTGTCGAAGTCTTGTTATGTTGTTACAGCCTTCACAGCTCAGTTGGTAGTAGCCCTGCCTTCTGTGCCGTAGGCCGTGGGTTCGATCCCCACCGAGAACAAACATTTGTGTGATGAACATAGATGTTTGTTCTCTGTCTGGGTGTTATATAATATTATAAGTATGTATTTACAAAAAAAAAGTATATAAGTAGTATATCAGCTATCTGGTTCCCATATCACAAGCTTTGGCTTAGTTTGGGGCGAGATAGTGCTGTGTGGAATGTCCACCAATATATTGTCCACCAATATGTTTATTTTTTTGTGTTTGTGCCTAATACACCTTATTTATCTTTGCAGGGTTTAAAGGTGCTACGTAGGGTTGCACACACATGAGTCTACATTTGGTTAACCTTAAATAGATTATATTAGCGGATTGGTACTTAGTATAATTTATAGGTATTTATCTATTTGCCATCTCGCCGTCACTAATAAATGTTTTAGTAGTTGTTCAAATAAATTATATTTCGAATGAAGTCTAATAGTTTATCTAAACTCAACGAAAATGTCCCTGTAAATTGTAAATCTTCGGCTGCACTTTATTTACGAACTCGCAAGAATGCATCGCGCTCGGAAACTTTAAAAACCCCTAATAAATCTTCGCAAATCGCTGGAAACGACGTGTTTTCGTTTAAAATCGCTGTATTGAGAAAATGTATAGCTCGGGCTTGGATAAGTGATTTTGGAGTAGGAATCTGGTAGAGGTTTAAGCGGCGATGAGCTTGCAACCTGTCACGTATAACTTGCGAAATACGTGTGCCAAATATTTTAACTACCTCCGATTGAGTAACTAAGTTAAGATGCAGATAGCCAACAAACAAGTTCTCGCTCGCACATATTTTTTAAGATATATAATCACTGAACCAAGTCAGCCTTTTAAAGAGATCTGATGGGATGTCTACCGTGCCTGTAAATAACAGTCATTAGCCTTTTTTTCATTAACACTCCATCTCTTACGGATTACTTATTTAAATTGTTTTCTATCGAGGAAAACACTAGGCAGTTTTCTTTCGGCGTCCGGTCATCTTGATAATACCTCTCGTCATGGTAACATACAAACTCTTTCGTACTCTATGTAACAATCATAGAAACTCTTAGATATTCTACGATACAGAGTCATACAAACTATGCAGTATTCTGTGCAATGACTTGCGGCTCCCCGATGGTTCCGTCAATGACTTGGCTGGTTCAGCATCGTTAGTTATCTTGAAGAATTACAAAGCTAGAATTACCACCGCGGCTTATTCTTTTGCCAAGTTTGAAATAAATTGAGATAAATTGAGGCACTGTATTTCTTATCGCGATATTAGTGTCTAAGGGTGGAGTGACCTTGCTTTCTGTGGGCCAGTTATCTTAACAAGCGATAGCGACAGCAGTAGCAGAAAAAGAGTCCTTGATTGGTACATAATTAAGAGTCCTTGATTTAAAAGTACGGCTCGTCCGGGGAAGTACTACCACCACGCCTTTTTCTGCCGCCAAGCAGCGTTGCTGTGTTTCGGTTTGAAGAGTGTGGTTGCCGGTGTAATTACAGGCATATGAAGCTTAACATCTGTATGCCTCAAGTTGATGGACGCAGGGCAGTGCATCGTAGGGCACGTTCCTATCGTGCGTGCTTACGAGGTAATGCTTTGTTATAAGTGATGGTTACTACTTAACATCAGGTGGCCCATATGCTTGTGCCATCAGCTAGTAGTATAAAAAAATATATTTTATTATCATCTAGCTTCAATGGTATATGATATTAGGGCAATTTAGTGAAATCGGACGTTAACCGGAACTAACTACCGGATCCGGAAGTAGCACGGAAATAACCGGATTCTCGAAAAACGATCGACATTTCGGACTATTGAGTACCTAAGCTGTGTAGGTATTTCATTCAAATAGTTCATGGTTTATTTATTTATAATAAATATTTATCTGCATCAATATATACCTTGTATATTATACAAGGTGGTCCAATAATTGGTTTTAAAACTTCAGTGGCCTAAAGTACCCATAAATATGAATAACTTTTTAAGGAACCAACACTGAACGCGAAAAAAAAGACAGCTGTTTCATACAAAAGTTCAATACCTACCTGGCTAAAATGTAATGTAACACTGTGTAAGACGTCACACGGCTATTAGGGTTATGGGCATGCCCAAAGTGCCCAGAACGGTGAATCCGCGTTTGGATGGAGAGAGATCAGAATCGTGCTTGCTGAAATTGTACAGGAAAGGCCTATGTCCAGCAGTGGACTTCTCATAATGATGATGTTTATTGCATTAATTACATATTAACTTTGTAATTAATTGTTACGAATTACAACCATGTGCACTGTAATGCACAATAGTGCATAAAATATCCCTGATTTACGATAAGGCATTAATTAACATCGCTTTGATATCGCATTGCACATTATTGGAATTCTCTCACGTTTGCTGTTGTGTTGCTTACACATAACATGACCGAGAAAATAGGTATAGCATTAGGCTCCTTAAAAAAGGCGTTTTATGCCCATTTGCATACATCATATTTACGCAAGTAGGTTTTTAACATTATTTTGTTTTTTTATATATTTATTTTTTTCTCATTTGCTTTTTCAATTATTATGATGTATTATTATTTCTATATGTATATTTCATTATCATGTTTTGTATGTTGTGTGCTAAGTAGTAAATAAATGGTTGTCTATGTTTTAAAATATTTAAAGTTTAACGCGCGTGTGTTGCTTCTGGTATTGCAAGTGCAAGTGTCCATAGGCTTCGTTAACCGTGGTAGCTTCCCACCACGAGTAGTAGAGCTCTTTGTGAAGGGCTCGTCCGGGGAAGTACTACCACCTCGCCTTTTTCTACCGCCAAGAAGCGGTGCTGTGTTTCGGTTTGAAGAGTGTGGTTGCCGGTGTAATTACAGGCACATGAGACTTAACATCTGTATGCCTTAAGTAGATGGACGCAGAGCAGTGCATCGTAGGGCACGTTCCTATCGTGAATGACTTACGAGGCAATGCTTTGTTATAGGTGATGGCTACCTCTTAACATCAGGTGGGCCATCTGCTTGTTCCATCAACTAGTGGTATAAAAATGATAAAACCTGGTAGGCCGTACGCCTGTTTGCTTACCTAGAAGTATACAAGATGTTCCAATACTTGTACTTAAAACTTCAGGGGGCTAAAGCACCCGTCAACAGGAATAAATTTTTCTAAGGAACCAACACTGTGAACGCGAAAAGAAACAGCTTTTGCATACAAAAGTTCAATACCTACCTGGCTAAAATGTATGAAACAGCTGTTTTTTTTTTCGCGTTCCCAGTGTTGGTTCCTTAGAAAAAAATATTCATATTGATGGGTACTTTAGCCCGCTGAAGTTTTAAGTACAAGTATTGGAACACCTTGTATGAAAAAATAACTTGCACCATCATTCACGTGTTGGCAATTCAGCAAAGAGCCGATCTACTTCTATTGTGGACTCTGGTGGATGCATTTGTGAGTACTAATCCAACAGTTCGGTCAACGATGTCAATTACCTGAAAATCACCGTGTAAACGTCACATTACATTAGAGCCATCGCCCATTGCCACATGGCATTCCGAAATAACTACATATGAAACACGTAATGGATACGACATAAACATTATTCAACATTTAGCGTGCCCCGTTTATTGTCGAAATTTATTTTGTAAGATTCGGTGAACGTTTGGTTGTCATTCTCTCTTATCTTGTCGTGTCACTAGTTTCTTTTGAAACAGTGTGGTGAAAGGATTTTAAGCGCGCCTCAAGAGGCTCCCTTCGAGCACTTGACACGTTATAGAACTTTTTAGGTTCTACGACATGCCGGTTTCCTCACGATGTTTTCCTTCACAGTTTTAGAGTACTGGCATTGTACACATACACTTTTGAACAGAAAAACTCATTAGTGTACGACCGGTTTCGAAGCCACTACCTCAGGATCGGAAGGCGGAGCCGCTACCACTAGACCAACAAATTACAAAAATTATTTATTCACGTAAGAAATAACATTACAGATATAATCCGAAGCGTTAAATTTAGTTATTTTATTATTAATATCGCATTCTGAGTTGTTAATAAAATACTACAAAAAATAAAGAAACATAAAACTAATAAAAATATAAAAAAAAAATGTTACCATGTAAATGTAAAATGTGACAGTGCTGTCATTGTAATTGTTGGGTTGTCATGGTTCGGTGAAGCAGTCTTTATAATGTTTTTTAACCTCACTAGCTGCTGTCAGCCTAGATTAGTTAACAGCACATCAACATTTTTTTTATACGTCATTTATTTTAATTACTGTATATTTAAAAAGCTCAAGGCATTAATGTTGTAATTGAAAATGAATACCTAACTCTACCTACCTACTTACGACTATCTACTATCACACGTTTTGAAAAAGCGCAAACGATCATCAAAATAAATACATTAGGCTCATTTCATTTTGCAGTTGTTCGTATTCCATACGTGACATGTTGCGAGCCCATCGCCGCCGTTGGAATACTAACTGGTTTCCTGACGATGTTTTCCTTCACCGTTTACGACAATTTTCATATTTTTTCATTTGTTTAAGCAGTGTAGTATTTTTTCTAAGTACCTTGTGTATGGTGTGTGTTTTTCCATTGCGGGATTCGAACTCACACTTCTGCTTCTCAGCCGACAACAACGCCGCAGATAGCGTGAACTTATGCTATATTACGGACGACAGCAACCGCTTTTTTAGAAACTACCAGTGATTGTATGCTAATTTAGTTTTTGCGGCTGATAGGAATAAAATTGATCATTGATGAAATTAACACACAACACATTACCACATTCCAGCGAAATGAGCGCAGATAACCAAACAAGGGTTTAGAAGTTTATTACGATCTAAATTTAACGTCGTCAAAAAAAAATCGCTGTATCTAGGTATAAACAAAAAGAAAAAAATAAATACCTATTATTTATTAACCCAAAGAATAAACGTTAAATTAGGTGGAAAATACATTGCAAAAAGAAAAACAATAACAATTATGATTAAAACTAATGGAAGAATCACTGTTCTGTATTGTGTAATAATAAAATAATAGGGGTTAATAGGTCCCTGACTCAGTATATAAAACAGCGATTATTGATTATTCTAACCAGCGTTTTTTTTTTGCCACCAATATTCCGTAATGTCACCCTTCCGTGGTTGATACCCCAACAGCAAAAAGTGCTTTGCTTCCACTTTTAGAGTGCAAACTACCAAGGAGTGGAACTCTTTACCGTAGTCGGTGTTTCCGGAACGTATAACTTACGAATATTCAAGACAAGAGTGAGAAAGTGGATAAAAGCTAATACTCCTTTGACTGCATCTTTACTTTCCATCAGATGAGATGGCAGTCTTTAATAATATTTTTTATTGATATTGTCTGTTAGACATTATAACAAAAAAACAACACAAACACAATGTCAATCCGTTTTTTGCTAAAGTACCTATCGTATCTGCTGTGACACTTAGAAAATACTGTACTTCATCAAAATAATAAGTTAACTAGTCGCCATCTCTAACTACTGTGTGTTTAGCCCGCCTCAAGAACTCCGTCTTGGATTAACCACTAGAGCCAGGACCGACAGCTGAACGGAGGGCACTTTCAGTTGTCAGTCCTAAAGCATGGAATTGCTCAGATGTAAATGCAACTAGCGGTCACCAATCAAAGTTGTGGCTGTTAAGTGCTTTATGTGATTCAAAACAAAAATATTCCCATGACTAAGTACGGCAGTAAATAATATTTTATTTTATTACTCCTATTAATATTTTATACACAACAAAGTACTTACTTTTACGAGACCCACTGACCGTTCAACCCTATTTCATGAAAAAGTTTTTCTCATTCGATACTTACGCGGTTTTACTACAATGAGTCAGCTGACATTGACAGCTGTTTTGTGGCTCCTACGTCTTTCCTTTTATGGCACCCTGGTGGGTCTCCTGCTGTGGCGAAATACCTCTTGAACATTTTACTGGCGTTTTTTGAGAGTATCTACCGCTTATAAATATACTTATACAGCCTTCACAGCTCAGTTGGTAGCTCTGCCTTCTGCGCCGTAGGCCGTGGGTTCGATACCCACCGAGAACAAATATTTGTGTGATGAACTTAGATGTTTGTTCTCTGTCTGGGTGTTATTGTATATTATAAGTATGTATTTACAAAAAAGGAGATATGTATTATATCAGCTATCGGGTTCCCATATTACAAGCGTTGGCTTAGTTTTGGGCTAGATAGTGTTGTGTGGAAAGTCCACCAATATTTATTTATTTATACAATTTGTTTACCTACTCTTTTATTTCCTGCGCGGAATGTTCGCGTGCATAGTTTATAAACATACAAACTTTACTGAACTACCCGTAGTTTCGCTCGCGGTGTAACTGGATCAGAGTAGCTTATGGCGGATTTACATTGAGTAAGTAAACGAGGTTAGTACTGCCGAGAAAAGAAAGATAATACATTTTAAAAAGATACTTTTTAAATCTTCTTCTCCTTATCCCACTTTATGTGGGATAGGCAGAACATGCACTCTTTTCTCCGTATATGAGCCATAATTTCTGTAGGTATTTACAACAACAACAAAATTCAATAAGAAATAGTGCAACTTGCGAGGCAATAGAAAGAATGAAAGAAACATTTAAAGACATATAATACACAATACGTAATGCTTTTTTATTGATGATACCACATAACATCAGATAAACGTTCGAAGTACAAGAAACAATCAATAAAGAAAATATAGGATTTAAAACGATGTTAACGATGAAATGTTAATTAATTTAAAAAGACAAGACTGGGCATCTATAGGCACCTAGATTTAACCTATAACAAAGCATTGTCTCGTGAGTCACGCACGATACGGACGTGCCCTGCCCTGCTTCCATCAACTTGAGGCATACATATTTGCACTGTTTACATACGAGTAACGTAGCCTATTAGTCGTAGGCATGCGTCGCACTGACTTGATCAATGTTAACACAGTTACAATACCAAGTAATCACTCAAAAAAGACTAACCTCATTTACTGACTCAATGTAAATCCGCCTTTAGCTATCCAATTCAGAAATTATACGTGTTTATTTCATGGTTCATCCAAATTACCTGTCCGACGGTAAATTCGACCAAAGCAAAGCATAGGTCAGATACAATTATTTCTGCCTTTGTTTTCGACATGTATAATGTAGTTGTAGTTGTAAACTCGTTCACCAATAAAGTGTCTGTATCTGCAGAAGTGTAGTAAATATTATATGTTAGTTAGTGTAAGGTTGAAATGTCACTGTTCTTGTGAATAAATACAAAAGTAATTAAGGTACAACAATTTTATCTTCTTCTTCTTGTCGTGTCACAAGTTCCTTAGAAGCAGTGTGGTGAAAGAATTTCAAGTGCGCATCAAAAAGGCTCCTATCGAGCACTCGACACATGTCTAACATTTGAGGTTCCACGACATGCCGGTTTCCTCACGATGTTTTCCTAATTTTTTAAACAGAAAAACTCTTCGTGCATCGTCATCATCATTATTTGTCTGTCCTTTTCCCACATTATGTGTTTTCTCCCTCCACTTTCCTCTATCAGCCGTCATCTCAGCAGTCACTCCTTTACTCATATCATCTTTCACACAGTCCAGCACAGCTGGTTATTGTTTATTTTTTTCTGTTTTAGTGAAAACAATGTTTTTCATTTCTCTCAATTATATTTAATAACACAAGCCGGTAAAAATGACAACTCTGACCTGAAAATTTAATGTTCAAAGCGCTCTGGCTCTCGTCTCTTTTACCTCAATTTATCTCAAGACTCCTATATTTCGAACAATACCAGACAATACCTCTTTGTGGGTTCAACTGACGTTTTTGCTAGCTGTCTTGTCCTGACAAAAGTACAAATCTATTATTATCTTATCTTGAGCCGACTAAACTTGGCACTCGCTTTATCTAGTTGGACAATAAATCATTTTGCGTTGTCGCTTTTTATTACCGCGTTTGGAGAATTGGTGCGGTGTGAGTTGTGAGCTGAGAAGTTGTTTAATATCGAGCGAATCAACCTTCTCGTACGTCAGATATTATATATTTCTATCTTTGGTTTGACAAGTCTAAATTAGAGACGGAAGTGTTTAATATCTATAATGATGACAACCCTCACAGTTGGTAGTAGCTATGCCTTCCTAGATCTCCACCAAATTCTTTGCATTTCTTTGAGAGCAAATATTTTTGGGTATGAACATATGTTTTGGATGTTTGTTCTCTGTCTGTGTTATTAGTATGTATTTACAAAAAAAGAGTATATAATAGAATAGTAAGAAAATCAACTATCTGTTCCCATAAAAGCATTGCTTAGTTTGATGCTAAATAGAACTGTGTAGAAAGCCCACCAATACATGTAAACCAAACACATATTCACATATTCTTCTACACTTCTTCATACTTTAAATATTTGTTTATTGCTGTGAAAATTTGTTAATTATTGTTTTTTTTTCAGTTTTTCTAGTGTAAAAATACTGGCGTAAAAAAGTAAAATACTGGCGTCGTAACCATAGGCCGTATTAAACTGTAGCACCGTAGCTCTATAGGCCAGAGTACTGTAGGCCGTAGCAATTCAGGCCATAACACTTTTGGCCTAAGTATCGACGGTCTGTAGCACAGTTGGCGGTAGTACCTGTGTTTCCACCGTAGCCGGAGGCCGTAGTACCGTAGCAACATACCGTAGCACTGTAGGCTGGTAATCTCTCTCTCTCTCTCTTGACGTGTCACTAGTTTCTTTCGAAACAGTGTGGTGAAAGGATTTTAAGCTTGCCTCTAGAGGCTCCTTTCGAGCACTTGACACATTTTCGGTTATACGACATGCCGGTTTTCTCACGATGTTTTCCTTCACCGTTTGAAAGTACTGGCATTGTGCACATAAATTATTGAACAGAAATACTCATTGGTACACGACCGGTTTCGAACCCACGACCCTAGGATCGGAAAGCTGGACCGCTACCACTAGACCACCAGTGGTCTCATTGTCATTGTTGCATGTTTCGGTGCATGAGGCAGTATTCTTAGCCCTTTGTACTGTTATGCCGTAGAACATTTAGACCATAGTAGGTACTGTAGCCGTACGTCGTAGTAGTAAGCCGTAGAAACGTAACCGTAGCACCATAAGTCGTAGTACTGTAGCAACGTAGTCGTTAGGCCAGAAACATAGCCGTAGGTATACTACAGATCCATAACGTTTTCAAATTGACAACCGTAGGCCATAATGGTGATATTACTTTTATAACAGTATATTTTTTTTTTATACAACTAGCTGATGGAACAAGCAATGCCAAATGGCAAACACCACCTATAACAAAGCATTGCCTCGCAAGCCACGCACGACAGGAACGCGCCCCTTGCACTGCCCTGCGTCCATCAACCCGAGGCATACAGATGTTAAGCCTCATGTGCCTGTAATTACACCGGCAACCACACTATTCAAACCGAAACACAGCAACGCTGCTTGGCGGCAGAAAAACGTGTACTTTCCCGGACGAGTCACACACAAAGAGCTCTACTATTCTTAAAATAAGGATAAATTATAACGATCTTTAGCTCAACACTTACTGCGCATATAAACGGCACATGATCCTGAATGCCTGATTTAAACAAACAAACGTCCTGATTAGCTCGCCGTTCCTGATTTGAACCGTCCCCTAAGGGTCTTTGTTTTCCTTATCTTAACGCGGTTTGATTAAGCTATTGTGTATCGCGAAGCTATTTGTTAGTTCATTCTGAGAAATTGACTATCGGGTTCGCAAAGTTTTGTATTGTTTTTGAGAATAATCTTTTGATGATGCAGAAGCATTTCCGATAACTTATCGGAAACTCCTCAGGTTTCATTGTGCTTATGATTTTTGAGGATATCTAAATAAGGGTAGTTAAGGTGCAAAAATTTACCAAAATCTTAGCTGCATGCACATTTTGTCTTAAAATCGGATCTATGTAGACCATTTTTTTTTTTAAGAAAAAGATTATCCTAACTTCTCTATTCCTGTCTCCAAATTTTTAAAATGGGCAAAAATAGTATTGGGCATTTTTTACCCACGAACGTGAACGATGCAATCCAATCGCCGCTGCTTCAATACAAGTTGTCGGTAATTTATTTACAAACATCCTTTGAAAAAGGACAGAGTTAAATGTACCTTAACCTTGACCTCTCTACAACTTTGCCCTCCTAACCGATACCCGGTTTGATACCTGAAAATGGATACCAGTGTTTTATTGAAATGTATAAGCCTCACGGGAGTGATACCCAACCGGCAGTTGTATAATTTATGCATCGACCGCGCCCCCAGCGGCTCCCGGTCTCACCTACTTCCCGTGATAATTGAATGTTTTGTTTTGTTACAGCTCAGTAGGTAGCTTTGCCTTCCGTGCTGTGGGTTCGATCCCCACGCAAAACTAACATTCGTGTGATGATTCTTATTATTTATTATTTATGTATTAATAGACGAGCAGCTGTCGCTGATGTGTCTATATCGCAGTGTTGGAATTGTCGTTATGTATGATAATTTTTTTTGAGCATGGAATGGTTTGTTCGAAGCCAGTTGTCGAGCTTGTTTTTAAAGGCATTGACAGTAGGAGTAGTAACTACGTCTTCTGATAGTGCATTCCAGTTGTGAACCACTCTGTTGCTGAAGAAGTGGTAAGAGGCAAGTAAGATGGCTTTTTGTTCTCTGGTTTGTAATGTAGGTCATTGTTATTGTTTTTTTGTGGGTCAAATAAATTCAAATTCAATCTTGAGCCACTCTGTTGCTGAAGAAGTGGTAAGAGGCAAGTAAGATGGCTTTTTGTTATCTGGTTTTCAGCTTAAAGCTGAATACAGTAGATAGTTACGTTATTGTTATTGTTTTTTTGTGGGTCAAATAAATTCAAATTCAAATTATTTATCGTTCAAAAACTACATTGACTACATACCTTATAGATACATTATAGATACAAAATTATATTCTTAAATAATGGATGCTATAATAATGGTAGGCACTCAACAGAGAAAGGTGAAGTGTGTTGGGGACCAGACGAGAGATTCTGTATCCTGAAATATGTTTTCTTTCTTATTTAAAAAAAAAGTATGTATCAGGCCTGCTAGCTGTCCTCGGTAACTCCCATTTGTTCTATAGGACTGTTACGTCATAGAACTGTTAAAACTTTTTAATCCCTGTAGTTCAATGGTAGGACTATTGAAACGAAAACTAGCCCATTTGTTCTATATAACTAATAATATTTGGTAACTTCCAGTAGTTCTATAGAACTGTTGGTCCATGAAACTTTTAAAACTTTTTTCATCCTTGTAGTTCAATGGTAGAACCATTGAAACGAATATTGTGCCATAGTCCCTTAGAACAAACTTTATTTCGTTTGGGGTTGGATTTTTTCCCACTAAGACTACAGAAAATAGACATCTGTTTTTGCCGTCACTTTTTCGAATGAAGAAGCATTCACCAAAACTGGTGACGGTAGTTTGAAGACCTATTAAATTAAATTAAATTAAATTTTATTTATTTCAGATGTCATAGATCCATACAAACTTAAAAATAACACCACGCCTATAATCGGTTAACTTTTCTTTGAAGCAGCTAAGCGTACACTGTGAACGCGAAAAAAAAACAGCTATTTCATACAAAAGTTCAATTTTTTTCGCGTTCACAGTGTTGGTTCCTTAGAAAAAGTTATTCATATTGATGGGTACTTTAGCCCCCTGAAGTTTTAAGTACAAGTATTGAAACACCTTGTACCTATACATGTGAAGTGAGATTGTATTTTGACAAGTTCTTTATAATAGGTACAGTCTATTTTCTGTTGTTTTAAGTCCAAAACTCGAAGTTTAAATATAAATAGGAGAAATAAGCATTTCTAAAGTTAAATATTAAACAAGAACAGTCAATATCAAAAGTAAATGATGATCAGACGAAAATTCGGAAGTTAAATGAAATTACCATTTTTTTATGTTCTGTGAATTAAAAACTCTAATTGCTGATGGAACAAGCAGATGGCCCAACTGATTATAAGTGGCAACTATCTCCTATAACAAAGCATACCCTCGCAAGTCACGTGCCCTATACAATGCTCGTGTCCATCAAATTGAGGCATGCAGATGTTAAGACTCATATGCTCGATAATTTAACCAGCACCTATCCTTTTTTTATACAACTACCTGATGGAACAAGCAGGTGGCCCACCTGGTGTTAAGTGGTAACCATCACCTATAACAAAGCATTGCCTCGCAAGTCACGCACGATAGGAACGTGCCCTAAGGTGCACTGCCCTGCGTCCATCAACATCATACAGATGTTAAGCCTCATGTGCCTGTGATTACACCGGCAACCACACTCTTCGAACCTAAAAACGCTGCTTGGCGGCAGAAAAAGGCGTGGTGGTAGTACTTCCCCAGACTAGCCCTTCACAAAGAGATCCTTCAAACCGATAGCAATAGTGAGATGACTGTAACTTGGCAAAAACTGATAGGAGCAAGCAAGCAAGTAGCAAAATAAAAAAGAAACATAGTGATAGAAAAGCAAAAGATAGATGTTTCGGGGATGCTTCAAAGTTTAGATACGAGTTGCCTGTGCCGTGCTTAGCGCCAAAACATGGAGCGAGAGGAAACGGATGTTCTTACATTCAGTATTTGTTTATTTTTCCAACAAGATAAGAGTATCTACTACTCTTATCTTGTGAAGGGCACGTCCGGGGAAGTACTACCACCACGCCTTTTTCTGCCGCCAAGCAGATTTGCTGTGTTTCGATTCGGTGGTTGCCGGTGTAATTACAGGCACATGAGGCTTCAAGTTGATGGACGCAGGGCAGTGCATCGTAGGGCACGTTCTTATCATGCATGACTTACGAGGCAATGCTTTGTTATAAGTGATGGTTACCACTTAACATCAGATGGGCCATCTGCTTGCTCCATCAGCTAGTTGTATAAAAAAAAGATAAAGATATTCTTATCACATACATATCCTTTCTATTTTTCGTTTTTGTCACCCAAATTAAAAATTAACTGCACCACATTAACCTACCTATAAACGTTTTAAGACTACTCTTTTTACTCCTGACATTTGATTGATATTTGTTTGTTTTAAACCACAAAAGCCATTGAGAAATAAATATTAAATTGTAAGCTTATAAAAATTGCGTTCGTGTTGAATTAACTAAACAATCATCTTTTTAATTCTTCTTGCTGATTGAACAAGCACATAAGCTTCCAATCTTGCCTTTAAAAAAGGTCCCAACAATCTTTAAGTACATAGATATTTTTCAGCAAGCAGGAATTTTAATATCACAGTAGTGTTAGTACCGAGATCTGTACCTGAGTTTTGTTTTTCGTTTACCGTAACGTCAGATCGTTTTTGTATGGAGGTTTGTGAGTTAGCCCGCCCGATAGAGGCGCTGATCGAGTCACAGTAGGCACGACCTAGGCACGGTAGATATCCCCTCAGTACCCCACAGAGGGGATATCTACCGTGACTTGGAATCAAAGTCCGTTCAGTTTATCAAAGTTTCGCATCCATAACCAACAGTCGAATTCGCAGCTCCTAACACTAATTGAGGCGTGTCCGGTCATTCCGACCTCAACTTCGCCGGCCTTGTTAAGGGCCAACAAATTCGGAAATCGCGTCCAAATGCTAACGAGAACCAATTTGTGGGTACAATCGACCCAAGCTGCACCCAAAGTTATTGGAACATGGTATTTTGTTGGGTTGATTAGTTTGTCTGCCGTGAGCCTTTCTGGTCTAATTGGTAGGGTTAATAAATTTACCTTCCAAGTTCCGAATCGGGTTTAGTTTATCGAATATATCGATATACATAAGTTCGAAGTTTTGTTTATTACATTAATTAAGGCGAATACAAGAGCTAATGTACCTCCCGCTCGCACGTTTCAACATGGTGAATGATATAAAACACTAACGTGCGAGCGAGAGGTACATTAGCTCTTGTATTCGCCTTAAACAGTCCTATTAAAATATATTAGACTAGAATTAAAATAATTGCAATGCAGCTTTCTATAAGTTTCTTAATTTGAATAAATCAGACTCATAGACTTCATAAACCAGATTCATAAACTCTATATTTTAAAAAGCAGATGAAATAGAGTTCGTGGTCTAAATGCACAGCCTGAAATCAAAACAGACTATACCAAAACACCGAGTGTTTATAATTTGCAACGGCAGGTTAATTTTCCGGTAATCTGGTGTGAGCTGATGTGATTTTGAGGTTATGTCTAGCCGCGGGCGCGTCGCTTCGCCTGGCCGGCCGCCATATTGAATTATCTGCGCGGGGATACGTCATCATGACGTTACGGTGCGGTGAAATTGCAGGTGAAAATGGATATTCTCCATAATGGGGTTTTGCTGAAATAAGTAATCTTGTTTGTTTTACGGCGTTGCTATTTCGGATTCGTATGTATAAAACAACGTATAAAAATTACGCGCGCCTATTATACATATAAGAAGGATCATACAAAAAAACGGTAGGAAAGGCTTTGGTCGCGTGGCACTGGCACCTAGAGTCACCTAGCTTTCACGTTTCAAAGTGATCCTTGTGATACCTTTTGAGTTTGACTTTATTCTTTTTAGTATTCAAAGTACCGAAATAAATTGTTCAACAGATAAATTTTCAAGAGTTTTAATACCGTTTGTAATATTTTTTTTTTTTTTTTATGTAATATTTTTTTGCAATCTGATTCTACTTACCTTTTGGTACTCACAGAAATAACTGTCCTCAATTTCTAACGTGTTATGTTTTACTCATTTTAGGCTTTTGCCAACACCATTATGGCGGGATCGCGCTACTCGTAAAACGAATAAAAGTCCTTTTTATTTTTTCATAAGACCTTGTTCTCCGCCGTCAAATTCACCTGTGTTATTAAACAGGACAGCTCTGAATATCCGCCTGACACCACCTGCTGAAGATTGCCCTTAATATTACTTATTGTGTACTTCATATCTCTTCAACGATTCGTCGTATACATGACTGTGAGGTATACCTACGCCTGTTAGGAAGTCGGGATAGAGACCATAGACGTGGGATTCATGAGGAGAGCCTCATGAATACATTTAAACACGTAAAAAAAAACACTGAACCACGCCACCGAGTGGTCGAAACGCATGAATCCAAGCCTCCAGCACACATCTCACTTACAGCTTCTCAATACATTCGAATTATACAAATCACTCTACATCTATGTAAATGAGAGGCTTTTAGTTTAATTTTTTTAAACTTTTTTTATATCTCTTGCAGGTGGAACAAGCAGATGGTCTACCTGATGTTAATTAGTAACCATCACCTATATAACAAAGCATATCTCGTAAGTCACGTACAATTGGAACGTGCCCTACGGATGCACTGCCCTGCGTCCTCAACAAATCAACCTGAAGCATACAGATTTTAAGCCTCGTGTGCCTGTAAAATACCTAGTTAACTATACCTTTATAATATTCACTCACTTGTGTTACAATTTTGGAACACTACGAAGGTCCATGTTGTATAGGTGTATGGTTTTTATTATACCCAACGAGTTTTTATTCAATTTTACAAAACGAATTACAAAAACCCCTAGAAAAAACAATGATTTTTAACCGTTAGCGGTAAACCACAACAGTAAAACCCGAAACATCAAAAAACCCTGGGCTACACCAATAAAAATTCCAAATTCCAGAGTAAAAATACTATTTTCGAGAATACGTGTCGTCGGCAGGAAGCTCGTGACGGATCCGCCACGTTGCCGTCGCGTCAGCGGGTTTCGTCAACGGTAATCCAATATGGTCGGCCACCCGGCACCATGCTGCTTCTGATTGTGGCACAAGTTTGCAGAAAAAGCGATTCTACATGGCAGATATAAAGATCGTTTTCCATAGTACGTTTCATTTTCGGACGAATACAACTCTAGATTTTTCAGTGTCAAAATGTGTATTTTTTTCATCGAAATGCCCCATGTTGTGCGCCAATCGCTTTTATTTAGTAAGTTATTTGGGTTAATGTTACTGCTAATACACACACAAACATATTCAACACACACACTAACCTATTAATAAGATGTTTATTAATAGATACAAATAGAACTTACAGAAATAGAATAGAAACAAATAGAAAAATACAGCTAGAATTAAACTGTCAATTCTACTATATTGTCATTCGGGAGAGTACTGTTTCGAGTACTGTTTCTTGGGCCACAGCTAACGCTATTCCAGGAGACCGAGCCTCACACTTTACTGTTGATCTTATTATTGCCATTAAACATTTTTCATTTTCATTTTCAATACAAAACCAGAAGAAAATTAATCAAATTAAAAATGTGTTCGTTTTGGCTGGGCTAGGTAATGATTAAAAGCAATGTTCATAAGCTTAAAAATTGGACCACTTCCTAAAGATAAAACGATAAAATACTTTTAGTTCTGCCAAGTTTCATTTTAGCATTTTCGCTGAATTTTATTAAATTGTTTGATAACACTGCATCGGACAGGAGAGCTTTGCCAAGATTTGTGTTGTTCTTTTAAGTGGCGTTCGAATCAACGCGACCGAGCATAGCGACTCGACCTGATAAAAGAGAGAAAATAGAGGTTTTATCACTATTAATTTTACATTTCACTTCCGGTAGACTAAAAATCTAATTTTATTTCGTTTATGGTTTTGCGGAGTGAGACTTCTTGGATTGAATCTCGTTTTATAAATCAGCATATTACAGCTGCGGTGGTATTCGTCTTACGTCGTAAAAGCGTCCATGTACATCTCTTCATTCACCGTGTGATTCACGTCGTCACGTCGCGGTAGCTTTGATCGTGACCAAAGCTTTATATAGGTATTGGCTGTATAACTAGCCGGTAATATACTTCCAGTAAAGCATAATTGAGAGATGAAAATTTGCCCATATTTTGGCTAGCTTGCGAAGGTGTTATGGTGTAAAGCTAAGTATTTTATTATGTGGTTCGTATAGAAATACACAAGTAATTTTTCGAATTTTTCAAATTAGAAAAATTACTTTTTTTTTCAAATATAATGTTGGTCAAGGAACCTTGTTTGTACCTACGTAGTGATAACTCAAAATCAAAAGGTTTCAATAAATAAGGATCACTTTGAAACGTCTTAAAACAAGGTGAATCTAGGTGCCAGTTCCACGCGACCAAAACCTAGAATAACAGGCAAAAAACTTACGGCAGGTACGAGTAGGTACTTTGATACGTGTCCGTCCATATTGATATTTACAAAAAACATTATTATCTACATAAATCACATGGTCACCGTCAATTCTATATGAAATCTCTTTCCAAGTATGCTTCAGAACACTTTAAAATAAGTTCTAATAAGCTACACACTTTTCAATGTCCTACTTATGCCAACTTCGAACTGAGCTGAAATTTAAAACCTAAACACTTTGAGCAGTCTCAACTTCGACTTGGTATCTCGTGCATTCAAAGTTCCACTTTAACCCGACAGCGCACCCATCTAAAACCCAACGGAGTGTGCTTTAAAAATACCTAAGCTCTACTACGGACGCGTCCGCGTCGACTGACTCCGTACATTATGTAAAGACGCCGCATCAGGCGTGCTGAAGAGATGATATTGTAGATATCTATCTACATCTACGTCCGTAGATAGATAGAAACTGGGTTCTAGAGAGATAGAAAACTCTTTAATGCACACCACAAGCACCTTTAACATATTAAAAACAAAAATAAAGTTCAAAAGTTTCAGTACAATGGGCGGTTTTGTCGCTGAGAGCGATCTCTTCCAGACAACCTTTAGATGGACAGGATTTCACTTGAACATTACACAACGGTGTCATAAAGACAGACTACGCTAATTTGTATAGGGTACCAAATAACAATTTACATATTGTAGAATTACTAATAATGTTTATCAGATAATCGAACAGGGCGAACCACGGTATTGGTCGACGATGTAGAATTACTGTATACAGAGAATCTAACATAGTCAAAGACAACATCGATTACAATATCATATTGACCTTTAAGTTTTCTCACCAAAAAAATAGATTTACTAGTTTTATAATTAAAGAAAACTTGTTTGGACCAATGTGACATTTTTACCGAACCGGTGAACTGTTCTCCGAAACTTGATTATCTGCGATTTTACTTAAGGCGAAGACAAGAGCTAATGTGACTCTCGCTCGCACGTTTCGACATGTTGAAAGATATAAAATCACTAAACTCATTTTCGAAAAATCGCAATCAACCATTTTGTGTGCAATCACATTGCACACAGTTTAGTATAAAAATCATTTTGATCGATACATGTTTTCCTACTCAAAAGTTTGCTTTACTAGTTTTCGTACATAAGCTAACTTTTAAGTAGGAAAACTTGTATCGATCAAAATATATTTACTGTGTGCAATGTCGTTGCACACAAAATGGTTGATTGCGATTTTTCGAAAATGAGTTTAGTGATTTTATATCTTTCAACATGTCGAAACGTGCGAGCGAGAAGTTGTTTGATAGTTGTCAGCCCCTTAACTTCATTCAGTGGTTTTATATCTTCTTCTTCTTCACTCCGTTTAAGGCACCTGTCCGTGCCGTAAACGTTCGACAAACAATTTTGCCAGCGACAAGTGAAATAATTTTTAGTCAAGTCATAATAAAGTCGACCGTCACCTTTAGGAACAGAATGTTGAATTCCTAAAATGTCATGTGTTTGGAATAAGATGGGCTTAAAAATGTTGCAATATGCGTGCTTGAAGTTGTTTGACGGTTGTTTATTGTGAAACGCGACTCACAGCGTTTTTAACAGACCACGCCCATTATTTTTCTTGGTGGTATCCTTATAGTTTCCGATGATGTTACTTCGATGCGAGATATAAACGTTTCAGTTCATCTATTTAAAAATAGTGAGAGATTTTATGAACGTATCCTTTGAATTTATGTAAAATAGGTTATGACAGTGCTCTCAAACGGTGAAGGAAAACATTGAAGAAACCAGTTAGTATTCGACAGCGATGGGCTTGCAACCTAAGCTGGTGTGGATGTAGAATAAACAAAAGTACTAATATTTGTTCTTCAATTATTTATAATTATTGACATCCATCACAGCTCAGTTGGTGTCTACTCTGCCTTCCGCGCCGTAGGCCGTGGGTTCGATCCCCACCGAGAACAAAACATTTGTGTGATGAACATAGATGTTTGTTCTCAGTCTGGGTTATATATTTGATCGAGTGAGCGAAGCGAACGAAGATCTTAGTTTCAACTTGGGCGATTTGGCATTTTATGTATGTATGTATGTATGTATGTATGTATGTATGTATGTATGTTTGTCTGGCGATAACTTTAGAACCGTTGATCCGATCTGCATGAAATTTGATATGTCGATAGCTTGTACTTGAGAAATTTACTGGTAAGTATATGAGTAAAATCGGATGAAGGGTTTTTGAGATATGGGGTTTTTTAAGAGGGCAAAAATAAAAAAAGTGACATAAAAAAATCAAGTTACATGTCATATGAAAGGGCTTTGTTTGGACATTCCAAAACAGTTTTTACTTTTTTTTTGGGACGCTCGGTTTTTGAGATACAACAAAAAAGTTAAATTAAGATAACCAGCGATCCAAGAGCTCCCATCTCTAAGAGTTTCGTTGGCATCAAGGTTTTTCTACTGGTCGGCCAGTTCCTTTGCTTTTTCTTATTTTTTTTTCTTGAAATAATTTAAGGAAGTACTCAGTTCTCATAAAATGGTGACAACGACCAGGTCTGATGATGGAGCCAAGGTCTGTTCAACGGAACTCTTCAATAAATAGGCCAATAGAGTTGAAACTTGGTAACCGTACCAAGTTAGTAGGCGGTAGTCAGAAAAAAGTCCAAACATAATGTTTGGACTTGCCTCTGACTACCACCTACTCAAAGTTTTGATGCGTTCGTTGGGTCGCATCACGAGATCTCAGTTCGGGGCGAACTACTAGTATAAGTATGTATTTACAAAAAAAAACTATATGTTTATTATATCAGTTATCTGGTTCCCATATTACAAGCTTTGGCTTAGTTTGGGGCTAGATAGTGCTGTGTTGAAAGTCCACCAATATTTATTTATTTATATTATAATATATATTATATTATAATACAAAGTCGAAATTCAATACAAGCAGATAAGCGAATTCTCATTAATCCCTCATTTTCAATTAAAAACACATTTTTTGAAATTAAAGTAAGTAAAACGACATTGGTTACCAGGTTTCACAACCGCGCTATTATTCATTGTAATCGAATTCACTGTACTATCTATCGTTTAGCGACCTGCAAACCATTAAAAATCCCATTATTACAGGCTGGTCAGGAACCTTTAAACGAAGCGCTCGGTGCGTGACCACGCATAAATACCTATTGTTGAATGTACTCAACTCGGTTTTATTATGCAGTCGGGTATAAAATGAATTTTATTGTCCCTGATCAAAGTATTCTTTGATGCTTACGAAATGTGTTGAGAGGGATCGTTGAGTGGGTGGGCTCACCACGGTGAATGGTGAATATTCTATAAACTGAATATTATAATCATTTGAAATTGAATGTGACCTATCTTTTTCTAATACTAATTGCTGACGGAAGAAGTAACTAGATGGCCCACCTTATATTAAGTGGTAAACATCACCTATAACAAAGCATTGCCTCGTAAGACACGCACGATAGGAACGTGCCCTACGATGCACTGCCCTGCGTCCATCAACTTGAGGCATACAGATGTTAAGCCTCATGTGTCTGTAATAACACCGGCAGCCACACTCTTCATACCGAAACACAGCAACGCTGCTTGGTGGCAGAAAGGCATGGTGGTAGTACTTCCCCGGACGAGCCCTTCACAAAGAGCTCTACTACTCTGTTAACAGTAGTATTAAGTCCCAAAGGTTAGGGACCCCAAGCAACAAATCAGTTCACCTCCACAAATAAGGCTAAATGTAACCTCATAGGTGTGCCCTATAGTCGGCGATACTTTACACTGTTATAGGGCTGGGCAAGTCAGATTATAGTCGGACTTTTCAGATCTGTACGGCCATTCTTGGTGGCATTTCACATCGTTATTCATATTCGCGTATTCGTATTATTTTCCCAAATACGACGTTATTTAGTGACTCTTTTCGCCTATTTTTGCCTATTTTTCACGAACAAGACCAATACGCAAATACACGAATAAAAACGTTAATACCGAATAGTGTAAAATGGCACTATTTAATTTCAAAAACTACAAGTACCTAGGTAATGTAGCTTATGTAGGATTTTAGTGTGGATTCTTACCTTCCTACTTACCTTAGATTTCTTGTTTCAATGTGTGGGCTATGAATGATGTGACTTTGAACATTAAACAATAACGTTTTCATAAAAAAAACTTTACGAAATTTCTTCTTATACGAAATTTCTTCTTTAGGGTTCCGTACCCAAGGGGTAAAACGGGACCGGAAAACCGAAGAACGAGTCCTCTCCATCCACTTCCCGCAATCCTCACAATGTCAAGGTCAATCAGGTAGGAGGGTGTTCCACACTTCTTCTGCAAGTTTGTGATCGCCATTCGAGAACCTTTATTCCCCAGCGGTTGTCAGTTCTTCGAGCTTATGACCTGCCCTTAGCCACATTACGAATGATGCATTAACTTTTGGCATTTATAGAATCCGCATTTCCTCTATGAAGAAGCGAAAGGCCTACACCAGGCAAAGGACTCACTTGAATTGGAGCACTTACTTGCAGCACCGCTGGAGCACTCCAATCATCCCATCCTTGCTCTTGCGAGATCACAAGCTACGCCCCTCAGGAACTTAGATTTATAGCGGTCAAACTTTGAGAACAGATGCCCGTGTGATGCCGCATGCTCCGGGACTTGCCGAACGTGGCGATTTTTGATAAATGGCGTGTAGGAAATATGTTTTACAAATAAGGCTGGTGGTAAAGAATTTTATAGCCAGTGGTATCATCAGTTTTCTCAGACCAAATATGTGTTACAAATAGGGCCGATGGTATAAGGATTTCATAACCATGAATTTTCCAGACAAGAATACTCGCTAGCGAGTGTAGTAAAAAGAGAAAAAATAAAGCAACAAAAATAACTTCACGACTTTGATCCCCAGGCACGGTAGATATCCCCTCAGATGAAACTAAACGTAGTAAATAGTAATATTAAGTACTAACTTAAGATTATTTGAGGATGTCTAAGGGGGTCGTCAGTCCAAATATCACATTTGGCACATACCCAGAATTGAAGTAAAGAAATTGTATGAAAACTTATTTTTTATTAGTTTTATAGTGTTTACCTACACATAAGGAAACCACAAAGATTTTAATATAGTACCAAAAGTTATTATCCCACTCGGATAATAACTTGGGACTATATTATAATCTTTGTATGAAAACTTGTTCTACAAAACTGAAACTATTCGTGCGCGAGTCCGACTCGCACTTGGCCGGTTTTTACTAATTATATTGAGTACCTACTGATGTAATCTCTCTCTCTCTCTCTCTCTTGTCGTGTCACTAGTTTCTTGCGAAAAAAGGTAAAAGGATTTTAACGCTCAAGAGGCTCCTGGCGAGCACTTGACACATGTTATAGAATTTTCTAGGTTCCACGACATGCCGATTTTCCTCACGATGTTTTCCTTCAACGTTCGAGAGTACAAGCATTGTGCACATACATTTTTGAACAGATAAACTCATTGGTACACGACCGGTTTCGAACCCACGACCTTAGGATCGGAAGGCGTGGCCGCTACCACTAGACCACCAGTACTCACTGATGTAATAAGTTCATATGAGCATGAACTCGTGATAAACTCAGATGATTCAGTTTTCAGACAGCCCCAAAGCCTCCATAGCGATTTAGCCACTGCTAGAGACGGATACTTAGTTTATATAATCTTAGCGCTAACGACAAAATGAACAAAATTAGTAAACCGAGCCAAACGCACTTCAAACTGTTTTACTCCATTTGTTCCGTCGTTTTCAGTGTAAGTGTGTAGTTAATCTAAGGAGTTCCTTGGTTTCTTGCGTGCAAAGCAGCTGTGTTAGACTGCAAATGGACCGTAAACATGCGGTTTCCGAGCAGTTAGCATGCAGTTAGTGCCACCGCTGAGCTTTATCTAAATATGTAACGCATCTAAGTATACGTATTACATCCTACTACTTACTAAGAAATAATTGCGAAAATTACGACGTTTGGATGTTTGTAACACAATCACGCCTTAACCACTGAACTGAACGGGATGAATTATGAAAGAAATATAGTTCGTAACCAAATTAGCATACAGATTAGCATGCAGCATAGGTACAAAAAAAAAAAAACTTCGCCTAAAACTAAATACATAATGCATATTGAGAAATTATTTTAATTAAAATAATAATCAACTTTACACAAGCTCTCAGTTTTAACTTGGTCATATTTTCAAAAGACGTCACAGCTAAACTAAATTAAGGCATAAAATAATTAAAACTAACTTTAAACCTAAAAGTTCCCAAACAAAGCGTCCAAGACAACGGAGTCCCCTTAATATCTAATATATCATTTTCACGGTTTTATATAACTTAAAGTCGACTTTGAAACTTAACCCGCTGCGTAGGGCTGGCGTAATTTAAGATAACTTAAGATTTAGATACGGTTAAGTGAGGCTAAGTTGGAGTTAAGTGCTAAGTTAAGGGAGTCCAGCCCGTAAATCTAATATTCTGTCCCGAGTAGTTTGGACTTGGAGCCAGCTTGGCTTGGATACTTTGAAATGTTTTTGCAGTAAAATATCACTCTAGATAAAGATGAGTCACACCAAAAGTTAACCTTAGATATAGCCCAATTTTTGACAGCTTTCAAAAATTATATTTTGACAGCTGAGTGAGAATTATAGGTATGTATTAATAAGAAAATTTGTGTGTAATAAAAATTATAGAAGATAATTATTTCTTTTATCACGACAACATTGTGAATCTCGCTGAATCGTTCGTCCTAAAAATGTTAATTTGTAAATTTTTTTCGAGCTAAATATTTCTTTCATCGGGGTTCAATAGCAAATTTTTTTCAAATGGATTTAAATACTATTTTGTATTTTAAACAATTCTGGACGCATATGCGTGCACACCTGATGTTAAGTGGTAATCATCACCACAAAGCATTTTCATAGCATTCTCTCATATGTCGCACGCACGATAGGAACGTACCTTACGATACACTGTTTTACGTCCATCAACTCGAGGCCTACAGACGTTAAAGCTCATGTTTTTTTTTTATACAACTAGCTGATGAAACAAGCAGATGGCCCACCTGATGTTAAGTGTTAACCATCACCTATAACAAAGCATTGCCTCGTAAGTCACGCACAATAGAAACGTGCCCTACGATGCACTGCCCTGCGTCCATCAACTTGAGGCCTACAGATGTTAAACCTCATGTGCCTGTATTTCACCGGCAACCCGCTCTTCAAACCGAAACACAGCAACGCTGCTTGGCGGCAGAAAGACTTGGTAGTAGTACTTCTGCGGACGAGCCCTTCACAAAGCGCTCTAATACTCTTAAGTTATTCTAATCCCACCGTGTGATGTGTGTGAACTGGGCCAAATTTTCCGAGTAATTTCAACTCTAAATTCCGTCTACCACACTCCAGTTGTTTATTCAACTGACGTCCGGCCACAGGGCCTCCTCGCGAATGTAATAAATTAAAAATGTTGTGGATGTGCCTGTCCGTTGGAGTTAAAACTGTAAACTAACTTTTGTTGTACAGTTATACACATCTGGGGTGGTTTACTGTGTTATTGTTTATCTTATCGTTGTTTTTTGTCGTTTTTTGACTCTCGGGTATACTCAAATAACTAATATAGAACCTAGGGCAGGGGTGGTGAACCTTTTTGAATAAAAGTGCCATTATTTCTAAAAATATAATGCCATAGATGTGCCGTCAAATAATTGTAACCAAAATGTAATAATTGTAATTATTATTATAATAAATTCAACGAAAATGCAAACAGTTTTGATCCGTGGCGTGCCCAAAATATTGTGTCGCGTGCTATCAATGGCACGCGTGCCATTGGTTCACCATCTGGCCTAGGGTTTGTGTGCCTGTAAATTATTATATGCCATTTTTTAATGAGAAAGTACTTATATACAAGGTGTTCCATAAGTTGTGTATATAAACTTCAGGGGGCTAAAGTACCCATCAATATGAACAACTTTTTCTAAGGAACCAACACTGTGAACGCGAAAAAAAATACAACTGTTTCATACATTGTAGGTATTGAACTTTTGTATGAAACAGCTGTTTTTTTTATCGCGTTCACAGTGTTGGTTCCTTAGAAAAAGTTGTTCATATTGATGGGTACTTTAGCCCCCTGAAGTTTATATACACAAGTTATGGAACACCTTGTATAATAATAAGTATGTCTGTTTGTTACATTTTTACAACTAAACCACTAAACTGATCCAGACTTGTTTTTCTTTAAAATGTAAGTTCATTTTGGAAATTAAAAATGCAATTTTTACACTTGAATATTAAATCAGAATCATAAAATTTAATCAGAATATTAAAACCTTATTGCATTCTAAAAACCTTAAAAAACTACGTAGTTATCAGACGAATCAGTAGTATACTAAAAACCTTCGAAACCGTAATATTCCTTTTGCATCACAGTTTGTTAAAACCTTTTTGGAAGTTTTTTGTATCATTTACGTCGTCGGCCAATGACCGTAGTAGACAAATTACCTAAATCTATGTATATACGTACATGTTTTTACAGTTTCTGAGAAATAGGTCTAAAACTGTCAAGTGGTATCAGGTGTCCCCGTGGTAACCCTTATATTTTACCCTTAAAATGGGGAGTTTTACTAAACACGACTTAACCCGCTGAAGTGTCTCAGCTTGATTGATTGATTGTAGAGCGATAGGGCTCTTGTTTCGTTTATTTTGGATGTATGTTGTAGGCGTCAGTCATGTATAAGTATTATATCATAACAGATAATATAAGTACCCATATAGATAGGTAAGTTTTAGTAGGTAACTAAATCAAACATTTTACGATCTTATGAATTTTAAACTACAATATTTAAATACTTATCCATTTGCAGCAATAAAATAGTTTATGAAAATGGCTGAAACTTTATCCATTGAGAAAGTTCTGGAACTCAAATCAAAGCGATCTTGCATCGGGATTGAGTTCATCGGCGGAGTTATTGTTTTAATATTTTTGCAGACATTTTGTTTGCTCAGTACCATCCTAATAAACTATTTCTTTTTTATTTTGTTGTTTTTTATCGTGTTATTCAATTCAATACAAATTCATAGTTTTTAAACTTCGAACTCCTTTAATCTTTAATCAATAGGTAGGTTTCGCGTTCGAAATTCAAATAAACAGAGCGCAGACTCCTTCGATATTAAAAAAGTTCAAGACGCTTTATGGAGTCGGCAGATATCGTCTTGGATTTTTCGCCAAACAAAATGTGCAAAGGGGTTGTACTACTCCCTTTTGGCAGATGGTGCAGTAAAAAAATAGGTTGAACTTCATCGTCATAAAAGTGTACGTTTTTGCGGTAGAGATCTAGCTGAAGTGCGAACGCGAAATTTATAATATTCGTGTATGTATATAATGAGCTTCAAATATTTATAAGCAATTCAATAGTTTCCTAAGCTTTTGAACGAACTTCACATAATTTATTATTTTTATTTTTCAATTGCATTCCTTTGCCTATCGCAATGCCACTGCTCACATGCATTAAGCCACTTATCGTCCACCAAGTACTTATCTTATGACTCTTATGAAGAGTCGTGAAAATAAAAGAATTCGTTTATTTTAAAGAAAAAAAACTTAAAATGAGTTAATCCCCTAGTCCCAGGGATCACGTGTTAATGGACGTTAAACATTTGCTCCCCGAAGCGTGCCCACACACCCGCTACGGGGATCAACAACTTTTTTCTTTCGCACTTTCGGTATCTTGAGATTGCGGACCCGTTGAATTAATCTACCTTTTTAAAACACGAAGCAACCGCGCGTGTTTTGTTTTACGGTCCAGTTATTTTTGAATTTCGAATAAACCTTAAACTATAAAATAGTTTTACATGAAAAGTTTATGGTTGGTTTCAAATTAAAATTCAGTGCACCTGTGGCGTGCTTAGTTCTATCAATAACTTATGAAGATACTATCAAAATGGTTTATGCATATTTCGTACCGATTACTTTTTATCGTGAATCGATATTCAAATAATCGAAGCCCTGGTAATTTGGAGAGGATCTTCTGCTCATAAAGTATTGAATTCACGCAACTCTTCGAGCACGATATTGGAACAAAACACGTGAATTTACATTTAACTTTCATAGGTATAGATTTTTAGGATTTTTAGGGTTAGGCTGGCACAGGAACGCGGTAGATGGCACACATTAAGGGAGGCTTAGGTAAACTCATCAGTGGGTCTGATTTTTAGTATTTTAGCATACTCAATGAGTAGATATTTATTAAGTCGTTTCCTATGTTTCCAAATTCAAATCAAATGTTATAACTCTTGTTTTTATAAGTGTTAAATTAATTAGCTAGGTTTATGTGCATATCGAAGACCTTTTCCTAAATGCATATAAATTTAAAATCATTTTTTGAAAAAATCCGTCTCATGACCTCTCTTTCTCTCGTATGACCTGATGTCAATTTTATACCAGCCCCTTACGTTTTATAGTGATCATATTTTTTAACAATACAAGAACATATACCTACCATAATGTTTAACAATAAAATTCCAAGTATATCGCCCAGTTAGCTAAAAACGAATGTCCAAATATTGCATCAGGCACATTTTTCAATTGCTGCTATTCCATGCGTGACACGTTGCAAGCCTATCGCCGCTAGGGTGGTACCAGACATGGCACACAAAAGAGACTTAATTGTCAATTTACTCGTGTTTACCTCAGTCAATTAATTCAGGGAAATTAAAACTGCCTAGAGCTCACATTTATTGGTTGAGTTAAACTTTGAACAGTTTAAATCGCGCGGTTTAAATAAACTATTTTACTCCCTACTAACTTTCAGTCGATTACTACAATTGTCTACCTGGATAAACATTACTGGATAACCTAGTTAGATCGTCTAAGCTAGCACTACAATAAAATTATACCTTCAAATTCTCCACTAAAGTCTAACTCCACTAAACGGTTTTTAATCTGTAAATCACTTTAAGGATATCTTAAAAGCAGTTACAACAGCTACATTTTTTTTAAGAGCTTTATCGCTTAGTGACCTCATTCCCTCCAAAACTTTACCAAAAAAATCTAGTTAGCCTACAGAGCTTGGTTGTGTAAATATACCATTTATTAGTTACAAAGTGTCCAATTTTATGTTTCTTTTTTCGTGTTCGTTCATGTTTTCTACCCCGTTCCCGATCATTTTTGGAATAAAAAGTAGCCTATATGCTAAGCCAGGCTACTAATTTTATTTTATTTATTTAGGATGGAAAAGGACGGAATTCCTTTATTAAGTCTATCATAACATTTCGGGAAAATTACTTTAAAAGCTACATAAGTTTAAGTACACATAAATGGGACATTTCACATTCCACCCTAACTAAAGGGTGAAACAAGCCCTTAATCTTGTAAACACATGCGTCAGACAATTTTATAACTATGTTAATTAATCTAAACAAAACTCGTACCCGAAATTCCGTTTGTCAAACCATGTACTTAGGTCACAAGGACCGTCTGCCTGAGGTATGTAGGGGAAGGGCTGATTTATTGTACCGCCTTCTAAATTTGAATCATCGCGAGACTTCCAAATAGGTTTTAGGCGCTTTAAATAGATAAAAGGGGTGTATGTGTCAACAGTGAGTGACACACCGTGGATAGCTGCAGAGGAATCACTATTGTTAAAAAAAAACAATTTTTTTATAATTTATGTCCATTTATATTTTATTTTTATATTTTTGAAGTGAATAAGAATACTTAAAACAATATAATTATATTTTAAGTTTCTTCTTATTGAATAAAGGTTATGATGCTGATGCATCAGTATCATATTCAGTAATTCAACTTGTATTCATTGTACATTTTTATAACCTTAACGTCTTGAGGATTATCCGTTATTTAATGAAAACACAAAAGCCTTATATTTTTGTGTTTGTTATATTTTATTAGGAAATCTTGCAAGGAAAGGGATGATAAACAAATATTTTTTTTAAGGAAAAAATATTTAGATCTAGGTAAAAGTTGGTTCAATATACCTGCATCTACCCTAATATGTACCATAGAGGACACTGGGGTTAACGAGTACCTATACATCGCGGGTCCAAGCTAAGGTTTAACCCAAAGTTTGGTAAACTATCTTGTAATGCGACAGGACACTTCAGACATGCCTGTTTATGCCATGTTTATGCCTGGTAATCTAAAACCACCCGAATAATAAACGATCTGTAAAAAGACATGCTATCTAAAAAAACAAACCTTTTATAGAAAAAAATTCCTTCACGCAAATTGATATTTTCAATGTTATCTTTTACCAACTTTTTTTTGTTTTATTATTTATTTATGCTACGTTTCTAGAAGGGATTAAATAAGTTTAAATCTGAAGGCACAAACACGTGAGCCTCGTCTACTCAAAACTATTCTAAGGCCTTTATCGTAGCACGGGCCGCCTCAAGTTGATGTTTGTGCGAAATTGATTGAACGATTAATCCTCTCAAAATTGTTTAAGCTGGGCTACGTACCTTTGTCTTCAACCCATCGCTTAGGCGCCGGCGTTGTGGCTTTTCCAACTTAACAAAGGGATGATTGAGCAAAAACTGAAGCTAACAAGCAACTTTGAGAATACATTGTCTGGTGGATTACTGATTGTCTGAGCAGAAGAAGCTTATGGTATTTAAAGGTATTCAAAGCATATATAATAGAGGTATACTAGATAGGCTTACACTGATGTCAAAGTCAAAAGGTACCTACTTATTAAATAATAAAGGACTTTAGGATAAAGACAAAAGAGATAAAGATACTAATTGTTTTTGGAAAACTATAGTCGCGTTAAACTCCCGCTGCAAACTCGGTCATAAATCATCATAACGCTTAAACAAGATCGTCTATTCTCCTATGTGCGAGAGGGAGAGAGAGAGCAATATTGCTGTCTCGTTCCGATAACTTATCACCGAGCCTGCAGCGAGAGCTTAACGCGACTATACGTACAAATTTAGTGTTGGGTTTAAAAATTTTTGTTTCACTAGTCCAGCCTGACGGCATATAAACATTCAGAAAAAAACACAAAAACTAACATTACTTACCTACAATAATTAAATTAACATTACAAAAATACAATATTCAAATTCAAGTCAAAAATAAATCTTATAATGGAGGGAAAACTCAGTTAGTATAATATAAAAATTAAATTTAATGTCCACTGCCAGTAATTATAATTACAATAAAACAAGTATTAAAATTTACATTGTGTAAAAAATACATGAAACAGTTGAACTATCTGCAGACCGTTGCAAACGATCTAGAGATAGCTCAACTGATCAAAATCAGTGCCAATCGGAAGCGTCCCCAAGACGCTGGCTGCTTTATCCTGAATAGCAACGCTGATTCGCTGAGCCAGATACTCACCAGCCCTCGGGTCGCGTGTCACCTCGATAAGACGCCCTGATAACATTTACAAACACGAAAAGAAAAAAATAATCTGGGAGTAATAAGGTCCAGCGAGATATTTTTTTATTTTTATTTTAATTTATTTGATCACCAACACAGTGTACACCGTTACATGCGTTTACAAACATTGATTTAATAAATTTAATGCCACTGCAGTTACAGGCGAAGACATCACACATAAAAATATACTTACAGAAAATATGAGCGAGTAACAAAATTACGAAGCCTAACAATAAATAATTACAATTGAATTTAAACATTAAAGATACTACAGCCATGCGCATAAAATCCCGAGCATTTTTTTGTGTATAAAATATTTTGAAGTTATATTATACTTTGAGATAAGTAGTGCCCTCATGTTGTTTTTAATTTTATGATTAATATTATGTAATTCATGTATCATCCTTCATAAATTGATATCCATATTTATCAAAGTAAAATAAACAAACCTCTTGCTAGCCTCGTATATTTTTACAATTTTACGATGAAATTAAATAAAACTTAACTAGTGGAATAACCAATTCTACTCGTCATCTTCCTGCCCTTATCCCACTTCATGTGGGGTCGGCACAACCGGTCTTTTCCCTCCTCTTCCCTCCATCATCCGTCATCTCAGTCGTCACTCCTTTCTTACCCATGTCATCCTTCACACAATCCATACATCTTTTCTTTGGCCTTCCTCTACTCCTATATCCATCCACATACATATCCAATTCTACTGTTTTACCTAAATTAAATTTCGTGTTTTTAAACCACAAAATAAAATCCTCCAATGTAACCCGTATGGAACACGTAACACCGTCAACAAGTAAAACAGAAAAGTCAGACCAGCGCGAGCGGAAACGTGTAAGCGATGAGATAACTCGTAAAATAAATATGTGCAGACACCTCTCTGCCAGTTCCATTCAGCTTAAACATAAATACAAAGCGCAATCGCTATGCCTAGGAAACACAGCGTTGCTGTGTTTCGGTTTGAAGAGTAAGTATTGCCGGTGTAATTACAGGCACATGAGGCTTAACATCTGCATGCCTCAAGTAGATGGACGCAGGGCAGTGCATTGTAGGACACGTTCCTATCGTGCGTGACTTGCGAGGCAATGCTTTGTTATAGGTAATGGTTACCACTTAACATCAGGTGGGCCATCTGCTTGTACCATCAGCTCGTTGTATAAAAAAATAAAAAAAACATCGAGTAATCACTAAATAACTGAAAAAAAATACCGAAACAGCTTCACTACTTTAATCCCCAGGCACGGTAGATATCCCCTCAGATCTCTTAGTACCAAGTACTAACTCCAGATTCTTTGAGGACGTCTAAGGGGGGTAGTCAGAGGTACGTCCAAACATTAAATTTGGCACATACCCACATTTAGCAGTAGTTGGTATTCCATACGTGACAGGTTGCAAGCCCTTCGCCGCTAAATAAATACTAATAATAAATATTGACGGAGTTTCCACACTGCACTATCTAGTCCCAAACTAATCAAAGCTTGTAATATGGGAACCAGATAGCTGATATATATATTTTTTTTTTGTAAATATATTAACACTCAGATAGAGAACAAACATCGATGTTTATCACACAAATTATGTCTGTTCTCGGTGGGGATCGAACCCACGGCCTACAATGCAGAGAGCGGAGCTACTATCAACTGAGCTATGAGGCCTGCCTGAGTTAATGTTTAACAAGGTTTGCAACCTGTCACGACTACACAAACGTGGACTTAATTCTCTGTAATCTCGTTTTTTGAAAGCACCTTTCCTTTCCTTAATCCTTTTTCATAAATGGCAGATAACGTCTGTCTTGAACTACACCTGCAAAATTGGGTTACCTCATTACGTACGTACGATCTCGCGACTTTAGCAAATCAGTGAATACCTAGATCCAAAACGTATTATATCCTTTAGCAGCTAGGTAAAAAGAATTAGAATTCAACGTACAAGAATATTGGTCGGCTTTACAGCTGAAAATTTATTTTCCCTTCCTGCGTTATTCGTGAATCAGGTCACTGGTGCATCTTCAAAACTTTCGTTTAAAATGTAAGCGTAAATTCCAGTCACAGTATAAATAAAACAGATGCAGGAGTCGTCGCTCCGCGTACAGATCGTTGGCGATGTGTTTATTTCTGTCCGGAAAGCGACGGGAATCCGAAATAGAAAAGTCCACCGCATCTCTTCGGAGTAGTTGCACGCACGCGGATACGAAATAAAATAAAATAACCGGAGTAAAACTTAAACTCATTCCATTTTTGAATTAAAAGTTTATGTTAGATGCGCGTCTGTTCGTTATGGCGCTTTGGAAGCGAATGACCGCCATCTTGGTTTTAGTGTTGATTGCAGTGACTTCAGGCTGTGACGTTGATGATGTGGCTGTTTACAAAGTGTCATTGCGCATGTTGTGGAGTGAAGAGCGTTTTCCTAAGGACTACCCTCTGTATCGACCCAAGGCTCAGTGGTCACAAGTTTTCGGTAAGTTTCACTGCCTTTTTTTCTTTTTTCAACATACAATAGTATGTTGAAAGAAATCAAAAGACATTTAAGCATTATTTATTCTATATTGACTTGAGTCAACAAAACAAATGTCACGTCAATAAAAAAATATTGTAAGAAAACTACTTAGTACGGCCCACCTGATGGAAAGCGGTTATGTAGCCGACGCTTGCAACACCAAAGACATCACAAGCGCGTTCCCGAACATAGATATATCTAACATTATAAATGCCAGTACCTTCCCAGCATGGAAGATGAGCGCTTGCAGCCGTAGCCAGCGCATTTGTTATACCTGCACGAACAACTTCCCTAGCAGGTACAGAAGGAACAGGTCAAACAAACGATCGCTGGTGCCTGGCGAAGGTTAATAATTGCACAAAGGGGACTTTCACAGAGAATTCGAGCAATAAAGATAGGTTTAACGTAGCCTTTCGCTTGAAAAGTACCAATTTTTTTGAAATTTGTGAACACAAAATAAACTACGAAAAGAGAAAACTGAAAGTCTTTTGGGTAAACCTTTACCCAGCAATGGGAAGAATTAGGTAAAAAGGATTCAGGTAATAATAAAAAAATATTAACGTCTAACCTTTAAATATTTTTACCTAAAAACCCATTGAATGAAAGTTTTTAATTAACATGCTGGAAATTTCCTGGGGCAGATTGGATTAAGTTTAAGTATTATTACAACGGAGTGAACGTCTCTAATGACCTGCTGCGATTATTTGAAATGACTTATGAAGCAATTTGTTAGTATCTAACTAACAATTTTTAATAAAGTCTGTACCTTTTACGATCCGCAATAATGGTACCAACTGTGTAGACTAGACTAGCCTTCAAACTGTGTCATTGCGCATGTATATCCAATATAAAAAATAAATAGTACCTACCTACCGACCTTCATTTGTTTTTAAATCTGTTCTGTGTCGTCAAGAGCTAGCAAGCTCCAAAGCTGTTTTGTCATTTTTTAGTCAATCACGTAAAAGTTAAAAGTATTCCGTTCAAGGGAAAGAGAGTATTAGGTAAAAACTTAAAGAGATTTTAACTCGGGGTCAAATTCCAAAAAAAAACAAGCACTTTGAAATGTTTCTGTCGGAAGAACTTAACTAATCAAATATCTGGCAACAATGAGAGGAAGGAAAAACAAAAGAGTCTCGGTTCTTTTATCTCGTAACGGTTAAGTGACGGTTTGTGGCGGGCTCCTGGCTGTCGATTCTGTAAACAAAATCAACAGGAGTTTCACCTAAGTCAAAGTCAAAAGGTATTTATTAAATATTTTAGTATTATTAGTATTTATAATTAAGTAAATAGTCGTTTGTTTTAATTGTTTTGTGTTTTATACATATTATCATGTTATTGTTTCATCAGTTGTCACTGTTTTGTTCATTTTTGTACCTACCTATATTACCCTAATTATATGTTGTGTGTTCAATAAATAACTGTCTATGTCTATGTGTATTAAATAAAATCACAAGGATCACTTTGAAACGTCTTAAAAATAGGTAAATCTAGGTGTCAGTTCCACGCGACGAAAGCCTAGAAAAACAGGCGACAAACTTACTAATAATACAATATTAAAGCTCCAGTGTGGTGCCACAGGTGCCTAGTGTTTCCGTGCCCTAGTTTTAAATTTGGGATTCTGTAATGCACCCATCACTAGCGCCACCAGCGTGTGTGTTATGGCGAGTGGAAATGCCAACATAAGTGAGGCTCTTCTCTTGTCGTGTCACTAGTTTCTTTCGAAACAGTGTGGTGAAAGGATTTTAAGTGCGCCTCAAGAGGCTCTTTTCGAGCACTTGACACATGTTATAGAACTTTTAGGTTCTACGACATGACGGTTTCCTCACGATGTTTTCCTTCACCGTTTGAGAGTACTGGCATTGTGCCATAAATTTTTGAGCAGAAAAACTCATTGGTGCACGAACGGTTTCGAAACCACGACCTTAGGATCGGAAGGCGGGGCCGCTACCACTAGACCATCAGTGCCCTCACCTCATAAGTGAGGCAAAACTCGTGATCGATATGAGCGAGGTGATACTCCCCGTGAAGCTGTTGATAGAGAATCAACGCCCATTTTTATAAAGGTGACCGTAGACTAGTTAATTGTTAACGCTGCCGATTGGCGCTGATTTTGAATCAGTTGAGCTATCTCTAGATCGTTTGCAACGGTCTGCAGATAGCACAACTGTTTCTTATGTATTTTATTCACTTTTTAAATACTTCTATTCATTGTAATTTTCTTTGTAAATATATGTTTATTCCCATTTGTAAAAATAAAAAAAGTTAATTGATTAAGGCTAAATAATTTAATATTGGTGGACATTTTCACACCTTCAACCGAAATAATGTGGAAGTCTATTATAAAGTACTTCATAGTCAAAACAAATATCTATAAGTTCTATTCCGCAAATTTTATCTTGAGAGTTTGTGGACATAATGAAAAGTAAACATTGGCACGGCGCACCTGCATTAAATTAATGATCCTACAGAGCGAATAATTAACGTGAAATAGGCACAACCACAACCCACAAAATTTAACTAAATAGGGATCAAAGTCAATGTCAAAAAATATTTATTCAATTGAATCACAACGATCATGACCAAGCCTAGAAGAATTGCCAACAAACTTATGGCTCGGTTTCTAACGTATTTTTTGAAGATACTATTTTTTTTTTACTTATATAATAATGAAGGTCCAGTGTAATGCAAATCGAACTCCGAGACCTCAGGTGACTGTGGGATCCTGTCAGTTTGCATTTAAATAGGTACAATTAGTATGACGGGGGAAGGCCGGATACTGCGTCAGGAATAGTCAGGATCATCAGTGCTATTATCCAAGGTTGTGAGCGATAGATTCTTTTGGCGCAGGTATCACAGGGGCAATTTAAACACTGGCTTGAATCACACGATTTAATTGTAAAAAGCAACAAACATGTATAGTGAGCATTGGATAGGTAGCTAGGTACGTAATAATTAAAAGTCTGAGTCGAGGCCACGTGGTGTTCCCGGCGTGCGCGTGCGACGTGACCGCTCTGCTCGGTAGTTTGTGCCGGTCTCCCGTCTCCGCTCCTCGCGCCGCACGTCGATTACACCCGAGCGTTGTTCTTGTCAACGCTCGACGTTCCTCCCCTCCGACACGGCCATTCTGACCTGTCATTCGTCCACGTATGACATCTCTGTAACAAAACAACACGACGAGAGTAGCTTATCCACTCTGCCTTCCTAACTAACTCACTAGGGTCTCAAGGAGACGGTAAAAGATCATCCCGGGATTTATAACAAGAATTTAAATTCTACATCTTACACATTAGCAGTAATAGGGATCACAACACCAACGAATTGACTGAAAATCAAATCTCCCATCTCTATCTAAGCATGTTAATTTTCTATCTAGGTACTATTGTTATTGTCTCTACCATACCACACCCCACATGAAAAATTCTACCACTATCACTTAACCAGCGATAGCGAAATCCCCAGCGCTTAACCAGCACTCTGCTACTGCCGCTTAACCAGCGACAGCAAAACCCCTAGCGCCTAACCAGCACTCTGCCACTACCGCTTAACCAGCGACAGCAAAACCCATAGCGCTTAACCAGCACTCTGCCACTGCCGCTTAACCAGCGACAGCAAAACCCTAGCGCTTAACCAGCACTCTGCCACTGCCGCTTAACCAGCGACAGCAAAACCCTAGCGCTTAACCAGCACTCTGCCACTGCCGCTTAACCAGCGACAGCAAAACCCTAGCGCTTAACCAGCACTCTGCCACTGCCGCTTAACCAGCGACAGCAAAACCCTAGCGCTTAACCAGCACTCTGCCACTGCCGCTTAACCAGCGACAGCAAAACCCTAGCGCTTAACCAGCACTCTGCCACTGCCGCTTAACCAGCGACAGCAAAACCCATAGCGCTTAACCAGCACTCTGTCACTGCCGCTTAACCAGCGACAGCAAAACCCTAGCGCTTAACCAGCACTCTGCCACTGCCGCTTAACCAGCGACAGCAAAATAGTGTGGTAGAGTCAATAAGCGTAATAAAAATCACCAAGTCTTCATTATCCTCTGTAAAGTTTTGCTCTACCGACTTCATATCAACATCGGGATCGGGATCGGGATCTGATTTTCAATCATTCGTCTCAAACGATCATGCGCATACTTGTAAGTCCTTTTTCCATTTAGAGCTTTCATTGTGTACCTATCACCATCGAGGACTTCTACAATCTTGAACGGGCCTCTATATTTCAGATCAAGCTTTGTTTGATTGCGTTCTTCATTCTTTGAGAGCACAAAATCTCCTAAGAACCTATTAAGCTTAGCTTTATTGCAATCAAACCTAGCTTTATCATAGGACGCGCTTTTCTTAATTTTCTCAAGAGCCAAAGCTCCAACTGCATCTAGTTCAACCTCAGGTTCAGTGCAATCGAAAAACATCAAATTTAACGTCCACGCTACTTTACCGATCATCAATTCTAATGGACTACATTTTGTAACGCGGCTGGTAGTGATATTCAGAGCCAATTGAACTTGAGGGTCTGTATGAAGTGTTTCTGGAAGTTATTGAGAAAAGGGACCAACTGAGGGAGATGTTCGGAAGGACAATGAGTGTCCAAATTGGCAAACACTTTACAAGACTACCGAATAGGTACTCTACCGATTGCTCTACTGATGACTCTACCGGTTGCTCTACTGATGACTCTACCGATTGCTCTACTGATGACTCTATCGATTGCTCTACTGATGACTCTACCAATGACTCTACCGAAGACTCTACCAACGACTCTACCGAAGACTCTACCGACGACTTTACCAATGACTCTACCGAAGACTCTACTAATGACTCTACTGAAGACTCTACCGATGACTCTACCGATGACTCTACTAATGACTCTACCGAAGACTACCAATGACTCTATGTGCACACGAGTTTATGGTTCCTGTAAAATATCCACTACGCTATATCTAGTATAGGGGTCACTGCATTAAAAGTTAGAATTTCACTTGTCATATTACAACTAAACAATGGCTAAACGACCAACTATGACGTCATGCGATAAATAGCTGTCGGGCAACACATAAACTTGAATATCAAGAGTTACGTCATTAATCTGTGCTGTGTACGTCATAAAACAGTGGCTAGAATTGGATGATTACATTCAGTGCTGGTTTGGCCTATGCCAGTCATTATCACACTAGTATCATAACAATGTTGGCCATTCAATTTAGGTGCCAGCAACTATCTTATCAAAAAGCATTCAGCACCAGAGTCTTAATGAAATGTAAAGGACTGACCCGATTTCGTGAGATGACCAGAAGGCGCACTGACTGTGCACATGTCCACCTGCTTCTCCGCAGCAGCCCTGGAGCTCCCGGCGCCATCGTCTTGTCCAGGCTTGCCAGATCGCAGAGGACAGCTAGATGCGTAGTGTCCAGCTTGACCGCATGTGAAACAGGAATAAGATGGTGCGTTCGATGTCTTCACTGTCCCTCGAATCTTACTGAAATGCTTCTCGTTAAAGGTCCTTGGCTTGTCAATCCTTTTCAAGGTATACGCAGCTGTCCGACACGTCATGGCCTGATTTGCCGAATCGACAACATGTAACCGGTTGAGATGGCATCATAGGCTTAAGTCTCTTCACATCTCCTGCATCATGATCACCAGACACAGATTTCCTCTTAAAAAATGATATGGCCCTCAGCTCCTTTTGAAGTTCGTTTCTAGTTTCAATATCTGAAGTAAAAGGCTAGTTGCTGTACACGATTTTCAAATCTACCCACATGATCCATCTTTAGTAGAAGCGGTCATCTTGTTCAATAGTGCCATAAAATTTTGATTCTGCTGCTCCAGTAACATTTTCCATTTACTACCGTCATTAATTACTTGCTGAGTGGTCCTCGATCCCACATCTGATGACGGGGGAAGGCCGGATACTGCGTCAGGAATAGTCAGGATCATCAGTGCTATTATCCAAGGTTGTGAGCGATAGATTCTTTTGGCGCAGGTATCACAGGGGCAATTTAAACACTGGCTTGAATCACACGATTTAATTGTAAAAAGCAACAAACATGTATAGTGAGCATTGGATAGGTAGCTAGGTACGTAATAATTAAAAGTCTGAGTCGAGGCCACGTGGTGTTCCCGGCGTGCGCGTGCGACGTGACCGCTCTGCTCGGTAGTTTGTGCCGGTCTCCCGTCTCCGCTCCTCGCGCCGCACGTCGATTACACCCGAGCGTTGTTCTTGTCAACGCTCGACGTTCCTCCCCTCCGACAAGTATTTCTTTCAAAATCATCAACATAAAAGATCACAGCGCCCGTCTTAGGCAACGACCACGGACGGCAAGTCGTTAAACGAGCAGTCACTGACTTTATGGTCTGGTTGAAAAACGTATGAAAACATGTAAAAACAAAATGTCCTGTATTATGAAAAATAAAACAAATAGATTTTTGTTTTAATTATATTGTTTAATAATGTAGCGGATATAGATTGCGTGGGCGCTTGTTAAAATACAGCAACAATATTCAGTCTGCTAGCACCTTTGGCGACACTTTGTGGTTTACTCTGTTTTAGATAAGATGATATTTATTTGTTGTTCTGACGGCGTTGTTATGCGAACTGCTATCATTATGTTTGTCGCCGTATTTCTTCGCGAAACATCTTGTTTGTCTTACCGTTTTTAATTGATGCTTGTGACGTGACCCTAAAAAGATTTTCCTAGCCTATTCTCTATTTATATCATAACTAGTGGCCGATTAAAATTTAGGTACTTTTTAACTAAATTTTAACCAGGTTAACAAATTATTTATTGTTTCAAGTCCCATCCAAATTGGTCCATAGGTTATAGCGTGATTACGCTATAAACATACATACATCAAAATATCGAATTTGTATTCTTTTTTATACATCTAGCTGATGGAACAATCAGAAGGCCCACCTGATGTTAAGTGGTAGCCATCACCTATAACAAAGCATTACATTATTACATTATAAGTCACGCACGATTGGAACGTGCCCTACGATGCACTGCCCTGCGTCCATCAACTTGAGGCATACAGATGTTAAGCCTCATGTGCCTGTAATTACACCAGCAACCACACTCTTCAAACCGAAACACAGCAACGCTGCTTGGCGGCAGAAAAAGGCGGGGTTGTAGTACTTCCCCGGACGAGCCTTTCACAAAGAGCTCTAACTACTCTTCAAATATTAGTAGGTTAAGATCGACAACAAGCATACTGTAGGACCCCGTTGGGGTTTAGTCAGTTAAAGTCCGACATAATCGGACACCGACATCCCCGTGGCGGAAGGATATTCAAGAGGATTCGATTCCCAAACCAAAAAAAAGGGTAGGTAACAGTTTGTGTGCAGCCGACTGTATGTAGGTACCTACCATTATGAACAGAAGCTACGAAATTATCTTCACTGTAGGTTAAATCGGTTGGTTGTCAGCATTCCAGTCGCTATTCGGTAAATCCTTTTGTCGGCTCAATCAAGACTTGTAGGTAGAGCTGACTGAAATTTCTAGAATCTTCGATCTAGATTTCGGTATTTCTTGATTTGATGGTCTAATATTGGAGACTAACGGCCGGTTTCTGAAAGCTCGATCAAAACTAATCGGATGTCAAGTCACTCGCCATTTCAGCTATTACATCGTAGATAGAGATAGCAAGCGACTTGACATGCGATTAAAAATAATCCACAACAAAGAAAAGCAAAATTGGATTGTTACAAAATAACTTTGACAAAATAACTTTGACAGCCTTCACAGCTCAGTTGGTAGTAGCTCTGCCTTCTGTGCCGTAGGCCGTGGGTTCGATCCCCACCGAGAACAAACATTTGTGTGATGAACAAAGATGTTTGTTCTCTGTCTGGGTGTTAAGTATATACTATTATAAGTATGTATTTACAAAAAAAAGTATATATGTAGTATATCAGCTATCTGGTTCCCATATCACAAGCTTTGGCTTAGTTTGGGACAAGATAGTGCTGTGTGGAATGTCCACCAATATTTATTTATTTTATTATTTAACTTCTTATAATTTTCACCTACGGTGCACATGGTCACTGACCGAGTTCCAGAAGTCCAAACACAAAATTTGCCAGAGGGCCATGGAAGGGAGCGTTCTCGGTTTCAAGCGCATTGACCGAGTGCGGAACACCATGTTGCGTTCCTTGACAGTCATATACGATGTTGGAGATAAAGCTGCCAGGATCAAATCGGGTTGGGCGGGACACATCAACCGGGCGCCTCTCGATAAGTGGTCGAGGATCTGCACACCATGGGTTCGGACGGCGGTCTCGTGGTCGACCGAGAAAGCGCTGGCGAGACGACCTAGATGCCTTTGAAGATAGATGGTGGGAGGAGGCTGAATCGGGAGATCTGGAAGTCCTTGATCATGAATTTTATTACCCTTACCTTTTTCTGTTATACCTACGCTTCACTAAATTCGATCGGCACCATTCTGGAGCTTCAATATTATATTATACACTGTAACAAGGATCATACAAAAAAGCGGTAGGAACCAAGCCGTAAGTTTGTTGTCTGTTCTTCTAGGCTTTGGTCGCGTGGAACTGGCACCTAGAGTCACCTAGCTTTAAGACGTTTCAAAGTGATCCTTGTGATTTTATTGAATAAATACCTTTTGACTTTGACTTGGGGGAGGCCTTTGCCCAGCAGTGGGACGAAATAGGCTAAGAAAAAAAACATAATAAAACTAACTAATGAACTATGATAAATAATAACTCATGAAAAATTGTTTCAACCGCAGGAAAATACTTGTTTTTCTTCTTGACAAATATGTTTGGCAAAACAACTTGTACAGAACATTTTATTCTACCTAATCATATAAAGAGATATGAGGGAGAGAGAAGTAGGAAAGGAGATAAATGGTTTTAATTTATCACTGTTGGTTTATTTTATTATAATATTCTTATTTTTTCTAATACATCAGCCTATTATTAGGTAAAAAACGGAAGTATATTTACGACTTTTATCCCGAGACCTAAATAACATATAATATTTGACAGCCTTCACAGCTCAGATGGTAGTAGCTCTGCCTTCTGCGCCGAAGTCCGTGGGTTCGATCCCCCCCGAGAACAAACATTTGTGTGAATGAACATAGATGTTTGTTCTCTCTCTCTGGGTGTAATTATATAGTATAAGTATATATTTACAAAAAAAGTAGGTATATTATGTATTATATCAGCTATCTGGTTCTCAATATTACAAGCTTCGGCTTAGTTTATTCTATTCTATTTATTTAGAACTAGTGGCTTCCCGCGGCTTCGCACGCGTTGAAGTGGTGAGCCGTAATTGAGCCACAAACATCCAAACGTCGTAACTTTCGCATTGATTTGTATATTATTAGGGTAGGATACCTACGCAGGTATAAGAGATACCTATAGGCGTACATTACCTATATTAGGTAGGTAGGTAGGTATAGGTACTGAGTATAGCACAAACATGACAAATACAACAAAGACAACCTTACACGGAAAATATGTACTTATTGGTTCCTAGTTTCTACCCCAAAAACAAACGAAACGAAACAGCTTCACGACTTTGATCCCCAGGCACGGTAGATACCCTAAGATCTCTTCGTACCAACTCAAGATTCCCGTTTTAGAATGTCCCTTACAAACATTGACGCCTTGTTGTATCCTTTTTACTTGAGCGCAACGAAGGAGGGTAACGTTTTAGGGGTTGTTTTCGAAAATCAAACTGTGTTTTTGTTATTTATCCACAGAACACATTTTCATTTAGTTTGAAGTTAATTACACTACGCTTTAAAAATCTCCCATACAAACCTTGAAACTTTGTCAGTCTTTTGCACCCTTTGCAGGGGTGGTTTTAAAATATTTAAAACGTGATTTTAAATTATTTATTGTGGAGTATATTTACTTCAAGTTTGAAATCAATAGCACTATGCGTTAAAAATCTCCCATACTAACTTTTACCAGCCATTTGCACCCTTTGCAGGGGTAATTATCAAAAGTTAAAAGCGTCATTCTTAATTATTTATTTCTCAGTACATTTACCTCAAGTTTTAAATCAATCGCACCACGCGTTAAAAAATTCCCGTATTAACTTTGACATCCCTTTGCACACTTATTAAGGGTAGTTTAAAAAAAAGCCTTTCCTGTTTTTTAGCCTTGGAGTACATATACTTCAAGTTTCAAGTTTGTAGGTTCAAGGAATACAATTTTTCATACCAACGTTTTCAACCCTTTATACATCCTTAGGGGTTAAATTTCCAAAAATCCTTTCTTAATACACCTCTACGCCATAAGACCTATATACTCTTCAAATTTCAAGTCTCTAGGACCAGCGGTCAAAAACCTCCCATACAAACTTTTACATCCCTTTGCACACTTATTAAGGGTAGTTCTTAAAAACTAAAAATGCTTTTCCTAGTTTTTGATTTGGAGTACATGTACTCCAAGGCAAAAACTAGGAAAAGCATACGCCATAAGACCTATTTACTCTTCAAATTTCAAGTCTCTAGGACCAGCGGTCAAAAAACTCCCATACAAACTTTTACATCCCTTTGCACACTTATCAAGGGTAGTTTTAAAAAACTAAAAATTATTTCCTATTTTTTTGCCTTGAAATATAAATACTCCAAGTTTCAAGTTTGTAGGTTGAAGGAATACTATTTCTCATACAAACGTTTTCATCCCTTTTTACACCCTTAGGGGTTGAATTTCCAAAAATACCTTCTTAGAACACCTCTACGCCATAAGACCTATGTACTTTTCAAGTTTTAAGTCTCTAGGACCAGCGGTCAAAAAACTCCCATACATACTTTTACATCCCTTAGCACACCTATTAAGGGTAGTTTAAAAAAACTAAAAGTGTATTTCCTATTTTTTTGTCTTGAAGTATATGTACTCCAAGTTTCAAGTTTGTAGGTTCAAGGAATACAATTTTTCATACCAACGTTTTCATCCCTTTTTACACCCTTAGGGGTTGAACATCCGAAATTCCCTTCTTAGTACACCTCTACGCCATAAGACCTATGTACTCTTAAAATTTCAAGTCTCTAGGACCAGCGGTCAAAAAACTCCCATACATACTTTTACATCCCTTAGCACACTTATTAAGGGTAGTTTTAAAAAACTAAAAATGTATTTCTTATTTTTTTGTCTTGAAGTATATGTACTCCAAGTTTCAAGTTTGTAGGTTCAAGGAATACAATTTTTCATACAAACGTTTTCATCCCTTTTTACACCCTTAGGGGTTGAATTTCCAAAAATCCCTTCTTAGTACACCTCTACGCCATAAGACCTATGTACTTCTCAAATTTCAAGTCTCTAGGACCAGCGGTTTAGGCTGTGCGTTGTCTATATGTCAGTCAGTCAGTCAGTCAGTCAGGACTTTGATTCTTATAGTATTAGAGATAGAGATGTTATTATTTAAGACTAAATGAAAAACTATTCGAGTTTCTAGTCATTTAAATTTAAAACAAATGTGCCATTCATCTATTTTGCCTTTAAATGGGTGATTTCTCTCTTGTCGTGTCACTAGTTTCTTTCGAAACAGTGTGGTGAAAGGATTTTAAGTGCGCCTCAGAGGCTTCTTTCGAGCAAATGACATATTTTATAGAACTTTTTAGGTTCCACGACATGCCGGTTTCCTCACGATGTTTTCCATCACCGTTTGAGAGTACTGGTATTGTTCACCTACAATTTGAACAGAAAAACTCATTGGTGCACGACCGGTTTCGAACCCACGATCTTAGGATCGGAAGGCGGGGCCGCTACCACTAGACCACCAGTGCGTGATAAAAACTATAAAAATAAAAATAATTAATAATAAATTACCGAACTCACCCAAAAAAGTTAAAATATACCTACTATACTAACATGAAACTCGCCCCATCCAAATAAGTTTTGGGCCGAACCGTTTTGTTGACTATTTTCTTACCTCATGAAAAGGGAACCTTTCTACGAACATAACTCACTTGACGCAATGACACAACTTTATTTCAATAGAAGCGATATACTTTCATCTCCCGATAAAATAACATCGTCAAGAAAGTTCTCTTTATCAATTTCAGAGAAAACATTTCGAAGATATATTTACGAAAGCTCTATGTCACGCTTACTCTATATTTATAATTCGGGTCGATGAACTTTTTATAGTGCAAGTAGACTGAATCATTTTCTTACTACCTACAAATTTATACTTACACAGTACACTACGCTGACAGATTGCTATTATTTTTAGAGACACGACTACGATATAAAAACATTCTGTATCAACACGGTGTTAAGGAGAAGACAAAAGCTAATGTGACTCTCGCTTAAAAATTTGTTTAACACAGCAACGCTTCAAACCGAAACACACCAACGCTGCTTGGCGGCAGAAAAAGGCGTGGTGGTAGTACTTCTCCGGACGAGCCCATCACAAAGAGCTCTACTACTCGTAGGTGGTGGTGGTCTTTTGATATGGACTGACTTTTTAAAATTCATAATTCAAAATTTTCTTTAGAGCCTATAAATTATCTCATTGCGCAAGTATTCAAAGTAGAACTTTTCGAGATAAAGATGAATTACACTACACGTTGTGAACGAACACTTGGCTATGCAGTGTCCCTTAATAATTACAATAAAACCAACGTAAACGCGGGTAAGAAACTGCTTTATTTGCATATCTCACTCGGGTTATTCTGAACCAAATGACCTATAAAATGCTTCGATAAAGGCTAACGTAAAGGTAGGGTGGAGGTGGATTCTCAACATTTTCATATTTAATAAAAACAACACGAGTATATGAAATCATCAATTAGATATTCATATCGTGCAGCAATGAGACATAAATACTTCATAAAAAGGACCAAATGAAAAAAAATACCAGCTTAATGACTTCGATAAATACCCCTCAGATCTTTTAGTACCAAGTATAGGTACCCAACTAAAAATATCTTTATATCTTTGGGGTTTAAGGGATTCTAAATAACACCTTCGGAATTCAAGCCAACCTCACCTGCCCGTGGTAAACCCTGCCGAACAACGAACGAGGCTCTGGCGCCCCACCCACCAACACGCACTGGACCAGCGCGGTGGGATATGGTCCAAACCCCCCCCTTAATGATAGACACAACTAGCGATAGGCCCCGCGTTCCCGGTTGCACTGGGGTTGGGGCTGTCGATGACGGAAGACAGAACCACCCCGGTGCTAGGGGTGCTAAGAATCTCCGGGCGAGATCGATTCCCCGTCAGACGACTCAAGCTAAACGAAAACTGGATACCGACTGCAATCTGAAAATCATAAGCTACAACGTATGTACCCTTAAATCTAATGAACGCTTAATCGAATTAGAAAACGCCCTTGAAGAAGTAAATTGGGACATTGTGGGCTTGTGTGAAGTACGGAGGAAAGGAGAGGAGACTGTTGAAAGAGATAATAACATCTTTTATCACTATGGAGAAGCCGGAAGTCTGTATGGAGTTGGATTTATGGTGGCAAAAAAATGGAAAAACAACATACTGGAGTTTGTAGGGTTCTCTGATAGAATTGCGGTGCTGAAATTTCAAATAACTGACAAAAAACATCTTACTGTCATTCAAGTGCATGCTCCCACGTCGACTCATTCAGACGAAGAAGTTGAAGATTTCTACGACCAACTAAATCGAGCTTGTAGCGATTATCGCAGTACTTGGAACGTTATTATCGGAGACTTCAACGCTAAGATTGGAGTTAGACAAGACACAGACAATTGCAATAACATTTTAGGCCCACACGGTTTGGGAGTTCGAAATGAACGTGGTCACCGTTTTATAGAGTTTGCGTTCGGGCAAAATCTCCGTATTTATAAGAGTTTTTTCTACAAAAAACCCGAAAGACGCTGGACTTGGCGATCTCCAGGCAATAAATACAAAAACGAAATTGATTTTGTTCTCTCATCTACTCAAACAGTAATTACAAATGTACAAGCAATAAATAAAATCAAATTTAGTTCAGACCACCGACCCTTACGCGCTACGTTAATATTCAATCTTAAAATTCAACGGAAAAATATGATTAAGAACAATATTAAAAAACTTAACCGAGAATCCCTAATAGTATGTCAAGAAAAATTTAACATTGATCTCAAAAATAGTTTTAAGTTGTTACCAGTACATATAGAAAATGTACAAGAAGAGTTTGATAGGATAGAACGATCAATAAAAGAAGCAAGTAGTAAAGTAAAACAAATTAAAAGTAAACTCAAAAAACTTAAAACAGAAACTATTATGCTAATAGATGAAAGAGTTAATACTGATTACAAAGATCCAAAATATAAAGTTATTGATAAAAAAGTTAAGAGAAGTATAAGAAAGGATTGTAGAAATTATAATACAAAAGTATTTCAAATTGCGTTAGAAAGAAATACCTCATTCAAAGCCGCAAAGCAGTTAACTTGTTTAGGAAAATCATGGATGACTAGTTTGAGGGACGATAAAGGAGTAAAACATGAAAACCGAGGAGAAATCATTGAAATCTGCACGAATTTCTATAAAGACCTGTACTCAGACCACACGAATCCTTCAACATCAAACACGGATACAGCTGGTGATGCTCCTTACTCGTGCCCTGAAACTATTCCTTACATAACTGGATTAGAAGTGCACAAAGTTTTAAACAAAATGAAGTTCAATAAATCTCCCGGTAGTGATGGAATAACAACCGAAGCCTTAAAGATAGGAGAACCCACGCTTTTACCACCAGTTACGAATTTGTTTAATTCAATTTTGAAAACGGGCACATTTCCAAAACTATTTTGTCATTCCAACATTATTCTTCTGCACAAAAAAGGTGACAAAGCAGACATAAATAACTACAGACCTATAAGCCTTGTTTCTCACCTATACAAGGCATTCATTAAAATCATCGAGAACCGCATATCAGGACAGTTAGAATTGGAACAACCAGCAGAGCAAGCAGGCTTCCGACGAGGACTTTCTACAACTGACCACCTTCATGCGATAAATCTCATCATAGAAAAACATCAAGAAAACAACATCCCTTTATATATTGCCTTCATAGATTATACAAAAGCATTCGACAGTATCAAACACTCATCCATTTTTGACTCCTTACAGAACCAACATATTGAACCGACTTACATCCACTTAATTCGTAAAATCTACTCTAATAGCACAGCAGCAATAAAACTTGATTTGTTAGGACCTACTTTTAAAATTACAAAAGGTGTGAAACAGGGCGACCCGCTATCTCCGAAACTATTTACCAGTACCCTCGAGGAGGTGTTTAGGAAGCTGGCGGCAGGATGGGATGGAAAGGGAATTGACATCGGCGGAGTAAGGTTGACTAACCTTCGCTTTGCCGATGACATTGTCCTATTTTCTACATCCTCTTCGGAGCTACGAAACATGCTTGAAGACCTAAGCAAGGCAAGCCTCGAGATTGGACTTAAGATGAACAGGTCGAAAACAAAACTCATGACCAATAGCGTTAAAACCAGAATTGAAGTGGACGGGGAAGAATTGCTTTATGTGGACGATTATATCTACCTTGGCCAAATAGTATCCTTCGAGTCCAGGCAGGAGAAGGAGATCGCTCGCCGAACCGAAAATGCCTGGAGGAGCTATTGGGCCATGGGAGATCTGATGAAAAATCCCGATTTCCCACTGTCACTAAAGCGTAAGCTAATGGACACATGCATTCTCCCCGTCTTAACCTATGGTGCGCAAACTTGGTCATTGACGCAACTTCAAAAGTCCAAAATCAAGGTTTGCCAACGTGCAATGGAGCGCAGTATTCTAGGTGTCAAGCGACTGGATAGAATCCGTAACACAGAACTGCGCTCACAGACACAAATCGCAGACGTAGCTTCGAAAGCCGCCAAGCTGAAGTGGAATTGGGCTGGTCATGTCTGCCGTATGCCAGGTGAGCTGTGGGCAAAGATAGCCACTGATTGGAGTCCTGACCCAGTGAGAAGGCGACGCGGCCGACCAAAGCGGAGATGGCGGGACGAGCTAGATGTTTTCCTGACAGACTGGGCAAACATAGCCCAGGATCGCGACGTGTGGAAGGAATGGGGGGAGGCCTTTGCCCAGCAGTGGGACCCGGAGGGCTCATAATAATAAAATAATAATAAAATATCTTTGCAAATATTTCATACGGTTACGAATTACACAGTTCGTCTATAGTTTTGTGGAGATAGTACATACACACCTTGATAGAGTATCCGGTTAATCCGGATAACGTGCATGCGGCCACGCCGAGTACTCTCAAAAATAAAGTTAAGATGATATGAGACTGAGTTTGCAGCGAGTGTTTAACACGACTATAACTAACACGTATAAAGTAGCATTAGTTTAACTAATAATATTAAATTGGCATATCTTTGAGAATAACCCCTAGACGCGACGGTAGTGAGACGCTTGGATGAGCCGTTTCCTTTAAAGGCTCCGTTATATTGAGCTATCTCGTGCCTATAGAGCTTATTTATAAGCAGGTACTATCATGAATAAGGACTCTAGTCTAGATCGTCCAGTATTCTGCTTGACTTGGTGCTGTAATTGGATCGCTAGGTAAAATGGAAATTGTTTATAAGTATTGCAAATATTTCTTGCAGTGTCCTCTGAGGAAGCGTTCCTTGTCTAAGCTATTTGCTATCAAAATTCAATGATCGTAATGTTCCTAAAAAAAATACTTTTGATTCAGTCCATCTATCTAACTATTTGAGTAACTGTACGGCCAACTCCTACCGACATAATAATTATAATAACTGTTTTGGAGGACAGTGAGCTAATTAAAAAAACTAAACAATTAAGTAGGTACCATAATAAAATTGTAAAAAGGATCATACAAAAAATCGCTAGGAACCAAGCCGTAAGTTTCTTGCTCGTTCTTCTAGGTTTTGGTCACGAGAAACTGGCGCTAGATTAGATTCACCTCGTATATAAGACGTTTCAAAGTGATCCTTGTGATTGTACTGAATAAAGACCGTTTTGATTTTGATTTTAATACAATATAATTTAACAAAAGAAATGCCCTACAATTGACGGTCTTATCGCTAACCGCAATTACTTCCAGACATCTTTTTCTTTAAACTATCTACACACTTTCTGTTTTGTAATTTTCTCGTATAATTAATTGATCGAGTGAGCGAAGCGAACGAAGATCTTAGTTTCAACTTGGGCGATTTGGCATTTTATGTATGTATGTATGTATATATGTATGTATGTATGTATGTTTGTCTGGCGATAACTTTAGAACCGTTGATCCGATCTGCATGAAATTTGATATGTCGATAGCTTGTACTTGAGAAATTTACTGGTAAGTATATGAGTAAAATCGGATGAAGGGTTTTTGAGATATGGGGTTTTTTAAGAGGGCAAAAATAAAAAAAGTTACATAAAAAAATCAAGTTACATGTCATATGAAAGGGCTTTGTTTGGACATTCCAAAACAATTTTTACTTTTTTTTTGGGACGCTCGGTTTTCGAGATAAAATTTAAAAAGTTAAATTAAGATAACCAGCGATCCAAGAGCTCCCATCTCTAAGAGTTTCGTTGACATCAAGGTTTTTCTACTGGTCGGTCAGTTCCTTTGATTTTTCTTATTTTTTTTTCTTGAAATAAATTAAGGAGGTACTCAGTTCTCATAAAATGGTGACGACGACCATGTCTGATGATGGAGCCAAGGTCTGTTCAACGGAACTCTTCAATAAATAGGCCAATAGAGTTGAAACTTGGTAACCATACCAAGTTAGTAGGCGGTAGTCAGAAAAAAGTCCAAAGATAATGTTTGGACTTGCCTCTGACTACCACCGACTCAAAGTTTTGATGCGTTCGTCGGGTCGCATCACGAGATCTCAGTTCGGGGCGAACTACTAGTTTATTGATTGAGCGAAGCGAACGAAGATTTTAGTTTCAACTTGGGCGATTTCGCATTTTATGTATGTATGTATGTATGTTTGTCTGGCCATAACTTTCGAACCGTTGATCCGATCTGCATGAAATTTGATAAGACGACAGCTTGTACTTGATAAATTTACTGGTAAGTATATGAGTAAAATCGAGTAAAAAGGTTTTGACGATATAGGGTTTTTTAAGGGGGCAAAAATAAAAAAAGTGACTTAAAAAAATCAAGTTACATGTCATACGAAAGGACTTTGTTTGGACATTCCAAAACAATTTTTCTTTTTTTCTGGGACGCTCGGTTTTTGAGATACAAAAAAAAAGTTAAATTAAGATAACCAGCGACCCAAGAGCTCCCATCTCTAAGAGTTTCGTTGGCATCAAGGTTTTTCAACTGGACGGCCAGTTCCTATGCTTTTTCTTATTTTTTTTTCTTGAACTAAATTAAGGAGGTACTCAGTTCCCATAAAATGGTGACAACGACCAGGTCTGATGATGGAGCCAAGGTCTGTTCAACGGAACTCTTCAATAAATAGGCCAATAGAGTTGAAACTTGGTTACCGTACCAAGTTAGTAAGCGGTAGTCAGAAAAAAGTCCAAACATAATGTTTGGACTTGCCTTTGACTACCACCTACTCAAAGTTTTGGTGCGTTCGTCGGGTCGCATCACGAGATCTCAGTTCGGGGCGAACCACTAGTTTATGTTATTTATGTCATAATATTACATAGCTAACAATGTGCTGTTGCCTACTAACGTGTTTGGTAAGTAAACAAGGAAGGAATTATGAGTATTAGAGCTATTTGTGAAGAGCTAGTCAGGGAATGTACTACCACCATGCCCATTTCTGCCGTCAAGCAGCATTGCCGTGTTTCGGTCCGTAGGGTGTGGTTACCGGTGAAATTACAGGCGCACATCTGTATGCCTCAAGTTGATGGACGCAAGGCAGTGCATCGTAACGCACGTTTCTATCGGGCATGACTTGCGAGACATTACTCTGTTATAACCCTGGTTACCTTCTTTTATGAGCAAGTAAAAAATAGAGCACTGGTGTAGGAGCGGCCCCGCCTTCCGATCCTAAGGTGGTGGGTTCGAAACCGGACGTGCACCAATGAGTTTTTCTGTTCAAAAATTATGTGCACAATGCCAGTACTCTCAAACGGTGAAGGAAAACAACGTGAGGAAACCGGCATGTCGTGGAACCTAAAAAGTTCTATAACATGTGTCAAGTGCTCGAAAGGAACCTCTTGAGGCGCACTTAAAATACTTTCACCACACTGTTTCGATAGAGACTAGACAAACTAACACGACAAGAGAGAGAGAGATGAGCAAGAAGTATAAAAAACTGTTAACTGCTACCATCACCCTCACAACACTACACGGGAGTGGATAAGACTTTCATATATTTTACTACAAATAACATTTCAGGTCAATCCCACAACATATCCTACGCCCTCTACCGGGTTGGGGAAGTCTCCCGTCCATCCGTACGCAGCTTCGCGCAGCACGGCACGTTGGATGAGCTGGTGAAGCAAGGAGACGAGGAGCCGAAGGTGTACGACCAGTTCTCGGCGCCGGCTGTGGGCGGCGGGGAAGGGAGTACGGAGAATCTGGTGCTGGTCGATGGGACTCATAACTTTGTAAGAGACTGGGCATCTTTTTACCTAATTAATGTTAAAAGGTGGGAGAGGAACGAAATGCTACCAAGAGTTTTGCTTGCTGACGTCATGGCCGAAATGCAACCAATAAATGACATACTTCAAAAATACGAAGGGCGAATTGCCTGTATACCGTTTTACTATCTCAGAGTAACGTCAGATAAAAACAATGACGGAATAAGAATTATCAGAAACACAGTAAACATAAGTACTACTAAAATAAAATACAAATGCTAAATAAATTATGTGACAGAAACAATTGTATTTATCAAAACTTAGCTTAAACTTCATTTAGCATCTACTGTTAATGTTAATTTTAGTTATTACTTACTTCTTGTTACTTTTAATAATGTACTTACTTTCTCGTTTATATTTTATTATTATTATTTCCACTGTACTAGAGGAGGGCGCTGGTATCTGCGACACAGTTTAATACTTCTGCAGTTATCATCGTTCCCGACTTTAAGTTACTATGGTATTTTTGTTTCCCAAATAAACATATTTGATTTGATATTTGATTTGATTTGAAAACCAAATTAATTACATTTACTTAATGATGATTAATTGATTGCTTATTTCCAAAAATGTTAATATTACAAATTAAAAACTTTTAAGGTACCTAGTGGGTACAAAACGAGGGAAACATAAATGAACGGCCTCAGCCAAAACGCCACGGTTTCCGTATTTTTTATGGTTTTCCTAATTTTTTTATTCTAATTTACATACCTACATACCTACTCGCATACTTACATTTTTCGATGTATTTTTTGTTTGACATTTTGGCATGTTGTTGGGCCAAATAAACGAATTATCTTTGTTCCTTTCAGTTTGGAAAAAAGAGTCAAAGCCTTTTAAAAGCTAGCTTGAACTTATACCTGTTATTCCAGGTTTCCTTGATGTGCCGAATTATTCCGTCTCCGGACTGGTTCATCGGCGTGGACAGCTTGAACCTTTGTGTGGATTCCACGTGGGTGGACCAAATCAGCCTTGACGTAAGTTTCTATTTAAAGACTATTGATTTGTGAAACATTCAAATGGCAAGGACATTTCTGAATAAACTATTTTTAGGTACAAAATATGGGTATGGTGCCGGTATGTAATGAAACTTCCTATAAACATCGTAAGAGGTGACTAAGAGAAAGCAACAGTAGTAGTAAGAGTAGTAGAGCTCTTTGTGAAGGGCTCGTCCGGGGAAGTACTACCACCACGCATTTTTCTGCCGCCAAGCAGCAACGCTGTGTTTTTTTTTTTTTTTTTTTTTTGACGTCTCGAAACGTCACTACGTCGTCCCTCTGACTTGATCAGAGCCTATTTTCGCCTATTTTACAATTTTTGGAGCCTAGTTTTACTTTCTGGGGGGCTTTAGGTTTTACTATACATTTTCCTTCTAAATGCTGCAAAAATGCAACGCTGTGTTTCGGTTTGAAAAGTGTGGTTGCCGGTGTAATTACAGGCACATGAGGCTAAACATCTGTATGCCTCAAGTTGATGGACGCAGGGCAGTGCAGGCAGTGCATCGTAGGGCACGTTCCTATCGTGTGTGACTTAGGAGGCAATGCTTTGTTATAGGTGATGGTTACCACTTAACATCAGGTGGGCCATCTGCTTGTTCCATCAACTAGTTGTATAAAAAAAAAACACATATAACACAAATTTTGCGGTCATCAATCCGTCTGCCAGTGTGGTGACTGGTGACTAAAGCAAGCACCCCAATAATATGTTTTTTGGAAGTATACAAAGAAAGTTTTTGCCCAGCAGTGGATTGTTTAAGCAGATGATGATGACTAAAAAATTATTACTTGAAATATGGAGAGTTTAGACGTGTTTTTATAAAGAAAATAAGGTCACGAACGACTTTAAAATATATTGCAACATACCTACTCGTAGGGCCTCTGAGCTTCGACATGCCCTTCATCACCAAAGTTAGCAACCAACACAACTGACCCAACAAAATTAGTCCCTATTCATAGTAGCCAAGAGCTCATTTAAGAATGTATTTAGCTGGAGCCGTTGGACGCTGGTGCAGAGAGCGGCTTAACCTTCACAGCACCACACTGGGAGAACTCTCCCCCGGAGCCCGTCTCCAAGCACACGCCCAAGAAACCCGGCCATCCCGCTGCTGGATTCTACTACCCGAACCTGAGGGAACTGCCAGCCATTGCAAGAGTTGAGTTTACGAAGGTAAGCTTTTATGCTAATGTTTATTCCCCCCTGGTTGTAAAGGTATACCCAAAGACTTCCAGTTATCACATAAGTATCTCTTTCTCCTTTCTCTTATAACTTTTCAGAAGATCTTATAGGTAGTTTTGTACATTTTATACAGAGTGAGTGAATGGACAACCCCATAAAATTATTACGAAATCAAGGCTTAACACACAGACACTCTTCTTTTCTAGTTTAACTGTATATAGGGCACATTCACTCATAAAGCTACTGCTGGAGGGCAGTAGTGTTTTTTTTTGTGATATGATTACTTAGGAAAATCTATTATTGGCTTATTTTAATATTACACATACCTACCCAGCTATTGTGGAATTGTAACTGTTGTTGATTTTTATTAATAAATGTATTTACCTATTATTTGAACGACTATTTTAGGTTGAGAGCACTGGTGGTCTAGTGGTAGCGGCCCCGCCTACCGATCCTAAGGTCATCCGGTCGGGCACCAAAGAGTTTATCTGTTCAAAAATGTATGTGCACAACGCCAGTACTCTCAAACGGTGAAGGAAAACATCGTGAGGAAACTGGCATGTCGTAGCACCTAAAAAGTTCTATAAGATGTGTCAAGTGCTCCAAAGGAGCCTTTTGAGGCGCACTTAAAATCCTTTCACTCTGTTTCGAAAAAAACTAGTGTCACGGCAAGAGAAAGAGATTTGAACGACCAACAAAACCAAACATAGAAACAAAGTCCTCAAATACAGGGCTGACTACCTGAAACGAACGTGGAGGATACGAATAATATAATTGACCACTTAAAGCGCACTTAGCTATATCATTAACGTTCTGTATATTGCAGAAAATGAAGCCATTTCAATTACAGCGGGTTTCTATAAAGGTGTAGTTTTGCAATATCATAATTAATAATATTATAATTAATTTTAAGAGTAGTAGAGCACTTTTAGAAGGGCTCGTCCGGGGAAGTACTACCACCTCGCTTTTTTCTACCGCCAAGCAGCAACGCTGTGTTTCGGTTTGAAGAGTGTGGTTGCCGGTGTAATTACAGGGCGCATGAGGATTAACATCTAGGTACCTGTCGAGTTCTTAATAAAAACTCCTTCTCTTAAAAACGGAATTAACTTTTCAGATAAAAGAATACTCTACTATAGAGCTGAACGACCTAACTCGAAAGTATATGCTCTCAAAACTCAAAGCTAAAGATATGCGGAAAGGTCGACCAAAGTTCCAGCAATATTTTGATATGGAACGAGATTACGATGGCAGTGAGGAAGTAACCACTAGGAACTACAACCAGCTAAAGGAATTGGAGGAAGATCCTGTTGGAACGCCGAGACCTAATCAACCTGATAACAACGTAATTATTGTAACTACACCAGTGACCACTACGTAAGTTGCTTTTGTATGTCCATAACAGAAATAAATTTCATAGGAACTAGCAAAACCTTTGTAAACTGGGAATGGAGGAGACTTGAATAAAAAAGGTAAGGAGTCATGTCAATCCCTTTGATTCAAACTTCACTTTAGAATTTTTGCACAGTACCTATACCATATATTTAATAATATCTATACCATATTATATATTTTTCCGTAAACTATTCGCTCTAATGGATTTAACTGTGCATACTCAGGTCGAACAGAATACCATAAAAAAATTGTTTAATTTTTGTTCTATTTTTTTTATGCAACTAGCTAATGGAACAATCAGATGGCCCACCTGATGTTAAGTGGTAACCATCACATATAACAAAGCATTAACTCGTAAGTCACGCACGATAGGAACGTGCCCTACGATGCATTGGCCAGCGTCCATCAACTTGAGGCATGACAAGCCTCATGTGCCTGTAATTACACCGGCAATCACACTCTTCTAATCGAAACACAGCAACGCTGCTTGGCGGCAGAAAATGGCGTGGTGGTAGTACTTCCCCGGACGAACCCTTCACAAAGAGCTCTACCACTCTTACTAGTTCTTCTACATTTCAGTGTCACTAACAAAAATATATACAAAGGCCGAACTTCAAAATTCAATAAATCTGTGTCTAAAACTAACGACAAAACCTAACCAAAAATGTTTGTCGTAATATTTATTTATAGTACGAAAGGTCTGAGTTGGTACTTTAGCAAAGATCCATTAAATCACAAGCACTTTCCAAACTCCAATAAGTAAATATAAACATCCTTGAAATCTCAATCATTCAAAGCAAATAATAACAACATAGAATATCACTTTGGCAGTATTTTGTTATATACGTAGCCGCAACGCCGTTATTTTCCCATTACCATTACCATATTACGCAAATATGATAGGTTTCACCTAAATATTGTTGCTTCTATGCGTTGTAGAGAAAATTAATACCATTTTCAATATCCTGTTTGAGTTTGCGATAGGAAATGTAGTTTATCGATTTTGCAGTGAGTCTAGTGGCACTGCAAAACTTATTATTATTGATCAAAATGAAAAATAGGTGCGGTAAATGCTAGATGGGGAAGAAAATTCTAAATCCTATCAAAACAATATATTATTGAGTATTCTCTTGTTTACAACAAATATATGACGGTTAATTGTATAAGATTCAGGAAACATGATGAGTGTGAATAGATCTTAGTGAATGAAAAACTTTAGTGATGGTAAAAACTTGTTAAAAGTACGTAACGTGTTAAGTAAGTAAATTATGCACGGTGACATCTCTCGTCGATTCAACTGAATGCAACTTCGGTTATCGAGCAGGACTCTTGATAGTTATATGTCAGACCTGTAGATGGAACCACGGTCGCATAAGTACCGTAGTAGCATGTGGCTGAGTTATTCGTCGAGTGTGATTATAATCCGATGGCGCAGTTGGTTAGCGCGGCCCCGTAGGGCGGAAGTCAAGGGGAAGGTCGTGGGTTCTAATCCCTCTCGGCTATAAAAATCTTTGCTAAAAGTACCAAAATTTCTTGATTCTACTCCGCATCTCGACCGCAACATATTTTTTTTTCTACTTCACTAAAAATAAAAGGCTATTCGCTATTTCAAAAAATAACTACACCGTCATTATTCATATAACTCTCTTTATTTCAATTTGCCCACTAACTCTTCTTTTTTCAATCTGAAGTGAGCATAATTTTCAAATCTTGCGTATTGCCAACAGCACAACAGAAAAGGAGTTTAGCAGTGAACTGAAGAGCATGGACGACGTGGTTCTAGCTGTGGCCCACGGTCGTAAGATGGGCTTAGGAAGACATCTACCAAGGCACTTTAGGTCCAGGCTGCACCATGCTGTCAACAAGATCCGTCGTAAGTTTATCTTCAAGCCTGTTCCTAATTTTGTAAATATAGATCTTTGAGATCTTAAAGATCTAAATGCTACCAACTTATCTATTCGTTTAACCAAAGAAGAACTTATGACGCTGTATATTAGGATTAGGTTCGTAATATGGTCTGGATTGTAAAACGTCTGTGTGAACAAAATGTCTGGGTGGAAAAAAGTCTGAGTATACACTAGGTGGCAATTACTATGTTTGTTTTGCTCACATTTCTTAATTTCCATCTTTCAATTCTAGCACTCTTTTCGTCTAAATGGAGAAGTTGGCGGTACTCTTGAGTAAATTTATGTTCATTGGTAAGAACCGAAGAGCCACCAAGTCAAGACAGAGCTCGAAGCACTTGGTGACTTTGGTGGTCATGGCTGCTTGGAACTCGCTTAGATTCATTATATTAAAATAAATCTAATAACGAACCCTGAACCTAGAGCGCAGAAAGCAGTTAATGAATCAATAAATCGCCACTATTATTTGATACGATTTGGAAGCTTAATATACTCCGTTCCACTGAGCCATCGCAAAAACAATTTAGCATTATTATACCCATGAAAATATGGTATGAAAATTTATCATCGCATGATAAATTTTCATATTATTTTTTCATAATATTATATTTTCATACACACGAATAAGCCATGAGGTGAAAGAAAAGTTTCCCTATCTGTAACTTGTACTATCTGGAGTACCCCAAGTCTGAGTTTGTTTTTCGTTTGCCGAATCGTCAGGCCGTTTTTGTATGGAGTTTCGATCAGCGCCTCTATCGAGCGTGCTGAGAACTCACGAGTCTCCATACAAAAACGGCCTGACGTATGAATGAATGAAACTATACTTATAAAAAAAACAAAGAAGATAAAAAAAAAAGTAAGATGTGCCAGCAAGTTGCCCCTGTGCGTCAGTGGGTCAAATTTGGTCCCATCTCAGCATAAAGCCACTCCACAACACGTTATGTTGCAAGCGACGGACGCTGGTTTTCGCGTTACATTTATTCATGTCTTTACATTGACTCAAGTTGACGGATGCAGGGCAGTGCATCTTAGGTTTTAGTGCCCTACGATGCCTACTTTGTTATAGGTGATGGTTACCATTTAACATCAGGCTTTGCCTCATAAATGCAATTAAATGATATAGATTGCATTTTGTTTTTATGCTTTCAGCAAACGACTGCGTAGTCTCGGAATGGAGCGCATGGTCCCCTTGTTCTGTCACCTGCGGCTTCGGGGAGAAGCTTCGCCAGAGGACAGTGGTTCGGGAGCGCTCGGCAGATGGACGGAAATGCCCGAAGCTGAACGAGAGAAAGCATTGTGGAAATGTCAACTCTTGCGCGCATATCGACTATTTTGAGTGGTAAATAAATATTTACTCCTATATTATGTTTAAATTGTTTTATTTTAACTTCAATATTTTACATTCTCTTCTATGTTTATCTATCCGTATCTACAACAGTAAGCTACCTCCAAAATCTCCAATCGTAATCGATTTTTTTCCCTATGAAATTTTTGTCAGTAAAAGATCTCACTCGGTAGACTTAATTCACCTGCAGTAAATCACCTGGGTGTTTTAAGTGCTACGCACGGTAGACTTGGTGCACCTGGGAGAACTAACACAGCTTTCAATAAAATTGAAGCCCCGATCCGGTAAACTTAATTAACCTGGCTTAAACATAAACAAATGATCCATTTTATTTCGCCAAGCTCGTACTAGCAGCTTGCAAACGAGCCCAATGATGAATTTATATTTTAGTTTGAATCATTATTTCTGTATGTAAATAGATGAGGCTTATATCCAGCATTGGACTTCTTCAGGTCGATGATGTTGGTGAATTACCTGCGTATTATTTAAGTAAATAGTGTGCCTTGGCTCGTTCGCTCAAGACGTTCACCAATTATTGGACATAAGCCTGCCTCCATAGATTTCCTGAGCGCCCGCCGCGGTCTTTGTGCACCCATCAGCATCAAAGGCTGGTAGAAAATGCTCATAGCAGTAAGCCCACCTATTGTACTTATTTTTTTTACTATGAAATAAAGTTTTTAATAATAAAGATTGCCAGCAACTTTTTCCAGTCGTCCTCCATTTAGTGGATTGACAGTGTCGAGTCGTTTTTTCTTATTGTTCTAGAACTTACTTCCATTCAAATACAGCTTTCAGAAGCAATCAATAGGTGCGCCATTGTGGCTCAAGTAGGTCAGAGCCGTTGAGGTAGAACAATGTGCCAAGTTCTGTTTGCTTTTCCAAGAACACACACTTCAGATAACAACACACTTGAAGGATATAGACAAGATAAGGACAAGAAGAAGTCCTCGTTGGTTGGTTAATAGGCTGAAAACATACATAATGACATCTAACTACCCTTCATAAACATCCCCAATCAATTGTCAAACGAATTAGGTAAACATAATAGGTAATATTGACTATATATTAAATATAGCCTTATCAATTAAAATACACTCAAATCGTCGGACGAAATCCTATCTCAAAACTATGGATGTTTCAAAAATTTACTGATAAAAGGTATAGTCATCAAATGGAAAAAAATGGGTGGTACTTCTCCATGTGTCATTAGTTCTTTCGAAGTGCGTGTGGTGAAAGGATTTTAAGTGCACCGCAAAGAGTAATAAGTAATAATCTGTTCGGTAGCGCTGTAAGAATCGTCAGACGATCACCAACATTTAAATCAATCCAAAAAAAAAGAAAAAAAAATAGGTAATAATTTGAATATTCTTCGACTTGATTAGTTGGATTATTTAGTACTTACCTATCCTACATATTATTTAAGTACTTCCCTTCTTGGCAAGTTACAAACTCATCACTGCTGCTCAAATAATATGCTACGTTTGTATTTTAATCTCAGAAAAATATCACTAGAATTATTCAGTGTTTAAATCACAAAGAAATATTCTTCATTTAATTCTAGCTCTGATTGATGGGCATGAATAATTAAATTTTAATCATAGAAGAGCTGAAAAAATCTTTCCCGCTTCTCATCGTAAAGGGAAGGAGCTTTATAGGGGTTGTATAAAATGCAAGCTCAGCCAGATTACAGCATGAAATATTAAATTATGGCCTGACCAGGATGAGCGGGGTCGTCGAAGTTCTGAACTATGTCAATTCACCAGCAACTTGCTTTGCTTATGAATAGGCTGTTTATGGCGTTACTGATGAATTTAAACAGCCAGTGCGGGGACTCGTAAAGTTTCTGTACAGCACAAACAGAACACGACAATATTTTTTTGTACATGGATAAAAACGATTTCCTACTTAGAAACCGCCCAAATTTAATTTCATCATTATTTATATTAGTACTGTTTTTTTTTCTTTTACGTATATGAATTCTCCTTTACGAATATTTCCGATATGTCCGATATTCCGAAATTGATCCGTAGTATGTACCTACCAACGGATAGGTACACGTATAGGGACCGGATACGCAATATTCCAGCCTACGCAATATATACTTTCAAGACAAAATGCCTTAATTTAAGCAATCGTTTTCTACTTACCTTATTATGAATACAAACGAATAGGCTTTAATAGCTTAGATTTAAGTTCAATCTAGCGAAACACACACATTTGGGAGCGTCACGTACAGTCAGTATCAAAAATGTATGATACCTACATCATAGAACCCGCGCCAATATAGAAATGGCGCCGCTTATCATTACCTCTTACTCGTACACTATTATTGTTGACATTAGTTACCTTTCACTCGCACCCGTAAGAAGTACCTATAGAGATTGTACAAAGTTTCAAGTGTTTTATGAATTACAATAATTTGCCAGCAGAATAAGCTTTTTAAGCTCCGTACTCACATTCGGTATTACTCGATAGTTTTACTCGAAAACGAGTAAATATTAACGTGTGGACCGCAAAACTCACGCATCGAACTGAGAGTTTTGCGGTCCACACTTTTATATTTACTTGTTTTCGAGTAAAACTATCGAGTAATACCGAATGTGAGTACGGAGCTTTACACTGTTGTTAATAAAAGATCGTAAACAGATTAAGTACATTTGGAATTCAGTAGAGTGATGCATTTCCTTAGTTATCACATGGAAGTGAAACGATGAATTCAAAACTGTTAGGGCAGTTTGCATAACAACCTGATTTAATTGTATTTAGTCAAACACGTTTGCCAAACTAAACAAAATAAGAACAAACATCATTTCCATTAGTATTTTTTTATTATTTATCGCGTTTACCATAATTTCAATCGTGAAGACGGATTCAGACTTTCTTCTTCGTGGAACCCCGTCATTGGTAGGTGTGTACGTCGCGATGTGTTATCAAAGTGTGCGGTCACTGTCAGTGTTGTGTGTCGTAGTGTGAACACGGGCATTATGGATTCTGACGATCAAGTGAGGGTAGTTGTTGAAACTGCTTCCACTTCTCGACGAGGGTAGATCTCAAGTTCAATGCACCAGTCTGCCCGCGACCACGGCTATTGCAACATAGCCGAAAGTAATAAAGGTAAACGCGATAAATACCCGTGTAATACTTCAATATATCATTTCCATTAGCCTGACATTTTCTTGCGCAAGAACTTAATTGTGATTAACTTCCAAATGCGATTAATGGCTTGCTAAACCCGATTAGCTATTGTTGGGCAAGCGGTCCTCGGCCGGTGTTGTCAATCAACTTTTGACGCTGACTGTACAAACTGGGAGATATCAAAGTTAATGTTTGTCAGTAAGCCGAGGTCGTGGATTATTGCCTAACCCGACTAATCTATGTCGAATAAACCTATAACCCGATTCCTAAAGCCAGACCACGCGTTGTTAATTACCTACTACCTACCTATGGGAGGCAAATTAGTGTTTACCTACTGATATCCTGAGGCCGATTACATATCATGCCATTAACGTCGAATTCACCTACAGGTGAACCTTCGAAGAAAATCGTCGACTCGATATCGACAAAAAACGAGACGAATTAAAGCCCTGTACCCCAAGTATGAGTTGTGTTTACCATATTTGGTTTTTAGTTTTTCGTGTTTGTTCCGTGTTCATTGCGGGTTTTGTATGAAGTCGCGATAGAGATACCGATACGGAACTTTATGTTGCAAGTATGATGAAAATTAATAGTAGAACATAAAGTTCCGTATCGGTAAATCTAACGCGTCTTCATACAAAACCCGCAATGAACACGGAACAAACACGAAAAACGAAAAACCAAATATGCTAAACATAACTCATACTTGGGGTACAGATCACCAGCAGCCATCACATACAATTACATTGGCGGGGTATTGACAGGCCCCAGGTGCGCTCTTCATCATTCATCATTTTCCTGCCCTTATCCCACTTCATGTGGGGTCGGCACAACAGGTTTTTTCCCTCCACTCTCCTCTATCAGCCGTCATCTCAGCAGTCACTCCTTTCTTACTCATGTCCTCTTTCACACATTCCATCCATCTTTTCTTTGGCCTACCTCTACTCCTATATCCATCCACATTCATCCCTAGCATTTTTCTGGTTACAGGTGCGCTCTTAACTTTAATAAAAAAATTGGGTACACCAGCCACATTAGAGCGCATCAGAGGGCAGAACAAAGCCCTCACACAATAAACATCCATTAGCAGTTGCCGCAGCCGAAAACGGCTAGGACTACATCATCATCATTACCTATAGCAGAGTAGCTAGTAGATATATTTGTGAAGGGCTTGTCCGAGGAAGGAATATCACCATGCCTTTTTCTGCCGCCAAGCAGTGTTGTTGCTCGTGAAGTTACAGGCACATGCCTCAATTTGATGGGCGTAGGACATTGCATCGTAGGGCATGTTACTATAGTATGTGACTTGCGAGGCAAGGCTTTGTTTTAGGTGATGGTTACCAATTGTTCAATGGACCAATGGGTCAATCAATGGACCAATGATTCAATTAGTTCAGTAGAAATTAGTTGGTAAATTTTGGGTTTGTAAAACTGGAATATTTTTCTTAGAACCATGCTTTACCCTGGTATCCAGAATCATGTATAGGTACAGTCAGCAATATTTAAAGGTTTTAACAATTTCATTTATCGATAAGCTATTGAGCATCAACTATTCTAGGTAAATCGGATAATGAAGTTCGGATTAAAAGCATGGTTCTTAAAATATTCGTGACTAACGTAAGTTTTTTAAACATTTTATCTAATTCTGTTGCTGGCTGTACTTAAATCTAAATGCCAATGTAAGTAACCTTATTCTAAACCGAACACTGATTGTTTACCCACCACATGTCGCGGACGAGACGTTTCACAAAAAACAAACAAATATTTCCGCCACACAATTCCCATAAAAAATGTGCTGAAAACGAACTCTTACAACCCATTCCCTGTAATGTGTTTCATAAAATGCCACTATCTTCGATTACGGTGAAGGGTGGTCGCATCCCCTAAGGATGGGGTCTGGAAGGACACCGGCGCATTTCGTATTCCACTCGCGGTCCCTTCAAAATCAAGGAGTATGTGATTCGATTTCTATACAGTAAGATATCTGTATGGAGATGATGCATCTCGTTAACACGTTGACTGTCCCGCCTATTTTTGGGGAATTACCTGGTACGTCCATTTGTTTTATTCTCACCAATTCAATGTTCATACGTCCCTTGAAAATCAAAGCTCTAGCTTACACGTCCAGCCCAGAAAATGCTGTTTAGTTGCCTATGGCGAATGCATTACATGTAGTGCACGGACGTCACAGCCAGACCAAAAATGCATTATATGTAATGCACGGACATTAAATTATAATTAATTATTTGTAAAGCGTCAGATGCATGTTTAATGTTCAATTCCTTTATTTTATAAAAAAGAGGGTATTTAATAACTGGAATTGTTTATCAACTTTTGTCCCTCATCATAATTCTATCATCCTATATTATCATAATTATAATAAAAAATAGTTATCGCTAACAATCATCAGGAATTGAGTTATTTTTATTGAAAAACATTTTTGTTTTGAAAACTAGTTTTATAATATTTTTTATTGATCAAGTAATTTATTGAAGTGTTACTTTAGAGAGTTTGTAGCAGATATTATGCTCTACATGAATAATCCGTCGCGCTTAACACAGATACACTTTTCACAGCATATTATGATGGTATATATGAGTGGTATAGATGGTATAGATGGTGTAAATGGGATTAAATTCTGGGCTTTATAAAGAGCCGCGTAGGTATATTAAAAAGAATACCAAGGTGGTATAATCAGCTCTAGCAATTCGTTCGGTTCACTCAATCGGAAACATCAATTGAGTGTCTCATCGCGAGTTACATACTAAATACGCAATGTCCTGAGGATGTCTTGGTGCCCCGAAGGCGCCTATCAAACGCGCGCCTTCAAATTGGATAAGACGTAATGCACGGTCGCATAGAACGTATAGTAGGTACGCGCAACGGATCTAAGTCCCTCTGAAGTCAGGCGCTATTGCAAATACATTTTTTTTATATAACTAGCTGATGGAACAAGCAGATGGCCCATCTGATGTTAAGTGGTAACCATCACCTATAACAAAGCATTGCCTCGCAAGTCACACACGATAAGAACGTGCCCTACGATGCACTGCTCACATTTGTCGGACGGTTGTCAGCCTCCCTTAGTCGATCGGCTTGGAGGGGTAGCCCCGGGCGCTTCAACATCACGTAGAGATCGAAAATCGAAAAAGGTTTAGGTTATTTTAGTTGGTTTTTGCCATCTGAATCACTCTTCTATTCCTACGATTGGGGCACAACTCTCACTCGTATTGCTTATAATTATAATTAATTATTGTTGTTAAAATGATAACGCTTTTATTGGCAATTCAATTAATATCGATATTTTTATTCTATATATATTCTACAGGTATTTCTACTTGCCAACTATCGCAAATCCACGATTGAATTCAGTTAAGGCTTAGCGAATTGACTTTGGAGTACTCCCAGATTAATGCAATCGTTAAAATATGAGTCTGTTGTCTGTTTGTTTGCTACGTTTCCACCTTACTGCTGACAAGATTTTTGAGATGGACATAGAGTAGGTACCTACGTATTGACAATCCTCACAGCCCAGTTGGTAGTAGCTTTGCCTTCCACGCTGTAGGCCGTGGGTTCGATCCCTACCGAGAGCAAATATTTGTGTGAAATGAATGTTTGTTATTTTTATTAAACATCCAATGTTATATTATAAATATGAAACAGGTATGTAATTAGGTATATAAGTATTATATCGGCAATTTCTTTTTATTTAATTTATTACTTAAAGCATAAAAATATCATAGTCCAGTAGGAAGATGAAATCAACAAAGTCACGGGCAAAAGCCAGTTTTACATAAAAATCAGGATGGCCTCAAGCCAAAAATTGGTGAGAATTGAGAACCTCATACGTTGCTATCTGTGATCTAAGGTAAGAATTTTTCCCAAAATATTTCCAAAACTGCCAGTCAGCGGTAAAGGAAATTCCTTTAGGTTACGACATCTCATATCATAGATTTAGATGGTATCCGAACTTCGGGTTTAGCTGACAAAGGATATTATGGTGGTCTTCTACTACTACTTATTATATAGGTAGAGGCACAGATAAGAGAATACTAACTTGTGCGAAAAATATGGATATTAATATAACATTGGTGGTCTGGGCAATCAATTGGATTACCTTTTGGATACTGTGGTAAATTTTGTAGCGAAAAAATAATGTAGCATTCGTAAGTAGGTAGCAGAAGAAAAAGAAGGTGCGCAGGTAGTAATCAAGCTACTCTCATCCAAAAAAAATTACGCTACTGTTTATCGTTTTATCTTTTATATTTTTATTAAAGCAGTTGAACTGTTAATATAATATTGAAAGCTGGGCTGTTTAAATAAAATCTTTGTGATTTCCTCAAACACTGAAACAAATGAAGTATTTTCAAATAGACTTTATCTTTGACCTTACTTTATTGTCGCAATATTAGTGGTCAATTCTACTTAAATTTTTAATGAATACCTAGGCTACTTTTAATGAAATTATAACTACTAATTTAACATCCATGGATCGGTGGATCTAAAAGAGCATCACTTCGCGGCAAAAAGGCTCTGCGCGCATCCAATTTTCCAATACATTAGAGGTTGAGAGGGAGCTATCTGCGATTGATCCACCGAAGTGATTGATGCCAGCGTTGTAGAATACTGAGGGAATACTGAAGCAGACGATTTGTTCTTGGAGAAGGTAGGTATTTCTTGTGTTTTATCGACATTATCAGCTGGAAGAAGTCCACTACTGGACATAGGCCTCTCCCATAGAACAATAGTACACGCAGGAAAAAAATGGCCAACAAAGCCACAATAAATGCTTTGTTGATAATTTCCTGTCGCAGCAACTAAATATTTTGTTACTATTACAGAAAGAGCTTAGTTGGGATTAGCAACTTTTTTATTGTGCGCTGATTGCCCGTCGTTTAATGTGCTAGGAACAATGTAGTTTTGTCCTTACATCAAAGTTAATAAAAACTTAGATGTGCTAACAATAAAACGTTTTAGGTGTCACAATGTGAACATTGTTAATAAATCTGACAAAATAACTATAGTCGTAGCATTAAACTACCATTTGTCGTACAATATATATGTAGCTGTGTTAACAATGGAACGTTGCAAGTATGTCAATATGAGCATTGTAAATAAATCTAACAAAATAACTATAGTCGTATCATTTAACTACCATTTGTCAGACATTATATATGTGGCTATAGTAACATTGGAGCGTTGCTACTGTGTCAATGTGAACTTTGTTAATAAATCTAACAAAATAACTATAGTCGTATCATTTAACGACCATTTGTCAGACATTATATATGTGGCTATAGTAACAATGGAGCGTTGCAAGTGTATCAATGTGAACATTGTTAATAAATCTAACAAAATAACTATAGTCGTATCATTTAACTACCATTTGTCAGACAATATATATGTGGCTATAGTAACAATGGAGCGTTGCAAGTGTATCAATGTGAACATTGTTAATAAATCTAACAAAATAACTATAGTCGTATCATTTAACTACCATTTGTCAGACAATATATATGTGGCTATAGTAACAATGAAGCGTTGCAAGTGTATCAATGTGAACATTGTTAATAAATCTAACAAAATAACTATAGTCATATCATTTAACTACCATTTGTCAGACAATATATATGTGGCTATAGTAACAATGGAGCGTTGCAAGTGTATCAATGTGAACATTGTTAATAAATCTAACAAAATAACTATAGTCGTATCATTTAACTACCATTTGTCAGACATTATATATGTGGCTATAGTAACATTGGAGCGTTGCTACTGTGTCAATGTGAACTTTGTTAATAAATCTAACAAAATAACTATAGTCGTATCATTTAACGACCATTTGTCAGACATTATATATGTGGCTATAGTAACAATGGAGCGTTGCAAGTGTATCAATGTGAACATTGTTAATAAATCTAACAAAATAACTATAGTCGTATCATTTAACTACCATTTGCCAGACAATATATATGTAGCTATAGTAACAATGGAGCGTTGCAAATGTATCAATGTGAACATTGTTAATAAATATAACAAAATAACTATAGTCGTATCATTTAACTACCATTTTTCAGACAATATATATGTGGCTATAGTAACAATGGAGCGTTGCAAGTGTGTCAATGTGAACTTTGTTAATAAATCTAACAAAATAACTATAGTCGTATCATTTAACGACCATTTGTCAGACATTATATATGTGGCTATAGTAACAATGGAGCGTTGCAAGTGTATTAATGTGAACATTGTTAATAAATCTAACAAAATAACTATAGTCGTATCATTTAACTACCATTTGCCAGACAATATATATGTAGCTATAGTAACAATGGAGCGTTGCAAATGTATCTGTGGAGGTCAATACCTCTACGTGGGCTGTAAGAAACCTAGTGGTAGTGTGGCTGCGATGTGGTTGCGATGTTATCGCCTAGCCTAACCAGTCTACTCTGCCTGCCTACTACTGATTCCTACCACTGTTCCTAGCTAAGGGTCTGCACGGGGATTTTAAGTTAAAAGCGCGATTACTGAACACAACATATATATTAACAAAATGACTAGAATATATTACACACATTGGTCTATGATAATGCATAGCTCCGCGGAGCAAATAAGATTCCAACAACCAATCACAGAACGTCTGAGGGACATTGTAGGGAGGGCCGCGAGAGAGGGCTCTCGCGTGAGAGGGACAGCGCGCACATAAATATTGCGCGCGTTGCCGCGGCACGTCAGTGGGCTGCGCGCGCGCACGTTGTACACGTCGCTGGCGGCGCGCTCTTCATGTTCCCACAGTACCCCCCATCAAGCGAAGCGTACGGATCTCTTGACGGTCCGGCCGTATCTGGTAACGTACGGTGCTGCTACAGGCGGTACCGTTGTAACCGGAGCTTCGCTGACTGGCGTCGGACTTGCTTCTTCGTTACAGATGTATGCTGGTTTAAGTCTATCCAACGATACAACTGTAACGCGCCTTGGTAACTGGATCTTGAAATACTTGCCATGCTTCTGTAGTACGGGAAATGGTCCGTCGTAAGGTGGCGTGAGAGGCGCTCGGACTGTGTCGTTCCTTATGAACACATGCGTGCAGGTAGCCAAATCCTTGTGCACGAACGGTCTTGCAGTCGCTGTGGCAGGGCGTTGTACTGGCGCTAGTGTCGCCATGGCTTCGGTGAGGCGTCGCACAAATTCTGCGTCTTCAATCTTCGAGCTTGATGGCGCAATGAAGTCTGAAGGAATGCGTAGAGTCGATCCGTAGGTAAGTAGCGCCGGACTGAAATTGTTATCTTCACGTAGCGCTGTCCGTAGTCCAAGTAAAACTGTAGGTAGCTCCTCACTCCATTGCGTTGTAACTCCTCTTGCCATAAGCGCTGCCTTTAGTGTGCGGTGAAGTCGCTCTATCTGGCCATTTGACTGCGGATGAAATGGCGTAGTCCGGATTCTTGTAATGCCAAATTTCTTCATCAATGCGTTGAATAGTGATGATTCAAACTGCCTCCCTTGGTCCGTAGATATCCGTAAAGGACAACCAAATCTTGTGATCCAATTTTCATAGAGTGCTCGGGCGACGACTTCTGCTGTTATCTCGCGTACTGGTACAGCTTCTGGCCACTTTGTGAAACGGTCGATCATCGTCACGCAGTATCTGTAGTCTTGAGATAGCCGGAGAGGTCCCACGATGTCGATATGAACGTGCTCAACCGTTCAGAGGCAGGAAACGTTCCAAGAGGCGTGACGCTGTGCCGATTGATTTTTGCTCTCTGACAGCCGATGCAGTTCCTGGTCCACGTAGTCACGTCCTTGTTCATAGAAGGCCAAAAGAATTTTGATGTGACTTGTTTCCTCGTCGTACGTATTCCCGGATGACACAGCTCGTGTTGCGCTTTGAATGCTGCTTGACGATGTGCCGCAGGTAGGTACGGTCGCAGAGTGGACGTTGACTGCTCGCACGTGATTGGCTGAACTATTCCAGGTAGTGTGACGTCAACGAACTTTAAATTTGGTTGTAGCTTGAGTTGCTTCAATTCTTGATCGCTCCTTTGATCTCTGGACAGAGCTTCGTAGTCCATGTTCGAAGGACATCGAATCTCTTCGATCCGTGATAATGCGTCGGCAACAGAATTTTTCTCTCCTTCCACGTAAATAATTTTCGAGCAGAACTGGCTTATAAAGTGAAGCTGCCTTTCTCGTCGCGGTGTGTCGCTGCTGCTCGGAGGTCGCGACAGAGCGAAAGACAGTGGCTTATGATCTGTGAGTATGTTGACTTCACATCCCTCGATGAGGCGACGAAAATGTTTGACAGCGGCGTACATAGCTAATAGCTCGCGATCGTACGTGCTGTATCTTCGCTGTGTGTTGCTCATAGCTTTTGAAAAGTAAGCTAGCGGCTTCCAAGTTTTTCCTATTTGCTGTTGTAGAACCGCGCCGATGCTGTGATCCGATGCGTCTGACATAATGTTGAGTGGAGCGTTCAGTACAGGGTGCGTTAGCGTTGTAGCTTCCACGATGCTTTGGCGGCATTTCTGAAAGGCTACTTCCGCTTCCGGCGTCCAATCAATTGGTGTCTTGTCATTCTTCTTCCTGTCATGTAGGTACTTGTTTAGCTCGCACTGGTAATCGGCTTGACGTGGCAAACAGTCTCGATAAAAATTCAGCATTCCTAAGAAACGGCGTAGCTCTACGATGGTCTTCGGTTGCGGAAAAGTTGAAATGACTTCCGTGCGTTCCATTGTGGGTTTGATACCTTCTTCATCTACTTCGTAGCCCAAGAAATTGATCTTGGACTTGGCAAATTCGCACTTATCCACGTTGAGCGTAACTCCATACTTGTCCAGGCGGCTTAGAACTTCATGAAGTAGCGTCTTGTGCTCGTCTTCATTCTCGCTGCATAGTAGGATATCATCCACGAATGCGAAACAGTCCTTGATGCCACGGAGTACTTCATGCATGAAGCGCTGGAACGTCTGACTTGCATTCCGAAGTCCGAATGTCATACAGCGAAACTGGAATAGCCCAAACGGTGTTATTATCGCACTCTTCTGAGCGTCCTCTTCTGCAATAGGTATCCAGTAATACGCCATTTTCAAGTCCAATTTTGAAAATATTTTCTTGCCGTGTAGATGATACGTAAAATCTTGAATTCGAGGTATCGGGTATCTATCTGGTTGCGTAACAGCATTGAGTCTTCTGTAATCCCCACAGCAACGTAGACTTCCATCCTTCTTCTTGACGACGTGCAGCGGACTTGCCCATGGACTCTTCGATGGCTCACAAATGCCCATCTCCATAAGGCGCTCGAACTCGGCTTTTGCGGCTTTATATTTATCAGGAGGCAGTGGACGCGCTCGTGCATAAAGCGGTGCCCCGGTTGTCTCTATGTGGTGCACTACGTCGTGTTTTGATGGCGTCTTCAGTGACATCGGGCGTAGTACGTCTGGGTAGTTCTTCAAGATGTCGTGGTACGTGTGATTTTCACTTATCACATGGACGGTTTCTTGATTCGTGGCGATTTGTATGGCGTCGATGGATAATTCCGTGACTTTGTCTATCAGCTTCCTGCGGTGTAGGTCAACCAACAGCTTGAAGTGACGCAGGAAATCAGCTCCCATGATGGATGTCTTCACGTCAGCCACCACGAACGTCCAACGAAAATTCCGTCTAAGCCCGAAATCCAGTTGCAAACTGCTCTCGCCATACGTTTTGATCGGTGTCCCGTTTGCTGCGTATAAGTTGTAGGCGCTTGACGTCTGTTTCTTCTTATGTGCAGGCGTGCAGGCTAGTACCGATATATCGGCACCTGTATCCACGAGGAAACGCTGATTCGTGTTGCGATCGTAGACACATAGGCGGTTACTAGCGGGAACAACACCGACCTCCGCCATGGTCGGCGTGTGGTCTTTTTTCTTGGCGGAGCTAGAGCGGGAACGCGAACGTGAGTGAACGGGACTACGATATTCCGATCTCCCGCGGTTGCGTAATTCAGCCACCTCCAACGTGAGCTTCTCCAATTGCTTAGACAACAAGTCTAACTGAGTCACTGTGAGATTGACGGGTAAGTCCAGGGTTGCTTCAGTGTTCTTCGCGTCTCCCATTGCGTGTCTTGATCCTTGGAATGTCGAGGGTCACCAAAATGTGGAGGTCAATACCTCTACGTGGGCTGTAAGAAACCTAGTGGTAGTGTGGCTGCGATGTGGTTGCGATGTTATCGCCTAGCCTAACCAGTCTACTCTGCCTGCCTACTACTGATTCCTACCACTGTTCCTAGCTAAGGGTCTGCACGGGGATTTTAAGTTAAAAGCGCGATTACTGAACACAACATATATATTAACAAAATGACTAGAATATATTACACACATTGGTCTATGATAATGCATAGCTCCGCGGAGCAAATAAGATTCCAACAACCAATCACAGAACGTCTGAGGGACATTGTAGGGAGGGCCGCGAGAGAGGGCTCCCGCGTGAGAGGGACAGCGCGCACATAAATATTGCGCGCGTTGCCGCGGCACGTCAGTGGGCTGCGCGCGCGCACGTTGTACACGTCGCTGGCGGCGCGCTCTTCATGTTCCCACATATCAATGTGAACATTGTTAATAAATCTAACAATATAACTATAGTCGTATCATTTAACTACCATTTGTCAGACAATATATATGTGGCTATAGTAACGATGGAGCGTTGCTAGTGTGTCAATGTGAACATTGTTAATAAATCTAACAAAATAACTATAGTCGTATCATTTAACTACCATTTGTCAGACAATATATATGTGGCTATAGTAACGATGGAGCGTTGCTAGTGTGTCAATGTGAACATTGTTAATAAATCTAACAAAATAACTATAGTCGTATCATTTAACTACCATTTGTCAGACAATATATATGTGGCTATAGTAACAATGAAGCGTTGCAAGTGTATCAATGTGAACATTGTTAATAAATCTAACAAAATAACTATAGTCGTATCATTTAACTACCATTTGTCAGACAATATATATGTGGCTGTGGTAACAATAGAATGTTGCAAGTGTGTCAATGTAAACATTGCAAATAAATCTAACAAATTAACTATAGTCGTAGCATTAAACTACCATTTGTCAGACAATATATATGTGGCTGTGGTAACAATAGAACGTTGCAAGTGTGTCAATGTAAACATTGCAAATAAATCTAACAAAGTAACTATAGTCGTAGCATTAAACTACCATTTTTCATACAATATATATGTGGCTGTGGTAATTATGGAACTTTGCAAGTGTGTTAATGAGGAGAAGGCGTATGCCATGCCCAACAATAGACTTCTCAGGTTGATGACAATTATGATTGCCTATAAAAAGTACCTACCTACTTTCGATGGTGACATCGAAAGAGTGCTGAGAGAGCTGAGATCTCGCGATGTCCGTTATACCAATACACAAAGTTTGGACTTGCCTCTGACTATCACCTTCTAACTGGACCTATAGTTAGGTACTACCAAGTTTCAACTCAAATGGCCTAGGTATTTATTGAAGAGTTCCGTTGAACAGACCTTGGCTCCATCATCAGACCAGATCGCTAATCACATATATTTTTTCTTCGTTTACTCGATCTATTAATTGCAAGTGCTGCGTTCACTCTAGGTAGGCAGCTGTACCTATACCTACTGCACGCAAAAAAGGGAACGGCGGCGTTGTTGGATGATCTTCTCATTGCAAACTAAATAAAAGCGTTTTAAAAGTAGAGGATTTTACGATTACAAATGAATGACAGCCCTCATAGCTCGGTTTGTAGGTAATAGCTCTGCCTTCTGCGCTATAAAGATAGATAGATAGATAGATAACTCTTTATTTTTCACCACACAGAAACAAAATACAGGATTAAGGCATACATTTAGGCAAAACAATGGGCGGCCTTATCGCTGAGAGCGATCTCTTCCAGGCAACCATGGACAGATAGAACTAATTTAAAATTAACGGCGGTGTAGTCACTTACGGAAAATATTATAATTTAATGACTAATAACCTACTAGCCGCGCCGCCGTTTAGTAGAATCTATAAAGTATTGCGTTTTGGATAAGGGTTACGTTTCTTTGGCACCGCCCCGTCTTATAAAATCAAAACTTGCATGCTTTGCTTCATTACCATTACTTAGATTAGACATAGGTACCTTTAACAGATAAAATTAAATGACGACGATGACGGATCAAAAAAACTTCATAGTTATCGAATGTCGTCCAATTGCAATAGGTAGGTATAATGCGAAACTCATTATTCTATGTGTAGGCAGGACCTGGGCGACCGAGCTTTACTCGGTTTTTTTTAATACAGATTAACATAATAAATGAAAAATTTCCATTGACCTGTCCCCGCTGAGGTAGGTACGTAAAAAATACCTATCTACAGGTCTATATGCAATAATTGTTCGTTTATAGGTATAACATAACATACATAATATACTAACGAAAGGTCTGTCTATCGCTATAACCTACCTACATAACATCGGAACAGAACATTCAGTTAGTACCTACCAAAAGTAATAGCGGCCCTTCGCATTACTTAGCATAGCATAGCGCGTCAGACGTCAGGTCATGTTTAGAGTACTGCGTACTGATAGCATGCTATAGGTATAACGCGGTACGAAATGTCATGCCATATGGCATTACACTATATAGTACTGTTTTGCGCATGTCTAGTTGTGATCTTGAAAAAGAATAAGCCCCTCAATCGAGATGTCGTGAGAGGCGACAAGTCAACGCAACCGAGGAATGGGCAGCAGCATTTCTGGAGTAGGTAGGTAGGTACCTAATTCGAGGGGGCGCCAGCGCGCCCCCACGAGGTCTATATCCATGTCTATCCTAAGTGCTTATCTATACCATCTACTAAGTATCTCTAATCATATTTCTCCTTCTTTAGTAGGTAGGTATTCATTCGAAATATTCAAAAAGAGGCAGAGGCAAGAGGTAGGTAGGTACCTAGGTACCTGAACTGAAGCGAACTGAACAATCATACGTGTGTATGCGTGCATAGGTATGACCTAAAAGAATCACACTTGAAAACTTTACATTAATCCGACGACAAAGTAGGTATAGATAGATAGGAAATTTAACAAAACTAATTTTGTGCTCACGGCAAAGACAATAAAACTTGTCGAAACATGTTCGGTTGTAGATTGGTCGTCGGGGCGGGGCGGCGGGGCAGCGGGGCAACGTGGCGTGGCATTGGTGTTGCCAACGGTTTTATTAACACACCCGATTAGTTTCAATCGACGCCGGATGACATACCACCACAAATCCATCATAGTATTTAAACGAACTACTAACGCTAGATAAAAAACAGCATGCAAAATTTCAAGTTCATTCATGCATGTTGCATAAAATTTATAGCATAGCTCCCAATACCTCATAATAATAATTTTTTTGGTAAGTAATATTTGTTTTCTAACATAATCTAAAAATATTACAATCTAGCCATAATTACGGTCAATAGGTAATTTAATACTGACCTAGTTTTTTAAAGTAAGCTACATCTAAGAATGTGTCCACTAACACTTTTCTTACTGCCTCTATTTAAGGCAAAGACACTTTGTTCTTGTGTTCTTGATTAGAGTTTTTCACCTTCAACTACATGAATTATAACTTTACACTACACTTGTTCAAAAGGTTTAGTTCCTTTAAGTCTTCTCACTATGTCCGTGTTGTCGAGGAGCTGGATGGCCTCGATGATGAAGTCTATCTCTCGTTCACATGATGATGAAGTCTATGTTCGTGAGCTTCTGCATATTTTTTTATAACATTGTCAACGAACTCAATATTAAGGTCCCGGTGAAGGTCATCATTTCTGACGTACCAGGGCGCATTTACGATCTCTATGCACTTTATTCTGGAAAGTTTGTATAATTAGGATGTTAGTCTTTTTGGTACAGCCCCACAACTGTATACTATATGTCCATATTGGCATTAGGACCTGTTTGTACAAAACAATTTTATTTTGAACTGACAAAGTGGAATGCCAGTTCATATCTTTTATTTTTCACATGAGCTTTCCAGCGAAGTTTTGCATCAAGTGTCATGCCTAAGTACTTGGCTGTGTTTTCGTAGGGTATGATCTTATTATTGATATACACTGGACAAAAATGTTCCTTCTGATTTGTAAAATTTATATGGACCGATTTAGATTCATTTAATCTGATTCGCCATTTTTCTGTCCAGTCGTGGACTTTGTTAACAGCCAATTGAACCTTTTCTACTGCTTCTACGTGAGTGCTTCTAAATAATGAAAAATTTTGCTGCCGATCGCGGCATTGTTGGGAGGAAAAAAAACGAGTTTGCGACACTGCGCCTGCTCACGTCCACTCAGCCAGCAGACACACACAGCCATTTGTATTGAGCGACGCACGCGTTGCGCACGTCGCTCGCTCGAGCGTACTCCTACGCACTGGAACTTATGCGAAATGTAGATTCGTAGATTACCTATTTTGATTAGATTTTTGTAAAAAGTGATTTAATATTATTGTGATTGTGATCTGCGTTACCTACCTGAAGTGTGAAATGGAAGAATTTCTTGATTCTACCCGTTTGGGCCATATAAGGAACAGTTTCATTGGTAAGAGTTTTCATGTTATTTACTTTAATAGCTTTTTATCTCTTATGAAATAAGGATGGTCCGAATTATCTAAAGTACCTATCTACCTACCTTGAGATATGATTAAATTGAATACATGAATAAAATAGAGGCAGCAAAGTATTTTGTCGTTTTAACAAAGTTGTGATTTTACAAATTATGGGAAAAGGTTTTTGGTGGTTCAATAATTTTATTATTAGGTACTTAAGTATAATAATAATTAAAACCATTTAAATATTAAGTACTACACAGTTCCACCAATTTATCTATTCTGACGAGAGCGGCGCGGCGTGTTGGTGGCGCCAAAATTGTTGACGCCATTTTGTTTCGTACTTTGAAATCCATGTAGGTGTTGATTGGAAAATTTTATTTGAAAATTATTACGAGGTACATACGTATAATGTACCAATGTATCTGTGACAATTCCATATATTAATATGGTATATACCTTGCTTGCTACATACCTACCATTTACTACTTACCATTTTGGTACTTACCTAAAACAGAAAATAAATGTAAGGAATTTCACTAGGTTATTCTTCTTAGTACCTAGTAGTATTGTTATGTTTTGACCTGCATTTTAACTACCTACCTTTAGCTTTACATTAGCTCTTGTATTCGCCTTAACAGTAACGGTATAATATAAACGAACCCATATAGGTACCTAATAATACTTATTTCTTAGAAAATTAACAGAAACTAAAAAAAATAGCAAAATTGTAGTTATTGAAGTTGGTTGTTTTCAATGTGATAGCATTATCAGTTACATATACATTTAATTTAAATATTTTATTTTTATTTTTCAGATGAAATCGGATAGCAATGTTTCATCTCCTACCTATATTGTTAGTAACAGAAGATGATGGGCCAGTAGATGCGTCAATTCAGGTAAACCATAATTCATATTAAAAACTACCACCATTCAGTTGGTTTTATATTTATTAGAATAGGGAGAATGTACACTGGGTATTTGGTGGAACAATGTAGGGATTAAAGAAGCTGATCAAGGGTACCCAAGTGGTCATTTACCATCAACAACTTTCAAAAAAAAAATGCAGTCTGGTATTTTGCTGTTTTTTAAATAATGACTTGTTTATGTATTTATTACAGTAATACAGTAATGGAATTCACTATAAGACAAAGAGTTGGAATATTTGGATTGTCAAAATATTGGAACAGCAAAAATTTTAAAAATATTTAGCAAGAATGGGCACTTGAGGTATCTTTATTCAAGAAAGAGGTTACCGAAGTGTATTATATGTCGCTTACCATGTCGTCAGAGGAAAAGTTGTGCAGGCCGTAGTGGCCTCTTCCACAACAGGTTGATTACACATCAACGACTAGTTACTTCTTTCTTCAGAAAGTCAAAATGGAAAAGTAGCATAAGCAGCGAGAGCGATAGCAGGTGCTCTAAAAAGAATAATTCCAAACGTGTGAGGCCTCTTCCAGAAAGTTTTACTGTTGACGACTCTGATTTTGAATCAACCTCATCTCCACAAGAATATTTAAACTGGTTGCGGGGAACATCATCGCCACGAGAGACAGTGGTGACAAAGTGGCTCACCACTTTTCAATTAAACAGTAAACTGAAAGCAGAAGGTCTATCATGCAAAGAATACTTTGACTGGTTTCCTGCCCTCACTTTGCCCGATGGACATGAACTGGTGAGTAGTTGCATTAGATATTAGAGGTTTAACACCTGTCTGATCTCATCCATAAATTGACATATTCCGCTTCCCTAGGTATACTTATCTTTAATCCCTCATCATTATTTATATGTAGGTAAATCATGTAGTTAATTTTACACATGTTATATGTTTTAATTGTATTTGTTGCAGTTATCCAGAACTTCCAGATCCATCCAGAACATCCAGACTTCCTGAAAGTGTACCCAAATGCTGACAAAGTTTTTGAGGAAAAATTTCCAACTATTAAAACAAAGCTTCTGCAACTTCTGGCAAAAAAGGAAAGTTCTGCCAGGCAAGATCAAACTACACTTGAGCTGCTCGATTTAGCTACCGGTAGGTAATTTTAATTACTAAGATTATATTGCAAAATATTTGTTTCTAGTATTTGTATTTTGTTACTAAGAGCCCCCTGCGGATTTACTATCATACTGGAAACATGCATGGGACGAGCGTTTTTTTTGAGTAATCTTTGGATTTAAATATTGCTTTATCTTTTACAAAAATAAAATCACCATTCACGCGCCACGATGTATAGTTAAAAAAACAATAGATATGTTTATAATTATTATAAAAGATTAAGATACGGTAATGTAAGTGTATTAATGTATTTTCATAATGTATTTTTTCAGTTGGAGAATACCAGGCATCATTAGCAGCATTTTTGGGAATAATATCGCTTTTACGTCAAGTGCCAACTGCTTCTGTACCAAGGAAAAAATTGTGGAGGCTGTCAAAGGAAGAAGTACGTTCAAGCTTTCTTACTCGTGTAACAACAGCTTCAGATATCGAAGGATATTGCGCCGACAGGGATGCATTTGTGGCTGCTAAAGGTATTCCACCCCAACCGTATGTACTTGCTGTAGGAAGTTCATGGGCTACAGTAACTCATTATGAAATCGTCGTTAATAACGGATTGAGATACCAAATGCCTGATGTTTGCTCTGCAATCAAAACAATTTATCACATATATTGGGCACTAGATTCAGCATAGCCAAAAGACTCGGGTATTTGCTGGATGTTTATACAACGTGCAATGTTCAATATGAGGTCTAAGTATGACTTGAGGGTGTACCTCTGCGTGAATTGTTACACGTATTGAACGTTTAGGTTTTGAATGTTAATTTACCTTATTGATTTTGGATATAATTATTATCTAACAAGAATATCCCTGCGAACTGTGCCAAAACTCATTTCAGACATTTTGACAATTAAAAGTCCACATGCAGTTTTATCATCCTTCCGTAAATAAATTTAAATGTGCTAGTTCAGATTGCACCAGAAATTTCCAATTATTGAATTCATATAAAAGACATTAACAAAATATTTTAAATAGTGCAGGTAGGTACTTTATCTTCTAGGCGTAATTGCAGGAACTAGTTTAGATAATGTAGCAATGTCCTTTGAAATAACTATGGCTCGACTATTTTCATCTCTATATGCCAATCTTCTAATACCATAAAATACTGCAAATATTGTTTTTTCACATTCTGAACAGTACGTTGTTTTGCGAGAACCACTTTAAATAATAAATTATTGCTACGTTTGTGTTAAGGAGAATACAAGAGCTATTGTGACTCACTAGCACGTTTCGACATGTTGAAAGATATAAAATAACTAAACTCATTTTAGAAAAAATAGCAATCAACCATTTTGTGTTCAATCACATTGCACACAGTTTAGTAAAAAAATCATTTTGATCGATACATGTTTAGGAAAATTAGTTTATTGATTTTATATCTTTCAACATGTCTAAACGTGCGAGTGAGAGTCACAGTAGCTCTTGTATTCGCCATAAGTATAATTATAGTAGGTATGTAAAATAATAGTACATATTTTATAAAATGTGTCGTCGTAAATTTGTATTGAGTGTAAGCTTATTATTACGTTGGTACCTACTCATAAAAGTAATTAATTTCGTGTAATCATAACTACTATAATATTTTACAACATACAAAGTATTGACTAGACTTGACTTGTACCCCAAGTCGTGAGTTTTTTTGTTTTTGGTTTTCCGTATTGCGCGTGACCGCAGTTTTGTATGCAGACACGAGAGTTTTCAGCACGCCCAATAGAGGCGCTTATTGCTTCTCTGTTTAAAACTGCGGACTCGCAATACAAAGAACCTAAAACGAAACAAACTTACGACTTAACAGACTTGGGTTACTACTGGTAATGTCAGATTTTATTGCAAGAAGTGTTCAAACTTAGACTAACTATTATGTAGGTACCTAATTATAAGAGAGTAATTCATTTTTTGTAATCATACCTTATAAGTTCTTATTTAACAATACACAAATACCCTGAAAATAATAGATTGTTTTTATCATAATTTGGACCACTGTTAGGTAAAACCGTCGTAGCTGCTATTATTTAGTATACTTTAGGTGTTTAGAATTTAATTTCAGTAGCTATTTTCACAGCTATACTGCCATGCATTTTTACTACGAATAAGCCTTTGTTTCAGTAGGGAATTATTGTACTGCCAGTACCTATGTATCTAATACTCATTTGTGTTTCAAACATAAACTAGTTTACTGTAATATAAGAGTATGTTGGCAAACTAGTTTATTGGGGTAGCTAAATGACAATTACCTACGATGGCATAATTACTTTTTTGGGAAATCAAATGAGTATTAGTTACTGGTACTAATACACTAGTAAGATACAATTTTAAATGCAGGAGCTACTCTACTTCGTGAAAACAACTATACTTCCTTGTTAATATGACAGAGCCTTTGCTGCAGTAGCAGTTTTATTTAAATGCGGGAGCTACGCTACTTCGCGAAAACAACTATACTTCCTTTGTTAATATGAATGAGCCTTTGTTTCAGTAGCTAACTCTCCTTTGCTAAAACAACTACACTTTCTTTGTTTATACATAAAAGCTTTTGATCAAGTAGCAATATTATTTAAATATAGGAGCTATATACTCATCTTCGCCAAAACAAATTATACTTTAATTGTTCATATGAAAAAGTTTTTGTTCGAGTAGCTTCTATATAACACAACTGTATTTTATTTATAACTACGAATAAACCTTTGGTTCAGTAGCAAATGTGTTATTACATTATTTGCTAATATATTTATTAGCTACTGAACCAAGGGTATATTCGTAGTAAAAAAGAAAATACAGTTGTTTTATATGGAAGCTACTTGAACAAAGGCTTTTTTATATGAACAAAGGAAGTATAAATTGTTTTAGCAAAGTTGAGTAGCTCCTACGTTTAAATAATATTGCTACTTGAATAAAAGCTTTTATGTATAAACAAAGAAAGTGTAGTTGTTTTAACAAAGGACAGTTAGCTACTGGAGCAAAGGCTCTGTCATATTAACAAAGGAAGTATAGTTGTTTTCGCGAAGTAGCGTAGCTCCCGCATTTAAATAAAACTGCTACTGGAGCAAAGGCTCTGTCATATTAACAAAGGAAGTATAGTTGTTTTCGCGAAGTAGCGTAGCTCCCGCATTTAAATAAAATTGCTACTGGAGCGAAGGCTCTGTCATATTAACAAAGGAAGTATAGTTGTTTTCGCTAAGTAGCGTAGCTCCCACATTTAAATAAAATTGCTGCTGGAGCAAAGGCTCTGTCATATTAACAAAGGAAGTATAGTTGTTTTCGCTAAGTAGCGTAGCTCCCGCATTTAAATAAAATTGCTGCTGGAGCAAAGGCTCTGTCATATTAACAAAGGAAATATAGTTGTTTTCGCTAAGTAGCGTAGCTCCCGCATTTAAATAAAATTGCTACTGGAGCGAAGGCTCTGTCATATTAACAAAGGAAGTATAGTTGTTTTCGCTAAGTAGCGTAGCTCCCATATTTAAATAAAATTGCTGCTGGAGCAAAGGCTCTGTCATATTAACAAAGGAAGTATAGTTGTTTTCGCTAAGTAGCGTAGCTCCCGCATTTAAATAAAATTGCTACTGGAGCGAAGGCTCTGTCATATGAACAAAGGAAGTATAGTTGTTTACACTAAGTAGCGTAGCTCCCGCATTTACATAAAATTGCTACTGGAGCGAAGGCTCTGTCATATTAGCAAAGGAAGCATTGTTGTATTCGCGAAGTAGCGTAGCGTCTACATTTACATAACATTGCTACTGGAACGAAGGCTCTGTCATATTAACATAGGAAGCAATGTTGTTTTCGCAAAGTAGCGTAGCTCCTGCATTTACATAACATTGCTACTGGAACGAAGGCTCTGTCATATGAACAAAGGAAGTATAGTTGTTTACGCTAAGTAGCGTAGCTCCCGTATTTAAATAAAATTGCTACTGGAGCGAAGGCTCTGTCATATTAGCAAAGGAAGCATTGTTGTATTCGCGAAGTAGCGTAGCGTCTATATTTACATAACATTGCTACTGGAACGAAGGCTCTGTCATATTAACATAGGAAGCCTTGTTGTTTTCGCGAAGTAGCGTAGCTCCTGCATTTACATAACATTGCTACTGGAACGAAGTCTCTTTCATATTAACAAAGCATTGTTGTTTTCACGATGTAGAGTAGCTCCTGCATTCAAATAACTTTGCTACTGTACATAATCATGAGTTGATTAAGTCCAACAACCTTAATACCGTGACTAAGCTTTAATGGTGGTTACAAAGGAAAATATTTAATTTAACAAAGTACAGCTGTTGCTCTTTTAAGTTAGTATTGTTATTACAGCAAAGTCACAGTTAAATAGGATTAGTTCCACAGACAAAAGACACATTGTTGTAGTATACAAACACACTTTATTGAAAAAATATTGTTGTGTTAACAATATACAAACATTGTTGTAGTATCAATGCATATATTTTGTTAAAGATATATTGTCGCAATGACAATTTACTTCTTGACAAAAGAAACATTGTTGTAGTATCAATACACAAAATTGTTGTACTGAGATTGAACTTGACAATATAAACATTGTTGTAGTATCAATACACATAATAATAATTGTTGTACTGAGATTTAACTTGACAAAAGAAACATTGTTGTAGTATCAATACATATATTTTTTGAATGAATGTTGTTGTTCTGACAACTTAATTCTTGACAATAAAAACATTGTTGCCCGGACTATACAATATGGTGGGCTCTCCCCCGTTAAAGTTTTATTGCTGGAGCCAACAATATTTTTTTCTGCGTGTAGGAATTAGTGGATATTCCACACAACACTATCCCCAAAAAAATCTATGGGTATGGTGTAGGTACTATGCGAACCAAATAACTTATGTGTATGCTTAATTTTGAGCACCATTCATTATAATTAACTACCTACTTTTTAATAATCTTTTTTCCATAAAAAATAGTTTTAGAGCTCTTTCCGCCCGACTCTCCGCGATCCTTGCAATTGTTGGTCCATTGTCCTACGCTTTGTCTTCCGGTTCGTGGTCTTTATTGGATAACCTTTATACTCCAACTATCAATTATTTTACTAAAATTTTACCAAATAAACTATACGTGTCAGACTGACCTATAATAATCGAAGAACCTACATTTCTTAGAGGGAGCAAATACTTTAGGTAAATACAGAAGGAAGATAAACTTCAATAATATGCTACTAGAAGATACTCACCTAGGGAGCTATAATTATGACGCTGTGTGAAGTATCCTCCACTATTTATGTACTTACCAACATAATAATTTATTTGTTGTATAGGTCTTTAGCATGAGTTTCGGATAAAACATATAAACTTCCAGTTCACAAGCGCCACTTAACCCCACGCATCTTAAAAATGCAATTAGTCAAGTGGTAGGTATCTACACCAGAAAGAAGTTCAACAATTAGCTTGACACTACAATGGCCGAACTATGTAACAGGTCATCGTCCTGTGATGGTTTCCCACTATCCATTAAAAGAGAAATTTGTACAGGAAGCCGGTTTCTAGCTGAAGTTAAATGGTTTGGAACCGAAACTTTACAATTGCAGCAAAAACTGCCACAAAACTAACGACGCGACGTAAGCACAAGACAGTGGTGGATTTACCAGCAGGTTGAGTAGGCTGGAGCCCAGGGCGGCAGATTTTAGGGGGTGGCAAATTAGGCTTGGTTAGGTATCTTGTTTTTGGATATATTTCTATAATAAGAAGCTCAATCATGGCCGCCGGACCACTTGTACCATTAGGCAGTACCATTGATGGTACAATTGGCACCGATTTGTCCCAATTGTACCATGATAAACAAAACACCTTTTTATAAAACTAGCCCGCGGTTACTTAAATGACAGCTGTCAAAATTTTATTTTTGTCAATAAATGAAAATCATGAGCTGATATAAGGATGATAGTGCACCAATCATAAAGTTCTAATAAGTATTACCAATTATTTTGTAAATATTATGGTAAACTAGGGTTTCGAATTGTAGAGGTCAGTAGGCGCAGCATGAATAGCCTACTGGCGGCAAATATGTAAATCCGCCATCACTGACACAAGAGTTATGATAGACAACACCCAATGTTATGTAACCGTATGATGAATTAATGAAATGAAATTACTTTATTTAAATATATTTATTACACCAAAATAACACTAGAAGACATGCAAAAATCTGAACTGAAGAAATGAATTAGAATATGTTTGAAGCAAGAAGCAATCGAGACTCTGTTTTTGATATCGTTTAGATTTTTGTCTAGAACCAAGACTAATGAAAACTTGATTGTAGAATCCTACGCTCATAACAGATCAATGTGGAAAATAAGGGTACACTTTTTAATCCGGCCCCGACAATCAAATGGTGCAGAATAATCCGCTTTCTACGTGAATTCTCTCTAATGTTACGGCAAATTGAGCCAATTACAGCAAGACATTCCGCAGACAAGTCGCATGCCGGCTCTGCACCACGATAAATAACAACTTAACGCGCTATTTGCCGGATGCATCGACCTAGCAACTACTAAGATAGAATCAGACACTGAGTGTGTATTCTGAATTTCACTCACTTGCGTACGTGCCATACGAGCTCATTTTTCCAGCGGTTTTTGTATAGACACGATAATCGCCCCTAGCGGTCACGTCGAGAAGTTTCGTAACTCCATACAAAAACACCTCAAAAACGGGCTTGAACGGCATGGACGACAGTTACCTAGTAAAACTCAGAATACACTTTGTTCAATGTGAGCATTGTAGCATGCTCGCATTGGCCTGCTAGCTCAGCTTGTGGCCAGAAATCATGGCCACAAGTTAACCATCTGATCATCAAAGTTAAAATCGTCATCTTCGTTTTTTATGCAACTTGCTGCTGGAACAACGGCCCACCTGATGTTAGCTGGTAACAATCATCTTTAACAAAGCATTGCCTCGTAAGTCACGCACGATAGGAACGTGCCCTACCTGCCCTGCGTGCCTTCGTACATATTGTAGCTGGTTTTTTTTCTGAAATGCACATAAATTAAGTCCTTCGCGGCTTATGCTTCAGCTCTACAATACCCATTAAACTTAGTAAGTAGGTGCTTTAGGTATTTAGTGCACAACCTACAATAGTGAATAACGTCCAGTAAATTCTAATCAAACGCTCCATTTACCTAACACACTGAGCAGTGTTCGTTGCTTCGATTCCAACATATTAGCTTAGTTTAATCTCCCATCGATAGAATGTAGAGTAGAATTATTCTAGCGCCCAATGTGTCAATACGTTTATTAGACCCGAATATCAAGAGTACACACATGCTGATTGTATACAAGGTAGCTAGGAGCTGCAGGCATTATTATGATGAGTCCCTACTTAAAAGGGCATAAATAAAAAGTCTAACATCCCATAGTCAAAAGGTATCTATCCAATTTAATCACTAGGATCAATTAGAAACCTCTTAAAGCTGGTGCCCGTTCCACGCGACCGAGCCTAGAAGAACAGGCAACAAACTTATGGCTTAGTTCCTACCATTATTTTGTATGATCCTTGTAACAATATAATTTAATATGAAGCGCCAGTGTGGTGCTAAAAGGAGATATTTTACCTATATTTATTGCTTACACATGGTTTAGTTTAGGTACATACATAGTTGTTGTTAGTAGGTAGGTAGGTAAGTATCACATGGACCCTGCATAGCGTATGGCAACATGGAGGCAGGCCGAGAGGCCGACATACTTATAAATAAGAGAGCAGATGATTATATTAAACAAAAAAGTGAACTGTTTTGCTGCTTTTTATAACAAGAACTTTACTACCCTCCTAGCGTAGTAGTAAAAAATCTGTTCAATCCAAATTTTATGAGTAACTCAAGTTTCAGCTTACAATTTGGCGTTGCGTAAATATTATATTACCAAGTAGGTACACCACAGTCCCCTTTCGCAAAGAACACAATAACTGATTTGAATACACTCCGATTGAATACAAATCAATTCATAAGGACCCACCCCAAAGAAACCCAGACGTCTTATGGAAATACTTCGATTATTGTCTTTTTCGATGTGCGTAGATTGTTAACGTGGCTGGTAAGTTATATCGTGGTTTGAATATGGAATAGTCATAGTGCATGGCATGACTCAGTCTGTATAAATTCGAGTTATTACTACACATTAGCTAGCTAGTGTTTGATGTTAATAAGATTATGAGAGTCGCTTAAATACGAATACATAATAAAGTAAATAAATAAAATAAATATTGGTGGACATTCTACACAGCACTCTCTCGCCCCAAACTAAGCCAAATCTTGTGATATGGAAACCAGATAGCTGTTTTACTACTTATATACTTTTTTTTGTAAATACATACTTATAGAGTTCGGCTGCATACGCAGTTCGCACAATAAGATGATGATGTTTTTATGATATCCTGAATGAGATTTTTGACGAATGTGTACCTAAAAAACGTATAGGTAAGGTAAAAAAAAGATATAGCTACCCAAAGTGGTATTCGGTAGAGATCATTCAGGAAATAGAACACAAAGCGAGGCTGCATAAATTGTATAAGACGAGAGGGTCCAAAGAGAACTACCAAGCCTTCTCAGAATGTAGAGCGAGGGTCAAGGAAATGATAGCCATAGCGCATCAACACCATCAGGAGCGAGTGCAGAGCCGATTAGCGGAGGACCCGAAGGCATTCTGGGATTATGTTAGAGAGAAACGGGGTGCAATGGACCGAAAGAAAATTACTAAAGATGGTAGTACACTTCCGGAGGCAGAATGTGCAGAGGAATTTGCTAAGTATTTTCTTTCGGTATACGGCACCACTGCGGCGGCCCTCAACGTGGGCGAAGCGCAGGCTTTAGGCAATGCCGGTAGCTCGCGCGTACATGTGCCGAAGCTGACAGAGGCAGAGGTATGGGCAGCACTCACACGACTTAAGCCGAAACAGTCTGCAGGCCCAGACGGGATACCCGTGTTTGTTATGAGGGACTGCCGTAGAGTTCTAGCGGAGCCACTCGTCCGTATATTTAACCTATGCTTGGAAGGATCATATTTCCCGGAACGCTGGAGGGTTACCCGGGTGATTCCCATACCGAAAAGTGATGGTGGCTCGGAGGTAAATGGATTCAGACCCGTTGCGATCCTTTCATCACCGGCAAAAGTGTTCGAGTCGGCGGTGCAACGCAGTATACAGCAGCAAATTTCGGCTCATCTCTCGGATGCTCAGCACGGCTTCAGAACAGGCCGCAGTACGACCAGTAACCTCCTCAACTCGATGTCATACATTCTTCCAAACGTAGACGCAGGAGTGCAAGTCGACGTAGCCTATTTTGATTTTAAAAAAGCTTTTGACATGGTCGACAATGACATCTTATTGACAAAGCTGGCGACGATCGGCTGCACCCCCAAACTGCTGCAGTTCTTCACTAGCTACATGAAAGACAGGCAGCAGTATGTGGAGTACGCGGGTCATAAATCAGAACCTTACTTCACGAGAACAGGCGTGAGTCAAGGTAGCAACTTAGGGCCTCTGGAATTTATCGTGATGATTAACGATCTGCCCGAAGTTGTTACAGCAGCCAAATGTCTTCTGTTTGCAGACGACCTCAAGCTGATCTTGCCAATAAAGGAGGAAGAAGATTGCGTCCGTCTTCAACAAGACGTGGATAGGGTAGTGGAGTGGAGCAGGAGAAATAAGTTGCAGTTTAATCTGAACAAATGTTCAATTATAACATTTAGTAGAGCAACATCCCCACTCCACTACAACTACCAGATAGAGAAAGCGCAGTTGAACCGGGTGAAATTAGTGAGAGATCTCGGGGTTCGGATGGACGCCGAGCTGCGGTTCAGAGTCCATATTATTACCGTTTGTAAAAAGGCGTACAGAATTTTAGGATTCATTTTACGTCGAGCAAACGGTTTCACTGACTTAAGGGCTCTAACGGCAATGTATAATGCCTTGGTCAGAAGCCAGATGGAAAGCGCAGCGTCTGTTTGGGCTCCACATGAAGCTAAATATAGCCTCATGTTGGAGCGCATACAGAACAAGTTTACGCGATATCTGTATTGGAAGACATACGGCGTCTATCCGTTTTATCCCTTGATGTATCCAACCTTATTCGTTTTGGGTATGGTTGGGTACAACAAGCTAGAAATTAGGAGAGATATGGCGCTAGCGCTATATGTGGTTCGGGTGTTCCGGGGGATGATATCCAATCCAACCATCCTGGAGATGATGGGACTGTGCGTGCCGGACGAGTATGTTGGGCGTCGCAGGCGGCCGCCTATGTTCGCAGTGCCCCGTGGAAGGACCAACCTGCTCGGCAAGGCACCACTGACGCGGACCATATGCACGTTAAATCTGGTGGCGGTGATTATCGACGTATTCCACAGTCCAATGAGCGAGTTCGTAAGAGCTACATTATTTAATTTGTGTTATTGTAAATAGGTAGGTAATAATTATTGTTTTACTACAAATTATAATTATTAAGATTAGGATTATGACATTGTGAAGTTTTGAATGTAATGGTATTATTTTTATTTTTATTTTTATATTTTCTTTAATAATTTGCATGAATATTTGATTGAATTTATTGTTTGCTCTATGACATTGATAGTATAATTGTATAATGTAATGTGTAAATATTAGTAATTAAGTTGTTGACTACTATATTGTATTAGGTCTAACCTGTAATGATATAAGTAATGTTTTGAATAAATAAAAAAAAAAAAAAAAAAAAAAGATGGCTTACAGATGAAGCTACAGCTAGGCTAGTATATTTTAGCTACTTCCATAGTGTAATGTCATGGTATTTTGCTCTGGGGGAAAGCTACTGATATACAAAGTATATTTGTACTTCAAAAACGGGCGATACGTGCCATTTATAAAATGAAACCACGCGAATCATTGAGGGAGCGATTTAAAGAAATTAATATTCTCACAGTAATTTCACAGTATATTTATGAAAATCTATTATACACTCATAAACACATAGATAGCTTTAAGAAAAAGAGTGATGCACATAACGTTAACACTAGAAATAAAAACAAATTATGTATTCCTAAATTTCGACTCCAAAAGGTAAATGGGGTAAATAATCGTTTATGGGGAACGGTATACGCTTCTATAATAAACTTCCAGAAAGTGCCACTGGCCTTCCTATTAGAAAATTTAAAGAATACATTAAGAATAATCTAATAAGTAAAGCTTATTATACTTTAGATAGCTATATTGATGATAAAAGTGCGTGGCCCGATGTCCCGGTCGCTCTACCCATCGGCAGCTAACATGTCTGCAATGTCTGTACTGTACCTACTATTGTGTGTTTTATTTTTCTCTGATTTAATAGATTGTATTTAATTTTATGCATTTGGTATTATTAGTTTGAAGCGTAGCGTGTGCTGTCTTATAAATTTGATTATGTTTACCTTTTTCTGTATGCCTACGCCTCACTTAACTTCAATAATATAGAGGTATTATATTACATTGTAATATACATAAGAACGGTAGGAACCAAGCCGTAAGTTTGTTGCCTGTTCTTCTAGGCTTTGGTCGCGTGGAACTGGCACCTAGAGTCACATAGCTTTAAGACGTTTCAAAGTGATCCTTGTGATTTTATTGAATAAATACCTATTGACTTTGACTTTGACTTTGACTTTAACACCCAGACAGAGAACAAACATCTATGTTCATCACACAAATGTTTATTGTCGATGGGAATCGAACCCACGGCCTACGGCGCAGAAGGCAGAGCTACTACCAACTGAGCTGTTAAGGCTGTATACAAGATTACCTATAATATTAATTAGCAGATAAGCCAAAAAGTAAGCAGAAAAGAGAAGATATTCATCAAAATAAATAGGTAGGTACCAATAAAAATAAGTAGGTAGGTAAACAAATATGAGGGAGGGATCGTAGCTAATAATAATAACCGATACGGGGAAATACTACCACCATGCCTATTTCTGCCACTAAGCCAGCGTTGTTGTGTTTCGGTTTGAGGGGTGCCGGTGAAATTACAGGGACATAAGGCTTAACATTTCCATTCCTCAAGTTGATGGACGCAGGGCAGTGCATCGTAGGGCACGTTCCTATCGTGCGTGGCTTGCGAGGCAATGCTTTGTAATAGGTGATGGTTACCACTTAACATCTCAGGTGGACCATTTGCTTGTTCTATCAGCATTTGGAATTTATACTTTTATACTACCTTCTCAGTATGAAAAAAGTTAAAGCGATAAAGAAGCGAACGATAATGAAGCTTAAAAATAAAGAGCAAACGGTATAAATGAGTTTTGAGATAAGTAAAGTGTATTATCATCATCATCATCATCAGCCTAAAGAAGTCCACATAAGCCTCCCCAATACATTTCCAGGAAGAACGATTCCGAGCCCTCTCCATCCACCGAGTTCCCGCGATCCTATCCTATCCCGCCAGTCAATACCATGACCGCCACTTGTGCCAGGAATAACGGAACTGCCTGTGGGCCGTCTATCTATCGTGTTAATCATTTCGTTGCCATAGTCACCACGCTTAGCAGGCGGATTAGTGACCGCAGTGTTGATGGTGTTTACTCTGGAAATGCTGCTGCCCATTTCCAGGTGTGTTCCCTTAGTCATCTTTTACGACATCCACGGGAGGTGCTGGAGGGGTCCAATTCTATGCCGGGAATTCTGTTCCGGGTAAAGTGTACTAAACTTAAGTTATAATAATATAGCGGTAGAGTATCAGAGTAATGCGCCTTGCCATAGCTTAATTCAATTGAAAACAAGTTACAGCAGAAAACCTTCAGAAAGTGTTTTCCGTAAAGCTAGATAAGTAGAACAAAACCAATTTCGACAAAGAGCAAGTGTGATTAATTCATCGGTAACAAGAAAGCGTTTCGTCATAAGAAATTGATTAGAGCTCTGATATTGGATTTCTTCCAGTAGGTACGTCTACTTATATTATTCCTGATATATTTTCTTCATTCGCTAAGGCTCGTATTCGGAAAAGTTGCCTAAAAGCCAAACATGTTTTTCTCAGCGTCCTGTTTTTGTTTCGTCGAACCAAACTACTCATTTGAAGCTTTATTTATCGTTGCGAACTCTGTCCCAAATAAATCTGCTTTATTTATTCAAGTGCACATCTCAAACTGAAGCCAAAATCTTATCCCGGCCTTTTTTCGTTCAAGTAGGCACCTACCTACTAGTTTTAGTGTGGGGCACGTCTTCGCATCGACCTTTTTATTTCGTTCCGGGGTCTGATTCTGGAAACTTCAGTTTGAATCCACAATATCAGAGACACGCGTATGGTGAAATTTTTTGGATCCGTGATCCCAATTATTTTTAAAAGCTTTGTCAGGGATTATATGTAGACTCTTTGCCTTTCTAATAAGAGCAAAAAGACTCATAAAATATAAACAAAATATATGATATCGGAGTAGATATTAAAGGGTATACTTCCTCTAGTGTCTAGTCTATAGATATTTCAGAAGAATGGGAATCGCAATCGACATCGAGCATCTGAAATTGAAGTGTCTTCTCAGAATCGTTCCGTGGATCGGTTCGTATATCGGCTATCCCCTTTTATATGGTTCCAATGCGGACATAGTACCTACCCACACTTTCCTTGGGTCGCGTGTTAAAAGTTTTACAGCCCATTTTAAGTTTTGCCTCGATGGATTGACAAATTGACTGAGCTGAAGGATATGGGCCGGTTGAGATTACGGGTTGGTCTTAAATTTTATTTCCCAAATATAAAGGCTTTACGATTTCAGCTTTATTGTGTTTAGGCGTGCAGCTAAAGTGTTTTATTTAATTTCGGTACATACATAGGTAAGTGATAAAAGCAAAATGTGTATTTTACGAGTGCGACCAAATCAATCAACAAAAAGAAAGTACCTACATATCCTTAGTGAATAAATAACAGATGTTATCCAGTTTCCATTAAGTACTGTAATTATATAAGGCTACTAGCGGCCTGTCCCAGCTTCGCATGGGTGGTCATAAATTTTTTGAACATTTTAGGATAAACTTAGACCGTGCGTTCGAGCCTTGTGTCTACTTATTTCATACGCCCTTCTCCTTGAGTGTCGTACCCCGTGCGTGACCCGTGGACCCGTTAACATTTTTAATTTCGTCATATCTTTTGAATGGAATGTCCGATTTGAAAAATTTAAGAAGTAATCTATAGGTATTGAAACCGTCTTAATTATAAAATGATTTATTCGGATAAGGATTAATACCAAGGTACAAATAAAGACCCTTTTCTAGCGGCGGCATTTCAATTATTTTTTTATAATAAAAGAACACTTATTGTGACATAACTATAATAGTTAGACATATGCTGTCGCGACATTTTTTGTAGATGATGACGTGTTCTACAAAATCGTAGTACATAATTTTGTTCTATCATCAATAGTTTTCGCAGCGCACGCGATGTAAGGTTTTTTGTTTTCCACCTTGGGTTACATTATTGGAGTTTTAGTAAGGATCCCTGATTTTTTTGAAAATATAATATAGCTTATGTTACTCAGGGATAATGTACCATTCTAATGGTGAAAGAATTTTTGAAATCGGACCAGTAGTTTTTGAGCCTATTCGTTACATACAAAAATACAAAAATACAAATCTTAATCTCTTTATAATATTATTAGTGTAGATAACGGCTAATATCGATTTACTCTAATCTCTACAGTTGGTCGCATCGTCTCCAGTTTCAGACCATCAGGTAGATATCTTTTGTTTCAACAAAATCGCATCATTATCATAATATTCCAAATTAGTGAGTAAAATTGGATTGCTAAACGATTTCGTCATTCCATTTCACTTTTTTTCCACCAAATTCTTCCACCTAAAATCCAATACCTTTTCTCGGCGTAATATTGTTACTTTCATCATCTTACTTTATTCCCGACATCTGGGCTTCAGCCAATCGTTTCCATCAATTCCGTATGAACGCTTACGCGGGCAGGGAATATCGTGAGATCTAGCGTTACACCGAAACATCTAAACTAGATCACGAGCACATCGCAGCCTCGTCGGTCATAAATCAATCAAGCGGACGCGGGCATTGGAGGGTTAAAAAACAACCCTCGAAGGCGAAAAACCGAGATCGAAACTGCCTCTGGTGAAAGCTTGTTGTCCGAAGGGTTTTTGTTGGCATGTGTGTGTTAGTACAAAAAGAAGAAATATGATAAAAGTTTGCAAAGAATTACGAAGGCATTGATTGACGGCAAGCATAAAATATTTTTTTGTAAAAGTAGTATCTAAAAATATTCCGATACCGGGAATCGAACCCGAGCCTCCTGGGTGAGAGCCAGGTATCCTAGCCACTAGACCATATCGGATTATGATGATGTAAACAAACTTATGGTTCACTATTTGTAAAAACATCAAAAATAATATTATAGGTATGGGTCATCACGCGACCTTTTGGGAATTAATAAAAAATTGCACGCCGTCTAATCGAAAAGCAACTACAAAAAGAAGCTTAACAAAACAAATATTCCGATACCGGGAATCGAACCCGAGCCTCCTGGGTGAGAGCCAGGTATCCTAGCCACTAGACCATATCGGATAATGACGAGTAGCGTGATTTCTTTATTCTGTTAATAGAGTACATATTACGCGATGCTCCACGGTAACCTACGCTTCACTAAATTCGATTGGCACCATTCTGGAGATTCAATATTGTATTAGGTATAATACCTACATAGTAACAAGGATCATACAAAAGAGCGGTAGGAACCAAGCCGTGAGTTTGTTGCCTGTTCTTCTAGGCTTTGGTCGCGTGGAACTGGCACCTAGAGTCACCTAGCTTTAAAGCGTTTCAAAGTGATCCTAGTGATTTTATTGAATAAATACCTTTTGACTTTGACTTTGTAAGTGGTCAATATTTTGTCTACAGAAAGAAGAATAAAGATTCGTTTTCTGGCATTTTGGGAAGCAACATAGCTTTTTCATTTTAATTGTTTTTTTGAGTTGTGTTGTGTAATTTCGGTGGTACCTATTTTAACCAACATAACTTGAGGTCTTAGCACAAAGTGTAAGCAATTGGAATGAAAGTGTATTATAAGTCATATCCTGATTTGACTGAAAATGTTTCGAATGTTTTGAAGAAAACCGCCACCATTTTCTTCAAAACAAATGACGGCCATCTTGATCTATGGACTGACTTGACTAAAAAGTATTCATTCAATACAAATCACTTGACACTGGCAAGATTGTCTGTCAAATGACGGACAGGAGCCATAAATGGAGAGAAGAACAAGAATGTATATATATCAAGAAAACAGGCACAAAACTAAAAAACTATTAAAGTTGATGGTTTTTAAAATCTAGCAGCAGTCTAGCTAGACAATAAAAACCAAACGGAGCTAGGTTTACTTACCCGAGATTATTCTCGCGATCTGCGAAAACTGATAAAGAAACAATTTGTATTCAATAAGGCCGGCGGGCCCGCGGGAGTAAGTGCCGAGTCGAAATATAGCTGCGTTGCGAGTTTTACCTCCAAGCCAAAAGAAATTGAAACTGGAAGAGTTAAAGGAAAAGAAAAGAAAGAAAGAAGACCCGTTTATTCACCCACCACAGTAAAAAGACTAAACTAAAATAAGAAAATCCAGTTGGTTAGAAAAGAAATAGTGAAATCAAAATAGCGATCCTGTTTTCTGAATAGTTAAAAACGGACAGTATCAAAACGGTGTTAAGTCATTGAATTAGTTAAATAAAATCAATTCAAACGCATTTCTATAGACTGTGGAGAAAAACAAGACTATTTTTAGTTGCTGGCAGACTTTACGAAGTACCTAAGCCAGTTTGTAGGTATCATAAAGATCGACATAATTAGTAAAGATCTAGTTTGATATAATTACTTTTTATCAGAATTGAATAGATATTGAATTTTTTTAGCATGATCTCTGTGGTCGTGTCACTAGTTTCTTTCGCAGTGTGGTGAAAGGATTTTGAGTGCGCCTCAAGAGGCTCCTTTCGAGCCCTTGACACATGTTATAGAATTTTTAGCATGATAAATTTTACTAAATGAAAAGAATGCGCCTAATTAGTTTACCTCTGGATGAAAAAGTAATCTTGCATCAAGTAAGCAATCGTTCGTAAAAAAGTCTGGTTCTGACAGCGTCGCATCTAGGGAGCACTTTGCTAGCAATGTTCAAACAAATAGCTCCAGGCGCTGGACATAAGCCTCTTCCAGCTGGTCATGATCCGCAAACCCAAGTTTGGTACAGCGCGCGTCTCGCCAGCTTTGTTGACTCGCAAATGGAATACGACGGAGGTTATGAAAAGGGCTCCGGCGTGCGTAAAATGTAATTTGAAACGTGTTACAAGCTCGCCACAGGCTATATTGCCCCAGTACCTGTTACAATGTAATTGCTGCTTTGCACCCGATTGTTTTGTTTTTAACTAAATTATTGGGGTGTTCTATCTTCAGGGAGATGGGTATTGTTCAAATGCACGAATATTATGACCGCATGAGAGAAGAGGTGAAGAGTATACCTGCTATGTACCCAGACAGATTCTTGTTTAATGCAAAGCTGAAATATATAACAAGCTCTACATAACACCTCTTCAACGCAATACTATTATAATATCTAACGTGGTACTCACTAGTTTTTCTGAAATAGTGTGGTGAAAGGATTTTAAGTGCGCCTCAAAGAAGCTCTTTTACACTATAACAGAAACGAATTATTTTGTTATGTTCAAAGCTCGAATACTTACCAGTTATTCATACAAAACCAATTCTTTACTAGCTAGCGGCCACAAATTCTCAACTCCACATACGAGAGAATGTTCAAAAGTCATATTTCTTCGAACTCGCCGGAAACTGAGGGAACCGCGGACATTTTCTAAAATGAATAACGTCCTTTGAACTAATGCGTCTGCATTATGTATTCGAGGCGCAATCGACACACGTGCAGGATGAAACTGCAATGCACAGTGCACACTGCAGGCAAAGTTAAACCATTTATGTCGGACTCCGCAAAGCTAAAGGGAAAACGTAGACGCAGCTAGAAAAATATTGCCAGGCGAAGTCATTAGAAACTCTATGTTACCTACAGAAAATAGAAACAGCAAGTAGGAATAGCGACTGAATCGAGATCTTGCAGAGTTGCAGCGAAACTCGGAAACTACGGAATGGCCAGACAGGAAAAGTTTGAAAATATAGAACTAGTTTTTGCAGAGTAGATGTACCTGCTTCCTAAGTAGCATCCCACTTTGCTTAGGTTCTTAACAACAATAATTGCTATTTCATTTTCATTACATTTCATTAATTTCTCCAGTTTCATTGAAATTATAAGAGTGGTAAATTCTACACACGGCTTATCGTTATGCCCGGACACCACAAACATGCAAAAGTCACCATTAGCATCCACAAAACATTGTTACAAACGGAAAAATGTATTGAACGCCATAAATTTCCCACGAAGCGTGCCATCTGATAACCTTAATTGCTATTGTAATGGAACTTTGGCCATTCGTCGCAAAATGCTTTCAAAACACTGCATCCATTACGACTGCCTACGAAACGTATAGCGGCATTCATCATCCCGAGTTGGGAAGTAAAGGAGTGCTCCACACATTTTATCCTTGTTTTTAACACAGAATAATGTGACAAAAATAAAAGGAGCCGTACAAAAATAATGTTCCGTTTATTATTTTTAGTCACATAATACATTTTACATTTTGTATAGTCCTTTATTTCGGTATAATTTATGATTCTTGATAAACATCACCGATATTTAAATTCTCTAAGAAACCCCGGCAACTGCGGAGGCAAAAAGTGTAACGAATCCCAATTGTTATCGTTACGAAAACTTTCAGGTTTAGCTTTTATTCTTTTGCTATTTTTAAAACGTTCTTTTTCCGATATTTTCTTGCACATACCGGAAATTTCTAGTAGATCGTTTGAAACTGAATCGTACCTATTTTTGTGGTATGGACATACTGCTTCAACGTAGTAGAAACATTGCTCTTCTGCGCGAGAGTTTTTCTGAAGCACTGGCTTACACGCACATGGCTTTATAACAATATGTGGTAATTTATCGTTTGATTTTATGTATTCCCTTTTTGGAAGAGTACTATTGCATTTTTCTGGGCATTTGTCAGGGTCACAAATCTTACAGCTGCCATCTCGATTTCGTTTAACTTTGCTCCAATCTATGCCACACATCTCAGGACGGAAAAGTCGTAAGCCAGTTTCGTTTTCCGATTTGTCCTGATCCCAGTCTTTAGCATTGGACTGAAGTTCTTCGCAAATACATTTTGAAGGATCGCAGCCATTATTGTCGGGTTTAGCGTTGCAAGTTGTCGCTACCGCTTTGTTAACTGGACGTTTTAATTTCCCAATCATATGAGTAGATCTTGTATCAACGGTGCTGTGTTCAGATGCACTATTTTTCAATAAATGTTTTTCAGTCTCAATTTCTTTGACTAGTGTTTCATCGACTATTACGAAAATGTTGCCCGACGGTGTTATTTTGAGTGAGCCATAATGAGTCTTGTCTTTTTGATCATCATTGAGCACAATTGTTATTTCACCAGACTGGGTTCTTCTAACAGGTATTAATCCTTGAGAATTACTCTGCAGGTAACTTTTTAAGTTATTTATAAAAGCTTTTTTAGACTCTTTTCCCATAACGACCGCATATTGTCCTGAACTACTTTTCGTTAGAGCTGCTAAAGGTTTTGTTATTATATCTTCGTAACTAGGGGTTATAATTTTAGCCTTTTCAAATAAATTAGAGTCACTGCTCGATTTAGTACCCGAAAGTCTTGTTGCTCGACTTATTCTGCGCGATGCCAACCTAACAGATGGATGCAACTTTTTTAAAATTTCTCTAAATACGTTATATCCTGAATCTACTGACGGGTGCCGATGACGGAATTTTCTTGTTGCATTATTTTCCATTACTTTTATATTTCCAGATGGAGATTTCACAAGTATAGCATTCGATTTAAAGCAACCATCATCAAAATTAATCAAATAGTTATCAGGACTAGTTCTCAAAATGTTTATATAGAATTCCGTGTTGTCTTCTACAGTATCCTTAAATATTTTTTCGTATTCTTTCTCATATTCCTTATCAAAGATTACAATAAAATTATGTGAAGGAGTTGATTTTAGTACTGCAGGTGAATCACTGACGTTACAGTCCATATTTTTTATTTTAAGTGTAAAGAATTCTTCCTGTTTTGTAATTGTTTTAGTATCCATAGATTTAAGCACAGGTTCAGTTAATACTACTAAAACTCCCCCAGACGGTGTTTTTCGAATAACTGCATTCGGAGATGTATTATCTCGATCGAAATTCAGATTATATGAACCAGATTTTGCCTTTTGCAAAGCTACAGCACATTCTTTTGCATTACCTTGAATATCTTCGAGTAAAGCTAATTCATGCACATCAACAGCTATGTTTCCAGAAAACGTTTTAGTAAGTGGAGCTTGTATTTCCGTAATGGATCCATTTTTGTCCACAACTTTTACATCAACAATTTTGTTCGCACTGTCATATTTCTGCAATAATTCATAACCAAGTATTCTATTGCTATTTTCTATCTTATTTAACCTTGAACTATTATTATTTTCAACAGCTTTGCTACCTGCCGATGTCTTCTCTTTTATTATCTGATCTTTTTTTACAGCTGGTGACATTTCATTTTTATTCTCTTCAACTTCATTTTTAGCTTGTAGCTTTTTGATAAACTTGTCATGTACCTCCAAAGTTCTAGTTCCTGACGAAGTCTTATTAACCAAAACTCTGTAAGCATCTTTAGTTGAACTATCTTCAGAATTTAAATTTACAGTGAATTGTCCAGAAGCCGTTTTCTTAAGAGACACTAAAATGTTTGGATTTTCTAAGGTTTTTTTGTCTATGAGCTCAATTACTTTTTCATCTAATACAATAGCTAATGTTCCTGATGGTGTTTTGGTAAGTTCTGTTAACGATTTGTTTGTGTCAATATAACTTTCACCAGTGACTACTTTAAATTGATCTTTCGTTGTATTGTTATTTTTTTCCGCAAAAGTTACGGTTTTGTTTCCAATATTATTATTTTCGATACTTTGATCAATATCAAGCATAAACTGCCCCTTAAAAAAAAGATCCGCCTGTACACTTGGCATGTCTCTATTCATTGTTTGCTCTAGCGCAGGATATTTGACATAAGATTCTTTCCTTATTTCTTTCTCAATATGAGAAAATCTACGATGAACGTCATCTGTTTCTTGTCCCCAAACTGTTGCACAAGTACTCATATCACAACTTTTGGCAGTACTACCTTTCAATTGTTTGGTATCTGTAATATATGCAAAAATAATTTGCTTGAACAAGCAATGTCTTAGCTTACGCGGGAGTACAATACAAAATAATGGAAACATTTAAACTAAATCACCGAAATATATTTACCTACGACATTGCTACAAAGATGTTCACATTATTTATTTGGTTTTCCATGCGCGATGCATCTTTGATTTTGGAGATTTTTGTATTTCACGTGCTATGTAATACTTTTCAAGCTTCTTAGGAGTAGAAGCTTCACTAGCCACGAAGTTCTCAGTTAAAAATTTATGCAAATGCATTGGTTTCCTTGTAATATATTTTTTTGTGAGAGGATTTTTACTATTCAATCTAGTTTTTGGGTATTCTGCATAAATTTCTTTATTTGGATATTCAATTTTCCTAAGCATATTTTGAATAAAATATTTAAGGCATTTTCCGTGACTTTCAGTCTTATTAGCTTTAATAGGAATACTTGAATCGGAAAGCAGGTTTTGAGATGAAAAATTTCCATTAATTGGCGAGTTCAAAATTTCATTAATATCTCGTTCTCGTCTCTCCGTTACACTGAGGGAGGAACTCTGAAAACTTTTGTCTTCTAGATTTGAAAGGTTATTTAATTTTGTCAGTGTTTCTTTTACTTTTCCTAAGACCACTTTATTCAACAACGTTTTGATGTATAAAGCAAAGTCGTCTTTCTTTGAACCTTCTAGAGCCTCATTTGTAACTTCAATTTCTTCATTGGTTATGTTGCTTCCGTTGTCTTTGGGAGTTGATGATGATGAGGATAACTTTTTAATAAAAGATGCAACTGTCATCCACTCAACTCCAGAATCATATGTAGCGTTGCTCTCTGATACAATAATGTCTTTCATTAGATCCTTCACAGTATCACAAATATTTCTTCCAAAATAGGTCACGCTAGAACAGTTACAATTAGTGCCCACTTTATTTTCTACAGAAGCGTCTTCTTTACAACTTGAGTTACAAGAGCTTAGATAGCTTGTAAATGGGCTAGTATTTTCATTCATTTTGACATTAGGAGGGTGAAATCTTGGATCTAATATAACTGTTAATCTTGTATTAATATTTCCGAGTTCCGCATCACGTTCTGGGTTTGGGAACAGTCGTATGAGTTCTTTTGACTGAGAGATGTCATTCCAGCCAGTTTTTTGGCAAACGTGAGTCAGTTTTGTCTTTTGAAGCATTTCTATAAGCGCACCAGTACCTTCTAAAAGTAGGAACTCTGTTGAACTGCTATGTTTTTGAGATCTCCCGGAGCCTTTAGATGCCAGCTTAATAATTCGTATATTATTTGCAGTTGAGCAATTGCAACCTTCATTCACAGTGCTTCTTAACGAACTGTCATGATCATCTTTCAAGGTCACCTAATATGGAAACATGTATTTAGATGTAGAAATATGCATGGTGGTTTCATGTTTTAACTACAGAAATAAAACCACCATGCCTTTTTGTCGAGTTTATTAAAAACAAAATAGATAAATTTAACCTTTTTACGTACGGTACTTAAGTACGACTAATTTGTATCATGAAAGTCTCTACTACAAGCTGCAGAAGATTTATAGTAGACAGAATCGCTGCTCAACATTGTGAAACTTACTTTTTCGATAGGAGATACTTCAATGTACTTTCCCATCACTTCTTCGATAATCCTTTCTCTTGGAAGACTTCTACGATCTAAAATCACGAAATATTTTTTTCTAACTATTTACTTGAAAGAATCTGATAGGTATATTTGTACTCCCACGTAAACACTAACTACTTTCTATAGAAGTTTAACTTACCTCCTCTGCATGTGCAAGGCTTTACGGGAGTCTTTCCACATTTGCAGGTTATCTGTAACATGAAAATAATCACTAAGTAACCTTTCTCGATTCAGTGGAAACAAATCAGCAGCTACATAAATCGGCTTTATTTTACTGCCGAGATGAATGACCGAGCCAAAACTTTGAGAAAGCTACGCCTAAAGTTACTTACCAGATTTTCCAACACTGGTATGTCGGGCATATATGGCACGGTAGACGTGAAAGTCTTCGGTAAAGAATTCAACGATTCCGGTCCCAGGACACATTGGGCGGCCCTCATACTCTTGGAGAAGGGGCAAGCTAGGCCGGAGCAAGGATCGGGTCTCCACTGCGCCACATCAGCGCCGACGCAAGACGGGACTGCGTGCATGGCGCAATCAGGGCCACAAGCGGTGGAGTCTTTGTGCGGGCAGACGGCAACTTCACCCTAGAAAACATACAAGAATTCCTGCAAAGTTAGCTTCATGACTTTTAAGATTACAAGCAATGTTAGTTAGTCATCAGTAATGGTCAAAGAAAATATCTGTTGGTATAATCCACGGCAGACATCCCCTCAGATCTTTCGTTTCTCAATATCATTAACATTTGGTATTATGATCATACCGGGTCATCTTCCTTGTCCTTACTTGGTGGGCATGGCGTAGGGTCCTTAGGAGGTGGCGGTGCCCGTTTAGTACAGATACAGGCTTTAGGACCACTAGGACAGTTACACTCACTGGTACCGCCCCAACGACGGCAAGACTCCTAAAGAAACAAAGTGTGTCAAAGAAAACATTTATGGCACATTTTAACCAGACGTGCAAAAGATCATTGCAATGAAAGTGACGTGTGAAGTATGCACAGATTTAGAATCAGCAAAGTGTGCTGAATATTTTCATGCACTGGTTGGCACACACATTTCAGTATTGGTTTACTCACTTTTATTTATGATCTTATTCCAATCAAACGAAACATGTATGTGGCTACCTTTTTAGCAACAGTCCCCTTATCAACTTTCGGCGCTTTGACAACCGTCACTTGCTTTAAACATAGCATCAATTGCTTGTAGGTATCGGGATCCATCTAAAAATCAAAACAGTTGAACCCAACGTAACGTATGCTATCTATTATTATAATTATATTTCATTTTACCTAGGTAAAAAAAAAAAACTAAACTGGTTCCCATATTAGGTACCTATAAATATTGCTAAGTTTGAGGCTAGATTGCGTTGTGTGCAATGTCTGCTAACATTTATTTAAAGTTTTATTTAGTGATGATGTCAAAGTTATATTATCAAAATATAAAATATACATCAGGGGCCTTATTCTCACTTCGAGCGAGATTATATCACGGTAGAGATAACGTCATATCTCGTTCGATAACTATTTATCCCCATTCTCACCATCTCACTCCCAAATTTTCTCATTCAAAGTTCATGCGAGACGCATCGTCAATAAGTTATTGAACGAGATATGACGTCATCTCCACCGTGAGATAATCTCGCTCGCAGTGAGCATAAGGCCCCAGAGCTTACCTCACACCGAGTTTTTACAGCTCCACCAACGATCGTCAAGTTTAAATTCTTCTTCACCGTGGTTAGAATGAAATCCTGCAAGATCTTCTTAGTCTCGTCACTAAGCTTTCCATTCCTGCTTCGTCGAAGACAATTTAAAATAGCTTCAGCTACAGCCTTCCCAGGTCCAGTTTTACTCTGTCTTTCAAGCACAGTGTACATGTTATCGAAAACGTTGTCTAGGAACTTCTGTTTGACGCTCATGCAAACACAATCCATTGTGCTATCCTTATTGCAATGGTCGTCTTCGTACATACAATCCCTTAAAAATAAGAAAAGCTTTTAAAATGCCTAAGGGCCTACTCTTGCTCTTCGGAAAAACTTCTTGCCATAAAAATACAATGATACGACACGCTATTAAAACGCCTAAGAACCCCTACTTTAAGTCTTGAGAAGAACTACTTGCCATGTTAAAAACAATTAAACAATTTTCTTTCTTTCAATTCAATTAAACTAAGTACTTATAGTACATTGTAGATACCTTTCCTCAGTGCAACGTGGGCAATCTGTACAATACTTCCTGACATCAGTAGTGTCTGTACACTGATGGCATCTTATGCATTTAACCTTGAAGTCGGATATTTCATTATCCACTTTCTTTGTTTCCTCGTTGATGGTGTCTTGTTTGTTCTTGCAGCGATCTTTACACATGTCCATTGTCTGGTTCAATAAGCTTATTTCTTGGAGACACGCGTCTTTCTGCAGTACGTTTTAGCCTCAAAATTACTCAGCTATCAATCCTTTCTATTAACTATGTACCTAAGTACCTTACTATAGAAATCTATATCATTGTTCCGAAAGGAAGCCTTATGAAACAGTCAAATCCGGGCTACTAACTAGACAATTTTTTTCACCTGATAGTATACCAGGCGACCCACGCTAACACACCATATAAAATATATTGAGTTCATGAACTACTAGGAAATGGAATAAAACAAAATAATTTGATAAAAGGGGAGCTCCAGAACCTCAGCCCTCAGATCTTCGTTCTCCAGCTTTTTCTGCAGTAGAATTCTGCAGATTTTCTGCAGATCTCCTCTTGCTTCTTTTACAAATTTAGTCCCATCTTGTTCCTTGTTGTATTTGAACTTATTCTCTTCACCAAGGGACTTTTGTAGAAGTGTTACCTCCGCTGCTATACTTGCTACTTTAATCTGAAAAAGGTCTTAAAATTTATTTATAGGTACATAGTTATAAATACCATAACTGACAAGTAGTTCATGACGTTGTATGTAGTTATGTACAACCGAGAGATCTAAAATGGAAGTGACCCTTTATCGCTTATCATAAATATTACTCTTAGAACTATTCATTTAAGCCGTTATTACTTACATCTGAAGCCTGTTTCTTATGACTCAGGGATTTCTTCGCAACGTCAGTTTCCTTCTTATTGCTTTCAATCCGCTTCTGAAAGTCGTTGATCTCCATATCCATACATTTGATATCGTTTTTCTTCTCGTTTAGTTTATTTGATATCTCTTGCTGGCATTTGTTGATATTGTTCATTTGGAGGTCGAGGTCCTTTTTGTTTTTGCGCCATTTTGCGTTGCTTGCCTCCACGTCTTTTAGCTGTAACAAAATTAGGAATGTGTCAAACATCCCCTGCTTTAAACTCATTCGTTTGTTCAAGTTTTACAATTTGTACATTTTCTTTAAGAGTGGCTCTCAGGTTATTTGCCTTAGCATTGTTTATGAGTGATGATATATTGACCACTATTCAGCCTTACTTGTCTTCTGATCTGTTAATATATAGCTCAGTGCTTATGGTAGCTTAATCATCAGAATTTGAATACTTACCTAGCTGCTTATTAAATTTACCTGTTTCATCAAACTTTTCTGTCTCTCCAAAGACTCGGCCACTCTTTTCTTGTACGCGTCCTCCATACAAGACCACATACAGTCAGCTTGCTTCAACAGTTTTATGCCTTCCTTTTCCTGATGCTCCAGATGGTGGATTTTGTTCATTAGCTCATTCTGCGTATCCATCAGCTCGCTGATTTTGGTGTTGCATTTCTTGTCAAACGAGGCTGCCTAGACAACTCAAAATAGCCAGTTACAATTAAGGACACAATATGTGTACAATATATCATACAATGTGCACCAAAATTCTCATTCAGTGCATTCTCAAATAGTAAATGAGCTTAGAATTGGTATGCATATAGAGTTACAAGAAAAGATTTACAAATACCCACCTCCTTCAAATTGCACAGGACTTTGTTAAGTGGCAATGCGTCGCTGCTCGATAACTGTAGAGACATAGGCTTTGAAGCGCAACATTTTTTACTTTCTTTCGATGCACTACCTTGGCAGCATAGACTAAAACCAAACAAATAAACACTCAGCAGTCTATTCCCACCCTCACCTCACTTGGATTCTCTCGGTAAAAAGAGTGGCGTCTGTGACTTCGAGCTATACTGTTCACAGTGCGATTCCGTCAGCAATATTCACCCAAGTGACCGCGGAATCCACCGTGAGATTTCAATTTGGCATTCTGTCATATGAGTTTTGACAGAACGAGACAGACGTGTGGAAATACCAACGTGAGTGAATCGAAGCTCGTGATCGAAGTAAACGAGAATCCACTAGGTAAACATGCCGCTTACTTCCTCTACCAATTCTACCATCTGCCGAACTTTGATTGACGGGCCGTGTAGGTATAAATTGTATACTACCTCTGCCTAAACTGGAAATAACACGTTCCCTGTTAGACTTCCTTACTTTTTGATTTTGTTCATAGCATCCCTTCGCTTATCCTCGCCTTCTTCCTTGCACGGCTTCCCTTTCCCGGCCATGTAGCACGTGACGTGCTGGGGGCGAAACATGGTGCTTGCGGTGGTCAGCCCCATGCGCTGTTTTACTTGTTGCTGAACCAAAAAACCCTCTTTTACAAGTCCATTGAAAATAGAGGAAGATGGTAGATAGGTGGCCTGTCTACTTTTTAGTAGGCTTACAAAATAATGTTTGTCCGTCCTAGGTAAGGTAACTACCTAAACTACCTACCTTGTACCTACTACGGTAGATAAGTACTACCGGTAACTTAAGAGTAGAGCTCTTTGTAAAGGGTTCGTCCGGGGAAGTACTACCTACTACCACACCTTTTTTAAGCAGCGTTGCTGTGTTTCGGTTTGAAGAGTGTGGTTGCCAGTTTAATTACAGGCACATGAGGCTTAACATCTGTATGCCTCAAGTTGATGGACGCAGGGCAGTGCATCGTAGGGCACGTTCCTATCGTGCGTGACTTACGATGCAATGCTTGATATTTTAGGTAATGGTTACCACTTAACATCAGGTGGGCCATCTGCTTGTTCCATCATCTAGAGGAATAAAAAAAATACTTAGGTACGTACCCTTAAAGGCTAGGTAGGTAGGTACTTACCTTTCATTCTAAGTAAGTAGGTAGGTACGTAACCCTACCATAAGACAGGTACCATAGGACCTACCTACTTACCTAAAGGTGGTAGTTAGGTACCTACCTTCCTACAGCACAATGATGTCTGGTTGTCGTCTTACCGTTAAATTACAATCAGGATCCTCTTTCAGTATGTTCCAAAACTCACACATGAGCTTGATGCCAGGGTCGTTGCTGGATCCACTATGTGACGATGGATTATCGACCTCAGAGGCTCGCGGAGACAAGGAGTTTAGCTCCTGGATCAGCTCATCCAAGGCCTTGTAGCGACGATTCAGGCAGTCCGGCACATCGCGCATTTTGATAATCTGCTGGAATCAGGACAAAAAGTGTGGTTAACGAACACTCGCAAGGAATTTTACTTTACAGAATAGAAATAGAAAAATAGAGTATTTTATTTAATTGTCATGGCTTGAGATCACAAAAATTTTCATAATTTTGTTTCCGAAAGTATGCTAGAATTTTGACAAATAGGTAGGTAGGTAGGTACTGGAATTTATTATTAGCTAATTTTATTTGACATTCCTTAGTTTTTTTTAATCTGCTGCCAGCTCCCAGCAAAATGCACTTAGTTTTGGTGCGTTATAAAAAGAGCTTCACCCAGTTAAACTTACCAAACCCAAACAAAGAAAATCGTTTTTATTAATTAATTATATAATCTGTGGGTTCAGCATCATTGATTCATCTTTTGCATGTCACTGGCCAACAAATCGGACTTCGCTTAAAGACTACGTTCCAGCACTAATAAAAATAAAAACTATGACAGTGGCAGACCGGCAGACATGAAGGAAGACAAGACGTCTTCCTTCATGCATGCACAGGGCTGCCATTTGTACGATTTAAATCGTATTTGTACGATTTTTTGCATGTTCTGTACGATTACGATCGAAACATCGAAATCGTACAGAAAACGTACGATTTCTTTACATACAATTTTAGATTTCTATGCATGAAAGAAAACGTCCGACCGTAAACAATACGGTTGGTATCCGACTAACATTGCGTTAATATTCCTTATAGTTGATGATTATCTTATTATAGAATGACGACAAATCCTTTGCGCGCGGTCTAGTTGTACGGAGCGGAGAAACCCGGTTCTACTTGTTATTTTCTACTAAATCGTGCAGGATCTTGTGAAAACTGATGCGCTTCTGTAATTAATTTAATAAAAATGAGCGACGAAAGTGTTATTGACCGTTCTCGTACTCCTAAAAATAAATTAGTGCAAAGAGGTGTACTTTATTATTAAATGTTTAAATATATCTTCTTAAATTAAATATAAAATATATATTAAATATAGATTCTTGTAGGTACGATTTTTTATTTCAAACTTTCTTATGGCGTACGACTTTTTATAAGCTGTGGTACGATTGCGGCATATTTTCACCTGGCAGCCCTGTGTATGCATGGCATGTCTGGCATTGCATTGTCTGCCCGTTGCCGGTCTGCCGGTCTGCCATCATTTAATTTTGTTATAATTGGTTTTTGTCTCTTGTTTTTGTTAGTTGTAGCCTATAAATAATCAAAGGTTGTAGCAAGGAATCCTCATTTTTCTCTCCCCATCCCCTTCTGATTTCTGATAGCAGATTTCTAGTTTCATCATTCGTATGTACTTACCTATCATCTTACAGAATAGTCGTAACTCTTAGCTTTGATATTATAACGTGTAGGTAGTGGACTGATAACACTATCAGTAAATTAACAACTTGTAACTATTAAGTTCACATCTCGCACACATGTACAAACAATGGCAGAACTAGGTCCAGTATGTATAATTTCTTAAAACTTGCATAAAGTTCTCAAAGTCAGATAAAAGCTAGAATTTTCTTGTTCCAGGAACATCCACTTAACTTGATTCCGGAGCTCTGTAGACAATTTTACCACCTAGGATGGGTAACTGGCACTGGAGGCGGAATTTCTATCAAACAAGAGTAAGTATAAATCTATACAAAAATATCATATTTTTTTTAAGGATTAGTAACATACCCAACAGAGTTTCTGTAATCCCTAAGAATACCATTTATCATCATGGTCCATAAATTTCTAGAAGCAACAATTTTAAACTCACAAGCTTCCCACTATCTTTACAATATTGTTGGTCCTCCAGGTGGAAAATAACATTTTGGTTTATATATTTCCAGTCATAAAATCTACATAGCCCCTTCCGGAGTACAAAAAGAGCGCATGAAGAATGATGAACTGTTTGTACAGACTATTGATGATGAAGACTTGGATATGCCAGCGCCTGAAAAACAGTTTGTATTTTTTTTTTCTTGAAAAATAAAGATTAGGCTAGCCTAAATACCTAGGGGCTACTAGTAACTTGGGACCTAGAGTGCCCTCTTTTTAATTTCAATATACAGAGGTGGATTCTGCTGTTTTTTTTTAAACATTGGTGTTTGGTGGTGATAAAATCATAGTGCTTGTTTTTATTCTACCAACAAGTTTGCAACCTGTCTTAGGGAATACAAACAACTGCAAAGTATGGTATGTCTCTAATACCATAAACATCCTCAAAAATATTCAGTATCCATCAAACACATCCTCTACATCTCACTGTGCTTATGTAAACTTATTGTACTTATTGAAGGACAGTTTTTCACAGCATCTCCAGACTAAAATGAACAAAGCTTGAACTTTAAAAAGCATTAACTGACTGAATCAGGAATACTCATTTAGGTTTTTATAAATAGTTGTCAAGGTTGCCTGGAAGAGATCCATAAGGATTTATACCATAATGTTCTTCAGATGGATAAGGCCGCCCATTGTATTACTAAAATTGTTCGTTTTGAAGTAAAAATGTGTATCTTTATTTGCTATGGTAAGCACTATAGAATTATCTACTTATTCTTTTCAATTAGGTAGGAACTTAATTTATTACATATTTTTAATATTTTATGATTTAAATCCTATAGTTTGAGGATAGATTGCACTGTATGAAACGATTCCGAATTTAGGTCAATATATTTTTTCTTGAAGTGCACCGGTGGTCTAGTGGGAGTGACCCCGCCTTCCGATCATAAGGTCGCAAATTCGAATCCGGTCGTCAAACAATGGATTTTTCCTATCGAAAAAATTTACGTGTGCAATGCCAGTGCTCTTAAATGGTCAAGGAAAACATCGTTACCATTTAGTACTCTAACAGCGGCGATGAGCTTGCAACCTGTCACATATAGAATACCAACTACTGCAAAATGTGGGTATGTGCCAAATTTTATGTTTGGACGTACCTCTGACTAACCTTAGAGTTAGTACTTGGTACTAAGAGATCTGAGGGGATATCTACCGTGCCTGGGGGATTAAAGTCGTGAAGCTGTTACAGTTTCATATTTTTTCTTTTTTCATCTTTCAGATTAAAGAAAAGTCAATGCACGCCGTTATTCATGCTCGCATACCGAGAGCAAGATGCTGGTGCTGTCATACACACGCACTCGCCTCATGCAGTGCGGTGTACCCTGCTCTATGATAAGGAGTTTGTTATCACACACCAGGAGATGATCAAGGTAGTCTTAAGGCGATTGCAGAGCCTGCAGATATATGCAGGCTTTTTGTTTATTTATGCGGAATTTGTTCAGTAACAGAAACAGCTTCACGACTATGACTAGGGATCAAAGTATCTACTTTTTTTACCTCTCACATGGTAAATTTCCTCTAAGATCTTCTAGCACCAACTCAAGATTGTTTAAGGATTTCAGAGGTATCTCCAAACATTACTTACATTTGGCACATACCCACTTATTGATTTTGTGAGTCCTGAAAATTCATAGGTGTGCCTAATATTCCCGCCAAGGATAAATGGTCTGGCAAACAGCATGATAGGCGATGTATACCTTTAGCTTCCACATAATACAAACTTTGCCCAGTTTTGAAGCTAGATGGCGCTGTATGAAATATTAATTTTGTATTCTAGGGTATCCGAGACGCATCATTAGGCCGCTTCCTCCGCTATGACGAGAAGCTAGTGATCCCTATAATCGAGAACACGCCGTTTGAGCGTGACCTGGCTGGCAGCATGGCTGAAGCCTTGAAGAAGTACCCTGGGACCAGCGCCGTTCTGGTCAGGCGGCATGGAGTCTATGTGTGGGGTCCCAACTGGCAACAAACTAAGACTATGTAAGTTTTCAACTTGAGTCAGCTTGATTTGCATGCAAATAGAGGGGGGAGTGCAAATGTCTATACAACCTGCGAAAGTCTAGTATAGAGTTGTGAGGCTTAAATTAGAAGCAAAATGGTCTAACTTTCAACTGGTGACAAGATTCTGCATGTTGTTGCCATGAAATCTTAAGATAACGCCATCTATGAGCCTGTTTTGTAATAAAAACATAGTCATATTATTGACTGGTGCACTGCAAACTGTGATTCCGAAATTAGTGAAAAAAACAGTGTTTTTTTAATCATACCTACATATTATAAGTTGACTAGTGTCCAGATGCAGGAGAAGAAATACGAGCCAGCTATAAAACAGAAAGCGTATATTATTAGTTCTAAGTTGTACAGGTCAGTCGGTCGCCGAAAGAGGCCGATCCCAGATCGCCAGCAAGCTTATATAGTGGTTGAACAGCGGCGGCAACTGTCCAAACTAACTAGGCTACAATTTATTAAAAGGAGCAGGCAAAGTGTCAAAGACTATAGTGATCTAGGTATCTAGTACAGCAGTTGAATCACAGATGGCGCTGTGTTCAACAAATAGCCTAGATCACTCTAGGCCTATATTAAGGGCAGGCAGGGTAGAAAGAAGGATTTAAGGTCCTACGTAAGGTATTTCACCATTTCGGTACTTCTTTTCCAGGACTGAATGCTACGACTACTTGTTTGAAATGGCTGTGGAGATGAAAAAACTTGGATTGGATCCTGCTTTTAACCCGGAAACTGGTAAAAGCGCTCTCAACGAGAAGTAAGAGTTAGTTAATTATATTTTTTAAGTTTTACTGTTTTTATTACATACATTTTACGATAATTATAAATATTTGTACCTAACGAAGACCATTAGGTGTTCTCCAAAAAATGTAATAATGTAGAATTTATATTAACTATGCATAAAAGTAAATACAAATATTTTGTACACAGAAATCAACGTTTATTGAAGTACTCCTTCCTTTCATTCCCCCCTCAAAAGCTCAGATACGATACTTTGTGAAATAGCACAATTTTTTATATCTCTAACATCTTCCGTCTCTCTCTCGCCTTTGACAGTCCGCCTGCTTATCCCATGCGCACTGGACTTGCAAGTCTTAAGAATAATATCTTTGGCATCCTGTAAATCCTCTTTCGTAAGCAAATTTGGATTATCACGTTCGAAATTTAAATATTCCATAGTAGCCATCTCATACAAAGTGTGGGTGTCTAAGGAGTCTTTATGCTTCTGGGAGACGACTTGCTTACGCCGTAATATCTTCCGTAAGTCGTCGAGATAAGGTCGGTTTTCGGCTATCTTGCCGTCGATCATTTCGACCTCTTTTTCGCTGAGTTTTTGGAGGTCTTCGAAGGCAATGTTGAATTTGTTTTTTATTGTTGGCGGCAGTTCTGTAAGAGATGCGTTGTTTTTATCTGAAACATCAAAAAAATTATTAGGTATAGCCATTTTTTTTCTCAGTTACCGTTATAAACAATACAATAAGATTGCTCATGAAAAGAGATAGTTAATATACGACAATTTAAGAGTAGTAGAGCTCTTTGTGAAGGGCTCGCCCGGGGAAGTACTACCACAATGCCCTTTTCTGCCGCCAAGCAGCGTTGCTAAGTTTCGGTTTGAAGGGTGTGTGTGTGTTTGTGTGTATCTGTATGCCTCAAGTTGATGGACGCAGGGCAGTGCATCGTAGGGCACATTCCTATAGTGCGTGACTTGCGAGGCAATGCTTTGTTATAGGTGATGGTTACCACTTAACATCAGGTGGGCCATCTGCTTGTTCCATCAGCTTGTTATTTAAAAAAAAAAGACATACCGTCTTCTTCGTTATAAACAGGCCTGATGGAGAAGAATGCTCGCATGATCTGAATCGGCTTCGTCTCCTTATCCGATTGGTCGAAGACATCGTATTCCACGCACACCACCTATAAAGATAAGAGAGTACATATATGTATATACAAGGTGTTCCAATAATTGTGTACTTATATAAACTTCAGGGGGCTAAAGTACCCATCAATATGAATAACTTTTTCTAAGGAACACAATTATTGGAACACCTTGTATATGTACTGAGAAACATACTAAATGAAAAAAAAATGCTTCCCAATCGATCTAATCTACCTGAAATTGCGTAGTGTGTGTACGTACTAAAAATCTAAGTTTTCTTGTATTTGTAGGTAGGTAGGTACATATTTTTTTTTTTTTTTACAACTTATAGGTTAAACGTTTGACCGCAATCTCACCTGATGTTAAGTGAAGATGTGGTCGACGATGTGGCACGTTTACCTAGAAAATACCTATTCACTCTTCTCTTGAAAGCATCCAAATTATAGGCATTCGGAAAAACGGACGCCGGTAAGGAATTCCATTCTTTGGCCGTACGCATGATAAATGTTGAAGCAAAGCGCTTGGTGCGGGCAGTTGGTATGTCAACCATGAATGGATGCCTCATCTCCGTACGTCTGGTGGTCCGATGGTAGAACGGGGATGAGGGGATCAAGCTGTGGGTTCCGTCGCACACTCTCCGAAATGTATCCTGTAGAATACCGATAGACAGACAACTTTGCGGCGATGCTCGAGAGTCAGGAGCTTAGACTCGAACAACGTGTTACCTATGAGCCTTTTGGCTCGTCTCTCAATAGTTTCCAAGGTAAGGTTTCCATAATATTTATGTTCAACGAATAGTTTTCGTAGTCATGACTTAAACAACCGCCAAGCCATGACGTCTTAACATTGATTAAGCTTACTTTCTCATCCAGTTTCCTGAGTTCAACGTTGTTCTGTTTGTATCTACTGAACTTCTCGGCAATGATTTTGACTCGAGGCACCTTGGATATCTCGATGTTACTGGAACGGTTTGGGAACGGTGTCAGCGTTTCTGAAAATACACAGATAAGAAGAACGTTTATTCTCAACTCATACAGTTCGGTGCATTTTTTTTAATACAACTAGCTGATGGTACAAGCAGATGGCCAACTGATGTTAAGTGGTAACCATCACCTATGACAAAGCATTGCCTCGTAAGTCACGCACGACATATCGATTTGATATATCGGCGAACATATCATACAGCGCAACTAGCCCCAAACTAAGCCAAGCATGTACTATGGAAACAATTATTATTGACAACGCCACAGAGAATAAGATCTAAGTATGTTAATGACAAATGTTTTCTCGGTGGGAATCGAACCGTCTCGATCTTTCCTACCTTTCATCGAGAGATCTAATCCTAGACCGTATTGCAATGGCTATAAAGCATAGGTTAGAGTACCTTCATCTTTACCCAGAATGAACCTATCGATATCATCAGCATTGTCCACACTCTGCCATTGCGCGCCGTCAGATGTCTCCACAAACGCGGCCACAGGTTTTGAATACTGCGAGCTATTCTCAACCTTATTGCTATTGCCACAGAGCACTCTTCGCAACTCCTGCAGTTGGGTGATGGTTTCTGGGATGTTTGGGTTGAAGCCGTAATGTTCTAGTAGCATGCTTTGGTACTGAAATGAAATAGGACATAGAAGATAAATAATGGAGGACATTCCACATTAACAAAGCAAAGCTTGAATTATAGGAACCAGATAGCTGATAAAATACTTATAAAATTTTATGAAACTCCCAGGCAGAGAACAATATATTCATCACTCAAATGTTTGTTCTAGGTGGGGATCGAACCCACGGTCTACCCGCAGGAGCCCGAGTGCTACCAACTGAGCTGTGAGGGCTCCCAGAATATAAAAGATCTTACTCGCGTTTTGACTAGGCGTAACGCGATATAGTCTCACTACGAATTAGAATAGAATAGAATAGAATAGAAAAATCTTTATTTTGTCTGTTAAAAATTTACAAAAAAGCTATTACAAATTTGATGACAAAAAAGGCCACCACTCAGCATTTGCTGTAAGAGCTCAAGCCCTTACAGCGCTGGTTTTCAGTGGCGCCAATTGTGGTGCCAAATTAGGTGCCAAATTAGGTGTACAAAAGTGAAGCGGTTAAAGTTAAAGGCAAGATTTGATAAGAATAAGATTTTTTTATTGTATAACTGTGTACCTGTGTTATTCTCTTATCTGTGCCTGTGTACATAATATGCGTAAGGACATAATATGTACATAATATGCGTAAACATAACATATAATACATATTACTTATAGGAACCTTCACTAAGCTAAATACATGAGGCAGGCCTATGAATGTGGACTTCTTTATGTTTCCCCTTACATTTATATTAATATGTACTTTAGTTTTTAAGGTATTGATTGGTATATGAGCCTGTATTTAAATTTTAACTACTGTGTTGCCTAATTTATTCGCCTACAATATTCAATATTCAACTCACCAGTTCATTATCTGCCTCATCGGCCAGCTGCTGTCCAAACTCCCTCTGATCAGGGCTGACGTGGCAGCACCGGTTTGTCATCGGCTTTGCTTTGATTTCCTTCCTAGAAATTATATTTTAAAACATAAGATCATCACCACCACAATAGAAAGCAAAGTTTAAAAAAATGTTAGCTGTCATTCATACAACTGTTTTTATTTACTTTTGATGCTGACTGTACTAGTACTAGACCACATCGCATCGTTCCCGTTCTTGTATAGACTCCTACACTTGGAGGAAATATTATGATATTTCCTCCAAGCTCCTGCATCTACATCCATTAAGACGCTTATAACCGCTGACAGGATTTCCTACCAAAAAGCTTGATTAACTACGAAAGCTAGTAAAACAAAGTTTTGTATCTCACAAAAGGAATGTGCGAGCGAGAGGCAGCGAGATATCAACAGTTGCCAGCTTATCAGTACCCCAAGTATGAGTTTTGTTTACTTACCATATTTTGGTTTTTCGTTTATGTTCCGTATTCATTTTTTTTTTTTTAATACTACGAGCTGATGGAACAAGCAGATGGCCCACCTGATGTTAAGTGGTAACCATCACCTATAACAAAGCATTGCCTCGTAAGTCACGCACGATAGAAACGTGCCTTACGATGCACTGCCCTGCGTCCATCAACTTGAGGCATACAGATGTAAAGCCTCATGTGCCTGTAATTACACCGGCAACCACACTCTTCTCTCTATGAAGACGCGATAGAGATACCGATACCGTATCGGTATCTCTGTGGCGTCTTCAAACAAAACCCGCAATAAACACGGAACATAAACGAAAAACGAAAATCCAAATATGGTAAACACAACTCATACTTGGCACGATAAGAACGTGCCCTACAATGCACTGTCCTGCGTCCATCAACTTAAGGCGTGCAGATGTTAAGCCTCATGTGCCTGTAATGACACCAGCAACCACACTTTCGAACCGAAACACAGCAACGCTGCTTGGCGGCAGAAAAAGGCATGGTGCTAGTACTTCCCCAGACGAGAGGTATTATTAGTTTGAGGCGTAGCGTGTGCTGTCTTATAAATTTGATTATGTTTACCTTTTTCTGTATGCCTACGCCTCACTAAACTTCAATAATATATTATATTACATTGTAAAAGGATCATACAAAAGAACGGTAGGAACCAAGCCGTAAGTTTGTTGCCTGCCCAAGTAGCATTCGGGGTTCTATATAAGATGTCTAGTCGTTCACATGTACTCCACAAGCTGTGTAAGTCAGCTGTATAAGAGCTGTATAGCTTGCTATAATGCTCTTATAGAACCAGTTTGGGCACAAATTAGACAGCCTTAAGTTCACTATGGCTGTACATTAGCAGTATAATAGCATTATAATAGCAGTTTTAGTAGTAACATCGGACTTAAGGCTGACTTACGGCACTATATGGGACGCAGTGTGAACCATACAACGTACATGAGTGTAATAAAGAGTAACAAGTGGCAACAATACACAGCCTTCACAGTTATAAAATCCGACAAAAGTACTCCAGTGCTACCTAAAATTCACGTGTGTCCTAAATTATTTCTTTATTTTAATTATTCCTCATAGTTTGGTTTTGTGTGTGATCCATAAACACGCAACTCCGGCGGATATCAATAATTGAATAAAAATTTATGATAACACGCGGAAAGTACCTGTTTTAAATACTTAATAATGTTAAATGCCATGGGAATGCAACTTTATCGTGAAATGTATACATATTTACAGCTAAAATATTCACGCGCCTCAGTAAAATCGTGGTTTTCATTTTAAAATATTTAAAACTGGCTGAGAGGAAATCTAAAATTTTCAGTTTTTGATATTATATTGGCATTATAAATAAACTACGGTAATTAATTATAACATGAAACCAAAACTCAATCCTCTATCTGCGTATTTTGTGATACATCTGCATGATAATTTTGGAGATTTATTTGGTAAATTTTTAGGTACCTAGAACAAAATGGTGGAAATGAAATACGGCTTTGTGAACTGTTATAACTCTAATTTAATGCGGTGAGCGTATATAGGTTCACATGTGTTATGTTAGAATGCTGTTATCTGTAAGAAGTCCCACATTTGTACCACTACAGAGCCAATGTATATAAATTTATTCTGATGTGAACTTATGTACAAGTTTAAGCTGTAGTTCAGGTCAATTGTGTATTATCGCTTAATCTTTCACATACTGAAATTTTAGAGATCCGCAATAATAATTATTGTCCGTTAAATCGCCTAGCCCAGGTACTTAGTCAAGTATTAATACCTAAATACAAATTTTGTACAACACAAACAAACTAACAAAAATAACTTTTTTTTTCACAAATTTTTGCACGCTAACGTAATTAACACAGCTTGTAGGATCAGTGTAATAGAATATCACATTCTCATTCATGTTCAGCTTACAGAAAATAAGAGTAGTACTTGTGGACAAATAAACTGCTATTGATGTTAATGGACAACACATATAGTCCTTTTAACAGCCTGCAGTGCACATGCGAACCATTTGAACACTTTTGTACAGATAGTAAAAAAAGGTTATTTTAATGATAACAAACAAGTCCTACTACAGCTACTAGCTATATAACAGTCTAAAACAAGTAAACATCACAGCCTTTGGTTTTATAAATGACCACGTGTGTTCTATTAAAATGCTAGCTCTATAACATCGTACAAATAGGCCGTTAAACAGCGGTTGCCGTATCTCTACCCTCCTATAATGCTCTTAGTCAGACGGCTGACTAAAGGATAGTTGTTAGAGTATTATAACACCAACAATTGTATAAAAGTATAACTCTACACTCCTATAAGTCCCTTAGACAGGTAAAGGTGTTATTAATCGCAATAATGCAGCTTATACATCACGAGTGAGCTGTAATAATGCTTCAAGTACACCTGGGAACTAAATGTGTACTCTTAAATGGAGTAAAATGCTACTTGGGTGTTCTTCTAGGCTTTGGTCGCGTGGAACTGGCACCTAGAGTCACCTAGCTTTAAGACGTTTCAAAGTGATCCTTGTGATTTTATTGAATAAATACATTTTGACTTTGACTTTGACTTTGACTTTGAGCCCTTCACAAAGAGTAGACTCTCTCTCTCTAACTCCCTCCTCCCACAAGCGATAGTAGACCACAAATCGACTGACCTTGATAGAAAAATCTCGTCCACTTCAGGCCCATTTCTTTTAACTCCCTTGATCCTGGCTTCGCTGTCGTTTCTCTTCGGGTTACGAGAGAGCCTACGTTGGTTTCTGTTCATTTTGAAATAATAGCATAATTCACTAGGGATTTTGATCACATTTTCGTCGGCATTTTGGTATGATTATGATGTGTATGACAATCATGTGACATGTTTTTATTTTCTTTGATCCATTTTGGTCAATAGCGTGACATAAGACAGAGATGAATATTTCAGAGGTTGGATGAGAACCTTTTTAAGAGTCCATCAAAGAGTAGGTAAGTATAATAATCAAAACGAGAAACGGTGACACTGACGAGGGCACTGGGGCCTTATGCTCACTTCGAGCGAGATTATCTCACGGTAGAGATGACGTATCACGTTCGATAACTATTTATCCCCATTCTCACCATCTAACACCCCAATTTTCTCATTCAAAGTTCATGCGAGACGCAACGTCAACGAGTTATTGAACGAGATATGACGTCATCTCCACCGTGAGATAATCTCGCTCGAAGTGAGCATAAGGCCCCTGGTCGTCTGGTAGCGGCCCCGCCTTCCGATCATAAGGTCGTGGGTTCAAAACCGGTCATGCACCAATGAGTTTTTATGTACACCATGCCAGTACTCTCAATCTATGAAGGAAAACATCGTGAGGAAACCGGCATGACGTAGAACCTAAATATTTCTGTAACGCGTGTCAAGTGCTCGAAAGGAGCCTCTTGAGGCGCACTTAAAACCCTTTCACCACACTGTTTTGAAAGAAACTAGTGACACGACAAGAGAAAGAGAGAAAACGAGAAAAAAATTGAATATTGTTGGAGAAACTAAAGTGACTTTATTCCAGTTTCTACACGTTATTCTAATAATTGGTCTAATAATTCTTCAAAAACGGTTTATTTTTAGCTCTAAGATGCACGAAAAATTTACGAACGAGACTTTATGTAGAAAAATATTTATTGTCTGAAAAAACATATCCATGAGAAAAATTTTTTTTTTTTTTTCTTAAGGTTTTCTAGATGACTAGAGTGAGGCATAGTATTGGTACAATTAAGAATTCAAACAAGATTTTTTTTGATGTTGACACTGTTTAAGAATTGATTTCGAAGCCAATTTCCTCCAAGCCTAGACCCTAAGCTGACAGATTTAATTTCTCTATCAATATTTATATACCTCGTGTGTTCATAAGTCTTGAGACACAGTAAAACTAAAATATTTTTGGAGCTAAGTTGAGTATTCATTTATTGGATATTAAAATTAAAACTACTGACATCTAGATCTGTATTTAAAAATAAATCATTCAAAATGGCCGCCTTTGCATTCAATGCAGGCCTTCAAACGCGTGCGCCATTCATCTATGGCGGCACGAATCTTTTCAATGGGAATCCGTTTCGATTCTTTAATAAGGGCTCGCTTGAGAGAATCCAGGTTTGGGTGAGACTTTCTGCATGCCCTCAGCTCCAATTCCGTCCATAAAGAATAATCCAAAGGATTCAAGTCAGGGCTTGACGAGGGCCAATCTTCGCTCCGAATGAAGCCTGGCAAATTGGCCTCCAGCCAACGTTGGGTAGTCTTAGCTTTATGGGAGGGAGCAGAGTCCTGTTGGAAAACCCAGTATTTTCCAGCGAATAGCGTATCATTTAATGGTTTAACCACCGCTTCCAATATGTCGGTTTGGTAATTTTGTGCCTTCACCTTGACGCCTTGCTGGAAAAATGAAGCGAAGTGACCCCCTCGTAGGAATCACCCCACCAAACCATCACACTTGCTGGATGATGAGTACGCTGGACATTGCGTACAGATGGCTGGACGTCCTTTGAACTTCTGGCGTAAACCTTATTGTTCTGCCGGTTAAACTTTTCTTCCACCGTGAAGATCTTTTCATCGGTAAACAGGATATTTTTTGGATCGTGTCTCTTCAATAGGTTCCGACATCGTACCAGTCGCAATTTACGAAGACGCTCGTTTAAATAATGCACTTTCCTTCGACTGTAGGCCTTTAGTTTAAGATCATATTTAAGTATCCTGTTCACCGATATTCGCGAAATGTTGGTCTGCAGAGCTAATTTCTTTTGAGTCCGGCAAGGGTTGCGACGAATTCGCTCTCTGATTACTTTGATGTTGGCGGGCGTCCTTACAGACCGCGGGCGGCCACATCTTCCACGGTCTTCTAAAGAGTCTCCTTGTACCTCTTTATGGTATAATACACAAAGTTCCGACTACATCCCAAACTTTGGATTTCACTAAAAACTTGCATTGGTTTTTTTCCTGCTTGAAACAGTGAAATTACAGTCGCACGCAAATCTTTTGTTGGCGCCATTTTCACGGAGAATGAAACAAATATTCAAATGTATATTTTTTCTGATTCAAAACATTCGAAATTTAAAATTTTAAAAGTTTAAAAAGGGTTGCATGAATTACTTTCTTTTTAAATTAATTAAATAAGTTCGTCTCAAAACTTATGAACACACGAGGTAAATAACTGTGTTTAATCAATGCTCGTGAGTTTTATCCAACTTAGGGCCGGTTTCACCATGCTCTGTTAGATTAACAAAGGATTAAACGGCCGTTAAAAATGTCAAAATGTACGCGTTTGACATCTAAGGTTAGATTTAACGGTCTGTTAATCCTTGATTAGTAACTAACAGAGCATGGTGAAACCGGCCCTTAACGGTCTGTTAATCCTTGATTAGTAACTAACAGAGCATGGTGAAACTGGGCCTTAACGTTTTATAGACTTAGAGCTGATTTTACCATACTCTGTTATTTACTAATCAAGGATTAACAGGCCGTTAAATCTAACCTTGGATGTCAAGCTCGTACATTTTGACATATTTAACGGCCCTTTAATCCTTTGTTAATCTAACAGAGCATGGTGAAATCAGCTCTTAACGTGTGTTGCAAAGCACGGAAGCTACTTAGTACTGAATATAATTAGGTTCAGTCAGTTTCGCCTTGTCTCGTTTCGGCCAAGGCACTTTATTGTGTACGTATTTGATGTGCACTTTGACATCGCATGGAGAGATGAAGGATTTGTCACAGATGTCGCAACGGTGGGGCCTTATACCTAAGTGGATCTGAAAAAGAAATTAATAATGCATTTACTTTCCATTTATTCCATTTATAAATAAAATTGTAAAATATAAAACATACATTGTTGGCACAAGATATAGATACATAGCAGCGTTGCTGTGTTTCGGTTTGAAGAGTGTGGTTGACGGTGTAATTACAGGCACATGAGGCTTAACATCTGTATGCCTCAAGTTGATGGACGCAGGGCAGTGCATCGTAGGGCACGTTCCTATCGCGCGTGACTTATATGTGATGGTTACTACTTAACATCAGGTGGGCCATCTGTCTGTTCCATCAGCTAGTTGTATTATAAATACAAGGTGTTCCATAAGTTGTGTATATAAACTTCAGAGGGCTAAAGTACCCATCAATATGAACAACTTTTTCTAAGGAACCAACACTGTGAACGCGAAAAAAAAACAGCTGTTTCAGGTAGGTATTGAACTTTTGTATGAAACAGCTGTTTTTTTTCGCGTTCACGGTGTTGGTTCCTTAGAAAAAGTTGTTCATATTGATGCGTACTTTAGCCCCCTGAAGTTTATATACACAACTTATGGAACACCTTGTATATACAATTACCTTCATATGTTTATTAAGAACGCTTTTGAACGTAAACACACGAGCGCAAACCCCGCACTTGTGGTTGCGTTTGTTCAAATGGACGGCTCGGTGGGTGGACAGCGATGCGGCGAGTTGGAATGTCTTGTGGCATTCTCCGCACTTGTAGGGACGCTCGCCCGAGTGCTTCCGTTGGTGGTATGTGAGGAAGCATTGCTTCTGGAAAATAATATATGTATAGTTAATGGCCTGGTGAGAATACAGCATATTCATATACAATATACAGGGTGTCCCACGAAGTACTGTCAAGCGGTGGTGCAGAGATGCAGCAACCCTTGGGCTACCCCTTTGGATAATATGTTCTGCTATTTTTTGTAGTTTACTAGCTATGATTTTTTGTGTGATTTGATAGATGCAAGATAAATGGAAAAAAATACTTTCAAGGGCTTTAAAAAAACACAACTTTATTGATCCACAAGTATTTAAAAAACTTCCTCGTTTAATTCGTTATTTTCCCTGTGAATTTCATCGAGATATATTTCTTGAAACAATCGAGAACAAACATTTGTGTGATGAACATAGATGTTTGTTCTCTGTCTGGGTGTTATGTAATATTTGATCGAGTGAGCGAAGCGAACGAAGATCTTTAGTTTCAACTTGGGCGATTTGGCATTTTATGTATGTATGTATGTATGTTTGTCTGGCCATAACTTTCGAACCGTTGATCCGATCTGCATGAAATTTGATAAGTCGATAGCTTGTACTTGAGAAATTTACTGGTAAGCATATGAGTAAAATCGGATGAAGGGTTTTTGAGATATGGGGTTTTTTAAGGGGGCAAAATTAAAAAAAAATACTTAAAAAAATAAAGTTACATGTCATATAAAAGAGCTTTGTTTGGACATTCCAACACAGTTTTTACTTTTTTTGTGGGACGCTTGGTTTTTGAGATACAATAAAAAAGTTAAATTAAGATAACCAGCGATCCAAGAGCTCCCACCTCTAAGAGTTTCGTTGACATCAAGGTTTTTCTACTGGTCGGCCAGTTCTTTTGCTTTTTCTTATTTTTTTTTTCATGAAATAAATTAAGAAGGTACTCAGTTCTCATAAAATGGTGACAACGACCAGGTCTGATGATGGAGCCAAGGTCTGTTCAACGGAACTCTTCAATAAATAGGACAATAGAGTTGAAATTTGGTTATCATACCAAGTTAGTAGGCGGTAGTCCGAAAAAAGTCCAAACATTATGTTTGGACTTTTTTCTGACTACCACCTACTCAAAGATTTGGTGCGTTCGTCGGGTCGCACGCATCACGAGATCTCAGTTCGGGGCGAACTACTAGTATAGGTATGTATTTACAAACAAAGAGTAGGTATGTAAGTATTATATCAGCTATCTGGTTCCGTACAAGCTTTGCTTAGTTTTGGGCTAGGTAGCTCTGTGTGGAAAGTCCACCAATATTTATATTTATTGAATGTACCTTGAACATGCTGCCACAGATTTCGCAGACGAAAGGCGTCGCTGCGTCTAGTTTCCTCGCCGCATCAGAATGTGGATGGACGGATATTACGTGTGTTTTGTACTCGGACCGGTCGGGTAGCCATTTGTCACACTAGAAATATACATCGTAAGTTATTTTTTTAACCACCAATAATATTAATTTAATAATTATTGGTGGTTATTTCATAGCTTTTTTAGAGGCGCCTTAGAGCTGATTTCACCACGCTCTGTTAGTTAATAATCAAGGATTAACAGGCCGTTAAATCTAACCTTAGATGTCAAACGCGTACATTTTGACATATTTGACAAATAATATTGTTAATAAAGAACTTTTAAAAAACAAAAACTAACCAGAATACCTACCATAGGACAAAGGCCGGGTATCGTGTCCAAGTCTCGACTGATGTGTTTCCGTGCGTGCACTCGCATGTGACATCTGAGTTCGTCCGAACTACTGAAAGTTTCGCCGCAGTACTTGCAGCCGTTACTGAAAAAACATAAACAACATTTAACTAAAATTAAACATACTTCATGAAAACCTGACAAACAACTCTTCAAACAACTTCTTCGTACATTTCAACCTGGATACTTCTATAAGCTTCATAATATCATGCATTTAAAAGCTTGTAGAAGTAGCATTTAGTCCAGGAGTTCCCAAACTTATTGTACTGTGACGCCCTTGAGAATTTGCCATTTTTTTACCCATAACCTAAAAATATGGCTATGGCTTTGGCCTAAAAATATAAATATATTATCCATCACGTTTAATACAATAAGTCATCATAACACAAATGTTTGCTCTCCGTTGGGATCGAACCCACGGCCAACAGCGCAGAAGGCAAAGCTACTACCAAATGAGCTGTGGCTGCCTTAAGGCGAAGGAAGGAACTAATGTACCTCTCGCTCGCCATTTCGATATAAGGCTTAAATACAAAAACTAATTTTTGCAAATTTTAAAGTAGGAAAACTTGTATCGATCAAAATGGATTTTTACTAAACTGTGTGCACGCAACTGAGTTGATTACTGAGTTGATTTTTCAAAAATGAGTTTAGTGATTTTATATCTTTTAACATGTCGAAACGTGCGAGCGAGAGGTAAATTAGCTTTTGTTATCGCCTTAAGGGCAGGAAGATGGTGAGTGGATTTCGTAAATAAATATAGATTTCTGTTATAACAACCTGACGGTGTGCTTCGAAGAGAGCACGAGATGGATCTTCCACGCCGCCTCTGTAGCGAAGTGCTTGTTGCAAGCTTCGCATTTCGGGCCCAACTTTTCGTTGACATGCTGAAAAGGAAACGGTTTCAATATATTTTTCACAATAAGTATTAACTGGGGAGGCCTCTGTCCAGCAGTGGACTTCTTCAAGCTGATGATGATGAAGAACACTGAGATTCTACACACTAT